>JAJNNQ010000001.1:6300714-7560357 GCA_027886175.1 Phylloscopus collybita
GCAGGACTACTGCCAGACAGAGGAAAGGGGAATGACCTTCAGCTGGGAGGGAAAACAGGACACTTCTGGATGTGGGAAGAGATGAGCCTTCCTTGGGAAGGAGATGTCTGCTCTACCTGCACCTCACTGCAGTTCAGGCTTTGTAGAACTTTGTGGCTTTGCCAATGAGTAGATCAAATTGATAGTAGTGGTCACTGAGGAGACTGATTCTGAGTTTAAATTTTGTGACCTGACCTAGAATTATTTGCACTTTGGCACTGAGCAGAATGGAGGCCAGAAGTTTTGGAGGAGTCTGGGGTGCTTGGGAAGCAGAGGCTGTTTTTCCTTAAGGCATACCACTGACTTTGTTTTAGCTGTTTGGAGCAGTCTTATAAAATGCCCTTTCCCCAAAGAAAGGAACAGATCACACTTTTTTTCCCCCACTTTGTGAAGGACTGCCAGAAAAGGGTGTAGTGACATTTCATCACTCTAAAACTCCTTTTTTTTTATGCATCTTTTTTCAAACGCTATTTTTATAACGTTTCCTTTAACTAAACGGATGTCTGTGCAAACCTCTCCTGTTGGTGTGCGTCGGAGTTGGGGCTGCTCCAGCATCCAGCCGCGGTGTCCATAGGTGTGAGAGCAGCGCAGCGAGCCCTCGCTCCTCCACCGCCATCTCCTTTCCGCGGCGGTTTTGCTTTGCCTTCCGCAGGAATACCTGGCACAGGTGCCAGCGCACCTGCGAGCGCTGTGGGCGGCGGCGGGAGCGGCCGTGCCCCCGCCCGGCCGTGTCCTTGTGCCCGGTGTCCCGAGCCGCTCCCTCGGCCGCGGGGCCGCGCCCGGGACCGCGCTGCGCCCGCCGCTCCCGCTGTGCGCGCTCCCGCTGTGCGCGCTCCCCCTGTGCGCGCTCCCCCTTAAAGCGCCGATGCCGCCGGAACGGCGCGGCCGCCTGGAGCTCGGCCGCGGCCCCTTTAAGGGCAGGCCGGGCCCGGCGGTGGAACGGCCATGCTGCGGGCCCGCTGGGTGCTGCCGCTGGCGGTGGGCGCGGGGCTGGGGGCGGCCCTTGCCCGCTTGGAGCGCCGCGAGCAGCGGGAGCACGGCGATGCGGCCGAGGGGCTGCTGGCCCGCCTGCCCGTGCTGCCCGCCGTGGCAGCCGCCAGCCTGCCCGCGCCGCCGGGCTCGGGGCGCACCGAGCTGAGCAAGTACGGGCTGCCGGGGCTGGCGCAGCTGCGGAGCCGCGAGTCCTACGTGCTGTGCTACGACCCGCGGAGCCGCAGCGCGCTCTGGGTCATCGAGCAGCTCAACCGGGACACGCTCAGCGGCGCCTCGGACCGCGCCGCCTGCGACTTCCAGGAGGACGACTCGGTGCACGAGTATCACCGCGCCACCAACGCCGACTACCGCGGCAGCGGCTTCGACCGCGGGCACCTGGCCGCCGCCGCCAACCACAGGTGGAGCCAGAAGGCGATGCGGGACACCTTCTACTTGAGCAACATCGCCCCGCAGGTACGGCCCGGGCCTGCGGGGAAAGCCGGAGCTGCCCGCGTTCGAGGGTGGACGCTGTTCCGTGCGGGAAACCCCCCGCAGAGTCGCTGTGTTTGTGCCTGCAGCAGTTCAGGCAGAGAGGGGCCAGAGTCACTCGGAGGTGCCGCATTTCCTGCTAAATTTAACAATAGGGGTCCTGCAAATGCACCTGCCTGTCTGTGCCTCTCAAGCCATGAAAGAGAGACCCCGTTCAGTGCAGCTTCTGTCAGGATTGAACAGGTAGACTTGCAAAAAATTGTAGCCTTAGGCAATGGGTTCTGCCCTGGGTGTGCAAACCAGGCCCAAAGCAGACGGGGCAGTGGAGATCTCCTCTGGAAAGTGCTTGGGGCTCTGAGATATGTTACAGGAAAGGCAGGTGGCGTTACTCTGAACAGTGAGGAAATAACCCAGCAACTTACTACTGGTTGTGTTTCTAGAATCCTCATTTAAACCAGAATGCCTGGAATAACCTTGAGAAGTACTGCAGAAGCTTGGCAAAAAACAACAGGAATGTCTATGTCTGCACAGGACCCCTCTTCCTGCCCAGGTAAACACGAGGGCTGAGCTGGACTGGCACCCTAAAGATGTATTGTGCTGGCAAAGGAAAACAAGCCAAAGGCCCTGTCAGTAGGTGAGACCAGCTGTGCACAGAGGTTCTGTGGAAAGGCACCTTCTTAGGATTAGTTTATGTATTTCCCATCCAGATGATTATTTCATCAGTCAAGTGGAATTCTTGAGCTGCAGTATAACCAGCTTGTTCTTGTTTGCAGTTCTTAACAATTTAGTAGATTAGCTGATTACCAGATTAGACTGCAGACCCCATACCTGCAGAATAAAGCTTTCAGGTTCAATGTCACGCACTATTTCTCCACTTAAGGACATGTCTTTATCTTCAAAGGTCTCCATGTAGCACCAAAGAGCAGCTCTCTCATGTTGAGATCTCTTCAGCAGCAGGAAATAGTTTGGAAAGTCTGTTAAGCCAGGAGGGAGAGGATTTGGGAGCAGCCAATGCACAGCCCACCCTCCCCATGTCGCATAGCTTCTGTTTTACAGCCCTGTTACAGGAGCAGAGCTGCTGCCTGCTGTGGGTAGGGGCGTACTTAGGGGATGTTGGAGGACTGAGGGGGTGGAGTGGCACCAAACTAGGAGATAACCTGGGATGTTGCTGTTGGTGCAGGATGGAGGCCGATGGGAAGATGTATGTGAAGTACCAGGTGATTGGGAAGAACAACGTGGCTGTCCCCACCCATTTCTTCAAGGTGCTCATCTTGGAAAAGGAGAGTGGGGAGATTGAGTTGCGCTCCTACGTGATGCCCAACAGCCCTGTGGATGATAAAATCCCCCTGGAACGGTTCCTGGTTCCCATCGAGAGCATTGAGAGAGCCTCAGGGCTCCTCTTTGTCCCAAACATCCTCAGGAGAACAAGTAACTTGAAAGCCATCACAGCTGGAAAGCACTGAACCCTGACTAGAACAAATCCAGGTAACCCCTGGCAAGGGACTGGCAGTCACCTGCAGAATTACAGTTCCTTGTGCAGTTGTACATGTGGGAATTAAGATTCAGACCTGTGCTTCTCTCTGCCCTTCCCCTTGAGTTTAAGTGAAACACAGACACACAAGAGGTTACCTGCAGGAGGATCAGGGGCACCCGACACTGGAGTAGCTCTCTAGGATTTGCCCCTAATCCACTGCTGCCTTGCAGTTGTGTGAGGCTGGTTCAGGCACAAAGGGAAGTCATTAACTGTTGCTGTTTAGCAGGGATGGAGGGGAGCAAGATGGGTGCCAAGGGAGGAGAGAAGTTCCTGCCTTCCTGTGGCTAAAGACCCGATTGTTTTCTTTCAGAAGATGGTTTTAGCAGTAAAGCTTTGAACACCTATGGTATTGGTTGTTTCTTATCTGCTCTCACCAAAGCTCTGAAACTCTCAGCAGGAGGGGGGGAGGATGGAGCCAACTTTTCCAGCTGCTTTCCTGTCTGAGCTCACTGCAGGCAGAGCTTAAGGCATCACAGATGGAGCCAGACTGTAATGAGATGATGTGTTTTAGTGCTAAAGCTCAATTGAAGCTCCAGCCCTTCCTGCTGTTGGGAAAGATGAAGCCCTGAAGGGGAGCTGGGGGAAGTCATAAGGATAAGTTCTGACTTCATTTCAGTCTGAAGGTCACATTGCTCCAGAGGCACTGAGTGTGCCTACACCAAGACACACCTGCATTTCACAGCAGCTGAGGTTCCATACTGCTTTATTTGCACCCGAGATGTCCGAGTTGCTGAGACCAAGTCTGCTGCCAGGCTCCTGCCCTTGGCTGGACCATGCAGGCAGGAGGAGACAGCCTTGCTGCCTGGTTGGGCAGTGCTGCCAGCTCCAGTCATGCTGTGCTTTGGTCCCACCAGGCTCCTGGAGTGATTTGCCCAGCACCCCACATTTGAAGAGCCACCTCCCCAAGAGCAAGGTCAGTGGTTTCCCTTCCCTCAGCTGTCTCCAGGTGTCTTCACAGCCTTCTCAATGTGTGGTCTCAGTGCAGACAGAGAGATTAGCAGTGCTTCCTGCAGCAGAGACAGGCCAGTCAGAGCACCCCTGTGTGTCACTGCCACAGGCAGACACCCAGCAGTGCCCTGTGCACACCCAGCACCACCAGCCCTACCTCTGTCCTGATGGTTCTGCTGCCCTGGCTGGGACACGTGTTCAGGTAGAAGTCAAACAAGACACTTGGGTCGGTGACATCCAGTTTTGGGTCCACATCAATCCCAGCTTCCAAACCCTCAAGGCCTCCAAATACGACAAGGGCATGTCTGGGGAGAGCACAAGGACAGGGTGAGAGGACACACTGGCTAGGTAGGCCTGTGTCCAAGCAGGGAGCTGTGTCTGTTGCTGATGGTGCCCACTGCAGCTGCCTCCCCACCAAAGCCCCATGGGATCTGGCCAACGCCATCTGCTACCAACTCCAGAGGAACAGAAAAAGAATTGGCCTTGTTCTGGGGTATTTCCTCTGCTGCTTGCACCAGCCTCGCTGGGAGCTCTGTTGGGGGCCAGGCAGGCAGGACACAAACCTGAATGAGGGCAGAGTGACCTGGTCCACAGAGCTGCCCCGCTCTGAGGTCCCAATGGAGAGATCATAGCCTTCCTTGAATGGGCACTCAGAAAAGACAGCACCTGGAAAACAGAGTTTGGGGTTACTGCTGCCATATCCTCACCCATGTGCTTCTGGACAGGCTAAAGTACTCCGTGGTTGAATGGTAGCAGGAGTTGCTTTCAGTGCCAAAAGTGCATCTGGAGGCAGAAGGACTCCTTTTCCCCACATAATTCCCTTGCTGCAAGCATCTCCCACATCCTTTTCCTCAAAGCTCAAGACAGGTGCCAGGAACCACCCCCTAACAGCTTACAGTCTTCCTACAAAGTCCAATCAACCAGAAGATAGGAAAATAATTTTCCAGGGCTCTTGAACTCAAATTTCACTGCTGGCTGTGATGTGAATGAGTGGGAAGTAGTTATCATCGAACTAGAGAAGGGCACCAACTCATCTCTTGCTGTTGTGCAGCCATTTGGAGCAATGGTGAGTGGAGGTTACAGGGCAGAGTCCTGGCGTGACTGGGGTGGTTCATGCCTCGTTTCAGCCTTAAAATTTGACTGCCCTTGGCTGCTGGCTGCACGTGTAAGCTGCCCTTCAGACAAGGAGATTTCTAGGGATGAGATATGTGCAGCCAGGAGGCCTGAGAGGGGTGTGGAAGCCCAGGCAGAGAATCTCTGTGGATACTCACTCAAGCAGGAGGCCAGGCGGACGCTGTAACCCCAGTACAAGCCCGAGACTGCCCGGGGGTGGTGCGAGGACACCACGGTGCCTTTCCGCACTTTGGCTTCTGAAAGGAGGCAAAGAGGTTTAACAGCCCCTGTCATCTGGTGAGATGTGACCAGCCACAGCCAGCAGTTTCTCCAGAGTGTGTTTGGGCTCTTTACTGCTGGTCAAAGAGCTGACAGTTCTTCCCAGTTATCAAGGGAGGCATGCTAAGGGTGTTACTAAATTTGTGTATGGTATAAAGGGAACATGCAGAACTGTTGGGTACCTTCAAACCTGTCCTATGGAAGGAGCAGCTCCTGCAGGACTGAAGCTTACAGATGCTACTGGAGCCATGGATTACCTGGATTCTGGGGCTGCTCCAGGCGCACAGTGACTCGCAGACCAGGGTTCAGCTGTTTGTTAATCTGCACCTCCTGCAATGACAGTCACCATCAGCACCAGACATTCTGGAAGGACTGGGGAAGGTGGGGAAGGAAGGGAATCCTCTGAGGAAGTGGGGGTCTGTTCTGGTCTGGAGCTGGAATGAGGAGCTCTGTGTATGGCCCAGGGGCTTGGTCATCAATCTGAAGCTTACTTTGCTACTCAAAGGTTCAGCTGCAGCAGTAAAGCAAGGATTGCTGGAATGTGTGAGACCTACCATGGCTTGGGAAGCCACAAACATTGCCACGGCAGAAGGGACAAGACAGCAACAGCCTTAAAGCCCCTGCCAGCCCACTGCAGCCTTCAGAAACCCAGCACCACCCACCCTGCCTGCTTCAAGTCTGCCAGAGAGACAAAGGAAGTTTTGGCACCTGTGGGTAACAGACACACCTTCCTCATCCCACAGTTAACAAAAGAGCCTCTGCCTGGCTTCGTTGGCCGGTCCAGGACGATCCCCTCCCGGTACTCCAGGTCCTCGTCCACCCGCATGTGGTGGGGGCTGTCCAGGGGGTTGAGCAGCCCTAGAACAGCACAGAGCAAAGAGGTGCTGGGGGGAAACCCAGCTGTAGGTGCAGGTGTTCCCCTGCTCCTTCCCTCTCAGGTCCAGCGCCAAAAAGGGGAGAAGTCCTGGCTGTCCCACACACAACGAGCCAGAGCTCAGGAAGGAGAGAGACAACTGCATCTTACCTGCAAACTGCAGATCCTCATGTTTTGGAAAAAAGGATTTCCTCAAGTACCTGTCACCAGAGAAATGCAAAAAGGTGTTTTTATGGAATGGCTCTCTGTGTCTGCCATCTTCCCCTGTTCTGACTCAAAGGAGCTGAGTAAAGACAAAAGTAAACTTACTGAGGGCACTCCAGGTACTGCAGGATCCGAGCCAGCTGCACACAAGCCTTGCCTTTCCTCCCAATTCCTTCAAAATTCCCCTCCACACTTCTGAAAGTGAAAGCAAGCAGTTTGTTAACTCAGGATGACATTGGTCAGGTCTCCAGAAGACCAAGCCTTGTTTCCTAATCTGACAATAGCAGCACATCCCTCTCCTCTAACCCTTGTAAAAGGGCTGCTCCAGAGGAAGTCTGTTAACAAATCATCCTTGGAACTTTCTCCATAAGCCAAGTATCCTTTTCAGTTTTGTTTTTCGATCTTTATGTATTAATGTGATATGGCAGTTGGGTGTTACTGAGCTGGGTGTTCCAGGATTGCATGGCTTGGCCAGTTAACTCAGGTACAGGTCCAAGTGAAAAACTGAAGGATAGCAAAGCATCTTCTACAAGGATACAGGCCATGTCCTGTCCCTCCACAGCAAGGGCTAAGGCTAGAGGAGAACTCAGCCTCCTGTTGCTTTGTCAGCCCCACGTTGGGATAAATGATCTGAGCTGCCAGGGCAGTTCAGTCAACAGCTTTTTCCTTGGGGTATAGTTCCCATAATCCCAGCACTGGAGAGGTACATGCAGTTCCTTCCTCGCCTTAGCTTAATAAAAGAGTGAAGGAACAGAAAGCTGAGAGGAAATACGGTGCAGAACAAGATGGCTCTTCCTTCAGAGAATCACAGAATGGCCTGGGTTGGAAGGGAACTTAAAAGATCATCTTGTTCTGCCTCCTGTCGTGAGCAGAGACACCGTGCATATCCCAGTTTGCTCCAAGCCCTGTCCAACTTGGCCTTGGACACTTCCCAAGGATCCAGGGGCAGCCACAGCTTCTCTGGGAAAGCTTTGCCGGGGCCTCACCACCCTCACAGGGAGGAACTCCTTCCCAAGATCGAATCTAAGCATGCTCTTTTTTAGTCTCTGCCTTACTTCACATCCTCTCCGTGCTCGTCGAACACCACGATCTCGTCGACGCAGAAGATGGCGCAGGCCCGGGCGATCTGTCCGGCCAGGTAGGAGCGCAGCTCCAGCGACTGCGCGTTGTTCAGGATGGAGCCGGGCAGGGCCACGCTCAGCGTGTGCTGCCGGCCTGCGGAGCAGGGACATGAGACAGAGCCACGGGCAGCATCGCATCTACTGCTTCAGCTGCACCTGAGGCGGGGGGAAAGCAGCTTCTGTTTCTTAGATTTAATCTCTTAAGCAAGATCTCCAGTGCAGTGGTTGCACTAGAGTTCTAGTGAACTGCTACAGTAGTGCAGTGTTGGTGCCTCTTTGGGCATGTGCACTGATCCACATCGCATCTGTGAAGTAACACCTTTCCTATCGGCAGGTAACACTGACTGCCTTTGAACAGCCAGGTTTTTTAACACTTTCCACACAGGTTTCCCCACTGGGTCACAGCAGCATCACCTTTGTCTTCCTTCTGTTCCTCCTGTGTCTGGGCTTCTTGTTCTGCCAGCTCTCGCATCCGCTGTTTCTCCAGTTTCTTCAGCAGCTTTATTTCCTTCCATTTCTTCTTCTCTGCTTTCTCTGAGACAGAGAACAGCGCCCGGCGTTAAAACACCGCGCTGTGACCGCTCCGAGCGGCCCCAGCCCCCGCGTTTGCCCGGCCTTCCTTACTCTCCTGTTTCCAGCGCCGCCAGTCCACCTTCCTGTCCTCAACCTACGGGGGACAGCACGCGTTACCCCCAGGCTCCCCTCAGAGGCAGACCCAGGGCACGGCCCGGGCTCCCCTCAGGGTCGCGGTCTGGGCCCGGGGCCCCCCGCCCACCTGCGCGCCTTTGGGCCGCTTCCCCACGCCGCTCTCCGCGTCCGCCATCTTCCCGCGCTGCCGGCCGCGCCCTCGGGCTGCTGATTGGCCGGAGGGCGCAGGCCCCGCCCACAGTAGGGAGGAGCCCGAGGTCACGTGGCCGGCGTTAGCTAAGCAGGGTCGGTCCCGTTCCGCGGGCGGATGGGTGACCCGAGGGCAGCGCGGAGCGGCCGGGGCAGCCCGGAGCGCCGAGGGTGCTCACAGCTCCCGTGAGCGTGAGTGTGTGTGTGTGTGTGTGTGTGTGTGTGTGTGTGTGTGTGTAACATCTGGGTACTCGTGTCTGCGTCTCTCTGCACAAGCCCTGCGGGCGTTCTGGACGACAGGTAAGATGCACCCGGCCCTTTGCAGGTTGTGTCATGGCCGAGGTAAGAGCCCGCACATGTGGGGGTGTTGCAATTTATCTTCATGTTAACAGTCTAATTGCACGGTTCTTTCCCTGTTTCAGCGATTGTGATTCTCCCCATTTTGGCGCATATTGGTGCAGAAGGGCTTTCAGCAGCACCCTCACCTGCCCAGGCTGAGCAAGCAGGTGAGATGGGACGCCAGGAAAGGCAGGTGGCTGTTTGCCTCCTTCCCTCTCTCCCTCCCTCCTGCTGGCCCATGCAGCTCTGCCTCCCAGGGGATTTGTATCAGCAGCTGCAGCCCAATATGGAAAACCTACAGAGCTCTCCCCGCCAGCCTGAGCAGGATGAGCAGCCACATCACAGGACACAGCACAGATGAGGCAGCTCTCAAGGAGAGCTCCATCAGTCCTGCAGTCATTACAGAGACTTTTACTCTTCCATGATTGCAGTAATTCCACTTTAATAATTTAACTACTACAAACACTCATCGCACAGTCTGTTGCACACAGCTCCCTCGTGGTTGATGATGATGTTTTACACTCTTATCCAGGCTGAAATCGACACTGATGCAAGAACTACCTCCCCAGAATTGCTCGTGTCACCCCACCAGCTCACTGGATGGGAGGTTGTGGTGGCCACCAGCAGTAGGAGCAGCCAAGGCCACAGTGTCCATCCTCCCCTGCCACTGTGTACATTTGTCAAAGGTCAGAAGGTTTTGCTCTGCAGCCTGGACAATGCTGCCAAGCCCTGAGAAAGGGCCAGGAATAATTTGGAAGGTTTGACAATAGCCAGGCTACTGGTCAAAGCCTGTTTCATGGGAGGAACCAATTGTGCGCTCATCTTCCTCAGAGATGCACAGAAAAAAATAGGGGGAAAATAGTTTATGGTGGGAAATGTCATTTCACTGGGTTTATAATCATCAGGATCATAGGAGTTGCCCTACTGATGGCTGGTGATAATGTCTAGTCCTGTGGGAATATGAGGGCTGGTGGAAATGCTGCCCTGAGCAAGGATGTGGAGCAAGACAAGCCAAACGGCCTTAAAGGTAGGTCCTGAAACACCTTTTCAGAATTCGGTGGTGAGACAGACCCCAGGAGCCATCCTCACCTTGTGTGTTGCTGGATGCATCCCAGAACTGATCAGCAAAGTTTTTACATGGAAGAAATGTCAACTAGTGTCAGTGCTCACAAAGTCTCACTTCTTGAAATCATTTCACAGTGACTGAAAATGTCCCCCAGGCCCTGGGCCTGGACAATCTTAACCTTTTGTCTGACAGAAAATGTTGAAAGCACTGAAGTAAGAACATATCAAGGTTTGTAGACAAGTGAAGAAGAAGAGCAGCCGTGGCAGATGAAGACCAAGGAGAGCCTGGTTCTCTCTCAGTGTATTCAGGAGCTGGTTTTCTCCTGTTTCCATTTTTGCAATATGTCATTTGCTGCCTTCAGTGTAGCTTCCTCCTAAAAAATACCACAAGTTTGGTCAGTGGCTCCCAGCCAAATCCTACTCCCCCTCACTGCAGCCATTGTTGATACAAAAATCCTGTTCTCATTCTGGAGTATTGCAGGTTCAGTATGAGACAGGCACAGCCATCTGTGGGACAGGCACAGCTACTGGGCAGCTAAAGGGGCACCTAGAGAGTCCCTTCCTTGGCCAAGAAATGTAGGATGCTGATGGGCCAAAGCTTAGGACAGCCCTGGCACATCTGCTGCCCCCAGCTCAGCTCATGAGTCTGCAGGAGTGATTGCTCCAGCTGGGATGCCATGGTGGGGCTGCAATGCCCAAGGCATCCTGCATTCCTCCTTGGCATTTCTCTCATTAAACCAGCCCTGATCATTACTCCCAACCTTGCCTTCCTTAGTGCTGTCATGTATCTCACCTCACCTTTCTCACCTTTCTTGTATCTCACCTTTGCAAAGCAGAACCGGATGAAGTTGGTGTAGTTGTTCTTGTGGGCCTCGCTGTAGAAAGCAGAGAGTGGGATGGCAGCAAGCCCCTGGGAAGAGGAAGCACATGGAGCTGAGGTTCCTGCCCTGGGGCTGGCCTGCAGCTTGCTGTGCCCCAGTGTGGGGGAACTCCAGGCCCCCAGCCATGAGCTTGGGTGGGCACAGCCAGCACAGTGGCACAAACCTACCCAGGGCCAGACCCATTTACCTTGTTCTTGACCATCCACTTTGCAAATCTGTAGTCATAGGGCTCATCTGAGTTGGGGACATCAGGGACATCAGATTCTGCAGGAGAAGCACAGCAGGACAGAGGCTAGGGCAGCTGCCAGGTGTCTCAGCTGAGCCCCAAGCCCACATCCTTGCAGCTTGGATGGGCAACATCCATGTCTGCTTTGATGATGGTTTATGCAGGTTCCTGTCCCTGCCAGTAGTATCACCCCCCACACCCAGCCCACCTGGGCAGGACTGCAGGTGACTCACTGAACTGGGAGATGTCTGCCACCAGGAAGTAGGTGCCCTCGGGGATGATGGGTTTCATCCCCACACCATCCAGGCTCTGAACCAGCCAGTCTCTCTTTTGCTGCAGCTCCTTGGGCAGCTGGACAAAGTAGCTCTCTGGTTTTCCATAGAGCATGAGCTCCCTCTGGAAACCCTGAGCCACGGCCTCCTGTAAGGAGAGAGGAGCCAGTGCCCAGTGGGAAGATGATCAGGACTTCCTTGGGAACTGAAGTTCCTGCAATTCACAAGTGATGAGAGAGGTCTCTGCCTCCAGCCCCTCTGAACTGCCCCTTAGATCTGTCAATGCAAGATAAGGAATATACCCCAAGTAGGCTGGACTCTCCCCTTTCTCCCAGATATGAGGCAACTGTAGGGAGAGAGGAAGGAGCCTCTCCAGAGCACCACAAATCACTTGTGTGTGCCTTTCAGGTCAGCTGTGGGCAAGAGGACCATCTCTTACCCCTGCTCTGAGGGCTTGGGAATTGCAGGGCCATGTGCAGGGAGCTGCCTTACCTGGGCAATTGTGGCACAGTGGTACACTGAGTTCTGGTGCACTGTACGGAGGTGCTGCAGCAGCCTGTCAGGTCCCACAACCCAGCCCACCTGCAGCCAGGACAGGAGGAGGAACATGGTGAGTCTCTGGGCATCTGCTCAGGCTCCCCTTTCTTTGCCTGTGCTGGTTTCATTGTATTTTCTAGACAGAACTTTCATGAGGCACCTCTGGTACTTTCAGACCCTGAGGCTCAAAGCTGAACGTGGCTGCAGTGTCCCCAGGGCTGTGCTATGGCAAAGGGACAGGGAGGGGACACAACGAGGTGCCACATGGGATATTCACCTTCCATCCAGTGGCACTGAAGGTCTTCCCAGCACTCCCGATGATCACCGTGCGGTCCCACATCCCTTGCAAGCTGGCTGGCAATGAAAGGAGAGAAACCCCAATGGCAGAGCTCAGCATGCTCCTTTCTGGGCTGCATTAATGGCACGTCAGAGCTCTCTGTCCACCACAATCCACAGTGATCTTTTGTGTTCACAGCACGTCTTTCACCTGGATGAGCCTCAAAGCACATCCCAAGCAGGCAGCCAAGTTTCTCAAGAGCATCTCCTTTTAATTAAGCATTTTCACAGGCATGTACCCAGCCCCAGGGGCTCTCGGAGATGCCAAGCACCATCACCCTGCATCAAGGTGATGGCATGTTACTCCAGCTGGAAGAACAGGCTGAAATCCTGTTGAAATGGATTTCCTAAAACTAGAGACACCCAAAAACCTGTGGCTTTACAAAGCATGGGAAAAAAATCCATTTCACTGGAGCCAAGGGGCTTTTTGTTCTAGATTTCCCCTCTGACTGGCTCTGAAGTCAGAGCTTCTGTTTAGGACCTGGTTTGGAGGCTGAGATTGAAGTACAGCAAAATACCTCCAGTGGATATTTTTACCATGCCTAGTACAGCTGTGCATGCAGGCAGCTCCTGGGATTTCCAGTGGGATTTCCTGGGATTTGCCAGTGACCTCCCCATTCCCTGCCCCGAGCAGCCCAGGCCAGCCCTGCCCCGTACCCATGCGGATGTGCTGCTTCCCGTCGTAGACCAGCCACTCGTACACCTCGTCGCTGATGCACAGCACGTCGTGCTTCACACACAGCTCTGCAATCAGCCCCAGCTCCCCACGGCTGAACACCTGCAGCAGGCATGGCAGAGATACAGCAGGAGCATTTCTGAGCCCCTGCCTGCCTCTGCTCGTCCCTGAAGGTTGTGTGGATCCTCCTGCCGGGCGGGGGCAGGAGCTGGCTGCAGTGGTCTAACAGGGCAAAAGCACTGCTGGCACAAAAGACAAGGCTTAAAAACATCAGGAGACTGAACACAGCATGTGGAGCCCCCACAACACCCACTCCCCTTGTGTGCAAGGCAGGTTGAGTCACCGCTGCCACTGCAAATGTGGCTGCAGCAACCCAGCAGCTTCCAGGGCCCAGCATGGCCAGCAGTGTTACCTTGCCCAGAGGGTTGTTGGGTGAGTTCAGGACAATGGCTTTTGTCCGTTCACTGAATTTAGAAGCCAATTCAGCTGGGTCCAGCTGCCAGTCTGCACTAGACATCAATTTTCCATCTTTTGGAGGATTCTAGAGAGAAGGAGGAGTCTTGGTTTGCTTTGCTACCTCTGCACTTTGTTACCACTCACCTCTTTGCTGACTGCTGTGACTCTTCCCTTCTCCACCCACTCACCGGTCTCAGAGGGACAAACACAGGTGTCCCACCCGCCATTTTCACCATCGGCTCATAGCAGTCGAAGAAGGGTTCAATGATTATCACCTGGAAGAAAGGGACATGTCAGCATCCTCCTGGTCCTGCTCAGACCTTCCCTGAAGACTGCAGAGAGCAATGAGAGGGACAGGGCATTTTAATCCCTTAATTACTGTCATGGAGAACCTACATTGCCTGTGGGGAGTGTCAGGAAGGACACCACCACTCAGGACAAAAAGGGTTATTTTGCTTCATGCAGAAATGAGGCAGTGCCCTGCAGCAGATAATTTCTTCCTTCGGAAGCTCAAGTACTGCAGAATGGGGATAAAACCAGTTTTGCTTTGGAAAAGGACAGTGAAAAGCAGGCTGCAACAAGCTCTAATCTTGGGTTACCTCATCACCTTCATCCACTAAGGCCTGGAAGCAGCAGAACAGGGCTTGGTATGCCCCCACAGTCACCATCACATTGGTCATAGGATCCAAGTCTCGTCCAAGAAGCTTCTCAAAAAACTGGGCTAGGACCTTCACCAGAGGTGGGTGGCCCTGTGGGGTGAGAGGAGGGTGGGAATTGGGTTTCAGAAGACCCCTAAACCAAGGACGAATCCTTGGAAGGGGACTGGGAAGAGCTTCCAGCCCGGCTGCTTCAAACATCCCAGTAAAGCAGGGAATTACTGGGAACAGTGGGTATGGGTTGAGGCTGGATGTGTGTTTTGCCTCATGCTTTTTCCCATTCATTGCTGCCTGATGAGCTCTGAAGCAGCCAGGGCTGATGGGGAGTGAGGGGGTAGTGCTGGGGAGGGAGATCTGTGCACGCACAAAGGCACGGGTGTACTGGTGCAGCATGTGGTTCCCCCCGCCGAGGGCTCTGCTGAGTGCCTCTGTCAGAAAGTCTGGTGGAGGGAAGTCGGGGAAGCCCTGGCCCAGGTTCACCTTGGAGTAGGTAGCAGCCAGTTTTACAAACTCCACCCTGGAGAGAAAGGAAAGAAAAGCACATTCAGAGGGTCTGAGCGCTGTGCTGGCACCGGGTCTGCTCGCACCATCCCTTTGGAAGGGAGCGGGGTTGGTGACTCCTGCAGAGTCATCCTGCTGCTCACAGGCAGGCAAGGACCAAACACAGGTCATTTCAAACCTGCTGCAATTAAACCAAAGATGATGAACTATTGCACTGGGGAAATGGAATGGTTTTGATTTATTCTCCCAGGAAACAGCTCCCATGGTCAGTGTGTGGTCATAGCCTGTGGTGTTTCTGATCACACTGGACTAAGCAGGAGAGGACTTGGAGGTTTTCAAGCTCATATCAGCTCTGCAAAATTTAGCAACTAGACACTGGGACAACTCTGCCACTCTGCAGAGGGCAAAGTGGGCTGAACTCGCTGCTCACCTCAAACCAAACAAGAGCCAGCTCACTGGCAGTTTGTAGCTTGAACCCAGACACAGCAGGGCCTGGGGGAAAGACCATTTAAGTATCTTCTTCTAACATGCAACTTTCCCAATGCCACATTGTGCGTGGCAGGATGGGAATGGCATTTGCAGCAGCCCTTCCCCTGTGTCTCTACTTGTGGTGCCTCAGGGTGAGCTTGGAGGAGGTGCCAGGCTGCAGCCAGTGTGCAGCAAACCCTTGGCTCAGATTTGGGTACCACTGGGATCATTTGGGTGGATGGGTCAGAGGGAGGGCAATGCTTCTGCCTGCCCAGTGGTGCAAAACACCTGATACATCATAAAGTGAGAGCTGCAGGTACACAACCGACTCACAGTAAAGTCTTCTGGGACAAACTTGCTCTGATGTGCTTCCTGGACACATGCAAAGCAGTTGAGGGAAACTTTTGCTTTGTGCTGTGTGGCTACTGTGGTTTCAGTCTGGTTTTAGGATGCCTAAAACCACATCTACCACCTGGATAAACCAGATATTCTTTTAACTCACCAGATATTTTTATCTATTCCCTCCAGCCTCCGAGCTTGCACTGGCCTTGACATTTTTGCCTGCAGAGAGTGAGAAAGAAAGTGAGTTTGAAGCTTTTAAATGAGGCCACAAAGGGGCTGTGGCCTCCCCAGGGAGGTTTTTCCCAACAGGTGTGCCCTTTAGTATTGCTTCATAGGCTGCTCCTGACTGACCTTGGAGCAGTAATACTGTTGCAGTGGTTTCTGTTTTCACTTACAAGTTTCAACAAGAATTGGGAAATAGATGAACAGGAGAAGCTTTTGTACACTGACTGGGAGGTGGCAATACCTTAAACCTCATTACCTGTTGGGATTAGTCATGGGGTCAAGCTCAGCCAGCCTGTAACAGCCAGGCCAAGGACTCCAGACCTCAGGCTTTTACCTTCCATAACCTCTCCATCTTCATGGGAAGGACCTCCTTACTCTACAAGCCATGAAATATTCCCTTTTCCTAGAAGAATAAGCTATTTTATTTCAAACTATTTATCTGCTGCTCTATGAAGTAGCAGAAGTAGACACTCTCCTGTCCTGATGAAGTGCTTGGTGAGAGTGAGGTTGCAGTTGCTCTAGATCCTATAAAATGTGCAGAGTTTTCTATTTAAAGTTCATGTCAAACCCAAGCAGTAACTAGGTACAGGCAAGAGAGAGCACAGCACAGAGGTCAGTGTGATGTACAGAGACACTGAGGCACCATGCCGTGACTGGTTTGTAATTTCCATGTACATCATGGCTCAGGGGAGTGGAAAGAAAGACAGCAGGAAACACTGAAAGCAAAACCCTCCTTCCAGTTGGATAAGCACAGTGGGAGAAAGTTAGATGTTCTTTATGGGGAATTCATCACGAGGATGATGAAAAGCAGCAGAGACAGAATTTAATAACTCAGCAGTGCAGGGAAAAGGTACCCAGACAGGGAAGGGGCTGGAAACTGGAGAAAAATGATGCTCAGTGCACCAGAAAGAGCCAGTGTGGGGGCACGAGGAGGGCAGCCCTGAAGCAACGAGTCAAGAAAACCATTGTCACCACAGCAAATAAAATACATTTGAACTGGAACAAGGAAGGCATGTGAAAGCAGCTGAGGTGAGATGCAGAGCTGTGTCTCTGCTCTGCTGTGCCAGGATGGTGTGGGGGAATACTGGGTCAGCTCCTCCCAAAACTCAGCTGCAGCAGGACTTACCTGCTCCCCTCTGTTGTTCCCACAGCACTGCAACAGAATTTTGGTAGTGCCCCAAGGATATTTTGTGCTGAGGTCCTTAGATTTTTATACAGCTTCAGCCCTTACTGGAGATCTCTGCAAACACCCTGCTGAGCAACCCTGTGTTTCAGAGGGCACCAGGTGGACTCTGCTCCACCCTGGTGCCAGGCAGGCAGCCAATGACAAGCATAAGTCACTGGCTCCAGCTCCTCTCTTCTCCTCTCCCTCTCCCTTTCCCTCTCCCTCTCCCTCTCCTCTCCCAAGCTCATGGCTGTTACAGTCACAAGACCCAGTGCCTGAGCTGATTTGGGTGGGAGCAGAAGGAGTTGGGGCTTGGGAAGTAAAAGATACCTGGAGGTAAAATATTAACAGCTCTACTGCTGTTCTTGCAAGGTGGGGCTGTTGCAGGCCACAGGTCAGAGAATTTAACAGATGACCAAGTGTGATGGGGATCAGTGGGAAGAAGGTGCCTTAAGCCTTGAAATTCCCAGTTCTGAGGAAAGGCCTTCTCTGCTTCAGGAATAGAAATAACAAATACTTTTTTTTTTTTTTCTGATGTCCCCTACATCCCATCCTACCCCCAGCCTGTGTGTGATGCTGCCATAGAGAGCAACGCAGGCTTAGGACCATGCAGCCCTCAAATCTATTTCAGGCTGTTCTGGTCCCCAGACAGAAGGTGCAATCTGCCTGGCAGCCACACAGGAGAGCTGAGTGCCAATGCAGAAGACCTGGCATCCATGATCTTCCACCACTGACTCTCTGCTCTGTGTAACTGCCTTGCTCTGCATGTTGGGATCTCTGAGTGGGATGCTGATATTTTCCAGGTACTTTGCAAGCTAAGAGGCTCTAGTAGAGACCATCAGATGAAGCAACTCCACAAACAGGGAGCCTTCTCCTCCAGGAAGGACATCCCCTTACATATGAGGATCCTTTAAACACACGCCCTGAAAATAAGCAGGTACAGAGGAAGTTGCACCAAAGGGGCTTTTCCTGACGTGCTCTGTCTGCTCTTGCTGCCAAGGTGAGCTGCCCCGGGCAGGCTGCCAGCCAGGAACAGTCCCACTGGGCATTCCATACCTCTCTGGAGCACGAGCTCTGCCCAGCACCGCGGTTCCTCTCCAGCAAGAAGTGACGCAGGGACGGTCCCGCTCTCCTGAGCATGCCACGGCTCCTGCTCTCTCACTCCTACAGGCACAGACCTGCAATTCCCCAGAGACAAAGGAGAGGGCTGAGACAATTGCTCCACAGGGTTAAAGCAAACTGTACCTGGGATGGGGCAGGCCCAGACACAAAGCAGAGGTTGTTCTGCCACAGAGAGGAAAAGGCAAAATGAACTGCTTTGTGTGTCATCACTGCAATGTCCAACAGTGCTGGGGCTGTACTTTGTGCCCATGACACACAGAATCAGGATCACACGGGCAACCACGACTTCTGCCTCCTCTCTCCCTATCCCTATCCTGGCTTCCCTCACTTTCCTCTGCACCAATGGGAGTGGTATGGACACCATCAAGAGGGCATCCTCTGGGAATCTGGTACTCAGCATCAGCTCCCCATCCAGTGTCACTGAGCCCAGGTAACTCCTGCCTCTGCCCTTCCTCCCTGGCAGCACCTTCACCTTCCTGGCCCATACAGAGAATCTCTGGCCTCTCAGCTGCTGCAGTTCTGGTTTAGTCACAAGTTTTATTTCATTTACAGGATGTCATCTTCTATCTCTAAAGTGATTTTGGTGATTATCTTTCCTTCAAGGCCCCAAACAAATTAATTTCTGTGTCTAAAATGCAGCCTGTTCCTTTATCTCAGGTTCCTTCAACTATTCTACAGCATTACTTAAACATGCAGTATTTTAACTAAAATAAGTGAATGTTTCTTTAGGCACTTGAGATAAAAGCAATGAGGCTGGAGGATGCATGCACCTTTATTATGACCAGGCATTAAGTAATTTACCCATCTGCCAAAAAATTAATTAAAACAGGTTTGAAGTTGACCAGCTCACAGGTAAGCTCTCAATACTCCTAAGGGCACTTTCCACCCTTACATGCAGGATGTGAGTCCTGGTGTCTGCATTTTTTGTTATTTCTAGAAAAAGTGCAAAGCAGCTGCCAGCCAAGACCAGTGGGGTTTCACATCTGTTTGCCAAGTGGGAAAAAAATAGCACAATTTATAGAAAAATGGGAAGCCAGAGCATCATATTGCTTGTGACTATGAAATCTCCACCTTGTGCTTGCATGACACTGAGATGTGGGGGGACACTGCTTTGGGGTGCAAAGCAAAGGAGTCCTGGAATGAGGAGACCCACTCTGCAGGGGACAAAATCAAAGTGTGGCAGTAAAGAAGGCTTTATCAGATCGCAGCAAACTACAGAGCTGTGTGAGAGCTGTGCACAGGGCTGGGGGCAGAGCAGGGAGCAGCCGAGCACCGCTGACTCTGGAAGGGTGCACTAGACTGAGCAGAGGATTTTGGAGGTGACAGCCAGAAGGTCACCTCGGGCACTGGCCACTCACCACCTCCACCCCGCGGGTCGCAGCCCTCTCCTCCATCCCGGTGCTGCTCAATCCCCCCCTTGGCAGCTCGGGAGTGCCCCCGGGAGGCTTTGGGGATACGGCTGTCCCTGGATGTGCCCCAGGAGGAGCGCAGGACCAGGGCGGCTGCAGGGCGAGAGCAGCAGCAGCGCCAGCAGGAGCTGACACTGGGGACAAAGCAGCTGCCAGAGGGACAGCGGGGACAAAACCAACTTACATCGAGCTGAGCCGCGCTGCTTTACGCTGCAAAGCCTGGGACAGCCGCGCACGCTGCCCTGGCACACATCCTGCCTTCTCCTCTGCCCGAAAGGCTTCATCTGCGGCTGGGACTTCCTGGGAGGAGTCGCAGAGACCGCAGGAAGGCAGGATTGGAGCTGCCAGGCTGGTGGGGAAAAGAACACCGGGAAAAGGCTCTGTGGGCTCAGAGGGGTTTGGCTGCCTGGGGAAATACCCCAGCTTGTTGTTCAGGTGGGAAGCTCCTGCTGGCATAACCACAGCGGCATATTCTTTTGTGGTTTGGTTGTGTTACAGATTGCAATATAATACTGGCTTTCGCAGTTACGTATCGGCTTTTGCATGTTGTTATTGGTCACAAATATTTTGATATGGTACAATTTGTAATTCCTTTTAGCTGCTAGTTGGTATAATATATCAGTTTATGTATGCACCGTGTAGCCTATATAAATGATAGTATAATAAATAGATACTATATCATAGGCTTTAGCAAAATATGAAAATAGAGAGTATACAATGTTAAAATGCTTTGATGTAACTAACTCGGAAAATGGTGTAAAACAATTACGTTGTTTCTCACATCTGTGAACTGGCCTCTCCAAGTGATAACAGTGACAAAAACCAAAGCACCAGAGAATTTATTAACCCCTCTTATCAGGGAGTGTGAAACAACAGGATGGAACAAGAAGAAATAAAATATATTGACCTAATCTACAGGATGTCACGCAGACAAGTCAGAGGTTAAAACCAAAGAAAAGAGTCCTTTGGAACATCAAAAACTCACAAGAATGTTTGAATAATAGATAAGCTCATTAATATGTATGTACTCCCAGTAATGCAACAGTATATAGAGAACATTGTTTTAAGTTCAAGGTGTGTTCTTTGGCCGAATGCCAAAACCACCCTAGCGCTGGATATTGTCCCTTTTATCCCCCATTAAACTTTTAAAAATTCTAAAGAGCAAACTTTGTTTTTCACAGTTGTAAATACTATACAATGGCAGGGAATTTCCCTTTGAGTGAAGCCTTTGGTCATTTTGAAAAATGAATTCTTAAGTCGAAATGCTCTCAAAAATTTCATCCCGCAGGCTTAATATTATTAGAGGAGGGAAGGGATAAGTGCAAGGTCCTCCTACCACAACACAACCTAGAGCAGATCTGCAGCATTGCCTGGGCTGTGGGTGGCCAGGCAGCAATTCCAGTGTGGGGATGCAGGAGCTGAACTCACCATCAGTGTTTGAGAGCTGACAGTTGCTGCAGTGAGGTGTTGAGAGAAAACTGCCCTCTCCTCCCTCTTCCTTTTGTGACAAGGTTTGACCTGCACTGATGAGTCAGGTCGTGTAAGCCTCCTGAGTAATTTCTGTCTCTCTTTCACAGCAGGAAAAAGTGAGCCATGGGGAAAGGAAGCGGCTGCATCCACTGTGCCAAAGGTTCCCAATCCTAACCCGACATCCCACAGGCATCCCTGAGGTGATTAATCAGGAGGGAATGTCTGCAGGAAGAGGAAAACTCTGTTTTCTAAATTTCTGTTTAACTCAAACACTGAAACAAACAGATGGGAAGAAAACTTGTTTCTGTAAGAATGTTCATGTCACATCTGGAGCCATCCAATGGCTCAGTGGCATGTTTTCCTGTGCTTTCTTTGCCCTGTCCTCCACCAGCCTTGTGCCTTCCCTGGTTGTTGTTTGCCTCTGAACTGAGCTCATTAGATTAGATATATTAGCAAAAAGCCAATTTGGCAGGAAAGCGGCCAATTTTATGTCAGGGCCATGAGTTGAACTGGCCCAGGGTGGATGTGAGGGCAAAAGGTCCTGCAAGGAAAAAGAGATGTGGGCAGGGAGGAGCAGGGAGAAAAAGGGATGGACACAAGCCCCCACCTTCTCTGTCAGGATTTAGACTTTATATTGGTCCAACAGTATCATGAAACTTCACCTTCATGCCCTCCTGAAATTCAGCAGAAATTTCTGGATGAAGTCAGTGATGTAAAGGACACATTTGACCTTGTACTTTTTACGGTAAAACTCAAGGAAAGTTACGACCTTCTTCAGGTAATTTTAATTTAACAAATGCATCTGGACATGAACAATTCTTAACTAGTGTTTTTAAAAAAAATAGCTATTACACTGGGCTGATAAGGGTCTACAGCACTATGTCCTGGCACTGAGATCCCAGCTCCTCTGATAGAGGTCCTATGCCTGTAGCTACAGGAAGCTGTCAAGACTTTTAATATTCCTAGAAAGCCACAGATACACTTATTTCATTGTTACAGACATCACTGGACTATACAAGTTATAATTGGCTGCACTTAACTACTCAGAACGGCCTACTGTACACCAATAAAATTACAACAAATGCGTTTGAACCATCGTTTGTGAATTTAAAAAGAAATTATGCTGGACAGTGTCCTCCATTGCGTCAGACAAGTAAAAATAATTACCAGTGAATCACTCTTTTCTGGCATCACAAAATTCACAGCAGCGGAACGCTCTCAACTCCGGCTGGATCTGAGGCGGCTCCTTTAAGTCTGGCGCCATTTTGAGCGCTGCCCGGCACCAAAATGGCGCCGCCGCCCTCACTCCCCTCGCCTGTTCCCGCCCACCCCCCTGTGGAGCGCGCCCTGCACAAAGATGGCGTCGCGCCCGTGTCGCCGAGCCCGCCCCTAAGATGGCGGCGGGACGGGGCGATGGTGGCAGCGCCGGCTAGCTGAGGTCAGATCCGGGGTGGGGCCGCTGCGGACAGGGCGGACAAAAGGCGCCGGAGCGGCGTGAGGAAGGGTGGGTGCTGCTGGCAGGTGGGTGCGGTGGGTTTCCCTCACGGCCGCGGCGGGCAGGTGGGTGTGCCGTGCTCCCCTCACGCCACGGGCGGGCTGTGGGGACGTGTCCCCCTGTGGGGCGGTGTTCCGGAGGGGATGGGACGGGACGCCGGGTTCGGGGGGGCTTGGCTGAGGGGGCTCGGAAGCGGCGAGCAGGAAGGATTTGCTGAGTAATTCGGCAGCGATTCGGTTCCGCCGTGTCCCGCCGTCCCTGCTCTCACATCGCCAGGAGCAGGGGGGTCCTTGCCCGGTCTGTGGGGCTAGGCAGGGCCGGGGTGTGCGCAGTGTTCCCCCAGCGAAGGGAGGGCGCCGTTGTTTGTTACCTGTGGACGGAAGCGCGGTGGGATTTATTTATATCTCCCAGAGGATGTTTCTTTCTGTGTCCGGAAAGCCGCGGTGAAGTGGCGGGGGCTGGTGCCGAGGTGTGCTGGGTTGAGGCTGGTGCCCATTGCCTAGAGCGGGGAGAAGGTCAGAGAGTCCTTTCCTTCTAGTGCTGCCTTTGCGGCACTGTGGTACGGCTAAAATGCAATAGCTTTGGTTTCCAGGGTGTTGCTTCAAAATCTGTCAGCCCGAATGGTAACTTTGGGATCAAGAGGAATGAACCCTCGGACATCTTCAGCATTATGGGGTTGGACTTTCTCCCACTGATGTCTGTTCTTTTTCATTTCTCCCTGTTGTTGACACAATGCTCTCCGATGTTCTGCAGTCCTCTCCTACATGGCTGGGAGGCTGGATGCTTGAGAGATCCCTGTAAGGATCTGCTCCCTTGCCTGTTTTCCCATACCCCGTGCTGACATGCAGGAAGCAAGGAAAAAAACCCAGCCCTGTTGTAATTTTTGTTGATGGTGCTAAACTGCTTCCGCTCCAAGAAGATCCCTGTTGTGAGGGAAGGGCGGCAGTTGCTTGAATCAGGAGTGGTTAAGAGTGTGATCTGTGTTTTTTGATACTCCTGATAGTAACGTTTAAAGTGGATCAGGCTTTTCAGACTAGAAAATAGATGGTAAAGTAATCCATTTCCCTATCTGACAGTGATTTGTTATTCTGTCTCTACTTGTGTAGGCTTAGTTGTGATACTAGTATTCAGCGTCTCTTTTGGCTGGGTCTGCAGCACCTGTTTTTTGCTAACTTCTGTTAGAATAACAGATGCTGGAAATTCCTTCCTGCTGAGAGTTTTACTTGGCTCCTAGTGTTCTTGTCATGTTTCTAGGTATCAGCATGTCTCTTTCTGCCTCCCAGTGACCCTCTGAGTTGTTTGTTGCTTCTTAGATACTGTTTGCTGAGCTTTTACATGTCCCTCTCCATCCCCTCTTCTTTGCTGATAATCTGTGTTTCATTTCAGGGAAACTGTTCCCATGGCTTGTGGGGAGTGCAGCGCTTCAGCACTCGCTCGGGATCCAGCACGTAGGAATATCAGCCACTTCCAGCACAGAGAACTGACGTGCAGATAGCAGAACCCTGCTGCAAGGTGAGGGCTCTGAGCCAGCTCTGAGTGGTCAAGCCAAAAAAAGAAAACAAAGATGATCAGGGTCCTGCTTAACCGTAGGTGGAAAAGCACGGTGCATGAGATAATTGATATGGAGGAAAGGTGGTTGGTCAGATGGTGGTGGGGAGAGTGGTGGTATTTAATTGTGGTAGTGTTAATTAAATTCTGGGAGCCCTTAGCCAGCTTGGAGATGACAAAGGAGCTGAGCCTTGTCTAAAGTAGAATATAACTCTGTATAGTCACCCACTAAACTAACTCCTGGCCATGTAAACCCTGACTTCTCACTACACTTAACAGTAAATACAGAGGCTGCCCAGAAGATGTTTTGGTGAGTGCTGCCTGAAAGGAGTGCAGCTGAGAAGTAGGAAGAGCTGTTGGATTTGGTGGGTGCCCTTCCATTTCGCATGGGGTGATGTTTGTCCTCCTGTATAGGCGTCTCCAGGCAACTTTTCCCAGTGCACTCACCAGTCACCTGTGTGGGTGTTAGTTAGGCAATGGCAGAAACCAGTTGCAGGAATCTCCCAGCTTCCTTGGTTCTGCACTGGGACAGTGATTAAAGGGACTGCAGAATTCTGTGCCCATCTTCAGGAGCAGAAATTCTGTCCAGCTTGGCTGTGTTCTGAGCAGGGATGTACAGTGGGTTAATTCCAGAAGAGAAGAAACCCCTAAGGCTTGTCTGGTGTTCTGGCAGTTCACTCACTTTTTTCTTTTTTTTTCTTGTCAGGGTATTTGAAAACTCTTAATTCTTCTAGGTCAAAGACAACATGCATAAATATTTCCTTAAAGCATGCCAGAAGCCATGTGTTAAAAGCTAATGTTGACGTGCTTGAGATGTGAGTGCCTGAAGCTTTCCATGTTGACTTTCTGAAGCTGGTTACATTCTAGTAGCTGCTGCAGGCAGTCAGAGCGATGGGCTGTGGTTTGGGGGTCCCTGCTGCTATTTAAAAAAAATAATTAAATAAGCACTGGAGGTCACATGTATCAAATTATTGTGTGTGATTAGAGGAGGCATTTTAGAAGCCTTCATGTGCTTCTTCCCCATCCTAAAGAAGGTTTTTGTTCAGTGGAGTACTTCAGAAGCAAGCCTTTTTGTGTTTAATTAAGCTTAACTGGTATCTCAGAAAATAGAGGGGCATTATCTGGTGAGTGGTGCTGGAGAAGGGTTTATTAGGATTTTTGTGTGGGGATCATTAAAGTGAGGAGGGGTGTGCACAGCTCTTTTTTGGGTAACGATTAAAATTCAGTCTTCAGCTGCAGTGTGGTGAGTCTCCCTTTATGCATTTTTCCATGTGTTTTCAAACCCAGCCTCAGTTTAGGATATGCACACTGATACTGAACAGGCATTCAGCACTCTATGTGCTTTGGAGAGTGTATCTTGAATGCTTCCAAGCAACTTTTTTCTTAAACAGCTGATGTGGTAAATGTGTCCTGTATTGCACCTAGAAATTCAGTTCCTATAGCTGGATTGTATCTGCCCTTCCTGCTGCTGTGAAACTGCTTTTGAAACTAAAAGCTATTCAGTCCTACTCCCTTGCTGAAGTAACAGTGCTGCCCTCACCTTGTGTACCAGTCATTGTTAACATCTGCTATAAAATTACCTTGGCAATTCACAAAGCTCCTCTGGTGACTGCTGCTCCTGTAGCTTCAGCCTACTTCTGTGCACAGTAAAGGTGTGTGCTGGACTAGTTAACAGGTTCTCCTTTAGAGTTGTGGTTTTATCAGGCCTTGATGGTGCAGGGTGAAGTGTCTGTTCTTTAATAACTAATACAGTCAGAAAACTTTCTGAGCTAAAAGTCAGTCACAGTTTTGGAGCTGGTGGTGCTGAGGGCAAGCCCTATAGGGAATATATGAAGAGGTACTTGCTCCTCTTTGCTCAGACTGGGACAAAATATTAGTGTGCTGATAGTTTGTCTTAATAGTCTTGCATTGCTCTTGTCTGTGTTGTCTTTCATCCTGAGTGGCTCATCTCTTGGAGCTTGAAAATAGCTGTGGTAACGCCCGTGGATGTGTGCATGTTGTGACAGTCTGTCAACAATGCATTAAGTTATCCTTGCTTTTACACACTTGGAATTTAGTGTTGATTTCTTATCTGTTGTTAGTTATGCCAAAGTTCTGCTCTGTCTACCCTTCCCACAGAGAACTGAGAACAGCTGGTTCTTCCAGCTCTCAGTGCTGAAGAGCCCTCTCCTGCATCTGGCCAGGTGCTTGGAGCTGTTCTGGTTTTCTTGAGTAGTTACTAACAGAATTAATTCAATCACTTGTATTAGGCACAAGGGACTGCTTCATTGTGTCCTGTTGGAAGAAGCCAGTCTTTTCCAACGCCCTGTCCTTGAAGCATTTTTGTTATGGCAAAGAAAAAATTAATTTTGGATAGGAAGCCTGTGGCCATGTACATTCATAATTTATAAGCTGACACAGCCATTTTGCTCTGGTTTACATCAGTGTTGCAAGTCATCTGATGGCACTTAAATTCACCAGCACACAGTCCCTGCCCCAAGTGTCAGTGATGCTGGTAACTGCAGGCTGTGCTCATTTCTGTGCAGCTGGGGCAAAACACTGTCAGGAGGCAGAAAATGTGGCAGGCCAAGTCTAGCATGGATTGTTCTGGTGGTGCAGCTGTTCTTCCCTGTACTTGTCAGGACACGTGGGGTTGTGTGATGGTAAACAGGAGCTGTTGCACTAGACTTAAGACTGACAGTCTTGCATTTGACAGAAAGAGTCAACAAATGGGTAGCTGTAAAGATGATAAAATACTACCCCTGTTGTAGGTGGATTATTCTTTTTAATGGAGTTCAGTAAAGACAATGTGACACAGTGGATTCACTTCATCCTGCTGTGTCTTGTGGCTTGGGTGGAGCTGAATGTTGTGAAAACCACCTTACCCTGCTCTCAGTGTTGGGTTCACTGCCTGTTCCACTGAGAGAGGAGAGTAAGTTCTGGCAGCTGCTGTTCTACCACTCTCCTTGTCTAAATGATAAATGACCCTTTTAACTTGACATAGCATCATAGAGTGGTTTAGGTTGGAAAGGACCTTAAAGATCATCTAGTGATCACATTCACTTCTCTGCCTCAGAAGATGTCCCACAGGAGAGGTTTATCTTTTTAAAACAGAAGGGGCCTGATACAGGGATAATGGTTATTTAGGGCTTTGGCATCTGGCTTCACTGCTGTTTTGTTCTAAGCAGCAAAGGACAAAACAACTTGAGTTGTTCCATCTCATGTCTTGGGCTTTTCCAGTTAATCACGTGGATGTCCTTGAGCTTGGAAGGTTTTCTGAGGGGTGCCTGAAAGCAGCTCTGTTTTTAGCCTCCCTTCTTTTCCCCCTCTTAATTCGGGACCTAATAAACATGGGGGAGGAGAAACATAAATTCCCAGTCCCATTTCTGCCCAGTAAGCTCTTGCATTTCCTGATTTTTTAAACAATGGGCTCTGTGTCATGCCCTTCTTTAGGATTTCAGGTGGCAGCTTGCTGAGGAGGGAAGCTGTGCTCTGTTGAAAAAACTTACTGTAACGTGTTGTAGCTCGTTAATAATCAGGGCTGTAGTCTTGAAAACATCAAGGCTTTTATTTCCTTTATCCACCTCTGATGCTGTCAGCACCTGATCAACTCCCTCTTTCTCTGGGCTTCTGAGAGGTAAGAAATTCTGTCAGCAGGGTTTGACTTGTGCTTTGCAGCCCACAATCTTAAAATGAAATCAACTGGTAATTAAAAATGTGTAGATGAAACTAAAGGGTTGTGGGATTCAACGTAAAATTCATCCATGTCTACTTACCCAGAACTGTTTTGTGAGACTGATTCACTTGAAAGCTGCATGTGACTAAAGGTGAGGATTTTCCTCAAATCAGGTTTGTGCTTTCTTATGTGTGTGGTTGTGCATAGAAGTGCTTTTTGACCACTAGCTTTGTTAGTAACAGAATGGCCAACAGGAAAGAGGGGGAAAGAGGAGGCTGGATAAAGTATTCAGCAGTGATGAGTCAAACTGGCCAGCAAAACAGAACAGTGATGTTGTTTCTATTCACTCTGTCCTGAGCTGGGTGTGCTGGCCAGCAGCTGCAGGCAGGAATTTGAAGCACTGTTGTTCATCTAGGTGTCTGTTGACAATAGGTCAATCTTCAGTTTTTGAAATTAATTGGTTTTGGATAGAGGAATTGTCGAAATCAGAGAATAGTTACTTTGTTAATACCTGTGGTTTGTGGGAAGCCTTCATGCTCTCAGCTGTCAGCCTTTAAGAAGGTACTTGCTGCTTTTATGATGTCTGTCAGCTAGATACGTTTAATCTTGTTTCTGACTGGTTTTACTGTGTAGGTGTGGTTTGTTCAGAATGTTCCTGTTATTCCAACGTGAGTGGTTCTCTTTCTCCTCCAGGTGTGTTTGGTAAAACATAGGATTAGTACTTGGTGATGCTTATGGTTGGCTGAAGGCTGGGTAGGTTTGGCAGGTTGATTATGTAAGTCTGGAACTGCTGTTCCTTCACTTGGATCAGCCTGTTCAGCATTAGTGAGGAGGCTGTAGGTTTGTGTCCAGCAGGCTGAGGCATGGATGGTCCCTGGTGGGATGCAAATCTGGATCCAGGTGAATTTCCAGGCCGTGAAGAGGTATGTAGTAGCCAAACATGGAATGTGTAAATATTTCAGGAGCATATTTATCTAGGCTGGATTGATCCTGTTGTATGACAATGAGGCTTTAGCGTGCAGATCTTTTACTGAATAATCTCACATGTTGCTGCTCTAAACTTTCCTGAGGTGGTTCTATACTGGATATAGAAAAGCTCAAAGTGGTGTTGCTTGATGTAGCTGAAACCCTCCAGTGTCAAGTCATTTCTTGGGGGGCAGGGGATGAGGGACTGCTCAGGGACTTTGTGGTAGCAAGGAAAGGTCTGTGGAGTGCAAAACTTGAAACATCTTTGAGACAGTCAATTGTCAGATTTCCTCCCTTTCACCCCCTCCCAAAGCCTGTCTGTTTAATTATACCCTTGGAAAACTTACTTTCTTATGTGTCTGATAAGTTGACAGGACTTTGGACAGAATTTTTGATGTGTCAGCTTATGCAAGTTTAGTGAAGTCAACTTGTCCTTAAACTTAAGCACTCTTTCAAAATCTCTGTATTGGTGTCTTCCCTGTGGCAGAGGTAACTATACTGTAAATACATTGCCTGTTCCTGAGCTCCAGCTGCAAGGTTCTGCAATTTGAAGTATGTATGAAGGAGCTTGGATCCTTCTTCAACACTGCTCTGACCCTGAACTTCCTTTTCCATAGCTGTTCCTGTCCATAAACTCAGTCACTCAGTTCAGGTGTTCTGTGCTCAGCCCTTGGTGAGGCTGTGTGATAGAAGTGACTTCTGTCTAACTAAGAAGCTTCTGATAAAGCTTCTTCACAGTGAATATTTTGCTGCTGACAAAGCATCCTGAAATCCAACTCCTAAAAAGAGCAGAAGCTTGAAATCTCCTATGTGCTGGTCCTGGAGATCTTGGTCTACTCTTGGTCACAAGGGAGGTAACTTTATTTCTGGGCAGCTCTCTTCATGCAAGGATTGTTCCCAGTCCTATGCCAAAATAATACCCTCCATGCAAATCCCTCTATTCTGCTGCCCAGGTTGGGAAAGTTGGGTGTTCCTGCGTGTTTTCTTCCTATAGAGTCATGGAAATCCCAGTCTTTGTGGGAAGAATCCTTCTGTGCATGGTAGAATCAAGTGACAGAGATGACTCCTCAGAATTTGACTTTTAGTCTGCTATTTTCATCCACTCCAGCAGCAAAACTGCTCTAATCCATCATGGAGAATGTTGCAACAAGAACTGTGTTCGAAAAGGATTACAAGATGGAGTTCACAAAATAAAGATGACATTTGATGACAAGATACATCTCCTGATGTTAGAACTGTCAGGAATTAGAATTGGATTGTGTACACAGGGAATCTGGGTAAGGGGGGATGTGACTTTCCTCACCTACTTTTTCAAGTTTTTGCTGGGTACTTTTCCCTTTTACTGCAGATGCTGGGAATAAGATTAGATAAGACATAGCAAATTCCAGCTTCTGCAAAGGTGGCCCCTAGCTTTATTGTTCTTCTTTGGAACTTGAATGGGGTCTCCACTGCTGCCAGAAGTGGGAATTTGCTGTCTATGTACTTTTCTTCCTCTAGTGCCCCTGTCATTGTTCCTGGAGGCAGGAGATTTCCTGCTCCACCCTGTTAATTGCTGACACTGAACTGTAATAGGTTCTCAAGGGATGCTCATGATTTTTTTTTTTAGCTGTCTTGTAAGTGCACAATGTTAAGGGGGATTTCCTACACCATGTAACTAGTAAGCAGAATTAGGGAGCCAGCTGTGCTAATTTTTGTTTTCCTTCCTACGTATCCTGAGCTAGAAATCCAAGTGAGTAGAAGGTTCATTTGCAAGAAAGAATTAGGCAACTTCTGGATTGAGCAAAATGAGTAAACCCAACCTACAACCCATGTTTGCAAGTGTCATGAATTCCTGAAAAGAGATCATCCCAGTTTCATAATCCTACTATGAAGGGTCTGATATTTCCTACAAGTTCCTCTACATAGAGGGATGAAGGACTAAGTAGGAAGGATCTTTGAGGAGAAGTGGTATCAAGGCAAGAGGAAAGAGGGAAAAAGTCCCATTTTTTTCCCCTTGATATGGAGTAGAAGGAGCAGGTTCTTCCATGAATACCTGTTTAACTGCTGGATTCATTTCAGGTGTTCTGGTGTGTAGAAAGAGCTTCTGTACCCTGCTTTATCCTGAAATTATTATTTCTGTAGTAGGCACAGACAGCTTTTCCTAAATGTATCTCACACATGGGCGCTCCCCTCCCTGAGGCAGATGTATTCTGAGGAGGAAGCTGAAATGCCTTGCTTAGGGTTTGCTGCAAGGTAGTCACAGGTGTGGGGGGAGACTTTGAACATCTTGTCACTCTTCTCTGGCTGCTCAGGTGTTGTCCAGAAGAAGTTCAGCTTTGCCTGCTCCCTCCCCTGTGGATGCTTAATTCTTCTGCCCTGTTCAGTGCAGTTCTTCTGCAGAGGTGTGTCAGCCCCTTCTCAGGGGCTCTGCAGTCCTACAGGAAATTTTTTTCCTCTGACAATGCATTAGATGGCTGTTTTCATCCCTTGTTTGTAACTTTACTGGTTGATCATTAATAGATTTGCTGTTCCTTGTTTTACTGAATTTCTAGAACAGGTAGTGCCACTTTTTCTCTCAAAATCACCCACTCAAAAAAAAAAAAGGTAGCATTTCCCCAGTCTGTCTTTTGTGATGTACTAATGTAGTGTTGGACCTGGATGAGTAGAAGGAAAAACATTACTTCAGGAATGGTTTTCATCTATCAATCTACCTGTAGTTGCTTGAAACCTTCCCAAGTAGTGCTGAGCCAAAGCTGTTATTGGACTATTTATTGCTGTAAACAGCAAACCAAAGAATAGAGTTCTGTATTTAGTGTCTCTAGGGAATGTGGTGCTTTTTGAGTTTGTGTTAGGAATGGCTTTCTTTGCAGTGATGGAAGTTAATTTTAAATAAAAACTTGAATTCTACCAAAGCAGGCGGTGTGAGTACCCCACCCTGTCAGAGAAGGCTTTGTCCCAGCCAGTGGCATTGAGCTTTCAGCCCCCCTGGACTTGTTGGACTGTCTGTATAAATGAAATGTTATGGCTCGGGGTAATGCGATTGAACTTTCGTTTCCTCCTTTATACTTGAGTTTCAAAATGACTGAAAGATTAGTGCTCGTCTTGCTCCTGAACTTTGCTAGAAGGATGCTGTGGTATTACTGCTTTTTCACCATCATAAGAATGAATTACAGTGACTCCACATTCTCCTGTGTTACCTGTCAAATAGGGCAATTTTGTCAGCTCCATTATGTGTGGATCAGTCAGGCTTTTGGGGTTTCTGTGGTTTGTTGAAGCTATGCTCGAAGCTTCATCTGCAAGTCTGAAGGACAGAACAAGCGCTGCCATCAGGCCTGTGCTTCCCAGAACCTTTTGGTTTCCTTTGTGACACTTAAATCCCAGCTGAGATGAACTCTAGGTGGGAGTGGTTGGTCAGAGAAGCAAATTCTTCTAAGTATGTTTTTCCCTTTCTCTGTTTCTGGAGTAAGTAAGGCAAAAACCCAGCTGCTACAGCATTTCAGTACTGAATTTATCAGAAGGCAAGTAGCTAATCTTTCCTTGGAGAATTGACAGAAAGGAAGGAAGCCAAAATTAGTTGGAAAAGTTATGATATTGAGCAATGTTTGTTGTCTTTTCCAGCTTGCTCTATGAATGTCATAATGAATTGCATCAATGAAGTGGTTATAGGAAACATAACTGTATTGTATGTAGATCTTTTTCCATGCCCCTTCAATCTGAGATCCAGCCATATGTGGAATCTTATGTAGAAGCAGTAAGAAACCAATGATAAATATGCTCTGTGTAGATTTTACCCCTTCTAACAGCGCTGGCAAGCTTCCTCATCCCTGAAATAAAATCCCTAGATAAAACAGTAAATTTCCAAATACTGGTCTTGTCAAGGGAGTTAAGTCTGCCCTGTGAACTGTCTTTAAGTGTGTCTTACCCCACAGACTGCTGACAATAAGTAGCAGTTCTGAGGTTTTTGTGACAATTTGTCTGTCAGGGAAGGCTGAACAAACTTCAGCCTGGGCTGTAGCAAATGACTCACAGGCAGCCTCATTCATTTGTCTCACAGTTACTTGAAATTGCGTCTCGGCTAATCCCGGTTTTGCTATGCCAGCATTTAACATGTGTTTTCTCATGCCCTCTTGAGGAGCAGAACAAAACCGTTTAAGCTGTTTCTGGTTTGCTTCCAGGTGAATCATGATTCCAGTCACTGAGTTGCGCTACTTTGCTGATACTCAGCCAGCCTATCGCATCCTGAAGCCATGGTGGGACGTCTTCACGGACTACATTTCCATAGTGATGCTGATGATCGCCGTGTTCGGAGGGACGCTCCAGGTCACCCAGGACAAAATGATTTGTTTGCCCTGTAAATGGGTTACCAAAGACTCTTGCAATGACTCTGCCAGGGGATGGACAGTGGCAGCCCCGGAGCGTACCTACTACAACACTAGTCTTGTTCCCTCTGCTGATTCGGGGCCTACAGGGATCCGATATGATCTGGACCGGCACCAGTACAACTATGTGGATGCGGTGTGTTATGAGAACCGTCTTCACTGGTTTGCCAAGTATTTTCCTTATCTAGTGCTACTACATACCCTCATCTTTCTGGCTTGTAGCAACTTCTGGTTCAAGTTCCCAAGGACCAGCTCCAAGCTGGAGCACTTTGTGTCTATTTTGCTTAAGTGTTTTGACTCTCCATGGACAACAAGAGCGTTGTCTGAGACAGTGGTGGAAGAGAGTGATACCAAACCAGCATTTGGAAAAATGAATGGCTCCATGGACAAGAAATCCTCCACGGTCAGTGAGGATGTGGAAGCCACTGTTCCCATGCTGCAGAGAACAAAGTCTCGAATTGAGCAAGGAATTGTGGACAGGTCTGAGACTGGTGTCTTGGACAAAAAGGAAGGTGAGCAAGCCAAAGCACTCTTTGAGAAAGTGAAAAAGTTCCGTACTCATGTGGAAGAGGGAGATATAGTTTATCGCCTGTACATGAGACAGACCATAATCAAAGTAATCAAGTTCATTCTGATAATTTGCTATACTGTGTACTATGTCAACAACATAACATTTGATGTAGACTGTAAAGTGGACATTGAGAGCTTAACTGGCTACAGGATGTACCGCTGTGCTCATCCTTTGGCCACTCTCTTCAAAATCTTGGCTTCTTTCTACATCAGTCTGGTGATTTTCTATGGTTTGATCTGCATGTACACACTATGGTGGATGTTGAGGCGGTCACTCAAGAAATACTCCTTTGAGTCCATCCGGGAGGAGAGCAGTTACAGTGACATTCCTGATGTGAAAAATGACTTTGCTTTTATGCTCCATCTGATCGATCAGTATGACCCCCTCTACTCCAAGCGCTTTGCTGTCTTTCTGTCAGAGGTGAGTGAGAACAAATTGCGGCAGCTGAACCTCAACAATGAGTGGACTTTGGAGAAACTACGCCAGAGGATCACCAAAAACTCTCAGGATAAGCTGGAATTGCATCTTTTCATGTTGAGTGGCATTCCTGACACAGTCTTTGACCTCATTGAGTTGGAGGTCTTGAAGCTGGAGCTTATCCCTGATGTCACTATTCCCCCCAGCATCGCTCAGCTCACCAGCCTTAAGGAACTGTGGCTCTACCACACAGCTGCCAAAATTGAGGCCCCAGCCCTTGCCTTCTTGAGGGAGAATTTAAAATCTCTCCACATCAAGTTCACAGACATTAAGGAGATTCCTCTTTGGATTTATAGCCTGAAGACACTAGAGGAGCTTCACCTGACAGGGAATTTGAGCGCTGAAAACAACCGGTACATTGTGATAGATGGACTGAGGGAGCTGAAGAGGCTGAAGGTGTTGAGGATGAAGAGTAACCTCACCAAGCTGCCGCAGGTGGTGACAGATGTTGGTGTGCATCTTCAGAAGCTTTCCATCAACAATGAGGGAACCAAGCTCATTGTCCTCAACAGCCTTAAGAAGATGGTCAACCTGACAGAGCTTGAGCTGATCCGGTGTGACTTGGAACGCATTCCTCATTCTATCTTTAGCCTCCACAATCTGCAGGAAATAGACCTGAAGGACAACAACCTAAAGACCATTGAGGAAATCATCAGCTTCCAGCACTTACATCGTCTCACTTGCCTTAAACTGTGGTACAACCACATTGCCTACATCCCCATGCAGATAGGCAACCTGACCAACTTAGAACGCCTTTACCTGAACCGTAACAAGATAGAAAAGATCCCTACCCAGCTCTTCTATTGCCGGAAACTTCGGTACTTGGATCTCAGCCACAACAACTTAACTTTCATACCACCAGATGTTGGACTTCTTCAAAACCTGCAGAATCTGGCTGTGACAGCCAACAGGGTAAGTCAGTGAAGAGATAAGTTGCTGTGTAAGGAAATAGCGCTGGCACTTCTGTTATCTGTGTGATTAAACATGCTACAATGGTCTGTGGATACGACTGGCACTGCTTTTGTATCTTTCTGAGGGGTTTATCTAAAGCCAAACATTGCAGATAGCTGCAGGGCAAACCTGTCTTCCAAGAGTCCTTGTTCTGTTGCATTTCCTCTCTTAACAGTGAGACTGCTTCCAAGTGCAGCTTGGAGGCTGTTTAGAAACCCTGCAAGTCAGTTGTTTCTCTGCAGTTTGAAAGCATGTAGTCTCTAGATTGACATCGCTTTTGGGCTTAAAATGGAGATCTGAGAAAGTGTAGTCTTAATCTAAAACTATGTGCTTAAACCTGCCAACTTCAGACATGTGCATCCACTATGGGAGCAGCTGTGTAGGGAATGCATGTCTGGCTTACAGCTTTCTTTAGAGTACTCTGCATTTGCAGGGTGTATGCCATAGTTTGGTCTTGTAAATGTGTGTTTTTTGTTTCAGTCTAAGTGCAGGGCAGATTACAGAGGATGATCAAGCATGCTCTGCTGCTTGATTACCATAAGCTGTTTCTTGGTTTGTGGTGGAGGGTGTTTATTTGCTGAAAGCAAACTATACCCATGTCTAGATTTTGTTCCTTTGTTTAAAACCAAGGAGACTTCAATTACAATTACTTTATTACTAAGGAGACTTCATTTACCATTTAACAAAGCTGAAGCTTTCATTCATTCTGTCTGCAAATTCCTGGGAGACTTTCTTTTTCTCTTTATTATGGTGATAATAAAGTTGAAAGAGCCTCTAACCTAAGTACAAATTGCAGACAGACATAATTAGGTGCTTCTGGTTTCTTCTGGGACCAAGCAGAATTGTCCTGGAGCAGTGCTGGTTTTCACTATCGTATGTTGAGGTCCTTCCTACTGTTGGTGAGATCTGTTCCTGGCTGAATACTGCCAGATTGCTTGTGGGAGACACAGAACAGTTAGAGTGTGGTTTGGCTTTTCACAGAAGGGCTCTCAAATCAAGTATTTAATTGCTAATGCATTTCAGTATTAGACAGGGTTTCTAAAACTTCAGCCGTATTTTGAGGCTCGTGTCTGAAATCTTGTGCCTCTGCAAAGCAGGGGCAGACAAGGGGCAGTCATTCAGCAATTCCAGCTGAACAGCTGCTCATTGGGGTTTCCTGGCACTGGAGAGTTGTGCATCTGTTTGTGTGGGTGGCTGAAGCTCTGGTAAACTTTGTGGTATGTTACTGTTCAGAACTCAGGTAATTCTGCACCATTTGCCTTCTGGCAGCCTTCCTAGCACAGCTTCCTAAGGGTTAATCTGTAGTGTATCCTCTGCAGTTTTGGGGTGGAGCATTTCTTGGATGAGAGGAGTTAGAGGCAGCTCTATTTCCTGCAGCACAGTGTGGTACCACCCATTTCTCTCTGGAAAAAAAGTGAAGGCTGGAGCCGCCTTTGCTCCAGTGTGTTCAGGAGCAAAGGGGATGAGGATCCCATGGAACAGCCAACCTGTATACCAGGTACCTGGGCAAGCCCAGATCTGCTGGGGCTCTGGTTACTCCCAGTAAATGGTGATAGCAAGAAACACAAGGACTGGTAGACTGGCACTTCCCGAGGCCAGGAATTATCTCCAATGTCCTCTCCTAGCTTAGCAGTCATAGTAAATAGTTGGCTGGCACTGCTGTCCCGTTCGGGAAAGCAGGCTGTTATAACACATTGCTTCCTTCCTAAACCAATACTTGTCCTTCAAATAACTCTATTATTTTCAGGAGTCTGTGATCATATGTTGCTGTTTGCAAAACACTCCAGTACCAGTAACAATGACTGCATTGAATTGTCTCTAATTGGTCTGGTTTCATCTTGGCTTTTCCTTAGATGACTCCTCATTCAGAATGGATTACAGGCTAATTTAGCCACGAATGATGTGATACATAATCTGAGTTTTAGAAAAGTCATGTTTGCTTTTAAAGGCATACAATAGCCTCCAAGCTGAGACTTTGTATTAAGGAGAGAATCCTGAGTTGCTGCATTTAGTTTCTAGCCTGGTGTTTGCTAAACCTTAGCCACAGAAAGAAATTCTTTGGGAGGACTGGACTATTACAAGGATTTGCTAGAAATAAACCTTATTAGTGATTTATGGTTACCTGACAGTGATGCTGGGAAAGCTAACAGCTGGTGGTTTCGTTGTTGTTGTGTTTGGCAATGCAAAAAGTCCCTGTGACTTGGAGCCTAGAAAGTCTTTGCAGTGTTTCACAGTCCTAGAGAAATAATGGAAGAAGATTCTCAGTTCTTAGGGCCAGGAGGTTGTACCCATGTAGCCTCTGCTCAATTTACAGCCCAGCTAGAAGTCCTGATTAAATCCAGTCTTTGTTCAGTGTAATGTCAACTATAGAATGGCTTCTTAAAAGCAAAGGAGCTAAGATCCAATGATGGAATAAAGGATTTGGGATGGAAAGAAGCCAATACAGATGAAGGCATGTGACAGTATAGGCCAGCTGTGAGCAGGTTTCTGGTCCTCTAATCCTGGCCTTGGAGACAGTATCTGCTTTAACCACCATCATTGGTGATCTCTTGTAACTAGTGCAGTGTCTGAAAGAGGAGTTCATACAATTATAGTGCTGGAAGCGCCCAAAGCAGGAAGCTCAGAAAGCAGCAACTCACTCGAGGGAGAAGTGGATGATTGAAAGCAATGATTCTGTAAGCCTTGGAGCTTCGTGTTGGCTTGTTGGTCACTTGTGAAAGCATGTCTGCTGGCGACTTTGCCTATGATTGATTTCTTTTTTTCAGATTGAGAGTCTCCCACCAGAGCTGTTCCAGTGCAGGAAGCTGAGAACCTTGCACCTGGGAAACAACGTGCTGCAGTCGCTGCCCTCCCGGGTGGGAGAGCTGACGAATCTGTCGCAGATTGAGCTGCGAGGGAACCGCCTGGAATGCTTGCCTGTGGAGCTGGGAGAGTGCCCGCTGCTGAAACGCAGTGGGCTGGTGGTGGAGGAGGACCTGTTCAACACTCTGCCCTTGGAAGTCAAGGAACGCCTGTGGAGGGCAGACAAAGAGCAAGCTTGAACCCCAGAGAGAAGGGAAAAGCCTCTGATCAACTAGAAGGAAGCAAAAGGCCATTTCAGTCCCGTTTCACTGCTCCCCTTTCTCCACTCCAATCACTATCAAACTGGCCAAGGAGTCCTTGACAAACATGACTCTGAATGAGTCAGCTTCTTGCCTCAGATGCAGGATGGGGGAGTCTTGAGATCAGGATAAGGATCAAGACAGATTAATTGGCCTCTGAGCAGGGCCCAGGGGAAATTAAAGGTGTTACTGTTCTTCTGGACAGGAATTGGGGTGAGGTAGATGGTGCTGGTGAGAAGAAATGACCTTTGAATGGAGGAGAAAATGAATGTGGGGATTGCTGCATTACTCCTAATAGGGCTTATACATGTCAGGGACCGAGGGAGTTCAGTGTCCTGCATGCAAAGATCAGGAGACAAGGAAATCTCTTGAACCTCCATCTCTGTGACAGCTGGTACTGCTCCCCTCTGACTCAGATTCAGTCAGTGAATCCCCAGATTGGGGTGGAATAGGATACAGACAGCTGATTTTATCTAGATGCTGGCATTAGGTTTTGGGAGATAAACATCTCACAGCTGCTTGAAGGCAGATTTTTTTTTTTATTAATTTCTTTCCCCTTTGCACACTCCCTACCTTCTCCTCTGCCCTGGAGAAGGAACCAAACTATCTGCTCCTTTAAGATTGCACTACTGTAACAGTTTCTAGTCACTTGTGCGGGTGAGTAGGTCACAGCATCCTTCTCCAGCTGATGTCCTGGAGGCACTAACTGACACAATTCCAGAGCTTTAGCTTGTTCTGAAATGGATGGTTATGGTGCAGGTGGGAGATCTGGATAAAAAGCAGTTGGACTGTCTGATCTGCTCTCTCAGAAGCATTGAATTGCTTCAGGATCTGGCTTTTAGTTCCAAGCTACTTTTTAATTGTTGGTATTTTGTTGCATATCAAGCAGGAATGTACAGCTGGCCAGTGTGTCGGGGTTCTCATGGCGTTGGAGAGGAAATTTGGGTTTCCTCTGCACCTCTTATCCCCCATCCTGCCTTCCACAATTAAGCTGTTAAATTAAGTTGTTCATTGCTCTGCCAGTGTTTTTTATGGATGAAGTCTAGAGCGCTGCTTGATTATTCTCCTGCTGTTCCCCTCACTTCAACAGCTGTCAGTTCCTGTTACACCTCTTGACCTAAATAGGAGGCTAATGCTGATTGAACCTGGTGCTGGAAAAGAAACCTTGTCCTCCTGTTTTTTCCCTTTTCATTCCCTCAGTGTTAAGGAGGAGAATGAGAATCCTCTGTGGACTGAGCTCTTCTGACTTCCTGGAACAGAGCAGCCTTTACTGAAACAAGTTTGACCTGTTTGGTAGTATTTGACAAAAAAACCCTCAGCCTTCTGGGCTGGCAGGGGTAGATAATGTGTAACAGTCACTGATTATCATGTCCTTAAGGTGGGATGGTTAAGATGCTTTTAGGACACAAAGGTCTTCGTTTTTCCATCAGAAGGAAGAGGAGGTGCGTGGACCTACAGGTCCTGGTTGTAACATTCTGCATCAGACCAGCAGGTCGGCTCCAAGGTGCAGTGCTGCAAGCCTGGGGCATGAGAAGCTTGGAGGCCTCCCATGTGTACAAAGGGGGAAGCTACATCCAGCTCCAGAGTGATTCTTGACAAGCTGCCAGCAAGTGCCCTGGCTTTGTCATCTGGCTCGTGGTGATCCCATGGATGTTGGGGCATAGTGTGGCTCTCTTCATCAGATGTTAGATATGAAAAATATATATATATACTAAATATGCTGAAACCATGAACAATGTTAACTGGACTCTGGATTTATTGATGTTCAGATGCTTAAATAAAGCTACATTAAAATCGGGAGATCTGTTTATAAAACTGCTTTTAAGAAAAATGTAAATCTTGCTTCCCGTAGTCTATTCATTATGAAACGTCTAAACAGTCCAGGGGATAATATAATTAAATCTCTTTCTGGGAGGCAAGGTACTGTAAAAGCTTTCCTGGCTTTTAATAGGGTTAGTGTCTTGAAATTGTGTTAGAGCTGGGGCCACAGCTGAAAGGATGGGGAAGGACTGATGCTGATTGGATTGTATTTGTATTTGCCTGAGCATTTTGGATCACAGAAAGAACAGAAATTGCTAGGTGAGCTTTGCTTTTGAGTAAAGCAGGAATGGCTTCAGGCTTAGCTACAGAAATGCTGTTTTCCAGTCAATTCCCTATGGTGGATGTGGGAGCTGTTTGGATGGTGAAGGAAACTTTTCCTTAGTCTGTGCAAAAAGATAGCACTGGAGGGTAATGACCACCACCAATGGTGATGTGGACTCTGTTTGCTATTCAAGGCCACTGGGTGACTGTTTTATTACACATGTGTTTTAGACCAGGAAGGCCAAAGCACCCCCTGGGAGTTTCACTTGGCTCGCAGGAGAAGTGAGATTTCTCCAGGATGTCTAGATTGGAGATGAGTGCTTTGACTCTTGATTCCAGGTGTGGTCTTACTTACACAACATAAACTTTGTACAGCTGGGTTAGAGTTTCTATAAGCAGCTTCTGAAAGTGTGCTGCAGTGCTTCTAGAAGCTTGCAAGCCTCCTGAACAGCTCTGTATCCCAGCAGGATGGGGGAAGAACAGGCTCTTTTGCCATAAGGGAGGGACTGCAACCAACTCCTGACCAAGTCAGAGTGCTGTGCTCCTGCTGCTTCCTGAGTAGAGACTGCCCTGGCCCTGAGGTGTGCCAAGCAATTGTAAGACAGGCTGGTATTGATCGTGCATGAAAATGCTAACTTTGTGCTGCTTTTGCAATAATCCAAGCTTAACTCTCTTGGTTATGGCTGCTGGGGCTTGAGAGCTCCCTATGTGGCAAAATGGGGATGAGCAGTCTGATAATGTTCTGTACTGGAAACACAAGTGACACAAAAACATTGTCACTGAAAGAGAGCAATATGTATTATTTATTTCTGATATGTGCTGCTTGGTCTCCCTTTTGATTCCAGAGTATCAGTCTTGTATGAGGAGATGGAAAAAGCTTTAAAACTTGCAAGGATAGGATCTAGACCATGAGTTCTGAACATGTTTATGACTGAGGACTACTGCAGAGCTCAACCCACAGCAGAGCGAGTCACTTCCCAAACTTTTCTGGATTGCTCATTCTGTGAGGGGTGTCCTTACATCAGCAACCCACCCTCACTTGCAAGTATTCAATCCCTGAATATTCTGTATTCTCCTTTAAGTTTCCATTAGACTGAAGTTTAGGGGTTTTTTTTCTGACACAGATCTGTGCATTCACAGAAAGCACTCAGTTTAAGCAGACAATCACTGCCCTGGTCAGTGTCTTGTTCTCCTGACAAGCTTTTCAAAACAGTAGCAAACCAGATTATTTATTAGCTGTTAAGTCATACAGCAACTTGAATTAAACCCACGTGTTTCCTTAATAGCACTTCTGAGCTGAACAAGTTCTTGGAGAACACAAGGATGCTCATCCCGTGTTAGGGTTGGAGGTTAGTGACATGCACTTTACCTTTCCTGCTAAATACCCCAAAAAGTGATAAGTTGCAATTAATTATTTTGAACCAGCTGAAAGGCAAGGAATACCAAACCTATTAAATGTGTAAAATTGAGCTGTACTCTGACACTATGCACTGGAATGTTAGCTGAAGTTGTTCTGTATTTCAGGTTACTTTCTGATTTTATTATTTGATCCCCAGTTAATTCAGCAGCTGGAAGTAATTTACTCTGTCAGTCTGAGTAGTTAAATAGATGTTACAGGTATCTTTCATGATGTGCTGTTCTTTCATATTAATTGTCACTTTTTTGAATATCCTACCTCATTTTTTTATTTTTTTCATACTACCATTTATACACTCCATTTAGCTCACTCCATCTTATTTAAAGTTCTTGGTGTTTATTATTGTAAATAGTATTAAGTGGCTTTCTGTTGCTGAACCACGTGAAGTCCTTTCTTTTTTTTTTTTTTCCTCCCTCTTTAACAATTGATTCTAGGAATTTTGAGAACAATAACACATCCTTTACAGAGGATGAGTTATTTGGAAAAAAGTTTCAAATTGTGTCAATTCCTAGGCTATGACATTGTTTCCTTCCCTTACCTCTTTTCCTGACTTAGAATGAAACTCACATAGTTTGAGTTCTTTGGATTTTTAAACTTTTTCTTAGTCCTCCTTCGTGGTGGAGTGACTTTCCCCCTCTAATCAATAGCTGTGCCTTCTCTTGAGATCTGTTAATGGAAAATCTCCCCAGGGGCACTTGCTCCTTGGAGAGTGTTTGTAGCAGTGCCTGCCTGAAGCCAACTCATCCCTTGGGTTCTTTTTCTTTCAACCATGGAGAGATTTCCTAACTTCTGGGGTGACTTCTCACTGCCAGACAACATTGTCATACTGTAAGCAAAGTCACCTGCTCTGAGAGTCACCTGAGGTAAGGCTGTAGGGATAATGATTAGTAAAATTGTTTAAACTTCACTTTAAAAATTTTTCTTCTATTTTAACCCTACTGTTTGGCCACAGTGGATAATGTACTTTTCCCGAGCATGTGCCAAAACTGAGTGTGTTTTCTGTCCTACCTCATTCTAACAGTGTACAAAGCGCAACTGGAATGGGGCAGGGTTATTAAAGTTTGATTCAGATCCTTCTCCCTCCAGCTGTGGTAGTGGGTTAATATTCAGCTGCTTTGGGAGTATGAAATCCTCCAGAAATCTCATATCCAAAATACAGTTTCAAAAGCAGCAGCACTTGAATTGCTGGATCCCAGTGGCAAAGGTCAACTTCGTGTGAGTTCACACAAACCCTTAATTTAGGATTCCTGGAATTTTCCATCCCTTCCTCCCTCTGTTTCCTTTAAAGGAATTTTATTGGACAATGGAAGAGTTTTTCTGGAGGAGACTTAATGAGAAGGGGGCTGCTGAGCCTGAGTCATCTTTACAGCTGACAAATGTGTGCATTTCAATAAGTCACTACTCATGGCTTAAACATGGTTCACTCCCATTGTGTAAATGCACAAGCAGGGCTGTGGTTTGGCATCTGGGACCTACGACTTGGTGTAACATTTCAGAATCATGACATTCACTTTGTACAAGGGATTGTTTGGGCAGCTGAGCAACAGCACCTTCCCCGTGAGCACTGAAGGCTGCTCTTGTTTGCTCTGAAAGACTTGTACGACTGGACACTTCACCAGAATAAAAGTTTTAATTTGCATTTTCGTTCTGTGCCTGCTTTTTTTGGTGTTTCCTGTGTATGAAGGCATTTAGCCTTCCATGATGTCACTTTTCAAAAGACAGATGTTAATAATTCCAGCTATTGTGTAGGATTATTGGGTTCTTTTACTCATTACAAAAGTCCTTGTGGATTGAGACAATCTTTTATGAATTAAGTAGATGTACAGAGAAAGAGATGCTGCTCTGTGACAAGCTTGGGTTGTGTCACAGATTTTGCTATCACTTCAACGAGTGTCTGAAACAGTTTTGTTGCTGAGTTTAAGGCTGTTGCTTATAGGAATTGTCTTCACACTGGTAAATTATTTCAGTACCTGCTTTCCCCATGGGCTCCTTAGCTGGAAATGCTGGCAGATAGTGTTTTTCCCAATTCATGATGTGTTACAGAGAATCAGTCTGTGACTTGCAAAGAAAATTTGAATTTCTGTGCAGCTCTTCTATTGTGTAGAAAGGTGTTTCTCCTGTGTTTTGCCCTTCCCTCACTTCCTTTGTCCATGACTACTTGACCATGGTGACATTGGCCCCACTTCAGACAGAGAACCTATGAAGGCTTTGAAACAGGTGAGTGGGAGTTTGTAATGCTGCTTATTGATGAGTTTTAATGAAATGCAGGACTGAACCAAGAAAGGAGAGGACAAATATCCCTTGTCATCTTAAGGCTCACCTGGACCTCAGCTCCTTTTGGCTGGTTTACCTTTTGAAGGATTTACCTGATCTTTGAAGAGCTGAGGAAATCATGCTTCCTTTGCTCCTTATGTCTCATTAAATATTCTGTCACTTGTTGCTGGTCATATCAAAGACTTCAGGAGAAGTGAGGTGGTCCAGTGGAAATTTTTCCTCCCTGATAATACTGGCAGCTCCACAGCAGTAGTTTTGGTGCAAGTGCTGAGCTGCTTGAGCTGGCTTGGCTCCATAGGAACCCTTATTGGGATAATCATGCCAGTCCAAAAGGCGTTTGAAACACTTGATCTGCACCTTTCCTACAGACATGGGATAGGCTTTGGCAGCCTCCAATGGAGTTTTCCAGAAGTTTTCTTGCAGAGCTGGCAGGAGAAAGTGTGGAGTCTGCAAAAAGAGCTCTTGGAGTGGGAGGAAGGGAAGGAAAAGGAGCCATTTCCCAGTTTTGTCTAAGTACTGTCAACCTTTCTGCATAAACTTACTGGGAGAGAAGGCTTTACAGTGGTGGCATCCTTCTCTTTGACTTTTTTTGGGCATTGTGTGGCTGCAGTGGTTTTCCTCTAGCTGGAAAGGTCTTTCTGAGCCTCAAAACAGGGACATGGCTAGAGTGGCAAAGAGGAGGACAGACATGGAAAATTCCTGGAACCAGGATAGGTTTTACCTCCTGGTAGCTGCTGCATTGTTTGCTGTGATCTGCTGTTTATATTGCTCAAAACATTCCATGGAACAGGAAAACTGTGGTTTGCTGCTGTGGCATGAACCAAAACAGCCTCTGGAGTCATCGTTTGTGCGTAAGGTGGGGAGTGGAGAAGGTGACGTGATAAATTGCTGGAAAAAACCACCGTGTGTGGGAATGAGAAGGACATGACACGACAGTGACGGAGAGGGACTAAGGAGTGGCGTGGGAGTGTTTTCCAGGAGTGTTTCTCCAGGATTGCTGCCTCCTGGGGAGGGGTGAGGTGGGTCACACCATCAACTTGCAGGCAACAGCCTACAGCTGTTTTTTTCCTCACTGGTCACGCATCTTCTTAAAAACATTTGCACTCCATCAGTTGGTGAGAGACTGTTAAGAGGAAGGAGGAAATACTGGATTTTTTTTTTTTTTAGCTTTGCAGCATTGGAGACTGATTTTCCCACCCCTCCCCAGGTTTGTAGCCCAGTGATTAAAGTCTCCATCAGAATTTAGCTTTTTAAACTATTGAAGTAATATCCTCCTGTGTACAGGGAAAAGCCTGAAAAAAGTTAAACTCCTAATTTCCAATTTATTAAAAAAAAAAAAGTTTTAGAAAGGTGGAGGGATTTTATCCACAATTCCCTTACAGAGTAGAACATTTAATTTTTTCAAACAACCTTTCTTTAAACAGATTTTCAGTTGCTAGGATGTAAACACTTTCCTGTGAGCATTTTGCATACCTTCCTTTTACTGGGTTTTCCTTTGGCTGGGTGAGTGATGCAAGAACCCGCCCCCATGGTGTTATTTTTGTGAAGTGCTGCTGCAGGGGTGGTTTCGGTGTTTCCTGTAGGAGCCAAACACGTTTTTTCTAGAGAGAAAAACTTTCCCCAGGGATTCCCGATGGGAGGGATGTGTTGGCTGGGAGCGCCACCGCTGGGCTGGCAACTGTTCCTCCCACTCTGCCTTTTAGACCCACTTTCTGCATTTTTGCTCTCTGGTTTGACCTTTGGGTAGATTTGGCTTTACTTATTTGTAAATATTAAATGGACTTCTGGAGCTACAGGAGAGTGAACAGAGCAAGTGAAGGTGTAAATTACCAAAAAGCAGCTGTGAATGAAAATAGCAGAAGTATTCTCTATGAGTTTTACTAAACCCTCAGGGAAAGCTCTTTACCACCCTTTAGTCTGTTTGTCACTTCCTGGGGTGGGGAACCCTTTCAGGAGATATGCTGAAGTGCTGGCAGGACTCACTGACTAAGCAGAAAGGGCTCTGCAAGACCCTGAATCAGTACTTTAAATTTGTTCTAAGACATCTTGATCTTCATACTTGAAACTTATTTTAACACCCCCCCCCCCTTATCTTACTTAGAGCTACAATTACCAGTTTAACTGCCCTATTTTTTAATCTGGGTTATTAATTAAAAGTGATTCCTCCTTGGAGCTCAGATGTTCATCAAGTTTGTGATTGCACTTGAATGGATAACCTTTGTATGTTTTGTTACCACCAAAGCAATACTGTGCAGTCCTGAATGTCCCTGCCAGGAACAAAGAACTGGCGATGGGGACAAAAATCTCTGGAGCTGTGCGAGAGTCCAACTGCCCAGGGCTGGCTTTTATCACATGCTGGGACAAGGATCACGTGGAGAGGCGGGGAGTCAGCCCTGCAGAGCCCGGGTGGCATCGTGGTGTTGGTGGGATCTGGGGAGCTTCTGCCCCGATGGCATCTGTAACCCAACAGCAGATCCAGAAGGTAAGGAGCTGCTCTGCGGGGAGGAAGCGTGTCCAGAGTGCAGGCAGATGACACTGTGTGTAAGATACAGTCACTGCTAATTAACCTGTCAGCAGGACTAGCAGCGATCCGCTTTACAAACACTTTATATTCTTCTCAGCTTCTTGCGTGACATTAATTTTAGTGCGTGGGTGTCATGGCTACAAACTCCTCCGGGGGCAGCTTGTCCCACAGAGCTCTTGGAGGAATTTCTCCTGTGTGCTTTCTGTCTGTGCTGCTCGGCTCTCATCCCTGAACTTGAAATCTTCCTGGCAAAGGATAATCTCCAGGGTATTCTATATAAAGAAACGGAGTTCATTGCCAGCACAGTTCCTTTTGTAAAGGATTGTGTAGTGAACTGTGAGAAATCACACAGGGATTTTTTTCCTTAGAGAGAACAAAGCTTTCCAGCTTGTAAAGGAATCTCATTCTGATTTGGCACACAGGTATCGCTGCCCTGTTTGTGTTAGTGGGCTTGGTAGCTTAATAGCTGCTGGTTACAGGTGTTAGATAAGATATCCTTGAACCACAAAAAGCTTCTAGTGATGAGATCTCCTCTGTTTTGTGTAGACTGAGGGATTGAAATAGATTGTTCTTAACTGTTTGGAATTTCAGTCTCTTAATGAATCTTTTGCAACAGAAGCCACTCCTGAAATTAAAAATTAAGAGAATGCTGCCTGGCTGCAGAGCTGGGATGCTTTTCACTGTAAACTTTTCTCTTGCTTCGTGCTGCTTCCCCTGAGGACTCTGGGGAAGAGCAGTCACCCCGTCTCTTCTAGTTCCGCAAGGATGGCTTCCTTGTCCTGGAGCAGTTTTTCAGCGCAGAGGAGTGTGACAGCATGAGGAGCCAGATCCAGAAAATCGTGGCGGAGATGGAAGTGCCGCCGCACTGCCGCACCGCCTTCTCCACCAGGGAGGAGGAGCAGCTCCAGGCGCAGGTACCGAGAAGGGCAGGGCTGCCCCTGTTGGAGAGCTGGAAAGAGGAAGGGAAAAGGCAAATTGCTGATCAGGGTTCACTCCGGGGGAACATGACTCTTCCTTCTAACTGAACATAACACCGGGAAAGGAATTTGCTCTCCAGCTTTCTGCAAATGTTTGCTGGGGTGTTATGGAGAGTCTTATCAGTGTGTGGCTCTGCCGTGCTTTGAACCCCCGGTAGCCACAAGCAGCTCTCACAGATCACTTAGTACATGTTCTGCAGACAGAAAACTGGTTATTTTCCAGGCAGCCAGCAAAAATAAAGCAAGGGTAACCTCTCTGTGAGAGGTTCTTATAAAGCCCTGATCAGCACCAAGACATGTGCTGTTGTGGAAAGCCTTTTTATGAGCGATTTTTCACTGTGTTTTGTTCATGCTGCGGCTTGGTGGGAAAAAGATGCAGGTGAGTGTTAATGCTTTGATTGAAGGTTCATTTATGTTTTTACAAGGATGTTATCTTTACTGGGCTCTTATCCCTGGCAGGGTAGCTCGGATTATTTCCTAACCAGTGGAGACAAGATTAGATTCTTCTTTGAGAAAGGTGTTTTGGATGAGAAAGGTAAGCCCTGGCCTGAGTTAGCTAAACAGAGGGGATGGGAAGAGGCTGAGTGAGGGATCTGGGCCCAGTTTCTAGCTCAAGGAATGATTGCTGCTTTTCAAAGAATGTTAAATTATGCTTTTGTTTTGTAGGTAACTTTCTAATTCCAAAGGAGAAGTCTGTCAGCAAGATTGGCCATGGTATGTTTAAAGGATGGGGTTTGGAGAGGGATGGACAAAAGACATGTGGTTTTCAGACATGAGGATTTCTCCAGACCTACTCACTGTACATAATTGTCTCTGCAATTCTCTCCATGCTGCCCCTCACTCTCTGCTCTCAGAGGACCGTATCTTCTGTTCCAATCCTTTTCAAAAACCCCTTCTGTGATGAATAGCTCAGAGTCACTGACATGTGAAAGTTTGGACTTCAGCCCTTGGCTCTTTTATGTAAGAGATTTGCTCTAAAAATTTACCACCTGAGACTGGTGACATTCAGTACAGACCAAACTCTCTCCTGTGTCCTGTGGCATGCTGGGTTGCTGATATTGAAGCTGCCCTCCCTCCTATGGTGTCACCAACACCTTTTCTTTACCCTTACTGGTCTGTTTGACCTACTTCTCTCCCAGTTCCTGGACTTGCATTTTGATCCCTTTTGTTTTCAAACAATACATGGAAAATGAGAGCAGGATTCCCTGCACTTGCAAACATCTGAACTTTCTTCTGACTAAACTTCACTGCAGTTGGAAATTCAGTACTGAGAGTTCTTGTTCTTTGGTTTTCTCAGAAAAACACTCTCCTCTTCCCAGGCCTGCTGCCATTCTGTCACACTTCAGCTTTTCCTCAGGGGAAGTGAAAACAACTGTAGATTCCTGCTGACCCAGCAACTGAACAATTCAAAAGCCTTCTCTAGTCTTATTTTCTGTAATTACTCATTTTGGTCAAGTGTCATTCCTTGCTCCAGAGCGGCTCCTGCTGGACCCCGGCATGTGTTCTGGTGGCAAATCTGATCAGGATGAGCTGGAGGCACAACTCTGAGTCTTTGCTTTGTGGATTTGTAGCAAGAGTCTGCACAAACAGTGACCTGCTGGCTGGGGCTCTCTGAAGGGCACCAAAGATGAGCTCTAGCTCCTTTTTGCAGTACTTTACTTTTCCAGTAGGTCTTAAGAGGTGTGTTTTTAAGGATGAATTCACCCATATGCCTCAGGGTCGTGTGTAATGGTTGTCACCTGTGTAATACAATACTGAATCACATAATATTCCATTTTGTGCACTCTGTTGTACACTGGCTTTTATGTGTGTGCAGTTTGTGGCTAGGGAGTGATTATATTTATGGTCTTTAATGATGATTGTACGACCTGTAAGTGTCCTATCACCTTAGGTGTGATAAGTCATGTTTATCCATCCTGGGAGGGGTGAAAGTTTCTGGCTGCAGTTTACCCTGCTTGGCTGTGGTGTCTGCAGCCCATCACTGAGAACTGCCACGTTCCTTTCTCTTCCTGAAATCTTCTGTCTGAGCCTTTTCTTTCCCCTTAGCTCTACACGCTTATGATCCTGTCTTCAAGCAAATCACCCACTCCCCCAAGGTGCAGGTGAGCTGTTATTTGCTTCCTAGAATGGTCTGGGGAAAAAAAAAAGAAATTGCAGAGTAGTTAATTTTAGTTTTCTACAGTCCCAGGGGGAATAATTTTGTCAGTGAAAGGAAATTTAAATATCTTCAAAGAATAATGCTAAATAGTGTGCAGAAAACATAAATCTTGGAAAATTTTCTTGCAGGAGCTGGGGAGAAAACTAGGCCTTGAGAGACCAGTAGTTGTGCAGAGCATGTATATCTTCAAGGTACATTAATTCAACTTGTCATTCAAGAAATAAGACCCTGTTAAGTGAGAAGCTGTGAAACTCTTCACACATCACTTTTTTTTTTCTTTGCAGCAACCTGGCATCGGTGGTGAAGGTGAGATTTGTGTTATCTCTATATCACACTGCAGATAATGCTCCTTTAGGAAAGGAATATTACCAGGGAAAAGGCTCAGAATCAAACTTAAACCTGTGAGTTTGGTGGTCCAAACCTTCTTAAAAGAATCTTTGAAATCCACATTTTTCAGAAAAGTTTCTACATCATATGCAGCTTGAACAAAGAGCTGTTTTTACATTTGCAGCAGGGTAAAAAGTGGTATTTTTATGTAAAATTTAATGTGTGTGATGGGTGAGTGGGCAGGGGAGGGCTCTGAGTCGGAGAGATGCAACCCTGAAGTCCTTCTAGAGGAACTGAATCCCATTAAAGACCCCAATGACAGTCTCTTCTTGCAGTGACAGCACACCAGGATGCCACCTTCCTGCACACGGAGCCTCTGGGCAGGATCCTGGGGTTCTGGATCGCCCTGGAAGATGCCACACAGGAGAATGGCTGTTTGTGGTTCATCCCTGGCTCTCACACCAGTAAGAGCATGTGTGTGACCACTGCTGGCCACCAGCACAGTTCTGCTTTTCCCCACCTCTAGAGCACACAGGGCAGCTTTAAACTTCTGCTTACCTAAAGATTCACTCAGTGAGTGTAATCATTGTGCTCTTCAGATTTTGAGCCATTCATTCTTCAAACCCTGGAGCCAGCTGTTGTGGTTTATGCTCCTATAGAAAGCACAAATGGACCAAAGGTTGGCTTTGCTTAAGTATGTGACTCTTTGTGTTCCTTAGGGTCTGTTGCAATGCACAGAAGGGGCCAAAAAGGCAAACAAAAGGCAGCTGTTTTATCTCTTTCTGCTACAGCTGGAAAATCCTAGATCTCTACTTAATGAAAAAGACCCCACTGAAATTACTAAGGAACGTGTGAATATAGTAATAATAAAGTTCCTCTCATTGCCAAGAGACATCACTGACGTTGTTCCTTTGCTGTGCAGAATGTAGCCAGGTGCTTAATGTTTGTGTGTTTGCTTGTTCTGTGGATTTGCAGATGGGATTACCCGGAGGATGGTCCGTGCAGCTTCAGGTGCCTCAACATGTGTGGAGTTTGTAGGCTCAGAGCCAGCCTATGATGACAAGCAGTTCATACCTCTGCCTATAAGTAAAGGTACAAACAACCCCAAACTTGGTGTTTCATAGCTCAAGAAAACACAAGGCAGCTAAAATAATGTTTTAACCCTGCACCTTCCCTTCCGCTGTAAAGCCAGAGCTCATCTTTTGGAAAACAGCAGTCCAGGTGATTCTTTTCCACAGGTGGACTCATCCTCATCCATGGTGAGGTTGTCCATAAGAGTGAGCTCAACAGCTCGGAGTCTTCTCGCCACGCGTTCACCTTCCACGTGATGGAAGCCAAGGGCACCACCTGGAGCAAAGAGAACTGGTAAGGCTGTGATCCTCAAAAGCTGCTGAGGAAATGGAAGCCTTTCCAGTGCAATAGTGAGGATAATTCTTGAGGGTCAGTTTGTTGGTAGTGCCTCAGCTGGGGTTGATTTTGTACCTGCAGAACTGGAATAGCCTTTGAAGTTTTGCTTTTACCTCTTTACTCCCTAGGCTCCAGCCAACTCCTGAACTGCCTTTCCCATCGCTCTACACTTGAAGTTAATGACTGGCTTGTGGAGCCAACAGCTGACCAATATTCCTTCCTGTCTGTTCATTCATGGTCTCTTTAAAAACAACCTTCACTAGATCAGCTCTCAATGTTCATTTATCCTCCTCCTTGAAACCAGGACCATTATCACAGCCCAAAACCTGCAGCAGACAGAAGCTTCTACTGCAGCAGAAGCCCTGCCAGTATGAGAGTAGTCACCCAGTCCTTTTGGTAAGGAAACACCTTCAGTCTTGAAAACAAGACCATTGCACCTTGACTGGGACCACTTACCAAGTATTTCTCCTTGCAGATACTCTGTATTTTCTTGTGTTTAAGAACTTAAGTGCATTTTTTTGGCTGGTTGACTCCAGCAATGCAGGTGAACACGTTGTGGGGAGAAGTTTGATTTTCACCCCTAGGTTTCTGTGTTATTGTTCAAATAACAGTGATTTTAAAACAATCCTGTTGTGGGTAAAATGAAGCAGGAGGTCTGCTTTTTATAGTCAATCTAAATATTCCTGGCAGACAGTAGCTGAGTGTTTTATCTCTGGGTGTGATTAAATATATGACAATTTTTTAAGATTCATGTTGAAATGATGGAAATAAAGAACCTCAATCAAACTCTTTACACTTAAATAAAAAGATAGAAATTCTCCTTTTCATCTCCATCATCTTTTCTTTAAGGAAGACACAGTGTGACCTTCTCCCAACAGATGGGGACAGTGCTAAATTGTCTGGTGAGCAGGTGGAACTCTCAGTATGCACAAGAACAATTTCTATCCCCAAAACCTCACCAAACCCAAACCAACTTATAGCAAGGAATGTTTTGAAATGCAAGCCACACCCCAGGCAAGCTCCATTCTGTATCCTGAACTGAACAGAAGCTGTGTAGGTGTGATTTCACCAGCACTGGCAACCCTGAGATAGGAGCCCAGTGTCACCGAAGCAGGAATTACATCAGAGTAACCCTAAGGCTGCTGAGGGCCAGGGCAGAGTGGACCCAAATCTTACTGACTCATCCCTTTCAAAAGTAAATTGGGGAGCTGGGTCAGGGCAACAACAGGAACATTTAATGCAAAGTTTCTGCATTCAAAAACTACCTTTTCCACAGTTTGTTTGAAAGTTGGAAGCAGGGTGGAAGGAAAGCAAATTTCTCTACCTCCAGAGGTCACCATGGTGTCAGTGGTGAAGGCTGTGGCTTCAAGTTTTGTCTGCATCTTTGCATGAGAGGAGTTAATAATTTAGAATTCTGCTGAGGAGGGATGATTTGTCCTGACTTGCACCACTACCTGCAGTGTGCAAAACCATCTACTTCAAGTGCATAAATTAAAAAAGCTGGATTGATTGGCAGGATTTCCTGTTAAATGTGAAGGAAACAGCCCCGCAGTTACTGAGTTTGGTTTCCTACAGACTATCTGACAATTTACTATGTTAGTAACCAGCTCTGGCCAACTCTGGCATCCTCAGGAAAAGCAGCACCAAATCCCAGCAGCCCTTCCCAGGCAGGGGGATGAATTGGGCAATGTTGCTTCTCAGCTATTCCAGTCCTGGCTTGTTGCAGGGACAATATTGGATTCAGGAGCCAATTCTGCTGACCCAGGGACTGGTTTCACTCCACCCCTGGTCTTATGCTCCCTCCCAAGGCACGGTCTCAGAGCTACAGGGCTGCAGGACAGTGTTGTGTAAGTTGGACTTTCCCCAAACTGTTCCCAAAAGTGAATTAAAAAAGGGTCAGAAGTGAACTTCATGATGCAAACGAGAATCCTGGAATGACAATCTCCTGCTTGGACACATCCCTGGAGACAAGGAAGGACACTTGTGTTTTGTTCTGATGGACACTGGGCAAACTGGTGAGAAGAGACTGTTGATACAGAAGGGTTTCATACATAGAAATGAAGTGGGCTTTTTTGCCACAAAATGGTAGTTGTAATTTTAATTATGGATGGACTTCAGTAGCTTTAGTCAGTTTGTTGATAGAAGCATTTTTATAAATTATTTGGTTAAACATCTAGCTGAAAAAATGTGAAAAGTAGGACAGTGTAATAGTAGAAAATTTTATTGACTTCAACAGATTTTCTGCTTTCAGGATTAATGTGTAATTAGTTTTAGCTGTGACTTTGCCTAATTTTCCCCCCACATTCATTCTCAGTTTAGATTAAATCTTGAGAAAGAGAAAACATTTCTTCCTGAAGCAAACTTTCAGGGCTAAAGATTCACTGTTCTTAGTAGTATGGTCTGGAATGAGCAGTGTCTGACATTCCCAAACCTTCACCACCCACCCTGGATAACTCAGCTGTGGCAGCTACTGATTTTGGAGTTGTGTTTGTGCATCATGGTGTGGTTTTGCTTCTTGCTGATGAGGACTGGACATAGTTGGACATTTGTGCCTGGTTCCTGTGCCCACACTCATTATCAAACATGCTTTACATCATGCTTATACAGAAATGAGAGTTCACACATCAAACACAAGATGCAGGACTCAGTACAGAAAACAAGGTACAGTACAGAGGTAGCAACATCTGAGAGACTTGCTTGTTTATTTTTTCCTCTCTAATTGACTTACCTCTTCTTCCTCTGCTTCCCTTGGGCACCCAGAAGAAACTTAAAATTGGTTTATTAAATACAAGTGCTGTTTTTATCAGTCATGTTTGTTGCTGTTAGAACCTAAATCTGGCTATTTTTGACAGGGGTAAAAACAAGACCAAATTAAACCCTTTATTTTAAATAAGTCTTTTTCATTTCTGTTCTCAACAATTTTCTCTGCTGTACCAAAAGATCAGCTTTGAGCTTTCATTACAGTGCATTTTCTAGTACCTTTGTCTAGGAAGGAAGAAAACTCTGTTCCTGGAAGTGCTTCTATGCCATGAGCATGATCTGGAGGTAGAGAGGCAGCAGCAGATTATCAATTTGAGTAGTGTAAGCTTCCAAAAGAGAAACCAAACTCACAGATGCCAGAATCCAGGCATAGCTGGAGTTCAGATTCACACTGCTGTCAAAGATCAGAATGAGAGCCACAGCAATGATCTGAGCAAAAATAGCTGTCATTGTCCCTTCAAAGGTCTTCTTTGTTCCTGGCCATTTGATTTCCCCCATTGTACTGCCAAAAACAGAGGCAATGGTGTCTCCTACCCCTACTGCCAACACCCCAGAGTAGGGGACCAGTGCTCCTGCCCCAGGCAAGGTGCCTTTAGGAGCACAAGACCTGGGAAACAACCACACTGGGAGAGACATGCCAAGGAGGAGATAGATATGAGTCAAGATTAGAGGTCCACTGTCTCTTTCATCCAAGAAGAGAGAGAGCAAATGCCTCAGGGTTTGTCCAAAGGGTTTGATCCTGAAGTACCGAATGTACTCTAAGAAGATAAACACTGCCAGACACAGCACTGCAGCAACATAGAGGAGCTGGCGGTCATAAATTAGTCCAGGAACATAAGTAGCTACAACAATGAAATGGAAATATTTCCTGGTTATAGTTGAGGCCTGGTGTTTTTTAGATTCAGATGATCTCTTAGCGTTCTGGTAGAAAACCACACCACATGCTGAGGCAGCCAAGAAAGTCCAATACACAAGAAGGTAAAGTCTTGTCTGTGTCTGAAACAGAAACTGGAGCAGCCAGAACAGAGGGTTCCTCTGGATCAGTCGGTACAGCCAAGGCATGATGACCCCTAAGCCTAACACTGCTGTCATCATGTGGAAAAACATGGAGGAGATCCATGTGCCCGAATCCATGAAAAGGAAGAGCACAGTGAAAAAAAGACCAAGAAGAACAACTCCGACAACTGCCACCAGAAGGAAGAAGTCAATGGGATCCCCTCTGCCCTCAATTACGTTCAGTGAGCGTTTAATGAGCTGATTGAGAACAAAACTTACACCTCCAAGAACCAGCAGCGCTTCTCCAGGAGTAAAACACCGCGGCAACAAGTACAGCAAGATCATACTGAGGTAGACAAAAATGAGCAGCACTTCTAGCACCTCTATCACTTCTGAGACAGTCAAGGAATGTTTCATGGTGTAGATAATTACGCTGCCAGCAATACCAGTCAGGATGCACGTGTTGGTTGGCACGGGTTTGGTGATGCCAACCGCTAAGACGGACAGGAAGAGAGCCAGCAGCATCCCCGTGGAAGCCACGACGACGCCAAAGCGCTCGAAGTAGACGATGCCGGCAGCCCTGCACCTCTCCTTCATCACCACCCCCAGCAGGGGGATGACCATGCTGGCGGGCAGGAGGCCGCTGTTGGCTGCCCCCCGGAACTGGAACACGGCCCCCCCCAGCTGCAGCAGCCGGTCCCACTTGAACTGGACGTAGAAGGCCTGGAGGGCCAAGGCCACGGCGCACCAGGAGAAGCGGTCCCACACCACCGCGTGCACCGCCAGCACCACGGCGAACACCAGCAGCGACTCCACCAGCACCGCCTTGTTTAACATGATTCCAGCCCAGCCTGCCTCAAGCCTGCAGAATCTCAGGATTCCCAATGCGCTCAGTTGGCCATCAGGGAGAATTCCCTTCCGTGCTATTGCAATTCCTATTTAAAAAAAAAAAAAAAAAAAAAAAAAAAAAGGCAAGGAATTAAAGCAACTACTTGGACAGTAAGGTGTTTGCACAGCTATAGGAAATGAGCTGCAATGGGGTCTGATGAGAGATTTCTGGAGACTGGGATGCTCTTAGGACACGTGGTTTATTGGCTGTGGGGATAGGCAACCTGACCAGCACCGGCTGAAGCGTGGTCAGGGGTCAGGAGGAAGCAAAGGGAAGGGAAGGGAGCAACAGAAGGGAGAATCCCAGAGAGAGAGAGCATCCAAGAGAGCGAGTTTCCTGTTCCATTACATTTTATCCCTTTCTATGCTGAATATTCTGGTTAGCACTAACCAACCAGTACAGGATACAAAACCTACAGAATTTACATACAGCCTATGAGAACTACTACATTACCATACTACTCTACATGCTAAAAACTTGGAAAACCACCTTTTTCCTGCTACATGGCAGGGCCCAACCCCTTTTGCATCCCTTTGTCTGGGGAGGAGTATTGCTCAATCACCAGGGTCTTGGTCTTCAGCTGACTTAATCACTATCTTCCTGCATAGCATTCTATAGCTCAAATCTTGCTTTTAACTCTCTCTCTCTTGCAGGTTTTACACTCTTAGAATCTTTCACCAATAAATCATCTCTGCAGGGCCTTCCTGCTTCATCCTCCCCAACACACAGCTGTTTTGTTCTTAAACTCAATTTAAACTGATAGTTACGTGCCAATCACTAATGTCAACACACAGATAATAACAAAAAAAAAAAAAAAAAAAAAAAGAACCAGTGAGGTGAGCCAATCCTGCACTTCACCTTCTCCTCACAGTGAAGGCTCACAGCCCACTGACATGAGAGCTGCCCTGCAAACCAAACTTTCCTTTAAACTTTTTGGACTGGAAGATAAGAAGCTGAGATAATCAGCAACAGACATGTTTACTCTGTTAGGTTAAATCTTGTCTTATCTTCTCCAAAGATTTGTGGGCATTGACAACATTGTGGAATTCTCACCAGCATTTATTGCTTTCTGGCTACTTTGATTTCTCTATAGATACATAATTTGATAATCAGCCATATATAAACCTCAGCCATTACACTGGCACCTCTTCTGAGGTCTTGGAAGGTTTCAGATTCTTTATTTCTGTTGGAAATACTATGGTTGATCCAGTTGTTAAACAGGGCCTTACTTTATCCTCTCTGGCCCACCCTTAAGCTGATTAGCAGCAAAGTCTTAACTAAATTCTGCTTCCCAAGTCTCATTGCCAATATCTACACCAGCTCCCTCATGGAAGTTTATTCAAGGTTCTCTTCTGGGTCTTCAGCCAGTGTTGAATGGTGACACCAGATTACAAAGATGACAAAATAATATCAATATTACTGAGGAACTATTACAGTTTTTACTGTCAAACTTCCTTACAGTGTGTCTGCAGCATTTAGATATTTATGACTTTGTACTGAAAACTTAATTACTGATGGATTGCTTTTTGGCATCCTTATTCATACAGCCTGAAATACTTGATTGCCAAACAGCTTCATTACATGCACTGTTGCTACACAGCTCCATCAGGCCAAATGTAATCTTTTGTCATTGCAATTAATTTCTAAACAGGAGAAGAATTAATCATACAGTCAATAAAACAGAACTGGTCTGGGCAATATCTACCTCCAACCAATAATGGTTTTGGGGTCCTACTCGCTGCTGTTTCTGAGCACTAGGGAGGGGGGGCCTAAGGCTTATTTGAGAAGAAGCAGAGTAAATGTCACTTGCCAGCCAAAGACTGAGTCCTCCTACTCAGTCTGGCGACTTTAAGATTGCACCCCAGCTCCCGTATCAATGGCACGTGACAGCTTCCCCGCCTGGCTGCAAGAGGAGGCAGAATTTCACCCGGGGTGAGTTTAGAGCTGACAATCTCCAAGGCGATGTATTTCACTTCCTTGTGCCTGCCGCAATCCCCTCCTCCACACCTTTCAGGTAGTGAAAGCTCCTCGGCACTGCCGCTCTCATCATGGAACGGGACCCATCCCCCTGCGGTTCAAGCCAGACCGGGCGTTTTCTGCCCGTTTCGTGATCCGCAGCCCGTTTGCTCAGGGCAGGGAAGCTTCCCTCTGACGTGCAGCCAAGCATGCGGTAGCCCTCGCCCCGCTGCAGCCCCTGCCTGCTCCCTCTCTTCACGCCCCCGCAGCGCTGTGGACTCCCCTCAACCCGCGGGCTGCCCGCGCCCTGTCCTTCCACACTGCTCGTCGCCGTCTCCTGTCCCCCTCAGCCGCCACACCCACAACCCAGCCTCCGCTACTGGGAACGACACCCGCCCGCGGGAGGTGTCGGAAGCGCTCCGGGGTGATTCCCGGTTCCAGCGCGAAGCTGCGGCCCCGCCCCCGGGAGCCCGGCGCGCACCCACCTCGCAGGACGCCGCCATCTTTGCCGCGCCGCCAGTCACATGACCCAGCTGCGAGGGCGTGTCTGAGGGGCGTGGCTTGTGCAGCACCACGTGACACCGGCGTGGTGAGAGAGGCGTGCCCTGGGTCACGTGACAACGGAGCGAAGATGGCGGCGGGCGGGCTGAGCGCGAGGTGCGGGGCCGCGGCCGCTCGGGCGGAGGGAACGCGGGGACAGCGTGGGGGAGGCCCCGACTCTCGTCTGCGGGCGGACCCCGCTCCGCGGGACCGAGGGCCGAGAGGGGCCGGCGGGGAGGGGGCGCAGCGCGGGGCCGGGAGGTTTTAACTGCGGCGGGGCGCGCGCTGGGCTGGCCCCGCCCCCGCCTCGCGCGCGCGGTGAGGCCCCGCCCCCCTCGCTGAGGGACCCTCAGAGACCCCCCGGCCTCAAAGACCGGAGTGAGGAGCGACTGTCGGGAATGCTGTGGTTATTTAATTCAGTTGTACGAGAAGAGCCTGGGCAGGGCTCCGTGGGAACCGCTGCTTTAGCGGGGCCGGGGGCTCGGTCTGCGCTCCCTTCGCGGGGTGGGTGCCCGGCAGACGCTCAGCTCCTCCAGGAGGGCGAGGGGCGCGCCAGGGCTCCTGCAGACGTACAAGCTAAAATACCCACGTGGAGATGCGTAACGGAATCGATTCAATGAATGCCATGTTGTGATCACCTTAGTTCTGCGGTTTCGTTTCTCCAGAGCACGTTTTTTGTCATTTATTATAACGGGTTTAGGTTCTGGAGTTTCCCTAGGGTGTAATTTTTATTAAATGAATGACAGCTGTGTTACTTTTGGTTATGTACAGAGAGCTTTCTTAGCTATCTTGGAGCCTTATTAGTGAGGGGACAACAAACCATGGTCTGTTTTATTCACAGAAGAGGCTGTGAGGGAATGAAAAGTAGAGGGGTTGGCTTTGCTAGGCTGGGTATCAGATTTGACAATAAGTGAAAGAAACTGTGCAAGACAAATGAAGGCACCGATCTGACATGATCACTGAACCTGGGGTTCATTGCATTGCTTCTTTTACACTGCTGTTCAATTCTTGGTAAAATTCTGGGCCTTTGGGTGCTCTTTGTGGGCTGGATAGGTTCATGTGAGAGAAGTGCACCCAGCTATCAAGGAATGAGCAGGGAGAAATTATGTTGATGAGTGTGCTGGAAATAACAGATGTTGTCATTCATTAAGTGTCACCACATGTCAGAAGTTGCAGATGACTTTCCCTGCCACAGTGAGTTATTTTAACAACGTTATTCTAAAAATAAGGCACTGAGTGTTCTTGTGTAGACAGTCTTTGTGTGGGGAGTTGGGATGTTTAAATCCCCATTTGTAATACATTGCCAACAAATCATCATTTGTCTAAATGAAATACTCTTTTTGGCAAATATCTTTTCTCTGGGCTGTTGTAGGGAAACTTTTTTTAATTTTTTTTTTAATGCATGTGCCAGGGTCAGGATGTGGTCTGTAATTCCTTTTAGTGCAGGTTGGCTTTTCTACAGAGCTCTCACAAAGAAACGAGAAGCTGGGTGTAAATGTTCTGGTGTCTGTGTAAAAGTGGTGCAGGTTTTCACTTCACACCGTTTTATACTCTGCTTAGAGTAGAGGATGAAACTGATGGAAGAATTTGTTTGAAGGAGAGCATTGAATGTAACAATAAAATACTGCTCTATGCTTTCATTAAGTTTCTTCTTAGGAGCCTTAAATGTTGTAAAAAGCAAGATCAAATTGAGCTGGAAAGCTGATCTCAGTGTGAAGCTTTGATATGAATTCACAGGTCTTGCTGTGTCAGTTGTCACCCTCTCTGTGTTTTCCCTTGGTTTTTCTAGGACATCTGAAACTCATTAGCTAAAAGCTAATGTCCCTTCAATCATTTTTCTTGCATTGCAGTGTCATTTGGTGCAGGTTAATTGCAGGTTTGAAAAATGTAAGCTAAATGGAAGCCTGAAATAACGTTCATCATTAAAATACTCTCCACCTTTTCCTTGTATTTGCAGGAGCAGCAGAGAATTATGGACAATTCTGCTGGGCAGATCAGCTTTGAGAGAACCAGTAAGTTCATGCCCTGGTGAGCAGGTTTGGCCATCACTTATTGGGCTCCATGGCTAAATACATAATTTGTACATCTCTTTGAATATTAGGGAAAATATTTTTTACTGCTCCTCCCTCTTTCCCAGAGTGTTTTTTGTTCCCATACCTCTGCTACTTGTTTATTCTTCTACTGCTTATTTACAGTTGCATGAACTGCCTGGAAGGGTGTGTGGAAAAGGTGATTCCTTTTCTGGAGTGGGCACAAGTGCTGCTGCCTGGATTGCCCTGGGGTGTTCATGTGTGGTGCAGCTGCTGTCTTATTTTGAGATCTGGAGCCTGTGCTTTCAAGAATTTGCCCAGAGGTTGGGAATCCAAATGTTTCTAAACCCAGTCCATTGCCTCCCTTTGTCCCCACCCTCTCTAGGAACAGACAATGCAGCTCACTGCCCTGTTCAGAACTGCATCTAGAATTGCTCTGAGCCACTGACACCTGTCTTGTGTTGTTCCTGCCTCTTTGTGGTGGTGGAATTTCTTTGCTTTGCTGAAGTTTATGTGATCTAATATTTGGTGAAGCACTGTGAAGAGTCTTTTCAGTGGTGTTTGGTTCTGTTTTAGGCCCAGATTGCTGCAGAGTTGAACAAGCATTGGCAGAGGCTGTTAGAGGGACTGTCATACTACAAACCACCAAGGTACAGTCACTGCCTGATTTTAGAAATGAATCTCTAATGTGGAGTTTCCTAGTAAGTAGAGAAAGATTACAGAACATTGTTGTATGAAATATTGAAAGGCCACTGAGAAAAAAACAAAAGTTCACTTTAAACTGATAAAATGGGGAACATTGAAATTGTGCCTATTTAATTCTTTCTCTAAGATTGCTGCATTTTTAATGACTAAAATTTCTTTTCACTTTAGTACGACTTCAGCAGAAAAAATTAAAACTGATAAAGATGTAGCTGCTCCACTAAAAGAGTTGGGTCTGAGGGTCAGCAAGTTTTTGGTGAGTGAAGCTGCTCTTGGATTATTTCCTATACCTGGAATGAATTGTTATTGGATTCTGATACTGAAGTAACCTTCATGATGTTGAGTAGAGAGAAACTTACTTAAGTTTCAGTTCAAAGTAACCTAAAGGATTCTGAAGTACATGTTGAGGCTCTAGGTCAGCCTTCCAAAGTGATGAGTAACTTTGAGATGCTGTGGTTTCCCTGGTCCTTTTCAGCAGCAGCCACCTGCTATTGGTCTGCGTTGGGTTCTTCCAGGCCAACTGCTCAGCTGAAAAACTGATGTCCCTTAAATCAGTTGCTTTGTTTGACAATCCTCTCAGTTTACCTGCAAGGTTCTGTTTATTTAAGCCAGAAGTTTAGAGTTCACTGACTGGTGGTCCCTTCATTTAAATGACTGCTGCTCCTTTAGCTGAAGTTAAACTGCAGCTCAGTGACATTAAAGCTTGTGTATTTGGCTTTAAAGAAGTGCTGATTAAAGCATCTGCCTGGTGCAAAAATATTCTTTTGGCGTGCTATTTGTTCTGAAGATAAGAGCTGCCTGAGTATTTGGAGAGAATCTTAATCTTTAATGAATTCAGTTGCCTTTTATTAATTTCAGATAAATTTTCTTTCTTTTGTTCAGGGTCTGGATGAAGAGCAGAGTGTGCAGTTGTTACAATCTTATCTTCAAGAGGATTATAGAGGAACAAGAGACTCCCTGAAGGTCCATAGCTCCCATTTATGTTCTATTTACTCCACATCTTTCCTTAATAACAATTGTTTTTTGATGCAAATGGTCACATGTGAGTCCTAGTTCTGATGGGGAAGTGGCTTTGTAGCTTTTCTCTGGAGCTGCATCCAGGCTTATCTCTTCTTTCTTGGATCTCTGCAATAAATCAGCTCCTCTCTCTATCACAGGAATAAAGGAGAGCTACAAATTTGTGATTGAGAGTTGACCTGAAAGATAAACATGTAGTTAGAAATGAGTGCTTTGGCTTTGTGCTTTTGGAATCTGTCTTTCCACATGAACTGCAAAGAAATATGGTCTTTTATTTGTTTCAGCCATTTTGTGAACATATATTTTGTCAGTAGGTATTTCTCCAGGAGGTATTTATTTTGTTGTATTTTGTTTACAGACAGTTCTTCAGGATGAAAGACAGAGTCAGGCTCTGATGCTGAAGGTTAGTAATTTCCATTTGTATTTTCTGTGGAAAAGATCTGTTGGCAGCAAACCTACTTTATTTCAGTGGAAAATATTGAAATAATTGAAGTATTCCTTTCTATAAAGGATGGCTTTTAGAGGGTGCTTCTGAAATTGAGGCATGTGCATGTAGATTTGAAGAGTGTTAGTAATTGCTGTAGAAATTAGATTTTAGGCTTGATATTAGGGAATTTAGCTGGGTAGGTGTACACTGCCTTATTTTCCAAAGCTTGTAGGTTTGTGTGTCCCTGTCTGACATGACAAGATTGATGATCATTTCTGACAGAGGGTAATGGGGATATCTTTTTGCCTTTCTTTTGCATGTTTTCTCACCTAACAGTGTAACTATAGACCAGTCATTATGCCAATGCTAGATTGAATTCTGTAACGTTGATTAAGTGTTGGTTTTTTCCCCCAAATTCAGAACTGCTCAGTTGAAAGTCCATCTGTAGTAACTCTGTATTCCTGTGGTGAAGGCCTTGGCAGTGGTGGGGAGAGGGGGGTGGCTGGGAGTTGGACACTGTGCCAGGTTGGTATTGATGGCACTTGACATTCACAGCTCGCTGACTACTACTATGAGGAGAGGATCTGCATCCTGCGCTGCGTGCTCCACCTGCTCACCTATTTCCAAGATGAGAGACACCCTTACACAGTGAGTACAGGGTGTGATTGCCATTGAAACAGGCTAAACATGGGAGCTGAGGGGTAAAAAGCCCACGAGGGTGCATGTGAGAAGTTCATGGACTTGCTTGTTTCTTTAAGGCACAGTACTTCCAGTGCGTTGAAAAGCTGGACAAGGAGCTCGTTCCGAATTACCGCAAACAGTTTGAAGCTCTGTACAAAGCAGAAGCTCCTACATGGGAAACACATGGAAATCTCATGGTATTTTGTTTCTTACTATTACTTATCACGCTTATAATGTTGTTTCTTATGTGTAGGGTATTGGAAAATAATCTATACAGATGCAGTTAAACAGGACGTTCCTCCTGGTCCAAAGAAACATAAAATTTGTTTTCTCTCTAACAGAAAACACTTCTGCTCAAAGACAGAGTTTCATGAAACTTACTGTTCCTTGTAATAAATCCATGCAGAGCACTGGGCCAGCAGAGCCATTTATGTGTAGTTGTTCATGATCTCTCTGTACTGAGAGTGGCTTTCCTTGCCATTGACACAGTTGTTGGCTACACAAGTGAAGTGCTTCCATGCTTCTCAGTTTCTGCCTGCTTTGGCTGCCCTGTGAGCTTTGACGTGTGCTGGTGGGACTTTCCTTTGTGCAGACAGAACGTCAGGTTTCCCGGTGGTTTGTGCAATGCCTTCGGGAACAGTCCATGCTCCTGGAAGTCATCTTCCTCTACTATGCATACTTTGAAATGGCACCAGAGGAGCTCCTGGCGTTTGCAAAGATGTTCAGAGAGCAGGGATTTGGCACGAGACAAACCAACAGACATTTAGTAGATGAGAGCATGGATCACCTCGTGGATCGTATTGGGTAAGTGTTGTGGGTATTTGTGAAGCAGGTACAGAGCAAAAACAATTGTTTTTCTCAGGAAAAAAATGCATTTATAATTATATCTTCATTGTTCTGTGTGAGCCATGACTCGAAGGGGGAATGAGAATCCTGCCTAACTGTCAAAGAGTTATAAAGGTGGAAAAGCTATCTTCAAATTTTAGTGACCCTTTGTTGTCTGTTCAACCAGAAAAGGTAGTTCTGAAGGTTGTAATTTGTCATATACCAGCATTTCAAGACAAAATTTAGATAATGTGCTGTTTATTGTAATTTCTTACTGTTTCAAAGCTGAGCAAAGTGAACTAGAGGTTGCTTTTTGACCACGTACAGTTTAAAAAAAAAATCACCTGAATTCTCAAATAAAGTTTCTGACTTACTTGTTTTTACTCTTCTGCTGCTTGTAGCTACTTTAGTGCTCTTATTCTGGTGGAAGGCATGGAAATTGACTCCCTCCATGAGCGTGCTTTGGATGACAGGACGGAGGAGCACAAGTTGGCCAACAGTCAGCACATCCACCAGGTAAAACACTGGCAGAGTAACCAACCCCTCCTCAAGCCTAACAATACAGAACTTACTGTGATTACCCAGGCACTGCTGTGTCTGTAAACTTCTGGTCCTTGGGCTTGTTGGCCAAGTGTAGAAACTGGCATCCACATACCATGAGAAGGGCACAATCAACTGTGTGCTTGTTGAGTATGAATTACTTTCAGGTCTCAGTTATTTTGGTTTTGATTTGTCTCTGTGCAGGAGATGGACAATCAGCTGCTGCAGTTAGGGGATGTCTCACATCATGCTCCAGTGCTCTTGGCCTGGGCTCTGCTCCGTCACACCATAAACCCTGAGGAGTCCACAAACATCATCAGGAGGATGGGCAGCACTGCTATCCAGCTAAATGTCTTCCAGTATCTGACAAAGCTGCTGCGATCCCTCAGCAGTGGGGGCAAGAATGTGAGTTTCTTCAGTTGCACATATAAGCTTTTGAAGGTGTAACTGCTCCTGAGGTACAGTTGTGGTGGGAAGCAGGTGACTGAACCAATGTTCTTTTCAAACATGCAGTAAAGCATGTTCTATCACCTTAATCTTCTTTGAGTGAGATCAGAAATCAAGCTGGAATGAAACTGATTGTTACGTCCACAGAATTAAGAAAAGCTTTGTAAGGCAAGGAACTACATCTCTCTTGAGCGGAACAGACTCGAGTTAATCAAAATTTTTGATTTGCCTCCATAAGTGTATTTGTCATTTTGGATCTTGAGTACTGGGTGATTTGACTCTGCACTATTCTCTGTGTAGGACTTCATTAGACAGCATGATGTATTAGGGTAAACTGCTTTGTAGACAGAAGGCAGTGAAAGCAAATCCTTTTGGTTCCTAGAAATGTTGAGTGCTTCTTTTTTTTATTATTTTTGATGCCTGCAAGGAATTTCTAGTGATTTCTAGTAAGGGCAAGATTTCTCCTTTCAGTGAAGTATTTTGTGTTCCTGTGGACCTTAACTAATGACTGCTCCCTGTTTTTCTGCCCCTGTGCAGCAAGGATATATAAAAAAGGCAGTTACATGATGTGTAAAGCAGACTGGGTAGAGTTACAGCGTGCTTGTAATTCATAGAATTTCCCGTAACAGCTCTGTGTATTCTTTCTTTGCAGTGTACTGCCAGCACAGCTTGTATGTGTATTTATGGACTTCTTTCCTTTGTCCTGACATCACTGGAATTACATACATTGGGCAATCAGCAGGTAAGGATCCAAGAACCTTTGCGTTTGTTACATAATGTAAAATAACCTGTCTTAACTGATGCTAATTGCCTATTAACTTGTAATCCTGCATTTCACTCCAAGCTTTATGTGGCTTAGGGAGACCCAAATGAGTGATTTGCTGGTTTTCCTACTGCATTCACACCATGCAGATCTAGTAAACATCTCTACAGACTGGCAGATTAGTAATGACAGAGCACATCATGCATTTGAAGTCCTGTGGATATGAAACTAATTGTTGATTTGTTATTCCCAAAACAATGGAAATAATACAAACTCCATTTCTGAGTTGGACTAGATGTTTTACATCCCTCTGCAGATGTTGTGGATGCTTTTGTTGTGGCTAGCTCATTCATGATGAGGAGCGTGGCTTTAGGCTGTGGTCTGGGGGTTGGGTGTTTTTTGGCTCCAGGAAGTAGTTACATCTTGGTGGGTAAACATGGAAACTTAAATTCCAAAAATGTGGTAGCACCTGGTTGGGGCAAAATCCTTCTGTGTGAAGTAGCTTTGATTTTTTTCCATCCTATCTTCCTTTGTAGGATATAATTGATGCTGCATGTGAAGTTCTGGCAGCTTCCAGCATTCCTCAGCTCTTCTGGAAGACGGTGAGTGTGTTTGCAACTTGTTTGACCTACCTTGTTTGTAGGACCTGATAAGATTCCTGATAAGATTTGTAAGACCTGATAAAAGATTCCCTTTTAGGAAAGGAACAGGCTGGTTGTATTTAGTGAGTTGGTTTCTAGGAGGGCCTGAGGAGCAAATGTTCATTTGCATTTATCTTTGATTTACTTGTACCCTTTCCTGCTTTTTAGGTACAGCCTTGGCTTTACACTTGAAAAGGATACTGGAACGAGTTTTAATATAGGTGATAGTTGATAGCAGGGCTGGGGCTGCAAGGATTGAACTAACTGCTGGCAAAAGCATTCTGCTTATTTTTTGTTGTCACAGAATTAGGATGATATGTAATGCCTTACAGTCTTACTTCTTGCCTTTTACTTGCAGACTGCCTCATGCTTTAGTCTGTGCAAGTGTGATCTCCAGTCACTGGAGTGATACTTTTGTGCATGATAAATGTTAAATGCACAGCTTAAAAAGGAGCTGTAACCTTGTGCTATACTGAGACGATGTTAGCTTTTTTTTTTTTAGTAATGAGACATTGGTGTTCTGTTTCCACCACCAGGAACCTACTGCAGGTCTGGGTATTATCCTTGACAGTGTTTGTGGGATGTTCCCCCATCTTCTCACTCCTCTCCTTCAGCTGCTCCAAGCCCTTGTGTCTGATAAATCTACTGCAAAAAAGGTACAGGATCTCTCTTGGTGTTTGGGAGATGATTTATTTCAAGTCAGAGATGACATGCTCTGTGATTTATTCTTTCCATTACGTGTGCTTATCTCAGTTGCAGTCTTAGGTAGCAGACATAAGCTTTTGTCTAAGAACAGTGGACAGGGCTCCTTTAGAGTTGTGTGAAAACGCAGGAGGCTGTTTTCTGGCTTCTAGAAAACTTTTCAACTTTAATGGTTGAAGATTAAGATGCTAATTTTTAGGTGGTAATTACCTGATTCATTAGATGAGACTTGTCTGAACATGAGGGCTGTGTAATAAATGCTTTGGAAGGGTTGGTGTATTAGAAAGATATTGTACACCTCAGGTAAACTTGCCTGTTCCTGGAAATGATCCAGTTAATAAATTTTTGAGAAGCTCTGGCTCTTTGGCTGTGTTGTTGAAGCTCTCTCTGATGCAGGTATACAGTTTCCTGGATAAAATGTCCTTCTATATTGAGCTGTACAAGCACAAACCTCCAGATGTGATCTCCCATGAGGACGGCACCCTGTGGCGAAGACAGACTCCAAAGCTCCTCTATCCTCTTGGTAAGGAAACTGCACTTCACCTTTGCTTACTGAAATGCTTTGGGGAATTGAGCTTTTTCTTTACCTGGCTTCTAACTCACATGGGTAGACTTCTAACTCATTTGTGACTTTGTTTCACCTGCTTCTTTGATCTTCAGGACTAGGTCAAACAAATCTACGGATACCTCAGGGAACAGTGGGCCAAGTGATGCTGGATGATCGGGCTTATTTGGTACGGTGGGAGTATTCCTACAGCAGTTGGACTCTGTTCACCTGTGAGATTGAGATGCTGCTCCATGTTGTGTCAACAGCAGGTGAGACAGGCTGGGAGTGTAAAAGAGAATAAATAATTATTAATTGGTGTTAAATTGAGGTTAGTAGTAGGACTGAACAGCTCTGAAGAGCATGGAATACTTTTTGAGAAACCTGAAGATGATGATTATTATTATTCTGTAAAATTCACTGCAAAAGATCATGTAGTGAAATGAGATACATTTGAGATGAAGGAAAAGTTGAGATAGATAAACAAGTGTTTTTTGATATGGGAGATGGATGGTTTTGAATCATGTAGATATGTGGTAAGATAAATGTGCATTGTTCCAGGCTTGATTACTGCTGAAGTATGATTTTGCATTCTAATGCTTGGTTTTCTTTACCCAGATGTGATTCAGCATTGCCAGAGGGTCAAGCCCATAATTGATCTGGTTCATAAAGTCATCAGCACTGATGTATCAATAGCAGATTGTCTTCTGCCAATCACATCACGAATCTACATGCTCCTGCAGAGGTGAGTCACTGACAGCAGAGGTACCTAAGCAGATAGAGTGACCTGGAAGGATTGCTGATTACTTATTTTGCCAAGAGCTTTACAAGATGTGTGTCAGTGCTTGAACTTCCTGAGACTGGTGTTTAGCTCTCAAAACTGTTCTGGTTTCACATAGGTTAATGTTTTGGTGCAGCAGAATGGCCCCTCTTCCACTTCTTCCCTGAAAGGTGTACAATTTTATCCCTTTAAAGGCAGTTTTGATTAGTAACTATATTTACATGAAAGGGGGATAAAACATAGCATTAGAGCAGTAACTCACAGGTTTTAAAACAGCTGTACTTACTAACTCCTCCCAGAGTTAACTGCCTGGGAATTGATGTTCAGCTGTATAATTATTATTTGCTGTGACAACCTGCTGTCTTGCCAGCCTTGCTCTGGCAGTAAATTGATCTGACTCAGGTGTGAGGAGGAGGTGGCAAGTCTAGACTGAAAGTGCAGACTCTGGTGCCTGTATTTATCTGCTTAAATTTTATATATGTGTACTTCAGTGAGAGGGAAAGAGGCTTTTTGATTAAAAAAACAGACTAGACCACAGGTGGCAGTGATTTTTTTTCATGCATGCTGTTTCTCTTTTGTAGGCTAACAACTGTAATCTCTCCCCCTGTGGATGTTATTGCTTCTTGTGTCAATTGCTTGACAGTCCTGGCTGCTCGGATGCCAGCCAAGGTGAGGAGAGGACCTGCTGGAGAGAACTGGTACATTTGTATGTAAATGAGAAGGAGTATCTGTACCTCTTCTCTTGCAGGTTTGGACTGACCTTCACCACACGGGGTTCTTGCCATTTGTTGCCAATCCACTGTCCAGTATGAATCACATGATTAGGTAATTCACGTTCCTCACCCCATTTTTTTTAACCTAACCGATTCATAACAATAACATGCCATAGGAACTTCTTGCCAGTGTGTGATCTCTGCACTTGACATCTCTGTCATGTCAGAATCCTGCTATTCATGTGATGAACTCTCTTGCTCATTTCACAGTGCAGAGGGAATGAATGCTGGGGGCTATGGAAACCTATTGATGAGCATGGAACAGCCCCAAGGCGAGTACAGTGTTACCATCTCCTTCCTGAACCTGGTAACAACTCTTGTGCGGGTGAGTGCTTCTGGAGTGCTCTGATGTGACACCAGCTCTGAGCTGTTATGATTGAGAAGTGAAAGTGATCTCAGCCATGTCTGAGATTAATCTCTGTGCAGCAAGGTTTTCTCAGTGATCTTTGCTTGACTCTCAGTTCTGCGCTGCTGTTTGTGCTTTCTCTGGTCTGATTCTTACAAAAAACCATTTTGACTCATTTCAGATTACTACAAAAGACTAGAAATTGCTTGTAAATCTATGTCCCCATGTTCTGTGGTTTTCTCACACTTCAAAGATAATAAGGAATATCTTCTCCAAAAGCTTTCTTGTCCCCCTGCTGGTTAAATAACGTTTCTGTTTCTCCTAGGGACAACTTGGTAGCACCCAGAGCCAAGGCCTGGTGCCCTGCATCGTGTTTGTTCTGAAGGAAATGTTACCAAATTACCACAAATGGAGATACAACTCTCATGGAGTAAGAGAGAAAATTGGTAAGGATGTTAAAAGGGGGAGTAGGAGGGGAAGGGAATAAAAGGATCACTTACCTTCTCTTTTCTAGCAGGCATTTGGGATTTGCATTGTACATCTCCTGATATTGTTAGATGCTGTGATTTGTTTGAAAATATTAGGAACAAAGCAAAAGTTTTCAAAACCTGAGTGGTCCATTTCATCTCTGTTTTAGGGTGCCTAATTCTGCAGCTGATCCATGCTATACTGAACTTATGCCCTGAAATGGATCCTCGCAGCAGGTAAGACAGGTGAGAGGTCTCACACCTCTCCTGGTTTACAGTGCAGGAATCACTGTCATTTTGTTTCAGTTTTTGAATTCAAACAACTAGGAGGGAGCTGTGTAGTGCTGGTTTCAGCTCTTTGCTGCATTACTGAATACAGGAAGGGTAGCAAAAAAATCAGGGACAGAGCAAATCACATTGATTTCTAGAACTTCTGGTAAAGGGTAGGTAGATTTCCTGGGACAGACTGCCATCCACTTTCCTATTTGGTGTACTCTGGTGAAAGTAGAAGGGAGAGTAAAGGAATGGTCAGTAGGGGTGTAGAAATGGGGAGGTTACTCTGTGGTAGTTTTCTAAGTGCAATGTGGCAAAATGCTACAAATGTTCCTGGTAACACTGTCCTGTTTTTGTGTCACAGCAACGCCCCCAGCCTGCAGTCCTTGTGCATCTTCAGCCTGGCCAACACAGAGGCAGGGCAAGCTGTCATTAACATCATGGGAATTGGGGTGGACACCATTGACATGGTAATGGTCTCCCAGTCCAGCAGGTGAGTGGGCTGTGGCTGTTTGGGCAGGTTCTGAGTGAAAATACCTTGTAGCTCTGGTGGACTTTCCTTTTTGAAAACTGTGCAAATAATAAATGTTGGTTGTGAACACAGTTCCTTACTTTGGTTTCTCTCTGGAAACAGTGATGAGTCCCAAGGCCAAGGGCAGCTGCTGATCCAGACAGTGAAGCTGGCCTTCTCCGTTACCAACAACGTCATCCGGCTGAAGCCCCCGTCCAGCGTGGTGTCTCCCCTGGAGCAGGCACTCACTCAGCATGGTGGGTACTGCTCCCTGGGGCAGCCTGGGGGCTGTGCTTCTGGGTCATCTGCAAATGGCACCGTGTGTCTCATCACAAATACTAATTAAGGTTTCCAGGTTACAAAAAGTGGTTGCTACTGATGGGAGAAGGCGTCTTATACCTCCTCTAAGGCATTCTTCCCCTCTGGGACAGCTTTTAAAGGATTAATCAAACATGGCTTGTTTGCTGCTTTGTAATGAGATTAGTGTAATTACAGAATATACTAAATCAGCTGCTGTTAATGCCTCTGGCTGGACCCATGTCATGTTCTTTTGGAAGACCGCCGTAGTTCTCATCTTCTCCTGTAGAAATCATTACTTTGTAGATAGTTACATCTTGTTGTTTCTTCTCTTAGATTTTATTTGTGTTCTCTCCAGGTGCTCATGGAAACAACCTTATTGCTGTCTTGGCCAAGTACATCTACCACAAGCATGACCCTGCACTGCCACGCCTGGCCATCCAGCTGCTCAAACGACTGGCTACAGTAAGAAAAGACACACCAGTGCTCCTTTGCTTCTCCCCTTCAGTGATTTCACCACTGAAATTTTTTTCAAATAGTTTCCTCAGGCTTTTTTGTATCAGGGAGCTTAGTGCAAGTCGGTTGAAACAGGGTGGGCTGACAGCTGTAAGTTAAAGACACATGAAAAATCATCTAAAGGATCCTTTAGGTTTTTTTATGTGATCTTCTGCTGTTTCAGAAGTCACTCAGCCATTGAGAGGCATCCCATGAGTGGGGTTTTTTCTGCAAAGTGTTTGTACCTCCAGTTGTTCTCTTCCCAATTTTTGAGCAACTTTCTCAAGTCACACTTAAATACAATTCATAACCTTCCTACCTGGAATTTTACCATCTTACTGAGAAGAGTATCCTATTTGAGTTTTTATTGGGACCTTCAACTTTTAGACTTGGACTTAGTAAAAGCAGACTTTAGACTTGGGAAGCCTTTTACCCTTTTTTTGTCTGCTAAACATCTGAATATTTGTAGCTTTCTTAAATCATATAAATCCAGATATGGGCATATTTATTTCAAGAAATGTAATTCCAAAACTGTTTTTTTCTTTGTCTTTTCTATTTATTTTGTAACCTTTGAGAAACAGGTGAGAATAGAGTAGAATTGCTCCAGAAGAAAATTTGGATCACTTACCACGTTTCTTCCCACTTAATGACAACCTACTTTGATAGGTTCATAGATTCAATATTAAATATTTTTGAGTTTCAATACTACCACCTTTTTTGTAGAATTCAGCATTCTCTGCAGAGTGTTTATTTTCCCCCCTGATGTCTGTGTCCCTGGGCAGGTTGCTCCCATGTCCGTGTACGCCTGCCTGGGCAGTGATGCTGCTGCCATCCGCGACGCCTTCCTCACCCACCTGCAGAGCAAGATCGAGGACATGCGCATCAAGGTCATGATCCTGGAGTTCCTCACTGTTGCAGTGGAGACACAACCTGGGCTCATTGAGCTGTTCCTGAACTTGGAAGTGAAGGATGGCAGTGATGGGTCAAAGGTACAATAGCAGATACTTGCCTGAGGCTTTTTTTTGCATATTACAGCACTGGATGCCAAGATCTGTTAGTTCTTACTTGGAACCTGATGTGTTTAATGTAAAGAAGAATGGTTGTGCTTGTATTTAATGGATGTGGTGCTATCCCAGCTTCACTTTTCCCTGTAACCAAAGAGAAACTTTCCCCAATATTTCAAGGCAGACACTGAGTTAGCAACAGAACATCTACTGAGACCAAGGGTGCTTATGACCTGCTTTCTTCACTCCGTGTGCTGTTCTTTAAGTGACCTTGAGACGCTTGTTCATGACACTCTGGCAGTGAGAAAGCTAAAGATTTGGGTACAATGGACAGTATTGTTCTCCAGTATTATAACCTCTTGTAACCTCTTGTCTCCTTTTGCTTTAGGAATTCAGCTTGGGGGAGTGGAGTTGCCTCCAAGTGGTGTTAGAGCTGATTGACTCCAAACAGCAGGAGAGGTACTGGTGCCCTCCCCTCCTGCACCGCGCCGCCATCGCCTTCCTGCACGCGCTGTGGCAGGACCGGCGCGACAGCGCCATGCTCGTGCTGAGGACAAAGTGAGTTGGTGTTCCTCGACAAGGCATTTGCCTTCCTCTTCTCCAAAACACTCTTTCTGTGGTTTATCAGACTTTTCAGGGACATTTGCATCTTAGTCAGCGTGTGGTGAGGGTACACAGTGTGTGGGCTTTGAGTGTGGAAGTTGAGAAGCTCTAGTGTGTCAGAAGCAAATATATTTCTGCTTCTTGTATACAAAGCTAAATAAACTTGTATTTGCCAAAGCATATTTTCTACAAAGTTTGGAACACTCAAAATGCTGCTAGGCACGTGGTATGAGGGAGATAACTGATAATACTTTTGTTTATGTCTTTTAGGCCAAAGTTTTGGGAAAATTTAACTAATCCCCTCTTTGGGACCCTTCCTCCACCTTCCGAATCATCAGAGGTGAGTTACATCCAAACAAAATGAAGGGACTTATGTGCTTCTCAGAAAAGGTTTCTAAGTGATGTGTGTGGTGTGTGGCTGTTCCCTCTGCTTGTAGCCTCCTAAAGGACCTGTGACCAAGTGGGTTAAACACAGGCAGGAGATGAAGTGAATGCTGTCTGGTTTTTCAGAGACTGGGCAGCCATGAACTGTCTTTTGAAATTCTCTGCTATTTATTCCCATATGGAACAAAAATAGCTGTGTGGCAGCTGTGGTAACAGTCACTGTAGAAGGTGTACTGTCTGAAGTCTGTCCATATTGTGGGCTCAGGCTGACTGATGTGGAAGAATTGATTAGGTTCTTTTTCTTCCTTTCTGTGCAAGTTTTTCCCTTAATTCTGAAAGCCCTGTGCTCTCACTCAAGAGTTTGAACTCTGAGCACAGTATTCTGTCCTTATTGTCACCAGTCTATGGTCACAATGACATAAGTATTGCTGTTGTGAGAGAAATAAGTCTCCTGCAGAACTGTAGTATCAGCCATCCCAAGTGGATGGGTAGGGATAAATCAGAATTTCACTTTCTGTGTAGAGCTCAGATTTTGACTTTTATTTTGGTTGCCTTTTTTTTTTTTTTTTTTTTTTTTTTTTTTTTTTTTTTTTTTTTTTTTCTTCATAGCTCAGTGTCTTGGATACCTGTGCCTTAATAATGAAAATCATCTGCTTGGAGATCTACTATGTTGTCAAGTGAGTCTTTGGTAGTCTCTCCTTCATCCCTGTACTTTTTAGTTATGTAAACTGTGTGTGTTAACTCTTGATACATGATATGGGCTTTGATGGGCAAAGCACATGTAATCCTCTGAAAATCTAGGAGTGATTCATGAACACATTGCAAACATTCATTTGAGATTGTTGCAATCACTAATTGCAGGAAGATATTACAATTCTTCTGCAGCCCTTAGGTGAGAATGTATCAGTATACTTTCCTTGTATCCTGAAATAAGAATATACAGTATTTATTAAAACTAATTGTCAACTAAGCCAAGTAAAGCTGTAGTGATTGAATCACATTTAGTAGTTTTCTCCCTCTTGATTTGTTTTCCTGAAAATAACAGCTGTTTCACGTGTTTAAAAGTCAGGATTAACTAAAACCTCTGTTTTTAAAAAAATTAAAGATTTTCTTCAGGGATCATGTTTTTCCTTCATATTTGATGCAAGAAGTGGGATTCCCTGCACAGGTCAAATACGTGGAATAACCTTCACTTGCAAGCTGTGTCCTTGGCTTTCCTCCCTGAATCTCGGAAGAAGTATATTTTCTGACCCAAGAATAAATGAAGATAACTTCTCCTCTTGATTTGGCCAGGGGCTCGCTGGATCAGTCCCTGAAAGACACACTGAAGAATTTCTCCACCAAAAAGCGCTTTGCCTACTGGTCAGAGTATGTGAAGTCCCTGGCACAGCACATGGCAGAGACCGAGGGCACCAGCTGTGCTTCCATCACCGAGTATCAAATGCTTATCTCAGCCTGGAGAATGCTGCTCATCATCTCCACAAGCCATGTAAGGGCTGCCTCTTACCCTGCTGAGAGTCTGAAATGAACATTTTGTGTAATACAATGTCAACAGCTTCCTAGGGCCAGCTAAGCAGAGTTCACTGTTTTTTTCTTTCAGTTTTATTGTGTGTGTGAATGCAGTACAGGTTGGCATGAGCATGGTGCAAGAGGTTAGAGTGGATGGTGTTTTGCTGTTTGATCAAAACGAGCATATTGTCCTCTCAGCAGAGGAGAGAGATAGTAAATAATTTCTAGAGGGTTTCTAGGTAATTCTGTAATTCTGACAAGCTTTTCCTGTGTCAAGTGAGGCAAGGATGCACCATTAAAGCAATTAGTCATTGCCAGCTTCTTGTCAATGGTAATATAGGACTAAAGTGATTCCTGTAAAACTCAGCAGCTGTAATATTGAAGGATTCTTAAAGTAACAAAACAGTTAACTATTTCATGCTGCTTAGAAGATGCACCTTTTGTTGTGCTGATGGATCTTTATCTTTGTTGGTTTAGGCCGATATCATGCATCTGACTGATTCTGCAGTTCGTCAGCAGTTGTTTCTGGATGTGCTAAGTGGCACCAAGGTTTTGGTAGGTGTTACTTCCTATCAGTTATTTCATTTCCTGATTGCTGATCTTCTTTGCAGTATTTCTGCAGATGCTTGCAGTCACAGGGCTTTTTATATCCTGTGAAAATGGGCTGAAACAGAGTCTGTGTCCATGAACTGATGAGCTGCTTAAATCTTTATTTTGTATGTGTCATTCTTAATCATCATTAAATAACCCTGCAAGGGTCCTGGCTCTGGTCCCCTCAGTTCTGCTGAAGAACAAACCTGGTTATTTGGTGGTGGTGCCTGGGCTGAGCATTTCTGAAGTGTTTCTACATGTGACTGTTCCAGCTGTAATTCTTACAGTATTTCTCCTTAGCTCCAAGTTCCCATGTCAGTGCCCTGTCTGCAGCTGGGATCTATGCTGTGTACCCTTCTTTTGATCCTGCTCAAGCAGTGGAAAAGGTAGGTATTTTGTTTGGATAATTATTAGTCACTGCTAGAAATAAAAACTTGGGAGATCATGTTTAAATAAAAATTCGGGAGATTATTGAAGTGTTTTGCTCTAGTGAGAATCCCTTAGTGGTCTGGGGAGAAAATGGAAGCTCTATCATTGAATTCTCTTTCGGGATATCAAATGTCTCTTGGTTGTTGCTGAAATTGTTGTGAGAAATCTCTGGTAGCAATACAGTTTATTTGGTTTCCAGCTTGCTGGTGAAAGGCAGTAAAAGAGCTTTTGTGATAGTCCTGCTTTCTCACTCTGATTCTCACAATGAGGGGAAAATTCATTCTCTCATTCTGTGATGTGTCTTTAGTGAGATCCAGATGGTGACTTAAATTTTACTTGGAAAATCTGTTTTTATTTTTGGGGGTCATATAACTTATGATCCACACAGCTCATTCAAACCAGTGTATTTATTGAGGGATCTTGTCTAATCTGAAGAGCTCTCCCTTTTTGTTGTCAGCGAGTTGAGTTCTGTGGATAAAATCATAAACTCCTTGACGCAGATTCTGGAGGGAGTACTACAGGCAGATCAGCAGATGATGGAGAAAACCAAAGCCAAAGTGTTCTCAGCTCTTATCACTGTTCTGCAAATGAAGGAGATGAAAGGTGAGGTGGTGCATGTGCAGGTGTCGAGGTGCCAGGGCTAACACACCTTACACCCAGCATGTGCAAGATAAATACATGCTGGTAATAGTGCAGGGTGCTTAATGTAGTCAGCAGCCTGTGGGGCTTCTCTCCTTTTTTCTTCCTTTCTTTAGCTAGTTTTGGAAAGAGGTGAGGTTTATCATTCATTCACTCTATGTCCGTGTCTTCTTCCCTTGTCTTTGCCTGACAGTAACCCCTGTTTGATCAGTTTGGTTCCTGTGTGGTTTTGGAAACAGCTCAGTGGATGTGTAAGTCAGGCTCTCTCAAAGTGACTGTAGAGCTTGGATTCTGACATGGATTTCTAGTTAGAGATAACAAAAGACCCAAAGACAAGGAAGTTGTTACAAACCACAGAAACCAGTCTGGTCATTACTCCAGTCCCTTGTGGGGCATCTGGCATTGCAGTAGCACTTGAAGACCCTCAGTGGAATCTGGGCAGTATTTCTCTGTGCCACATATACAAAGGCAACTGTGATTAAAAGTGTGTCAGGTTACTTGTGTGTGTTCCTTGTCCCACTGCTTTGGCTCTGCAAACCTGTATGTTTTGAAAAAATAAATAGAAAGTGGAGGGTTGGTTTGATTTTAATTGTTTTCTTTGCTGTTGAATTTGAATTTCTAGTCATGCTGGTAAAAGGTGGGGCAGTTTATTATAATGGTTTTGATAAGAATGTAGTATTTATATGGACTCACAGACCATAGACTGCACTCAATGTGCACAGGCTGATACCAGCAGTCTGGAGCAGTGGGTGGGAATTGCTGTGGTGGAATAATCTGTCCATAGTAGTGCTTGATTTGTTTTGACATGTCATGAGTTTGAGACTTTGTATGACAAAACCTGCATGTTTTTGTTATCAAGATAAATATAATCCATTAATATATCCTCCTAGATGTAAACATCTAAATTAGTCACAGCTGCTCACATTATTTTGCAGGTTTTGACATGAGAACAGAATAAATGCTAATGTCAAGAAATGTGGCTCAGTGATGTTGCCAGTTAAACTGGAAAGCTGAGTACAAGGACCGTGTGTTAACTGGTGTCTGTTGTGTGTGTCACAGTGAATGACATCCCCCAGTATCCCCAGCTGGTGCTGAGTGTGTGTGAGACTCTCCAGGATGAGGTCATTGCACTTCTGGACCAGACTCGGCACAGCCTGACCTTGGGAGATGCTGCAGATGACAAGGACAGTATGGAGACTGATGATGCCTCCCGAGTAAAGCACAAGGACCAGCGAGATGGGGTAAAGGAAAGGACCTGCTCATCTGCTCTGCAGTCTTGGCTCTTCTCTCTAGACAAAAGCTTCATGATGCTTGGAACAACTTTTCCTTGTAGCCTGCTGCCTTCAAAGGAAGTTTCAGCAGTTTCTATTTCAGAATTACTCAATGTTTTCTTGGCTCACATCAGTCTGGGAAATTGGCTGTTGCTGCCTCTTCTTCAGATGTGTCCTAAAAATCATTGTCATGAGTGCTAATACAGCCAAGAGGTGTACAGAGTATAATATGAGGGATACCAGGAGCCTTCATTTGTGGTTCTGAGAATGATTGAACTTCAGGTTGTGTTGGTAAATGCTTTTGAGATTTTTCTTGGTACAGCCCTATACCTGCCTACTTTTCTTTGTCACTGCAGGTGTGTGTTCTGGGTCTGCACCTGGCTAAGGAGCTCTGTGAAGTGGATGAAGATGGAGACTACTGGCTGCAGATTACTAGGAAAGTCCCTGTGCTTCCTACCATCTTTGCTGCACTGGAGATCAGCCTGAGAGTTAAACAAAACCTTCACTTCACAGAGGCCTCATTACATTTGCTGCTGACCTTAGCAAGGACTCAGCAGGTGAGAGATGCAGAGAAGTGAGAGAAGTGATAGTTGTACACTTTTAATAAGAAAAGTCTGTCTCATTTTTTATCTCATTATCCTGTCTGATGCAGCTGAACGATGAGCTGTAGATAAAGGGGTATTTTTTGGATGCTGGCAAGCAGCAGGTCCTGTACATACACCTGCTTAGTGTGCCCTGTTCTCCATAGTGGGATGTGTGGGAAAAGCTGAGCCAGCCTGGCAGACCTGTCATTTACAGCAGGCACTTGCACTGAGTGAATTCTGAAATGCAAATACCCCCTTGTTAAACCAGTATTGGCATGTTGGAATCTGCTTCTTCATTGGTTTTAATAAAGTGTTCTTTATCTATTACCAATTCAACTTGTGTGGAGCTTTAGGTGAAAACAAGGTTGTTCCAAAGCCCTTTGCAAAGATTATGTACCAAAGCAGGTGATGAATAGAATTCTTGAGTAGTTATGCAGGTTTGATTTTGCTTTTCTTGATGTTGAACTTTTAACAGCATAAGAGGTGTGTGTAGATGAAAGTTCTGTTAAAGGGTGGTGACAGTGCAAAGGACAGAAATATCTACTGCTACACAAGTCTCTTCAGTCTCAGAGAGCAGAGGCACAGATTTCAACAGCAGTCTGTTCTTGCAGGGAGCAGCAGCGATGGCTGGAGCTGGTGTCACCCAGAGTGTCTGCCTGCCCCTCCTGAGCGTGTACCAGCTCAGCACAAACGGAGCCATTCAGGTGGGTGCTGCTTCCTTCATTCCAACTGGGAATGCACCTAGAGAGCTTCTCATGCCCTCACAGGCTGTGGCTAGAGACTGCCAGAATGGTGTGGAGGGAGAAAAGTCGCTTATTTTTGTGTGTGATTTGTTCAGACATCTGCTTCATCCCGGAAGTCGCTGGATGCCCCCTCCTGGCCCGGGGTGTATCGCCTCTCCATGTCCCTGATGGAACGGCTTCTCAAAACACTGAGATACAACTTCCTGACAGAAGCACTGGACTTTGTGGGTGTCCATCAAGAGAGGATCCTTCAGGTGTGCCACAAACTGCCTCAGGGCTTCACTTGGCTCCTCTGTTCCAACAGAGGTGGAAGTGAGTCAGAAAGGGCAGAAGCATTGAAAAGTCACTCCTGCCTCGGGGAGGGTTACAGTGGATAATTGTGAGAGGAGGATGGAATGTTATCCCATCTGTCCCTTGTCTGTCATGGCCCTGATTTACTTCTCTCTCCTTCCCAGTGCCTGAATGCAGTACGGACTGTGCAGAGCCTGGCCTGTTTGGAAGAGGCTGATCACACTGTTGGCTTCATTCTTCAGCTCTCAAATTTCACAAAGGAGTGGCATTTCCACCTGCCACAGCTTATGAGGGACATGCAGGTAGGAATCAGGATATTGCTGTGGATAATGCATTGCCTTGGAGTGCAGGGATTTGCTTGTCTTAAGAGAAAATGGCATTATATCACTTTTTTATTACCACTCCTTTAATGGGAATTACAGCTGAGGTTATTTAACTGCCCATTCTGTCAGTACCTTGTCTTGAGTGAGGAAATGTAACTGTTGGCTTACTTTCAGTTCTTAGTGCCAGGTGATTTTAAGAAAGTACTGGGAAATTAAGAGGCTGCGTGGATCCTTTATGATCACAGTGCTGTGTTTGGATTTGTTAGCTTCCAGCAGTGGCAGTGAATAGACAGGCTGTGAGCTTTTGTGAGATTTCTCCCTGACTTTATTTCTTTCAGGTGAATCTGTGTTACCTGTGCCAGGCCTGTACCTCCCTCCTGCACAGCCGTAAAATGCTCCAGCACTACCTGCAGGTGAGGATCCTACACCAAACTTCAAGGGTTGCATGACCATGCTCCCTGTTAGGAGGGAGCATTATTCATTATCAGGGGTCTTGGATATTGAATGGGTTGTTGATAATCCTCATGGTGATTATTAACACCCATCAACAGTTAAGGTTTGCATTTCTTCACAGCAAAAAAGAAATGTGCAGAGAGTAGGCTAGACTGTGAAAGCCTTTGGACTGTGTAAAGCCAGTTCTAGATAACCAGTAGCCTGTGCTGAATGGCCTGTTGTCATAAGTAGGCTGCATTGCTGTAGGACTCTGGAGTGCCATTAATTAAGCCACTGTTGATCTAATGTCCTTGATTTGATTTAATTTGTTAAAGGGAGATAGTTCGTGTTCTTGGGACATCTTCAGATGCACGAGGTGGAGATGATGCATTGCTGCTGCAGTGTTCCTTCAGCATGGCTCAGGCTTGGTGTGTTGATCATTCTTTTTCCCTGAGTTTGGAATCTAAACAGCCTCTGCAGCTGCCTCCCTGCAATGCAGTGTCTCCCCAGCCCACACCAACTGTAGATTCTCAGCAAGTGACAGACTTTGGGTGCCTTATTTCCTCATTCTCTTTGTTCACAGCGTATTTTTTTTTCCTCAAAACATTTGTCTTAGTGCAGAATAATCATACCTGTATGATTTCTCCTTTCTTTCTCCACAGACCAAAAACGGCGATTCCCTTCCATCCAGCGTGACTCCCCGAGTGCAGAGGAATCCTCAGGCCTCCTCCAAACACCCCAGCCCCGAGTCTGAGGCAGCAGAGCAGAAGGCCCTGCTCACAGTGCAGTACAGCCTCCTCAAAATCCTCAGCAAGTCTCTGGCTGCCCTGCGCCATTTCACCCCTGATGTCTGCCAGATCCTCCTTGACCAGGTGGGCTCTCCAAAGGGGGGAGTTTCCAGCATTTCCAGGGATATTTCCAGGGTCTGTGTGTCCTGCCTGATACAGTGACCCCACTGTCTACCTGTCTGCTCTTCTGCACAGAGCAGGAAGGCAGGAGACAAGGAATTTGCCTTGGGAATCAGGCATTGCACAGTGTGAAGGGAAGACTTGGCTGAGCTTCTGTGTGAGCTACATGAGGCTGTGTATGTGTGACCTTACTGGAGCAGACAATAACCCAGTTGGTTTGTACCTTCAGTATAGCATTCTTCAGGAAAAATCCTCTTGTTGTCCTCCCATGGTGGTGTGACCCAATGCCTGGTCTCCAGGTTCAGAAAAGGAAGGTTTAATCCTTGATTCTGGCAGTGTCCTGCTGGTAACTGTTGGGTAGGGAATGTCCTTTTGTGCCTCTGGGAGCAGCCAGTACCTTGGTGTGCCAGTCATGGCAGCTGTGTGAGGAGAGCAATGGGGTCTGATTGTGCAGTGCTGTACAGGACACTTTACTGCTCCAGCTGTGCACCTGAGACTTGGGAAATAATCACAGTGCTTCTATTTCTCCATATAAAAAGCATGGTAAGGGACTGGGTATTCCTGTTCCTATGGCAACACCATACTCCTGGCGTCCAGGGTCTCACTCCTCTTCCTGTTCCTTCACAGTCACTGGACCTTGCTGAGTACAATGTGCTCTTTGTCCTGAGTTTCACCACACCAGCCTTTGATTCGGACGTTGCACCTTCCTTTGGGACCCTGCTTGCCACAGTCAACGTGGCCCTGAACATGCTGGGAGAGGTACTGACCCTTTCTGTGTCTGGGAGCACAGCAGTGATCCCAGAGTGCTCGTTCAGCTGACACTCTGGAGAGCATGAGTAGTTCTATCTCCTGTCTCTAATGCCTGTGTCTTTTTTTCCCTCAAAGATGGATAAGAAGAAAGAACCTTTCCCTCAGGCTGCAGGGCTGAATATGCAAGAGGGAACCAAAACCCTCAAGTAAGTTTCCAGTTACCTGATGTAGTTACAGCCAAGCAGCAGTCCCAGCTCCTCAGATCAGAACCGAAGTTTAGAGCCATTTGTGTATCTTGGTACAACCCTTGTGTGTAGTCTCCCAATAACTATCTGACCTGGAAACCAGAGTGTGCTGTCCTTTTTGGCTCCTGCTGATTTGTGTTTCTTTGCACAGGTCTCTGCTCATGTTTACAATGGAGAACTGTTTCTACCTGCTGATCTCGCAGGCTGTTCGGTACCTGCGGGACCCGGCCGTGCACCCCCGGGACAAGCAGCGCATGAAGCAGGAGCTCAGCTCCGAGCTGGTGAGCACTGCTGCTGTCCCCTCACTGGATCTTGGCTGTGGCTGCCCATTTCCCAGCCTGGCTGAACAGCCTTGGGCTGCTCCTGCTGGCACATTCCTGTGCCACAGCACCTGGCTGGGGGTGGGAGAGGGCGAGTGGTGGAAGTTGCTTTGTTAATTTGTTGCACACTCTCATTTCAGAGTACACTGCTCTCCAGCCTGTCCCGGTACTTCCGCCGGGGTGGTCCCTCCTCACCTGCCAGCGGGGTCCTTCCCTCTCCCCAAGGAAAGTCTGCCTCCAAGCTGGGTCCAGAGGGGCAGGAGCCCTTGTTTCAGCTCGTGCAGGCCTTTGTCCGGCATGTGCAGAGATAGATCCTGTCCTGGCCCTGCCTCCCTTGTCAGGACTTGCAGCGGAACAATTCACGTCCACCACAGAAGGCATCACCTTTGGCAGAGCTGTAATGAGGACTGGGAAGGGAGGGAGGCCAGGTGTGGGCAGTGGTGTCACCTGAGAGTGAGATCCCGTGGAACTCTTGCCACCCAGGAGCAGAGTGAATGTAAGGAGAGCCCAGCTGGCTCTCCAGTGACCAGCCCACGTGCACGGTCTGCTCGCTCTGTCTGCCAGAGCATCCTGGCTGGGTACAAGCACTGAACAGTCAAAACCTTTATTTTTATAGCTTGTACCTCTGCTGGGGAAGCTGTGGCTGGATGGGGAGAGGAGATGCTTTCTGCTGGGCATTGACTCTGCTCCTAACACAAGGTGCAGTCTGCGTCTCCCGTGTGGAGTCCAGCTAAGGCACACCCAAGGGATCAGCCAGCAATTCAGAGACCATCTTTCTACTGCTATTTTTGTACTGAATGGTTCAAGGCACGATGGTGTATGTGTGCTCACGCCTTCCCTTCACCCTGCAGTCTGTGTGTTGTGTGTGTTTCTGAAGAGCAAGGCCTCACTTAAGGTTTTTATGTCAAAATTCCATTGCTCCAGTCTTGCAGTTTTTTGTAACTGTGCCCTATTTATACTGATATTAAAACCTTTATAGACAGCAGCTGTGTTCATGGGTTTGTCTTGGACACAGCAGGACCAGTTCTGCAGTGTCTGGGTGGTAGTTCTGCTGAGCTGAAATCTCAGCTAATGCTGTGACTTCTGAGTGACAATCCAGGGCTCTCTGAAATGACTGTAATTAAAGGCTGATTCCCTGGCTTCCCCACACCCACTCCCTCTCTCTTACTCTCCTGTTAGGGAACTTGTAGGAGGTTTGAAAGGAGCAGCACTATAAAATACTCCTCAGGGATGATTCCCCTGCACATGGTGGTGAGGGCCCTGCACAGGAATCACTGTCTGCAGTGGAGGTGCATCATGTGGTGTAGCTCTAGGTCAACAAACTCTTTAAGGTTCTGAGGCTCAGTGTGTAGGAAGGACAGTAGGTATTTATTGCTTAAAATACAGCCTGAAATCTAGACAGACTTATCTATGGTAAGAAATCAAATTTCAGTGTAGCTGTGAGCTATTGACCTACCAGATATTTCCTAAATAGACACTTGATTGCTTTACCAGCCAGAACCTTTTTAATTTCAATGGTTTTAAGAGACTAGAGCTAGAAAATGAGATTATCTTGCTTTGAGGTTGTTTGGGCTTTTTTACCTTGTAAGCTTAAGTGCTGGCAATATCCTGGCACATTTGTTTGATCTAGTGTCATGTGCCCTGAGGACTTTGGAGAGATTTGAACTGGCTGGAGTAAAGTCTTAAAGTAGAAAGGAGAGGGGCTTGTGAGGTGGTGTGATAATCCAAAACCCAACAGTGTTTCCATGGGGCAACCTGTAACCAGAAACAGTTTGTGCCGTGGGGAACTGGTGTGACCATGGAGAGTTGAAGGTGAGAAACTGTGCAGAGACAGCAAATGGACGAGGGCTGCCAAGGGGAGGGGAAGCAAAGCTGGAATCTGGTCCATCTCAGCAAGTTCAGTTGCAGCAGAGGCTGTTACTTGACACCTCTGGTCAGGATCTTTCCTTTTTGTTGTGGCTTTGGAAGTTGCAGTTGCTCATCACTGTATTGGTGTTCAACAAGAATGGATTATTTGAGATGTTTGTTCAAGCACCAGAGTGAGTTGGAGGTGCTTGGCAGGAGCCCTTGGTGCCAGACCCCACAAGCAGTGTGTGCTGTTGAGCTTTAGAGCTCCAGCAGCAGTTCCTGAGTCGTACCTGTCCCTGTCCCTCAGGCACAGAGGGGATCCAGCCAAGGGAGGCATCCCTGACATCTGCAAAGAAGCAGCACAAGTGTCACCTTCCTGTACAGAGTCAGGAGTAGCAATAAATGTTCCATGTGTTTTTTTTCCTACTGCAGAGGGAACAAGAGTGCTGGTGCCAGGAAGAGAATTCCTTCTGGCTGCTCTGAGGGAAGAGACCATTTTCTGCTTCATTAAGCTGCTACTGCTTTAATGTACCAAGGAGAGGAATAATGGGAACAGGGATGTTACTGGCCTGAAGGAAAATATACATGCTGGAAAGAAAATAGGCAGGAGCAGATCTCTAATAGATCAGGACTATGAGAGTGGTGGTCCTGGCAGTTTTAAAACTAACTAGAACAACAACCTCATTTGATTTCCCTGTTCTCTTTAACTACAACAGCCAAGTATTATTGCTGCATTACAGAGCATTTCAACAGCTGCTTTTCCCAGGGGTTCCTTCCAAGCTGAGTGTTAGGGACAAGACTTTAGGATTTTAGATTAGCAGCAGATCTAGTTTCCATAACAACTAGAAAAGTCTGTTAGATCTAGAATAGCACTTGGGTTTTTCAGCAGCTGAAGTCATCCTGCTGCTCTATTTTTGCTTCAGGTGCAGGAGGAGCTGTTACTTCTCAGAGCCCCTGAAGCTGTAGTACAACTGAGATGTGTCAGCTGGGAAAGGAACCACAAGGCTCTGACTGGGTGTTGGGAGTGTCAGGTGGGACAGGAAGGATGAGCAGCTTTGTTTTGTTTTTAATCCCAGCTTCCAAGCCTGGGGTAGCAGGAGGGCACTGCTTTCACCTGAGCTGCTCCCTTTGTCTCCCTGCTTGTCCCCACAGCCCTGTGGCTGGGGACAAGGACAGCCCTGAGCCCACAGAAGATGCTGAGGCAGGAGGTCAGGCAGTTTGTTTATTGGCAAATAAGTGCTGAAATCCATGAGCCCCACAAACACAGGTGCTCAGTGCCCTGTTACATTAGAATGGTCACGATACCTTTGGGGAAAGTGCAAAAGATCAATAAACAAGCAAAGTTAGTTCTGACATACCCAGGGAAAGGGTGTGAACAGAGCTTGGTGCAGGTGAGTTTCTCTTCCATCCAGCTTGAGTGGAAAACTTGTGACACATCAAGTGGAAGTCCTTTAGGTGAGCTCTAGCTAAGAGTTCATTCCAGAGTGAGCAGGCACACACACACCTGAGCTAAACCACCCCATCCCTCCAGGGCAGCCTGGGTCATGGTGTGTGTGTGGCTCCCTGCTGGGGGAGCAGCAGGTGGGACTGTCCCTTCCTGCACTAGGATGCACCGAATCTGTTCACTGCTGACATGGGAGGGGAAACATTCATTAAATCAGTGATTCAGGGTGGAAATAAAGTCAGGCTAAAACATGCCTGGACAGACACACTGAAAGAAAAGCATGGACAATAACACAGGGAGCAAAGCTTGTAAAAAGGCTTGTAAACTTTGCAGTCCAAGAGCAATTTCCCAGAGGAAATGCAAGCGAGATGCATGGTCCCTTGCACAGAAGTTTGGGGTTAGGCCCTATGGTAGCAGGTTGGTTTCCACAAAGAAATCTCCCAGCTTCAGGGGACAGGGATAGGTGGGAGCCTCCAGGCCCCAGGACAGTGATTGTGGCTCTTGGCCAGCCCTGCACTGCTGGTCTCCCAGGGGTGAGCAGGGTGGGTGGGTTTAACAGGCTCCTAAATTTTAACTGCAGCCTCCTTGCCTTATGGGCCAGGACATGTCAGAGGGGGTGTGTGGGACACTTCCCTACTGGAATGCTCAGTGGTTGGACTTGGGCAATTCTACTGCTGGAGAAGAGAGGAGGGGCAGACAGGCACTAACCCACACCAGACATGGGGGAAGTGTAACTGGTGAGCAGCTGCTGAGGGACACAGCTCACTCATTCCAGGAAAGCCACTGCAAGGAACAAGACTAGGGCAGGGAAGGGAAAGAGTAATCAAGGAAACTTGTGCCATCAGGACCAACCTCAAAGCAGGCTGCACTGGTAGGTAACAAATTCAGTCTTGGGTGCCATCAGCCCTTTCCCAAAACCTCACCATAACAGTTTTCCCACTTCTTTCCCACAATTCCCTTATTAGCAATGGAGTGTCGACCCTGAAGAGAGCAATGGTCTCGGGTGAGGAAATCCGCATTAGAAGTGCCAGATGAGGGGTGCATTCTGCTTGTACATTCTTCTTCCTTAACCTTTAACTTAGCAGTTCCAAGTAAGTGACAGGAACTTTCCCTTTCTGGTTCCCTCTTTCCCCTATGAGCCAGTCTGGATCCATGCCTGGCAGGCTGTACACAGTGATCATCTGGGGAGAGAAGACAGCACATTAGACAGGACCTTACTCTGCAGACAGAGCCAAGAAGTTCAGTCAGATGGGGACTGAAAGAACAGTAATTCCTGAAGTTCATTTAGCAGGCATCTGTGCCCTTTCCCTGGAGCTATCTGCAGCTTTAACACAAGATCTATGGAAAACTGCCCAGTGATGTCCCTGTTGCTTTTTCATTCTCCAAAGTGACTCAAGGTACTTTTGCATGTTGCTATGTCATCCCTTCTGAATATAGCTCAGTCTACAGAACAGGAAAGTTTCCAGCTTGTTGATTTTTCTTTTTTTCTCAGCATGACTAGAGCAGGCCTCCAGCCAACAGCTTATCCCATGGCTTTAGATAGGGCAGCTGTATTTGAGTGAAGATACTGAGTATTGGAATATTTTATTTTGGGTACAGTTGGGCTTCAAAGGAGGAGCTATTTGAGTGTCTGAGTACAAGCTCACTGCAACTCAGCAGATACTGGTATCCAGGTAAAGACTCCATTAGTTTCATAAAGCAGGTTTTAGGGGCAGGAAAAGGAACCAAAGCCCTTGTTGGGCACACCACAAGCTGTTATAGCCAAATCCAAACACTCAGGAAAGCCACCAACCTCATCTGCAAGAAGTGCCAGCTCGGTGCTGTCAGCTGCTTCGTAGTCATAGAGGACTCTGGCCCTGCGTGTCCCACTGGCAGGGGGCTTGACTTCATTGGGGTTCAGCACCCCCTCTGCCACGGTGTTGGGCACCCCAACAATTGTGGGCACCACGGGGATTGTAGGCACAGCAGGGAGCGTGGCAGCAGCAACAGCGGGAGGAGAGGTAGCGGCTGCGGGAGCTGCGGATTCTGCGTTGCCCACGAAGGTGCCTGAAAACCTGACACGGGAGAAAAGGGCACAGTTCAGTGAGGCTCCAGCCTGGGCAACCACGATGAGCTCTTCCTATCAGAGCAGTTGCTCTGCACAGATGATGCTCAAGAGTTGCAGCTACATACCCAGCTGTAGCATACCCACGCTGCCCTTCATGTGGGGAAACACTCTCAGTTCCCAGGCGCTGACACTGTGCAGCAGGTGACACTTGTCTGCCTAGTCTGACTCCAGTGCCCTGTTTCACCAGCTTGCAGAGTGCCAGACTGATGTGTGGCACTGCAGAGGGGGCTGGGCAGGTGCTGCTCTCGGCTCTGTTTGACTGGGTCCGTTGTGCTGTGTCCTTGCCCTGCTCTCACACAGTCTGTGTGACCTGTTCTGCCTGCTAATTCTTCTGGAAAGGGAAGGGCATTGATGCCATTGAACTGGATGCCACAGCTGGAGGCTCCAGGCTTTGCAGGCTCTCTAGAGAGAGACAGTAGTGGCGCTCAGAGACCAGAAAATGCAAGGATCTGCTATTGTCTTCCTGCACCTCTACTCAGTTATCTAAGGGGATGCAGCTCTGGCAGTGATCACACAGAGACCCTGGAGTCCCTGAGGGGAGGAGAGCCTTCAGAGCTCATCCTGGCCAATGTCATACTTACATTTCTCCTTTGGAGCTGCAGGCATGGAAAAAGAATGGAACAGGAGTGTGAGTGAGCACACGGAGGTAACAGCCCCTCCTGGGTCAGGCCTGTGCTGTTGTGACAGTACCAGACAGAACATCCCAGCCCACCCCATGGGATGTGCAGCCAGCAGCATGGAATATGGAATCTGGGATTTGTTACTGCTGCAGCAGAACATGCTCAGGCTCATTGCTTGGCAACAGAAATTTGAGTCCTGTGTGATTTAACTAATTTAGAGCAAGAATGTTCAAACTCCCATGGCCATTGTGCTTTGAGAGGAATGTAAATATCCAAAGGCAAAGCCTGTTCCAAATGCACCACCACCACCAGGACTGGTCACCACTCTGTAAACTCAGAAGCTCTGTCAGAGCTGTGAGGGCACTTTATAACTTCTGCCCAACATGATGATGTGGGAGGAGGAAAGAGCCCTGAGCTGGGGGTAAGGAGATCAATAACCCTCTGTAAAAAGCAGTAAAAGCAGTCTCTTGTCTTACCTGCCCAGTTGCTTCTGTAGATCCAGCATGAACTGGTAGCACTGAGCATAGTAGTTGGTCTGAGACTCCACGAACTCGTGGAGACAGCGAAGATGATTCACCTGGAGGGAAAAAGACCCTCAGCTTGACTGAGTTTGGTTGCCAGGCACCAAAGCTCTTGCTGCAGCTACTGCTCCCCTGAGGTACCCCGAGTTTACCACCTCTTCTACCTCTGTTCCACATGCAGGACTCCATGATCCTCTTGGCAGGAGCCAAGGGTCTCTGCAGTCCCTGTCAGCCCCGGGGGGACTCACGTGTGTGCTGCTGATCCCCTCCAGCAGCAGTCGGGTCACCTCTGCCTGCCGGTCGAACTCGGTCTGTGTCAGCCTCAGCTCGTGCTCCGCCTGCAAACAGGAGGGGGGCTCAGGCAGCACAAGGCAGGGCCCTCTGCTGCCTCTGCAGCCCCCTAACTCCACACCCCCCTTGGCAGCAAGACACGGGTGCTGCAGGATCCACGTGCAGCTGTGACACTGAGCAGCAGGCACAAGAGAGCCTGGGTTGGGATCCCAGAGACCTCTGGCTCTATTTCAGCTTGATTCCTTCTTAATCCTACATTGGATCACTGCAGATGATGGAATGGCAGCTCAAAACTGATGCACCAAGCAGGGAAGTTCCCAGTCCCACAAGACTAGAAGATGAAGATAGGGAGGCTTTGTTAATCCTGAGGTGTGTGGGAAGTCAGTTCCATGCTGGCTCTGGTCCCTTTAATCCCATTTCTGCACCTGCAGGCACAGGAATGTCACACCCTCCTTAGGCTTCCCTCTGGAAGTGCAGTGGTTCAATTTTTATCACCACAGACAAAGGCTGAGGCCAGGCAGCATTTACCAAAGTGCTGCTGCTAATTGAATCTGCAATGGAGATAACATCCCAATCCAACTTCTACCCAAGGCTCTCCTTTGGGGCTGGTTACTGATTCTGAGCTAGGAGGAATTAAACACTGGTGAATAGCAGGCAGCTCCACAGCAGGCTTTGGTAATTCAGAGATAGACTCACACTGGAGACCCATCTCTCCTCCCCCACCAAACAGTGCATTTACACTGGGGCACTTTTGCAGTGCCAGGATACTCAGGTGGATCCTGGCAAGGAGATCTCCAGAAGTGCTGGAGCAGCCAAGTGCTCTGGTGCTGGTTCTCCCCTCCTGCCCACGGAGAGGGGTGACAAAGCAGCCCCGTGTGTTCTCCCCAGCAGGCAGCATTAACACCAGTGCTGGTGTCCTCTTGGGATGTGCTGTGACTGGTCACAGAAGAGTGACACCCACTCAGCTCCAGCTCACTGGGAAGAGAATCCCTTCCCCTCCTCCAGGAGCATGCAGCCATCAGAGCTGCCTTGGTGCAGGGGTTCCCTTTGCTGCTTTGGGAATGCCCTGACCACTCTGGCACAGGACTGACATGTCTGGAACTGATCCCAGAGGACTGATCCAGCCAGGCTGACAGTCTCAGAGCAGAGGCCACACCACTGGTGACCCCAGAGGAGACCCAGTATTCCCAGCAGAACAAGCTGGAGGTGCTGCTGGGGCCAGCACAGCTCTCATCTGGTACCAGCATTACCAGTGTAGAGCCAGGCTACAACAAATAAATGCTTTGACTGTCTTTTAATCAGATTTGTCTATTTTAAGCTGCAACTCAACTGATCTATTTTCTTGCATCCTCTATATAAAGGGGATTATTTAAAGGAGAAGGGGGAATGTAACAGGAAATACCAGTGCAATGCCTTCAAAACACCAAGTGATTCTTGCTCCCATGAGCTGAGACTCCAGTATTCAGAGCTACTTAAACTTGGGCCAGGCAGACCCAGCTCTATTTGGTGCTGCCTGGGATTTGCCTCTCCCTGCTCCCTCTGAGCAGTTGCAGGATGTAGATTCCTATAAAGCCAGAGCTGGATGGTGACCTGAGAGGCCCCTTCCAGTCTTGTGCTTCTCCAGGACATGGAGAACTTCAACATTCACTTACATACTCTGATCTATCCAAGCAGAATAGCCCAAAGAGAAAAAACAGAGGAACAGCTCCTTGCATGCTCACAGCTGACTGTAGCCAGCTTGGTTGGTTTAAAGGGATTTAAAGGACAGGAAGAGCTGGGTCAGGAACAGCCAGTGCATTCAGTGGATGCCTTTGCAGTAACAGCCACAGGCTGCTGTCATGCACAGCACACAGGAACTTCTGCCACCCTGCACTTCAGGCTTCACAGCAATGCCTGCTGGGGGTGTTTGAGGTGTGAAAGGAACAGGATCCCAGAAGGTGTCTCTGGAAGCTCCCTGCTGCGCTGGAGCTCCACACAGAGCTCACCTTGGTCTCAGCCCTCCATCCATCTTCATGGACAAGTCACACTTTCCCTCCAGAGCATCCATGGATCAGAAGGGTAAGTGCAGCTCACCCAGAGAGAATCAACTCCATGAGGCTTCAACCCTCCCCCCTGACCGAGCTGCTCCCTGCAGCAGCTGGGGACGTGCACAGGAAATGCTCTGTCCTTGCTCCAGCTCTGTGTGGAGGCCAGGGGATCCCAGAGGCACATGGAGGATCAGAGCCTTGGCCACAGGAGCAGAGCTGGGTCACACCTGAAGCATCAGCTCTGCTCCTGTCACACAGTGCAGGGTTCTGAGCCCCTTTTACCACACACAGACACACACCTGGATGCCAGGGAAGTGTCTCCCACCAGGGACAGGGCCCATGGTTCATTCCAAGCTGCTGTCATTGCACTGAAGCCCAGAGAGGGATCAGGGCTGGGGCACACAACAGCAGTGGCCCCTGATCCCCCCTCCCTGTGAGCAGGAAGGGTTCCACAGCACCCCCGTCCTCTGAACACCCCCAGAAGGTGTGAGCACAATTCCAGCTGGGTACTTACTTTTTCCACCTCGTCATTCCAAAGCTGTAGGGGCCACAGAGCAACAGGAAAGGAGATCAGTGTTGGAGACGTCGTGAAGCACTCGGCATTAACACCAACAGGCACGGACGCTCCATGGACACAGCAGGCCAACTCCAGGGACAAGCCAGCCCTTCACCCAGCAGCAGCTGCCAGATCCATGCCCCTTCCCCTCATTCCTGCCCCCTCGAGTTCAGTTTCACAATGGGAGAGCAAGTCCCTGCCACCAGAGCCAGCAGCACCCCAACTCTGCTCCCTGCCAGGGCTGCTACAGCCAGGGCATTCCACGGGCTCCAGGAAAAAAAAGGATTAACAGCAGAGTCCCCTGCACAGCAAGGCTCCCTCTGCTGAAGCTGCAGAGGTTGCTGTTGAAGGACAGCCCTTCTTTTAGGATTGTGGAGAGGCAAGTGGGCTTTTTGAGCTCAGGCCACACAGAGGCCAGTGTTCCTCACTCACAGTCCAGAGAAACGGGACAATCCACCCAGGCTGCACTGCCAACAGGCCTGAACAGCCACAGCAAGGAGGAAGCAGGGGCTGGATGCTGCCTCTGAGCCAGGCAAAACATCACATGACTCCTTCCTATTCTCCTCATCCACAGGGTCACACCTGAGGCAGCAGAGCACTGGACACCTCCAGCTGCTTGTGGGATCTGGCTTCAGGACATGAAATAATGAACAGAAGTCACACACAGCAATGGCAAAGGGAGAGAGGAGGCAGAAAAACACATTGATCCTTTTTAAAGGTCCTTGGCTTGGCTTTTCCTCAGAAGCCAACTACTGCCTCAGTCCTGGCAATGTGAAATCCCCCTGGATCTGGGAGCACAGCAGCCTGCCTGCAACACCCACACCAACGGGGCCAGGGGAATGACCCCTGTGGAGCTCAGCTTCACCACCCAGTGTCACCTCTGCAGGTCAGGGAAGGTCCCCAGACACAGCTGAATTTGCACTGGGGCACCTGTGCTGGACATGGGTGTCAGGTGTCAGAGAGAGCAGGCTCTGTTTGCACTGGGCTCCCCCAGCTGAGCTTTGCTCACCAGCTGTCCTCAGGTGGGCTGTGGGAGCCCCAGGTGCAGAGAGACTTCAGCAGCCAATATAAGGAGCACTAGAGAACCTGCCTGCACTGGGGAGGGGCTGAAGCAGGAAGATGTTCTGCCAGGCTCCTGGGATTGCTGCCTGCTCCATGGTATGTAGCCTGACTGGCATCTCTTACTTGAGTGGAATTACTGTACTGGTCTGGGTGCTGAGGTGGGTGTTTTCTTTGACTTTTATGGGGATGTTTTGTTATTGCAAATCAGAAACTGGTTTGAGTAAGGCCTGGCCAACTTCAGCCATGTGTGGGGATAAAAGTCGCTTCCTCTTCTAAGAGCTCCTACTCTGGAAGGAGGTGGTGGAAGCATCCTGTAGGAAGCTGACTGATCCTGAACTGCTTCTCTGGCACAAGGCCTTTGCTAACACATCCCCATGGTTTTGGAGCAAGGGAAGCTCCCCTCCCCTTTTACTACAGGAGCAAAGGAAAACTCCCCTCTGATCCCAGGCCCTCCTATACAGACACCATGCACAGTACTTTAGCCATGGCAGCCCCATTTCATCCGTGCAGCACCCACTGAATTTGTAGCCAGGTTTGTTTCTCGTCTGTAGCCTTTGCTGTGCCACCTCCAGATCTGACCCTGTGGTGCTCTAGGACAGTCCAACTCTGCCCAGATCTGCCCCTGGGCTAAGACTCTGTGTGGCTCCTTTTTGGACAGCTCAGAGAGCAGAAAAGGCCATGATCTGCTATCATCTTCCTGCACCCCAGCTCAAGCCAGAGGAATCCTCTTCAAGGTACTCAATATGTTTTTCTTGGAATCATTCCTAGGAATACAGCACATGGCAGGGTCTGAGAGAAAGGGATATTCAGGCTTGCACAGCTCACGTACACCTTCTTACACAAAAACAAAAGGTCAGTGTGGGAGAGAGGAGAAATGGCTCCTCAGCCTCCAACTTGCACAAAACAAGGGAGGTGCTTTTTTTCTTGGATTTAATTCCATCTGAGCCTTCCTGTCGTGGAAGGGGAAAAAAAACAAAAGCACCGTGTTATCCACCTCTCCAAAACCCAACAATGTAAATTTAGAATCCAAATCAGAGCCTGGCTGAGGACATGTGGTCCAGGAGAGAGCTGACCTGTTTGCTCACCTGTAAGACAAAGCTGTTACCTTGGGCATAACCAACCCCTCCCTCCAAAAAGGAGCCGAGGTCAAGAGCGAGGTGAGCAGCAGCCCCTGCTCTGCACTGTCAGTGCACACTAAGAAGGAGCACAAGGACTCTGGCCTGGAAGAAAAGCAGAGCAACAGGATGAAGAGCTCCTACCTTGCTGCAGTGCCTGACCCCTTGGGATGAATGCTGGGATTTGAGAGCTTGCAGCAAAGCAGCCCTGCCTGTACAGAGCCAGGGAGCAGCCTGGGCTCAGCTTGTGTTTTGCTAATTAGAGATGCAAACTGTAATTCAGGTCACCCCTGCCAGTGCAGCTGCACTTCAGGTGGCCCTTCACCCACCAACTGCAGGCTCTGTAAGAGTTTTGGAAGCCACAAGACCTGACACTGGTCAGGCCAGCACATTTCCTACAGGCACTCCTGGTAGGAGGCCCTGCTGTGCAATCATCAAACCTGATCAGGTCAGTGCTGGCTGCTCTCCCAGAGCAGGAGAGCTCCCAGAGCCCTGCTCTCGCTGCCCAGTGCCACCAGCACTAGCAGAGCCTGATGAGGGAGCACTGAACTAGGCACAGATGTCCCAGGGTAGATACTTGTTGGCTAAAAATCCTCACAAAATCTGCTCTCCTGTTATGTTCCTGTATGTGGCACCTGCTCCCCAGAGCAGCTTTGCAGTAGAGCAGAAGCAGATCAAGGGACTTTTTGGTGAGGGCTGGATGTGTCCAACTGAGTGTCTGGGCACTCCATGAGATGCCAATGCACGTTGTACAAATGCTTTTTGTCAGGTGTGCTTCAGCCCTGCTCTGTTCAGAGGCAGGGAAAGCCCAGTTTCTCTCCTCTGGGCCTCCTAGAGCTTAACTGCAGTCCCCTGGAACAGACCTTCCCAAGGGAGAAGCCAGAGCCACAAGCTGGCTCTGAGCTGCACTAGGGGACAGGAGAACTGAGCAGTTGCTGCAGCATCACCAGGATCAGCTTCTTCTGCAGCACTCTCATCACTGAGCCTGGGAGCAATGGAAATCATTTTCTAGGTATTGTGCAAAGCCATTTCTGATCCCAGCATCGCTCTCCAAGAAGGTCAGGACAGATCCCCCTAGGAACTAACACTGATGCTGTCAGCTCAGACACACCTCTGTCTCCAAATGGGATGGGCTTCCCATTAACCAAATCCAGCTTGTTTCCACAGTGTTTTTTTTTTGTTTCTGAGAAGGCTGAGCTGTCCTTTTTCATATCTGTGGATTCCACTCCCAGATTTTTCTATTAGCAGGCATCAGTGTTGTTCTGAATGCTAGTTAGGAAGCAAGATGATCAGTTTTCAACATTTTAACGAGAAATGTGACATTGTGCAATGGGGAGCCATGAACACAGCATGGGAAGTCAATTGCTTGGCCACATCCACTCAGTGCAACAGAGTGGAGACACAGCAGGCTGTTCACCCACCCCGGGCACATCTGGCTGTGGAACAGCTGCCAACACAATGAAATGGTAAAAAATGACCTCTGTTTGCAGAATAGACAAACCTGCACTGTTATTGACACTGGTGGCAAAGAGATTCCTCCACCTTTGCTTCTCTTGAGCAGCTTCAAAGCCTCTGACTCTGACACCATGGTACAGATCAGGCAGTCACATGTGTGATACTGCCACTGTACAGCTGGAACCATCCAGAAAGGCCCCTCTTGGAGGTTGTTTCCTCTCCATTGCTCCTCTAGCAATAAAACCCCATCAGAAGATCCCCACTAGAAATGTGGGAGAGGGCTGGCAGGGAAGCTGGTTTGGAAAGCAAACCCAGCTGCAAAGGGCCAGACCCTGAGCAGGCACCCCCAGGGGAGATGTGGACCCTCAAGGCCGAGTCAGAGGAACCCTGGGCAGCCCATGTCACATTAAAATGTTGAAAACAGCAGAGCACTAGGCCTGAGTTTAAGTCAGGTAGAGAGAGGGGCAGGAAGAGGTTGGAGAGGCAATATCCAGGAGGAGGCAGTATCCAGGAGGAGGTGATCTTACCGCTGATGCGCTGGCGGAGAGCACGTAATTACGAGGTCTGGTTTCCTGAAAGTCAGGCACAGCCTGGGGGGGAATAGAGTGTCATGTACAAGGCACTAGAGGAGTCAACAGGAGTCACTGGGTGATGGGTGGAACAAGAGACCAGTGGCTTTTTCCTGCCTGTGCTGGGAGCTTTGCCTGGATTCTGATGAGAAGCAGGAGGGAGGTCTCCCAACATCTCAGCGGTGGCGTGTGGAGGCCAGGCTTGTGCAGTCACTCCTGGTCCTTGAACAGCAGCCACTCCCACTGTTAGGAACTCTGCCTGTACTCACAGCTGTCAGCTCACACAGCACAATCCCAAAGGCATTCCCATTCCCTTGCAGCCAGCAGCTTGCTCTTGTGGCATTAGCTCAGTGCTGTGGGCAGGACCTCCCCTTCCCCTTGTCTCCTGCCTACAGTCACTGTACAGAGCCTTGCCCTTAAAGCAGGAGTGTTTACCAGCACTGGAGCATCCCTTCCACAGTGTCTTCTACTGCTCTCACTCTCTCCAAGCCACATTTCCTCCTAACAGAGCCAGATCTGCTGTTCTCAGGAAGGCACATGGCTTAGCCAAGCCAGGTCTAGCCAAAGGCAGTATAGGAGTTTTCATCCCAGAGGTCAGAAAACCTCCAAGCCACCTTCTCCATAGCTAAACTTCTGTCCTGGGGCACAAAGCCTTGAGAACACTGGAGATTTCCTCACTGGAAGTGCAAGGGATCCAGTCCACCCCCACACAGTTATGGGCTCATGAACCACCACATACCGTGGTGCTGCTACTCAGTGAAGACCAGGCCTCCTCCTGGGATGGCCCTTGGCTGTAGCACTGCCTAAAGAGACAAACAACCAGCTGCCTGACATCAGGAATCCTCCTGGCCAGCCCTTACTGCACAGGGCTGGCAGGGTCCTGCTGGATCCCAGCTCTGGTGTTAATCCCCTCAGGGCTCTCGTTCTCCCAGGTTAATCCCTCTGAGTCACCCAGATCCACTTACACACACTGACCCACTTTGCTGGGCCCCAAGCAGCTGGAACGAGTGACCAGTGTGTGGAAGAGCAGTCAGGCACTCCCAACCAATTTCTTTTTACTTTTCCATACCATTTATGAGTTTTAGGGATGGCTGGAGGAAGGAATAAGGAGGAGCAATTCCTATTGCAAGTTAAAGCTGAATATAGGGAGAAAAATGCACCAGTGAGGTTTGAGGCCAGCATAGCAAGTAGGCTGGACTCCTCCCTGTGGGGAGAAAGGATGCTTCACAGAAATAGCTGCTTATGCTTTTTGTTTTTTGAAGATCAAGAGCAACTGAAGAAACCTCTCCTCCCATTCCCTGGTCTCCAGGGACTCCCAAAACTAGTCACAGCACATGGGATGAAGGAGGCAAGCTTCTCTTGTACTTCTGTGCATGGAGAAGTTGTATTTGCAAGCAGTGGTCAAAAGGGACCCTCCTCCCTCCCCCTTCCACTCTGGTAATGGGGAAAAGGGGCAGAACAGCACCACAACCAGATCATCCTGCCTGTCATTGTCTCTGGGCTGCCCTTCCAGAGAGGGACTGGCCACCCAACCCCACCTCCTTCTGCCTGCAGCTGGAGGAGCCCAAGGGGGTCTTTGGGGGAGCCCCTGCCTCTCTTGAGCACTGCTTGCAGGCAGTGTGGATGGACCTGAGGGATGCTCCAGAGGGGCTGCAGGCAGCTCTCTGACACTCCCATCCTTCTGGAGCAGCTTCCCCAGGCAGCCACAGCCCTGATCACGCTCAGAAACATGCTGCAGGGCCAGTCCCAATGGGACAAAGGAGATATGAATTTTCTTTTTAAAAATGGGAAAGAGACAATGAGAGGTGTTAAAGGAAAAAAAAATCACAGCACTGTTAGCACAGTCAATACTCACATCTCCCTCACACTGAGCAAATTACAAAGAAACAAAACAAAAAGGTTAGTAAACAAAACAGCATCAACAGGAAGGACAAAGCACAGAGTCCATGGGAAATGCAGAAGCCCAGGTGCTCCACAGCAGCTCACAGGTCTGGGCAGCAGCACTCGAGGGGCATCAGGAGACAGAAGCTGTGGGAACACGAATTTGCACTACAGAGGGGAAGAGCAGCAAGAGAGAGGTGAGCTGGGAGAGCTGGGATACTTCAGCTTGGCTGGGGAGGTGTGACACAGGACTCCAGGCATGTTACAGGGAATGCTGTGATCTAGATGAGGAGTTTAGAGCTGAGGAAGCAGCTCTCCCTGGTGCTGGGAGCTTCCACCTCATCATCATCCAGCAGTCAGAGGCACCCAGAGCCCAGGGAGCCACCTTTAGGCTGAGCTGGGTCAGAGATGGGTCCCCCCAGCAGCAGCTGAATTTGCTCTGCTGCTGTGGTCAGTGTTTCAGCCACTCTGCTACTTTGAGGCTTGGCTTGGGGAGGACACCCTGGAAAGCCTGGATTGGCTCTGCACTTGCCTGGGGCGCCCCAAAAATTCCACTGGGAAACAAAGTTTTCTTTTCCAGCTACAGGGGAGTCCCTAAAGCAGAGGTGTGTGTGCAGGTGAGAGGCCTTGGGATCACCTCCTGTAGGAAGCAAGGTAAAGAGGGTGGAAAGGGAGGAAGCACAGGAGGATCTGAATCCCTGCTTTGATCTGAGCTTAAAGCAATGGCCACCAGTTCCCCCTGAGACTGGGGGCACTGTCCCCTCCAGAAGGGGAATGGGGGATTGTGAAGTTACTTTCAGAGGATCTGGGGGACCTGACTGATAAGAGGAGGCTTTTCTAAAAGGGCAGCTACTACTTCTGTTCAGCTGTCCTGTGTAGGTCTGAGCACTGTTAGACCTGCTGATGGAGGCTGCTGAGCTTAGCACAGCTTCCCCATCTGTCGTGGATGTAACTGGAGCTGGAGAAAGGGAGAACACCTGGGAACTGGCTACCCAGGGAGAGGCAAGGCCAGAGGCCCAGCTGGCAGATGGTCAGACACAGGCTCACAGCAGGGCTGTGTATCCCAGTGCATCCCAGAGACCGACTGACAAGGACTGGCTGATTGTGACTTGCATGCATTTGCCAGTTGAGCTCCTGGCCCCAAAAGCAGAGCTTGGCAGGTCCTTGTGCCAACAGCCAGAGCTCTACAGGATGACAACAAGCTTCAACCAGGCCCTCCAGGGTACCCATCAGTGCCCAGTGTGATGAATTCTCCAAAGTAAGAGGGCAAGACAAGCCTGTAACTAGAGCACCATGAACTGAGTGAGCAGAGAAGCTCAGGGACAGACCTTGTAGCCAGTCTGACCCTGACCACCCCTTACAGGCTCCCACAGCACTCCTGCCTGGGAGCTGTCAGAATCCTAACCAGTCTGACAGGCTGGGACTGCTGCAGAGCTCCAGCAGCCTTTCCCTTGTGGACCTCCCAGCTCAGCTCTCTCTTGGCTTGGTTTAAGATCTCCTGTGAAAATTAGCAAGACCTCAGAACATGCAGCCTTTTAGTTACTACTACAACTCATCCAGCAACCCTGATCAGTCAGGAGGCAGGAGCCTGGGTCAAGTGCAAGTTTCCAGACTCCAGAAGCTCAGAACTGTTTGCTTCAACAATTCCCCCAAGGGAGGACATCTCAGAAACAGGCACAAGGCTCCTGCTCCCAGTTCCCTTCCATCCTAGATGAGGAACACCCTCAGCCATGCCTGCCAGAGACAGGACACAGCAGGGTAACCTGATTTTTGACCATATGAGCCAAGCCCTGGGGCAAGAAGGATGGGGAAGGAAATGAGGGGAGGAGTTACCGCTGCTTTTGCCTCGGCAGCTTTGGCTTTCTTCAGCCTGGCTTTGCAGGCATCCAGGTCCAGGCGTCGGTTCTGCAGGATCCTCCGCTCTTTCTGGAAGGGACAGGAGATGGCTCAGAGCACACTGCTTTACAAGCAGGGTTGAGGAGGGGATGTGCTATCATCTAGGAATCAAAACTATTTCTTTGTTAAAATATGCCAGGGAGAAGGAACCAGTTGCTATGCTCGTCTCCTTAGCAAGAGTTTTGGGGCTGGTTGCCAGGGATACAGGATAACAGGGCAGCCTGTGATGGGTGGTGCCCACCCAGCCTGTGATGGGTCCTACCCTACAGGAGTGGGGAAATGAGTTACTTTCCTCATGCACATCAGCTGGCACCCCGTCCCTGTCAGAGGGGGAATCTGAACACATCTAGGGTTGGTACTTCCTCATCCTTGCATTCTTTAAGGAGAGAGCTATGGAGTCATCCTTTATGGATGGGAAAGAAAAGGGATTCTCTTAGCACCGTTTCCCTCTCCCCCTGCCCTCCTTGTCTCCAGGGGTGTGACAATCTTGCCCACCCCTGCCAGCACACTTACAGAGATGGTTCTCCAGTCCCCCTCCAGGAAGTTGCGCAGTGGGGTCAGGAAGTTGATGGAGGCAGAGCGGATGAATTCCCGTTCTGCTGCGCCCAAGCGCCTCTGAGTCTCTCCAACTTTTATCAAAGTCTTTCCTGCAACAACAGGAACCTTCAGCTCCAGAGAAACCAATTAACATGTTGGCTTCAGCCAACTCACCCAGAGCTTCCACACTGCCGTGCTGGGGGACACAGGCACAGCTGTACCTGGCCTGGGCAAGGTAACCTGCCTGTCCCACACCAGCCCCAGCCCCACCCGCTCTGCTCTTGGCCTGAGGCATCTTTTCACTGCTCCCAGGGCAGCTCTGATCTTATCTATCTGCTGAGGCACTTATGCCACTGATGTATTTTACTGCTCTACCTGCTTGCACAGACTGATCCTTCTTTGCCCCATAAAACAGAGGCACAGGAACAGAGCACAAATTAAAAAGCACCAGAGCAGAAAACATGAGTTGATTAGGCAGTGTTGGCTATAGATGCAGTTATAGATGCTCTGGCTGTAACAGGACTCACTATTGAACAACTATTGATTTGGAGAGCAGGAACAAAGCTCATGGCAGGGGCAAGGACAGCTGGAAGTGAAGGCTGCATCTCTGTGCAGGTGTGCTGCCTAAAGAAGCCCAAAATTCCCCCAGGAAGGGACAACTGTGAGGGTTTAAGAGCAGAAAGGTGCCCTGTGTGGTGAGGAAGGAGCCTGCTGCACACATCTCAATGCAAAACAGTATTAGGGATATTCTCTTGGGAAGGGATGGATTCCCAGGACTTCTTCATCAGCCAGGCTGACTTACTGTTATAAATGCATATTTTAGAGTTGGCTTTTCTCAAATATTAGAATGAATGTTTTGCATATAATGTAAGCAAGTTGTACTGTATTTTCATTTATTTGTAGAATTTAAAAATGTAATGATGGTATATTTTTTAATGGTAACAATGTAGAGATGGTTTGTAGTTTTTTTTGTAACCTCTAACAAGATAAAAACCAGAAGACCCATCTGCATTCCTGTGAAAGATAAAGAACAAGGAACTTCCATAGTTAAGAAGGAATTATGACACCCATCCTGGCTAGAAGGTGCCATGCACAGATAAAGGAACTGCAAATTTTGGGGACCCTTGAAACAGATGTTTAAATATGCATTAGTCTCTTTTTGAATATGCAACACCAGGGCTGATAAATACCAAAGAATTTAGAATGGGGAGTGTGTTGCTCTACACCCTCAGCTGAGCTGCTGCCTTATTTGTCTCCTTAATTGTCTATCTTTATTCTATTTTATTTTAGTTTTATTAAACTTATAAATTAATATAAAAAGGTGAAACATGGTTTGTCACACTTACCATAAGGTGTCCCTGGCCCAAAGTCATTGGCTGCCTCTGTCATGTACTGTGCCAGCAGCTCCCCGTTGGTCACCCGGGAAGGCACCTTCCGGTCAAGCTTCTCGTACAGGAACTCCTCTACTCTGGCACCTGGAATGGGGACACCAGGGAGCTTGAAAGAGGGTCCCTGCACTGGGATTCATGATAGCCCACCCCATGCAGTCCTCAGTGATGCACTGGGCACAGGCACCAGTGCCAGGAGCAGCTGTCCCTGCCCCAGGGCACTGCCAGGCTGTGAGGTGCTCTCAGCTGCACAGGGAAGAAGGACAGGCCCTGCAAAGTTTCTCCCAAGCCCCACAGACTCTGCAGGCCTCTCTGCCAGGGGCCATGTCTTTCAGCATTGAGCTGCAAGTGACATTTGTCTTTCAAGCCTTAGGAGGAGCTGGACTTACTGGGGTTTGGCTGTAGCAGAACTTCAGTCTGACGTAAGATCTTCTCTGTCCAGTTCTTTGTGCAGTCTGCCCTGGCCAGAAGGTTTTCAAAGTGGGCATCAAGTTCAGTCTTCTCAGCCTGGCCCAGCTTTTCTTCAGTAAACTGCAGGAAGAAGGCAGTCATTAGATCTGTTCTTCCAGAGCAAATTTACAGTGTGTTAGAGAGCTAATAAGGGACAGTGAAGCTGCTCTTGTCTTGTGTATTTACTTTAGAATAGAGCTAAAACCCCTTCAAGGTGTCATTCTTTTTTTTTTTTTCCCAAACATCTTTTAGGGGAAGAGGGCAATTTTTTTTGTCCAGGAGCAGAACAAGCATTGGGCTAAAAATAGGCTCCAGGTTTGAGAGATGTTCCAGAATAAGTAACTTTTAATAAGGTCTAGTACAAAAATACTCCAGTTGTGAGGGATCTATTTAAATATGCACATGGCTTCCACTGCTTCATGCAGGAGAGCAACAGACATCCCTCACCTGAGGGAAGGTGCTAAATCCCTTCATCTCCTACTGACCAACTTTGTGTCCTGTACACCCAAGAGGTCAGGAATGCCACTACCACCTGAAGTCAGGAGACTCAAACTCAGGATTTAGATAAAACCACTTCCAGCAAGTGACTCTTCTTCTGGTACACACTCTAGAGCAGGGAATTGAAATATAACACTGTCCAACTCTCCTCAGCACTCAGATTCATACTGGCAATGGACAAACCCTCCCTCTGCAATTCCTTTTAAGTTTAAAATTAGTAGCAGGGGGAATTAGACTGTGCAAGTCTCCAGTGTTTTCATACTGGGCAGTGACATCTGACCAGGTTTGTCAGTCTGGAGATGCAGCCTCAGATGGGCTGGACACCCTCCATTGCTTCCTTGAGGGATTTCTGAGAGAAGAGTTCATTCCCTCTCGTTCCATCCCCATTTCCCACTTGCTCCTTTCAGAGACGTTGGCCAACTTCAATGCATTTTTAAGCACAATTCCCTGCTCTTGGCTTGCTGGATCATGCTAAGCAACCCTTTGGACAGCTGAGCCACCTGGGATCCTACAGAGGCTCCAGTTGTCCCCTATCCCTGGTTAATGGTCTCTGATGCCATTGCTGAATCATCAGGACATGGTACTGTGCAACACTGGCAGTCAGATCCCAAAGATTAAAGCTGACCTAAAGCTCTTGGATGAAATGCAGCTCCTGTCTGATCTGCCACTGGTACCTTCTCTCTGCTTCCCTACACCAGAGCTCAGCCCTAGATGGGCCAAGATGTCCCTTCCACGGGGTCTGGGTCTGGTGTCTGCTGCCCCTCCTGAAAGGCTTCCTGGCCAGCTCCTTCCTTTCCCACCCAGCCCAACGCTGGGAACAAAGTGAGATAAGGAGCGCCCAGAGCAAGGGCTAACAGCCCTTGGAGTCCTGTTACCAGATGTCTGAGATATACAAGCCCTCCAGGTATGTTTACACAGCGACCTGTTTGGCACGATTCGGGCTCCAGCCGGATGTGGGTGGTGACAGATCCTCAGCTGCGGGGACAGGGATCGTGTCGCTGCTCTCTCCCCTGCACCAGCAGCCCCCGGTTAGGGACATGTAACTTTACCTAGGTCTTGCCATGGTGCCCTGGCCATTGCTGGCCACGGGTAAAAGCAGATTCAGGCTGAGAGGGTGTTTGTATTGTTTGGTCCGTGATTTCTTTGGGGGTCACACATGGCTCTCAGCGGCTGAGGCTGCTTTCCTCTGTCACTGCTGGGAGCCCAGGGCTGTTTTCAGACTCTGCCAGGCTGGGCTGAGTCACTGCCATGCAGCAAACTGGGACTTCCCAGGTATTTGGCATCAATTCTTGAGTCATCTGTTTAAGATCTTTCCTAAACAAGCCAAGACTCTTTGATGCAAAGATAAGTCTCCCTCGCCCCCCTTTCCCAGACAGCTTTTTGAGACCTCATCTCACTTTCAAGTCCAGCTCTTTTTCCTGCAGTTTAGGTTTATCCTGCACCAGCATCTGCCCTGGAGCTGTCAAACCTAAACCCAATTTCTTATCAGCTGAATTGAGTCAGCTTCTTACAGCAGTGCTGCAGTGCCAGATCACTGCTGAAGCCCTCCAGCATCCCCACAGTGCTACTGCCACTGTCCTGAACCACTCCAGCTCTGGGGGCCTTTGCTTTATTAGCAAGTGACATCTTTGGCATTACTGTCCTCTGTGGCTGTTTTGTGTAACTCAGTGCAGGGGTCACAGCTCAGCACTTGCCAGAGCTCAGAAACTCGATTCTTATCTCAAGTCAGGCACTAAAGCTGTTTGTCTTGCAGCAAGGCTGAGCGCAGCACCAGGATCTGGAAAGCCTGGGGTCTATGCCAGAAGGGGAGGATGGGCAGGAACCTCAGTCACAGCCCCTGGTTGCAAAGGGTCAGGCCAGAGAACAATCTGTTATTCAGGCTTTCTTTCAGGGGTGGAAAGAAGGGCATGGAGGTTGGGAAGCGGGTGCAAGGCGTGGGAGGCTGTGACTCCATTGACATTTAATTCCCTGAGTGTCTCCCTGACCCCTGCCCAGGAGGTGGATGTGCTGAACCCAGCCCAGGCACAGCCTTACTGCAGGGGCTGCCCTGGGTGCTATCCCTGCCCAGTGCTACCTCCTCCTCCTCCTCCTCCTCCTCCCTGTGCACAGAGAGTCACTGATCCAGCTCAATTTGACCTCTAATGTGACTTTTTAGACCCATCAGAGAACCCAACCCACTCCACAGCAGTAGTGGGGATGTGCCATGAAGTGCAAGGAGAGCAGGAGCAGCCTACCATGAGATCAGATGAAGCTTCTCCTGGAAGCACAGCCAGCACAGGAGATTACAGGTAAGTTACCCTGACCCATGAGCTGCCTTGTGTTTTTGTCTGGTGCAAGTGGAAATCTAAGGTTTGAGGTGGCAATAGATCTCAGCTGCTGGTCCCTTCTTACCTGGCTGCCCAGTGAAAGGAAGGGTAGAAGAACACCAGTTTATAAAATTTGGCTACTCAAGCACTTCAGGCACTTTACAGATATTCTGTAAAGGATTTCTATTCCTGAGAATCTGTTTTCATAACACAGAAATTTCATTGAAAAAATTTCACTGTGACACCAAGAGATGTAGGAGAAATGAACTGATCATACCTCAAGCCTCCTGACTGTAAAAGGACAGATTCTGAGTATTTTATATCTTGCTGCTCCCAGACTAGAAGCATTGCTGTCTTTTACAACAGATTTCCACAAATGGGAGTGATACTTGGTTATGTCAAGTTAATTTACAGGCTTGGGGCAGATCCCTAGGGAGAGAGGCAGGGCTGGCAGAGCACAGGCAATTGCAGTGCTGAGAACCTCCAGCTCCTCCATCCTGCCGTGGCAGAACTGCTCCCATTTGTTCTCCAGAATCTGAGGAGTGGGTCAATAGCCCTGAACCAATTCCCAGATCTGCATCCTGGGATCATGAGCCAGGTCTCAGTGCTGAGAGGCTGCTCCCCTGCAGGAACATCCTTGCAGCTGACCCAGAGCGGGTGCTTAATAATGCAGGGCAGCCTTTTGTCAGTGCCACTCTCACTCTCCAGGAAGAGCAGAGTCGTGCTGCATTCCAGGACATCAATAATTCAGCCAAAGGTTGGGTTTCCTCTGGGAGGCTTGGCTGGCCAGCAGGAACAAGAGATGCTTTATCAGGGCCCATGTGGGCAAACAGAGTGACCCAGCAGGAGAGCAGCACTTGGGCCACAGGCCCCAAAGGAGCATGGACATGCTGGACTGCAGTTAGGGCAGCTGCCCCAAGCATTCACAGCTTGGGGAAAAGCCCCTTCCCCCAAGAGAGCTGGCAGACACACATCTGGGACGTCAGGAGGGTCAGCAAGTAGTGCTGAGCTGGGGAGGCCCCTCTGCCCTACAGGTACAGATCAGACAGGCTGTGACTAAAGAACATCAGAGTTAGGCTTTAAAATAGCTCATGCTGAAAGCATCAGCACCTTCCTCTCCTTAAAAGTCAGGGGAATAAAATCCCAGTATAATAAAAGCCCAGGCCTGTATGCTGTGATCTCTGTCAGGGTGGCTGCAGCCCCCTTGCAGAGGATCTGGTGGCACAGTTCAGGCCCTTGTACCACTTGCAAGGTCCCCATTTTATCCAACTGGACGTTACTTCTGACTTTCCACTTTAAATTACAAAGATCAAACCAGGGCCAGGAGATTTAAACAGGAATAGTCTCCTGTACCTGCCAGTAGATTTGGTAGATTCAAAGCCTCCAAATAGCTCAAAATGCCCCAAACACATATTTGCTCTTTGGTGGTCAAAATCACAAGTCAGTTGAGCAAATCTGGCTCCCTCCTTGCAGCAGAAAATTAGCCGCAGCCACTCAGCATCTGAAAACTAAATAATTTTCAGCAACTCTGGACCAGATAGAGAGTCTGCTCCAAGTATTTGGTCACCAGGAGTCAGGAAAGCCAGGCTGGGAGCCAAGTGAAACTGTGCTAGAGGACAGAAGGAAGCCATTAACAGGGACAGCCTGGTTAACTCATGAGCACAGCATTTAGGAGAGGAAAAACACTCTGGTGGTGGGTTGGCCTTGGCTGGATAGGAGGTGCCACCAAGTCACTCTATCATTTCCCTCCTCAGCAGAACAGGGGGGTTGAAAATAGGATGGAAAACCCTCATAGTTCAAGATAAAGGCAGTTCAATGACGAAAAAGTTGTGTGTGGAAGCAAAGGAAACCAAAAGATTTTATTGTCCTCTTCCCATCTGCAGGTGATGTGTGACCACTCTGGGAAAGCTGGGCCTCAGTACATGTCGTGGCTACTCCAAAAGACAAATCTACTCTAAAATAATGTCCCACCTTTTTCTCTCTCAGTTTTTATGGCTGAGCAATGTTTTGTGGTATGGAATATCCCTTTGGGCAGCTTGGGTCAGCTGTCCTGGCTGTGTCCCTACCAAGACCTTGTCCTTTCCTTGGGTCACCTTCTGCTCTCTCAACTTTTAAAGTGTGAACACTAATAAAGTCAGCAAGCAGAGGATTAATTTTATCTACTAATGATAAAAGTCTATTTTATCACTGGAGTTCAGGGAGCTGGGGGAGTCTGTCTGCAGGGGCTTCAAGACAGAGTAAGTCAGCCTCTAGCTGTTTTAGTAATGACATTAGGAGGAGATAAGCACCCAAAAGCTGTATTCACACCTGGGCATTCTCACCCAGAGCCTGTTCACATCAGAACTGACAAAAGACAGACACCTACAGTTATTTCCAGACCTCCCTGAAAGAGCCTGGCTTGCAGCCTATCTAGAACAGAGACAGCCAATGTGTGACCACAGCTTCCACTGGCCAAGGTTTGGGATCAGACCCACTTACTGATAACTGGAATCTGCATCTGATCAAAGAGGGAGACCCTTCTTCAAGTGAAGATGAACACCTGATAGGAGTCTGTCTGCAGGTGCTGCATCCCCTCAGAGCACTGATCTGATGGCTGCAACTGGCAGTGCAAGTGTCAGTGCAGGCCACCCTCAGGAGAATGCTGAATCCCACACAAGCTCTATGCCCTTGCAGTGCCCAAGCCTAGAAGCTCATCCCCCCACTCCCAGGGCAGCAGAGCTGTCCACTACTTTCCTATCCCAACTTTACTGTCTGCTCTGCTTTTCTGAAGGAGTCCCGTGACTGAGCAAGGAAGAACCATGCAAAGGATTGAGCTGTTTTGATTGGTTTTTTTTTTTTTTGTCAAGAGGAGCCTAGTCCAAAATCATTCTTCCAGCACCTACAAAGACAAACTGAGTTGTCTTTGACAGGTTTCAAACCAGCTCCTGCCCTGAGCCAGCCCAGAGGTGTTGTGCTGACCATGCCCTGTCTCCTTTCTCCCTGGCTGAGCCATAATTCCAGTTTAAGTGAAGCTCCTCTGTGTTGGTCAGACAGCTCTGCCAGACAGCAGGAGCCAATGCTGTCTGAACAGCACATAATGGCCAGTCCATTTATCTCCCAGTCGCTGCAGTTCCAGAAAACATCACTTTGTTAAATGCCTGGAGCTGGAGGAAACATCTCCAAATGCTACAGAAAAACAGCTTTTTCTAGACAGCTTATTCCCATCCTAGAAGATCTGCAGTGCTAAAGAGTGCTACAAACCCAGCCCTTACTGCCCACAGCACACCTCAGCTGTCACTGCTGGCTCTTGGGGGAGACAGGGCAGGGCTCACCAGGCACCCAAAAAGGCTGAATTCCCTCAGCAGTGACCTCTCATGAGGTGTTTTTCAGCCTCAGGGATCTCTTTCCTTCCAGTTCCCCCTCCTTACACACCTGCTCGCTGTCCACAAGTGCCAGTGCTCATGTGGTTTCAATAAATTACTACTGTAATTAGGCATATGAATATTCATGTACGAGACAGTGGAGTAGGTGTAGCAGGCAGAAGCCACGATTTACAAACGCCTCCTTACTCTGGAATCGCTGTGTGCAGACACTGTTCCCAGGCCTGTCTCCTTCCTACGCCTCGGAGCTAAAAAACACTTATCAGAGACTTACAATAAGGTTTCTAAACATGAGATTTCTTTCCAGCATTTCTTCTGCATCCAAGGTCATCTGCATGAGAACAGGATCTTTAGGCTTTCCATCTGCTCCTTATTTTGCACCTGTAGCTAATATCTCCCTTTTTCATAACATATGACTCACTGGCATGGTTACAGGAGGTGATATCTGCTTACAGGAGACCAGTCCTCAACAGAGCCAGAACCACTCCACTGCACAGGAGGTCTGGAATGAGGCAGCCCTGCTCTCTTTGTTTACCAGCCCCCACACAATAGGCAGAGTAAGAAGCCCAGTCCCAGAGTCACCAGCTGGACCTCACTTTCCAGGCAGGATCCCAACCAGTTCTGACCTGCCTCTCTCCTCTCCTGGCCAAACAAGAGCAGTTTTTCAGTCATTGTGCCCAGGAAATGAACACCCTCAGCAGCTCCATCTCACCACCTGCTGCATGTCTGTTGCTCATATGTACCCAAATTTCTTCACAGCTCCAGGGGGGGCGGTTACTTCATCCCCAGAAGCTCCTGATCTCAAGTTTGTGAATATCAGAATATTTTGAGTTGGAAGGACCCAAGAACTACAACTCCCGGCCCTGCACAGAAACAGCCCCAAGAATTCCCCCCTGTGCCTGAAGAGCGTTGTCCAAACGCTTCTTGAGCTCTACAGGCCCGACCTGCTCGCTCTCAGCAGCTCCTTCCCATCCCTTGAACGTCCCAGGGTTTCCCCAGGGCCTGGGATCTCCTGCTCCTCCCGGGGTGCAGGGCACCTCCACCCCCCGCCCCCAGCGACAGGGACCATCCCACAGAATCCCAGAATGACTGGGGCTGGAAGGGACCTCTGGAGAGCATCCCGTCCAAGCCCCCTGCCAGGGCAGGGTCACCTGGAGCAGGTGACGCAGGAACGCGTCCAGGTGGGTTTGGAATGTCTCTGGGGTGGGAGACTCCAGATGCCACCCCTGGGCACCTGTTCCAGGGCTCTGCGCCCTTCCCGGTGGGTCTGGGCACGGACAAAGCAGCCGTGATCACCGATCGCAGATGCCAGATCACACAGCTTTGTGTCTTTAAGGTCAACAAACGCCAGGCACGAACGCCCCCGCACTCCCCTCCCCACTCCGAGCTCCATCCCCGGGGCTCGTCCCTTGGGACCTTCCCCGGCACCCCCGAGCCACGGCCGGGGACGATGCTCCCGAGGATCTGATGAATCTTCGGGGGCTGCGGCTCACACAGCCCGACTCCTCCCGCTCCGATCTCCCTCTCCCGCCTCCCCGGGGCCGAGCAAACCCCCCCTGGCATTGCCGGGGCCTGGACCCGCGGATCCCCCGCCGATGCCCCGCGCCTCCCGCCCCGCGGCCTCCGGGCGGTGCCGCTGCCGTGGCGGCCCGCCCCACCTCACCTGCATGGCGCGGGAGAAGAAGACCCCCGCGTCCGACGCCAGTTTCTTCACGTTGAACTCCATGGCGGCCCCAGAGCCGCCCCGGCCGCGCCGCGCCCCCGCTGTCACCGCGCCCGCCGCGCCGCCGGCTTTTATAGCGCCGGGTGACGCCCGCTCCGCGCCTCTTAAAAGGGCCGCGACTTCTTACAGGTTCCGTGCGCCCCGGCAGCGCCTCGCCGGGCGGGGGCGCGGGCGGCGGGCGCGGCCCCTTTAAGGGCGATGGCGGCGGCGGGGGGAGCTGTCAGCGTCCGCCAATAGGAACTCGCGCCGCGCTCCCCGCCCCTACCCTTCGCGCTCCGCCGCGCTCCTCCGCCGCATCCCCGAGCCGGGAGCCTTTCGATTGGTGCGGCGGCGGGCGGCTCTCCACACTGATTGGCTGGAGTGGGAGTGGGGGCGGTATCTCCGCTTGGTCCCGCCCCCGCGCGGGGTGGGCTGCGGCGCGGGGGAAGGAGACGCTGCCCTTCCGCGGCCATGGCGCGCGGCGCGGGGAGAGGGCGCCGAACGGGGCCGCGCGCCCCCCCCGCCGTGGTGAGTGGTGCCGCCCGCGCCCGCTCGCGGCAGCCGGGCCCGCCGGGCCGCACCATCGTTAGTGGGGGGGGGGGGGAGCAGAGGGGAGCGCCGGGCCGGGGACCCTCGGCTGAAGCCGGTCATGGGGGTGGGAGGCGCGGAGGGTGCGGGATCTCCGGGTGCGGGGACAGCGGGGATGCCTCCGGGATGAATGAATGCAGGGGCCCGGGGATGCAGCAGGGGTGCGAGGCACCCGAGGGCGCAGGGGGGATGCTCAGGGATGCGGGGGTGCGGGGATGCTGCGGGGGGTGTGGGAGTCCTTTCTTCAGGGCCCGGCGTGCTGCAGTGCAGGTGCGGGGGGTCCCGTGGGACGCTCCCCTCCGGGCCGCTGGGGTGAACCCCCGGCGCTGGGTGCCCAGGGCGGGCAGGGCTGGGGAGCGATGCCCGGACAGAAGGGCTGCCTTGATACCTCGATGCCTGTACTCTCTATCCTGGTACGGTAACCCCAGGCTGCTTTCTGTGCCGAAAATTCCTTGTACTTTGCTCTTCTCATCTCTGCTGGGGCCAGGACGTTGTGTTTAACCTTGCGGGGAGAGCCCACGTCCGGTGTCCGGTCCCTGCGGGCTCCCAGTGCCCGGAGAACATTCCGCAAGGTGCTCCGGGGCGGTGGGTGCGGGCTGGCTGTCCGGCGGGGGCAGAGCTCTGTCACCCGCCTTCTGGGGTCACACATCAGTGCCTTGTGCCGCTCTGTCCTTGACGTGAGCGCATCCCTCCTGCCCAGTCCCGCTGGCAGCATTGAAACCTCCTGGGCAAAAAAGAACCCCTTTGGTTGGTGGCTCTCGAGCAGGGCTGTGATGTACAGAAAACTCTGTGAAGGCAGAGTTTTGGCAACGAAAATGTGTGTATGGTTATTTGGGGTAATTGGGACTTTTTTTATATGGGGACTGCAAAGAAAATGCCTCCAACCATGTGCAGGCAGGTCTGGTACACGTAGAAATCTCTGGGAGCTGTCAAATCCCAGAGTGCTGCCGCTGTAGAGCAGTTTGGGAATTTGGTTGAGAGGACAAGCAAAGGAATTGTTGCTGCTGGTGAGAACGTATTTTAGATTTGCTGCTCCAAGTGACCTGGCGTGTGTTTTGGGAAGTGCAGTGCAGGGAGGAGCAGGGCGTGTACTCCCCTCACTCACCCGATTTTCCCCCTCTTCCTGCAGGACAAGGATTGTTGGATGAAGGCCAACTCCAGGACTCTCAGCCAGATGTCAGAGAGAAGCTGGATTCTTTTGTGAGCAGCTCACACAGCATCCACAAGTGCCCTTCCCCGTGGCAGCTCCTGAGGGTGCCAAGATCCTCCTGCAGACATGGCCTTTAGAAGGACAGAGGGAATGTCCATCATGCAGGCCCTGGCAATGACCGTGGCAGAGATCCCCGTGTTCGTTTACACGACGTTTGGGCAGGTACAAGGAGCGGGAAGGGTTTTCCTGTCACATTCCTTGGGCTGGCTCTGTGGGGTTGTCTGTGTGAGATGGAGGCACAGTGGGGTGGTGCTGGGGGACCTGGGCAGTTTGAGGGGTTGGAGGAATGGCAGGGGGAGTTTGGGGTGGTGAAGAGAGTTGTTCTGAGTGGGTTTGGAGAGGAGAGAAAAGCACATCCCTCCTTCCCACATCCCTCCCTGGGAGAACACCCAGGTTCAATCTTTCTCTTCATCAAAGGTGCTAAAAAAAGACTTGTCTTTTAAAGGAGCGTAATATATTCCCCACTTGTAGTGATGCAGCACTTGGAGCAATAAAGCTCAGCTTCACACCAGGGTTTCAGAGCTGAATTTGGGTAACCTGGATTGCATCTGTCCCAGGCTGTGTGCAGATTTTGCAGTGTATTTTGGCAACGAGTATCAAGACCAAGTTCTCCAGGTCCTGTCAAAATGATGCTCCACAGCCTCTTTGCTGCTATGTGTAGCAGGGGGCGTGTTTCATGGGTGAGAGGGTAAAGCCAAGGTGTTTCATGATTAACACTGTTTTTAATTTATTATTTAAAAAAAAACAAACAAACAGGGCAGTGGAACTGGATTTTCATTGTTGCTCTTCCATTTCTTTTGTGTTTAAAGTCTGTCTTCTCTCAGCTGCGGCTCTCTCCAGGCCTGCGCAAGGTGCTGTTTGCCACAGCCCTGGGGACGGTGGCCTTGGCTCTTGCAGCTCATCAGCTGAAGCGGCGGCGCCGCCGAAAGAAGCAAATTGCTCCGGACAAGGGCGGCTTTAAGCCGGGAGGGATCACAGTGCCCATCCTGCCAACCAGGAGAGTCTCCTCCGTGAAGAAAGGTTGGCCTTGCAGAAAGGGAGACATCCCCAAAGAGGTTGTACAGGGAGCCATGGGAAGGTGTGGGGAGAGGAGAGCAAAGCCATCCCTGTAGGGCTTCCATGCGGAATGAAGTGGGAATTCCGGAGCGCAGTGCCGTGAGCACGGGGTTTGGGGAGCGAAGGGAGAGACTCTGAGCTCACAGTCCTCGGGAACAAAAGGTGTCCTGATGTTTTCCCTGAGGTTGGCAGTTCCCATCCCCTTTCCTACAGCCATTACCAGGCTGCCCAATAATAACGACCCAGGCACTCGGTGACCTGGTTCTGCATTGATCTTGTGATGTCAGTGCTCAGCTGAGGGGAGGGGAGGGTGGCCTGAGCCAGGCTGGGCAGTTGGAAGTGTCCATCCAGCTCTGTGGTGACTCCAGACCTTGGGCAGCTTCCTCACCTGCTTGTAGTGACTTTAGGGGTAAGACTGACCCAGGCCTTCAGCAAAGCACTTTAGGAATTAAGCATTTGTTTGGTGAAACATGAAAATCAAGGGAGAAGCGTCCCTGTTCTGTCTGTTCTGAGGGAAGGTGGAGAAGTTTTTGCTTAAATGTTTCCACTTGCCTCTTGCTGTCCATAAGCAGTGAATACATTCCTCAGCCTCAGATCCCCACTGACACCAGTCTCAGGGCAAAGCAGAGCAGACAGGAGATCTGTGGCTTATTTCTAGGTATTGGATACTGCTTTGCCCATTCACTTTTACACTGGACAAGGTGATGTTCCTCTCCCTATTCCCTGCTGCAGTCACCTGGGCCTAAAATCCTGTTTTTGTGTGACCTTCCCAACTGCAGGATATTCCAGCAGGAGAGTCCAGAGCCCTGGCAGCAAGAGCAACGACACGCTCAGCGGGATTTCCTCCATTGAGCCCAGCAAACATTCCAGTTCCTCCCACAGCCTCGCCTCGGTAAGGACCTCGTTAGCAGGGCTGGGAGATGTCAGTGCACGTACCTGCCACGAGGTCACCAAGTCCTTGGGCTGGTGCTGGCCCATGGAGCAGAACAGGTTGCAGCATAATTGTAGGGTGGGTTCTGATGCTAACCTTGCACGACTGCCTGGAGTTCCCTGTGTGCAGCAGTTTTTTGTGCCCAGGAGCTCCAGGGTTCCTTTGCCAGTTCTTTGGCCAAGGAGGAGTTGCAGGAGGGATTTCCCTGTGGGACATGGCCGTGATTCCTTGGAGCTCTCTCTGACCCCCTCAAGAAGTTAGGCTGGGTTGTTTTGGGTCTCACAGCTTGTTTGCTTCCCTCTGTGGTGGGGGTTTGGGTGGCCCAGCAGCCCCTCCCTTCTGTGCTGGGGCTCACAGCTTGCTTTGTTCTTAAAACCAAATTAACTACCAAAATCTGATAGCTCTGTTCAGGAAACAGCACAGGATAAGAACACAGTCTAGTCACTCTGCCTCCCCCAAAGCCAAAAAGCAGCCTGTCAGTACAGGTAATTCAGGCCTAACCAGGCAGGAGAAGCTGTCAGTGCTTATATTCACCTTTTGAGACCAAAACTGGAAGCATTTGTGTCTTCAAGACCTGTTTCACATCCCCATTGCTCAGAGCTAATGTTCTGTTGGAGCAGGGGAGACACAGATGAACCTCTGTGCGTTGTTGTGAAGCCCTCCCTCATCACTTCCCGGGCTCAGAGGCTGCTTGGCAATGCTGAGGCAAGGAGAGGGAAAAATCATCCCTTTGAAAGGAGCTGTCGGGTGCCAGCACTCCTCAGCACATGCCGGTGTTGCTGTTTTTAGTGCAGCTAATAAAGCGCCAGGAGTTGCCAAAGGCGGTGCTGGCCGGAGTGTGTCTCCAGCAGGCGGCAGTGCTGGCACGGCGCTGGGCAGGCACCGCGCTCCCTGGGGAGCTGGGGTGCGATGGGATGTGTCCCTGAGCACCGAGCTGTGTCCAGCTCTGGCCTCTTTCCCCTCCGCAGGGACTCACATCCATGTAATTCCCCCATGGCTTCTCAGTTCACACAGATGCTGTCCAGGTTTTGTATCACTGAAGCTCTGTTTCTCTTTAAATAAAAAGCAATCCATAAATACCTTTTTCCACTGCTGGTGCCTGGGTGGGGATATCCCCACGGAGAGGCATCTGTTTCTGTACAGATGAGCTGACCCTGTACTTACAGTTTTTGTATTACTTGGTGGAAAACCAGCTCATCCTTTGCACAGCTGCATGTTTTGCCTCTCATTTGCTTTCTGGGCTCCTCTTTACCATCCAGTAAGTAAATTGGCAGCAGTGAACTGATGATTTGCAATTTGGGATCTCAAGGTGATTTATGAACACTCCACAGGGATTGATCAGTGGAGGCAGGACAGGAATTAATCTGTCAGCTGATTATTGTAGCTTTTTTTTTAGTACCAGGCTGATGTTTGGACATCCTTCTGTAAGCCACAGGAAGACACTAGTCACTGATAGTGTAGAATCCAGTACTTTATTGGGTCAGACTTTAGAAGACATTGATGCTCTGGTGTGAAATTGGACAAAGCTGAACTGACACTGCTGTGTGGATTGTCAAGCTCAGCCCTCCCAGGAGAGGGTCTGGTTACAAAGAGAAGAGTGAGGATTCCCCTTGCCCTCTGGGGAAAATACAGCCCTCAGCTGTACTTTTTCTGGGAAACTGTTTCTTTTGTTTGGACTGTGCCTTGCTTCCTTGCCACCTCAAGTGTTTTTTGTACAGGCAGCTGGGGCTGACATGAGCTTTCCATCAAAATCCTGGTGCCTTCGTAGCGATTGCTTTGGAGCTTTCCTGGGCTGTTTCCTCCATCAGTGCTCTCCTTTTAGTGCTCATCAATACAGGGGAACACAAGGGCAAACATGGGGAAGGAAAATGCCTTTTTGCTGAAGGCTGATGGTGTTTGTCTGCAGCTTACCATCTCTGACCTTAAGAGAATTCAAAAGGCATTTGCTGCCCTCTGCTCCCTTCCTGCAGATGGTAGCAGTCAACTCCTCAAGTCCAATACCCCCAGGGATGTGGGAGGCCCAGGCAATGGGAGATGCTGGAGGCATTGGTGATTCCAGTGCAGAAAGCCTCTATGTTCAAGGTAAGCAGGCACAAGGGTAACGTTGCTCAGGGGGGTTGTTTATCACTGTGAGAGCAAGAAGGGGGTGAGAATTGGCACACAGCACCAGCAGCTCAATGTAGAGCTCTAACAGAAACTTCCCTTCCATTCTCAGTTCAAGCTCAAATAAAAATCCCATCTTCTAGTAAAAAAAAAAAACAAACAACAAAACAACAAAAAACACAAACCTTTTTTGTTAGTGAATAATTTACTTCCAAAATATTGTTCTTGAGCAACAGGATCATCTTGTGCAGAGAACAGTATTTTGGAAGTAACTTGGATGATGCTTTAACCAGTTTGGGGATGTTCTCCTTCTAATCCAAAATAAACCATATTTAAACAGGAAAGAAATAGAATTTTTTTTTTCTTTCTGTTGGGGAGGGATTTCCCTCTTTGCTGGATTGTCTGAGTGAGCAAAGACTCATCCTGTATCTCTTTGTTCCTGTGTGCCCCGGGACTCTCACAGCCAGTATTTGGTTGGGTTTCCAGGCATGGAGCTGTTTGAGGAGGCCCTGCAGAAATGGGAACAGGCACTGAGCATCAGGCAGAGGGACAGTGCTTGTACCAGCACCCCTGTGCCCTGGGACAGCAGGAAACAGCAAGAGAGCATATCTGAGAACATTTCAGAGGTAGGTCCCCACATGCTGAAGGGCCTGCCTGGGTGCTGGAAGCAGTAAACAGTGGGAGGTTAAAAGGAGAGCAAATTAAGGGCAGAGTCAGGCCAGACTGTTTTAAGAGCTGTCTGTATGTGCAGCTTCCTTATGCAATGGAAGTGGGTGTTTTTAATTTCTTTCTCTTTTTAATACGTCTCGCCCCCTCATTCCCCAGCGTTTCCATCCACCTTCCAGCCTTGTGTCACTCACTGTCACACGTGTCCTCCCGTGGCACAGCCTGTGGTGAGAAAAGGCTGGGATGAATGCAGCACTGCTTTGGCTGGCACTGTTGTCTCTGTAACTTTTAAATGCATTTAAAATGGAGATCTTGATGGTCGCTGCCACTTCTGGGAGCTGGGCAGAGCTCAGCTCTGTGTGTGTGGATGAGGAAAGCAGTGGTAATTTGGTAGGAGCTGGATATGGCCCTGGTCCCTGCAAGGAGATGTGTACCTCACTCAGCCTCTGCAGCTACAGAAACCAGGATTTTAGGACAGCCCCTTGCTGTCTGGGACTTGAGGACTATGCAGGAAAGACTTGTGTTAAAGGATATCTAAACTAGAATGGCTCAGTTACAGCCTGCTGTAACTCAGGACTGTGAAAGGAGCTGAACTCCCAACTCTCCAGGAGTTCTCACTGGAAAAAAAAGTGTTCCCAGCCTTTTGTAAACAGTCTGGTGTAGTAAGCATGTGGGGCATTTGTCTTTTGTACTCGATAATATTTATCCAAGTCAAATCTGGATTCTGTTGTTGTTGGCTCCCCTTGAAGGGCCCTGTAGTGTTTCTAAAACTGCCTTAAAACCAGTTGATTCTTTATGAAAATAGATTTTGTGCTTCTTGTTAATGCTTCTGTCTTCTGGGTGAGATACTCATGCAAACATAGGGACATGAAGGCAAGATGCTGTTTAAGTCTTATTTTCCCCACACCTTTTTTTTTTTTTTTCCCCCATCTCCCTCTGTTGCTTACAGCAAACTTTGCTTATGCCCAGCACCTTAATCTACATATTGTTATCCAGTTCTGGATATCCTGTTAAATTCAACACAGGTTTCCTGGTGCGATTCCTCCTGGAAGTTAGGATAAAGTCAAAAGGCAGAAGATTTAAGTGGTGTATAACTTATTAAAATACCTGTTTTTCTGGGTGGCAGGGTAAAGTTCTTCAGTTCTTTCTTCATTTTTTAACAGGAAAACAAAATTGTGAAGCTCAAAAGCCAGAGGGTTTGAGTAGGTTGTGTAGAAGCTTCCCTCCCCGTGCATTATTAGCTGCATTATAGGATTAATGACTCCTCTCTCTTTTTATTTTTAATCACTTAATCTGCAGACTGCAAATCCCATTTTTACTGAAAATTTCCTCCCGTATTTGTGCAGTCCAATCTGTCTGTGCCCAGCTGGCTTACTAAGGGTGACATTTATGTGTGTTCCAGGAGGAGTCCCAGAAAAGGGAGTTTGCTGAGAAGCTGGAGTCCCTCTTGCACCGAGCCTACCACCTCCAGGAAGAGTTTGGCTCCTCGCTCCCTTCGGACAGCGTGCTGCTGGATCTGGGTAGGGCACCTGGCTGCAGTAAAATGCCAATTTCCTGCCTGGTTTTGTGTCTTTTCTGTAAGCCAGGTAAAGGAGGAGTGACAAAGCAGGAGTGGAAGAGAGCACAGGAGATAAGAGGAATGTTGGGCCATGGAACTCCCAACACATCTGGCGTCTTTCTCTCCTGCAGAGAAGACTTTGATGCTTCCCTTGGCGGATGGATCACTGCGGCTGCGGACGGATGATGAGGACAGCTCAGCTTCGGAGGATTCCTTCTTCTCTGCAGCAGAGGTGACTGAAGTGTCTGCTGTGTGTGACAGCCCAGTGGCTTGGAGGGAAGGCACAAAGGCAGCAGAGCCAAACACATCTTGGGAGAAGAAGATGGTCAAACACAGAGCAACAATCCCGGGCTGGGAGGTTCATGATGGATTTTAGGAAAAGATTCTATTGAGGGGGATGGTGCAGGCTTTTCCAACCAGCACTTCCATGTCATCTTATCTACTATAGAAAGCTAGGAAAGTGCTGTTATCTAATGTAAGATGGCTTGGTGGTGTAAATTTTATGGATTATTGATCAGTGTCAGAGCTGAGACAGTTTTTGGTGAAAAAAGAAATATCTTTGCATGAAACAATTGTCACTGACAAATTTTGCTATCTGAAGATTCTCTGAAGAAGGCCCACCTTGCTTGTGTATTGGCAAATATTTAATGAGCTCATTTTGTTCTTCCCACGTCTCTTGTTACCTCTCCAGCTCTTTGACTCTCTCCCCTTTGAGGAAATGCCATTCCATCTCTCCAAGCCAGTGGCAGCATATGAAGAAGCTCTGCAGTTGGTGAAAGAAGGGAAGGTCGCGTGCCGGACGCTGAGGTGAAGAGCCAGCTGGAGCTGTGGGACCTTGTGTCCCCTGGGGTGCTGTGAACACATCATCTGCCTTTGAGCAGCCCCTTAACCAGAGTAACCCTTTGGGGTTGCAAAATCCCAGCATCCTGCCTGCTGGTTTGGCCTTCCCAGGGAGTTAACCCCAGATTTTAGGGACTCACATGTTCAGAAAGAGTAATTGTCCCAGGAAATTAGTGATAGGAAGTGGGACTGTTCTGAGAGGCTGGCACAGGCTTACATTACAGTCCTGTACCAGCCTGGCAGAGGTGCTCTGTTCCCCCAGGGAGCTGGATAAAGGGAATGTGACTGTTCCTTTCTCCTATGCACAGACTGAGAATTTAGTTTTTGGTTTTTAGGTGACCATAGTTGTAGGAACACCAACATCAGAACTGGAATTCACACAATTCTTCCCCTTTCCCTGTAGGACAGAGCTCCTTGGCTGCTACAGTGACCAGGATTTCCTGGCGAAGCTGCATTGTGTCAGGCAGGCATTCCAGGTGAGAATGGCTCCAGGCTCCCGGGTTTCCATCTGCCAGCAGCACGTTCCTGGAGAACACGGTTTTGTTTCCTAGGTTCCAGCTTATCAAAGGTTAACAACACTGGTGTGTGCAGCATTGCACTGCTTCATGTCCTGCCCTTTTTTTTTCCTCCCAGCTCAGAGTTTCATGGTGTCTAGGTGCTCACAGGAGACATCTGTGTTCCCTTTGCAGGAGCTGCTGGAGGATGAAAGCAATCAGCTGTTTTTTGGGGAGGTTGGGAAGCAGATGGTGATAGGACTGATGACAAAAGCTGAAAAGGTAGGAAGTTTGTGTAACAACTAAACTGTGTCTTGAGCACATGGATACTTGTTTCCCTGTCCCAACTCACAGTTTGTCCAGTGTGTTGGAAGAAGAAAACTTTCATCTGCATACTGGTGACTACTGTGATGTTGATGTCACCTCAAATCTGAGTAGTCAAACTTCTGTTTTGTTTCTCTGCTCTCCCAGAATCCCAAAGCTTTCCTGGAGAGCTACGAGGAGATGCTGCGTTATGCCTTGAAGCAAGAGACCTGGCCAACCACTCAGCAGGAGCTCGAAGGAAGAGGGGTTGGTAAAGACATTGTCTTTACAGAGTTGCAGAGGAATTGGAAGATAATCTTTGCCCAGAGAGGTTATGGAATTCCCATCCCTGGAAGTGCCCAAGGCCAGACTGGATGGGCCTTGAAGCAACCTGGTTTATTGGAAGGTGTCCCTGCCCATGGGAGGAGATGGAACTGGATGATTTTAAAGTCCCCTACAAGCCAAACCACTGTGATTATATTATAATGTATATGTAGGAATGGCCCAGGAGTGAAAGGCCTGCTGTTGAAATACGATTACATTGACTTCAGCTTGTTACATCTTAACTTCAAACCAAAAGAGCCTGTCTTCTCTTTTTAAAACCTGTTCCCTTTACAGACTGTTCTGCTCCCTGACAGGTGGTGTGCATGAGCTTCTTTGATATTGTGCTGGACTTCATCCTCATGGATGCTTTTGAGGATCTGGAGAACCCTCCCTCCTCTGTGCTGGCTGTGCTGCGCAACCGCTGGCTGTCGGACAGCTTCAAGGAGACGGTGCGTGAGGCTGGTGCTGGTGTGAGTGTGAGATCAGTGCCAAGGCCAGAAAAGAGCATAACCTCATCTTTCCTGGCTGAGCTGAATTCTCTCTTTATAAATGCCACGCTTTCCTGGAGCTCTAAACAACAGCTCTTCTTGTGCATGGAAATTGTTTACAGGAAAGCTTTTCCTTGTTTTGAAAGCATCTGGTTGGCAACCAGACTTATGGCTCTAGGGGCCTTTATCAGTGATGCCATGGAGATGTTAAAAGATGACAGCTCCTGTTTTTATGAATGAGAATAAAAGGGCCAAAATGTAGGGGAAAATATGTGGGTTTTAGCTCATTCTGGCAGTACCTCAACAGACACTGAAGCTCAAAATTCAGAGCTCTCCTTTAGTCCTGCCCCGCAGCTGTATTTTTAAGACTGATTAGTTTGATAGACTGAGAGTAAAATGGCACTTTGTAACAGCTGTCTGCTGTTACAGGGGATCGTGGGCTGTTGGGCAGCTATGTCAGATCATATTAACAATCTTCAAAAACCCTTTGGCTTCTCTGGAATGGATCTGAAGTAGCTAAATCTGCTTTCAGTTTGCTTCAATTTTGTCATTTCAGAGTTCTTGGCACAAAAGGGTGACTGCTTTGATGTTTTGATGGCAGTGTGTTGGTAAACTTTGGGCTTTTTTTAAATAATCCCAGTAACTAATGGGCTTTCTGTGTTAATTGTAGGCTCTAGCAACTGCTTGCTGGTCAGTTCTGAAAGCAAAAAGGAGGCTTCTGATGGTAAGCAAAATTAATCAAAAGGGTAAGAATCTAATGTATTTGAAGCTGAAAAGAGAACACATAGATCTTGACAAAGTGTGAAATCTTAAGTGGTAGAGGACTGAACAGAGTCACCTTCTTTGTGATGCTTTAGAGCCCTGGGGTCCTGCAGTCAGTGCTCCAGTGCTATGCCAGTATTTTACTGAATCAGTTTGAGTTTATTCTCCCTTTTTCTCAATGTAAGGTTTCAAATGACAGTGTTGCCTGTCTGGTATTCCCTCTCCCTGCTCACAATGCTGTAGGAATGGCCACAGACCCCAGGCAACAAGGGACTGCTCCTGAATTGTACTTCCCTTGCTGGCATCAAAAGGAGTGGTTCGGGCACTGCTCTGCTCCCCAATGCTGATGCTAATTAGCTATTACTTGATGAGTTTCACTTAAATCTGTGACTTCCTAAACTGTCACAGGAGACGAGTTTATGGAGCAAGGGTACAGGAAGCCACAACTTCTCAACCCTGGTTCTGCCACAGGGTCTGTGGCCTCTGGCAAGTTTTCAGCTCGATCCCACAGCCAGCTGGTAGGACAGGGTTTGGCTCCTGAGAAATGACAGCACTGGAAGCTCTACTGGTGCTGTCATGCAGTAGCTCTGCCTTGGATATTTGCATGTCCTTTCCTGGGTTGGTCAGCAAATTATAAATAGAGGCAATAAAGACTGGCTGGTGATTGCTTTTCATTTTCTTCTGTTCATTTTCCTCTTGAAATAGCAGTTTAGAAACATGAAGATGAAAAGCTCTAGTCATCCTTCAAGGGATCTGAAAGATAAATGTAGTTTTGCAGGAAGAGATGTTCCAAATAGCTCTTAACTTGAGCTGCTGAAGCTTTCTGGTAGGGAAGCTGGTGGCTGATATGGAATAAGCTGCTAATTCTGTCTGAGAACGAAGACCAACTACTTCTGTCCTTCCCTGTGACAGGTACCAGATGGCTTTATCTCTCATTTCTACTCCGTATCGGAGCATGTCAGTCCTGTTCTAGCCTTTGGTTTTCTGGGGCCCAAGCAGCAGCTATCTGAAGTCTGCAGTTTCTTCAAGGTAAGGTGGCTTTTCTGTACCTCATCTGTGTTTGACTCCTGTCTGCTTGGCTTAAAGCTGCTGACGTGAGCCCTTGGTGTCTGGTACCGGCAGGTGAAGGAGGTCTGACTGTAAACCTTCCTTTTCTTGCAGCACCAGATCGTGCAGTATCTGAAGGACATGTTTGACTTCGACAATGTGAGGTACACGACAGTGCAGTTGCTGGCAGAGGACATTCTGCAGCTGTCGCGGCGGCGCAGCGAGATCCTCTTAGGATATCTGGGCACCGAGACTTCCCCGGAGATGAACGGCGTGCTTCCTGGGGAAACCGAGCCGCTGAAGGAGGAGCTCATCTGATGTCAGTGGGGGAAAAACACTTTTGTACAAGGACCTTTTCCTCCCAGAGATGGATAAAACTACCTGCAAAGTGCAGCAGTGGCAGCAAGACTATGTGAACACACAGCAATCTGGCGGGACCTTCTGCTTTTTGTAGCCAGTAGTGTTTGCTGGGATGGATCCAGGACCACTTGCCAACTTATGGTTTGAATTTCTTCTTTGTTCCACCTTCCTGTCATTATTATTACTTTCAGTCTTTCATGTATACATTGTGTCCTGAACTGCCCGGGCCCAGATTTTTGCCCAATTCTCTTGAATAGGGCAATGTATGTACCTGTTTTGCCTTTGTGTTTCCTGGGAGGTGAATCCCTGATGTTTACGATTGTGTGTGGGAACAGGAATATTGTTGGTAAATTCTCCACTTGACCATTAGCTTCTCAAGGAGGCTTTGCTTGCTTTGGGGTTTTTATTACTGTTCTTCTCTGCTGTGTTCCTACAGACATTAATTACTGCTGATTTTCACCTTAAGTGTGTTAACAAATGCAATGTGACTAGGAAAGATTTCTTTCCCGGGGTGGAAGAAATAGTTCTGTAAAGCACTGAAGTAAAATGCAGACTTTTGTAAACAGTCTGAAGCTCTAGGGAAATTGGTCTGTTCCCTTGGTATTGCTGCTCTTTGCAGACCAGATGACGAGCTCTCTGTCCTCGTCATCCTTGCTTAGAGGTTGCTGAGGTCTATGTTTGCCCCTAAGGCAGGTTAGTGTGAGGAGGGGAGAGGATTTGCATCCTGCCTGTGCTTGCACAAAGTCTTTGACATCCATCAAAGTGCCTTGCTGGATTTCAGAATGAGCCAGCAGCAGTTTTTGCTGTGTAGGAGGTGTGGGGTATGTACAAGCAAGGGGAAAGGGTAATAACGTGGTGCCTATTGCTGTTGTGCACAGGGTAGTGAGAGGTGTAGATGCTGGATGTGAGGTTATGTGTGTGGATAGCTGGAGAGCTGGGATCAAGCTTCTAGAGAGGAAATTACATTTTACAGTCTGTCAGTTCTAAGAAATACAGCATAATTTTGGGTAATGATCAGATGTGTGTGAGTATGGTAGTGCTGCTCAAATGCTGTGATCTTGACTGCCCAGCCAGCACCTGGGATCCGGCTGCTTTGGGATGTGAGTTGAGTTGGATACTCACGTAGGACAGCAGCAGTGGAGTGTGCTGGACTTAGTGAATCATAAAAATCACAGAATAATAGAATATGCTGAGTTGGAAGGGACACATCAGGATTGATAACTTCTGTCTCTGTACAGGACACCCCAAAATTCCATGTGCTGAGGGAGTTGACCAAACTTCTTGAACTCTGTCAGGCTTGGTGCTGTGACTGCTTCTCTGGGGAGCCTGTTCAGTGCCCAGCCACCCTCTGGGTAGAAAACCTTTTCCTGATATCCAACCTAAACCTCTCCTGACTCAGCTTCATGCCATTGACTTGAGGCAGTCCTGGCTTTTGTGTGAGGTTTGCAATGATTTGCTGAGTCCTCTGTGAGTACAACACCACAGCTAAAAGTAGAGATCCAGTCTGTGCCTTTTTCTGTTTCAGTCCACATATAGGTCCAAGTCCAATCCTTGGAATGAGGAGGTCTTCAGGACTTCCAGTAAAACATGAGCCTCACTGTTTTTCTTCCAGACTGATTGGTTACCCCTTGTGCCTGTTCTGGGTGAAAGACACAAGGCTTACCCGGATGTATTTTTGCAAGTGGAAAAAATATGTAAGAATCTGGAATACCCATATGAGTGGAAAGTCAGTGCGTGGGCTTGGAGAATACAAATGCTTTCTTCCTCTTCAGATATCTAATGTGGATTCTGCTGCTAAAAGCAGGAAGGAAGTAAACAGAGAAAAAAAGTAAACAAGAGGATGTAAAAGGAGCAGATAAATGTGCTGTGCCATGTATTTTAGGGACATCCTCCCTGAAGCAGGGAGGTGGGACAGATGACCCGCTGTGGTTCCTTCCAACCTGCCCCATTCCGCGGTTCTGTGATTCCTTGATATGCTCCTGAGATGTTTGCAGGGGGGTGCGTGTAGAGCACAGTAACATCTGGTGCTCTGTAAGCACATCAGACTGATGTGGCTTATCCTGGAAACCAGATTAATGCAATAAACAGGACAATGCTGAGGCAGAAATTAGGAGCAGCTGCCTCAAGTGAGGCTGCGTGGAATAAACTGTTATGAGAAGGGTTTAGGAGACAGCAGTTGAAACTAGGAAAGGTCTCTGAGGTGCCTTGCTCCTGGCAGTGTGCAGGAAGAGAGGAAATGGAGGATGTTGTATTAGCATGACACACCTGCTACATGTAAACTGTGATTTGAAAGTATGGTATATTCTGAAAGCAAGTTACTTTGCCAAAAAAATAATGTTGATAGTGCTTTGTGCTCTTGTATGGCTGGTTTAGAAGAAAGTCACTTCAGCAGCTTTTGTAAAGTGGTTAAAAAGATGCTAAAATGTGAAGATTAATATAATGAGATGGACTGTAATTCTAAACAATCAGTGCTTTTAAATTCTCATTTTTAGTGTTGTTTTATGTGTATTTATTTGCTATTCTGAGTGTCTTTGGCCTCAGTGCTTGGGCAGCCTGCCTGTTTTGTGTACATTCAAGAGCACTGGCTGGTGACTTTGGGCTTTTGCGGGAGAGGATACTGAAACAGGGTCCCCCTGAAGCAAACACTAACTTGCACTGTGGCTTTTTAAGCTGAGAAATTGTAAATTCCTAATCAATCAAATGAAGAAAGACTGTTTTATTACAGCTTGATGCTTTTCCTTAGCCCTTATTGCAAGTAGGTTACACAGCCCTCCCAGTGAAGGTAAAGAGGAATCTGCCTCGGGAGCAGCCGCAGCTTCTTGAAGGTCGAGTTCTCCGCCTTTTCCCACCAGCAGCGACTTGGTCCTGCACCAGCCAAGGATGTTTGCCGAGACAAACTGGTTTTATCTTTACTGGGATGGATGTTAAACTTCTCTACACATCCCCCTCACTTCATCGCAGTTTTTTGTCCCTCCCCAGTCCCAGTGTAGCTCAAGAGGAAAGGCAGTAAGGTGTCTGCAGCCTCTGAAGGGACCTTCAAGGACCAGGGGGTTGACAGGAGCTGTTCCTGTGGAAGAAGCTTTTCCTGGCCTGAGCAGTGGTGTCAGGGACTTGCTGTGTTCAAGTCCTTTGGATGCAGCCCTCAGGCTGCTTTCACTGCTCCCACCCAGAGCAGCCCAAAGGGTGACTCTCGTACTCACCTGTATTGCAGGGTGGAGTTAAAGGGTGTGATGGAACACCTGCCTGCCCTCTGGCTTCCTGAGATCCCTAGAAAATCCCTTCCCCAGCATATTGTGGTCAGCAACGGAAATTCTTCAGTATTAGTAGCAGCTGTGTATTCGGGTAGAATCCCTTGAGATAAGACATTCGCCTTTTTTTTATGATGAACTCTTACTCTCAAGGGGTTAAATCATCCTGGGCTGACACTTGCAAGATTTTAACACTGATGGGGATTTTAAGTGGCTTAGCAGCTATGAAATAAAATCCCTCAATAATGTCTGATGCTTAAACAGAATTTAAAATATGCATGACTTTCATTTTTATGTGGCGGTTGTAACAAGCTTCATCAGAGGTTAAAGTACATCCTTGGTACTTTAGTATGTATGTAGAGACTATGCCAAATGGCTCTAGGAGGGTCTTTATGATCTTTTAAGCACATTAATAAAAAAATTATGAGGAAAAATCTGCCTTGTATCTACAAGATCAGTGTGGCTTTGAAGAGCATGACTTGTGTTGTCTCATACAGGGAGGTGGGAAAGCAGGATTTTATTTATCCCTCTTCAGTAGAACATTCCTCTGCCATATCTGAAACTAATGAATGTAAACTTGTGCCTATTTTTTTCTTGATTTCCTAAAGATGTAAACATCTGTTCTTGTTTTGCTTCTATCTTTTCCTTTGCAGCTAATTTTTTAAAAATAACTTTAATCTTAGGATGTGGGCATTACAAGTAAAATAAAACCTTCCTTCATGATTGTGGTTTTTGTTCCTAAATTTCGTGGGCAAACATGCTAGAAACTCAGTCTTTGGTTTCTGATTTAGGTGACAGTTGTGGTGGCACCTCTGCTGCTAGTGATGGTATCAAACAAGGCTTGCTGTTCCTTGGGCTAAAATGAGGAACTTGAAAGGTTTTAATGTGAAGTTAAAGGGCTTGATTGCATGGGGAGTCTTCCTGGGTCTACTGACAAGTCCACAGATGAAGTGGGCTATAAAGTAAACAAAATGACTCCCTGTACTTTGAGCTGTGGTTGGAAACGGTGGGGTTTCATTTTTCAGATTTTTCTGTGGTAGTTTGGCTGTGTTGGGGTGTGGTGTGAGCAGGCTGTGATGAAGAGATAACAGAAATCCCAGTGAGGAGCAGAACCTCTTAAAACATTGTCCAAGTTCCTGTAGCACTTACCAGCTTCCCAAACTCTGTGAAACCCAGACTAAAGCCTACGGGTTGGTATCAGAGCTGCCTATCTGCTGAGCAAGGCAAGAAAATCATCTTCTTGCTCTTCTGAAATAACTACAGTGGATTTAAATACTTTCATTTTCAAACAATAGAGAAACCAGACTGAATCAGATTGGCTGTTTCTTCCACAGTGATTAAAATTTCATCCCTACGCTTAAAAAAAGAAGAAAAAAAAAAGTAAGAACGAGTCTCTGTTAGCATTAATGCCAGCCTGTCATGAGCTAGGATATATGCAAATAAAATGTTCATGGATAGGAAAATTTTTGTCTCACGCCACACCCTGATCATTAGTTGAGAGAGTTAAAAGGAGTTTATCTCAGTTTCCATGGAGTCAGACTCCACACTCATTACAGCTCCAGAGCAGCTCCAGCTCTTTGTGCTTTCTTGTGCTGAGGCACAGAGCAAAGGCTGCTCCGTGTATTGACACTTTTTTCTCCTGTTCAGGAAGGAGTGGGTGAATACAGCAATGAAGCCCACAATTTTCAGTACTTGTCATGGTACATAGATCAAATGTAATCCACTCTGCCAGCATAACTCTACATTCAATAGCTCAGAAAGGAGGAGATTTATTTAACTTGAATAATGAAAGGAGTAAATCACTCATGCTCCCTCATAGCAGTCTTCTGTGATGAACTGAGCTCCTGCAGTAAATGTTTTCTCTTTCTTTCCAAATGATAAGACTTTTTAATGCTGTTTTACTTCTTGAAATGCCAGGGAGAATGTCAGCTATGAAGAGCTTGTTGAAATTAATGGGACATAATCATAATTGAAGCAGGTATATTACGACTGCAGGAGAAGGAGTTTTCTACCCTTTCAGAAATCTTAATTTATGGGATAGAAATCCTGGTCCATGTGCTTCTCTGACACTGAAGGAACCCTGTGCCTGCACTGATCACTTCTTGTGGGCCTCTTGCATATTTATTTTCCCAGAAACTTTATTTTTTTATTTTGAATTAACTTTGGGTGTTTGGTCTGAAGTGGCTTTGCCTTCTGAAAGCTTTTCTGTCTAATGCTGCTCCATGTTCTGCTTTTCCTCAGGCTCCCCAGGTAAGTCTTATTTCTGGGATCACGTATGGGAACATTCCTTTGGCTTGGTCTTCAAAGTGGGTGATTTCAGTAGTTAAAGGTGTTTGAGGGTGAAAAAAAAAAAAAGTATCACCTGACCAGGTGTTTGCCTGGCCTTTGCAGAATCTTTAAAAGATTTTCTGCCAGGACTTAGGAAGAAATTGTTCCCTGTGAGGGTGGTGAGGCCCTGGCACAGGTGGCCCAGAGGAGTTGTGGCTGCTGCATTCCTGGAAGTGTCCAAGGCCAGGTTGGACAGGGCTCGGAGCAACCTCGGATTGTGGAAGGTGTCTCTGCCCATGGCAGGGAGTGGAATGAGAAGGGCTTTAAGGTGCCTTCTCAAACAAACCATTCTGATATTTGATGACTTTATTCCTGGCTTTTATTTTCACGTGTGCAAGTCCACACGGGAGCTGGTGCTCCTTTACAGAGTTAGATGCGTTTCCTAAGTGTTATTTAAAAAAATCCAAATATGCATTTTCAACGGCGCTTGGACGTTATCCGTGAATCACTCCTGTGTGGGGCAAAGAGAAATGTGCCAAGGGTAGGGCAGTGATGTAGATGCTGTGATGTAGAGCTGAATGTACTAATACCCTTTTGAAATTAACGATTCTCATTTAAATCCATATATATTTTTTTTGTATTTCGTGGGTGTTGTTTTTTTTAATAGCAACTGGGGCGGCAGCAGCGGGGTGTGAGGGCAGACCGGGCGGCAGCAGAGTGGAACCCGCGGGCTGTCCCCAGCGGGGTGTGAGGGATGTGAGGGAAGCCTAGGCTGTTCCCGCCGAGGTGTGAGGGGAACCTGGAGCGGGTCGCGCCGGGCTGTAGGGATACGAGGGAGCTCGGGCCGTTCTCGCCAGGGTCTGAGGGGAGCCCAGCCCGGCCATTTTCCCGCCGAGCCCCCGCCTCAGCACCCCGCGCCCGCCGCTCCAGCGCCGCCGCTGATTGGCTGAGAACTGGCGCCACGGCGAGCTGCCTATTGGCCCATCCGCACGGCAACTCTGGCCAATGACGAAACGTTCTGCTGCCCGCCTTTCCCCTGACTGGCTGTGTCGCTCCCTGCGCCCGCCCACTGCCGGGCTGCGGTGCCGGCAGCCGATTGGCTGAGGGGCTCCCCGGGCTGGATGTTTAATGGGGCGGTGCTGGGCTGCCCGGCGCCTCACCTGCTGCGCGCCGCCATTGGCCCGCCACTCCCCGCGCCCCCGCCCATTGGTCGCACCGCCCCTCAAGAGCGTCCCGATTGGCCGTAGCGGCCCGGCCCGGTATCCGGGTAAGATGGCCGCAGTCGGGGAGTGCTCGCTGCCCGCGCCGTGGCGGCCGGTCTCCCTCACTCACGTCGAGTATCCCGCAGGTAACGCTCCGTTTCGCCGCCGCCGGGCCTCCCCACCGCTCCTCCGGGCGCGGCGGGCCCTTCCCCGCCGCCCCGCGGCGCCGCCGAGGGCCGCGCTGGCGGCTGCCAAATAGTGAGCCATTGAGCATCAGCGCTGAGGCGGCAGGGCGCGCGTGCGCGTTGGGGGCGGCGAGGCGCTCTGCCAGATTGGGAGCTGCGGCGGGAGCGGCGGTGCGCATGCGCGGTGGGGACTCCGGGCTGGGGGGCTGCGGGGGGGGTGGCACGGGGAAGGGGACCGGGAATGGGCTTGGGGGAGCGGCTCCGTCCCGGGGATCCCGGAGCCGCCCGGCCCTCCACTGCCCCCCTGTCCGCTCCACACCGCCGCCTCGCTGCCTCTGCAGCCCTCTTGCCATGTGTGGTGCCCCCGGCTTCGAGGCGAGGGTCCCACCCACGGTGTGCAGCTCCCCGCTGCCGCCCCAGCAGCGTGCTGGTGTCGGTGTCGCCTCTCTGCTCCGTGTGCTGGGGGTCTGGCTCGGTGTGTCACCGTGCCAGCGGACTCTGGGGGCCCTCCTGACACCCCAGGGAGTGGGCATGTGGCAGGGTGGCCGTGTGCCCGGGGTGGGCTCGGCTGCCGGGGGGTTTAGGTGGCTGTGCTGGGAGTGAGGGTGGCAGGGTGTCCCTGTCCCAGGTGGATCTGGTGGTTTTTCTGGGAGCACTTTGGCCAGTCAGCGCTGAGGGAAATGCCCCGACGACCTCAGGTACAGGATGTTTTGTGGCTTAGCTCTTGTTGGGTCCTGGCAGCACTGAGAAGCAGTAGGTGCCTGAGTGCAGGATGAGCTGTTCCCGCTGGGACAGGAATGATCCACAAAGGTTCTGCACACCAGCAGCCCGACCCAGGTGGAATGAATTCCTGATGTGCCAGTGTGCAAGAGCAAACGGGTCTGTGTTCAACTGCCATGTGTCTAAACTGTGTCCCATCAGTACCTGTGGTCCTTTGGAGCTCCTGTAGGTGCTTTGTGCTGTGCTGGGTTTGGGTGCTTGTTGTAATCAGAGATAACAGAAAAATGAAGTGTCAGAGTTAAAGTATTAACCATTTGCTCAAAATCCAAATCTTGTCTAAACGCTATTCTCAGTGTTTCCAGTTCTAGTGAGCCCCCAACTTGCTGTGAAGTGTTGCTGTATGTCCTGTTTCAATAGCTGGATTTTAGTTCCTGATGAAAGCTCCTCTCAGTAGTGCAATTCCTAAAGCTTTTAAAGTACTTAGGGATCTTTTGGGTTGAAAGTGCCCATTTAGCTTGGAGACTTGAAATATGACAACACTGTAAAAATATCTGGCACTGGAGATACATTATTTCTTGGCCCTCCCCCTTATGGCTGTTTCATGGTTTTCTGTGATGCTTTATGTGAAATATTGGCATTTCCTTTTCTGTCTTGCATTTTCCTCCACACTGTAAGCTCCTCTGGCATCCCCCTTCTCAAACATATTAACGTGTCAGTTTGGGAGACATGGGAAATAAGCTTGCCAGTAGTACTGATATATTCATCTTTGTATCTTATCTCCTTATCTGAATCTGACAGTACACACAGAGCGTCCTGTGCTCCATTTGTTGGATTGGTTTGGGAAATGAAGGTGGTGGAAATCACTGCACAAGGGTTATCTGTCAGATCTTGAACAATGTGACATAACCTGATTATTTTCTTTCTGCATTGAGAGCTCTTAAACAGGCAAAGGGAGGAGATGATTGTGTGGAGGGGTAAATCACCACCCAGCTTGGGGTTGTGTATGGAGGGGATGGGCACTGTGTTTATCTTGGATAAAACATATATTTATGAAAGCCTATAAAGTGGAGACAAAGGACTAAAACAATAAAACAGCTGGAGGTATAGAAGTTTGTTATTTTATTTTCATAGAATCATTTAAGTTGGAGAAGCCCCTGAGATTACCAAGTCCAGCTGTTCCCCCAGCACTGCCAAGGCCACCACTAAACCACGTCCTCAAGTGCCACATTTACACAGCTCTTAAATCCTTCCAGGCATGGGCAGTCCACCACTGCCCTGGGCAGCTGTGTCAGGGCTGTACAATACTTTCTGTGAAGAAGCTTTTCCTAGTTAGACCTCTCCTGGTGCAAATTGTGGCTGTCTCCTCTTCTCCTGTCATTGTTCCCTGGGTGTAGAGCCTGACACCCACCGCCCCATCTGCCAGCTCCTGTCAGGAAGTTGTGCAAAGCTAGAAGTTCCCCCCAGAGCCCCCTTTTTTCTCCATGCTGAGCCCCCCCAGCTCTCTCAGCTGTTCCTTGTGCTCCAGACCCTTCCCCAGCTCTGTTCCCTTCTCTGGACGTGCTTCAGCCCCTCAATGTCTTTCTTGTTGTGAGGGGCACAAAACTGACCCCAGGATTTGAGGTGGGGCCTTAGCAGTGTCCAGCGCAGGGAGACTCCATCTCCTTGTCCAGGTCATTAGTAAAGATATGAAACAGAACCTGCCTCAGAGCTGAGCTCAGCCCCAGCTGGATTTAGCTCTATTCCCCACCAGTCTGGGCCTGGACAGGTTTTTTAACCTGAGCACCCATCCAAGCCACGGATGTTCTCCAGGAGAATGCTGTGGAAAGCAGTGTCACAGGCTTTACTAAGTCAAGGTAGACAACACTTCGCTCTAAAATAATGACTTGCAGTAAACAGTAGGTCTGATGCTTTTACCTGGATTTGGGGAAAGTGCTCTTAACTTTATTTAGAAAGCTGTTTACGTTCAGCCTGTGCACATCTAAAGTCCAGGTCCATAAAGCATCTAGATAATGTATATTTATAAAGGAGTGATGTTGGCAGCATGCTCAGCACAGTGGAGTTAATGTAGCCTTGTGCTGCTGAGAGGGGTTGAAATGAGAAATAGATCCTGCTTTTACCAACATCAATTATTAAGCTGTCTTGGCATGTCATGCACTGCTCTGTGGCAAACAGCTTCGGCTCTTGGCTGATCCCAGAGGCTGCTGAGCTGCTGTGGCAACTGCCTCTGAAAATCTCACATCTTTAAAGATTTCCAGTGCAGACCCCCAGCTTTCATCTGCCATGGGTGATGGTCCTGCTCCCTGGGGCCGGGTAAAAAGCTGTCACTGCTGATTTCTCCATAGCAGATAAAGCCTGGATTTGGGCTTCTACTTCTAATTGTTAAGGGGAGAGATGTCTCCAGAAAGGTGCTCCCTGTTCTGATCTAGTGTTTCCTTACCCATAGTGATACATCAAATCCATCCTTAGTTGCTTGTGTGGCTGCACAGCTCTCCAGGGCTTTCTGTAATGTCCACTTTGAGCAGAACAAATGAGAAACAGCAGATGAATGCTGTGGTAATCAACTGCAGACTGGTCTGAGGAATGGAATCTTGGAGACCTGACTGAAATACTACCCAAAGGGAATGTTAGGATTAAACATAGGCTGAAAAAAATCAGCCATGGCAGTGCTGCCATGGGTATGCTAAAGCATGCTGCTGCAGAGGACAGCCTGTAAAAAATATCACCCTGATGCTGCTTTCAGAGTTTTTTGATCCTGGAGCATTTCATATTACCAGCTCTGCTTTGGTGAGACCAAGGAATGATCTGGCATAGTGTCAGGTAGCTGGCAGGTAGGCAGGAATAATCCCTTCTTCCCTATGTCCTTCCAGTAATGAGCTGGTGATTGCATCAGGACTGTTAAGTCCTTTGATGGATGTATAAAAGCTGTATCTCTAATTGTTCTTTGAATCCATTTTCGCTTTGGATCTCAACGGTATCTTTGGCACTGAGCTTTGTAGCTTAATGTGGTTGTTGTTTCTTTTCTGTTTTTAAGTCCACTCCTCAGTAATTTCATCAAACACTCTCTCATGTGCAGTGAGAGGCAGCAGATTGTTTGCTGTCAATTTCTCCATATAAGTCATGACTTTATAGAACTGTCATATCATCTGTTTTCCTTTTCCAGCTGAAAATCTGATTTATTTGATGTTTTCTGAATGGCTGCTGTCGCATACTTATCTTTGTCCCCATTCTATTTGCCTTTTCTGTGTGTACTCTCCCTTTTTAGCTGGTGACACCAGAATTGCATAATAAATTTTTGTAGTGCTGTAACAGTAACTTCTGTTCTGCTCTTAAATATGTTCTTCTTGCCTTTCTGGCTGCTGCAGTGTACTGGATGCTACTCTGAAGGTATTGGCACACATTGAGTCTGAGGGTTTTTGTTTGATAACAACTGAACTGAATCCTGTCATGTCATGGGTATAATTAGGGTTGTTTTTTCCCGTATGCATTGCTTTGCATGGGGTGACTTTGTGCTGCAGACTTAAAACTCATCTTCAGGGACTTCCTGCCTGTAGGGTGAGTTTCACTGGAGAAACATTGAGTTCCTGGTTTGTTTGGGTTTTTTATTATTATTTGGAGAAAAGAAAGAAAACTTCCTCTCTTCAGTGCAGCTGGGATTCTTAGAGCTCTGGGACTTTCTGGACCTCCTCACAGTGGACAAATTCTTTAAGGAGAGAATGTGGTGTGCCAAACCTTTTCTCTGCAGAATGACAGAATATTCCCAGTTTCTCCAGGATGTTTCCTACAGCTGGGCAGAGTTGGAGGGGCAAGTGTGCAGAATCAGTCAGTGGGTGAAGAGGTTCAAAGGTGCTGGTGCTGTGTCTGTGCTTTGGCTCAGCAGTTCTTGTTGCTGTTCAGTATCAGCACATGCAGCTCCTATAGGAATGTTTGTTCTGATAACCCTCCTGTGATTCTGCAGGGTGGGAGCTCACAAGTCAGGGCTCATTCCGTAGCTAAGCAGTATCTCTTGGAAGAAACAGATCCCACTCTTGTTTGGCTGCTTTAATGCAGGGTTTATGTTTAATCTTCCTGCAGAAGTTATGTCTGATTCCTGCCTTTATGCCATAACTTAAAGCCTCCTGCAGATATTTTTGCTGTCCCACAGCTTGTGTTATGGGGATATACACAAGCAAAGGAAATGGCTCTTTTATATCATGAATATTTAGTGATTTAAATGCCCAAGACACACATACACTGCATGTTGTCTGTGCAACTTGCACGTATGCACTTAGCCAAGAACACACAACCAGTGGCAGTGCCACAAATAGATCCTTCAATAGGAAGTGGCAGTGGCAAAGCTCAGTCTTGTGGTAGGATGTGGTTGGGGGCTGTTGATTCACATTTTTACATCCTATACAGGTTAAGGAGATGTGGTGAAGCTCAGCTATTTCCACCGACAGGATGCTGGGTAAAATGTTGAATTGGAGCAGAAGTAGATGCTGAATGAAGGCTGAAAAAATAGCGTGTGTGTCGGAGCTATGTATAGTGCTGCACGCACTTACCTCTTTGCTGCCCAAAAAGGAGGTTGTTGCATCCTTTATTTTTGCTTTTTGTGCTCCAAATAGTGTCCAGGGGAAGCTGGGCTTTTTAAAAGCAGAGTTTAAAACTAAACCCAAGATATATATTAAGTAGATTCTCCTTTTGTGTTTTTGCAGAGATTTTTGTCTCTGTTCCTATTGGTTGGAGGAACTGCTTTAAAATTCCCAAGTTGAGTAAATTAAAGGAAAACTAATTTTTATTTGAAAAAGGCAGGGGTGCTGCTTGCTAGATCTGACTGGACTTTAAACCGTGGCTCTCCTGCACGTCTCCTTTCCCTGGGAATAAGTCTGGGAGCGCACTGGAGCGTGAGAGGAGACAGGAGTGACAGAAGTAATCACGCTCCAAGGCCCCTGGAGCACTGCGCGCTGAGCAGCGCTGCCCTTTCTCTCAGAGCTCACTTTGCCTCCTCCGCTGGGGATTTCCAGTCCTTTCAGAGCTGGTTTGGTCACTGAGGCTCTGCCTTGAGCTGCTGATCCAGCAGGGCAGTTTGTGATGGCATTAGTGTGTTCCTGGGGTAGCTGCAGTGCTGCCTTTAGTGTCCAGCTGTTTATTTGCCTCCTCCGTAGAAAAAATGGCTTTGGAATGTGGCTGTGTTTAATTGCCATTAGCCACAGGAACGTGGAGTATTATTAGTGATATCTGCTCTGTTTTAAATGGACTGCTGAAATATTCAAGGAGCTTTTGTGTTGAGTACAGGACTTGGCACCTATAGGCGCATCTGGGAGTGATGGTTCCCCTCTCAGGTGTGGTTTTTGTGCCTGTGAAGACTGGGTGATTTGATTTATTGGGAATGTTATCATGTAACATAACAGAGGATTTTGAGTTCGCTACTGCTGATCCCATTTAAATTAAAAGACTGCTTGCTTAAGTACCTTTCCACCATCTGCACAAGAAATAGAACCCTCTGAGAAGATAAATAATCTGGTTTGGTTTCTACTTGACAAAATTATGGCTCTTAGTGTGGAAGTGCTAAGCCTTTACGTACTGTGGATTAACAGAGTGAATGATCTGAAACGTGGTGATCTCTTGATGATGAGCTCTCTTTATTTGGTAATGCTGGAATTGAGACTTTTGGAAAGCGTTCCTAAGGATTTCAGGGTAGTTTAATTGTCTTTTGACAAGGTGGCTTCTCTCATGAATTCCCTCCTCGTTGATAACAGAACTCAATTTGTTGAGAGTTTGTGATTTATGTAAAACCATAAGGGGCTTGATTCTCTATTGCCAGGTAACTGGTACTGTTGCTTACATCCTCTCTGTGTTATCATAATCAATTACTTTGGAAGCATTTAGAACACACCTGATGCAAGTCAAACCTGCCAGGTGGAGCGAGAAAAGTTTCAAATTCAGCATCTTCTAATGCTTTCCAGGTTAAAACCAAAATAGAACCTCATTTCAGTGGAATCTCAGTGTACTTGCCCTCCAAACTTTCCTCCTTTCACCCAACTCCTGCTAATAATTCTCACTGCTGCTTCCCAAATTTAACCCAGTTTGGAATTCCAGAGGCTTCCAGGCACTGTACCTGATGTAAGCACAGCTATGTGGCAATAACATCAGCAGCACGAACTTTGTTGTAAAGGGGCAATAACTTCCTTTTTTATCAGTTCCAGCACTCAGAGGCCGGGGTTAAAGTCCTTTTTGCCAAGTGCTGCTTTGAAATGTGGGTGCGTGGGCTGGGGAGACTCGGTGTTTTGCAGTGGAATTGATCTAGGAATGAGTCCAATGCTCAGCCTGGCAGAGGCATCCTGTTTCCTTTTGAGAGGAGGGAAGGACAAATTTATGTGGGGGCTGATCCTTTTGTGTTTGGTGATGGGATGGAGAGGATCTGGTCTGTGAGAACCAATACACAAAGGACCCATCTCTTCAATTGCTCTCTGGGTTCATACAGCGAGTTTGTGGTGACTTCTGTGTTTAAAGATTCCCTGGCAGACAGTTCTTGCTCTTCTGATAAGAATTTTTGATCGTGGAGCAAAATTGCTCTGATAATTTTTTGTTTCCTTGGAATTTGTGCTGACATCTTTTCTCCAAATACTTCTGTATGCGTCCCTTTTTGGGGAAGAGAGGCAAGAGAAACTTGGATCAAAATGCACAGCTGCTCCTTACTGTTGCTGCCCACTTCTGTGTCTGTTGTAGTTCAGAATAAAGGTTTTGAGGGACCTTATGACCTCTGTGAGGTCCCATTGCTGCTCCCTGATTTTCCCTGGGGGTTAACTAGACTGTTAATTATTTGGGTTGGAGGCCCAAATCCCCTTCTGTGTGGTAGAAGTCGGCTACTGGTTAAAAAGGCAGAGTCTCCTTTATTTCCCTGACATCTCCTTCTATGTTTAGCAATTTATTTCCTTCCCATTTTGCTAATGCTAGTGTTCGTGCAGACACATGGTGAGACAGATTAGGAAGCTGATCCAGCTGAAAACTAACCCATTTTAGTGAGGGAGTGGGAAAGGATTTGTTTGGGGACTGTTTGCTGGCACAGAGAAGAAATAGGAATGAAGGGAAGGGAAGGGAAAGATGCTGCCTCTTTTGCAAGCAGCCTGTGCTCATGTTGGATTAAAGTGGCTCCAGGTGCACACCCGTGGTTATTGTTGTAAATTGGGTGGCAGTAACCTCTGCTGAATGATTCCAGTCTCCTTTCATCCCTGATTTTGAGCCTGCATGGAAACACTGCTGTCTCCCTGCCTCAGCTCCTCTGTCATTCTGGAGCACAGGGACTTGCTGCCCTGCTGACTTAGCCCCTCTGCTCTGTGATGCAGGGCTCTGACTGACCTGTGTTGTGGTGGCAGGCAAGTACCTCTGAAGTTCACACTGATTTGTTTCTCTTGTTTGTTTCCCCAGGTGATTTCTCTGGCCAGCTTTTAGCTTATTTGAGTCTTGGTCCAATATTCATAATTGTTGGTTTTGTAACACTCATCATATTCAAGAGAGAGCTTCACACGGTGAGTCCTTCTCTCCCTTCCCAGCCTCTCCTTATGATAAAAGTCTTTTCCTTTGTCACCTGGGGCTCCTGTATTCACACTTCTTTTTCTCTCTATAAGGAGCAAGCTGAGGAAAGCCATCCTCCTGTCAGGGAACAGCAGGAGACACTTAGCACCGTACCAGGTTAAAAGGCTGCTCAGCCTTTTCTGACTTTTCTGTTACTCTGGTGTGTTTTGGACATTATCTGTCCAGAACCATCGAGGGAGATGTCTGAGGAAGTACAGAATGCTGTTGCAGAGTGGGAGCACTCCCAAGATCCAGTAGGATCATAGCACTGGGCAGCATATGCAGGAAATGGTGTGTGTAACTCAGGGGGATGCACTTTCTTTGAACTACTGAGGCAGAAAAGGGGATAAAAATAAAGCCTAAAGCTTTCCAAGGGAGTGGATCTGTCTTTAAGGGCTGCATTTCAAATGTAAGTTGAGTACTGGGGGCAGAAGAGACTTGTTTCAGTCCAAATTCTTACAGTGCTTTCTATCTGCTCTGCCAGGTAGTTGGGAATCAGTATCATGGATAAACTCCCTCTAGGATGTAAACCTCTTGTTTGTCCTCAGTAAACAGATAAAACAGGGGCCACCGAAAGGATTTTGACAGCACATTTTGAGTGTAGGGCCACAGTATCCTGGGAACCAATGGCCCAAGGGGCCTGGGCACAGGACTTTTAACTAGGGAAGGCAGCTGTCCAGTTTTGGCAGCTCAAAGGTTTTGTGTTGGCCCAAGAGAGATTAGAAATCAGAGTAACTATTACACAGATTTATGGGATTCTCAGTACAGAAATTTGTTTGGTGTTGGTAATGAGACAAGTGTTGAGGTTGATTCTCAGTTCTTCATGTGGGAAGTCACCACTGGGCTGGAGAGAGACACTGGCTGACTTGCAGCAGCCTGATCTGTGGCTCAGGATGTGGAGTGAAAAATTGCTTCATCATGTGGAATGGGAATGAGTGCTAAGGAGGCAGAGTGTCATCACCAGCTGGGAATTTGATCATAGCAGCAGGGCTAATTTAGGGGAGGTGTATGAACTGTGAAGTTGAAGAGTAAAAATAAATGCTACCAGGTCTGGCTTAGCTCAGAATGGGAATTCATCTTAGACTGAAGACAGCAGCTTCAAAATGAAAATATTCATGGAGGGGAAAGCTAGAAAGCCTAAAAAGTCACCTTTGTTTTAAACTATTTACCCAAATAACAGTGTCTGCACTCCCCCTGTTGGTCATCAGGAAAAGCCAGTTCCCAAAAACCTGCCCTATTAGAAAGGTCACTTTCTGTGCTTGCTGGTGCAAGGTGCTGGCAGAAGTGCCCTACTGTGTCATTTTTGTCTTTCTGTGTATCAGCTGCTGAAAAGCTGCATGTGTTGCCAAATAGAACGTGAGCTGAAAATAAATGCTTTTCTTCCTCAGGTATAGAATTTGGAAGCCATTGGTTTTAACTCTAGTAGTCAAAAAAGAAAATTAGAAACATAGTGTTTGGGATTTTTGTCAACAGAGAGAGCCTGGTAAGTAGAAGGATCTCTTAGAGGGGATGACACAGCTGTCTTGCCTTCACAGATCTCTTTCTTGGGAGGGCTGGTGTTCAACGAGGGAGTGAACTGGTTAATAAAAAATGTAATCCGGGAGCCTCGGCCGTGTGAAGGTAGGGTGTGAGTGTGGTGGTGTCAGGGGAATTTTGGGTGGAATGCTGATTGAGGGGGCTTAGAGGGCTTTTCCCCCTTTGCCTCACGTTGGCTGTGGATGTTTGGGTGTAAAAAGGCTGACAGAGCAGCCTGAGCAGGGCTGTGTCCTGTGAACTTTGTGCATGCTCCAGCAGCAAGGTCTGGCTTCATATCTGGAGTGTTCCAGCTGCTGACCATACCTTGACCATACTCTTCTTTTCTTCTCTTCCCAGAAGCACATTCAACAGTGACCACAAAATATGGGATGCCATCCAGCCACTCCCAATTCATGTGGTTTTTCTCTGTCTATTCCTTTCTGTTCCTTTATTTAAGGTAAAAATTCCAGGTCAGGTTTTGTCTGTTAATATGTTGAAACATCTGAAATGGGTGGCTCCCTTGCTGGATGCCACTTGAGTGGGATAATGGAATTACATCTAAGGACCTGCACAATTTATTGTGGCTCTCATGGGATTGGAGCATGTCTGTCCCCATCTGAATGTAGGGCTGGAGTTACCATGGTTGGAAATAGGAGGATGTGAGTGGGCTTCTTTTTACCTGTCAGGATAAAAGTCTCCCAATTTTTTTTTCTAAGCTGTGATGGTGCCCCAGAGTGAGGGAAGAGTTGGCGGATAGGGAGGAGGAATGAAGAGCTGCTTTCTCATTTTGTCTCAGTTTCAGTGGGGTTATCTTCAAGCTTTTGGGTAATACTGTCCACTTGCGTGACTTTTTAGTTGACGTCCCTTACCAAGTACTGGGTTTACCTGAGCTTTAACAAAGTTCTTGCTGGGGCATGACTCTGTCTGTGGCTCTGTGTGAGGAGGAAGACAAAACTCACAGTTCCTCTTGGCTCTGTGGGTGATGGAGGGACTCTGTCTTGGCTCCCTGTTGCATATGCTCAGCATGTGCCTCTCACATCAGTGTGAGCATCCTGCCTTCCATCACAAGCAATCCCTGTTCACAGTTGGAGAGAAAACACTTGTGGCTTCTTGGCTGCTCTTTAGCTGCTGCCAGTGGGATAGATTGCTGCTGGGATGGGATTGAGCTGCCCCTGACCCCAGTGAAGTAAAGCTTTCCTAGAGTTTCAGAGGGAGGAAGGTCAGGACTGCTCAGCTCCCTGCCCTGTGCTAATGGCTCTCCATCTCTTTCAGAATGCACCAAACAAACAATGCGAGGTTTCTGGATTTACTATGGCGACATGTGCTGTCCATCTGCCTCGTCACAGTGGCTTTGCTAGTCTCATATAGTAGGTATGGAGCAACTGTTTGTCTTCTGCTCTCATACAGCCTCGTGGCCTGTCCCAGCCAGCAGCCCTGGTATTCCTTATCCTGCCTTTCCCAACTAATTCTCCGCTGCGCCGTGCGAGCCAGAGCTTTGTCGAAGTGTTGCCATGAGACCCAATAAACAAAGGTGCTGTGTGTGTGGTGCTTCACAGAAGCATTTACAAAACCCCAAATCAAGCTGAGCTTGTGCCAATTCCCCATGGGCTCCAGTGCCATGCTCCATCCAGCCTCGCTGCCTCGCCCTCTTTCCAGCACTAAGCGTGGAAGCATTGCCCCATGCCTTGGCACACCAGCATCTGCAGCTTGTGGATTGCTGTAGTTGATCAATCCCACTGTTTTGCTTGAGCATTAGTTAATCAAAACATTTGGAGCTGTTGGCTTGCAAGATTTAGTTGTGTTAAGATGGATGAAAAAAATGGAACTGTGATCGTGATTTTTTTTTTTCTTTAGCAGATTAAATGTAAAGTGAGCTCCAGTGATTGGAAAAACAGAAAAATTCAAGCTAGAAATAGGGTCACATTTTCCACAGGAAAGTAATTACCTGTTGGCACAGTTAACTGTACACTACAGCTGATTACTTATTACTAATTATTTTAAAATCCTGGCAGGACAAATTTGTCAGGGGTATATGGTCTAATTAAAACAAAATTAGAGGAAATCAAGTGGCCTATGTTAGCCAGAAGGTCAGATAAGATGATCATAATGATATCTGGGCGAAAAGAATTTTGAATGTGGTGCACACATATAACAAGGCCAACAGTGCAGCTCTGAGTGGCTGCAGTTCACAGTGAGCACATTGGTCATGCAGCCTCTGTGCCTGTCACACTGGAGAGCAGCAAAATCACAAAAAAAAAAAATACTGTCCATGTTCTTCAATGCCTTTAAGCCCCAGCTTTGGCAGCCTGGAGGAGATTTGTCCTGTTACTGCCTTTGGAAAAGTTTCTTTTGGGAGCTAACAGTATTAGTTCTTCAGCTGATCCAAAGATGGATCTAAGAAGAATGTGGAGGGTTATTGAGTTAAGCTCAAACTACAGCTGAAACTGCTGTAGCAGAGAAGAATTTTCCCCAGTTTTTTCACCCCCACTATTTTTGTTTATATCAGCTTTTTATTTGAAAAAGACACCCACTTTTAACATCTGGAGGATAACTTGCACCCACGTCTGTGGGTCCAAAGACTCCTCAGCTCCTGAGTCTTGCCTCCTTTTGTTTTAAAGCCTGTCTGGTGACTCTTGTCTTCCACTGCAGGGTTTATTTGCTTTACCACACCTGGAGCCAAGTCCTATACGGAGGTGTGGCAGGAAGCATCATGGCCATAGCCTGGTTTGCCTTCACACAGGAGATTCTAACTCCCCTCTTCCCCAGGATAGCTGCGTGGTAAGTCTCTTTATTCTGTGGAGGTTTGTTACGGATGTTAGAAATGAGAATTCCTGGGCTCTGTCCCAGTTTTGCATACTGGCTGTTGTGTAACCTACTTTGTTCCTCCATGTTTTCTTGTGCATGCATATATACAAAGGATCACGTGTCCTTGATAAGGATGGGGAAGAGGGAATTCAGTCAATTGCTGCGTATTTTGTAAAGCCCTGCTAAAGCTGAGGTGTGGCAGTGTGCTGGAGGAGCTTTGCAAGATGAACATCAGACCTTTCGTAATGAATGTCTAATGACCTCGTCAAATTGCAGAGCTATTTACATGTAATATAGTCTGGAAATATTGTATAAGGAAAGAAAACAAAGTTTTTGATTAAATGTAACAAAGAATCCTTTTCACAGCCTGAAGTGATAGAATAGTACTGTTAACTAGAGCAGGTTTTGTGTTTTTTTAAAAAATCAGAATTGCAGTGGAGAGAATCTAATTATTCCCTCTTTCTACCACATTGTCCATTTTCAGGCCAATTTCAGAGTTCTTTTTAATCCGAGATACCAGCCTCATTCCCAACATCCTGTGGTTTGAATACACAGTCACGAGAGCAGAAGCAAGGTAAGTGTTGGGAGTGCAGGAGCTATTGCTGCTCTGACCTTCCAGATGCAGTTATTAATTAATTTTCTGATATGTAGCTGATAATTTTTGGCTGCTGTGGGTAGAATAGCTCGAAGAAATATCAAGTTGTGGGTTAATGACTGCATCTGAAAGGTGAGTCTGGAGAGGGTGTGATTCAAGAATTTAATCTCATTTAAGTAGCAGTTCAGCTCCCTGGCTCATGGTTTTTCCAAGCAGCTGTTTATAATCTTGCATCCACATGTGAGCTTGGGTACAATGAAGATGGGGTGGATGTTCTGGTGGTGTGGAGAGTGGGAAGGGCTGATCAGCCTGGCAGCTGTGGCGAGGGCACTTCAGTTTTGCGTGGCACTAAGCAGAGGAGTACTTTAATCCTCCTGCACTCCCTCTGGTTTGTTGCAGCCCCCTGGGCTGGGGTTGGGGTCCCCTGTGTCACCTGTGCCTGTTGTGTTGCCTTGCAGGAACAGACAGCGCAAGCTGGGTACGAAGCTGCAGTGAGCGGGAAGGTGGGGACCAGGGCGCCTTTTCACGGAGACAGACAAGAGCAGAGACCTGGGAGCAGCAAGGAGCCTTTTAACAGACGGACCAAAGGAACAGGCAGGGACCATACCCAAAACCTGAAAGCCTTTGCTCTGCTTTAGCAGCTAAGCTGGATGCTCCCTGATGCATGTGGGACCGTGCAGGAGTAGAAACTCATTTTGAACACAGATGCACATGGTTGGATGTACCATCGTGTCTACGTCAGGGGAGGGGGGAGAAAATGCCTGGTGTCGTGTTCGGGGGAGGGAAAACCAAAAATGAATCTTTTCTGTGACTTTTTTTTTCAGCATGAAATATACACACTATTTATTTATTTTTTTAAATGGAACTATTGTTTATGGGGTGGGTGAAGCGTTGATTGTGTGTTTTTCTTTTTTTTTTCTTTTTTTTTTATTGTTCGGGTTTTTCTTTTTTGGAAGAAGATGACAAAACTAATCTCAAGTTGGTCATGTTTAATTAGGGCTTTCAATTCTTACATGCTTCTTAGGAGGGAGGGGATCTAGGAAGGGTTGACAGAAGGGAGAGGAAGACTTTCCTTTCTGCAGTCAGTTTGGGAGATCAAAATCAATTCCAGCTGTACTTTGTACAGAAAGAAAGACAGACTATAAAGATCTGATTTTTAACACTAGTGACAGTTCTGCAGGGAAGCCTGCACGGATACCAATTAAGGGGAGTGTGTGTGTAAAACAAAGGAAACCCACAAATATACTGACTCTTATTTTTTTTTTTCCACTGCTGCTCCTGTTGTGTAATTAGCAAGAGTGTCCTTTTCAGAATCTCTTCTAGGTGGCAAGATAATCACACATATCTCACATTTATTCCATTTCTTCCTTTATACTTTTATTATCTCAGGGTTGCTGTGATCTGTACAGCTTTTGTTGTACTGAGCGTGCTGAGGGCACTGGGAAGCCCGTTGGTTATAAGCAGTGCTGTGCTCCAGTAAGAGTCAGCCCAAAGCCTTACAAAATTCAGTTGCTGGCCTCTGTTTAAGCACTGGATTTTTTTTTTCCTGTTAAAGCTTAAGGGAGGGATTTTTAAGAATGAACACAGTGACAACCACAAATGAACAACAAGGCAAATGACTAATAACTAGCTCAGCTGCTCTCTGAATTATTCCTTGAAGAGTCCTGTTAGACTCCATCCATGAACTCCAAGTAGGGAGCTTGTCCTAGCAGAGGCTTCTGCCAGTTATCACAGTAGCTTGGTGGGGGTTCTGCAGCTGTAACCTTGAATGCTGAATTCCTACAAGCAAGTTTTGCTTTCCATCCTTCTTCCATTCTGATTCTCCGTCTGGGCAGTGGCGCTCTGGATGCTGTGTCTCTGTGGGAGTGTGCCTGCCATCTCTGTGTGCTGGTGATGCCTATGACCTCTGTGACCCATGAGTTGACCTGGCAAGGGCTATACTCAAAGTGCTTCAGGGCTGTGCATGGACACTTTCTGTATTTCTAGTATATAATGCAGCAGTTCAAGTGTAACTACAGAGAAGTATTTATTCAAAGCACAATTGACTTGAACTTTCACAGATAAAGGACAGCTTCTGAACTGGCTCAAAGGTCATCGGTGTGCCTTCGATGCAGTCATGAGCAGAGGTAAAATGACTGTCACATCTCAGTCTTGCTGCCTGTTTTACTATCTCCACTTTAATCAGACTCCTGCATTATAAAGCTGCTTGAAGTGAGATTTTCTTTTTCTGTTCATCCTGGTTATTATTTTTTTTTAAGTTTTCATCTGTGCCTGTTGCTATAGGAGTTTGTGTGTTTGTGTGGAGTGGGAGCTGCTGTTGGACACCCAGAGTGTTGTTAACTGTAGAAAATGATCCTGATCCAGGACATCAGGAATGGAGGCTGTTTAAATTTCTATGTTTAAATAGCTATGGGTAGTAAATTAACTGTTTTCAGTTGGTACAGCAAGTATATATAAACATTTTTAAGAACTGTTTAGTACTTGCATAACATCAGCAATCCTGTAACATCTGAAGGACCCAAGCACTGGATCTGCTCTGAAGGTGCATCATAATAAAGAGGCATCTTGCAGCTTTCACAAGGACATTTGATCTGCCTTAGACCAGCTCTGTTGGGATGAGACAGGACATCAGATAGGTCCTGTGACATGGTGGTACCATATGTTTCAGTTTGAAAACTGGTACTTATGTCTTGCAAAACCATTCATTTTCTCTTTATATCTCTTGTAAGTGAACTTACAAAGCCAGAACAGAGATCACACCTCTCTTCCCCAAGGCCACTGAAGGAGTGGATTGTTTCAGGAGTGGCTTAGCACTTCCCCAGCCTCTCTAGCTGTTAGGACAGACTGCTGGAAAAAATAAATATGGAAACACCTATTGAGCATAGGGAAGAGAGGGTTCATCTCCTCACGGAGGGCAGTGCAGTGTAAAAAGCTGTTCCACTTCATGTTGCCTTCAAACACAAGCTTCTACAGTAATTCTTAGGAGTGAGGGAGAGGAAGACGAGCTCTTGTAAGACACTGTAATAAACTCTCCTCTGTTCTCTGTGAGTTGTTTGTAATCTCCATCTTCTGCCTACTTTTGCTGTACCTTTTCAAAACTCTTTGCAATACTTGATCTACAGTAGAAATTCCTTAGTGATTCCATGGATTTTCTTAACTAAATGGTGCTGTGCAGGGAAAAGATTTGAGCTCTGCCTTATTATCCTACACTTGTATGAAGTCTCCTGCCGATAGTTTTCTGAAATGGAATATTTTCTTTGGAATATGTGGCTTTGCAAGCAGATGCTTTGTCTTCCTCCCCTGTACTCAAAGGGGCTGGATGGAGATATGACAATAAAAGGAAGGTGACAGAATGCTGTGGTTCACTGTTCTTGCTATCCCCACACAAACATTGTCCCATTGAGGGCAGTTATGTAACTTCTGCAGTGTTTAAAGAGATTTAAGCCTTTTTGTAGCATTTATCTGTTTATTGTGTCCCAGTTTATTCAATGAATGTCTCCAAACTTTGCATGACATGGATCCCAACAATATTTAACACAGCTAACCAGCAAAACATGCAACACTACCAGGCTGTGCCAAAAATTGCACTCATACCCCAAGAGTTACCTGAATATTTTCAGTCTATGAATTTCTGAAATCATTTGTTCCACATCTGTCATTTATCTGGAGCTTTACTTTCTTCTACTTAATGTGCCTTTAAGACAATGGACATCTCTTGATAAAACAATCAGAAACAGGGAGAACACTATTCAGTAAGTCAACACTAAAAAAATCCAGAAGATACAAACCAGAAGGACATCACATTTTAGAACTTGTACTATAAGAAAAGACTTTTTAAGGGAAAAACCTTGTAATGATTTTAGTGTCCTTTCAAGCACTTTAAAAATCAGCCTCATTCATCTGAATTTCAGCTCTGTGTATCAGTAAGGATGCATTAGGTGGTTTATTAATCTTGTATCTCTTGCAGTCTGCTCCCTGCAGCTGTACTCTGCTAAAGCTAGTGGCATATCCAGATATAGATCCAGAATAGATCAATCCCATCTTCTGAGGTACAGTCTTCAGCAGCACATGCTTATGCTTAGTCTTTAATAGGCACTTCGCTTTGAGAGCCTTCCCCTTTGAGACAGAAGTGGAAAAGGGCCAGTCTCAAATTCTTCAGTGGCACTACTTGTGCTTGAAGGCATTGCAGACATGGAAAAATAATTCATGCCCTGGCAACATGATTCAGGCTGATTCAGTATGGGGGGAGGATTACTTTGGCAAAAGGAGTATTTTTTTCCATGTAAAAGGCTCCATAAATCCAGATGTTATTCCAGTAAGGTTTGTTCTTGTCTGTAGTATTTACACAATCACTTAGTTTAATAATACTGAGTATCCTCTTGCAGTTTTCAGTCTAATTGATGCAGAGGAGTCACCAGAGCAGGGGTTTCTGCTTGCAGGTCTGTAGTGCTCCCATTCATGATTTTAGGCTGTCCTCACTCCATTCAGGATTCTTCTAAAAGATCAACTAAATCCATGTAGATGATGTGAAAGTGGCAGTTCAATCAAGTTCAATACAATCACTGGCTGTGCAGGTGAGTTTCAATTAATTTTTTTTAAGGTTTGTTATTAGATATAAGATAGAAGCTTTGAAATAACATCCTTTCAGGAAAAAAAAAAAAAAGCCAAAGCATTGGCTTGTATCTTTTGAGAAGCAATTTAGAATTATTTTTTCTTCTTTAACTTTAAAAAGCTTTAGTGCAAATTTCTTCATATATGTTCATCAAGGCACTTTGATCATGTCCCTTGCAATTATTTCCCTGTTAACAAAACAGGCCATCACACTCCTAATGCTTCTTGTTTATGGTGATGTCCCAAGCAGACACATCTTGAAGGGTGTGCAATTTAAATACATAATTGCTACCACAGAAATAGCACTAGAATTCTTTATTACCATAAGGTTTTACTAAATAAAAGTGTAGTCAGGAGGTTGGGTTCTGACAGATTGGTTGGAAGTAGTTCCTATGCTACCATTGTATGTTAATGTTTATATATAATTTTTTTACTGTCTCAAGTTTGTCAACTGAACATAAAAACAGTATCATATGAGATCATTCTCTCACAGAATAAAGCTGGCACAAATTGGAGTAATATTTCAGTAAGAAATAACTCCCCAGAGTGGCAGAAAAGGTGCTGTGCTGTTACTGTTAGTGGCTACCACAGTGCAGAAAAAAACCTACAGGGTCCACATGTACCCCACTTTCTTCCCATTTTTCAAGATTTTCTGCCTTGTTACAGCAGAGTGATGTGAAAGAAGGGTTTCTGCAGCTGTTTTTCCTTTGGCCTTTAACAGATTTTAACTCTGTGGGCCAGGAGTGGTGGAAGTATGTTCTGGAATTCCTGATCAGAAACATCCTTATTTGTCCACAGCTCAGGCATAACAGTGTGCAGAAAAAGGCTGTTTCTGAAAGCAAGGTGTAAAACCACATTGGGTTAATGTGTGTGTCCTGAAGGACATCAGGCATGTGGCTTGTTAGTAAACAGCATCTTTTTCTTTTCCTCAGCTCCAAAGAAAGGTACAGTGGAGCAAGTGTCCTGCTAAAGGCATAGGAAATCACATATCTGTAGGTGTGAAGGTAATAGAGCCAAAGCTGGCAAAACTTACATGAGAATTTTGTAGAAGCTTTATGGGGAAAAAGCTTTAGGCTGAGCTGGAAGATCAATGGTAGGACCAGGGCAGGAAGCTTAACAAAATGCCCAGAGCAAGAACAACAACAAAAATAACCTAAAACAGTAAAAATTACCTTAGCTTGTATCGAGTCATGCTCTGTTGTTAAAAGGGTCAGTGTTAAAAGAGGAAGGAGATCCCGGCGTCCTGAAGAAGGGGAAGGGAACATTCCTGTAAAGCCTGTACTGGCTGGAGTGCCTGGGATAAGTAGTACAGTGTACTACTCTAACCAACTGCCTCTGCTCTGGCTTAACTTCCTTCTTCCCTTGCTGAAGCTGAATGATGAAGTTTTACTGGAGCAGCAGAAAAATCTTCAGTCAAGATTGGAAGATGCTCTTCAGAAGATGAAACCAAGAAAAAGACTTGGTTTTACAGTAGTTCTATCATACAATAAACATTCCCTGCTTTTCCTGGACAAGAACTACCTTCCTCACCAAATGGATTTAAATACTGGTAAGGACTGTGCTTTCTGTATTCCCTCACAGTAATTTTCATAAAAATGATACTTGAGTCCTCTTTGAGGACAGGAAGGTGCACTTTGTATTGATGGGAGAGGCCCTGTCAGTGCTACTTTGGTTGGAGACAGTGTTTCCTCTCACTACCGAGTCTGGTATCTGCGGGTGACTACTCTGTAACATCTTGCTGAAAACAAATGGTAGGTATCTTCTTAGGTTCCAGGGCAAGCTGTTTTCTGAATCGTCGACTGAGGAACTGGGAGCTTCAGTGCATCAGGGATAGCCCCTTTAACTGGGGGGTTTCCCTCTTAGAGTTTGGATTTGGGAGCAGCCTGGAGCAAGATCCTCATGTCTAGCAGTGCCTTCTCAAGATAATGTGCCATGCGGGCTGCATTTGTGTCAGCACAGCTATTGAAGGCTGAGATTGCAAAGTTGATGTGTTCCTCCATAGGGTTGTAACAGACTCCATAGCCATCTGGAACCACGGGACCAAAACACATCACACAATCTGTCTTGGCTGGGACCTGTGGAGACAATGTGATTAAAACCTTCTGACCAGTCACAGAAAAATGAAACCATCAAATGCAAACAGCTCTGTCAACAGAGGAAACTCATCTGATTAAACTACTCTAGAAGGGCCTTTGGTCAGCCTTACCTCCCACCACATATGTGCTGGACCCTACCATTTAGCAGCAGTGAGCTTTCCTCTGCATTTGCACAGGAGTGCTTCCCCCCAGGGTAAATTTGTAGTAAGTCACAAGTAGAACTATTCAGTAAGAATCAGAGCACAGGACTTAACACAAAGCTGTTCTGGCTGCTAATTTAACTGATCTCACTTGGATTTAAACACCAAACGCTCCTGGTGATCCTGACTTTGGTTTTACATGTGAGGGACTGTGGCAAGGTGTTAAGATCAGATCTGTAGCTCTATGGGATTGGCAGCCAGCTTAGAAGTTTCTGACCCAATGCAGATGAGTTTCTAATAGAAAGGAACTGAAGAGAAACATAGAGGGCAGGCATGAAAAGGAACAGAGAGTGCTTCTGGCTCAGATGAGTTGTACCTGGCTGGTGGAGAGATTGAAGTGCATTGCAACAGCATAGGCTGTGTCCATGAAGAGCTCGGGCATGCTCACCAGGTCCTCGATTGCCTGCAGCTTCAGCCCCAGGAGGTGCCGGTCTATTGCGTTGCCCCGGATGGCCTGGAGGAAAGCAAGGATGGACAGATGAAGGCCAGGCCAGCAGCAAGTGAGCAAAACTATTTCTTTGGGTTAAAGAAAAGAGCATTTCTAAAAAGTCTCTAGATGTTTAAAGTTAGAAGGGAACTGGATCTTGCTTTTAAGACCAGTAATTGTGTTTGTAAGGACTGTGAAATTAAACACACCAGTGGAAGCAACCTTACAGTTCCTGCCCATGGACTCGCTCTGGTTTAAGGGCTCCTTGTGCAATTTCAGTGTTTATCAGCAACAATGATGATTAAGAAATTAAGCCATTGTAATATCTGATTCTCCCCTTTAGGCCAGTCACAAGAGACAATTGACACACCAGCTAGAGAGTATTCAGTCTGTGGCTGTAGAGCACTCAGACCTTTGCAACACTAATGGCCACACCGCTGTGTCAGGAGCAAAAGGTGTTCAGGTCTTGTCTTTCCCCAGAATTTTTATTTGCTGGGTAAACCCCCAAGCCTGGCTGCACAGAGGACACTCACCATGTCTGTGTACTCCCTGTGGGCCTGCGTGGCTCTCCTCAGCAGGTCTGCTTTCTCCTGGTCCTGAGAACAGACAGATCTGTTTAAGTTTTTCTGTAGAACAGAGAGCCTCATTTTGGCTGTTCTTTAGGATGGAGGCCATTTCTGCTTTGTGTGTCTGTATGAAACTCATTTATATTTACTAGATTTAATTTTTACATAATTTTGTTTGGCAGCGTTACTTCATTCTGAATAGAGTTCAACCATCAGTAGCAGAACTTAGTTTGAGTAGCTAAACAGACTTACAAAGGACTTTTTGGTCAGCTCAGAAACATCCACATGATGTTTCCCAGACTTTCAGTACATGTGATAGAAAAGTCAAATCAAACCCCTGATGTGTAAAGATACTGCAAGCTATGGTTTAGCTCACTATGGGGTGCAGCCCTCCTTAGCTGAAACCAGATGACACAGGGTTAGCCAAATAAGCAGCTTTTCTTTTTTCTGGATTCCTCTTACTCCATTTCTTTGAGATCCTCACCGATTTGTCAGGGCTGTCCATGGACTGCACAAACTGGAGGGAGGCCACAGAGGTGGAGCGGATGGTGTCGGTGCGGCCCAGGCGGAACATCCGCAGCGACGCGCTCTCGTACGTGGCACAGGCGTGGCCGTACATCCTGGGACAGGCAGGAGAAAGCCACACAAGTGAGTCTGCCCTTGTCTGTGCCACCTTTATCAAGCTCACGTGTTTGAGTCTGTCAGTGAGGAGGCTGAGGAATGACCTATGCGTGATCTTACCTGTAGTATGCCAGCTGCAAGGCCAGCTGGATAAATGCATCAGGGCTTATCTTCTCTGACTTGGGGAAACCTTTCCCAAATTGATGAAAGACCATGACTTTGATATCCAGATCTTCGACCATGCTACAAGGAAAGAAAGAGGAACTGTTCCTTTGTTGCTCTTGTAACACAGAATAATGCATTTGCTTTCACAAGGTTCAGAGGGAACAGGCCATCTGGATCTGACCTATGCAGGGACTTAGAGCTTCAGCACACACAGATGTCTTTGGGCAGCACCACAGAGGTAAGAGTTTTTGGCCACTGCTGAAAATCTTCACCAGGTTAGATGGTCGTATGTGTGTTTATGCTCCAGTATTCTTAGCAGTATCCAGTAAAACCTTGTTCTTTCCCAGCAAATGGGATGAATCAGTAATAACCCCTTTCCAGCACCTCTGGCCTTATTCCTATCAGTGCTTTTGAGCTCAGCTCAATGCTGTTGAGCCCAGAAGTCACTGGGAAAACTCCCTGGCTGCAGTGGGGAAAGTCTCATTTAAACCACTGACAGGCTCCAAAGAGGGGGGCATGAATTACTCCCTCAGTCACCCACCCACTTCTCCACTGCTTCATACTCACATGTTGAGGTTTTGCTTTGCGTCCTCTATATCATTCTTGATTTCTGGGGTGATGTTAAACCGCAGCTTCTTGGGCATTGGCAGAGGAACCGTGGGTGATTTGCCCACCTCGGGTTTCTTCCTGCACAGAGAAATGGTTCTGTTTGACCAGACCTTTGGCATGAGACTCAGCTAGGAATGCCAGAGCCTGGATAGAAACGCACAGGAGATCTTCCCTAACACCTTGTGACACTGGTGACAGCCTGACAGACACCTCACAGTGCCAATAAGGGATCTCCAGTGCTGAGGAAAAGCAGGGGCAGGACTCACGTGAACTCCACAATGTGATCCAGAAGAGCAACGATGGGTGGGCCTTCAGAGGGAGCATGCTCATATACGAGACCACAGGAGCCATCTTCAGCAATGATGAACTGGGAGAGATGCATGAGAGGACAGGGTTGAATACAGACAGGCAGTGTGTGAGGCAGGAGAGACCTCAGTGTCTCCCTGTCTGTATCAGAGCCTGTCCTTGCACACTGAAAAGTCTCCTTTAGCAGGACAGCAGTGGAAGCCTTTTAGCAGGTGCAGAAGATCTGAGATCTGTTACAGTTCTGCAAAATTCCCTGAATAAGGGTGTGCCTGACATATTGGTGTGCTCAGTGCTTTGGCCATACAGAGAGGTTCAGTGGTTCTGATTTCCTGAGATGCACACACAGTACAAGAATAGCATTGCCATATGCTGGCTTACTCTTACTTTTCAATCAGCTGGAGCATCTAAACTTTATCCCTTTGGTGAAGAGTTCCAAATAGGAACAAAACAGCTGAAAACACTATGAAGAGTTTAGCAGGTGTGAGAAGAGTCCTCTAAAGCACCATTGCTACAATCTGCAAGCCAGGATATACCAACTAACGAAGGAAAAGCTCCAACAGCAGCTGCTGTTGAAGGATCTTGACAACACTGAATGGAAAGGAGATCAGGGATGCTGTGGGATTGCAGTACATGTTTCAAAAAAAAACCAAAACAAAATGCCATTGGGCAGCTTCTGGCAGAATCAGGAAAAGTGACAAGTCTGTAGGAGATCCAAGGAACAGACCTCCCATCATTTGGGCTGCCTCCGAGCAGACGAGGCATTGTTCACCGCAGGCAGAAAATTGATTTATAAGGAACACAAAGACCTGCTGCACTGAATAATCGTGGGCAGAGGCAGAAAAGAAACAAGTCCCTGAGGCAGCAACGAATGCCGGTGACTGCAGGGGGAACCACAGGATCTCACACCATCAGCCACCACTCCTTGTCTCCCTTGTTTTTCCACTCTTGACAGGAGGACCTTTCCTGCTAAAGGTTCCTGGCATTTTTAGGACTTCTATAGTCTCAGGAAACACCTCCAGAGCCACCCCTTCAGCACCTTTAGAGCATCAGTTCTTACCTGCAGGGTTTTGTCGAACCATCGGTTGCCGCTGTTGAGGCGGCTGCCGCCGCCGTGCAGCATCTGCGCGGCCACGCGGCTCTTGTAGATGTCCTCGGACACGCGGGGCATGGGGGCATCCAGGCACACGGTGCAGATGCTCTTCTCAATTGCACGCACGGACTCCTTGTTGGTCTTATCTGGGAGAGAGATGAACCCTGAGTAAGTGGGAGTTGTGCCATTGGAAGGAGGGAAATTGGAAAGAGAGCGGGTTTTGGAGGACGCAGTGTAGGGTTCCCACTGTACCTCACTGAGGGTGTACACAGCTGTTCTGTTAAAACTGCAGCCAGCTGGGCTTTTATAGGTGTGAATATGCTGCATTCACCCTCCTTTTATTCACTTTTTTTACATCCTATCCATTTGCAAGGCAACAAACTCTGGGATTTCGTTAAACTTCACACTTTGAATCTACTTTCTAACCCAAGAATTACAATAGATTGCAATGATTGCTTCCTTAAGGTGGAAAGCTCATGTTATCGGTCCAAAACAAGCTTCCAAAAGAAAGAACTAAGCAGAGCACAGTGGGGAGGTTTGTTTTTCAAGGATCTGCAGTGTTTGTTAGCACTTGTGCGTTAGCGGCTCTACAGACCTTTCATGAGGTTGTTGTAGGCTTTTGCCCAGCTGTTTCTGTGGTTGGTAGTGAGGATCCCAATAGGTTCTTTGTTTGTTTGGAGGGAGGTGTTCCAAATCTTCTCCAGCTGAACAAAGAGCTGGTCAGCAGTAAGGGGAGATCCATCACTGCTGTAAACATCCAGCTCAAAGAACTGAAGGTGAGAAGAGTGGACAGGGACAGAGACAGAATGTGAGAGAAGGTAATTATTGTCCAGCCCCAGAAACCAGTAACACCTCTTTTGAGAAGGTAAGACCTGGCTGAAGAATTCAGCTTGCAACCTTAGAAGGACGCTCAGAATTGAGAGACCCAAGTCCAGCTTCCCTTGCAGGGCATAAATACAGTCTTGGTTTTATGAAGCCATGGTAACAAGGACCAATGAGGAATTCCTGTTTCTGAGACTAAGTTGCACTGGGAGGGTTTGTTATCCAGTTTCCACTTTGACTTTGCAGTTGCAGACATGGTCTCTGGGCTTTGAGAGACAGGGACAGGAAACAGAGGAAGACAGTATTTTTCTGCCTTTAGTCTGTTGCTTACATATGGCAATTCTGCCATTGGCCAAAGAGGATAAAGGGAGAAGGAACAAATCCCTGGTGAGGCAAACCTTGTGGGCAGAGACTTTGTTATTCCCTTTCCTCTGGGTAACAGCTAGCAAAAGGGACACCTGCACCTCAACAAACCTTGAAAGCCCAGCAGCTGCCCTACCTGGAAGTTGTGAACAACTGTGATGTGCCTGGACTGCTTTTTGCCTTTGGCGTAGTTGACAATGGAGTCCCGCTTGGGCCCGGGAATGCGGCAGGATGAGAGGATCTGGTAGTACTGGTTCATACAGAGGGGCTTCCCACCCATGTACTCCACTGGAAGGGTCTCACTGGACACACAGCAAGGTAAGGAGGAAGGAGAGAGAACACAGATCAGTGGGAGCAGGCCTGTGCTCCCCACACGGGTCACAGGCTCAGCCCTGCAGCTGCACTCACTCCCTCCCTCCAGCAAAACCTAAAGGTGGTGATGGCATAAAAAAGGTGCTGTCCTTCCCCATTCCTAGCAGCTTTCTTAGTACAGGCTACAAAAAATGTCTGCTTGCTGGCCTTTCATTTGGGAAAGGGGGAAAAAGCAACTGTGCTTTCTGTGACACCAGAGAATCAGGTATCTGGACCTACTCCATGGCTGTAGTTCTGAGTGACAAGTGTCTGACGTGCTGATATGATTCATGAACTAGGCAGGGGCTCAGTCACTCCCTTCTGCAGTCATATTCCAACTACCCTGAACTTTGTCTGACTGTTGGTGTTGGTAAACATATTTTTGGACTTAAATAAGGCACGTCCAGCAGAGATTTGCTGGTGACCAAAATAAAAAAGGTAAAGGAGGAACAAATTTCTCTAGAGCTCGTCCCATCTAGCTGGAAGAGGAGAAACACCAGGAACCCAAAATCAGAGACTCAAATTCCTGCTGCCTGAGCTGTAGCTTGTCCTGTGAGCAAACAGAAGTGCAAAGCTCCATGGGACTGCCAGTCATGCTTGCTCCCTCCAAGCACATTCCTGTACCAGTTAAAGCATTAAGGTAAACAAAGAACCTGAAGACAGAAGAGTAAGTTTGAGCAGTGCTGGGGATTACAGTATCTCTTTTCAAATATGTACTGTCATCTCTCGCCTTTCTATGTGGAAGGGAGATTTATGGACAAGACTCAGCCTCTCTGTGACATTAAGGAAGGTGTGAGCTCTCATGAGGGTCAGTAACTCACTTGTCAATCATGGTCTTGAAATCCAGGATACCCTCGATCAGCTTGGCAGCAAACCTGGAAAAATACCAAATGTAACGAGCTGAGATCAAGCAAACTGTCTGGGGCTGAGGGGTGAGCTGAGGAGGATTAGCAAAGCTGTTCTCTGCTCCTCAGAAAGCTTGGCCTTTCTGCCAAGCCCCTGTTGTGCCCATCTCCGGTTCACTGATACAGCCACTCTGGGCTGTGATTTGAGACTGCTGGATAGTCCTACCATGTGGCACTTTCTTTTTTTATGTGTCTTACTATACAGCTATGAAACTCTGGACAGCTTTCAAGGAAGACAGATTCAGTCATGCATTCATGACCCTTTAAAATGGAGGGTTTGCTACTGATGTGTTACAATTTTATCACATCTGAGTTCTGATTCTCAGCATTAAAACAGCACCAAGAGAGGGGAATTTCTGCCCTTCCCTGGCCAGGGGCCACCTTACAGTCTCAAGACAAGATGCAACTGTTTCTCCCTGCAACCAAGACACCGCTGCTGACTGAGTTCCTACCCCAGTGAACATGCTGCTGGCTAACACAACTCCAGAGAACTTTCCTCTGGCATCGAGGGCTTGGAAACAAAGCAGATGTGCTGCCTGTGGACTCTGACGTGTTGTGGTTTCCAGGATCAATGTAAACACTGCCAATGCCAGCTCCCAGCAGGGCTGTGACAAGCCACACCGAGCTGCTTAGCTGGAAGTGAAAGACTGGCCTTCTCTGACTTGGGAGCTCCCACCTGTCCCTGAAGGAAGGAGGCAGGAGGTCACTGGGACAGGAGGTTATTTTGGCTGAGTAAGGTGGTGCCAACATTTGCAGGCAGTATCCTTAAGGTTGGCTCAGCCTACCCATTCCTAGGAAAGATCAAAGGACACAACTCCAAGAACTTAAGGGTTTGAGACATTCTGTGAAATGAGACATTCTGCAAATGTCAGTTTTCAATGAAAATTTCTTAGCCTTATTGCGAAACATGAGGGAAACACCAGTGAAAGAGTCTGTGTTCTTTTCCAGAAAATCAACAGCCTGGAAGTAGAGTTTGGGCTTGAGATGGGAGAGGTTTGTTGACTTGTTTTCAGCTAACAGTTTTGCCAGGTTAAGGGTTAAAAAACCACCCTTTTCCAAATCTGCCTTCTGTTTTTGAAAGCTTTAGTTTCAAGCTGCACTGTCACACTTTTTTGTGCAGCCACAAACTACCCAAACACACATTTGGATCGTATTTTACACAAGAGCCCATCTTCTTATGCAGCTGCTGAATTCCACTGGTTGGGCACTTGCAGTTCTCCAGGTTATTTGGAAAACTTCAGAGTAAATAATACAACAGAGAGATTTCAAGACACTGGTGTACTCTTGCACTGTTGTAAGGCTAATCCTCTGCTCAGGTGTATTGGGGAGTGGGAGGGAGGATTTGTTCCCAGCCTCACTGATCCCCTGGCTGCTACTTTTGATCTGCCAGGGCAGTGCTGACTGGTAACTGTGGCAAAGGTAACCGTGTAAAGGTTGGTGCTAAAGTTTTGCAGGTGGATTCAACGCACTCCTAGTGGTGGTTAAAAATTAAAGGAAGCCCACAAGGAAGAGAGGGCATGACAGGGTGAGTGCAAGGAAAAGCTTGGGAGTGGAAAGGCTGGTCACTGTGAAGTTTCCCAAACCATGAATCACAATAAGGGACAGTCCCTGTCAGGCTCCCCATCCCTATAAACTAGCAAACTCCAGAGGCATTTCTGGGCCATCTCCTTTACATGCCTGGGTCCTTTTTATGCCTCTTTTAACTACACAGACAATCACAGTGCCTCCAATACATCCTCACAATGTCTCCAGTCAGTGATGGGACCGTTTTGCAGTGAAGGTCTGTGCTTGAGCAAAGACCTAAACATAGTTTCTCAGTCCTTGTTTAATACCTGAACCACTAGATTCTGTTTTTTTCCCCTGATTAAATATTTAGTCTAGTGCAACCAGGAGTTTCCTTACAGCCTGGCAGCCTTGCCCTTACAGCACAGACAGCTCAGACCTGGGGACCACATTGTAATTACTCATTCCCAATCTGCCTTAATACCCTTATCCCTGTTGAGCACAGAAAGCTCATCCCACCTATAACCTAAGGGAAGGCAGAAGAGGATTTTACCTGAGCTGACCTTGTCGATCCAGAAAATCCTGCTTAGGTAAAACCACACCTGGGCTGGAGTGGACCACAACTGGCAGGCGATATTCCAGGTAAGCTGTCTTCAGCCACCAGTCTGAGAGCTGGGATGGAGAAAGAAAACATGCAGGGAGTTGCTGCTGTCCAACCCAATCCTGTCTGATGGGTCTCCCAGTTCTGTCCCACAATTTGCAAAGTGTTTGGGGTTTGTACTATGCAGGTGGAAGGGGGAAAGGAGATTTGAGCAAGGGATAGGGGCTTTTGGTGCAGGGCTTAAGGAGAGGGTTTCTTTCAACTTCTTGAGGCAGCTATGTGATGCTGACAGGTTCAAGCCTTCAGCAGCCAGAGGCAGCGCCAGTGACTCCCTGTTCTGTCATAATCTCTGCTCAGCCAAATCCTGCTGAGGAGTTTGCACAGCTTGGGGAGATCAGCAGCAAACTGGTCAGGAAGGTGATGCCATTACAATAGGTGCCAGTAGATGCAGCCAGGGCAGAGATGCACATCAGCCCTCCATCCTCCCTAACCAGAGCTGGGGCCAGAGCCCTGACCTACCCAGTTCTCTGTTTTCTTGGCTCTTCTCTCCAGGCCTTTCTGCAGCCTCTCCCCGACGCCTCCCGGCTTGCGGAACTCATCCACCAGCTGCTGCGTGTGGCTCAGCTCCTCGGGGCTGACGATGGGCTGCAGGGCCAGCAGGTACCGCTCCAGGGTCTGCTGCAGCGGTGGCACGGGCAGCTGGGGCAGCGCTTCCTGGTGGAGCTGGAATCTGCCCGGGATCTTGCTTAGAGCTGTCTGCTTCAGCAGGCCACAGGGCCTGGCCTGCAAAGCACAGAGCAAATGTCGAGACAAAACTTCCCCGAGGTAGCAAAGAACCTGGATCTGGGAGTCTCCATCCCAGCCTCTCTGTGGGCACATGGGTGTCCCAGCCTGGGAGCAGAGCACGGCTGTGTGCTGGAAAGGGTGCAGGGCATCCAGGAAAGCTGTGAAAGAGAAACTCCATCTCCCAAGATACCTATTCTCAGCTCCTCAGAGAAAATGCTGCTGGGATAATGACACATCTCCCCACTCTCTGGACACCTTCCAGCTGAGAGTCTCCATGTGACGGACAAAGTCAAACCCTTCCATCCCGTGGTAAGTGGGAAGAAAGTTGTGAAAAAAATAATCTTATGTACTACCAGAAACTTTCATTATTTCTTACAAAAGCGTAAGGCTAAAAAGCAGAACCCTTGTGCCAAACCAAAGTACCCTTTTGGCTTTGAGGAGGCAGAATTAAGTTTGGGGCAGGATTAAAATATCTCTTCTCTGTCTACTCAGGAAACTGGTGATGCCAAAAGGCTCCTGCGTTCCAGTTAGGTCATGCGGGAGCAAAAGTCTTAGAAAGCAACAACCACTTCCCTGCCTTGAGAAATATAACAGAGCAAACCCAAGTGCTCACCAGGAAGTCAACTCACCAGTTTTCCCCAAAAAGAGTAACAACATCCTTTCGGATGAACAGGGTTGGACATTCCTCAGCTTGAAGATGTGTCAACAGTACTCTCAAGGTTTCCAGTTCCCTCTGCACCTCCCTCTCCCATGGATCTAGTGAATCAGACACTCCTGCAGGACTCTGGACTTTGCATTGTCAGTGTACTGAAGATGCAAAGCCACTGAGAACATTCCCTTTGACTTCCAGAGCAGTGAGAAAATAGCTGTCCCCATGCCTCCTCCCAGCAGTTAAGCACAGAGAAGAAAGAGCTAAATCTACAAGGTGAAAAGGCCCCTCCAGAAACTGCCCTGGTTTTGGGCATTTGAGTCTTTGTGGGACCTGGAAAGAGCTGTGAGACTGAGGTTTGGAGAAGGAATGAGAAAAACAACAGGAGGAGGAATCACTGAAGCATAAAAGAAGAGTGGAACTGGGAGGAAAAGAAAGGCGTTGATCGCAGCAGCTTGGGCATACTGTACCTTCTCTGCTTGCTTGTGCTTCCTATCCATGGCTGGTAGGACAGAAAAGAGCGTAAACCTCTCCCTCGGCCTGTCTGGGTCTCCTCTTCCACCTGACAATGTGCTGCCCGTGCAGGGCGTCACCTCATTAGCCAACTGCCACATGACTGCTCCAATCAGAGGGCTCAAGGGCTGGCACAGCCCCGGCAGGGGACAGGAATTATCAGACCATTGGGTTGCAACAACTGCCCTGAAGGTGCCCCTCTGGGCAGCTGATCAATACCTGGCTGGAGCCTCTCTCTGACCAAGCTCTGGGCTCCAGCTAGGGCAGAAGTGGGGATGTTGTTCCTTCAGCCTTTGCCTGAACCACGAAACGACAGTGGCTGTTGGGAGAGGTACCTGGACTTAAGGCAGGAGAGACCCCAGTTTATGTCCTGGAGGTGGCACCATGGGCAGTACCTTAATTGCCCTCACTCCCCATGCATGTGTGGTCATTACTGCAAGCTGAGATTTTGGGGAGCTATGGCTTGTCAACTCTTAAAAAAACCCAAAACAAACAACCAACCAAAAACACTGCCACAGCAGGGCAATGAGAGTGCCATGCAGTCACAGGGAATATCAGCCCCTCCTTCGTGTCTGTCTAATGAATTGAGGGGCAGACAAGCCAGTCTGAATAGCTTGAATAGAGGATGATGATTCCAAAACAAACAGCTGCAAATTTTCCGTGGGGTAACAATGAAAACCCCAAAACAAACCCATGGAAGCCACTGTATGTTAAAATGTGGAATGCATTTATCTTCCCTCTTTTCTGTCCCCTGCTTGTTTGGTTTGGGGTTAAACCTCAAGGATTTGGTGGGAGGAGGAACAGTGACCAGAGCTGAGGAGGCAGCTGGCAGCAAACAGAGGGAACAGCCCAACCCTCTCCACAAGCAGCAGGAAAACGAACACCAGTGGAGCAGGGTGTGCAGACAGGGCCAGCCTGTGGGCTGGCACCGCTGCCCAGCCACCTTCCAGCACAGCAAAGAACCAGCCTGCAAAGCTGGTGGGAGAGATAATCCCCCTGCTGGGGGGCAGAAGGAATTTCATAGTTGATTCTTAGCACAGCCACAGCACTGAGTGTCAGGATGTCAGAGATTTGTCTTTTATTTTTAAATCAGAATCTGGAGTACCCCTTAAGCCCAGAGACAACTGGTCTCTCAGTAAGTGGATCCACAGTGTAGCTGCTGTTCTGCTGCTCTGTCTCCTTCTCTCAGGACCTGAAAGGGACTGCAGTGAGCAGTTCCCAAGCCTGGCAGGGGTCTGACAGCTCCGCTGCGTGTGCAGCAGGATGGGCACGTTGGGAGCCACTGATGGCATCTGCCTGGGCTTCCCTGGCCCCTCCCTGTCCAGCAGCCACCTTCCTGCTGTCCAGCCCCAACTGGACATTTCAGTACAAGAGAGACAAGGCACTGCTGCAGAAGGTCCAGAGGAGGACATAAAGGTATTTAAGGGACCTGAGTATCTCTCATATGAGAAGAGTGAGAGGCTGTGAGTTCATCCTGTTTAATCTGAAGGGGAGGATGACAGGGAATTTCAGCAATCCATATAAATATAATCAAGGTGGGCGGCAAGGGGGTGGTGCCAGACTCTCTTCAGTGGTGTGCAGTGACAGGAGAGGGAGTAATGGCCATAGACTAAAACACAAGAAGTCTGCCCTCAGCATGAAGAATAACTTTTTTACATTGAGGATGGCAGAGCACTGTGCCCTGGTGCCCAGGGATGGCATGGAGTCTCCCTATCTGGAAACATTCCAAACCCACCTGGACACGTTCCTGTGTCACCTGTCCCAGGTGACCCTGCGTTGGCAGGGGCGGTGGACAGGGTGATCTCCAGAGATCCATCCCTTTCCAAGCCTGGCAATTCTGGGATTGTCATCTCCATCCCGGACAGCTTTACCCGTGCACGCTGCCGCCAGCCACGGGAAGAAACCAGCGGACTTGGGGGTCTGACTTCGGCCGGGTCCCTGCCCCACTCCCGGGGGAGGTGGCACCGCCGGGAGCTGCCCTGCCCCTGCTAAAGGCCCCGCACGGACCCGGGCTCGCTGCCCGCGCACCCTGTACCCTGCCCGGTGCACGGACCCACCCGGCCGCCACCTTGCGCCCCGTCCCCAGCCGCTCCTGGCGGAGCCGCCCCTGCCGGTGTCGCTCTTACCGCAGCCCTGGCCACCAAGGCGAGCATGGCCCCGCGCCCCGGGCCCCGGGCCCGCTGCAAGGACACCCCGGCCGCCGCCGCCGCCGCCGCTTCACCGCCCCGGGGCGGGGCCGCCGCGCCGTCATCTTGGAGTGGGGCGAATCCCGCGTGGCCATCTTTGAGAAGGGCAGTGATGCTTTGAGCGGAGGGAATGCCGTGACCGGTGTCAGAGTCATGTTGGGGCCTCTGTCTCTGCTCTCTTCTCCTGGAGATGGTGAGGAGGGTCCTCTCTCTCGCGCCTCCGCGCCTCCACTCCCCTCCGCGCACACCCGTCCTTCCCCGGCGTGGGCCGGGAAGGCCGCGCCCTGCACAAACATGGCGGCGTGAGCACGACGGTGGCCGGCAGGGGCCGCTCCGCCCTGTGACAGCCCGGGGAACGACAGGGCCGGGCGGCGTGCCCTGCTCAAAGATGGCTGCCGGCGGCTTCGGCCTGCGCGGAGGTGGGAGGTGAGGAGCGGCCGGGCCAGGCTGCGGGAAGATGGCAGAGAGCGAGCGGCGGACAGGTGAGGGGCGGCCGGGGAGCTCTGGGAACCACCGGGTTGTGGGCTGCGCTTGGAGCCTCTCAGGAGCGTGCTTGGGGCCGGGGAGCGCCGGTAGAAGGCCCCACGCTCCGGGGGTGCTGGGCTGAGGGCGCCGGGCCCGGGCTGCGGCGGGCGGTGGCAGCAGCGCCCGGCCCGGGAAGGGGAAGAGAGGGGGAGATTTGCTGAGGGCGTGAAGGACCTGGGGCCCCCGAGTCTTGGCCCCACCCCAGGGCAAGGTGGGTGATCGGGGGTCCCTGTGACCCCCAGTCCGGTTTTGTGACTGCTTCTCGTGCTGAGCCGGGTGGCCTTTGACTCCCCCTCCTCACACCGTGACACAAGCCTGAAAGTGCCTCCTCTGTCCAAGCTGCTTCTCGTCGTAAAGCTGACCTGCAGCATCACACCAGTAGGCTCGGACTCCTATGTATTCATCCCAGAATACTGTAACCCCTGCAGCCCTCACTGTTACCTTCCTTGAGTATTCCTGGTCTCCTCGCCAAGAGGAATTGCGCAAAGTGTGGGTCAGAAGCGGTGATGGCTGAGAAACAAACGCAAAGAGATGAAAGGAGTTCTGTTAATGGCGAACACCCAGATCAGGACACTGCCCTGGGATTTATGTGCCACCTGTACTGATGGACACATCAGTGTTTGCCTTTCCACAACCCTGCTCGGGAGTTTTTCATTGTTCTCATGTTATAAACTCTTTAAAGCAGAACTCCGTTGGTATGGTGCTAGTCTCTGTGAGTTGTGTGCTGAATTTTCAGAACAGAAACACACGTGTCCTTAATTTAAATGCATCACGTGTTGTTCCTCTCATCCTCGTACCTGGAAGTTTTGCTGTAACTTCTGCAGGAGGGAACTGAACATTGTAACCTTCAGGGCAGGGATGAGGATGAATTTGTTCTGTTCACAGGGAATATGAAAGGCAGAGAAGTCAAATTACTGTCAAAGGTTGTATGACCAATCTATAGCAGACTCTGTAGTTCCTGGGACTTTGGATTCCTTTTAATCTGATCTGCCTGCTAGCAAGCACTGTGGAAAAGGCTGCTGATGTTTCTGGATGTTGTTTTCTATGTAAATGCAGCTGATGACATTTTAAGGAGTTGGAATTTGGTGGTATTTGTTAGGGAGACAGTGCCTGAACTGGCTGGGTTGTGGAAACAGTTGCTGGAGTGTGTCAGGGCAGCTGGTGCTGCATAAGTGGCTACTGATTTTCTGGGATTAAAAAGCTGAACTGAGTGACACCGACAGAATTCGTAAATTGACATTAGCACCCAGGTACCTTGATAGTTCTCTCTGCACAGCCTCTTGCTATTGAAAGTTGCACTTACAGGAGCATAAAAACCTCCTGCAACTTTTCTGGTTCTGCAGGTTGGGCCCCAGGTTCAGATGCTAGGGAAAAGAGCCCCTCTAATTCATTAGAAACTCACATTTGCATTAAATGCTGCGTCCTAGGCTCTGAGAGCGCTTTGAAATTAAATGATCTACACAGCTTCCACCTGGAGGAGGCTTTGTCCCTTCATCCCCCAAGTCCTGGTGCTTCCTGGACCAGAGCTTTGGCTCTGTGCTGCATTTGTTGCACTGCTCCAGCTTGTCCATGCGGGAATTATCCTTTCTAGAGGAATGAAGGTCGGGCTTAACACTTAAAAACAAGGCAGAGTTAGTTTGTAGGAGAGCTCAGTGCTTCAGCATGACCTGAGGCTTGGCTGCACTAGACAGAAATAATTAAACTGGCTGGATGTTGCCTTTGTTATCTCCTGCCCTAGTCTCTCTGTCCAAATGGGAAATGCATTTTTAACTATGAAAACAGACATAATGCTTATTTCTGAAGGTTATTGCAGTGTCCTTAGGAGGATGTTGGTGAGGAAGACTTGGTGAGATTACAGCCCAGCTGGGATGGATTTGTGTGCTTTGTATCTCCTGAGAAATAAAACTCATTTCTAAGAAAGAAAAACAGAGGATTTGTCCTTCTCCAGTGCCTCTGTTTTACCTCTTTTTTTGCATCTCCCAGGTGCCTCTGAGGAGGTGGCTCCTCCTGTCCAGCAATCCTTCGTGGTCCCCAAAAAGGAGATAAACGTGGTTTCTGACATGGCCAAGTGGAAGCGATCTCAGGTATGGCTCTGGGGACAGGGAGGACTGAGAAATGCTGCTGATCTTTTGGTGGCAGCCAGGTCTGGTCTGGGAACAGCCAGGAAGTAAAGGAGGTTTGGGCAGAGAATGGGAAATAATTGAGTTTGTGTTTTACAGCAGAAGAGTTGATGCTTGTTTGTAGGAAAATTACTTAGCAGTAATGATTACTGCTCCCTCCCAACAAGCTGGATGAGAAGCTGGTGACTGTTTCATCCTACCTGGCCTGTACTTTATAACCAAACTGGATTTACCCAGCCCTGTTTGAGCTCACCTTAAAATGGTTCTGCTGCCTGGCCCTAGTAGCACCAGCCTGGGTTGGTTCCTTCTGCTGTGCTGTTCTGGAAAGGACTCCAGAGCTGAGCCCTTCAATTTCCTGGATAATTTTTGTTTACAGCCTGTGTAGATCTGGTGGAACAAGCAGGTTCTCCCCTCTCTGCCTTTGAGGGATTGGGGTGTTGGCCCAGACTTGCCTCATCTCTTAGGAGCAAATTCTTGCTCAATGACTGACGTGAGATGTCTTGAGAGAAGCCGAGGTTCTAGCCAGGTGTCAAGCAAACCTCTGGGTGCAGCTTCCAGTTTAAGTCTCCTGGGTTTAAGGATTTGGTCCTGGTTAGGATTTTGATGCAGAGAGGGAGAAGTGGCAGTGTGCTGCTGTGGAGCTGCGCTGGAGATGATGCTTCTAAAGCAGAGAGGAGGAGTGAGGAGCCTGGGCTCTCTCCCACTTCCCTATCGTGAGCACGGGGGAAGAGTCCAAGGGGGAATGGGAAGGTAACAGCACAGGTCTGGGAGGAGCAGAGCAAAGCAGGATGCCTGGGCACAGCTGAGACTCTGCAGAGCTGAGGAGATTGAATTTGACCTGACGAGCTGAGGGAATGATTTTGGGGTCAGTGTGAGCATTTTTAAGATTCTCCTTACTGTAATTTTTGCAGTGATGCAATCACCTCCTGCCTTCTGCTGCCAGGGCTGCCAAAAAGAGCAGTAATTTCACAGCAAGCCCTGCAGCCCCTGGTGTCTCTAAGGAAGCAGTTTTGTGTGTTGGGAAAGGTTCCCTTGGGGTTCAGGATGCTCCAATGAAGTGTTTTGAGCTCAGACAGACCCTGGGCTCTCCCTAAAGCTCTGCCCTCTCTGTGTTCACAGGCATACGCAGACTACATGGGCTTCATCCTCACCCTGAATGAAGGCGTCAGGGGCAAGAAGCTGACCTGTGAATACAAAGTTTCAGAGGTAGGAGAAGAGTTTGGATCCCCTTGTTACTCCTTTCCTGCCTTTTTGTTTGTTTGTTTGTTTGGGTTTTTTTTTTTTGTTTGGTTTTTTTTTTTTTTTTTTTTTTTTTTTTTTTTTTTTTTTTTTTTGCTCTACTGTATTTCTTGGGTGAGGAATGAATTAGCTTATCTGGGAGCCAAGGGAGAATGAGTATGGTTGGGGATGCAAATGTCAGGGTGCCATCCTCCTCTCAGGATGCAGAGACTCTGGGTGTGCTTGGTGGATGGGAAATTGAGCAAGTGGGCAGAAGCTGGTGGGGAATCGTGATGCATGTGATATTCCCTCCTGGTTGCAGGCAAAAGGCTGGCATGTCTGTACCATTCCTGTTCCCCAAGTGGTTTTTCTGTCAGAAAATCTGTGGCCAAACCACTTCTCTCCCTGTCACTTCTCATGTCTCAGACTGTGTTAATTGCACCGATCACCTCAGCCCAGGCTGTAGCTAAGTTGTGCAAGCTCTGGTTTGTTGTGACCTCAAGGCGTGTCACTGGCTGCACCTGCCTTGCCCAGGGTCCTGCTAAAAGTCCTGGGGCTTGCAGAGCTCACAGGGTGCTGGGTTGGGCAGGGAGGTTTAACCTGTGGGGCAGGATCACCCCTTCCAAGGTGTTAAGCAGAAAGCACCTGGTTTTCCCCTTGCATGAAAGTGGCTGTCACTTGTCCCTGCCTGCTGCCATAGCCAATTTTAATGGCTGGTCACCTTCTCAGGACATAGTGGAGCCAGAGAAAAAGGGCAGGCACCCTCAGTGGTGTCACTGCTGCTCTGGGGGCTCTCTGGATGGTGCCAATCCACAGAGCACACATTGGCCATCAGCTTTGCTTCCTTGTTGCACACTGAATCCCCCTCCCTTTGTCTGTGCTGCAATGAAGAGATCCTTGGATACATTTTTACTGATCATGGCTGTGCAACGAAGCTGGGAGTGATGTATAAAGATGTAGGCAAAGTGGGCAGCAGACTGGGCCCTGTGTTTATAGCTTCATTCTGGTGTGGGAGGGCAGCTGATGATGGTGTTTAATCCAGTCTTCGTGTTTGAAGTACCGTGTTGAGTCCAGCCTTCCCTTCTAGGAGCCAGTATGTGAATGAGAAACTCCCCTGTAGTTCATGGAGGGGATCAGGGATAATGAGTCTCTCCCTAACAGGCTTTGTGCCCTGCTTTTGTTCCTTCAATTCAGTAGAAACTGCTGTCAAATGCTGCTCTTGCTTTCTGCTGTTTGCATTTCACCTTTGAGTTTTGTCTTTGTCATGATCTCGCTTGTTCCCAACCATTCAGAGCACACTTCTAGGGAAACAAAGCATTAAAAATGAACAAAACAAAGAGGAGGGGAAAACCCCAGCCCTCTTCAACAAGCCCTTCGAGCTGTCAGGAAAAGCTGTACCAGGGCTGTGTCTGCAGAAAAGCACTCTTGGAGTGAATGTTTTCCATCCATGGTCCCAGTCTAAGTGACAAACAAGAGACACGATCCCAACTGCTTGGGAAGTGGCAGGGAACAAATCTCATTCCCTGCACACTGAGGAGAGCAGAAGCCTGTGACTTGAGGCACAGGTGGAGCATCCCCAGGGTTGTCTTGTTGATGAGGTTGCTTGTTCACACAGGCTGCTTTGTAGATCAAACTGCTTATCTGTGCTTTTAAAGGCTCAGCCCCTCGTGGCCTCTTCTTGCATCTCTGCTCAGCTTTCTTCTCTTTTGCTGTACCTGCTACCAATGTGCTTTTGTGCCATCCCATCTTCCTCTCTGATCAAATGCCAGGGACACCTTCCTTTGGCAAATGACCTCCTGAAATCCTTTTTGCTGAATGCATATCCTCTCTCTGACTTACTGGTATTGTTTTGCCATGGAATGAAAAAATGGAAGTATGGTCTGCTGTGCTTTGAAAGAGACAGCTTAGTGGTTTCCAGAGAGTGTGTGTCAATACCAACCTTTCTGCTGGAGCAGGAGCTGGATCCTGTGGGGGCTGAGCCCCCTTGGAGACTTGCTGAGCTTGCTCTGCTCCTACTGACACATTGTGTGGAGCTGTCCAGGGTTTGCTGGAGGCATCTGACAGGCGCTGATAGCAGGCTCTGGCACAGACACTGTGTCTGGCACAAGGTTGTGTGAGTGATAGGCTGTGACCTGCCTTCCCCTCCTGGAGGGAGTGTTTTCCATGTAGGGATCCATCAGCAACTTGCTGGGGCTGCAGCCTGGAGCAGTGACTTGGATCAGAGGAGCAGTGCAGTGAGGAGGACAAGGTTAATTTTTGCCATGCGAGGAGCAGACCTTCCCTTCAAACAGCCCAATGCACTGGGGGAAACTGGTTGGTCTTGTGGCTTGCTCTGCTTCCAGGAAGCAGATTTAGCAGCTCCCCATTCTGACAAGGGCCTGAGGAGCCCAGAGGGGGAGAGTTGGTCGCCACGGGCAGCTTTGGCTGCTGTGATGCCTCCTCAGCACCTTTGTCTGCCTGGCCTCTGCTCTTGAGAGCTGCTGACAGGTCTGTGCTCTGTAGGAAGCCCTGTGGTTTGCCTTTGGGACCGGTGGCAGACTCAGGGTCAAGGAGATGCAAAATCAGCACAATGAGAAGAGCAAGGAGAGCAGGGGGGAGGCTGCCCTTGCTTTGATCACTGGAAAGGTAAAGCAAAAATAGAGCTTAAAAACCCAGCCAGGCAAAACAGGCTGCAGTGGTGCTGATGGCTATGTTCCCATAAGCTCCTTTCTCCCCCATGGGGGTCAGCCCTGGATGTACAGGCTTCCTCTGCTGGACAATGGGAAGCTGCTTCTTTTAGTTACCCCCTTTTCAAAGGGCCTTGAGCCCAAAATGAGCTGCAGCTCTTTAATTATTTATTGATGTGGCTGAGCCGGCAGCTGGGTCCTGCTCTCCTGTGTTCAGTGGGGCTGGGCTTTTAATCCCTTTAAAGCCAGAGAGTGGGGAAGGGGAGGTTGGACTCTCTGCTCCCCAGGGAAGGAGCTGGTCCATGCCAGCCATTTATCCAGGCAGCACCGAGTGCTCGTGGAGAGGGTTTGAAATACGGCGGCTGCTCATAATGAGCTGCTGGTGCTGGCGGATAAATCACCAGCACGATTTAATTATTTAATGCAACCCAGTGCTGGGGATGCTGTTGCTTAATTGGAGGGGAATGCAATAGCCAGGAAGGAGTAGGCCTGAGTCCAAACGTGGCCCAGTGCAGTGGGAATGTGTTTGATTCCTCAGTGTTTCGGGAGCAGGGAGCTGAAGCACAGAGGGCTGTGCTGCTTTGGTCCACTCATATTTGGGGCACTGGCCTGTTAGTGCCTCCAGGGTCACCCAGAGCTTCAGGCTTTGTGCCTTTTTTTGTGTTCTTGGTGTGCTCAGGTCTTGTCCCAGTCTCTTGTCTGGCTCTGGCCAAATGTCGAGGTCCTGGGGTGGGGGTGGGAGGATCCCTCTCCTGCTTGTTCCCACTGGCTGATCCCACCAATGTCCTTGGAATCACTGTCTGTGGGAGGCTGTGTCTGCCATGAGACCCTTCCTCATGGGAGCAACCTGCAGCTGGCTCAGTGGCAGCACAGCTCTGCCAGGCCTGGCTCTGCCCACCCCCTTCAAGTGGCACTTCAAGGGCTGGAAACTTGCTGGGCTCTGCTGTTTCCTTGTCCTCCCAACAGCAGCGTGAGGAATTGAACCACAACCCAGGAGACCAGCCAGCTTCACACGGTCGATGCCTCCAGCAAAGTCAAACCAGCCGCTGCTTCTGCTGTCCTCTTTGTCCCCTTGAAGGAGGAATCCCCTCTCGAGACAGAGGAGCCTACATTGCCTGGGGCCTGGCCAGCTGCTGTGGCGGCTGATGGCTCTCCAGCTGCTTGGTGTAAGGCAGGGAGAATTCCAGAGCTTCTGGCAGGCTTGACCAGTTGTCAGCAGAGCCTCCTGAAACTGTCTGGAGCTGCTAAAAGTGCTGCCTGTGGTGTTGCCTCTTGGTATGGGGGGTGTAGCTGTTCTCCAGCTATTTGGGCCAGGCAGGGAGATGGTGTGCATTGGCCAGTTCTGGTCTGACAGCACAGCTGGAGACATTGTGCTGTGTCACCTGCTGCACCTCTTTTCCTTCATGGCCACTCTCATACATCCTACGTGGGTCCCTCACTTCCAGCACTGGGTCTGAGAAACATGGCTGTGGTCGTGCTGTTGTTGCTGTCTTCCCATCAGCTTTGTGTTTGTATTGAGACATTTCTCTGAGAGCTTCTCATTCCTGCTGATGAGAGCACTGGTGGGCTAGCCAGGCTGCCTCTTCCCCTGGATAGGTTGTATTTTGCCACATATAGTGGGTGTCCCTGGGCTGGAGCAGACTGGTGGTCTGGCTGGTAGGAGTTTGAAGCAACAGGAATCAGGCTGAGAAGGTTGACTTGCTGTACAAATGTGTCGTGGTTTAACAGCATCAACTGCTAATCCTGGCTCCTAAGAGACACTTCGGGACAATTATTAGAGCCTTGAGAAGGGCCTTTAAATCACATCAGCAGCCACTGGTGAGGATGCCTAGCACTGTATATGTGCTATTCTTTATCCTATGGGGAATGTAGGACCCTTAAGATGTTGAGCCTGAGTTATGTGTTGGAGATCCCTGAATTGTGTAGCACTTCCCTGCCTCTCTGTCCTGTGAGGACTGTTGTACAGCTGGGAGTTTGCTGTAGCTCTTCTCCAAGAGATTTTGGAGCACGGTGCTGTAACAGCTCATGAAAGACTGTGTGGGTGACTGGGGAGTGTGCCTCAGGCTGGGGTTTGTAGTGGACTGCTCTCCTGCAGGGAAGAATGGTTTTTCTGTCCCCTCTGCATTTTGAGGAGGATTGGCATAGCCCATTTCCACTTGCCACTCTTGGGAAGAATGGTGTGGGCTTTAATGACTCCCATCAAGGGGAGAGATGTCTGAGACTGAGGGACTGCTCTGTTTTATGTCCCTGTGACCCCTCACCCTCTTGCTCTCTGTAGCCCATTGAAAAGCTGGTGGCTCTGCTGAACACCCTCGACAGATGGATCGATGAAACCCCGCCAGTGGATCAACCTTCTCGCTTTGGGAACAAAGCCTTCAGGACCTGGTACGCCAAACTAGACCAGGTGAGCATGTCTGTGCTGTGTAGTGTTACCTGCAGCTCCCACAGAAGGGCAGTGTGCCCAGCAGGGCTGGGAGAATGGCTCTGTCACTGTGTGGCAGCCAAACAGCTTACAGAGGAATTGCTCAGATAAGCCTTGAAGGATCCACCTCTTAATACGCATCACTTACCCTGACTTGGTGCTATCTTTCCCTCTTGTGAGAGCATATGGGCCATGTAAATGCTCTTGGCCGGGTCTCCAAGTTCTGGATGAGTCACAAGGGCTGTCCAAACCCAAGGAATTCCTTTGCACAGTAACTGCCCACTGTGTCACAAAATGAGAGAAAGATCAGGGAAAACTGCTCGAATTCCTTCAGCTCAGAGCACTGGCCCTGCACCAAGCTCTGGAGGTGGCACAGCCCCAGTTCCAGCAGCAGTGGCCTTGCAGCTGCTCTGCTGCTCCAGTGATGCTTTTGTCCTGGAGATGGTTCAGGAGGTAACTGATTCAATGTACTTGGGTGATGAGGCTTTTCTGTCCTACAGGATGTGTGTGGCCTGAATAGATCTCAGGACAAACTCTCCCTGACTTGTTCCATCTCTGGAGATGACTTCTCCAATAGGAGAATTTGCTCCTCTCTCTTGGTGCCTCCAGGCATTGCAGAGCACCATTGCAGCCTGTGACAGCATCTGAGCACAGGGTGCCTTGTCCCTGGGGACTGTGACAGATCTCTTCTCACCCGTGGGAGTCTTTTGTGTCTTTCAGGAGGCAGAAAAGTTGGTGTCAGCAGTGATTCCCAAGCATTTGGCTGATGCTGCCCCAGAAGTGGCTGTGTACCTGAAGGAATCCGTGGGGAACTCCACCCGCATTGACTATGGCACAGGTACCTGGGCTTGCACACTGGCCAAGGCTGGGTTTGTTGGGAAGGCACCCTTTGGAGTTGGGTGCTGTATTTATTTAAATATATCATTACCACTGTTTTTAGGGCCAGCTTGAAATGAACACCTTCCTTTTAGGGCCCCCTGCCCTGTGTGGGCTGTGACTGAGAGCTGGGGCCAGGAGCTGTGCTAGGGCTGTGACACCCTTTCACATCTCATCCAAGGAAATGGGAACCAAGCTGTTCTAGGATGAGCTGTAGTTTTCAGCAGTCTTGCAGCAGGCAGTTTAAAGGGATGAAATGTACTGGCTTGAATTGGAAGTAGAGTGAGAACCATGTTCATGTTCAGTGGGAGGTGTTCCTAGAGGGACATCAGAATGGTCTGGTGCTCCCTAGAAGGGAATCACTGCTTACAGAGGGACTTTGAAATCTGGAGGTAGAAGCACCTGAGGAGATACTGAATTGCAGGGGAAATAACCACACAGGCTTCAGTGAGAAGTACATACAGAATTGTTTGCACGCTCTGGTTCTCTCTGGAGGATAGCTGTGTCCTCACCAAAAGGCAGGAGAGCAGGATGCTGTGAGTGCAAGAAAACGTGACTTGGGCAGGGAGAGGAAGAGGAGGCCGTGGGTAAAGACTGAAGGATTGGAGGCTCTGGAGTGCTGGCTGCAGCTCACTGGCACCAGGGGGAGATGTTGTCCTTGGAAAGGCTGGATGGGGTTTGGTCAGCTCAGAGAAGGAAATTCAACCTCTCCTCCCATCCCATGTGTCCCAAGCCAGGGGCCCATGTCCCAGCTCACTGTGTCCAGACTATGGGTGCATTTTGTTCCTACATTGGGAGCTGCACCTGTCCAGTGTGGAGCTGCTGATCTTATATTTCCCTTCTTCCATGATCCTTCCTACTAAAAGACATTTCTGGGTTTGCTGGTTGTTCCTTTTCCTTGCTGTTAGCTGGAGGGCCAAGCTGCAGATCCCAGTACCTTCTGGGACAGACTGTTCCTGGCAGTATCATGGGATCTGCATCCTTCCAGCACAGAGATATTTTTGTAGCAGGAGGAAATCTGTTTGCTTGCAGATGTGAGGTTGTCTTGCATCCCCCAAACAGATGACTCTGCAGTGCTCCACTTCCCTTGCTGTGCCAAGCTCCTGGGAAAGTCCCTGCCTTGCTCCCAGCATTCCCAGTTGGAGCTGTTTTTCCTTAAGAAGTTCTTTTCTCTAAGTTAATCATCACCTTATGAATGTCTAGAAGGTATAATTTGGGTGGGTGCTGCAGGGGGATGAAATATTGTCAGCTCATGGCATTAACAGTGACAACAGGGTTGAGAGAGGATGTGACTGCTGTGATTTCTGAAGAGCTGTTGTGGTGTCCACAGAAAGGTTGTCCTGGGGGCCAGAGACACCTGTGTCATGTCTCTTCATGTCTTTTAACTCCAGGGCATGAAGCTGCTTTTGCAGCCTTTCTCTGCTGCCTCTGCAAAATCGGTGTGCTCAGAGTGGATGACCAGATGGCCATTGTCTTCAAAGTGTTTAACAGGTGAGGTAATGGGAGGAGAAGGGCTGGAAGTATTGGGCTGTTTGGGGGGAAGGGTAGAATGGGAAAGCTGAAGACAATTTTAGACAAAATTAGGAGCAGATGTACTTTTTAATGGACTGTACGCTGACCCATTATAACTGTCTCAAAAAGAGGTGATGGCCCCTCGTCTTCAGAGGCAGAGTGTCCTTCTGGAAAGTTACTTTAGTGAAGCACAAGTTACTGAACTCTGTGGGTGAGGCTCTGTGCTTTGTGATAGACAGGAATATCTGATCAGAGGATCTAACATCTCTTCAGGCATCAAAAATAAAAAATCTATGCAAGTGGCAGGCCTCCACTGCTCCTTCTAGATGTGTTTCCGGCCCAGGAGGTAGAGTTGATAGCGATGAGACTGGTGGAATGGGTGTTTGGAGTCCAGAGATGTAATCCCAGCTGTATCACTGTTTGGTGGCATGGAAACAATTTCCTTCAATAGTACTTCCAGCTTTAATTTTCCACCTGAAAAGTGGAAGTAGTGATTGCTGTAAGCTAGAAAATTCCGTGCTCTTTTGGAAGTTGGTGAAGGGATGCAAAGTGTCAATGTTTTCAAATAACAGTGGGGATGAGGAAAGATCTGCATGATCATAAGACATTGCAGATAAAATAAATGCCTGCCACTGGATTTCTCTGTGCATTTTGTGTTAGGTACCATCAGGCTGCTTTCTATGGCAAAGGAGCTGAATATATATTCTCTGAACTGTGCTGTATTGTGGGGGTCCTGCTTACAAGTGATAAATTGTGTCTTTTCCCCAACTGGTTGTTCTTGTCCTCACAAATATCAAAGACAGCAGAAGGCCTTGCCTTAACCTTTCCTGTTCTCTTTGGTCTCAGGTACCTGGAAGTGATGCGAAAACTGCAGAAAACCTACAGGATGGAGCCTGCTGGCAGCCAGGGTGTGTGGGGCTTGGATGATTTCCAATTCCTGCCTTTCATATGGGGCAGTTCCCAGCTGATAGGTACTTATAAATATCTTCTTGTGTCCCAGGTTGCCCTCTGCCCCATTTGTCTGGGTTCTAAAGATGATGGGACCTGGGGCTGACTTTTAAATTCAAATATGTCAGATTTGTATATAATACAGCAGGAGAGATTGGGGCTTAGATTTTTATTTTTTTTTACCTCAGCTTTCCAGATAAAGCTGGTTGGGAGATGGAAGGCTTCCTTGTATAGTACTTCTGTCTTTATTGCAATCACTGCAATGAAACTTTTTAAAAGGAGAGTCTTGGTTTTGGTGCTAAAAAATACAATTTCTGCTCTAGGGAGTTTGTCCCTGGAGAGAAACTGGAGAGGGGGATGAGATAGAAGGGAGCAACTCTGTTCTGCCTTTTAAAGAGCTCTGATTGAAGGGTTGTACTTCTGGGTGAGGGGCAGCACATCACCTGGTTGAACTTGGTCTCAGGAGGGGATTGCCATACAGGTTACTTCCTGTTGTCTCTTACTCTTTTTAGACCATCCAAGTCTGGAGCCTCGGCACTTTGTTGATGAGAAGGTGGTAAATGAGAACCATAAGGACTTCATGTTCCTGGAGTGCATCCTCTTCATTACAGAGGTGAGGAATGGAAGGTTTGTCCCATAGGGACATTCTTTTGACATTAGATACTTGGCTCTGGCAGTGGTTTTCTTTTCCTCCTTTGCCTGTTTGTTTCCTCTCGTGGAACAGTGCAGATGAACCATTGTTGCATGGCTGAGGTGTTCTCCTTGAATGAGCTGAGACAGGGATGTTGAGAAGAAAGTCTAATTAAGCTGGATGGGCTGTGGATTGTAGTTGAAGGGAGCTGTAACAAGTGCAAACAAATAACTGTGGATCATCACTTGGATCAGTCAGTGGGAACTTGGATGGAGAAGGCTGGTTCCTGTAGATACACTAGGAAGATGAAGTAGGAGCTGTGAAATGACTGGGCTTGCCAAGACAGCCTCCCTTCCCTGCAGCCCTTGGGTGCTGCCTGGCAGCCCCGGGCTTCCCCTTGCTTAGGGCAGGCTCCCAAACCTCTGTGCTGCTGTCTCCTCCAGAATCTACCAAGAGTTGCCCACTAAATGCACCTTTTTTGTAACTGACCTAGAGCAGAGGTGGTGCTGAGATTCCCCCAGCTGGCAGCACTCTCCGGACTGTTTCTGCTCAGGCACTGCTGGACCCTTTGGAGAGGGGTGGGTGATCCTCAGCTTGTTGGCAGCCATGGGCTGTTTCTCAGTGAGGGAGCTCATGGCTTGCTGCCCACAGCATCAGTGGAGGATTTGGCCGTGTTTCTCCCAGTTCCCTCACTGCACAGTCTGGACAGGGAGAGTAAGAACTACCCGCTCTGTTGTGGTGAGGGATTTCTTGTCTCTGGCAAGAGGAAGTTGATGGGATTAATTTTGAAGGACAGAGTGCAGTTCTGCCTTTGTTCTGTTCACTTTCCCCCTTCCTCGCCTCTCTAATTTAGTGATTAGATGAGAAGGGAGGTTACAGACTATGAACTTAGCCTTTCATGTAGGAAATCTTCATAGGAGCCTTTGGCCCAAACCCCAGAAGGTGCTGTGTCAAGTCTTACTAAATCTGGTAGGGTTTGTTGGTACTCAGCACCTCACAGGGTTTAACCCTTGATGCCAAGATAAATCATACCATGGGTAATAAAGAGGTGCTGGTGGAAGAGATCAAGATGTGGACAGGAAATCAGGAGCCAAGGTGGTCAAAGATTTATTTTAGTTCAGGCCTCTGTAATATCCAGACAGTGCACTGACCTGTTAAAAAACATACATCTCTTGAAATGTGCGTAGAAGATTCTGCAGCGCCCAGTTGACAGGTGAAGTTTAAAATACCCAGCACTTCAGGTGCTTCAGGTCACTCTGCTTCTGCCTGCAGAAAGTCAGCTCTTTAGTAGGCTTTTCAAGGAAGCGATTTGAATTCCTTTTCTGCACATTTGTTGTGAATCATGGAATTCGGTGTTTCTTCTGAGTTCCCCAGTGCCACCTGGTGGCAAGGAGCCCTCTTGGCCCTCCTGCCGTGAGCTGAAAGGAACGGCAGCAACCTGCATTACCCCATCCACGGTCTATTCAGTGCATCTCCATGCGAGTGCTGCTTCATTTTTATAAAGATTTCCCTTTTAAAACTTGAGCTTTTTCCCTCCCAAGCGCCCGGGAGTGCCGTGACAGCCACTAGGGGGGGCGAGGCAGCCTCAGTGCCCTCCAAATGCTTTCTCTCCAAAATCAACAACAAAACAAAATAGCAGGAAAAAAAGATAGAAGGGATTAAAGACTTTAATAAATGAACGGTATTATTTTCTTCTGAGCTTGTCATCTGGAAACAGCTCTCCTTTAAAGGTGTTAAACACGTAACAAATACCACAACAGTTCCCATAGTGGGTCTGGTACATCTTGCCAACATGGGAGCAGGTTTTGTTTCAGACTACAACTGAGGAGGGTTGTTTTCTGTCAACTGAGAGAATATTCTCTTGAGCAGATAGTGTTCTCAGCCCCCAGGTGATGTTTCAGGAATATGAATATATGCTGTTGTGGTGTTTGCCAGGCATGTATTTAAACCTCAGGCTTTTAAAGCAGCAGCACAATGATGTCCAGGCTGAACCCACCATGGCATCCTCCTTAGAGGAGTGCCCAGGCACGGCACTGAATCTTGCATGAGCTGACCTGGTGTTGGGAAATCTGCAGGGTGGGTTTGGACCTGAACATGTGGTTCTGGTACAGGGTGAGGTTTGCAGAGCTGGCTGGGACTTGGGCTGTTCCCCTGGTGCTGCCTTTGCCTGCCAAAGGGGTGTGTGTAGTACCTGAAGGTGTGAGGATGAGGAGGGTTTGGAGCATCCCTGTGGTGCCTGCCGCCCAGGGGCTGTGGAGGACAGTGACACAGGGCTGCCTGTGTGTGTGCAGAGGAGGGGAGCTGGATACACCCCAGCTGTTGTGGGGGATCAGTACATTTGCCCAGATGCTCCTTCGAGAGCTCAGGGCAGGCAGCAGGAATTTCAGCTTCAATCTGGCTTCTAAATTTGGGAAGGGAGGGCTCGGGTTTCTGCTGGAAGGGAAGGAGCTGACAGGAAAGCACGGCCTCAGCCGTCCCCCTCCCCCCTGCACTGACAGAGGAACCATTTACAAAAGGCCGATTCTCTTGGGAACCGAGAGGCAGGAACGCCACGTCTGTGAGTAATTTCCTGCTCAATATGGCTGCTCTGACTCACTCTGTTCCCCTGGGGTCACTGCGGGACTGCAGCGCGCTCGCCGCCTCTCGCTCTCCCCCTCAGCTCTCCCTCTTCGCCCTTTGTGGCTGGAAGGAGATTTTTTTTTGTTGTTGTTATTCCCCTCCTCATCCCTCTTATTTTACCCACCCCAGCTTGAAACCATAGCCAAGCCATCCCTTGCTGGGCGTCCTGGGTGAGGAGGGCCACAGTGGTGGCCGTGCCAGGCATGAGCGTGGGACTGGCCAGCTGTGCCTGCCTGCTTGGCGCTCTCTGGCTTAGGACGGGGAGAAGAGCGTGGTGGTGGCTGATGCCAGCTGTGCCCCTGTGAAGGGCGGTGACGCCGGGGGAAGGTTTGGCCTCAAAACTCAGGCAGCCAAACCTCCCGTGTGGGGAGGGGAGGCTCTGATGGAGCCGCCTGGCGCGGAGCTCCCTGGCAGCCGCTGCTTCGGGTGCCCACCGGTGCCAAATGCTGGAGCTGGGTAATGCGCCGGCGCTGCCGGGGAGCGCCGTGCTTTGTGTGTGTGCACGTTTCATCTCATACCCACGAGGGAAGCGTGTGGCGGAGGGGACAGGCAGAGGCTCATCTGTCATCCTGCAGCTCACGGGAACCTCCGAGGGGAAGTGGAGATGCACCCGCGCTCTCCTGGCACCAAGCAGAGCTGCAGAGCCGCTTCCCCTGCTGCTCCAGCCCCAAGGCCAGCGGGTTTGAAGCACATCACCCTCCAAGCAGCGGGGTTTTTGGGTCCTCCCACCCTCTCCCTCTCTTTCCTTCTCTGCTGCAGGCTGGTGTCACACAGGCATTGCAGAAAGGCAGCAGCATTTTCCCAAAGCACACTGATTGGCCTTGCTTGCTTTTTTAGTGAGCAGAGAGGTTGTTTAGGAGGCGCTTTTCCCACCCTCTCTCCAGGCCTGTGCGTGCACAGAGGGAAGGGGTTAGTTGTTTGAGCCCCAGGTCGGGAATGAGAGTCCAAGAGATTCCTCTCTCCCCACGCTCCTCTTTAGTGTGAGCTTCGGCCTTGTGGTTTCTGATGTCATGGGAACTTCGCTCAGTCAGAGTGGCTGTGTTGTATTTTTCTCCCTGAGGGTCTGTTTTTGTTCATGGAGGAGAAGGAGAGACAACTACCCAGGGAATCTACATGCAACTGCCCCTGATTGCAGCTTCTCTCCTGCCCTCCCTCCTCCAAACCCCTCGCCCCGGGAGGAGAAACAGTGGAGTATAAAAAAAAAAGAAAACAATTTAAAGCATCTGCTGCAAGCCAGCAGCTCACAGCTCTGGAGCTGGTTTGGAGAGCACGTCCCTCTGCTCCTGCTTCCCCTAGAGCCCTCCTCAGCTAGAGGCAGGTGTGGAGTGGGCTGTGGACACAGAGCTGCTGCCAACCTGCACTGCCCTCTGTATTCAGGGAAGGCAGCAACGGTTGTCGCTGCTGCTTGTTGTTGATCTGAATGGGGAATGAGTCATTTTCTTGGAAAGCCCAGCAGTGCTGCACTGGGAGGTTTCTGGGTAGAATAGGAACAGCGTTGAGCCAAGCTCTACTGGGGGGAGAACGGGATTTTATGTGGGGCTTTTCTAATACAGTCATTAAAAGGGAGGTGTGCAGAGGGACGTCTGATTAGGAAAGCGTGGCAGGAAAAGGTTTAATTTTATCAGGGAAGGAGGGGAGCTGGACTGCCAGGGCTTCATGTGATGTGGCCACAGCGGGAGGGAGCACAGAGGGAGGGAGGGAAGACTCAGTGAGGTGGCTGGTGCGTGGGTCACTGGGCTTGGTGGGAATGTTTGCTTGGAGAGTGTGAGCATGAGTCACTGCTGGTGCATGAGCTTCCTGGCTGGCCTGGCTCCCTCAGCCCTGTGCTTGGGTCTCTTTCAGATGAAGACAGGCCCCTTTGCTGAGCACTCAAACCAGCTCTGGAACATCAGTGCCGTGCCCTCCTGGTCCAAGGTCAACCAGGGCCTCATCCGCATGTACAAGGCAGAGGTGAGTGCTGTGGGCAGGGGGAGGCTGCTCAGCCACACACCTGCTCTCTTCCACAGCATCATGGGTCAGCTCTGGTGCTGCTCCAGGTGTGGGGACCCCATCACAGCCATTTGTTACTCCTTGCTGACTGTGGCTTGGGAGTCCTTGGCCATTCAGGTGCTGGTGGCTTGAAGGAAGCTCCTGCCTTGTGTTTGCCCCAAAACCAATCACAAAGTGGCCATTCCTTGCAAACATAACTTTTGCCATGTCTTGTCTCACCATAGTACAAGTACAGATCTCCAAATTAGGGCCAATGTCTTGACCTGCTTGTTCTTCTGCTCCACCACTATTTTACCAGCTAGAGGAGACTTATTTTAAAGTACCATCCTATGTTTTAAGAGCCCTAGAGCAGGCTGAATGCTTTCTACTGATTTATCCTTTCTACAAACCCCAGCCATGCCATATGCCAGCCCAGTGAGACCACAGCCACCTCTCTGGTTTGGCCAGCCTCCGCCCACCAGCTCTGCTGGCGTGTCCCCAGGCTTTCCTGGTGAACCCTGACCTGGAGAACTGGGCAGTTTTGGCTCTCCCTTATCTTCCTTCCTGCTCAAACTAACCCTAGGCTTGAGGAAGCAGGACAGGAACCACCACATCTGGGCCTCCGGAGGGAACGGTGTTGGCTCTGCAGGGCCCACTGGCTGCACTAAAGCACTGGAGGAGCAGGGATGGTGCAACTCCCTGCTTGGCACCAGGGGGAGGGTGGTGCCTGAAAGAGTTAATCCCACACCCTGCAGTGCTGCTGGTGTCAGCCGTGCTCCTGGTGGGAGCTGGGACAAGCTCCTGTTGCTGGGACACAGAGCTCTGCAGGCAGCTCTGCTCAGGCCCAGCGCACAAAGGGGTTAACTGTGCTGAATGGCCGCTCCCTCCCCCAGCCCTTCCTCTGCACTGCACATCCTGTGTTTAGGTTCCAGGCCACATACCTCTCTAATCTGTGAGGTGTCACTCCCAGGCCCGCTGGCTCCTTCCGCCCCCAGCTCAGTTTTCCTCCCAGCCTCCAAAGAGGAGAAGTGGGGCTGGGGGCCGACCCCCTCGCCTGGCTGCTCCTGGGAGGGGTGCCCTGGGCTGCTCCTTGGAGAGGGGGCTGTCCCTTGGCTGCAGCTCTGTCACAGGGGCTGGAGACACTGCCTGCTGGAAAACCCTGAGCTGGAGGCTAAGCCATGAGAGCTGAGGGGTCTGAAGGGAAGACTACAGCACTGTGAGTGCCTTTAAAGTGAAACATGAGTCTCCTAAAACCTAGAGCTTCAGTGTGGTATTTTTCTCTGCCTCAACAGCCCTGCTGTGGTCCTTCCTTCCCTTTGAATCAGTTCCTTCACAAGCTGGGTGCTCCCCTGGCATCCCACATTCCCCAGGATGTTCAGGTGCTCCTGCCTGGTACCCCACATGCCCTGTGCCATGGTTGTTGCCACCTGCACGTGGCTGGAGCAGCTTGGCAGTGATGAGCCCACAGTGCAGTGCACACATTCACCATGTGCTGGCAGATTTACCTGTCCCTTGGCTGGAGAGAGCACAGCTCAGGGATTCTCTAGAGACTGGGAGATTCTTTGACTCTTCTATGTGCACCCAAGACATGGTCTTTTCTGAAGGCCTTAGTCCGTTCTGAGTAGCAGGTGACTTTCTGTGTGAAAAGGCTGGAACCAGTACTGGTAGGTTTCTAGAAATATCTGAGATGTAGCTGTGTCAAGGGGAGAATGCAAAAACTGCTAGGAAGGGTAATGATACTAATTTAGGCTAAAGTGAAAAAAAACATTGAGTCAACCAAAGAGCTTTAAATTTAGTTTTTTTCCTCAAATAATATTTGTAGGTCTTAAAGGACTAATCCTAAAAACATGATCCTTGTGTAATATTGTCCTCTCTTGCCATGGCATGGAAGCTGTGTTCACCTAAATAGGCAGAGGAGAGGGGATACTCCTGCTTAGGGAACCCCAGGGTTCTTTACAACAGATAGATTATCTCTTTAGATAAAATCTGTTCTGGGGAGTTTTCTACCCTGATGCTGGCTCAGCCAGTTCCTGCCTGGCTTGGGAGATGACAGGGCTGTGGATGTGGACATGGCAGCATGGCTGGGCAGAGCTTTCAGTTATGGTGTGCCTGGCCCTGCAGGTTACACAAACATTTGCAACTAGAGGATCTCTTTGACTGATTTTCTGGGAATGACACAAGGTTAGGAGTCACTTAACCTTCATCCTTTGCAAACTGAATCCATCTGGGTGTCTCAGGCCAGGCACAAAGTCACTGCTGGAGATCTTGTCTCTTTTCTGCTGGCTCCCAGCGTATTTCTGCTCTGTGTAGCCTTCAGCAGTGCAGTCTTTCTGCAATTAGCCACTGCCAGCATTGGCAGAAGGGAAGTCAGCAACACCCCTCAAGAGCTGACGTGGGTCTTTGTCCAGCTCAAGGCAGGCAGCTTCTGTGGCAGAGCCTGGGGCATGTGATGGCAAAGAGAGGGAAGTTTTGGGGTTGTGGTGTCGCTTTGTCTAACTGGCAAAGTGAGAGCAAGATTTCAGGTTTTGTTTGTTTTCCCCTCCCTTCTCCCTGCCCCTCTCATCACCCATTGCAATTAGATCAGGTGAAATCAGACACTCAGCTGGAGGCTGGAGCTCTGTAACACACCTGGGGTGGCTGGGAAGCACTGGATGTGGGACTGCACTGACCAGGACCAGGATTGAGTGGAGGCAGCTGCAGAGGATTGGGTCACTTGCTGGAAACAGACCAGGAGAAATCCCACTTGGTGGGAGTGGGGCAGCCCCCAGACTTAGTCCATCTAAAAAGCACTCCAAAGGCTTTATCTCTTCTCTGTCTCCTCTGTGGGATGACTTTAAACAACTGACAGAAAGCTCAGGTGTGTCTGTGTGTCCAGGAGCTGTGGTCTGGATCCAGGCACTCCAGGGTAGATGAACAGTAGACTGAAGACAGTGTGTCTTCAACTCTGTGTGTTTACAAAATTCCAAATGTGTCTATTTATAATATAATGGATGAAGATGTGTTCACTTGAAAGTCCACGGGCTTTTCTTATTCTCTCCATCAAAGGCAAGTGAAGAAGTCGATAGAATAGAGTGTGGTTAAAGCAGCAGCCTTGATGTTTTTCCCCTGAGCCTGCTTTTGAGTCTCCTGACCTTTCCTTCTCTGCAGTCAGTCAGGAAATACTTTCCATTGTAACTAATCTAGTCCCAGTTCCATCTTTCAAGGTTGAACTTGATGCATGAATCTGCTCCCCAGTTGAGTCCCAAGCAGACCTTCAGTGGCATCAAGATGGTGGCAAGAAGAAATAAGCCTGAAATTGAACTAGTGTTGGGTACAGTTTCATTCACAGCTGATGCAAGGAAGGCCCTGTTGCTGAGTACATCTGATAATCCAGTAAACTTGTGCTAGTCCTGGATAGAGGAGGAGAAGCCTGTCTCTTCTTGAGCTGGTGATGTGTTACATGGAATGGATACCCCTTCTTCCCTCTGGTGGTAAAGTCTCTTCATCTGGAGCCCAAACCAGTCTGGTTTTCCATGGGAATCCTTAGACTAATTGGGCTGACATTCCTAGCTGTCAGCATCTCCAATGTTCATTTCTCTCTGCTCTCACCTCCTGTCCATGTTACCCAGCCCTGCTTCCTCTGAGAGTTTGTCTAAGTGGTGGTGTGGAGAGACGGCAGCAGCTCTGAGCATTGGGAAGCTTTGAAGGTGACATGCCCTGATGCTTGCAGGACTTACTTCTCCTTGGTGCCTTGCCATGGAGATTTGTGGTTTTCTGCCTGGCTATTATTCCCCAGGGGTGGATACAGCCGTGCTGTACTCTCACCACCTCCAACCTTGTTTGGCTCCATTGTGCTTGTGCTTGGAACCAGTTGCCTGACGTCTGGCTCCAAAGGGATTACTGTAGGCCTGGGCTTCTGAGTACAAATCCTTCTGTTTGCCCATGACGACAGCACGAGGGCAGGGTGCCTGTGCCTGAGTCCTGCCTTGGAGTGAGAGCTGTCTGCAGCTCACAGCTTCCCCCCACCCCCAGAGTCTCCCCTGCTGCAGCGAGTCCAGTTTGGCCCCATGGAGAGCACAAGGCTCCTTCCTGTGGAGAATTGTAACCACAGGCACTGCTGAGCTCTGTGTGATGGAGTTGAGCCTGCACTGTGCCCTCCATGAGGTTTGGGCAGTCTGAGTCTGCAATGACGCAAAAACCTGGGCTCTGAGTGGCTCTGCCAGGCAAGTGCTGGCAAACTCTGACGTGGTTATTGACCACAGTCCATGACCTTCCTGCTGTTGGACTGGTGAGTAGAAGGGGCTGTGCCCTTGCAGCCCCACTCACCCTATGCAGAGCCCAGTTGCAGCTGCAGGAAGTAGCTCTGAGCTAATCTGCTTTGTTGTGGATCTATGTGACTGACCCATGATCCATTACTCTTCGATGGGAGGTGGGAATTTCAGAGGTGAAGGGTTGTCGGAAACAGGATCATATCTTAAACTATGGCTGCAAAATCACTGGTGCTTGTCCATCAAAGACCTGAGAGTCTGGAATGCAGTTTGAGCAGTGCCTTGCAGCTACAGAATGGTGCCTCAAACCCAGAGTGTGGGCACTGGCCTTGGAGGGGAAAGTCTCTCTGCCCTGGGGGATTCTGCAGTTCTCAGTGTTTGTAGGGTAAAGCTCTTCAAAGACATCAGCTTGAGCAAGGAGAGTGGTGAGGGAGAAAGCTGCTGACATAGACATGCTGCTTCTGCTTGTGCTTCAGGCCTCCCCATACTGAATTTCAGTAAGAAAAATACTCTGGCTGAAGGAAAGGGGACGGGGTTATGAAGTGCTACTGGCCTGAGAAGGCTGATTGGAACATGAGGCGGGGGGAGACATGGGGCTGATCCTCTGCCTTCATCTGAGCTGAGTGGCCCCGAACTTGTTGCCTCCTGACCCTGCGGGAAGGATGTGGCTCAGGCTGTGTGTAAGGTGGAAACGTCTCCTGAATTCACCTCTCTTTATCTCCCCTCCTGCAGTGCCTGGAGAAGTTTCCTGTGATCCAGCACTTTAAGTTCGGCAGCCTGCTCCCCATCCAGCCTGTGACATCCTAAGGAGACCGCAGGAGGAGCCGAGGCAGCGGAGGCACAGCACGGCGCTCTTCCTCCTCCCCTCACCCCTCCTCAACCACCCAGCCCATCCATTCCTGCACATCCTCATCGGCAACCACAGATCCAAAGCACTCGCCGGCCTGGCACGGGAGATGGGACCTGGAGCAGCTCCTGCTGCACGTCCTCACCCTGGGGACGTCTCGCCAGCGGCCGAGCCGGGGCCGTGCTGCTCCGCTGTGCCGCGTCCGCGCGACTGCCGGGAATGGGGATGGGTTTGAGCAGGGGCTGCCCTGCAGCAAAGGCCCTCTGCTTGGCTTCCCAAGAGAAAGGGGTGTGGAGGGGAGGAAGGCACGTGTGTATGTGTTGGGCAGTGGTAACTGCAATTTCCCTTTTGAATTTCACTGGAGTTTCCTGTTGCTGTTTGCTTTGGGAAACGACTGCGCGGGGCAAGGTGTGAGCCTGCGTGTGTCCGTATCAGCCAGCTCTGCCTGCACCGGAGGTCTGAAATGGGAAAAGGGAGTTGTAGGGAGTGTCTGTGGGTTGTGGAAGCCTGGGGTATTGTTTCACCCTTTTTCTGGGTAAGGAAAGCGCCCTCCCTCCACCTCTTCTGCAAGGTTTCCTGGGTCTTCTTTTCCCACTAGCACCTCTTCTCTTGGGTGAAGCTGGAAACCTTCTGGGCTGCAAGGGTCTGAGCTGGCTCTGGAGCTGGAGACAAGGTCCCTGGAGGGACCCAGCTCTGTGGGAACAGCTATGCAAAGACACTGCTCAGGCTCCCTCTTAACTGGCACAAACCCTGACACATTCACACATCCATAACTGGGTCCAACCTGCCCTCTACACTTCCCTGTGCTTTGCTGCCCTGGGGCTGGGCTGGCCTCAGTGGCACAAGGTGACCGTGGTTGCTCCTGCTTGGTCATAAATTGTAGTGACACCCCCATAGCAAAGGGATTTCCCCACGAAGCAGCAGGATCCCCAATGCTTTGAGGGGGACATCCCTGGAGCAGAGGCAGCATGAGGGGGCAGCATGCAGCTTCTTGTGCATTTATATACTCGCGCTGGAAACAAAAAGCATAAATAGCCCAGGACAGCAGGTTATACCTGGAGGAAGCTCTTTCCCATTGTCCTTCCCTGCTGGTGTTGCTGTGCTGGACCTCAGGCAGGGGGACCAGTGCCACCAACAGCAGTGTGTTGAAGGCAGGTAGTCTGGATTACACCAGCAGCATCACTGGAGGGCAGAAAGGGCTGGTGCTGTTTTTGAGATGAGCTGCCTGTCCACAGATCATGACCAAGGTGGTGCACAGCTTTGCAGCTGCAGTGGGGATGTGTGTTCTTGGGGTTCCCAGGCTGGGTGTGGCAGGGACAGAGGTCTGGACTGGTGTTTGCTGGGGGTCAGAAACAGCAGGAGTCCTTCCTCTGGCATTCCTGCAGACCATGAAGGGGCTGCCCCCAGCCAGGCTGCTCAGCTTTTGCTGCTGCACGGCTTTACTGCTGGGGTGGGAGGAGGAAACCTGGTTGTGATTTTTTCTTTTTTTTTTAATATTTTTTCATTATTTTTAACAGACCTACTCACTCCCTCTTGTAAAGGTTCTTGCAGGCACTCAGGGGAAGGAGAGTAAGAAAGGAGTCTAAGTTAAGAGGTGGTGAAATGTCCACAGAGCTGAAGCAGAGCTTTCTGGCATTGTTGCTGTCCTGTCTGCTCCTGGCTTGGCCCTGGACAGGGGATGGGGGACAAGGAGCTTTTAACCTGCCTGAAACAACTCTATAAATTTGTATTTTAAATGAAAATGGAAGACTGGGGTTAAGTCTTGTTTTATTCCTAAATGGGATGTGTTTTGTCTTGGCTTTCCAAATGAATCCGCTCCTGGAATGTTGCTGGAGATCTGTGTGCTTGCTGGGGCTTGATGAGTCCATCTTCAGTGGAGCAGCCTGTGCCTGGAGCAGAGACTCACGGTGTCTCCACCTGTGTCCCCTCACGTTGCTGTGTCTTTTGGCAGGTGTCCCCATACTTTAAATGACTGTGCAGCATCTGGCCAGCAATGCCTGAGCAAAAGCCCCTGGTTTACTTTATCTGCCCAATGGTCGGGAAAACATCTCTGCAGGTTGTCTTGTGGAAATGAGGCTTCCATGCAAAAGGATGGGTGGAAATTTTGACATTGATACATGGGAGGGACTCCAGGAATGTGGAATACAGCACCAAAAAAGGGTGGAGAGGTGCTTCCTTTCCCTGCAGCTGCATCATTGCTCCCTGGGACAGTGTCCCTGGGCTTGGGACCTGTGGAGGCGGTGGGAGGAGGCTCATGCACAGCTCTGTGTTTGTTGCTTGCCCGAGTCTGCACATCTGTCCTGCTGGAGATTTTGGGATGTCAAGCAGCTAATTCTCGTTTGAGTCTTATCAGCCCGCTTGGGATGTGCCCCCATCACGTGGCAGCCACTTGCTTTGCCTCCCTCCTGCTCCCAGTGACATCCCCCGTGGGCTCAGCTCCTCTGCCCACGCGTGTGGCAGCACCCGGGGCTGCTCCGTGTCCGAAGCAGCACTTCCCACCTCCCCCCGTGTTGTAGGTTCAATTAAAGTTTCTGTGTTTTGCACTGGTGACTGTGTTGGTCTCTCTCAGACTGGGTTTGCTCCTGCTTTGGGAGCAGAGCCAGCAAAGCCAGCGGCCGGAGCCTTCGGCACAGGGAAGAGGCCTTGTGGACGCGCTTGCCATGTCGGTGGTTGACCTCGTGCTTGCACTAAAATTGATTCATTATTTAACTGCATGATCAACTACATCCGGTCTGTCGTTGTGTCCTTACAAGGTGTCTTTCTGTTGTATTGTATGGTTTATTTATTAACTTTTTTGCTGTGTCCATCCCCCATCCCATCTGGCATTTGGCAGGTAGGTGATGTGCAAAGCCTGATCCCAGGCCAGCAAATACCTCTTGAAGATCAGAGACTCTCAGAACTAAAGGATGTTTGAGCCTTGTTTCTGAGGCAGGGTGAGAACTGGAAGCTTTTTCTTCAGATGTTTTTCCTGCCCTGCTGTAGGAGCTGACTCAGGACTTCCAGCACCAGTATGGTTCAGCAGCTTTGTTGGACTTATAATGGACCTGGATTAAATTAAACCTGGACCTTCTCACGAGTGGTTGGAGGTAGCATAGCTGTGCTTAGCAAATGCTCCTTGTCTCTGGGTTACATCTTCTCCATCAACACAGGCCAACTGTGTGAGCGCGTGTTGCTAAAAGCGGCAGCAGTGTGGAGGGGTGGATGGTGAGCAGAAATGTCATCTTGGATCACAAATGTTTTCTTTGAAGGCACTTGAATTCGTCTTGAACGTGTCCGTCGGCGAACATGACGTGCACTGAAGGGGAAGCAGACGTAGCGTGGGTTTCTGGCCATCTTTCCCCTCAGCCCATTGACCAAGCCATTTTTTTTTAATTCAGTTTTTCAGAGCTGGATCTTTGGGGTTGCCATACGTAGGCCAGTTCATGTTGCTGTTCAGCAGCTGCTGCCTTTGCACAGGGTGCGTTCTGTGAGTCGCTGTCAGCCTTGCCCTGTCTCTTCCTTCACAGCCCTCCTTTGTAACTGATCACTCCTGGCAGCCAGTGATGAAGTAAGAGTTGAGTGAAGCATCATGTGGAGATAAAGTAACAGAATAAAAAAATAGAATACTTGATGTCATTGTTGCTGTATTAACTTGTTGCTGGTGTGTGGCTCAGTTTCACCATGCAGTGCTGGGATCCTGCGAGTGGATAAACAAAGCAGCCCCCGCAGCAGGACCTGCAAAATCTGAGTGGGCACTTGCCAAGATGAAGATGCACTTTGTACCCCAAGGACCTGGTGCTGAACCACACAAGAGCCCTGGACTCTACACTGTGTCCCTGCAACTGCACTGGCTTCCTGAGAGAGAAGGAGGCAGAAATGGGTTGGAGGAGGTGAAACTGGTTGTTAATGAGAACTGCTAAAGTACCCTGAACTCTCCCGCTGCCAACGTGCTGGTGGAAACCTTGTACAGTTGAGAAGCTCACAAGACTCTTCTTCCTGCTTCAACAAGGACTCTCCTGACTCAGATGTAGAGTTTAACAGGGCTTTTGGAGGTCGTTTCATGCTCTAATAGCCAAGAGGAGATATCTTCATCCTTTAACTTTGCTTCCCCTTCGGTGGATGAGCACTCTTGCCATTGACATTGGAGAAACTCCTTGAACATCCTGGAGACACAGGGTCTTGTAAAATTGTGCCAAACTTCAAACTAGGATGAGCCAAATTGAGAAAGGCCACATTCAGCAAGGGCTGAACCGTGACGGGCATCATCAGCTTGGAGATAGGCTTGTTCTGAGGAGCACAGGGCTGTAAGCAGGTTTTGGAGGTTAGAAAAGACCTGTCAGGGGGTGGAGTGGTTGCTTCTGCTTGCTATAAAAAGCCTGGGCTTGGGAATGTCTACATGGGCCGGCTCTAGGCGGGGCATTAATGCAGTTGTCGCTAAAATTGGAGTGAGTCCCTCCCCGTGTTCCCAGTTGCAACTGTAACACAGATAATAAATAACATCGAAATCCCACCTTAGAATTTGGGCTCCTTAATGCTTGGTATGGTCACACCCATGGAAACAAAAAATCCCAAGGATAGGGATCCTGTAGGAGTGTCGCTGTGGGCCCTGACCCAAGGGGCACCAAGGTGTGGGGTTAAGAGCACATTTTCCTTCCTTTTAGAAAGCAGATTCAAGTCTTGCTGACCCTATAAATGGAAGAAGGAGAGAAAGCAGAGGATCAGTTCTTTATTACTTCTCCTGTGTTTTAAGGCACCTGGGAGAGATAAACCCAAGCAGAGTGCACTGTACATGTCAAGATACCCAGATTTTCCATTTGGAAATTAATTCCTCCCAGTTTTGTGTGTGAAAATGAGGGTATTTTTGAGATGGTGAAGTATGTGATGCTGGACACTAGCACCATACTCTGGCAGCTGTTGGGTGGACGCAGCACTTTGGGCTTCAAGTGCTGCTGCTGCTAAAGGATATCTGTGTTGTACTATGGCTACAAGAGCAAAGCATGACCATATTCCTAAGAGTTTATGTGTCCTATGATGATACAAACTATAGAGAAATGACTGGTGTGGTTAGAAATTCCAGTTAGATTGTAAGATACAGGACTATATTCTTGATAACTGTCAAGTGCTTGCTGATCTCTGGAAGTGACTGCTCTGCAAAGGGCCTTTTCCACATTTAGAGCATATACCTTTAAAAATATTAGTTTAGGTATTACATACCCCCTTTGAAAAAATTCCCTTGTAGGCGAGAATAAAACTTACAAAAAGGCTGTTACAGAGATCATCAACTCTCTATTAGATAGCTTGGAATATGCTCCACTAGCACCAGAGTTTAGTCTTCTCCAAATTACTGTAGAGGATTTGACTGTATCTTGCTGATCCATCCACATTTTAATTTCCTCTGCACGGATACATATTGCAGGATGCTGGAAATCCCCAAGCCCACTGGAGCTGCAAGACTGGATGTTTCATCCTGTAACACCAATAAAATGTTAATGCATACTAATAGCAACAGCAAAGGGGTTTATGGAGCGAGCTTGGAAGTATTTTATAATTGGTAGGGTATCTGTGTCACAGAGAATTTGGGGTTAGAGTCATCAAGTATTGCACTTTGTCAACACAGGAAAAGAAAAACCCTCAAATATACCTCAAACCTACTAATTTTTATAATTAAAGGGGAAAGATGGGAGATGAATCCCTGGGGAGAGAGTCAAACATAAATTTCATATACATGAGAGAGCTGCCACTGGTCGGGATGGATTTGGGATCTGTGTGTTCAGCTGCCTGCTCTACCTGGAGCCCCACTGTGACCTTACCTGAGGACACTGCCTCCTTTTCCCACCTGGAACCAAGGATAAAAACACCACCCTGCTGTACAAACCCAGTGAACCTGGGCATGGGGTGACATAAATGCATCAGTAAGATGAAATCCAGGGAGCTGGCCATGAGTTGGCTTACAGCAGCTTACAGCAGTGTGCCCTCTCTGCCCAGACTGGGGGTGTGGTCCTACTTACTGCAGCCTGAGGTACCAAAAACAAGGAAAAATTGAAACTGGGGTCAGAGGGACCAGATTTCTTCCCTCTTGCAGGATTTCCACCTGCCAGGCTTTGGTTGCACCCCTTATCCTGCCTGTTTCAAACACTGCCTATTCCAAAGACGTGTCTGGGTGCTCTGGTCACTGCCTGTTGTGGTGAGGACCATGGGACAAAGCAAGGAGATCACACCCTATCCGGAGCACTGCATGGGAATTGCTGATCCTCCCTGGCTGGCATTTGGCTCCCCTTCTCTTCCCACCAGACTGAAGCACAAGGTCTCCGTGGTCCATGGGCAGAAGGGGAAGAGCCTGGATGGCCACAGTGCTGCTTGTTATAATAGATGTGCCCCAAAACCTGAGGATTTTCCCAAGTGAACAGATCCTGAGGCCAGGAAAAAGCCAGAGGCGCTGGCTGACCCCACAGGCACCATTGGGCTGAGCTGAAGGAGCTCTGGATGTAAGCGTTCCTGAAACCACCTAAGGCTGAGTTAATCCACTGGTACCTCCTGGGGGAGAAACTGGAGGCTCAATCCTCCCCCTCATCTCTCATGTAACTGAGCCAAGGGTGCAGTGCCACGGAGCCTGGGGCTTCCATGTCCTGGCTGCTGGGGCTTTTCAGCTGTCCCTGCCTTCTGGTGCACATGGGAGTGGAAGAGCCAGGATGCTCATGGTGCTGTGGGGACAACGAGCTGGGGGGAGATGGGTGATGGAAGAGAGCAGACCCAGAGCCTGGATATGGGGGGTTCTCCTCTGGCCCTGAGCATTCCCCAGACACCCTGGGTTCTGCTTTACCCCTGTGCAGGGTCATCCCACATCCCAAGCCCGGGTCCTGCTGGAAGCTGTGTGGAGAGCTTTCCCTTGCCTCACACCAGCACGGCGCTGGTGAAGGTGAAGCCTGTCCCTGTGGATGTATTTTGGGCTGGTGTTTGCTCTCCAGCACCAAAGCAAACAGAAGGGTGAGTTGCTGGAGTGCATCCGAGCAGCCCTGGCTCTCTGCTGGGGGGGAGTTCGTCGGAAAATCTCCGGATCCTGAGCACTCCCTGCCAGGCGGGCAGCGCCGGGCTGCGCTGGCAGCCGTGAGAGGAGGAGAAGGAGGAGGAGGAGGAGGAGTGGGCATGGGCAATGGTTGGTGTTTTGTTCATCCTCACCAGGGAGAAGAGGAGAAACAAAAGCAGGAGCAGTGCGGGGCACCGGGCTGGCTGGGCGAGGAGGAGACAGAAATAATTGTGCAGGATTTCATCGGGGAGCTTGAAAAGGGTGATTTTGTGAACAAACAGTCACCTCCCAGCACAGAACTTCCCAGTCTCCAATTTCAAAATTCCATTCACATCAACATCCACTTTCATGTTGCAAAACCTGGGGAAAAAGGGAGGGAAAAAAATGCAGCTTCACACATTTCAATGTAAAAGTCTCATTTTTGGTGAGGAAAAGGGAGAAAGCACTGCTTTGGGGGTTCTTTATTAGAGACCAAGCTCCCAGAATGGAAGTGTGGAAATAATCAGGGACCTGGGGCAGGTGGGGTTGCCCCAAAGCTGCTCCTGTTTGTTGGGGCTGAGCCCTGTGGGGCCATGAAGTGGCTGCTGGAGCTTCCCACACGAGAAAGGTGGGAGCAGGGGCACAGTGCAGATGCTGTGCTCTGGCATGTAGGAGTCCTCATGAATTTGGGACAACAGGTATGGGGGGAAAGCACATGGATCCAGCCCCATGGGGGACCTGCCAGCCAGGCAAGAAGGGGCAGCTTCAGTCCCAGAAAAGGGAGGAGGATTGCAGGGAGCAGGAATGGTCCACAGCAGCATCATGGATGTGGGAGTTGCCCTGGGAAAATCCTTTCCTCTCCTCTGGGCAGAAGCACAGATGGGGTTAATGCTCTGTCTCATTCCCTGCAGGTGTGGGACAGGTGATTCTGCTCAGCTAGACCAGTCATGAGGCTAGGAGTGAGGGTAAGAGCAGGCTTTAGTGGGGGCTTCTCCAGTCTGTGCTCCTTTATCTATAAGATCTGGAGTCTCTCAGTGTCTTCCCTGAGGAAAGGAGCCAGGGCAGCTCTGCCAGGGCTCTGCCTCTGGGCTTGGCCATCTCCTTTGCTCCTGCTAACCTCCATGTGCTGCTGTTTGGCATTGGCTGAGACCTTGGATGAAGCTCCTGCCTGCCTGGCATAGAAATCCCAGAGAGCCACTCTGCTGGCAATGTCTTTTGCCCTGAGGAGCAGCTGGAGAAGCCCTCAGCCTCCAAGGGTCTTGGTCAGCAGTGCTGCAAAGCAGCCCCAGGTCCCTCTGCAGGTGACCAGGACATCACTGGCAGTGCAGCCCCCTCAACCAGGAGCAGCAGTGACACCAGAGGAGCCAGTGCTTAGGAGAGCAGGTAATTCCAGCACTGGCTTACGGATTTTGCTTGGCTGAGCTGGGTAGGTCCCAGTGTGGAGCAGTTAGCAGCTGGTTTTCCCCATTTCCCAACTTGTGGGGGCAGCAGGTTCTTTTCTGCAGACCCATCATTGTGTTTCTCTGCTGGAAATGTGGCTGAGGGGGTCTGTGCACCCCAACTTTGTGCAGAGCTCTGCCCATCTTGTGTCTCTGGGGTGCCAGTAAACCCCTAAATCATTTAGCATCAGTGTCCTCTGAATGCTGAGGGAGATTTCCTGCTTCTCCTGCTGTACAACCAAGCTCCTTGTGCATCGATGGTGGTGGCAGAGTGTTGCTGAGATGGCTGCTCTGTGCTTAGTGGCTGCTGCTTCTGTGAAAAGTGCTTTTTACTCTAATTTTTCTTGTTGTGCTGTTTTTGCTGTTCGATGTGAGGGACAGCAGCTTCTGCCACACGACAGCCTCCTCCCAACTTTCCCACCGCGCGCCGGTAAATCCAGGGCAGGCTTAACTCAAGGAGCAACATTAATCATCAAATCTATAAGCAGGATATAGAAAGGCCAAGTGTGAATAATTACTGCTCAGGTGCTAATCACCCAGGCCCAGACCAAACCCAACATATTAAACAGACCACTAGCAGCAGTGGCCTCTCGACCACGTACTGGGTCCCCCATTGCTCTCCTACTGCTCTCCCTGCAGGGGACTCCTACAAACATCTGCTAGCATGTGCAGATCCCAAAATATTCTTCTGCGCATTTGTGTTTGAGCTGGGGAGATGAGATGGGAGGGATCTGACTCAAAATCAACAGATGGAAGGACAGCTAGGTCCTGTGCTGGGTTCTGCAGAGCACAGAGTTGCTCTTCTGGGCTGCTGGGACTGAGTATGGGCTTGTTCTTGGCACTTGTGGTTTAGGAGGAGATGGAGCTGCTCCAGCTCTGGGTCAGCAGCTGGGAATTGGTGCTTGGCTTATGGTGTGAGGATGAGTTTTCCTGGGGAAGGTGCCCAACCTCCCCCTGGGAGCTGGGCTGGCAGCCTGGGAGAGGAGAGGGTCAGTTCTCCCTCACTGTGTCCATCCTTGTCCCTCCTGGTGTGGACAGACCTGTTGGATGTGCAGTGACATCCTCCTCCAGGCTGAGCTGCTCCAGTGGCATGAGGGCTTGGCTGAACCGCTGGCTTTGGCACTGGGCTTGATCTGTGACTCCCTAATGCCAGATCTGAGCCCTCCAAGCAGCAGTGGGGTGTTCGGGGTGCAGGGCAAAGCCCTGTGTGCTGCTGGGTTTGTGCTGACCCTCTGCTGCTGGTGAGTGCAGCACAGCCCGGCAGCCACCTCTGCAGTCGCGTCCGGGACAGGGAAATCAGGCGAGATCGGGACCCTCCTGGGTTCTACCGGCAGCTGCCAGGTGCCTTCTGCCCCTCCTGCCCCCTCTGCCGAGGGCGGCTCACGGGCAGAGCGGGCTGGGCTCAGGCGCTGCTCCTGCCTCGGGTTGAATTTCTGCCTCTGATACCGGCGGCAGCGTCTCTGCTCGGGGCAGGGTGACTTTCCCCAGACCAAGGGGGTTCAGTGTGGTGACACTGAGGACACCACAAGCAGCAGATCTGCTTGTGGAGAGCATTTTGAAGGGAAAGCCACAGCTGTCTTGCAGCTGGCAGAGCGAGGGGTGTGTGCACAGAGCCGGCTCCCTCTGCCTTGGCAGGACTCCCCCGGCTCCCCGCACTCTCCCCATCTCCCACCTCCCGCGGTTCCGTGCCAGCCTCACGGAACCTTCCAGAGGACCCCTCTGTGTCCTATTCCCGCTCCAGGGCTGCCGGGCACAAAATGCGGGAGATGCCCGTTCACTCCCAGCCGGGAGAGCGCTGAGGGGAGAGAGGACCTGGAAGAAATTTTGGGGTCAAACTCTTAAGCATCAGCTAAAAAGCAGAGCTGGGGCACGTTGGACCGCGCTGGGGTCAGAGCTGGCACGGGAGCAGAGCTCACGGCTGGGCTGCGGGGTGCAGCGGTAGCAGCTGAGCTCCCTCCGATTTTGGGTCCTCCGCCCTGCTCCAGCCCATCTGTTCTGCATCTCTCACCGGAGCCAGGGACCGGAGGGGTGGGGGGCGAGGTGTGGTGGGTGCCCACCGGCGTGCTGGGGGGGCACAGCCCCCTTCCCCGCAGCGCCCAGGGGGTTCAGCCGACTTGTGAAGGGATCAAAACATTTTGTGCCTGGAAGACGAGGAGCGTGTGCGAGAGTGAGGATGGGCTTGTGTTGGGGGGTGCAACCTTCCCCTGTCACCTCCCTTCTAGCCTGAATGCTTCTGCCATCATGATTAATTTATCAGGTACTTATGAATATGCAGATGAGACTCTGGTTTCCAGGCTCTGCTTTCAGGAGAGGCTGTGATGGGTTTTCTGCTGCCGCCGCCTTCGTAAGAAGAAAAATGTCATGTACCAGCGTTTAAAATAAATAAATAACTGCGCCACCGAGAGCGCGTGAGTCTTCGCGGCTCCGCGGAGCTGTGGGATCTCCTCGTTCCTCAGTGACGGATTTTTGAGTGTCCCTGTGGCATATGCACCCCGACTGCCCCTCCCCGTGTGTGTACCGGTGATGCGGAGGCGTCTTTGCCAATTCCAGCCTTTGAAACCTTGACTGAAGCCCCAGAAACTTCCACTGTGAAAGAGGGCGAGAGCTGGCTCCCCCCGGGGAGGGGGGATTTGGAGGGATAGGTGCGCCTGGGGTGGTGGGCTCCTGCAGGAACCCGTGCTTCTCCTGCTGATGGTCACTTTATCACTGAAAGCCCGAGGTCTGGGAGACGGGGAGCAGTTTGGGAGGGTGATGAATGTGTGCATGTGGCTGTTGGGCTAAAGCGAGCTCTGACCCTGTCTGCCCGGAGCAGGGGCTGTAGGAAAAGGATTTGGGTTTGAGATCCAGCAACTGGCTGCGCTGACCTGTGGGCGTCCGCAGAAGCACCTGGGTTTTAAAACTTCCCCCAAATACTGTGTGCAGCAGCCAAGGGCTATGGATGCAGGAGCTGCTGCTTCTCCTAAGCCCAGGGCCGGGGCCCCTCTCCAGCCGCCTCGACTCCCGGGGCAAGGGAGCAGGATGGGGCTGGGGGAGGCCCCGGGGATCCCGGCCTAAGGGTCTGGGGCAGGGAAGGGGGCTTCTCGGCCCCATGGGTGAATATTCCCCGATCAAAGCTCTGGTTTCGCAGAGCGAGCTCTGGTGCTTTCAGCAGTGCTCCCGCAGTGCCTCTGCGCCTGGGCAGGGGGTTACAGGGCTTATATTTTCAATTGTAATTTTTTTGTTGTTGTTTTTGTTTTTGTTTTTTTTTTGAGGGGGAGGCTGCTTGGAGGATCAGCAGGGGAGGGGAGCGGCGTCCTGAGCGGGACAGCACAGGGCTGCGCGGGGTCAGCAGCACCGGCGGCTGGGGCCCCCTCGGCCGCCGCTGCCCCTTCCTCTGCCCCGAGGGGGTCGCGGCCGCCCCTCCCTCCCTCCCGCGCCCCCGGCCCCGCGCGGCGCTGCGGGTCCCGCGGCGGGCGCCAGGGGGCGCTGCGGGCGCGGGGCGCGGAGCGGGGGCGCAGCCGGGCCGGGGGCTCCGAGCTCCGGGGGCTCCGCGCTCCGGGGGCTCCGCGCTCCGGGGGCTCCGCGCTCCGGGGGCTCCGGGGGCTCCGCGCTCCGGGGGCTCCGAGCTCCGAGGGCTCCGAGCTCCGGGGGCTCCGCGCTCCGGGGGCTCCGGGGGCTCCGCGCTCCGGGGGCTCCGCGCTCCGGGGGCTCCGCGCTCCGGGGGCTCCGAGAGCTCCGCGCTCCGGGGGCTCCGCGCTCCGGGGGCTCCGGGGGCTCCGGGGGCTCCGGGGGCTCCGCGCTCCGGGGGCTCCGGGGGCTCCGAACTCCGGGGGCTCCGCGCTCCGGCTCCTCCGCGGCGCGGCCCCCGCAGCCCCTCCCCGCCCCGCAGCCCCGCGGCTCCGGCCGCTCGGCCCGCCGGAAGGGAAGGCTGCGCTCGCACGGTGATGCGCGGGGCTGGGAACGGGGGGGTTTGTCCATGTATTGATTTGGAGGGGGAGGTCCCGGGGATGCTGGGGGTGCGGGAGCAGAGGGACGGCTCCATCTGCGGGATTTGCGCTGCGTGGTAGAAATTGTGCGTTATGCACAGGGTTAAAAAATAATAATAATAATAATAATTCTCCCCTCCTGAGGTGGCCGCGGGGATGTTGGAGGGGTGCGGAGCGGCCCCGGCTCGTTCCTGTGGGGTAAAGGAGGGGAGGAGGAAAATACACGCACAAAAAGGGGAAAAAAAGGAAAACCCGCCCGCACCACCCAGCGGCCCCGCGCGGGGATAACAAACTCCAACTTAAAAAAAACTTCCCGAGCGCGTCGGGGGGCGCGGAGGCGGCGGCGCTGCCCAGGTGCGGCTCGGGGCAGGGCCGGGGGCTCCTGGCTGCTCCCCCCGCCGCGGGCTCCGGCCCCTTCCCCACCTGGGACCCGCTTTGCGCGGCGCTGCCAGACCCGAGGGGGGGCTTTTGTTGCGTCCTGGCAGCCGGGGGGGCTGCGCGCGTGTGTGTGGGGAGAGGGTGAATGTGAATGGTGTTGGGGAGGAGACAAAGGGGTTTTTCCGGGCCCGGGGGGGCACACGGGGGTGGGTCGGAGTTTCGGCAAAGGCTCCCCGGTGCAGAGGGGAGGCAGTGGCTGGGGAGAGGGGCTTCAGCGGGCTGCGGGGTGAAGGAAAACAAGGGCACAGCAACTTTATAATCGACTTTTTATTAAGATTATAAATTTAAACAAATCTGAACAGTTTTACCCGGTGATATACAATTCCATATGCACAAAAATACAGGCTTACAAACAAAGAAAAAGGAGCAGGGAAAAAAAAAAAAAAAAAGAAGACCCCAAAAGACCGTTTGGCAAAGCATCCTCAGTTACACACAGTGATGATACCGTGAAGTTGGGAATGGGCAAAAGAAAGAGGAGGGGACGACGACCAGAAAACCCACCTTTTTACAACAAAAGGTTTTTCTTAAAAAAATAATGTAAAAAAAAATCAAGAGACTCTGCAGGAGACAATCTCTTCACAAGACCAAACAATGCTGGTTTTATGATTGGGAAGGCTGAAACGGGAACAGTTAAACTTAAGGAAAAAAAAATTAAAAAAAGAGGGGGAGAAAAAAAAAAAAAAAAGGGTCAGACCCGACACACACATTGGAGACGTGAGTCGTGTTCCACGGTTACCTGCGGCATCGCAAGCACACACCGAGGCGGAGGCTCCGGGCTGCCGGGGGCGGCTCGCCCCCTCCCCGGCGTGGCGGGGCACAGCCCGGAGGGACCCCAGCCCCAGTTTTTCCCTTTCCCACCCTCCCCACATTCAGCTCTCAGAACCCTCCAGCGCTCCCCTGGCACAAGCGGTGGGAAGAAGTCACATCGCACACGTTTCTTCAGGGAGGAAAGTTGAAATGTTTTCATTTCTGCCTTTTTTTTTTGTTTGTTTGTTTGTTCTTTCAAATAGATAAAGAAACGCACAAAAGCGACGGGGCAGCAGCGGCTTTCCCCCTGTCTGCACCCTGAAACCCAGCGAGCCGGGGGCGGCGGGACCCGCGGGGCGGCCCGGGGCGGGCAGCGGGGCCGGGGGCGCTCCCGCCGCGGGGTCCCGGGGCCGGTGCCGGCTCTCACGTGGCGCTACCGGCCGCCAGCACCGGCCCCAGGAAGCCCGCCGCGAAGAGAACCCGAGCGGACACAAAGAGGATTATTTAAATAGGTGCTTCGTTGTTTTGTTTGTTTGTTTTTTTGTTGTTGTTGTTTGTTTTGTTTTCGTTTGTTTGCTTGTTGTTTTTTTTTTCTCTCATCTCTGCAAAAATAAAGTCCCAAGATCTTAGATTTTTTTTTCTTTATTGTACAATTTATAAAACACTAACGCGGCTCTGCCCTCCCGCCTCCCCTGCGCACCCCTCGGCACCCCCCCTCCCCTCGCCCCAACCCCCCTCCCTGCCTTTGTTTCAGGGTCCCCCCTCCGGAGCCGCCGTCCCTCGGATCGCACCCCCGTTTTGTCAACAACCCCCCCACACCCCGTCTGCTCCCCCACTTCTCTCTAAAACGCGACGATGGCCCGAGTCCAGGCTCCCAGGCTCGCCAGCGCCTGCTTGCTGCACAGCTGCCCGTTGAGGGGCTGCTCCGAGTCCGCCTGCTGCCGGCTCACCAGCCCCGTGAAACCGGAGCCGAAGATGGAGATCAAGTTGGAGATGTTGGAAGAGTCCTGGGGGTGCTCGGCGCTGTACTCCTCGAAGCGGGCGCGTTTGGTGCACGGGGCGAAGGGGGGGCCGCCCGCCACCCCGCCTCCCCCCGGCTCCCCTTCCTCCACCCCCTCCTCTTCCTCCTCCTGCCCCGGGTAATACTTGCGCTTGGTGCCGGGCGCGGGCGGCGGGGAGGCGAGCCCCGGTGCCGGCTGGCAGCAGCAGGGGCACTGCGAGCAGCAGTCCTGGTGCAAGTACCCGTTCTCCACCGTGGTCACGACGTGAGTGTCCAAATCCAGCACCGTGGTGCGGCTGCTACAGTGCGGGGCCCCGCCGCTCCCGAAGTCACAGCCGGCGGCGTAGAGCAGCCCCGGGGCCGCGCTGCCGCCGCCACCGGGACCGGCGCTGCCGGCGGCCCGGTAGAAGCCCGGGGACGAGTCTCTGCAGGGCGCTCGCTGCAGCTCCGGGGGCACCGCGCACACCGGCACCTCCAGCAGCTCCGCACCGCCCCGCGCAGCCCCGCAGCTCCGCGCCTCGCGGTCCTGCGTGTCGGCGGGCAGCGGGAGCGCCGCCAGCTCCGGCGGGGCGGCGGCGGCGGGCGGCGGGCAGGCGGGCATGGCGAGGAGCGGGGCGCCGTCGGGGTAGTGCTGCTGGCGGCGGTAGAGCTCGGCGTAGCGCTCGCTCAGGTAAAGCTGCCGGGCGTTGCGGAGCACATAGGAGACGAGCAGGTTCTTGTGGAGCTTGATGCCGCCTCGCTGCGTGCGGGAGCTGTGGATCTTCCGCAGGGAAATACTGATCAAACTCTGCGCATCGAGGGTGCACTCCATCCTCCTCCGGCCCCTCAGCATCGGCTCTCGCCGCCCGCGCAGCCAGGCACCCCGGCCCGCATCCACACGGCAGCCGGGCGGGTGCGGAGGGTCGTAAGGAAGGAGGATAAAGAGGCGGGGGGGAGGGAATAAAGGGGAGGGGGGGAAGGGGAAAAGGGGGGACAGAGCCTGAGGTCGCTGGAGAAGGGGGGCAAATAGAGAGGGGTGTCTTCAGGGGGCGGCCAGCGGCGGGAGCAGCGCGGGCATCGCCGGGGGCTCCCGCTGCTGCCGCCGCCGCCGCCGCGCTCCGAGCACGGACGGCGCGGGCGGGCAGCGCCACCAGCGCCGCGCGCGCCCCCGCCCCGCCCTCCCGCGCGGCACCGCCCCCCGCCCGCCCCTCCGCGCGCTCCCGCCCGCCCCGCCCACCCGCGCGCGGCCCCCCGCGCCCGCCCGTACCTGTCGCGCAGAGACACTGAACGCCCGCCCGCCCGGCCCCCGCCTTTTATACCGCTGCGCCGGCCCCCGGGCCCCGCCCCACGGGGCCAGCGAGACCAATGGAAAGGCGGCGGGCGGCTTGACGGGCGGGCAGCGCGGCCAATAGGAGTGAGGCGGGCGCCTCGCGCCGTTCAAACGGTGTCAGGCGCGGCGCGGCCCGTGAGGGCGGCGGGGGCTCGGCCGGGCCGGGAGAGGGACACTGCGGGCACCGGAGGTCCCGCCCGAGCGGCGGCGGAGCCGGGGCGCCGCCTCCCTGCGCCGCTCCCCTCGCACAGGTGAGCGGGGGGCGGTGCCCGCCTCAGTGGGCGGTCCCGAGCAGCCGCGGGGGCGGGGGCGCGGCATGCCCCGCCTCGTCCCGCCCTGTGACACTCCTGAGGCACCGCGTATCCTCAGCAGGACCCTCAGTGGTACCGGTACCTTCTGTGAATCCCATTCCCGGGGGTGCGGTGAGATGCCCCGCTCCGCTTTGGGCTGTCCTAACCCCGGGAGTTCCCGGTTCAGGTGCTGTCCGCACCTCAGTACTGCCGGGTTCCCTCACCCCGACAGCCCCCGGCGGGGTCACCTCTTGTCCCGCCTGTAGAGCTCCCGCCTCACCCCTCGTTTGGAGGGGAGTCAGCGCTTTCCCCCGACGTGGGGCTGGGGCCGTGCATCAGTCACTCCTCATAAAGTGCCCCAATCACACCCATTTTTCCCCCAAAGTGAGAGCAGGACCGCGCGCGGGTTAATTATGGGCTAACTAAGGCCTTCCGTCCCGCCTTGGGGCGCACGGCAGTGTTGGCTCTGCAGGGCAGCGCGGCCCCTGCTCTTCCTCACAGAAAGGTGTGAGGGGAGGGGTCTGGGCTGGGGGTTAGGGACGCAGGGATCAGAGCTGGGTTTAGGGGAGGTAGAGACTCAGAAGTGTCTCCATGTCTGTTGCTTAAAAGCCCCAGTCACCGAGAGACCCAACCACCGCACTCAGGGAGCAGTAGCACCCACCGAAGCTGGTGATACCGTAGAGCAGCAGCCCTAGTCCAGCAGGTAAGAGCTGGGGAGCTCAGGGCAGGAGGCTGCAGTGTCTGAGTGGGAGAACGGACTGTGAGGTGGGTAGCCAGGAAGGGACTGCAGTGCTGGGGCAGCGGAAACTGCTTCTGAAACGGCATCTTCTATAGAAAGCAGAAGGTAAGGGAGAGAGGAGGGGGTTTCTCCACTGGCTGCAGACGTCCTCCAGGCAGGGTGCCTGCCTTGGGGTCACCCTGGCATACACACCTTGGCAGTAGCTATGGGCAGCCTCATGACTGTGAGTGGTGGGGAGCCCATTGCAATGAAAACCTCTGAAGCCCTTGTTCCTGCTGTGCAGCCCAATCTCTAAACCACAGGCGCCAGGGTCATCAGCTCACTGTGCAAAAGCTGGGCTCCATGTGGGGCTTTGAGGGGGATGTTTGGAGGGCTTTTCTTGTTTCCTGGCCTGGCTGTATTCTGCTGGCTCAGCTTGACCTTGTCCTCCACTCAAGGGAATGGGAGCAGACCCAGCACCACAGAGGATTTTGTTGCTGTGGAAGGGTGGTTGGGGCAGCAGCTGGGCTGGGGCAGCTCATGGCTCCCTGAGGGGCAGCTGGCTAAGTCCTGCATGCTCATGGAGCAACTTTCTCCACAATCTGCCTTCAGCCATGCAAACTGGGGTGAATGATACTCTGTGCATCCCCAAGCTCTTGTTCCATGTTGATAATGTAAAAAGTGATCACAACCCTGTCCAAAGGGGTAGCTCAAGGCAGTGGGTATGGGCAGTGTTGGAGATGGGAGGTTATGCTGCGTTTGTCCTCTCTTCCAGCTCGCTCTCTCCCTTGCAGTTCTCCCGGCTATATGTTGGCTTTTCCAGGGCTGTGGCTGCACAGCAGCTGGAGGTCCAGGAGGAGATAACTGGAGCTGCTCTGTGCAGATACTACAGGGTGCAGCAGGATTAGGTTTTGACACATTGCATAGGTCAGTGCTGAGCTTTGGGTGGTGTGGTGGCTTGAGCCAGGTCTTGCTGCTGCTCAGTGAGATCAAAGGCTCTGCCATCATGGGCTTTTGGGGTGGGTACTTGTGGACTGAGCCCCAGCTGCAGCTCTGCAGCACGTTCTCTGTCCTCATGGCCACTGGGGAACCAAGGCAGCAAGCGCTGCTGCTGCCAACCTGTGCCATATCCTCCACCCAGCCAGTGCAGGCAGTGATTTCTTCTCCTGCTCAGCTGGCATTTGCTACTCTCTGGCCCATCTCCAGCTGTAAAACTCCAGCCTAGGTGGTCCAGGCTAAGAGTTGAAGTGCCCACTGGCTGATTGTGATGGGGTGGCTTGGGCAGTGCAGATGGGACCAGGCACAAAGCATTGCCCTGGCAGACACTATGCCTTGAGCTACTGCTCACCTTCCCACCTATGACTTAAGTGTGGCCTCAGGACACTGCCCAGTGCTGGCCCTCTGCTTTTTAATCATTGAGTGGCCCAGCTGGCCTTGAGTTGCGAATTTCAGTGCAGGGTCAGGTTTTGCAGAGCTCTGCTCGCAGCAGTGCTGGGTTTCTGGAGGTGCAGAGGGTGGTGCATCCTCGGGGCCGAGTTGGGCACTGCAGGGCAGCCCTGGATGCAGGAGCTGCTGCTGTCTCCGGCTGTCAGAGAAGTGCCCTCTGCTGTAACTGCCTGAGAAGCTTCATGGCACCAGGAAAACATGAGAGCACAGCAGGAGCCTCTAGGAGATGAAGACGGAATTAAAACTTTAATCTTATTTAGACCCTGGGTAATTAATATAAAGGCTATAAAACGTGGGCCTGATCCTGGAGCTGACTGCTGGGCACCGTGCTGTGACTGGCAGGGCCGCAGCAGCTGCAGGCTGGCTCTCCTCCCCGGCTGGCTCTCCTGGCAGGTGCCAATGTTTTGTTTGCAGACACGGTGGCTTTAATCCTGGAGCTGGGATGGGCTGTGCACTGCGAGAGCCACGCTGCTTCAGTTTGGCCCGTGGACTCCAAAATCTCCCAGAGACAGGAATCTGGCTGATACCTGTCTTGGCACACAATTGCAAGCTCTGCTTTTCTAAAGAGGATAACGAGTCCTGTCCATTTTCTGGCTCTGCAGCAGCAAGGTGGGGTAGGATGGGTTTGGTGCTTGCCTTTCTCAGGATAACCTGTGTGTCTTGTCCAGCATCCCTATTCCCTGGTGTTGGAGCTTGGGTGCCCTTTCCATGGGCAAGGCCTCTAAGGACCCTACGGCTGTAGTGGACAGTTCATGTAAAACCATCTTGGTTAAATGCAATTCCAGCTTTTACCTGGCCTTTATATGGCGAGGACCATTATTTCCCCAAAGGAGAAGAGGATGGACCCAGGATTTGCTCTTTGGAGCGCTGAGCTACCCATTTTGTGGTGTAGATGATGCTGGTCCTGGGGACTGCCTGTGTTGTGGGCACTGTGAGGCTGCTCCTGGGCTGGGGATGGTGCAGCTGTACCACATCTGGTCCAGCCCTGCTGATGTCCTTGTGCCAGGGCTGGTTTCGCAGCCGTCGATCCTGCAGCAGGATCCAGCAGCAAAACCTGGCGGTCCGCTGCTCTCAGCTGCAGAGTAAACAAGCTGGCAAGAGAAACCATTTTGCTTCAGCTAGTAGGAGAAACCCTTTTTAGGTAGCACTTCCAACTGGCAATGCTCTCCTTCATTAACCCCCTCCTTCCCTTTCCAATGAAACGTGAATTTGCAGCGATTGGAGATCAGGCGCTTGCCAGTGCAGCTTTGCCACCCAGAGCAACGAACACAGACGTGAATTTACTGCTTGATCTCATAATTTCAGTGCAATTAGACTGGCTGCTATAAAGCAATTTCCCCTTGAGCCTGAGAGTCCTGGGCCTGGGCACTGCCCAGCTTTTCTCAGACAAGGAAATGGAGGCCTTTGGGTATTGGCTGAAACATGAGTTTTTTTGGGTGCACCTGGAACTTGACTCCCTGGAGATGTGTCTGTGAGCTGGAGCTGCGGGTGCCTGGCATGTCTGAAAAGGAGCCTGCTTTTCAGGCTTACTTATTACAAGTCAGGCACCCAGAGCTAGTGGGAAAACAAGCCAGAACAAGGTTTTCAGGCTGAGCTCTTGGAGCAGGGCCGGCCTCTGCTACCTTCTCCTCTGCGCTGGGCAAGCTTAATGTTGCCTGGCTCCCCAGGTTGCTCCCCATCTTGGGGGGACTTGTAGGGCGGACCCACAGGTTCTGCTGCAGCCTGTGGGGAATGGGGCACGTCGGCTCCCAAAGCCAGCAGCCCTTGGAGAGGCATATCCATCTGTATTGATCGAGTGGGCTGTGGGTAGGGCTGTCACCTCACTGTTGTAGCTGTTAGCTCTTTCTCACAGCTTTGGTATCACAGTCAAATACTTTGTATAAAACCCTGGAGAAAAGGGGGTTGAAACCATACTGGAAGAGCATCCATTTAATTATCTTTTCTCCATGCTTTTAGGTGGGGAGCTGTATAATGAATCCCAAGCATTACCATAAGCACCACCGTGGCACTGTGCATGGATGACATGCTCAGTATTTTGATTTGGTCTGCTCCTACCTAAACTCAGTAACTCATTTCCTGTGTTCCTGGGAACCTCTGTGCAGGGTATGGGTGTTTCTGTAAGCTTCCCTGCCATTGCTTCATGGCCTCTCCTGCTGTGTGGCCAAGCACCTGTGCCCCACATGGTGCTTACAAACTCTCCTGGTGCCTTCTATGCTCCTACTGGAGTGCTGGGAGGTCCCTTGGATGGGAATTGTATGATTCTTCTTTTAACTTGTCCTGGAAAGGTGGAACTGAGGAGGTTATTGCTACCAGGATCCTACTGCTGATCCTCTCCTGAATGGCCTCTGCTTATCCTGCTGCAAGGGGGAAAATGTTGGCAGTGTGGCCAGCTGGTGACGTGACCCAAAAGAGAAGAGGGCTTCTGTCTGTGCTGATGTGTTTTAGCCCACTGATGGCTTGCTGTGCCCACAGGTCAATCTGCAGTAGCAGATCTGTTCCTTGCTAAAGCTGAAGAAGGGAATGAGCTGCTGATAGTGTAAGCAGAGCTGTGGGTATTCCTGGAGAGGCTGCAGTGTCTGGGTTGGTCTTGGTGTGAGCTGTGTGGCTCATCTCATGCCCAGAGCTGCATGTGTGATGCTCTCCAGGGGCAGTATTGTAAAGCTCCTGGCACAGGCACTTCCCCATGTCTCTAACAAACCTGTCCAGCTGTGCTGGTTGCTGTTGATGCCTTGTTTCTGGCATTTGGAAGCCATTGATTTCCTGCAAAACCATTGCAGGATGCTAAAGCTGCAAGATAAAGTGTGTGGCAAGCTCGGGAGCTGCCCTTCTGGAAAGAGGGGATAGAGTTGGGGTCTGCTCCTTCCAGTCAGCATTTCACACCTTGGACTGGGTGCTCCCCTGGGCCCTACCAGCCAAGGAGCTCGTTAAACCTCCCTGACAGACATGGTGCTCACTCTTCTCCTGTGGTCATGTGGGATCCTGGGAGTTCCTCTGACACTGTGGGAGAGAAAACAAGTCTGTGCCAGGGGACTCCTGTAGCAGCTGGTGGCTCTCTGGAGCTGCTGTGGGGTCTTGCTGCTGGCACCCTAAAGCTTCACTTCCAGGAGCCATGAGGTGGTCTGGGCAACCAGTGCAGTTTGCTGGGCTGTGGTATCTGATAGAGACCTTATTTTAATTGCTAGGTCAGATATCCTGCAGTCTTTATTGCTGTGTAGCCAAGAGTTGATCCCTGGACTTGGTCTGACCCTGAGTTACAGCTGTAAATGAGGCTGTGCTGGAGCACAGTCCTTACCCAAACTGGGAAGTCTGACTCCAACAACCAGCATGAATGGGGAATCTTACCTGCAAATCCTGTTCCCGTCTGTCCTGGGTGGAGCAGGACAGGACTTGCTGGGGACTGAATGGGGTTTGTAATCGTGCTCCCTGCTGGCGATGGGAGCAGCAGGCTTGGAGGAGGCTGGGCATCACCTGCTATAGGGTTCTGGGAGGGGTGGAGACCAGGCACCTGTGATCCAGGGCTAACCCTGCCTCTGTTTCCCCTCCCATCGCCCCTGTCCCGTGGTTTCTAGATACTCATCAGAGCAGGGCAGGGCCTGTCTTACCGCACAGGCAGTGTCTGGTGCGGGGCACCCTTGGGTGACTCCTGTGGTGGGCATTGCTCATCTCTGGTGACACGACGTGCCCAGGGTTCGGGGTGCCAGGTGACACTTGGCATTGAGGGCAACCAAACCAAACTCTCTGTTCCTGCCAAATCTGTAGGGAGGGCAGCTGGGGTAAAACCTGTAGTAAAGTTGGAGCTGAGGCTCGCCTGGGGAATCAGCGCTGGGGTGCTGAACGGGAGTTTGGCCCCAGGTGCGGTGGGGTCCCAATGGGGATCCCCTTCCTCGCTGAAAGTGACTCCAGGAGTGCTGCCAGCGGGCGCGGGGCTCCGAAAGGGTTAATGGCTGCTCGTCTGTCATGGAACCTCCAGCTTTTCCCGAGCAGAGCCCCTTCGGCCGGGAGCAGCGTGGCCTTACGGTGCCCCGCGGATGGACGGACAGACGGCAGAACTACAATCCCCGGCAGGAGCAAACCCCCGGGGTGTGCCGGGACTGGTAGTCCGGAGCCTGGCTTGGGGGTCCCCGCTGCCACTCGTGGCTGGGGCGGGGGGACCCGGAGGGAATGTGCCGGCTCGGGGAGGAGCCAGCGTGTTCACCCACTTTGTTGTTATATACCTTAAAGGAGCAGTGGCTGTGCCCGAGCGAGCTCCCTAGCGGAGCCGCGCAACCCGGGCTGTGGGCTTTTTAAAGATAAAAATCACTCGCGTGGCCTCCCTTATTAACGACATCTCCCGCTCTCAGTAACTCCTTCGGCGCCTGGGCATCGCCAGCCGGCGCGGTGCCGGGCCCGCCCGCCGCGGGGCTGCTGCGCTGCGCTGGACCGCTCTGGTCCTGCATCCCCGCCAGAGCATCCTCCTTCCGGCGCTCTCTCTCTGGGAGCCCGGAGCTGCCGGGGTGTGAGTGCCGAAACCCCCAGCGCTCTTCATGCCACGGAAAATCCATTTCCTTGCAGGGGAGACATCCCTGCTCATGGCCGCCGCAGATAAAGCGCTCTGGAGAGAAGCGTGGAGTAGCGACGACGTGGGCAGCGCGGCAGATTTCTCATGCCACTGTGGCACAGCCGTGACCTGGAGATTTCTTCCCCCCTCCGGCATAATTCAGTCTAGCACCCGGTGCCTCCAGCTAAACACCCTGGCCCGGCCCTGGCATGTGCCCAGCAGACACCCACATCAAAGCCACCGCGGCTTGCCTGGCCCCTCGCCAGCAGCTACCTCTAGACAGCTTGTGCAAACCTGGAGGGAGATGACTGCGGAGCATCCAGCCCTCGGCAGCTCTCGCCTGCTGTGGGGCAGCCGGGGCTGGCTTGGGTGTGCGGTGGGAGCCACAGCTGGGTGGGCGATCCCGTATTGGGATCGTGGTGGGGGGTGCCTGTGAAACATCTGTCCCGGTGAAGCTGGGCGGCTGCAGCCTGGCACTGGCTGCTTTCAACTGCTTTGTCCCTGCTACCCTGTGCTGGTGGTCGTTGCCTCCATGCCCCTCTGAGCTTCGGCAGAGGGGGATGAAATCTCTCTGGCAGGTGAATGTGCTGGAGAGAGGCCGGTGGAGCTCAGCACAAGAACCTTGCTGACTGGAAAAGCAGGAATAACCACCCAGACGCAACTGTTGGGGGGGGGGGGGGGGGGCTGTGGTGCTGCAGGGAGCTGGCAGCTGAGCTGGCTGATGCTGGTGATGCTCTGGGGCAGGTGGCCCAGGCCTGCCTTTGCTTCCCAGGGTCACACACTGCAGTTCACACGTGGGTTGTCACCAGCATGAAGGCAAGGGGCGGGCTTGGGTGGCAGAGATGAGCCCAGCACTCTTGGCTGAGCCTTTTGCTCCTGGGCTTTTGGGTGCAGCTCAGCCTCCTCACAGTCTGGATGTTTGCCTGCTGAGGGGCTGTACTTGATCCTTTTACCCTCATGAGTGTGGGTGTTGGAAAGAGAATTGGGAACACATGCTCCTGCCTGGAACTGGGCTCTAGCTGCTATGAGTTAGTCTAGTCTAGTCTAACTGCTATGGTCCGTGCTATGAGTTCAGGATAATGTCCAAAATGCTTCCAGCCTGCTGCCTGGTCCAGCATGGCTGGCAGTGGGCAGGGGTGCTGGTCCAGTTTGGTTTTGTCTGGGTGAAATTCATACCCAGAGCAGAGGAACTCTTCCCTTGGGTGCAGAAAGCTCCTGGTGCATGAGTGACATGGTGGGAGCAGAAGGGCTGAAGCCCATCAGAGCTGCTATCTGGAGAGCCCTGCTGTGCCTGGCCCTGGCTGCCCTGTGTGCAGAGACTCGTGTGGTTGGGTGCTGGAGCACAGCCCATGCAGCTGTGACCTCTTGGACACACCAAGGGCAGCAGAAAGACCCTTCTGGGCTGCAGCAGAGTCTGTATCACATTCTTTTCTGTGCAAAAGGAAACAGTGGAGTGGGAGAGGCTGCCTGTGGTGAGCTGCTGGCTGCTGCATCCCTCAAGGAACCTGGGCTGCAGGGAGCCCATGATGCTGCTGTGCTGTGGTTGCAGCCAGCCTGCTGCCTCAGGGATGCTGAGACAAGGAACCATAAGGGGTCCTGCCCTTGCTGTTGCCAGTTCACAGCAGTCTATGGAAGCACCAGTGCCACCTTTATAGTGAACTGTGAACAAGGAGGATCCTATGGGATGCAGGGGAGATGGTAGGGGCTCAGTCTAACATCTCGTGCTGTGCCTGGCTGCTCTCTAGAGTCTGTTCAGAGGCTAGGTGAGGGGTGAGGTGGTGGGTGCTGTATACTGAGCTGAACCTTGGTCCAGTCACTCCCTCCCTGTGCTCCTTGTGCTCCCTGTCCTCTTTGGTGCTGCAACGCTGGCAAGTTGGTGTCTTGCAAACAGTTCCTGTACATGTGTGTGCTGTGCCTGGCCCAGGAGGGACCTCCCTTACAGGGCTGTGTGAACCCTGATACAGCATTTGGGGGGAAATTATGGTCTCCACAGAGATCTGGTGAAGCTCTCTGGTGGAGAAGGGCACAGGAAATCTCTCCTACAGACCTGTCTCAGTTCTGTTGCTTATTCCTTTTTGCTTTTCATCCCTTGCCTGCCATTTGGGAGCCTCATACCAGCAGCCTTACAGCTGCCTAACACATTGTGATGGTTGTGTTGCAGCAGGTGCCTCTAAGGAGCCCTGCAGTGAGGCTGCTGAGGTGTGTACCCCTCCACACCCCCCGAGCTGATTGCTTCTGACACAGTCCTGCTCAGACTAAGGCTGAGCCCAGACCCTTCCTGTCTGATGTTGGAGCAGAAACCCCAAAGGGTGAAATGCAGCTGCTGGAGGAGGCAGCAGGAACTGTGGATTGGGGGTCTTGGAGATGGAGCTGTTTGCAAACAGCTCCTGGATGCAGTGGCAGTTTTTACACCGTGTGACTTTCCCATGCACACAGGCATCCCCAAGGCTGAAGGGAACTTTGACTCTGGCAAGGGTAGAAATGAAACGTGGATAACATCGCTAGGCTAGCGTTGCTAGAGGAATTAAGAACCAAGCAACTGCATCCATAGGAACCTCAGTTCTTCCCTTATCCCCTTGCACATCGAAGTTAATTGCATTTCCAACTGACACATCAAGCTGTCCTGCCACAGTCATCTGTGGCAAAGCCAGTGCATCGTGGTTGCTCTGGGATATAAACCTCACCTCTGGTGTCTCGCTCTCTTGGGGGATAATGTCTTTCCCAGGGCTGTTTGTGGTATGGTCAGGTCTTAGGAGCCCAGGGCTCAAGCTGAGTTGTCTTGTCAGGTCTTTACGGGTATCTCTTGAAGGTGAGACTTGTCAGGCTTAAGCAATGGATGAAATTTTTTTAATGGGTGTTCAGCAGCCACTGTGGAGATGCTTAAGGGCATAAATTTTTTAAGAGCATAATGGATGTTAAGCTCTCAAAAATAAATCCTAAGTCTCTCTAGCCTGTGTTTCCCAAGGTATTGGCGGCTAGCTTAAAATGAGAGAGCAAGCGAAATGAAATAAAAGGCTTTTAGATGGCGCAGATCACCAGTGTGGAGCTTCTGCTTTCTTTGTGTGTCTGAGTTAGCACTTTGGGATGCTGAGGATCAGGTCAGGGAGGTCTTAATCCCTGGCCAGTGTTTTGGGGACTCAGACTGGAAAGCAGAGATAAAGGGTTTTCCCCACAGCAGGAGGATTGATAGTGCAGAGTGGGCAATGCTGGATGCTAAACCCTCTGGCCCAGAAGACTTAGTGATGGCAACCAGAAAGTCTGGTCCAAAACTGCATGGAAGTTCTCTTGGCAAGGCAGAGCCAACAAAGTCTGGGTGTGGGAGATGGGCTGGTGCCTTCTTCCTTTGAGCACGAGGCAGGAAGATCTGGACAGAGCAGCTCTGTGCAGACAATTCCAGGGAGATGACAATGAAGCTGTGAGGTGCCAGGGCTTCCTCTTCTGCCCTGCCCAAATGAGCTTTTCCCATGGAAGTGACAGTCCTGTGCAGGGGTTTCAGCTGGTCCTTCTTGCACCAGGAGGTGGGGCAGCAGGAAGGAGATGCTCCCTGCTGGCTGGTGCAGTGCCCCAAAGCTGGGAAATGGAGAGGAGGAACTGGCTTCATCCTTCCCCAGCCACTGTTACCCCCAGGCTGGGAATCAGAGCCACTCTTTCTCTCTCTCCAGCCTCAGCAATGGGAAGGAGGTGGAAGAATGCTGGGCTGGCATGGGCAGCCCTGCTGAGGGTGCCAGGAAGCGACAGCCCAAAACTTGCTTGACGTTGTTTTCTTCTCCCACCACTGGAGAAGGGAGGACTACAGCTCCAGGAGCATGGAGCTCACGCTTGTCTCTTCCTGCCCAGAGGGGCTGGCTCAGAAAAAGTGGGAGCAGCCCTGATGCCATGCACAACCCTGGGAGGTGGCATGAATGCAAATGCTGGCATCCTGCAGTGCTGCACCTTTGTGTTGTTCATGCCAGCTTCCCTCCCAGTTCTGGCTGGAAACATTCCTGCATTCCCCATGAGGTCAGCTTTGCTGTGGCTCTGCTCACTGAGGTCAGCTTGTACCTGCTGAGGGCTTGGCCCCATTTTATAGAGCTTTTCCATGAGGTGTGCCCTGGGAATGCCCTCCCCTGGGCTGTTGGTAACAGTGCTTGGAGATGAGCAGTTCTGGTGCCTTCAGGAGGCTGAGCAAGTTAAGGTGCTGGGTGATTTGCACCTGGAGTTTCTATTCCTTTCTGCTCCTTGCTGGGGTTTGGAGGTAGGTGTTGACCACTCTGAGGTGACAGGTTCAGAAACATCAGGTTGTGAGTGCCTTGGTGACAGGAAGAAGTAAGGAAAGTAGAAGATTTGGAAATGACCGGGGAAAACTCTGAAGTATGGATTGATGCAGAAATGTTACCTGCTGCTTTTCTACTTCAGCCTAGCCCTGTTCCTCAGTTCTGGTAGTGAATGGTGTGTAATAATGGGAATAGGAAAAACATGCATTTCTGATGTGGGCTGGCTCTGTTCAAAGGGCTGTTGTTTATGAAGTCTGGCTGTCTTCCTTCATCTCAAAGGCACCTCTGCATCCTCTGCCCCATCACAGCTAAGCCAAGGGACAAAAGGCTCTCTCTATCTTCCCCTCTTCCCTGACAGCTGTGAGGATCAGGGCTCTGGCTGCTCCTTGAAAACACAAGGTGTGTCTGTACCAAGAGCCTCTGGGAGGAGGCTGGCATGGGATGTTCCTCCTTGCTCTGTTTTGCACATTCAGATTTTCTTTCCTGCTTCTCCAACCCTCTCCAAGCACTGCTCACCCCTGCTCAGGCTGGGAGAGTGTTCTGGGTGATTGGAGCTGGAGTGATTGGAGGTGGGAGAACACCTTCCTACCCAGCACGAGTTTGCAAGTTCTCTGGGCTCCCAGCTGCTCTGGCTGCTGCTGCTGCCTCTTGGGGGAGGGCAGGAGGGACTGAGCAGGGGATCTCTTCTCCTTGGCACAGCTGCACTGGGGCTCTCCGCGGCTCCCAGGAACCAGGCGTGGCAGCTCTTCCCCAGATGGAGGATGGGACCCTGGGGGTTATTGCCGTCTGCTGCTTTGCTGCCCCAAAAAAGCCTGAAGGCTGTTTAGTGCTGCTGTTCTGCTTTTATGTATTGAATTGCACCAAACCCCATGCTCCCCTCTGTTATCCCTGAAGATGGATGCAGATGACTCCCCTCCTGACATGTGCGTGATCTGTGTGCTCTTGGCTCTCCTCTCTTCCTGGGCAGCTGGCAGGTTATTTTTGGTTCTGGAAAGGCCCAGATCTGGTTTCTGCTGGGGTGAGTCCCTGCCCAGCGCACCTCTTGCATCCCCCAGGTTTGTGGAAGGTGAGGAGCAGTCTTCCCTTGCCCACATGTCAGCTGGAGTTGGCAGGGATGCTCCAGTAGTCCCCTGCTGAAGGGCTTGTCTGGCATTTCTGTGGAATGACTGAGAGAAGGGGACATTGGCCAGGTCTATGGGGACTCACCTGGATGTGGCAGCCCAGGAAACCTGATCTGTGGGCCTCTTTGGGAGGAAAGGGATGGGCAGGAGCAGCTGGTGCTCTCTCAGGGCTTGGAAATCCAAGCCAATGCCTCATCACGTGCATCCCTCTTGGCTCACAGGCTGGAGGAATAGCATCCCCCTTCCCTTGGCTCCTGGCCCCCTGCCACTGTCCTGCAGGGAAAGCCCCTTTAGAAGGGCATTGTGGGGGATGAAGGGTTTTCTGGGGACAGCCCTGGGGAGATGCTGGGGACCTCCTGCTCTGTTTCTCCTTGGGAAGACCTCACTAGCAAGGCTATTCCTTCTCTTAAGTTCCCCTGCAACTTTAGCACTTTCTTAAAATCAAGATTTGTCCCAGCAATCCTGGAGCAGGGCTTTACTCCACTGCAACAAGGTGCTGCTCAAAGCATCCTCTCCACATCTGCATGGTGAGATTTTCGGAGGTCCCTGCTTATGGAGGGAGACAGAGGGTAAATGCAATCAAAGAAATGTTTTTCACATGTTAGACACAGGTTAAATATTTGCTGGGCACCGTGGGCTGTGAGGGTAAGTGAGGCTGCTTGTTTCTCTGTGCCCAGCTGCCTCTGTAGGCTGGTGGAGCTGAGCACCTTGCTGGAGGTGAACATATTGGTGGAACTGAGCCTGCAGGAGGCATTTTGAGAGCAGGTATCCACAGTGGATGTGTCCCCTGCTTTGCTGGCACTGTGTACAGAAATGTTAATTCAAGGCTTTTAGTAGGCTGGTTTCCTGTTTAAGCCAGTATTTGGTCCTATGCTCCACACAGGTGCTCGAGAGCCTGTGTGCCCGGCAGTGGAGGTGGGGTAAGAGCCCCTCCCCAGGCTGTGCTGGCTGCCATGGCTAAGGACACTGCATCCAAACAATGCTGAGGAGAGTGGGACTAAAATCATGGTGCATATTCTTGTAAGGTGGCAGCAGAGGTGGGCTGCCAGGGATTCTGCAGGTCAATCTGGGTGTCAGAGCTGCCCTGATGTATCCTGGGCATCAGGAAAGGCTGCAGCACTCCCTGTCCAGTGCTTCCCATCCTCAATGGCATAGCTTTTCTTCACTGAAAACTGTGTCCTTTTCTCTGGGGAGGGAGCATCAACACATCCTCCCACACCCCTGCTCATCCCCTTCCAACAAAATGCTGCTCTGACGTTTCTCTCTGCTCCTGGCAGGAAGTGAAGCTGTTTCCAGTCCCTGACAGGGGCTCATGGTGTAAGCACACAGGTCTGGGCTCTTGTGCTCTGAGCATCCTCCTTTTCTGCTCTGTGTTGGGTTTCTGACTCACCTCTCAGGACCTGAGAGCCTGGCTCCTAACTCTGCAAGACTGGCTCCTGCCAGCTCTTCTGTGGGAGAGCTCATCTCCCCATGAGCTGAGGGTCTCATGCTACTGAAAACAGAACCAAATCAACTGTGAATAGGCTTTAACTTACTATTCAGGAATACAATAGAAAATCAAAGAGATGCTACATCTCCTTCAACTGTCTGTGTGCCCGGTTTCCTTTGTTGCAGGTGACTGAAGGAAAGAAAATAGGTTTGTATGAAAGCACCAGGTCCAAACTGCCCTGCTCTGGCAATCTGGAAACCAGGAGGTGTAGAGGTGCTGGCTTTTGTGGACCAGAGTTGCTGTGGGTGGGAGCAACGTGAGGCTGAGGTTGGTGCCTCTGTTGCCCCAGGTTGGCTCTGCAGGATGCAAAGAGCACCTGAGCTCTGCACAGGACAGCAGGTTTGGTGTGGGGGGCTTTGTCCAGCCTTCATCCCTGCCCAAGCCCTTGCAGAGGACAAGCTGCCTCCTTGTGCCTCCTGCTTTTTGGCTGTACAACATGGAGCACATCTTCTGCCCCTGTGCTGCTGGTCTGTGATCTGTTTCTTCCTTGGTCTGGCTACTCTGTTGGTGGGCACAGCCTTTGACAAAAATCAACTAGACCAAGAGCGAAATTCAAATGCACAAAGCAAAATATTTGCTGTGAGGAGTCCTAGGGCTGTTCTGTGCCACCAAGATGTCTCATGGGATGTGTGGTACGGCCACAAAACTACTGTCAGGGGTGTGGCGCTGAGCAGGGAGAAGGTAAGGGGTCCTTCCTACAGAGGTTAATTCCAAGAACGCTGCTTTCAGGGTGGGCTTGTTGGCAGGGGGCTGAGTCCCAGCCCTGAGAGTGCTCCACGTCCAAACTGCCTTCTCATCTCTGGCTTAGCTGGTGCACAAACATGGACAGCCAGACAGACGGCCCCTGCTGCACCGGGCTCGGGAGGAGAGGCAGCAGCGTGGTCGCATCCTCTGCGAGTGGCGGAGTCCCCGGGCCCCACGCGAGCTCCTGCCAGCCCCGGGTGTGGGTGCGGGCAGCAGCCGTGGTTAGGCAGCGCATTGGACCTGAATGCGATGTGAACTCAGGCTTCCCTTTTGAAGTTTGACACCCGGGATTTTCCCCACCCACCAGAAGGACTGAAGACAAAAAAGAGCAGAGAAGAAAAAGGGGGTGGAGTGGGGAAACCCTTTTTAAACTGCTGGCGAGGGCATGTCAAGGAGGCTGAAGCTAAAGGGGCTGTGGGGGAGGGCTTGGTGCGTGTCTATCTGGCCAGCCAGCTCTGACTCACCAACATGTGCAGGTCAGCCGGATTTCGGGTTGAGCCTTGCTCGCCCGGCAATGCCGAGAGGGGTTTGCAGAGGCAGGAGGGAAGCAGAAGAAAGTGAAGAGCTACTGCATCTTGGCAGTATGTGATGGCCCTGAACTGTGTCCCCACTCTTAGCCCTTGCAGTTATCCCCCCTTCCCAGCTGCATCCCAGCCTTGGAGGAATCAAGTAGGGTCCATCCAACTTTGGTGGAATTAAGAGAGCTGGGATTTGGCCCCACTGATGTAAGGGTTGCAGGATTAGGCTGCCTTAAACAACAAAGGCCTTGCTCTGCCTGTCAGACAGATACCCCAGGGGCAGACTGGAAGGGTGTGGGGTGGAGGCTCCTCTTTGCAGAGGTAGGATGGGAATGTTTTCTGGTCCTGCCTGTCTGGTTTAACACTCCCAGCTGCTGGGGTTTGGATGATCCAAAAGGGAGTTTGATCTGAGATGTAAGGCTACGACTTATTTTTATTTAAAACTTCTAAAGCCTGAAGCTGCAAAGCTGTGACTTGGGCAGAGATTCACCTGATAGACAAGACCTGCCAGGGATGGAGTTGTGGACAAAGGCTGGGTTTGATGCCTGTTTGTGGAAGGTTGTGCTGGTGCAGCTCCAAATGAGACCTGCAAAAGCAGCACCAGGATCCCACCCCATCCCTCATCTCCACCCAGCTTTATGCCTCAGCTTTTGGTTTGAAGTCAAAGCTTTAGGAGGTTGAACGTGGCTGCCTTTGGCATCCCCAAACCCAAGCTTGACTCACATGCTGTGTGCTCATCTCTCTGGAGAGAAATGGATCTTTTGTGAGTCTGAGTGTGACCAGATGGGTCCTGGAGGATCTGCTGGACCTCACTGGAGCCATGAGCAATGCCTGCACCTGTGCAAAGTCACACTCAGTCCAGCTTCTACTTCAGCACCATGTGAAGAGACAAGTGAAATTCCAGTCCCCAACCATCCTTTACCTCATCCTGCAGGGTGGGAGGGGAAGGTGCTCTTGCCAGAGCTGCTTTCACCAGGAATAACCCCATGCCAGCAGCAAGTGGAAGAGGGGGTTTATGACCAAATGGTGTGACATGACCCAGTGGGAGCTCGCAGCAGCTCAGAACAGCCACCCTTTTCTGTGACTGCCCCATAAGGTTAAGCTCAGAGACGTTTCCTGAGAAATACTTCCAGCTCCTAGAGCTGCAAGGAGCTGCTGATGTATTCTATGCCTCAGGAGGACAAATAGCTGGGGCATTGCCCATGACAATGGTGTCAGGACCATGCCAAGCTTTGTATGAGGTCTGTACTTGATGAGGCGAGCCCACCCATCCATGGCAGGAGAAGAAGGGCTTTGTAGTCTTGAGGCAGCTGGGGCTTGGCTGTACTGTCACCCCAAAAGCTTGGGTCCCATCTTCCTTTCTTCCTGGCCCATGCCCTCTTGTTGCAGACTGTGGGGTTTAGCCTTATGATTTTAGACCATCAAATATCATGGTCCATTTCTCCTCAGGGAACTTGCAACCTGCTGCACAACAGAACAAGTGCCTGGCTCTGCCTGAAGGTGAGCTGCCCATGGTGCCAGATGCCGAAGTCTGGAGAGCAGCACTGAAATCACTCTTTCAGCTGGAGCTGCTTGCTCCTATCCTCGTGGGAGGGATGCCATGTACCAGTTGCTGGCTGCAAGAGCCATGTGAGCAGAGCCAGAGGAGAGAGCTGGGATGCCTACTAAGGGGAGCAGCATTTCCCCTCTCTCAGTTCTGTGTCTGTGAACCACACAGTGAGGGAGGGAGGTGGCCATTCCACCAAAAGGTTAAAATAAATGTGCCAGGATCCTGCTGCCTTCTGTAGCTGGGGTAGGGAAGGGAGGAAGCTGTTTGTACAGTTGTTTGTAAAAATCAAATGTGAAAGGAGTGGAAATGCTGCGGCACAGCAGAGGGCATCTTGGAGGGGAACCTGCGTGCCACCTGCATGAGGTCCATCAGCCTCCTCCTGGTTCAGATGCTGACCTCAGCACTGCTGAGACACAGGGAATGGTGTCCCTTGAAACCTTCTCTCTCTCCCCACACAGTGTGGCTGAGGGTTTGCAGCAAAACTGAAAAATGCCTCGTCCTAGAACTGTGCCTTCTGCCAACTTCTCTTATCAGAGCCCGAGTGTTCGCCTACAGCCAGTCGCTGTAGGGCTGGGGCTGGGGAGCAGCCTGCTCGTACGCTGCTCGCTTGCCTGCAGCCTGTTTGCATTCATGATTGCATCCGTGCATTAAAGTGCTTTGAGCTCCTCGTTACCAAAGTGCAGAGTCTGAGTTTTAACGAGCCACCCGTGGGAGTTGGGACTGGGAGAGACGAGCCGCCGTCCTGCTGAACCGCGGCAGAGCTTGACAACAGGCACCGCTGCCTGGAAACGGTGGGCAAAGGCTTTATTGACCACTGGAGGTCACTTTTTCAATAATGCAGTACAATCCAACTTTATTTTGTCAGTACCTTTCATGCAGGCTGCTTCCGAGCTGCTCAGCAGATCCACTGCAAACGCAGGGAGAGGAAAGACTTCTGGAGCTGGGGAGGTGGAGGCTGCTCAGCATCACAGGGTGCAGAAAAGGCTCTCGTGCCTCAGTGAGGAGCCAGAGGAGGAGGAGTAGAACAGAAAATGAAGCAGCCTGAATGCTGCTTCCCTGAGCTGTAGATGCACCTTCAGGCTCTTCATAAGTGAAGGAGTGTTCGGTGCTGGGGGGCTGGGAGTAGGGGTGGGCATTACAGAAGGGTGCTGAGGGGTGGCAGGTCAGTGCAGGTGGGGCTGGGTGCTCTGCAGGGAAGGTCATCCAGCATTTCTCAGCTCAAGAGAGGCAGTTGTTGGGAAATGAAGGCCCAAAGCAGCATAGTCAGGAATCCAGCTTGCTGCAGCTGTTTCTCTCCTAGAGTGAAGGAGCTTCAAAAACCCAGTGATTTCAGCTACAAAAGAGGCTGGATGTGGGCAGGCTCAGGCCAATCCTGAGCCAGAAACTGTGCCTGAATCATGTTCCTTTGCTCCCTGTGTGGTGCTGAGCTGTTCCTGGGAGGTGACTGTGATGTCCTGTCTGTACTGCCTGCCTGCTCCAGGCATCGAGGTGACGTTTCTGTGCAGGCTGAAACCCCACAAGGGCTTGAATGAGCACCTGCTCCCAGCCCCGAATGCTGTCCTTGGACAGGAAGAGCTATGGGGGACTGTGAGAGACTGCCTTTGGTCACCCCAAAATCCCTTGCAGGAGTGAGAAAGGACATCCTGGGATTCTTTGATGCTGGCAGCTGCTGCTTTTCTGAAAGCACTGGGAGGGTCTCTGTACTGGGAGGATCAGAGCCCATGAACACAAAAAGGGATGGAAACTGGGGGTGAAAAACCCAGCCAAAAGCCTTTGCTTAGGAGTCATGTTTCTTTTAGCCATGTAGAAGTGGGTTGGGAAGCTGGTTGTGTCAGATCTGCCATGTGGGAACCACTTTTCCCTGCTGCTCTTTGGCATTCAGGCTCACCCAAGGCCAGGAGTGACCAGAGGTGACCTGGAGGGTCTTTGTGTCCAGGCTGCAGACCCTTAGGACAGACAACAGGATTGCCTCTTATGATGATGCTCACTCAGTTTGTCACCCCCTGACTCTTTATTCTGGACTAGCTGGTTTAGAAGGTGATGTTTCCATCATCACCAAAATGAGCAGATCTGGGGATTTTGGCTAACTTTGATGTTATCATTCCTTTTTGAGAGGTGGGAAAGGAGTAACTGTTTTCCATATCTGTTTCTTCTACAGCTCAGGTAGGAAGAAGCTGGGTTTGCATGGAAATGTTGGTATTGTCCTTGGAGACCCTGGGTCTGAGCTGGGAATTGGTGCTGTTGCTCTCCCCAAATTGCTGCAGGACCCAGACACACATGAGGACTGTGAGCGTTTAACCACCACAGCAGATGGGACTCAAGACACGTCAGAGCAAATATTTAAAGATCCATTTTTATAAAGCCAATTTTTGGCCTATAAACCACCCTCCCCACAGCTCCCAGTGCTCATTGCTGTGAACTCCACTGCTCACTGCTCCTGCTGCCAACTGGCAGGGCCCAGAAATGTGCTGTCTTGGTTTAGCACTGGATTTTTCTCCTTTTCCCCAAACCCTGGATTTTATTTTATTTGTTTGTTTGTTTTATTTATGGAAGGGATTTTCCTGCTCTTGGCAGAGTGGAACAGGAAGTGATTGCTCTAATGAGGGAGGGTGTATCCTGCTTGCTGCCTAGCCCCATCCCTCTCTCCTTGTTTGTGCAACAATTTTTACTGTCTTGGCTGGAGCAGCACATGCTGAATCTCTTGTGCTGGAGGCAGAAGCACTCCTTCCCGAGCTGTTTCTCAGTCTCTGTTCTAGGATATTTTAGAAGATGGGGACAGGGTAATGTTGTTGGAGCGGAGCTCTGAGTCTCCCTTTTCTACTCTGTTACCACCTTTTGGGGTTTCTGGGGTCAGACAGACTCCAAGGCTCAGTGGCATGTAGCCAGATACAGGTGGATGTGTTCTTGCTGCCTCATATTTGTTAAGCAAAAGGCTGAACTGAGGAACATGTCTCCAGAGGGTGGCAAGACTGGGACCTTGTGTCCGCTTTTGCTCCAGAATACATCAGGGGCAGGTGCCAGGTTCCCAGAAATGATCCCTGCCTTATTTACACAGTGTGGAACACTTTCCACTTTGCTCTTCCCTTTGCTGCTTTGTCTTTCAGCCTGGGCCCTGTGGAGCCAAGGACTGACATGGCTGCCAACACGAGCAGCTCTGCTTCTGAATGAGCAAAAGAAAAATAATAGCATCTCAAATTGCAGCTGGTGTGCAACGGGCCAGGTTCCTGCTCTTTTTCCAGCCCTGCAACTTGGGGTAGTTACTTCTGACTTGCTTCTGCTGTGAAAGTAAGATGGTAACTGAGCCCAGGGATGTTTTGGGATAGAACCAATTTAATCTCCCAGTGCTTCCATTTCTGCCTTGTATTAAAAGCTGCTCAAACTCTCCTAGGAGAGCTGCTAACATAACTCGCTGGTGTCTCTGCACTGCTTGGAGATCCTCAGATGTGAGTGGTTAATGGTTGGACTTGATGATCTTACAGGTCTTTTCCAACCTAAACGATTCTATGATTCTATGGTTACAGAAGCTTTTAATAGCACTTAACTCCTCTGGAACGAAGTCCAAAGCAAGGGGAAATTCACAGCTGATAAGAAAAGCCATGTTGGTGCACTGGGTTAGACCCAGCATTGTGCCCTCTAATTATGCAGCAGTGGCCTGGGCTTCTGGAGTAACTGGGGAAGACAGGATGGTTGTGCTCGGCTGGAGGGAGCCAGGGCTTGATTTAGTGCCTGTTGAGATCAAGGGGCCTTTGATTTCAATGGGTATTGAATCAGGCACTGCAATATCAAATAGGCTAATCAGATAATAACTTCAGATTGTCTGACATAGATTCCTGTCCCTGAGTTGGGGCAGGCAGAGTAATTTGGGCAGCCAGCTGGACAAGGCTGTGAGCTGTGGGCTGACAGCCCATCCCTAATGAACAGGATGTCCAGTAAGGGACTGGTGGCAAAGATGGTCTGGTACTGGGTATGGGATACAGGTCAGACATCATCCTTCCAGGCCAGAGATCCAGCACGGGCTGTGCCCCTCTCCCACCTTACTCTTGTGTGGGAGTTAATGCAGCCCTGGCATGCAAGATAGTGGTTACAGGAGCTAAAGAGGGAAAGAAATTTGGGGTGATCTTGCATTGTTGAGCCCACGTTTCCAGGCTTCTGCATGCTTCCTGCAAGAAAGGATTGCTTTTTTGCAGTCCTTGGAGTATCAAGCGGGCACCTGGAATCGTTTCTGCTGCAAGTGGGGAAATTGGGCACAGGAAGAGGCAGGATGTAATGGGATGCTGATGTTTGTGGTGGGTTGACCCTGTCTGGCTGCCAGGTGTCCACTAAAGCCACTCTGTCACTCCCATCCTCAGCTGGACAGCATGGAGAAAATACAACTTAAGGCTCATGGGGTGAGATAAGGGCAGGGAAAAATCACTCACCAGTTACTGTTATGGGTAAAACAGACTCAACTTGGGGAAATTAGTTTAATTTATCGCCAATCAAATCAGAGTAGGACATTGAGAAATAAAAACTAAACCTAAAAACACTTTCCCCCCACCCCTCCCTTTTCCCTGGGCTTAACTTCACTCCCAAATTATTTACCTCTTTGTCCCCAGCAGTGTAGAGGGACAGGGAAAGGGGACTGCAGTCAGTGCATCACAAGCTGTTACTGCCTGTTTCCTCCTCAGAGGGAGGACTCCTTACACTCTTCCCTTGTTCAGGTGCGGGGTCCTCCCACAGGATTCAGCTCTCCATGAGCTCCTCCAATGCAAATCCTCTCCCTGGGGCTGCAGTTCTTAATGAGCTGCTGCACTGTGGGTCCCTTCCATGGGGTCACAAGTCCTGCCATGAAATCTATTCCCACATAGGCTCCTCTCTCCATGGAGCCACAGGTCCTTCCAGTTGCCTGCTCCAGCAGGACTTCCCACGGGGTCACAGCCTCCTTCAGGTATCCCCCTGCTCTGGCATGGGGCTCTCCATGGGCTGCAGGTGGATCTCTGAACCCCTATGGACCTTCATAGTTGCAGAGGCACGGCTGCCTTACTGTGGTGTGCACTACAGGCTGCAGGGGAATCTCAGCTCTGGTATCTGGAGCATCTCCTCCTGCTCCTTCACTGACCTTGGGGTCTGCAGAGCTGTTTCTCTCACATATTCTCATTCTTCTCTTTGGCAGCAGTTGCTCTGGGTGTTTTGTTGGATTTTTTTACCCCCATTTCTGGTATGTTGTCCCAGGCACTGCTTTGTGGGCCTGTCTAGGAGCCCTCTGGCAGTGACTGGAGATAGGTGAAGCTTCCAGCAGCTTCTCAGAGAAGCCACCCCTCACCGTGCAAACCCAGCACAGTGCCCCTCAGGGATGTTAAATCTCCAGGATGCTGGTTTGTGGGGTGGTTGTCCTGAGAATTGAGCTTTTTTATGCTGCATCTGCCTATGCTGGCAGGAAACCTGTTGTGTAGCATGGGCTGTGATCCCTTTTCCAGGATGCCCAGGGAATTGTGCCCTGCTCTTGCAGGAACATGTGATGTTTGCAACGTCCCTGGTCTCTCCTGTGCTGCACCTGTGGCTCCTTTACTGGGGTTCTTGGTTGTTTTTCATTTGGTAAGTCCTGGGAAGGTGTGTGGTGGGGAACAGGACAGGGGTGAGGTACTCTGGGTGTGGGGTATGTGATTGCAGTGATTGCAGCATCATCTCTGCTGCCAGTGCACAACTGCTCTGCTGGGAGAGGGGTGGCAGAAACAGCCCCTCCAGCTGTCACCTGAAGCCTGGGGTCTCACCTTGCTTCTGGCCTTGTAGATGAAAGGCTTTGGATCTGGCTTTGTCTAGCAGTTGGGTTTTAAATCACAAGGTCTAATTCTGAAGCCTGTTCTGTTTCCCTGTGGCTGGGGGGAAAAAAACCTGTAGTGTCCCACTCTGTGTGTGTTATGTGATGTCTAAGCCGAGTTTGAGCCCCAGCCCATCCCACGATTGCTCTCTGTGGCTGCAGGAATGTTATCTCTGAGGTCTGCACCTGCCCTGATAGACTTGGCTGGAAGTGGGTCAGTAGGTTTAAAAGTTCTGGGAAGATATGTTGTGATCGTATCAGCATCACACCATAAAAGAAACAGGCTTGAAGTCAAATTCAAGGCAACAATGAAAACTTGGAGAGGAGCGGAGAGAAGAGGCAGCGGATCAGCAGATGCAGAAATCCCTCTGGGTCCTATCAAGTGTTTTGCCAGTGCTAAATGCTGAGTAAAATATAGTGTCTGAGAGATCAGATCACTGGGTATTCCCTCCGGATGGGGAGATCCCGGGTTGAATATCTCTTTGGTGAATCATCTTCTGGAGCTGTTGGAGCAGAGATCTGGCATGGGGTTATCGCTGGGTCCGACTGGCTGCTGGAGGTGACGTTGCTTCCAGGCTATTTGGGCAATCCTACTTGAAGAAGATGCATAAATAGCATCATCCTGCTCTCTGCCACTAAGGCTCTGTTTTCTGAATGCTTGGATTCAGCAACAGCAAACAAACCCTTCTGGGGTGGCCCAAGAGGGCATTTACAGGGGAAGGGGCAACTGGAGGAGTTTTGGTAGGAGTGTGCTCTGCTGCCTTTGTCTTCCTTGGGGAAGGACAGCCCACAAAACTTTAACAGAAGCATCTCAGGAATTTGCAAGACCCGTTGATGGGTTCTTCCAGGTCTTCAGCAGCTTCTGGCTGTTTTGCTAGATCTTCCTCTGTGAGCTGAGAGGTGGGTTACTGGCAGAGAGATCAATACAGGGGAAAGAAGCAGTTTCTAAATGACCTTCATGAAAGATGCTGAAGGGCCTGTGTGGCACAAGGAGGCATCAGACCAATGTGAGAGAAATTGTACAAGGAAAGCCTGTGAAAGAGATGGTCCAGTTACATTTTTTGCTTTGCTTTTTCTTTTAATCCCTCATGGTGACTCTTAAAAGGGGTGTTGGATGTGAAAAGACTGTCTTGTGTTGCATGAAGAAAATGGTGGGAGGGACAGGACTCTGCAGCCTTCATGGTGCTATGGAGAGGGGTTGTCTTCTCCAAGTCTGGTCTGGGGATGTGCTGTGAGGAAGAGTTACCTACTGCCTTTCTCCATTGTTTTGGAGAGCCAGGTGTCAGCTGCAGCTTGATCTTGGGGACATTCTTCATCTGGGATCCTTTGAGACAGTCCATGTGGACAGCATGAGAGTTGCAGATACTTCATTTGAAAAGCTGCAGAATTACTGGGGAGGGAGTGGGTTTAAATTGTATCTCCTGCAATAAATCAGCACAGGCTGGGTCTCCCTGCCCCCATGGGGGCGTGTGTTTGAGGGAGAATCCCAACCACCCTTTGCTTTGCTAGCCCCTGCTCAGATCTGCCCAGCCTCGCACCAGGACAGCTGCTTTTTAAACACCAGGAGTGTTGTCTGAAGCAGTCAGCAACGCTGGGCTCGCCTGTGCTGGGCTGCTCTGCGACTTCTCTGCTCCGGGTACAGATAGCAAGCTGTTCCTGCGCGTGGGCTACCGGTGCTGCCAGGAAAGCTATTCTCATTCAGGAGAGAGAAATGAGCTGTGCAGAAAGAAGGCACGGCTTGTATCGATAGGCATCGCCTGCCAGTTCAACCAGTACGTGATGGTACTGCTGCGTGGAGCTGGCTCAGGAGGTTTGAGGGGCATGTGTTGGATGCAGGTGACCCTTTGGGCTGTGCAGGTATCAATGAAGGATCCTCCTGGCTCCTATGGTTGAATTGGTATGGCTGGCCCTGGGTGGGATTCTGCAGGGATTCCTTGCATTAGGGACAGAGTGACACGCTGTGATGTGACACAGTGGAGGACACAGTCCCTTGTGTCTCATGTGGGTGTTAAAAGCGATGTCCCACTGCTGCTCCCAAGGCATTTTCACCCCTTGTGGCAGAGAAAGAACATGGGCATAGAAATGCATTGGGCTGCTTTTTGGGCTTCTGTAATCTCTAACATTTTTCCTTATGTGGTGTTTGAAGCTTGCTGAGGATGCTGCCTTCACACTGCTCAAGGAAGGTTTTATTTCAGCCCTTTGCTTGCATCTTTCTGGAGGAAACTGCTGGGAGTTTTAAAAGAAATGTCGACACAATCCTTCCTTCTGGATAATTTCAGCTGCTGGTGGAGGTGTCTGTGTGTCAAGCAGAGTCCTCGAAGGGTTGGGTGGAGGGTGCTGGAGCCACTCCACGCTGTAGCCTGAGGGCTCTGATTTTGGGCAGAGCCAGGCTGGCAGGGTGCCGAGCTGCAGGAGGCTCTGTGAGTGCTGGTATCTCCTGCAGATCTGGGACCTGCTCAAGTGTGTCTGCCCTGACGCCAGCCCCTGCTCCCATGGTTTGTGTGTGCGTGCCTGCCCTGTGATCCCTTGGCCTGTTTTGGAGATGGAAGCTGCCTGTGGGATTGCTTTCACCCCCAGTTTTGCACAAGGGAGTAAAACTAGGGGAACTGGCCAGAGAAGCAAGGAGATTTCAAGCCATGCCTCTGGGGTGGGAGAGAAAAGCTCGACTTCTATGTGTCTCACTACATCACATTTCCCTCTTCTTCTCCCAAAAAAGCCCACAAAAACTATGCAAGGAAGTGGGAGATGTCTCACCCTGTAAGCTCCCCATGACAGCCTTTGAGAGGGAAGAGACTCCAACTCATCTCTGCCTTGCCAGGACATAACCCCTTCTCTCTTCCCTTTTTGGGGTGCTCTGGGGCTCCTCAGCCAGGGGCTGGCATCCCCCCGGCCGTGCTGGAGGCCCCTGGCCCACCATGGGCCCTGTCCCCTGCCGGATGTCAGGGAGCCAGACGGGCTGTCCTGGCCATCGCAGCTGAGCTCCCAGCCCTGAACAATGGGGCCATTGAGGGGCTGGAGCTGGGAGTGAGGCCTGGCTGGCTCGGCTGTGGGCTGCGGACAGGGAGGACAGCTGAGCCCGCTTGTTCCACCCCAGCTGAGTTACAGCCCAAAATAGGCACCTGGTGGCCATTCAGAGGCTGGGCCTCTTTGTCTGGAGGCCACGGCTTGTTTGCATGTGGGGATTTTGTGGAGTATTTATGGCTGGGAGAGGGGGAAGGAAGGAGGGAGTCTGGCAGTTGTGTGACCTTATTTTTATTTGGTTTTTTTTTTTTGTGTTAAAAAGGCAGGACTGACGGTATTTTTGTCCCCACCCCACATCTTCCCATAGGTACTTATGCTTCCTTGCAAGCCAGGCATCTCTATCCTGTTGCAAGAGCAAGATGGTCATGGCTGCCATGATGGCTGGGTTATGGGGCCAAGGGGCAGAGAGAAGAAGAGCCCCATGGTGAGGTTGTGGTGCCTCCCAAAACCATTGACTGTGGTCAGTGAGAGGGATGAGATGTCAACACTTGGTAAAGCCACTGCCCTGTCCCCATTTTATGTGTTTGCCATCTCCATCTGCCATCCTGGTTGCTAGTCCCAGGTCCCTGTGTGGATGGCACAGCCACCTCCTGCCCCATGGGGTGCACGTGGGTGTCTGCAGACATTGCTTCCCCATCCTCCTTCACCAGACCCCCTCTGATCTGCTTTCGTGAGACTGAAATGGATTCTGTCTGGCTCTGACAGACACTGAGCATCTGCTGTGCCCAGTGACTCCGAAAATCGCGCCTCTTCGTAGCCGTGCATGGATTTAAGGACTCGACGTGAGGTGTCTGAAGGGGTGGTTGTGGCTCGAGCCCACTTTGAGTTGTGCTGCTAAAAGCAGGGGTTATATCTGCAGTGGGAAGGGTGTAAAATTAATGCAATGTTTGGATCAGCTCATTAACTAACTGTGCTGGTCCAAATCTTGCCCTTGGAGGCATGTGTGCTGCTGCCAGAGCCATCAACATAAAGCCTCTCTGCAGCACAGCCGGGGATAGGATTTGGCCTGTTTATATTCACGGTGCAAAAAGGACCGAAGGATTAATGACTGATTACTTCTTGGGCCAGCGGGAGCCCTGGGTACCCATCCAGTCTGCAGATAAAATGCAGGGCAGACCAAGACAAAGCTTTGCAACAGAATCCTCCCAATTACCTCACCGATCTCCCCGCGTGCCGTAAAATGCACCGTCAGCTCTGCAGCCGGCTCTCAGCCCGGGGACCAAACACCTCCCGACACTGCTCCGAGCCGCGCTGCCAGGCTTCAGGGAGAAAATCCTCATTCTCCCTCTGCCTCGCCCTTCTCCCTGACCTGGGCATCATTTGGAGGTGGTTTGGTGAAGCCTTGGCTGGTCCCTACCTGTCTGTGCATGTGTTTGAGCATCCTATCGGCCCCCCCAGCGGAGCCTGCGCGTTGGATGCAGTTTCTATGGTTACTGCAGCTCCCGGACCCGGGAAGAGCAGTTGGATGCTGGAGCTGGCAGGACCGACGTCTCCCTCTGGATCAGCCAGAAACTTGACAGGGAGTGTGCAGGAGCGACAAAGAGGAGGAGAGAGGGAGCCCAGGAAAAAAATCCTGTGCCTGCTGGGTACAGGGGTTGCCCCCAACAGGCTGTCCTCTGAACAGGCTCCAACACAGAGAGGGGGAGGGAAAAAAATAAAAAGAATGATGAGAAAATTGCAGTTCTGGTGCTCACATGAAGGTGACATTTGTTGTAGCATCTCTAACCATCGATTCGGGAATCTAAACACATGGAAGTTTTAACTGCTGCCAGAGCCTGACTATTCTACCCATATTTGTTTTCTCCCAGCCCTTCTTTCCTCTTATTTAATGCTTTAAGGGTTTTTTATCTTGATATTTTCCTTCCTACACACACAAGTTTCCTCCCTCTGCCTATATATTCCTCTCCTGTTGGTTAGGCCAGAAGTTCGAGGCATATTTAGCCCTCACCACATGTGCTGTTGATGGCACTTGGGAATAATTGGGAGGTTTTTGGCAGCCTTGCTGCTGTGGCCACCCTGGTGTCCTGCTGATGAATGTGAGCACTGGTGTGCAGGGATGCAAACCTGGTTGTCTCTTTACATCTGCAATCAGGGACTCCCCTTGCCCCATCATTTCATCTACCCTGCCCACCAAATTGGTTCAGCCTCATAGGCTGCACTTGCAAAACCCTTTCTTTCTGGCTTGGCCACTTCACCTCCTCGGAACAGCCGTCAGACAGGGCAGTGCCTCCTAAACATGCGTGCTGTAATAGGCATCTCCATCCCTGCTCTTATGGGCAGGGTGTGGGGACAGGAATGAAAATAATTAAACTAAAGGCTTGGGCAATGAAGGGCTCTCGCCCTGACCTGCTTGGGAGGTAACTGGGAGCACAGGTCTCCCTGTGCTTCCCAGGTGAGGAAGGCTGCTCGCCCAGGGAGCTCTCGGTGAGCCCTGAGCCAGTCAGACTGGCTCTCCCGTCTCCCCGGGGCAGCTCCAAGCACTGCAGCTCTGTCAGGCAAGGGGTTGCAATAGGTTATGGATGTTCCTGAGTCAGAGAGGAGAGGGCAGGCAGGCAGGGGAAGGATTTGCAGAGTTCTGGCTGTTTCCAAGTCTGGAAAGCTGAAAAAAAAAAATCCCTGTAATGCCAGGAAACTGCACACTGCCTTGTGCACCAGGGTGTCTCGTGGGAGGAGATAGGATGGAATATGAGTTGAGTGGCTCTCCTGGATTTGCACTGGGGACTTCTGCTATCCCCAAAACACACTGTCTGGCCCTGCCCACTTTGTGAGTGGGGCCAGTGGCTCCTTGGACTGCAGGGGTGGCAAGTCTCCTCCTCATACAGGGCCAGCCCAGCTCCTTGCAGAGGGGAGAAGCAGCAGTGCCTGGGGAGGTGTTACATGACTTTTTCTGAGCTGTGGCCTAGTTTTAAAGGAGCCACTGCTCTCAAAACTGTCTGGCCCTTTCCCCTCACCTGCTCCATGCACTCACATCACCACTCCGTTTTCTGACCTACACTGGGGCTCTTTGTTGAGCTGACAACTGTTTCACCCAGGCAGAATATTCTGGACTGATTGGGCAGATTCCTGGGTCCCAGGCAAGGCTGGGGATGCTTCTTCAGTGGGGTGGTTGCAGTTGGAAACGCTCCTTTCTCTCTGTCTCTGCAGCTGGATGAGGACCAATACCCAATATCCTAAGCCTTTCTGTCTGAGGCTGTGCAAGGCCTGGGCTGGATGCAGAAGGGGTCAGCTCCAACTTGGGTGTTCCCACAACGGCAACACCAAGGATGTTCCCAAGGGGACATCACAGCATCTGCAGCAGCACTGGGTACTCTGCTGTTATAGAACCTACCCATGCTCTCTTGCTTCTCTTGGGTCCTTTGGGAGGTGGTGAAGCAGAGCAAGAAGCAGCAATTTACCCCAGACCCTATAGCTCAGCCTCCTGACTTTGCTGGATGGACCCTGCAGCCCTGGCAGCCAGCACATTCCTGCCAGCAATTCCCAGGCTGCTGCCACCACCGGAGATGGCGGTGGGAGGCAGAGAACAGGGTGTCTGCAGGCCCCCAGCTCTCTGAATCACCTGCTGAGCCCTTGGTTGCTGGGACTTGCAGCTGCTTAAGCCGTGTTTACCCTTCCCCAGTCCCTTTGCTCCCTTTTCCCCAGGCAGACTGAAGCCAGACAAGAAAGGGCAGATGCGTCTCCCCCTCGACAAGTCGCTGCAGGTGAGCCGGGAGCTGCTTGGCACGCACACCTGAGCCACCTGGCCCTCCTGCTGTGTTAACCATTTTGTGCAGGCAGGCAGGAGCAGCGCTGCAGCGGGGCTGGGCAGCTCGCCAGGGAATGCGTGGGAGCAGGGGCCGGGGGATGCTTCGGGGAGAGGGAACGGCCCCGGTGAGGATTCTCTTCCTGTGGCTGCAGGCGTCGAGTCGGGCCACTCCCAGTCTGGATCGGTGGCTCTCGGTGGCCTCTGGAAATGGAACATCAGGCCCATAGTTTTCATATTTTCCCTCCTCCTGCCTTGCTCCTTGCAGAAGGGAGCCCCTGGAGAACCAGGTCCATCTGGGAGCAAGGGATAGAAGGCAGAGGTGGGCAGTGAGCGAAGTGTTTTGCATCACTGGAGCTGGGCGAGATGGGTAGGGTTCACTCCTGGCCCAGCAAGTTGGATGGCTCATGTCTCCTCAGCTGAGCTGGACCCAGACTGGTCCCTGTAAGAGGTGTGTCCTGGCTTGATGTCGAAACTGGACTCCCTGGAGGGCATCATGTTCCCTGAATGGGATCACACCTGCAGTGCTGTCCATGTGCTTTCCTTGGGTTTCAGTGCACCTGCCTGGATGGCAGTGGGAACAATCTCTTGGAACTGGGTGTGGGTATCCATCTTCAGGAAAGCTGCCTAGAAAGTAGCCTGGTTTTCTGAAAGAGCAAACGCTTTACTGAAAGTAAGATTTTCCCTCCAATCTACTTTTCTTGTCATGAAGGAGCCATGGTGACTTCTGTTGAAGGAAATGAAACCCAGTTTTAGTTCCATGTTCTGAGAAATGTTTGAAATACAATGGGGAATGTCTCTGTATTGGTTTTCAGCCCAGGCAAAGGGCAAAAGTTCTTGATTGATTTATATTTCAAACCTCTCCTGCCCCACTTGTCTGCCTGGAGCTCCAAACCTCAAAGTGCCCAGCTCCAAGATAGTATTTTGCACCGAATGGGCTCATTTGGGTTAAATTCAAGACTGTTTTTATCTGCTTCAGGCAAATGTCATTGTGATCATTTTGGTGTCACTTTGCTGTTCCCAAGTAGGTTCCTAGAGAAACGGTAGGAAGCTGAACATGTACATACATCTCCAAAGCACTCGGGTATTTCCAAGTGATGCAACCTCAGATTCCTTCCCCACCTCCCCCCGTTCCCCTTTGCTTTAGACTTTTTTAGCCTCAAAGATCAGCTTGGGTTTGGGTTTTTTTTTTTGTACTGTTATAGACTTCTTGAGGCAGAGCCCTGCCTGGGGAAGGAGATGGGCAGCCCAGAATGAGGGTGGTACAGGCAAGATGGCTGGGGAGAGGTCAACCCCTTGGGGAGGCCTTGTTCCAGTCTGTGGGCCCATCTGTGACTCTGGCCTGACTGTGAAATGCTCCTATGGCCAGGACACATCATCAGGTGAGAACAACATCAGCTATTTGCATGCAGGCTAAGCCCATGGATCAGGCTGAGGAATGTGCTGTTTCGTGTGCAAGACCAGTTGCCTTTCCACCAGGATAGCCAATCTCTGTGTTAAAACAACAATTTAAGTGATTTGCTGTTTAGATGCTCTCTAAAATCATGGATTTTGGCCATTGGTGGCCATTTGCTGGAATATCCCAGGTTTCTACCAGGCCAACCCTTCCAATTGCATGTGTCAGTGTTACAGTGCTGTGTGACTTCTCTCAGCCCAATGTGGGAATGCTCTGGTGAGGGGTTTTGCTTGCTGAGGTGTTCACACAGGTTGTTCTCCCCAAAACCTCCCCTGTCACTGAATGTGTGCCAATGAACCAGCCCAGGGAGGGACTGTTCCAGTTTCACTCATCCTCCAGACCTGTAACCAACTGGCAGCAATGTCAAACATGACTTGTCCCTGTAGACAAAGTCATGCTCGACATCACTGTAATGAATCCGATTCCTCGAGGTCGTGGTTCGAACATAACCTAATTGTCTTGGGGAGGCAACACCCTCTGGATCACGTGGTGTCTCCTCTCAGGTGTAGGAACTGTGTGAAACCTGGGAAGCAGCTGAGCTCAGAGGGGTCTCCTGACCCTGAGTTCTCCCCACAGTGCTGGGGACTCCAAGTGAGGGTTTGGGAATTGCAGTGGAGCCATGGTTTCATGTGAAGACCTGCCTTTCTGCTGCCCACGTGCTTATGCAGCTCAGTCTCCCTAGGAAAGAAAAATGGATTGAAAATTGGTTTGCTGCTGGGAAAAGAGGCAGGCAGGAAGTTTGTGTTCTCTGCTGGGATGTGGGACTGGACTGGTGAGCCCAGAGAGGGGAAGGAGAGATGTTTTCCCATCTACAAAAATATTTTGAAAATAAAATTCTGCCCTCCTACTGCATAGGACAAACCCTTGTGAAATAGCCCGTCAGAAATTTCCAGCAGGGCTCAGACTTTCTGAGCTGTCCCCTGGAATAACCCGTGAAGGCGTCTGTGGCCCTTGTGTGGGCTGGGTTTCTCTTCCTTGATGCTCCATGGGGGACTGACATGGTTTGTTTGCCCTGAAGGCTCCATCTCCACCAGGACAGACCTGGGTGGACATTCCCCTGGGTCCTGCTGTTTCCCCACAAAAGCTCTTGTTCTCATTGTGCAGTAACAAGGCATGTGGGGTTGTGTTCCCACCAGCGCTGCCCTCTGAAGGGACACACGTGGTGGAAGAGACGGGGAACTCCAGTGCCTTGGTTCTCTGTTTCCCCTGCTTGGGTTTTATTTCCTGAGCAGCTACAGTTCATTGCACAGGCAATGCCCTGCTCTTGAGCCTTTGCACTGATTTTGTACATGAGGGTGGAGCCCCAATCTCACAGTTTGTCCTGCTGCCACTCTCCTAAAACCCACGGGGGGAAGGAGTTTGGGCTCCCTATTTGCAGGGAACAAGAGTCCCGGTGGTGAGGCTGGGATGTGAAACAAGCCAAGCGTTTTGTTTTGTAGCTCGGTACATGGCAGCGTGGCTAAACGCGGAGGCAGATTTCAAGGCACGGTCGTTTAACTACACTGGGAACGTCTGATTCCAGGCATGCTTATTTCACAGATTTTAGTTGCACATTTCCTGGGCAACAGTTTTGCAAATGTAATTCTGCAGGTAGGCTTTGGGGGCTGAGGGCGGCGGGTGCAGCTGGGCGAGCGCTCGCTAGCAAAGGAACATGAAACCCTCTTCCCCCTGTGCCTTGTGGGTTTGCTGTTGTTTTGTTTTCCCTCTTCAAATGAGGAGTTGGAAAACATCTGAGACCAATACTGGGATAGAGTGGGAGGAAGGGAAGATTTTAAAGTCCTGGTCAAGATAATGGGAGCAGTTTCCTTTATGGATTATGAATTTGCTTTCATAGCTTGGCTCTAGTTTGTTTGCAGGGAACATGGTTTGGCTCCCACTGTCTTCAGCAAAGCTGGACCAAAGTGGCCTCAGTGCAAGACAGACTCAGAATTTGGCTTTATCTTTTAAGGGGCCCATTCCATTGCTTGTTAGTGGGTCAAATTTTGGAGCTCTGACTCAGGCTGAACTTTCAGTGGCTTTTGCACCTGGAGATTTAAATATCTGTCTGCAGGGGAGGTGAACACCAAACGGCATCCCTAGCTGCAACTCCTTAAGACGTTACCTCCCCCTTCATCCCCTCCAGCTGTTTATTATTTTCCTGCTGCTGCTGCTTACCACCTCCACGGTGTGTCAGAAGAATGGGACACGAGTGCTCCCACCTCAGCCGCTTCAGCACAAAGTCTGGCAGCGGCTTCCTTCCAGCTGCTGGGGAAAGGGGCTTTAGGCAGAGCTGCCAGCCTTTGCCCAGGAGCCTAGGAGGAAAGTGCGAGAGCTGTTCCACCGGCGCTGCGCCGGCAGCGGGAGCCTCCGGCACAAGGGAGCAGATGAACAAGCTGCCGGGGGTGGCAGCGGTGGTGATAACATCTGGACCCACCCGAGGAGAGCACATCTCCCGATGCTGTAAGTGCAGGGCTGGGACCTTTCGCTGCTGAGCTGCCCCTGCTCCCACTGAGTTCAGCAAGAGTTCGGGGGTGCTCAGCCTCTCGCAGGTGCGGGGTCGTGCAAGCCGCTGGCACCGGGTTTGATGGGAGCCACACCCGAGGAAGCGCGCTGGGACTGCTGCCTGCCGGGCTGGGCGAGCCCCTTTGGGAAGGCTCCTGCCAAGTTCCCAGGTACAGCCTATTTATTCCAGTGCAAGAGGGAGTCCACTGGAGCCAGTTGCTGAGCTGCAAAGCTCTTCCTGGGATGAGGAGTGGCTGAAGAGCCACAAATAACCTTTAAATGAGAGTTGCTGTAGAAGCCAGAGAGTCCCAGGGGAGCTGCAGCCTCCCCCCACCTCCCTTTGCTGGCTGGCGGGGGGCTGCGAGCAAAGCATTCCCATCGCTCCGTGCAGGGAGACAGCCCCGTCGCCTTGCCGCAGCCGAGGAGGCATCGCTGCTCTGCCAGCTCCCTCTTCTTCCCTTTAATCTTTTTTTCCTCCTCCCGAGTCCCCCTGAGTCCCCCCGCAGCCTCAATCCGACTTGAAAATCTCAAGGCAAATCCTGCTAAATAGGGAGATTTCGCCCGGCTGCGTCCCTGCCCTCCCTGGTCTCTCGCTCCCTTTGCCGTTTCTGGCCTGCTGGGTTTTGTGTTTCAGTTGTTATAAATAAAGCTCCAGGCACTGATTTGGGTATACAATGACACCTTGTGTTATTAGACAGCACAGGACAGACTTTGCAAGGGGAGCCTGCTCGCCTGCCCTCCCTCTTCTCTGCTGCCTGCGGGCAGCCTCGCGCAGGCTCGGGGGTGGCTGGCAGCAGGTGCTTCTGCCTCCTTGCTGCTGCCCAAAATCACAGCCCCCAGAGAGAAAACCCACCCCAGAGCATCTCGGCCCTTGCTTGGACTGGGCTGGGTTTAAATAGAGGTGGCAGTGGGAACTTTTTCATTTAAAGAAGGGAGGCAGCGGATGATGGGAAAAGTCTGGACTCCCCCTGTTTTGTGCAAAAAGTGGGTGGGAAGGTTTTGCAGAGGTGAAGTCAGGGATATTATTGTCACCCATCATCTCAGCCCTGCTGGGAGTGACCTCAGGTTACCCCCAGTCACCCAATGCTGTGGAGCTGGGCAGGATTTCATCCTGTAGCTGTGTCACCTGGATCCTTCCCTGCCTGGCCACCGTGCACCTGGCAGAGGTGGGATCTGAGCATCCTTTCCCCTCACATTGCCACACTGCATTCTCAGCCCCCAGGAAAGGTTTTGCCTGATGAAAGACACTTCATACCAGCCTCCCACTCATCCCTTTCTCCCCCTGGGGATGAGTGCTGGCTAGAGTGGGGGAAACTGAGGCAGATATTGAACCACATTTGTTGCCTGGTTTTGGTTCTTGGCATTTCCTCCCTCACTTCAACACTTATATTTGGGGACAGGACCCTGGGGCAGCTTTTCTGAGTTATCTCCTGTGTTTCACTGGTCATCTCTCAGCAGGGATCTGGAGCCAGTCTCTGAGCGTTCAAGTTGTGGAGAATTTGAAGCAGCAATTTAAAGACAGGGAAATAAAAGTGCAGCCTGCAGAGGGAAGGTGGCTTCTCATCGGGGCTGAATTGACTTATCCAGATTATTTTAATTCTTTCAAAGACTTTAGGAAGTGGGGGGTTTGGGAAATTTTCTAAGTGGTTCTGTTTATTACAATTTTACTGACTGTTTAAGGCATTATTTCAATCATGTTTGAGAAGTCAGTGAAAATATAAAATATTAAAATTCCCCCTTGGAAATTGTTTTTGTGCTTTTTGGTATCAGTTGTTTGGGTTTTTTTATTTCCCTTCTTTCCTGTCACCTATGCATTTGGGGTGTGAGGATGGGGTAACCCAAAACCTCTTTCGAGCTGGATGAAGGGGGCTTCACACTTGCTGGGTGTGTCACCATGGCCAGAAAAGCAGGCTGGGATTGCTGTTTGCAAGTTGCCTGTCCAACTTCCTCCTGAGGAACAACATGCAATGGAGTTGGTGCCTGGACAATGCTGGTCTCCCACCTTCCCCTCCCTCCCCACCTCTCATGAAAGAAAGAACATGTAGCACATGGGGTTTTGTTTTTGTGGTCTTGTGTTCACTGGGCTTGTGGAGAAGCAGAGTTTAAAAGAAGGTACTAAGTACCCTTTTTTCATGGTTTGTGATGCCCATGTTACTTTATAAGGTAAATAACCCAAACTATCCAATAAAATTCCAACACTGTGCATTAATAGAGTAATGGAGATATTTAACGTATGCAGTAAAGCTGCTATTCCAGAGCCCTAGGCCTGCTTTAGTAGCTATAACAGGAGTGAATAAGATCTTTTCCTGCTTTTATTTATACACATATAATATCAAATATTACTGAGTTGTTGCTTGTTAATGTTAGCCAAAGGGGTTAAGAGAAATAAAAAGGGATTTTGCAACCATATCAGGGGAGAAAGAGCAAAAGCAGGCCCATTAATAAATGAGGGAGCTGAATCCAGCAATGATATTGAAGTGACTAAGTTACTGAGCTGCTTTTAAAATCAGTCTCTGGTAAAATCAGTGGAGACAATTAGGAGACCTTGTCAGATACAATCATGGGCTCCCAAATAGAAGAGCAGCCCATGAGGAAATACAGAGGCCACGAGGAATAAGGGAATGAAGCCAGCAGCTGTTGAAGTCAGAGGAAAGACTCATGTTGAGTCCACGTAGCTGTCACTGGGATGTTGTGCCAGCAAGTCAGAGATGCCCCCACTGCGGGATGGGTGCTTTTGTCTCACCTGGGACACAGGAGAAATATGGGATGGGGTGGGAAAGCCTGGGGCAAGGGGGGCTGAGGTAGAAAAATAGGCTGAGCTGGGCAATTTCGATCTGTCCACATGGCAGAAAGAGCAGGGCTGGCATGGGGGGAGAAGTGCTGTTTCACACTCCCAGCAATGCTCCTGAAGTTAAAAATTTGCTCCTGTGTTGTCTGAGCTGAGCTGTTGGAAGTGGCAGGACTGTGGGAAGAAGCATGGCATGGCACATGGAAGTGCTTGCTGGGGGTCAGAGCAGCCCAAGGGAACTTAATGGACACAATATTCCAGTTCTGCCCAGTGCCTCTGGGCGTCTCACTGGAGATACATGGCCATGGAATGAAAGCTGCAGTGAGTTCCTGTAAATGAGATGCAGGTGGACAGGGGTAGGCTGAACAGTGGGAGCTCCCAGCACCCATCCAAGGGTCACATTCTCCATCATGGGCTTTTTCTCAGGACAGTTAATGTCACAGTTTACAACCCTCTCCCACATCATTGTGAATGTTTTCATTAGATGCACAGACAGTGAAGTCAAAGAGGAAAGGACTACAGAGAAAGCCTGGGAAGATTTGCTGTAAGAGGGCAGAAATAGCCATGCCACAAGGAAAATGCCAAGTGGATGTAATTGCAACAGAGATCCAGAGGAAAAAAAGGCTTCTTGCAGAAGAGCTGAAGAACTGGAAGACTTGGAATAAATGTCACCACAGGAATGGAGAGTACTGGTCTAAATGTTGTTGTTGGGGACCCATTTCCTAAGCCAGTTGTGGTCACAGAAAGGATAAAACCTTCTGCTGTGTGCATCTTGTGTAAGGGCAAGATCTGCCATTTGATATTTTTGGGGCAACAGATGCTGAGGCCACGTGTCAGACAGCCCTGGAGACGTTACCCTGGTTCCTTCTCTCTTGCTTGTGCTCACAGCACTTTTCCAGTGCTCAAGTCTGGGCACTGCAATGACAGTTGAGCGTAAACCCACTGGGAAGGGATTTGGAGTAAAGTACTGCAGTGACATGGAGCCTGATGGATAAGTGCAGGAGGAAAGGTTAAAGGAGTTAAAGCCTTGGATTCTGCTGGTTACTTTGCAGGGGTGTCCAGGATGCAAGAGACCAACTGCAGCCCTGGGTGCAGTCCTTGGTGAAGTGATGTGTGGCAGAGACTGTCACTGTTCTCTAGGAAAGAAGAGTGTAAATGCAAAGAAAGGGATTTGGAGGTACCCGGCCTTTAAAATTTCACGTGAAGGTGGGAGCAGTAAGGCTGAATCACACAAAGGAAAATGGAGACTGAAAAATTGTTAAAAATCCCAGCGAATGAGCCAGCAGCAAGAGAGTGACTCTCCCAACGACAGGCTGGTAGTGCCAGGTTTGAGTTGTTTTAAACACAATTATGCAAAGATCACAGATTTAAAGGTGTTTTGCAGGAATATGGTGAAGGAATAAGATTGCTTCAGCCTTTTTCTCTTTGCTTGGCCTGAATTCCTTTGGCTAAACTTGTTTTTAGAGGAATTGGTTCTTGAGGAGCTCAGCCAGGGCTTGCAGCTGTGCAGAGGGTGGGAAAGCTCCCTTGGAGTTCCCCAGCTCCTCCTTGATGGGAGGCAGGTTGGCTGATTGGTTTATTTGTTTATTTTGCTGCAGAAAGATAGGATTTTGGAATCTGAGTTTGATTCCTAGCTCGTGGGCTGTTCAGTGAATACCAAAATCTCTGTTCCTTGGCTATCATTCCGTAACAGGAGTTAGGACCTTTCCCTCCCCACTCCCTGCTTTCTTATCCCTGTCTCTTGCTGGGATGGCTCCTGATCACCTGGTCGTGTGTTAGATTGACCTTCATGTTAGGAGCTGTGGGAGGGGAAAACTGGGACAGTGTAGCCCAGATCCCTATAAAAGCCATGTTCCTACTAACCGCCCCAAAATGCCTGCTGAAAATGTTTGAAGAATGTTGGATAAGCAGCTTCCCAGTGTTGTGTGCTTTGTTTGTTACAACATTTGAAAGAGGGGAACTGCTGACGAGGTTTGAAGAGATTCTCTTGGAAATGTAAAACCATGTAGGGATAATTTCTTGATTATTATTTTTTAATGACATTGGGACTAGGAGGATCCTTGGAAGAATAACAAGACAAGCAATCCTTTCTTTGCAGGTAGGAGACAATTCTGATTCCCATGTGGCTGAGGTAGCCAATGCAAGGATGAGCACTGGGCAAGTGTCCATAGTGTTGGGGAGATGCATCAACTCCAGCTCTGCTGGCTTTTACTTGAGTATCATGCAGGTTGGCCCTTCCTTCTACTTAATCCCATTCCTGCTCCTCTTTCCTCTTTCACTTCAGCTATTTAATCTAGAAAGATTCCTAATACATTTTTAATGTGGCTTCCCTGCATGCAGGTTTTCTTTTTCTTCTCTCTGCAGGCACTTTTCACCCCCTTAATGTCCCTGAGCTGCACCCTGTGGCCCACAGTTGAGGTTGGCCATGGTGGGTTTGCCCTGTGTGCTGCAGTGCCAACTGCCAGTGCTCTTCTCTTGTCACTTCTGATGCTCAGTGCCTTTTTCCTCCCTTCACATGACTAAAGTTTGTACAAATCTGTTCTGGTTTAAATTTATAATAGGTATTTGAGAGAGGGAGGGTGGGAGAGAGGCATGCAGACCTTACCTTGAAAGCCCAATCCATTCCCAGACTCCTTTCCAAACGAAAGGCAAAAAAGAACCACCTGATCCCCTTTTCTTCCAAGTCTCATGATTTCCAATCAGCCTTTGGTGGGGGGCGGCCCCATAGAGTTAAAATTCTGAAGTACACTGATTTCTAGTGGTTTGCACACCTTGCCCCCTCCCCAGAGCTCCAGGAGCCACTCATGAAGGAGAACAGCACACTGGCCTCAGTGGCACCAGATACCCCCATTTAGTCTCATGTGTGCCCATTTTAGGGGTTGGAAATGTCAACCCAGCTGTCTTTGTGTGGGTGACCTGCCTCCAGTGTATGCCCTCCTGGTGTTGCCTCCTCTTTCTGGGTGGCCTCAAGGGGGTGGCTAATAGGGGAAGCCACCCACCTCTGCAAGATGATAAATCCTGTACTTGCAGAGCCACAGGCATATATGGGCTGAATTTTGCCAGATTTGACCCTTTTTCTCTTGGCTGGATGTGTGAGGGCTGGAGATGTCCCCAAAAAAAGTATCCAGCTCCCCTATAAAGGACTGTTTATGTCTCACTTCAGTTTCCTATTTAAAGACCCTTTGCTGCTGGAGGTGACAAATTCCCTGGGTGACCCCAAAGGAGGTGGCTGCCCTCTGTCACCGTGGTGGGGACCCGAGCAGGACACCCAGCAGGAGCCCACTGCCTGCCCAGCCTGCAGTCCCGTGCTGCTCCCTGCTCTAGCCCGGCTGAGCCGGGAGCTGGCTGGTGAGCCAGGGAAAAAAGAGGCTGCAGCAAAAGATGGAACAAACAGAATTTTTTTTTGCATCTAGAGGGGGAAGCACAGAGCTAAAAATAAAACGGGAAGATCAGTATCTGTCAGGCTGACGGCGGATTGGCTCTGTGGAAATGCATGTAATTACCAGGCTGTAGGTAGACATTTGCATGGAGCGAATAGCAAGCTACTGAGACAAGGTTACGCTTTAACCTTTAAGTCCTGAATCTGCTGGAAAACTAAGACAGAACTGCAGGAAATTAACTTAAATTAATAGAGTTGCTGTGACTGAGCCACATGTTACTTCGATGTGTGTCACTTCATGGCACAGAGTGTCTTGCTGCCCCTGTGCCCTGGCTCCTGGAAGAGGGAGATGCTTTGGAAGCAAGTTCGGCGTGCATGGATCTCCTTCCTCACTTGGGGATTCAACTTGACTGGGGAGAGGAGCTGTGGCTTTTTGTGGTCCATATTCCTCCTTTCTTAGCATCCTTTGAGCTGCCAGTCTCCAAAGGCACAGAAGGAATCTGGACAAAGGGACCCCCATCCTGGGGGATGCTGCGCCACTGGGTGGTGGCTGTGGGTGAAATCCAGGTGTACTGCTCCATGGAGGGCCAAGGAGGGGATGTGGTTGGGGGATGCATGTTTTGTTGAATGTCTGGAGCTTGAGCTCTGCGTGCAGAACTCTGCAGGCACTATTTAGTGCTGAAATGGAACAGATTACAGCAAAGATGGTTCCTTTGTGCATAAGAACTGCTCCAGTGAAAAACACACATAGGAACAAAATCATGCCAAAACAAAACTGTGTGCTCCCACTCTGGGCTCCTGTTGATGATCCTGATGCTCTTGGCTTGTATGTTGCCTGCCTCTCCCTCTTGCTGTTGCCCATCATCCACTGGTCAGGCAGCACTGTGTGATGGGAAAATTGGGACTCCCCACCACGAGGGGAGATGGAGATGCCATGGGCACATTTCTCATTCCCAGCTGGCACAACCACTAGAGCTGCTGCTGTGGGATGCTTAGTTCAGCTGAGGGTGGAGGGCAAGCAGGCTGGAGGTTTAAAACATGAGGCTTTGAAGTCTGCAGTGACATTTTGCTTTCTGTTGTCACTATGCTGCCTTGAACCATAGTGTGGTTTGGAGAATCCCAGTTTTTCCAGCCTCTTTGCTAGCCATGTTGGCCAGGCAATGCTTATTTCCAAAATTATTGCCTGCTTCCCTCTAGCATGGGAACAATCTTGTCTGCAGTATTGAAGCCATGGCTTGGCTCAAGCTGGCTGTGCTTCCGTGCAGTGCAGCAGAAGCTGAAAGTAGAAACAGTGTGGTGGGACCAGGTGGTGCAGGGCATGACCACTCACCTCCCCAAAGGGCTGGGCCACCGGGAGCTCAAGCTGCTCCATTGGCTCCCCATCAGCTTTGGAATCCAATTTAAGGCTCTGGCCCTAATCTTCAAAGCAACTGATGGAGGAAGTGCCAATGGCATCAAAGGCTGAATTCTGTTCTGTCAGCAGCACAGAGGCTCCTCTGAGGCAGTCCAGAGCATGAAGGCTGGGATGATACCTAGGAGAGCAATTGCAGCTGGCCAGGATGTGGCAAAGGTGGACAGGGCTTCTGTGGTCAGGACTTCTGACCCAGATTCTGGGATTTTGAAGTTGGTTTTTTGCTCTGTGTGACACTGGACCCAGGTTCAGGTTCCTGAACACCATGGAATCCTCAAACCTTGTGCTTTGAGGAGTTTATGTAGAGGGAAGCTGGGGCTTTGTCTCTCTGCCTCTAGTGACCCATCTGCAAAAGACAGATAAGTGCTGCCTAATTTCTTGGGGCAGCCAGAGGACAAGCACCTTGGAGACTGCAAGACCTGAAAATTGGGGACACCCTAGGATGTACTTTAGGCATGAGAGGGAGCAGAGTCTGGGCAAATCTATACCATGCTTATCGTGAGGGAACAACTCATCCTCTTTTGCTCTTTCATCAAATGAAGGGACCTTCATCTCCCCAGCCAGGCATTAGACCCAGCAGATATCTGGCCCCCCAAGGCAGCACTGCTGGAGACTGCACAAGGCCTGGAGGATGCTGTAACATCAGATATGGAAGGTGCTTCCATGCTTCACCAATGACCTGGGATGAAGCCCACAGTCTTCCTGCCTGGCTCTTGGGAGGTGGAGGATCAAATTGTGGTGACCAAGGTACAAAGTACAAAAAACACACGGCTCTCCATGTGTTGAGTCCCTTTCTTGCTGACAAAAAAATAAGAGTTAAAATAGTCATACATTAGCTCAGGGGATTATTTGCTTTATGACTTCTTCACAATGAAAGTGTGGTGTAAAAGGGACATGAGGTTCAGCTCTCCCATTGTGCTTAGTTCTGTAATCCATCTGTCTCCTGCCTCCCTGGATCTGTGTTTGAGGAGTGGAGACTGAGGCAGCTTCACACATAGAAGATATCATTGTCTTGAAGTGCTCCTGGAGTCAGATCTTGGAAAACTTTCCCTTCCCAAAGAACAGCAACCTCTTTGGAAATCTTGCTTTGATCGTTTCTTCCCCACCTTTTCGGAAATCCCCCTCCTGATGCCTTTCTGTTTGAACTCATTGCTTTTTTCCAGCCCTTCAGCCAATGGTGTTTTTAACTCAGGGTGCAGCCTAGGAAAAAGAACTGGAACACCCAGTTTTAACTACAGGCTTCTCCTGCCTGCAAAATAGACAGATCTTAAAGAAAGCCAGTTGTGCCCAAAATTCAGGCTGTTGTTTTTCCGGCTCTGTCAGCTGGCCTGATAAAAGCTATGGCCTCTCCCTTCTCCGTCTCTCTGACTGCCTTCGATCCATGCTCTTTTTTTTAATGTATGTTGGTTCCTCATCAGCAAGCAGCAAGCAAGAGCCCTCCCTCGTTACAGCAGCACAAAGCAGAATTTAAGGCATTTGGATCTTCTGCAGGAGGAGAAGGGAAGTCTGAAACAGTTGTTGGAGAGGGAGGTGCTGACAGTGGGGATGACCACCAGCTTTCCAGCAGGCCTTTGTTGAGCGTGCGTGAGGAAAGGTTTGTCCCTGTCACTTGTCCCTCTGTTGTAACAGGCTGCTTGTTCCCACGGGCTTTACCATCATTTTGTCACCTCCTTCCTGGGTTCCTGCTTTTGTCGATTGTTTGTGAAATCCTGAGGGGATTGAACAGTCCTTGGAGCCCCAGCCACAAGACAGTGCCCCAGGGCATGGGAGGGACAGTGGAGGAGGCTCCTGCTCTGCCCTGCCTGTGGCTGCTCACACGAAGAGGGATGCACTGCTCATGATGCAGCTCCAGAAACACCACCTTCCACAGCGTGCTGGTTTGAGGTGAATTCCAGTTGAATGCCACATAATAAACTTGGTGTGGGCAAGCCCTGTGGTCTGGTGTGCCGGTATCTACCTGAAACTAGCTTTAAATTAGTCTTGGTAGCAGGGCATAAAGGACTTGGTGTGTCGGATAAGACCAGGTCTGCCAAGCTCTGCCTCTCTTGGAGTGAGTACATGCTCTACCCATCATTAGATGTATCCATCATTAGAGCAAGCGAGTTATGAGGATCAAATACCAGTGCTGTAAACCCACACCTTGATGGCCTGGGAAAGCTTGGAGTGCTGTGGAAGCCCAGCTGATTTGGTGTGAAGCACCAAGTGCTCGGTCCAGTCTCGTGTTGGGCGTCCTTGCAGCTTTGACGCAATGATACGTTTTTGTTTGTATGGAAACGAACCAAAAGAATGAGGGGAAGTGCTTACAAACTCATTTTTAATGAAGATCCTGATGTGCAGACTGATCCTTTGTCCAGATATGAATGTATTTATGCCGGTGGCACCTTGCCATTCATACAGTGACTTACACACTGTGTAATGTGATAGCAGTGTATACAAGTGAGGCTGGAGTACAAAAGATTGAGAGATCAGGGTTTGGTCTTTCCTTCCCCCATTCTTCATGGGGCTACACTGGCTGATACCAGCTGAGGAGTGAGTGCTTTTATTTTTCCTTACCTTGGTTTAGAGGAACACTAAGCTCCAGTATTTGGTGTTGGTTGTACATCCACGGTACTCTTCTGTTAAGGATGATTAGTGTGATGAAACCCTGAGCTTCAGTGCAGTTTAGATGCTGGAAAGAGGGTGAAAATCCCAGCTTTCATCTTTTGTCACAAGTAGTATCTGAAGGAATTTGTACTATTTTTACTGTTTGTTTTTGTTTCTCCCCTCCCCTTTTAACTATGCACCTTAGCATTTTCTGTGGGCCCTGTCACTGGGATAGCTCCATTTGGACTTTGAAACAGATGACTCAGCGTCATGGTTGTTTAGAATAGTTTTAAGTTATTTTTGCTATCCAGCCCCATTTTCTATCATCATGCTGCAATTACTGAAGTTCCAGCTCTGCAGGGGAACACTTGCTTCTTTTAAACAAATGGTTTCCTTTGGAATTAGAAAACTTCCTTTATGGAAACATTTCTGTGGGCCTTTGATTATTAATCTATCATGAAGGGTCTAATTCTATTTTATTAAAAATATGAAATCTTAATTTTAGCAAACCTAAATTTGGAAGCAGCTTTGGAACCAAGGCAATTCCTTTAACATGAACTTTGGTGCGTGTGTGTGTGTTTCTTTTTAAAAGGTAAATCTGCTTTTTGCTGGCTCTGTGAATATGTGGTAAATCCTGTTGGGCCTGATCTGATGAGACTGGTGCTGGAGGGAGCCGAGCAGGGCTGAGTATCGGTGTGGGAGATCCGATCTCCACTGGGAGGGCAGCCTGGACTGGGGCTGGCTGGCACCCCCTGCCTCTGAGCCTCTGTTCTCTCTGCCTGCCAAAGCCACGGGCTCAATCCTGGGTTTCAGTGATCCTACCTGTGCTAGGAAAGGCTTTGTCTGGTTTTTCCACGTAGTCCAAAAAAGAAAAAAAAAGAAAAAGAAAAGTGTTTGCTGTTGTGTTGGATTCATAAATGGGACTTTTAAGCTGTTGCAGCTGTCTGGAAACTGCTCAGACCAAGCTGATTTTCAAGTGGAGTGGCACAGGCATTTTTTAGTCCATTCACATGGGTTGATGTAACACCTGATTGCTGTTTTTTCAGAGGTGAGATGTGCTGACACCAGCTCTGGAGGTGCTGTGCCACTTTCTCCTGCCCCAGCTCTCAGGGACCAACTTGGAGGACTTGGGAGAGCAGAGACCAGATCTCTGGGGCATCAAGAGATCAGGAGATCAAGAGGAACCAGGCTGAGAATGGGGCTGGGGAGAGGCAGGCCCGCTGGGCTTCCTCTGGGCACTCAAGGTTGTTGCTGGCTCTCAATGGGTGCGAGCACCCATGTGCCAAATCCTGCCTCTGAGTCACGGGGAATTCACACTGACAGACTTGGGAGCCAAAGCTCACCCCAAGAGATTTCTCCTCTGATGGTGTTGGTGAGAAACTCTCCTCAGCTCCATGATTTTAAATGGTGTGTGTGGAAGGACTCAACATTTCCCTTCTCTGGGGTGCACAATCAGCCTTGCCAGGCTGTGGCTGTCCCCGGGTCCCCCACAGGACCCTGCTGAGACCATCATCCAGGACATGGGGCTGTGAATGGCAGGGGACATCTGGCTGTGCAGTGCCTGGGGTTGTGCTGGAGCTCTGATGGCTTTTGGCCAGGGCTGAGGATGGTCCCCTGCCTCTCCCTCAGGCCATGGGAAGGAGAAGAGGAGGGCTGCATTCCCAGGGATTTTTTAGGGTTTTGCTGGGGTGTTTTTTTTTTCAGGGAGGGAGTGGTGCTGCATTTAGATGCTTGGTCTTAGGGTGGATTCCTCCCTCTCACTGCCTCTGGACTCTTAAGAAGCCTCTTTGCCACAGCAGGGAAGGGGTTAAAGCTTCCTCCCTGGCCTGGGAGCTGCTGCTGGCTGCCTGTTGCCCTTCCGGGGCTGCCGGGCTGAGGTTTGCTGGTATGTGTGCAATGCGGTGCCGGCCGGCCAAGAGCACCCAGCCCTCGCCCCAGCGCTGCGAAATTCCCGGCACAGCCTCCCCTGGCTCGCTCCTCCAGTGCTGAGTGATGGGGCTGGGGATCAGGGACTGCTGGGAGAGCAAAGCCAGGGGCTGGAGGATTCCAGTTGAAAAAGAGTCGAGCTGCAAGCAGCAGCCTGGGCTCCACTGAGAGGCTCATGCACAGGGGAAGAGTCCCTGGAAATATTTTTGTGCTGGCCCAAGGTTTGGTAGCTTGTCTGTGCTCATGTCCTCACCTTCACAGTGCCACAGGCAGGGAATGGGAGGGTGGTAAAGTGCTTTGGCTGATGCTGTGGGATTACACCTGATGGGGAGCTGAGTTTCAAGCAGGCTCTTGCTTCCTGGGGCAGGGGAGAGGGTTTAGTGCAGACACAGGCAGGAGCTGGAAAACTGCAGCAACAGCAGTAGTGTTCAAGCCGAAACATAGTGAGAAGCCTTGGAGGGAGATGCAGACTTTGAGGGAGATGCAGATTGCCTGGAGTTCTCTCTGCAAGAAAAAATTATGTCCCTTATATAACTGGGGAAAAGCAAACAAAGAAACTTGTCTCCAAGTGGGAATGTGGTGTCACTGGGAGAAATCCTGCAGCAAGAGCGAGGCCTCTGCTTTGCTTTCAGGGCTGTTAACTCTTTGGCAGAAGGACAATGCTTTTAGTGCTGATTTTCTAGATAAATCTCTTGAATATTCCTGAAGAATTGTGCACGAGTTGCCTGATTTAAGCAACTGGCAGAAAAGATTTTTTTGCTCTGGTGTTTTTTGGGGTTCAGTGGGGCTTCCTCTGCCCAGGGAAGGGATTGCTGCTGGCTCTGCCATGCTCTCCCCCGTTCTCCTACCAGCCAAAACGTTTGCTGCTGCTGAAGGACTGTGCTTGGCCTTTGATCTTCTACAGCACCGCCATTGACATTGGCAGGAACAGTCCTGCAGACCAAGGCTGTTATATGGTGCTAATTTTGTAGTCTCAGATAACAGAGCCTCTCTAAAAATGTCATTTGGGGCCATTTGTGGGGTGAGTTTGACATCGCTGACTGCTGCTGGGATGCGTGTCCTGCGGGAGGGCCTGGCACACGTGGGAGGTGGCACTCAGTGTCACTGGGGAGGCTCGTGGACAAGTTTTTCAGCAAAACAATTTTCATTTCTCTGCTGTCTCTTAAACTTTTCCAAACTGACAAATAAAGCCCTTGCTTCCTCCAGTCTCTCAGGCCAATGCCAAAATAAGATCAGTCAAAAAAAGGAATAAAAGGAGTGTGATTTTGGATTATGGTTACACCATAACTTTCCTATTAACTCAAATTAAGTTGAAAAGGAAATTGATTTAACCAAGGGAGGTGTTTCAGATGCCAGTGGCAATATGCTTGATTGTGGTTTTTTTCTTTCTCTGCACAGGCAATTATCAAATAAATCACCTTTGATATGAGCTTAATATTGACACAATTACTAATATATTAATATTTGTCCAGTGACAGCTATTCAATAAGTTGTTTTTCTGTTGTTTTGTCAAACACCACTTTCTTTTGCCTTCCTGTTTCTCTGGCAAGGCAGGGGGACAGGTTCTGGGTGGAAATCCCCGAGTTCCCTCTGTGAGATTCTCACCCACTGCCCTTTCACAGGGGCACTGCTATTGCAAAAATAATTCAATCCGAATATAATTAACAGCCCAAATGTTTCCAAATTGTGACTTGCCGTTGGGAAGGGAGCTGGTGTTGTGCAGGGAGCTGTAGAAACCCCCATGTACAGATGAACCAACCCTTCCCAGATTGTTTGTGCCTGTAAATCTCCAGCAGCTGAGGCGGAGGGGTGGGACTGCACAGCACACAAGCAAGTCAACAGCTCAGCTGGTGCACGTTGCCACTGTAGTCTTACTTTGTTGGTTTGGCTTTTTTTTCTTTTTTTCCTCTTTCTTTAAGGGAATAGGGCCTCTGTGATCCAGCCTGTGCATGTGCACATACGTGTCTCTCCTTTTCTCTCTCTCCATTTGTTCCCGCCTCCCCCTGTTTTTTACCCAGCGACGAGTTCCAATTACATTTGGCTGAAGGAAAGAGCTCTTGTGTGGCTCCCACAAGCCTTGTGAAAATGGGTGGGTGGGTAAAGAGAGAGCCGAGCGCTCGATAGCTGCATGAGAACTCAACCCTTATGAGACACCAGAGAATCCACACTGGAAAGGCTACTGGGAAGCCTGTTTTGTTTGCCTTCCCAGCCCAAAACTGCCTGGTTTAGAGGAGCTGGAGGGTGGTTAGAGGAAGCAGCAGGCAGCTGAGCACTGCTTTGCTATCCTGGGCTTGCTGGATGTGGCAGAAGGGATGTTTCTGGTGGTTGGGGAGAAAGATCTTGCAGCATGTTCCCCTGAGTGTCCTTTGGGCTGTAGGTGCAAAGACAGATGAGGGTGAGTCAGCCACGAAGAAGCAGGTGGTTAGATTAGATCTGGCCATAGCAGGGGATAGCTGGACAGGGGAGGAGAAGGCAGGCTTCAGACAGCATTTCCCACAGGAGCAGAGGGGCCAAACCCTGCAGGACAGTGAGGCTCAGTGGGCAGGTATGTCCACTTGTCTGTTTGCAGCCTTGGGATCTTCAGAGATGGACAGGTGAGCTTTGCAAGCTCCTGGTTTTCCAGAAGGGACCCTAGCAGGGAGAACCTGAGAGAATGTGATGCAAAGCAGCAGCTGCTGATACATCGTAGCATGTCTCCCTGCAGAACATTTACACTTTGTCAACTTGCACCATGGCAGGGTGTCCACACTGGACCCCCTCTTTCCCATTCCTGGTCCTGGACTTCTGCTCTTCATGTTTACCAAGTGAGTTTTAGTGCTGTGGCTGGGAAGTGAAACCTGACACAAGTAAATACCTTGACAGTCTGTTTTCAGCTGGCAGGGAATGTAAATTATCTCATTTGAACAAGGCTAACGCAGAATCAAGCCGTTGGTCCCAAATATCCCTTATAAGTGCAGATGAGAAATATTCATGGCATCTTCACTCCCAGAATATTGCTTTTATCTTTGTGGTTCCTTGAGTGGCAATATAAAAGTTACTGATTTTGCACTTTTTATGCATCTGAACCTGCAGACTTTGAAATCAGTAGGTTTGCCTGTGTGATTTGCCTCGTTAGATCCGTATCCTTGCAGACACTTTGGAATGATCTACTACGTAAGCTCCACTGTACTTACTTGTTATCTTGGGTGTAACATCCTATATTGGGAACATCCTTAACCAGGGCATTGGGACAAGTGAAGGTGAGGTTGGGTTGGGTCATTCCAGGGCAAGGTAGAACCTGACCATGGGAGAAGCTCATGTGTGCAGTGCTGTTGTTGCGACTCCTGTAGGTCAGTCAAGCAGCGGTGGTAGGATGCATGTGAAGAACCATGGAGCCAGCAAAGAGATACTCAAAAACTTTGGACCAGAGCCATTTTGGGGAGTTATATCCTCCAGGTTGGACTTGACCTCCAGGGTGGCCTGGCTTTCTGGAGCTCCTCATAACTGGGATCACCCAGAGCTAAAGAGGTGATGTGCACTCAGCACTCACTGTTCAGTCAGGGAAGATACTGGGCTGCAGAGGTTGGACTTCTTCAGCACATCCAGGCACCACTTATTTCTTCCATGGAGCCCAGCTCAGGCTGTTTCAGGGATGTTTCTGTGCTGTGCTCACCTGAGAGCTCGATTACTGTCAGAATATCTTGCATCATCTCAAGTGCAAGCATGGCTGGCATTGGGGGTCTCACCAGCTCTCCTCCCATTGGTGATGATGGGAAGAGGACCAAAGTCAGCAGTCTGCCTGGCTGGAACCATGGCAGGGCCAGCAGCTGGACATCTCTGGGATCTCACCCTCCTTCACAACAGCCTTTGCATGGTTGTGAAGGTCAGATTGTCCCGACACCCTGACAAGTGTTTGCGGGTGGACGTCTCTCGGCTTTGCTTTTCTCCCCGTAACAGGTTTTTCCCTTTAAGAACGCAGAAGATTGATTCCCTTGCAGGGCGCATCGCCGAGCCGAGCCATGTCCAAATGGTTTGCACGTCTGCATTTTTTACTGCTCTCGTTTAATATGTATGCAAATGCAGTCTCTCCTGTCCTCACTCTCTGTGTGGGTTTGCACAGTCAGGAGCACATTCCCATTACTGCTGCCCATCTCCTGCTCTGCTCGGCATTCGAGGAGACTGCCTTTGAAACGCTGATAGATGGAGGTGCAAGGGGAAAAGAGAGAAATGACGGATTTTTGTAATTTCTTTGCTGGGGAGGGTGGAGGAGTTGGGAAACCACAGAAAGGAGGTTTAAATATATGCAAAATTGTTTATTGGGAGGAAGGAGGGGCGAGCTCCAACTCTGAGAGTCAGGGAGCGTATTTTGTATGCCATTCCATTTTCAAAGGATTTTAGCTGGAGGTTAGGGAAAAAAAATCTAAGCACTGGCAATAATCTTGTGATAGTGGAAATATTCAGCTTTTCTCCTGATAAATAGACACATGTCATAACTGAATTAGTGTTTCAGGCCTGAAAAGCAATGTTGGGTTGGTTTTTTTAATTTTTTTTTTATTTTAATAAATAAGGAGCAAGATGTCCAGGGTAGTTCCCTTTAAGGGCGGTAGTGTATGGCTGCTGCTACTGTGTTTTCCTTCCTATTTTAATAGCTCTATTTTTCCAAAGCATTTCAAAACCAGCACCTGTGAACCTTGGACAGTTGTGTACCAAGAGCTACGTTTTTATAAGTGAAACAGGAAACTGCACTCCAGCTAAGGCCAAAATGTGGGAAGCACCTTTAGAAAAGTGGTCAGAAGTGGGGAGTTTTCCTGTCCCCAGTGATAATAGTTTTGTTTGGTTTTTTTTTTTTTTTTTTTTTTTTTTAATTAGGCTGTTTGAAGTTGCAGATTTCCAGTTTTGCATCTGCTTGGAGGTAACTGTGAGGGCTGAGGAGGTCCTTGCTCTCGGTGTGGGAAGCAGGGGATGACACATCCCTTCATTTCCCAGATGACTCTGGAGGGGAAATGGAGGCTCATGCTGCTTCCCACCTCCTGTGGTGAAACTTTAAATCTGGTCAAAAAGCCAGATTTTTCAGGTGTATTTTAGGCACTTCAAGTTGCTCACTGTTTTAATCTTTAAACACAAAACACCTTTAAAACCTGGTTAGTTTCAAAGCCCATTGTGGAGTGCCAAAGCCTTACCAAGCTGCCATGGCTGGTTGGGGGTGTGGTGGAGCAAGGCTGCCCAGAGCTGGGGGCCCTCTACCCCAGGGCAGGGGTAGCTGTGGGCAGTCTCCTGCTGCAGGTGCCCTCCACAAGCCTGGCTCTCTCCATGGAAAATGGATAATTAAGTTGAAGCCCTATCTTTTTCAACCTCTTCCAGGAGTTCATAGACAAAGTTACTTTTGTTTCGAGAAGCCAAAGGGCTTTGTGTGCTGGGAAACCCCCTGTGCTGCAGTAGGACTTGTCAGATCTGTTGACTTTTCCATCTCCAAGTTGTGTAAGAGTGTTCCGTGTCTCTTGTGCTCGATGTTGTGAAACTCTTCCATGCAGTAGCATGGAAAAGTCCCTCTGGGGGGGAACCACAGCAGCACACTGACCTTACGCTGGAGCTTTGGCTCGTGGATCTCAAATCTTGTCTTTGCTTTTGGCACAGAGTTAGAGGGACCAAGGGGCGATGTTTAAGAGGTATCCTGGTGTTTGGAGGTGCTCAGCTCCTGTGGTGGTGTATAGGAGAGGATTTTCTTCATGCAACAGGCATGGGAATTCTTGCTGTTTAGAGATGAACTCCAGAAGCTTGCTCCTGCCTTTACCTCCCCAAGTATCTGGGAAAAGCCTGCCTTTGGCAATGTGCTGTAGCTGCCAGCCCAGGTGGGATCAAGCCTCTCCTGCTCACTGAGTGCACAGCCCACATCCAGAGCCATCTCTGATGCAAAGGGCTGCTCTTTTCTGCTTCTTTTCTTTCCATCACATTTGGGAGGTTTATCCTGTCCCTTATCAACAGCCATGCTCTTGTAGGGCACAAGTGCAGCTCCTGCCCCGCTGCTCCTGGCTGTCCCTCAGTTCCTCTTCCAGCCTGATTGCTGTGAAGTGTCTTGTGCCACCGTGTCCTCACTCTGGTGGGTTTGTGCTTGTGATCACAGGCTCCAAACTTCCCCTATTACTGTTGCTTTTTGAACAGTGCCTTTTTATTGGCAAGTAGATTCATGGAGTCTTTCTACTTCCTTCATCTGTAAATTGTCTTCTACATAACGAAGGAACCATTCTGACTATGTTTTGATGTGTGTGTCGCCCAACAGATGTCTGGGTGGTTAAAGTGCCCCCTGAGTACAAATATCCTGTGTTTGTGAGCTCTTTGATAGTTGGTTCAGGAATCTTTTTGTTCTTTCTTTCTCTCCTCCAGTCCTGGGGGTCTGTAGCAGATGCCTGCCAAAGTCTCTCCTTTGTTTTCTGCTCCTGATATCTATGCCCACAGTGTCATTCCTCTACCCTCTCCCTTATCAAATTAGATTATCTCCTTCTTGTAAGTACTTTTGACACGTGCAGCCGTGCAAAGCCACGATAAGCATATTGAAACACACTGCTGCGTGTCTGTTGTTCATGTCTCTCATCCTCCTTGCATCTTAGGGCCAAGCTGGCACATTACCTGCCATTCATACTGGTACCATCATAAGTAAGTCAAGCTGGCTCCTCTCTTGCTTGCAGCCAAGTCCTAACAGCCCTTTTGGGCACTGCCACATCACCCTGCATGGGAATCCCAGGCCCATTTTGTCCAGGTGTGTCCTCACTTTTCCTCCCTGCTGTCTCCCTTTGTGTTCTGGGCTTGCCTGGTGGCACTGAAGATCCTTCAGGTTGTTACAGGCTTCTCCTTGCTCATTCCTTGGCTCCCTGTCTTTCCTGGTTTCTGTGTGTGATCCAGAAAAACCTCTTTGTTATTCTGTCCTTCCTCCCCATCAGAAACCTGTGTTTCTGTTCCATCTTTCATGAAAAGGTCTAAGACTGAAGGTGAAATGTGATAACAGCCTTCAAAAATATGTCAGTGGCTGCTGCAAACAGGATAGGAATAAACGATTCTCCATGTCCTACAGTGGGTAGGACAAGAAATTATGGGCCTAAACTATAGTACAAGAGAGATTTGGGTTTCATGTTCAGATATCCTGAGGATGTAGCACCAGAGGAGGCTGCTGGGGAGTCACTGGAGGGGCAGGTGGGATTAGCAGCTGTCAGGAGAGGCTGGGAGTCAAGGGATGGTGTGTGCCCACCCTCTGTTGGACCCCAGGACATTCAGGAAGCCGGGGATTTTGGGGAGTCAGGGAAGCAGGACTCCTTGCTGTGCTCCCCATCTCTACCTCCTCAGCAGGACACTGTAGGGCATCAGTCAAACTGCTGTCTTTGCCAAAACAAAAATTTGGGAGCCCAAAATTCACAGAGGGCTCCATCCAAAACAAGTGCATGAGCAGCCACATTGTTTCTGACACTTCTGGCTGGGAGGTCACCGAGTCCCCTGGGCACCTTCAGCTGCCTGCTCCTGACACCCACCTCTCCTCACCCTTCCCCATCTGGCACTGCCACGATTGTGTTGGGGTCCAGCCACATCTGTGCCGTCCCTGCTTCCCTCCCCAGACCCCCCTGCCTGCTCTCCCTGGGGTGCTGGAGGGGTCCAGGGTCCTGGTCAGCCATGACCCCCTTCACTCATCTTGCAGCATCACCCCCTTTCACAGCTTCCTACCATGCGAGGCGGGCAGGGAGAAACAGGCAGATGAATAATTTATTATAACGATGCAAAATAGGGTTTTAAAACTCTACCCATATAAATATTTATTTTTGACTCGTTAGCACCACAGCTGCCTCCATGCCCCCCAACCCTTCCCCTTCTCCTTTCAGAAGACCCCCCCCCCAGCCTTAGGGCTGTAGTGGCTGGTTCTCCTGGTTCATCTGTCTGTCTGTCCATCCATCCTGCCCTTGCTTTTCACATGATCTGAGCCCCAGTGCCAAACGCTTCCCGGGAAAGAGGAAAAAAACCCAACTCTTTCTTGCGTACACGCACACAAAAAACAACAAGGGGAGGGGGGAGACAGAGCAGCACACACAGGCACACGCACAAAACCCTTTGAAGCCTGTGCAGGGTGAGGGTTGTTTCTGTGGTAACGGCGCGGGGATTGGCGGCGGCCGGCGAGGGCCTCCATCCCGCCGTGGTGCCGAGTGATTAATGAGCCGTTGCTGGGCTGAACGGGAGCGCCTGGGCCGGCCTGGGCACCGCGGGGCTGCTCCAACGCCGCTGGACTTTGGACGCTTCTTCGTCCTCCTCTGCTCGCCCCCAGGCACGCTTGCTTCAGCAGCACCACACATCTTGGTGTGGGCTCTTGTGGGATGTCAGCCCTCCGAGGGATGGGGCAGCCAGGCTTGGGACATCCTTTTGTCTCCTGCAGTGATGGTTCCAGACCATTCTTGGGGCTGTGGCCTTCATCCTGACACCAGGCCCTGCTCCTCTGCACTGTTGTTAATCCTAGAGCAGGTCTGGCATCTCTTCTGGTGCAGAGATGGACCAGAGCTGTTGGGGTTCATGGTGGCATCAACATGGCCACAAGGCAGTCCCTGGTGGGTGCAGGTGAGCCCACACTGTTTTGGGGAGTGTCACTCACAGCCTCACCTTGACACCCACCCTTGGCCCCATTGCTGCCTGCAGCTGCTTGTCTCCCTCCCACCCTACAGCTTCCCAAGGCTGAAAGGTGGCTGATGGCTGAGCAGTGACAAGAGCTGTGCTCTCCTTGTCCCATGGCCAGCCTTATTTTGTGGCACTACCCATTGATCCAGGCGTCACTGGGGGGCTTGTACCATCTCCCAGCGAGAGCAGCAGTTCCCAGAGAACCTTACACCACTGTGTGCTTTGAAATTCACCTCGTTTTGCTTTCCACTTTGAAAAGGCAAAGGAGAAACAGGCATCATTCCCATCTCTTGGGTGAACAATAATAATGAGTGAGTTTCAAATCTCTTTCCCCCAAAATAGCCAAACCAGAACACGCACAGCCTTCCCGAGCTGCTGTCTGAAACAGATGTGCTGCCAGTGAGCAGCTATTTATAATGTGCAGCATTCCCTTTTCAGCCGCAGCGACTCCAGCCCTCGGCTCTCGCGCTCGGCAGCTCCTTTTGAAGCCTGGAGCTCTAATCCGGGGACTGTTCCTGGTGCTGCTAAAAATCTCCTCGTAAACCCGCTGGGGTGCCAGTGAGCTGGAGCCCTGCCTGCTCTCTGCCTCTACAGAGGGTTTATCATCCCCAGAGGCCATGGGATGGGACAGTCCCAACCAGGATGGAACAGCACCGGGATTTTGTTGGGTGCTGTGTCCCAGACATCCTCACAGCTGCAGGCTCTGCAGGGCACTGATCCCCCTCTGCCTCAGGGCTGGGGGCTGAAACACTGTCCCAACCCCTAATTTGAGAGGACAGAGGACAAGGGAGAGTCAGGACAGTGTTGCTATGGGGGGAGAGGCTGGTATGGGTTTGAACTGGTCCTCAATGAACGAGAAGCACAGCACGATGGCCTGGAGGGATGCAGACAGTGTGGGATGAGGAGAACTGGGGATCCAATTAAAGTGAGATTCAAGGGGGTTTGCCTGCACTGGTGCCCACACTTACACTGGCTGTTTGCTGGCCTCGGGGTCCTACAGCACCACTGGAGCTGTGGCACAGCTGTGGGATGGGCACCTCGGGCTACCCAGGGACTGGGGGGGTTTGCAGGATCCTGTCCCAGGAGGGGCTGCAGCCCACGGTGCTGCCTCAGCCCCTCGCACAGGGATGAATAAGTGTGCTGGTATGTTGGGGCTGAGGGCTCAGCACGGCACGAGCATGTGGAAGCTGTTTATTGCCAGGGCTGCTGCAGGCCCTGCTCTGTCTCCCCCAACCAGCTGGGCCGGTGTGGCTGCTCTGTGTGGGGCCAGTGGGGCCCCAGCCTGGGGTGGGGGTGGGCGACTGCTGGGAGACAGGGCTGGTTGGGCCGAGGTGTTTGCTTTTATCACATCCCCTCTTTTCTGTTTGTTTTTCTCCCAAGCAGGGTGTTTGGAGGCATGGAGACCACTCAAACCAAATCTTAGGTTTTGGGGACAGCTTGAAACCTTGTCCTTCCTTCCTGGGTAGCCTGGAGTTTTGTCCCCAGCCTGTCACAGCATGGTCATCTGGGCAGCTGGGAGCTGGTTGATCTGTAAGGAGAGTTTTGGAAAGAGAGATACTGGAAAGCTCCCCTCAGAGTGGTCTAAAATGTGCTGCTCTGGCTTTGCTCACTCACTGTTTTGGAGGTGCTACGGGATGGGATTCTTCATCAGTGGGCAGGGACCACCCACAACCCCCAAACTCTGTCCTTTGACCTCCAAATCCCATCTTGAGTGAGAGTATTAGCTTGTCCTCCTGAGCACACACCAGGTCAGCCTTGAAAAGAATGTGGGAAGTTCAAAATGGCCCAGTGAGTTGTCTCTGACGTAGGGTGGAATTTTGGAAGGGAGCAGAGGATGGGCTGCCTCGGCAGGGCTCCATCACCTTGGCTCTGGCAGCATGATGGGTCAGCTCAGCCCCATGGGGACACAGGATCAGGTTCCCATGAGGACGGCATCCCTGGCTGAGGCTGGAGCCTTCCTTGTTTCCAGTGGTAACAGACAAACCTTTGCTCCTGAAAGAGGGACTGTAACACAGCCCATGGCAGTGAAGCCTCTTAAAAGCTGGTCTCATTGCAGTTGTGTTAATTATTAATAGGATATGGGGAAGAAAACACTGGAAAACCCCAACTGTTTAAGGCAAACTGCTACCTCATCTGTGTCCAGTGGTGTGGGCCTGGCTTTCCCCTGATGCAAGGGGAGATTTATGAATGTCTTTTCCAGTGGCTGGTGTTGGCAAGTATGAATGAAGGGGCTTGACCACCTCCCTGAAAACCACAGCACTCCTAAACTGGGGAGCTAAATGGGCCTTAGCTTGGTCTTTAGCAAATATTTGCCCCCCAAGGGATAAAGTCCTTTTTGGCAGCATCTCTGCCCAGCAAGATGCTGGAATTGCAGGATCTGCTGGCACAGAGGCACTAGGGCTCCTGTCCCAGCCTAGAGCACCCTGCAGAGCTGTGTGGGCAGGATGGGACCCAAAGATGGTGCTTAAACTGCACCCACGTAGTGAGTCAGGGCTGGGGGACCTCAGCAGGCAATTTTAAGGAAAAACAAGGTAATGGAGAATTTTCATCCAAAAGGCTTGTGGACTTTGAGGGTTTTTTCTGTCTGTGGGTACCAGGGCTGTCTCCCTATGGGTAACTGGGAGGTGTTTCCATGGAAACCAGCAACGTTGCTGCAGGGGGGACCCCATGGCACGGATTTGGGCCCTTCATCAATGCTCCAGGAGCAGAGCTTGGCATGGAGAGGCACCAGCCTGATGGAGGCTCTTGGCACAGCAGTGCCCTGGCTCCATGGTGTGCAGCTGGGAGTAGCTTTGCATTGCCCGTGCAGTGGAGGAGATCCCAAACTTCAGGTGCAGGTGATAGCCATAGGTGCTGCCAGCCCATCTGCCTTCCCACCAGCCCTTCCAGCAGCCCCTGCTTCCCACAGCACCCTCCTCTCTCCCCTCTCCCTTCTCTTCCTTCCCATTCCTCATTCCCTTTCTCTCCCTTTCTTCCCCTTGCTCCACCCCCCTCCAGACTCCTCTGTGGGGCATTGATTTTTCCATCCATCAGTGAAACGCTTGAGGAAAATGAAAGAGCATCTTCTTGATCGATCAGGAGAACTCTTCAGCCTGGGGTCAGGAAGGGTTTGAATCAGCTGCTCCCCTGGCATACAATTACCCCCTCTCTCCCAAGCTGGGGCTTTTCACACGCTTCAGGAGCAGCCACCCCACTGTGGGGCCAGAGCATCGCTCTGGAGAGCACATCCATGGGTGCATCCATGCTGGGAGAAAGTGCCTGTGGATGTGCTGGATTTTGGGGCTGCCAGGGCTCAGTGCTGGGTTGGGTCTGGGTGCTCACACTCGCTCTGTGCCAAGCAGGGTGTGTCGAGTGGGTACGAGCAGGCGCTGCTCCCAAGCCGGAATCGACTGCTCTGTGTCGAGCTAATTCTGTGCAGAGCTTGGTGAGGGTGGAGAGCTCTGAGGCTGCGAGTTTAGAGAAGCTGAAGGAGAACTAAATCTGATAGGAGCCGGGTGCCTGACTCCCTTCTCTGTTTTGAACATTTCATTTGCACAGAGCATCGTCTGGGGTACGCTGCACATACGGACCGCGTTGGTAGCAGCCTGGAGATGCCTGTGGAAATGCCAGAGTTTGCCATCTGGTACCACGCTGGCCCCTGAGGTCCCACCGCTTGCTGCCCTCCCCCAGAGAGCCAGCAAATAGCTGAGAGAGCTTCTCATTCCACCGTGGGGTGGCTGCATGCAAATGTTGACTTCTTCATGGCAACCGGTGTGAGTCATGCTGGGAGCCGGAGGGGGATGCCGGTGCCTGTAGCTCTCCTTCTCTCTGCTTGAGGACTGCTGCCTGCTTGCACGGAGGTGTTGGCAGAGCCTTCCTGCAGCTCTTGCTGGAGCTCCATCTCTGCTTGGTGGGATGTGCTCGCTGCTTTTCTTGTGAGAGGTTCCCAGTGCTCATGTGTGCACTGGTGGGGTTCAGCAGTTGAAGCGTGGGGGCTGTTGCCTTGAGTCTTCTGACACAGCAGGGAAAATTTATCCTTTGGATTTGTCCTAAGGAAAGACCTTCTGAGCTCGCATTGCCTTCAGCATGGAGGGACACCAATCCCAGAGCCAACACCAGACATTCCAGCACATCCCAGAACTGATAGGTTCAGCATTGGCAGTCTCCACTGACCCTTAGGCTCCTCACTCCCCATTTCCCCTTATTTTCCATAGGTATTGGTCAACACATTTCCTGAGCTAGATGAAGGAGGGTGAGCAACACATGTCTGGTTAGAGCTTGCTGGACTAGAACTGGGACGCAGCATCTTTCTGTGGTGGGTTGTGCATCTCCATCTAACATCTCTCACTGGGCAGATGCAGCATGAAATCATTGTCTCGAGGGTGATGAGGAATAGTAAGAGAGCAAGGGGGACATGCATTAACCATGGAGTGGTTGCCCCGTGTTGTGCCACTTTCACCTGGGACCTCAGAGCCATTTCATTCTCCTTGTGTTTCCATGCTGGTCTGGGAATGAGTATGCACGGAAAGAGATGAGGACAGAAAAGCAGGGTGAGAAACCAAAGCTGAAAGCTCCTGCTCCCACCACAGCCGGTTCTGACCAGCCAGACCAGAGGACAATGCAAAAGCTTTGGCTTTCTCCCTCCAAACCAGCAGGCATGAGGCTGCTCCGGCATGGATGCATTGCAGATGTGCTGATAGCAGTGGGCTGAGTGCTGACACTGCTGTGGAGGGGCTGTAGGTAAAGCAGAACTGGGTTTATCTGCACCACAGATAATGTCTTCTGCTGAAAGCAGCTGAAACTGCTGCATCCTGGCTTTGTGGCACAGTTTATTTTACAACAGGTAATGAGAGCTAGTCCCATGTCTCTGGTAAAACCTTGACATTAAGCCCCATCTGATCAGGGTCTTTTCCCTGGTGGGATTTGGCATCAGTCAGGTGTTTGGGGGAACTTTGCTTAACCTGTGAGTGTTTCATCCTAATATAAATGTGGATCTAACCCAGTTTTCTTGAATCTGCATCGCTCCACTGATAGCAAGGGAGAGAGGCTGATTCATGCAAGCACGTATGGGATCTTCCTGTTATTCCTTGCAAACACAGGGCCTTGGTGAGCTGTCACCAGGTACTGTCACTGCTGGGTTCAGTGCAGATAATGGGGATGGGGGACGTCATAGCATCTCTCCATTGCTCTGCTGACCATCTTGCTGACTACCCTTGGTCATATTCCTTGGCCTTCCTGCTGTCTCCTTGTTCCCAGGACTGTAAAATGAAGATAAAATACAATCTGACTTGCTGGAGAGCTTGCAGCCCAATTAAGAAGTGCACGTTAATTAAAGTGAGCTCCTCCATTCCTGTTGATATCCCATAACCATCAGAGGGGCTCTGGAAAGCTCTAGGATGTTGGAGTGTGAGGTTGCGACAGAGACAAAACAATACGCTCTCAGACTGCTGAACAGAAAGTGGATCCATGTGTTAATCTGGGAAAAGGAGTGTGAAAATAGCTGCAAATCCTTCACGACTTTGTTGTAATTTCTCCCAGATAGGACACAGCCTGCTCCACACTCCAGCCTCCTTGGCTCCCAGGTCATTATTGAGCTGAACTGAGGCTGATGCAAGAGGAAACCCTGTCCCATCGCTGGGCTTTGTGCGGGACTGCTGGAACTTTAGGGGGAAAGGGTTAACGATTGCATTGTTTGGGGGCAGCTGGGGTCCCAATGGCTGGAGGATCAGCCAGGTCTGCTCCCTGGTGTGTCTGGGGCAGGTTCCTGGCTGGCTCAGCCTGGCTGCTGGAGGAGCTGGGAGGACACCCAGGCAGGCAGAACTGAGTGGTGCCTCTGACAGCAGCATGCTCACATCGGGTGGGTGACCATGGGGCGCAGAAAGCTGGCCCCTCCCAGCTGCCCAGCTGCCTTTCTGCTAATGCTCATCTAATTAAACAGCAGCCTGGAGTGGCTGAAACCAGGGCAGCGGGAGAGCTGAGGTTTGCATTCAATAGGTTCCTGTCTCCAGCTCAGGAACCAGAAGAAAAACCCATTTCATATCGTCAGATCAATACGCAGGTGGCGTTCCCCCTCCTTTTCCCTTCACCTTCTCCAGCTCTCCTTTCCCCTCCCCGGGCCAGGGAAGCTTTTAAAAGCTAGAGCTGGGCTGGAATTGCTAGCTGGTGGTTTTTGCACCTCATCCCCCATCCTGGATGCTGTGCGTGCTACACATGTGCTGGACAGCTGAGAGGTGCCAGGAATGGTGATTGCTGGGACCATGATCTCAGCAGGTATCTGGGAAAGCGAGTCTTGGCTTCAAACTGGGGCATGGTCCCTCCTTCAGGGAGGATTTTCAGTCAATAAGGTCTCCAAAGAGCCACTGTCTCTTTGCTGAGCCATCTGCTCAGCTCCAGGACTGTGAAGGTGGGTAGGATTTGACCAGCAACTTCTGTCCTGCTTGCTCAGGTGCAGGCGAGGGTTAACAAGAAGCGACATTTTATTTTGCTGCATCTTTGGCTTTCTGGAAGGAGATGCTCTTCCTGGTGCTTCTGCTGTTGTAAATGCATTCTTCTTCCCAAGGTGTCTTCTGAAAATGAGCTCCAGCATGTTGTCAGTGGTGGAGAGATGATTATGGAGAAGCAGCTGTCCGTCCCCTCCTGCCAGCTCCCGGCGAGGCAACGGGAGGGGTGACGGCTCCTCTGGGTGCTTGCTGCTGGCAGCAGATTTTGCAGTGCCTGATCCAGGCTGTGGTGTAAATAAGCAGCTTCAGGCTTTGGCCTTTTCCACCTCATCTCAGTGCACCGGGGCAAGCAACCACCATGCAGTACCCAGCTCCGTGCAACCTCTGACAGTGGGGGTTTTTTCACAGTAAGAAAGTTGTACAAATCTTCCCCAAACGTCAGCCTGCTCAGGCAGCCTGCAAGGGGTCGGCTTCAGCTCCTGTATTGTTTCTCTCTGCAGGAGAGAAATTACTGTCCTAATTCTTCATGCAAAAATGAGAGATTGGAAATAGGCTGAAGGGGAGAGGAGCTGGATGGGTGCCCCAGTGACCTCACCAACTCAGAGGACGGCAGCTCTGTCTGAGGTTAGCATCTCTCTGTCCCTTCCCTGCTCCCTCTATCATTAATGCTGAACTGGATTTATTTGGTTTATTATCCATGCTCCTGCACCAGGATTCAAACACTGCCCAGCAGCATCTGAGCCATGCTGGATCACAAACCATCTCGGGATGCTCCAGCCAAGAGGGAAGTGAGCTCCACACCTGCTAGCAGGGCAGGGCTGTCACAGCCAGATGCAAGCTCTTCCCCGGCATCTCCCCCTCTTCCCCTTGCCCTAGCCTCAGGCCAAGCAGGAAAAAACCCTTCAGCAGACCCCAGCTGGGGCTGCTGGCTGCCGGCTTTCCATGGCAACGGTCCATCAGGGGGTCGGAGTCGACAGCAAAAAATGCTGCTCCCCCTCCTTCCCCCGCCTGGGCTCCCGGTCGCTATTTTGATTGCATTCCTGGGGAGCTGGGCTGCAGATGTGGTCGCCTTATCTTGGGAAGGTCTGAGTCAGTTTTTCCCTGTGTGACAGAGCAGGCAGCTGAGGGCTGGAGGGAGGAATAAATAACTCCTGAGGTATGCCAGGGACATCTGTCCCTGGGGACAGGGTGCTGGGCCAGGAGCCTTCCACCACCCCAATCCTGGAGTCATGGTGCCCATGTGTCACAGCACATTCATACGGGACAAGGGAGGTGTCTCCTCTGAGCAACCTTCATACATCCTTGACATCTTAACCAAGGAAAAAAAGGGGCTGGCCCAGGAGCATCTGTGCTGTGGGCTGGATCCTGCCCCCAGGAAGACCTGAGGAACCCATCCATGGGGGAAGAAGCAGGTTCACCTCACAGCACATGTCCATGATGTGTGTGCTCGCTGCTCCTCGACCCTCCCTGCTGTGTCAGTTCAGGAACTGATTCTCTGCAGATGTACATGGGGTGACTGAGAGCAGCATCCAGCCCCACAGACCAGACACACTGACTGTCCCCCAGTCCTGGTCTGCATCCAGGGGCTGTGAGCAGCACCCATGATGGTGCAACTGCCTGGCTCTGGTGTGAAGGAGGTGGGACAGTCACTCTGGATCCTCTGTTGCTTCCTTCCCTTCCTCAGGGAAAGGATGTCCTCTGATTGCTTTTCTGCTGAAGAAGCTCACTCCTGGATGCTTCACCATGGATATGTGGTGTCTCTGTATCCAGCAAAGCTGTTGCTGCAGCCCTGGTGATCGGTGAGGTTTCTTGCTGTAAGCTGAGCTCCTTCTGTAAAGCAAAGACCTGAGGTACAGCCTGCTCAGAGCTGAGGGAGAGTTTTGTGTAAGGTGCTGTTATCTATCCAAAGCATTAACTCCTCCAGAGGTCATGCACTGAATAATTATAAGCCCAACTTAAGAAAAAACAGATCTACATTAAGTGTTAAACACTTTACAAGTTTTCCTTCTGTTGGTGGGACCCTCAGCTTGGATTTTCCAGCATTTTCCCAAAGTCTGGCAGCTCAGGGAGCAATTCTGCTTTGTTTTCATCTTTTATGTTCCTTTCTCCAAGTGAGAGTGGGGTTTGTCACCAAGTCCCTGGCTCAAGAGCTGGTGGTTAAAGGCTTTCAGGAAGGGTGGCAGGCAAAGAAGACCCTTCAAGTGATGGAGGGTGGGAAATGCAGAGGCTGGGGGATGGCAGGACAGTGGGGGCTGGCTGGTGGTTGTGGTGGCCACCATGTCCTCCCTGCTGCAGTGGGACCTGGGGCAGCAGCACCGTGTTCAGCCCATGTGGGACTGGCTGGACACCATGGGATGTACCAGTGGCATCAGGACTGGGGTCCGAGCTGCCTTCCAGTCTCTCATCTTGGAGCAGCAACCAGGAGCCAGGGCTCGGGAGAGGGTTTCTATAGCAACAGCTGCCACTCACTCCCCATCGTGGATGTAAATTAGTTAGGATTTTATTAGTGTGCAGAATTTCAAGAGGCCAGAGCTGGCAAAGAGGCCTGATGAATTCGGGACAGGAGTGTTCAAGGGGATCATTTTTAGGAGTTTGGGCCAAGGCAGGGTTTGGGGTTTCTGAATTGTGGGAATGCCTGGTTCTTCACTCTAGGGACAGCAGTCACATATGAAATGGCTCTGGGACTTCCACACTTCAGTCAGGAGGTTGGATACGGAGCACCTGCTGTCAGGCCCTGGGCTAGGCAGCTCTGTCTCTCCAAGTGGAATTTCAACAACTCTTTACCTCCGTTTTGCAAAAAGGTTCCTCAAAAAGGCTAAAAGTGTGAGACCATCTCAAGTGACCACAGCTGGTGCAGCTGCCTCTGGAGGGTTTTCAGTTAACAGCTTGATGCTGAAGCTGCCTGACGGGTCAACAGGAGGTTTGTGGGTACCAGTGGTCTTCTGGGCCAAAGAGATGAGGAACTGGGGCTTTTTGAGAGTCATGGGTGGAGCTGCAGGCTTTTTTAGGGAGTCTGTATGTCTTACAACCCCAAGCCATGGGGCTCCTTGTTAGAGGGATCATGTCTGGTTCATGGATATCTTCACGGTCATCTGGATTTTTGCTGGAGCCGACTGTTTGAAAAAGTGTTCCTGGTTGTCAGTGCTGCTCTGTTGGGAGCTATCCTCTTTGTATGCTCAAATGTAAGCAAATAAGGAGCATGATTGTGATGCCAGTTGTTGCCCCCAGATCAGAAATCTGCTATAAAACTTGTGTGAAAAATTCTGATTTCTATGTGCTTTCCCTTTCCTGTGTGGTTAGAGCTGCATTTTCAGAACTCATATTTTCAAGTCTTTGCCTCTAACCATGAGGGCTGAGGATTTTCCTGTTTAACAGAAGAAGTGGTTTGGTTTTTCCTTTTTTAAATTTTTCTTCTATAACTTCATGGCTCTGGACACAGGGGCTTTCTGGAAGTCAAAAGGTTGTGCAACACCTTGTGATGGTGCTGTGATATTTGCCAACACTGGGTTATAACTGGATGGTGATGTGTAAGGTTTATATATCTGGTGCAGTGATAATATGAATGTGCTTGTGTGCAGCAAAAAAAAAAAAAAAAAAAAAAAAAAAAAGAGGCTGGAAGCACCCTTGAAATACTAGAAGTGTGGGGCTGGGCTGGCTGGTTGCAAGTGTGTACTTGATTTGGAAGTGGGATGGGGTGGGGGAAGCCAGATTTTTTTGTTTTAGGAGTTTGTCATGCTGCAAAATGACTTACAGAGGAGTGGCTGATGCTGAGCTTGGATGGGTTGTGCTGGGATCAGAAAGGGAGTTTTCTTGCCCCATCCTGTGCGAGTGGGGCTGGTTGCAGACAGACCCAGCTGCAGTCAGTGCTTGGGGGGACCCTCTTGGCCTCATCCATAAATACTGACATTATAATTACTATGACAACCTGCTCTTCCTTTCCTGCATGGCGTTCATTCCCTGGCCTTAGGTAATGCTTTTTTCTTGTTGATTTGCTCCCTTCTTTACCTCCCCCTCTTTTTAATTCTTCAAGACACTGTGGAAACATCAATTAATTAATCTAAATAATAGTTATTATTCAAGAACCAATTTGCTATCGTGGCTTGCACTGGTGTGATGAAAATAACCCATCCAGGTGATGAGAAATTTGGGTTATTGGAGCTGGGGCAGTTCCCTCTCTGGGCGTGTGCCCCAGTACAGGGCATGGTCAGTGCTGTTGGGTTTAGCAGGACTCTCTGCCCTGCCCAAATGCTGCCTGCTGGAAAGGGCAGCCCCTAAGGCAGGGTTTGCTTTCAAAATAAATTGGCCTTTTGTAGGGGACCATGTCCTAAGCATGATGAAAATGCTGAATGTGCTGATAATGCAACTTGAAACAGATCCACAGAGACTTTGCACTGGTGTCCTGAATGTGACTGTGAGTAGAAAAGGAATTGGATGATGTGTAGGGTAATTGGGCTGTGAACTCTGCAGGTGTGTCAGCAGTGCAGGAGGTGCAATACTGGGCTGGAACTGGGGTGCTGATAAATGCTCCCCCCTGATTTTGGAGAGGATTTGATTCCTACGAGGAAGTCAGAGCAGACTGTGTTAGCCAGGGCAGCAGGGCTCTGGAGACTCTTTTTGGAGCTCCAAGGTCAAGTTTGGGCTCCAGATCTTGGGGTGAAAGAATCCTGAGATGGTCATATCTGTCCCACTCATGGGACCAAGCAGAGCGTGCACAGAACATGAGGGAAGAACTCTGTCCTTGAGCTGAGAGAGACTATCTGAGTCCCCACTGTCCTGATGGTTTCCAAAATTAAACCAAGCCCTTCCTGGGCAGCAGTGCTGGGCCTTTAGGCAGGCAGCTGCTCCACTGGATGGGATGGGGACCACATGACTGTTCCATGTCTGGTGTTAATCAGTTTTGGGGGATGGTTGTCCCCAGGAGCAGTGGGCTTTGCATTTACAGGTGGAGATGTAACAGCTTGGGGACACCCAGGTGCCTTCCCCAGGTTTGGGTGGGGGCCCTGAGCCAGCCCTAGTTCAGAGAACTGACCTTGGTGAAGGCAGCTAATGAGGTGCAAGCCCTTGAGCTCATCCTCCAGTTCCATTGAAGGAAAGAGACTTCAGGTGCATGCTTGAATTTAAGTGCATGGTAAAGTGTGTTCCCATTCCCGGGCCTCAGATAGGGCAGAGATGGCTGCATAAATCGGGAGATAGATAGTGTGACAACACAGCCATGAGCTCATTCCCATCTCACACGAGGCTGACTTTGGGGATTAGCACTGGGCTGCTTATTTTGCAGCCCCACAGTTGGGGCTCTGGATCCGTCCCGCCTCTTTGTTATCTCCTGAAGCCTCGCTGCATCCTCCTCCTCATCACAGGCTCCATCCTTCCCTCTCTCTGGCGTCAGCTGCTCTCCCCAAGGCTGCTCCATCCCTCCACTGCCATCCCTCTGCCTGCAGAGCAGAAAGCGTGGCCCAGATATTTTACTTCACATCAGCACAAACCCAACCCAGATCTTTCTCTGAGATGGCTCAGCCGGGCACTGCATGAGCAGAACCAGCCCTGCAGCCGGGTGGTGGGGGAGACCCCTGGGGTGCCCCTGCCCCTCTCTGGGGCTGCAGTTCCCCCTCTGTGGCCGTGCATCTGGCTGCTCTGGGCTGGCCGGGAAGCTGGAGCCTGTGATCAGCTCGGAAGGCAGCAACAGCAGCCTCTGCTTTTCCACACGTTGGTATTTTTAGCTCTGCTGTGCATTAGCGTGCAGGAGCTCAAACTGCGAATCCTGGCTGAGGTTTTATCTGTTGTGACAGCCCTTAGGGCTGTAGTCAGACACTCTCTCGCTTGCTTGCTCCCTCTCTCCCTTTTTCTTCTTTTTCCTTTTTTTTTTTTTTTTTTTTTTTTTTTTTTTTTTAAAGTTTGGAGCTTGAATCTGCTCTCTCCCTACAGAGACACTGTGCAGCTGTCAAGACAAGGGGCCAAGGGTGGGGAATAGGGTCCAAAGATTGTTTTGAGCCCCTTTACAAGGGAGCTCTATTCAGCTCCTTTCTGTATTTTTCCATTCCTCCTTGCTGCTGCTGTCAGAGCTGGAGTGGTCAGAGCTGATGCTGCAGGATTAGGTAGTGGCTCACCCCTGCTGCCCTGCCCAAAGGGTCCCCAAAAAGCTGGGTGACAGCTACACAACTACTGGGGACAGCAAAGCAGAGGGCAAAGGCCAGCCCCATCCAGCGTGCTGGGGTTTGACAGATCTAGTGCTCTGTCTGCCGCTGCTTTTTCCAAATTCCCTTTTCCAAGCAGCACAAATGTTGCCCCTTTTGGGGCTGCTTTGGGCTTCTGGCACACCAGAGCATTGGGGAGAAATTGAGGTCCCTTGTGAGGGACTTGCTTCAACACAGAAGGTTTTTAGTGTGCTTGAACATTGTGTTTGATCTCCCCCAAAAGAACAAGGTCCATGACTTCACCCTTCACCCTGACTCCATACATGCACCAACACTTTGGTTTGGTTAAAGGTGGGTTTTCTTTATGGCTTCTTCTCTTCCTGGACACCTTCTCCCACACCTCGAGGACATTTTCTATCTCCCAGAGAGCTGCACAAATTCAAAGCACCTTTTTGTCACCCCAGTACATCTGAAAAATCAGCTGGGAGTGGGGTGGCAGAAAAGGCAGCGTTGGTGATGCCCTTTGGAAGGGTGAGGAACCAAAGTGCTGAATGGACTTTGGCTTTCCAGCCTCTCAGTGACCTGCCATGCCAGGCTCTGCCCACGTAATGTGGGCTTAAAGGGAACAGAAGTTATCTGAAAATCTGGTGCCCCTGGAATCCATCCAAGGTCATGGGGAAGTCGGGGGTAGAGCCAGGAATGGGATCTGGCTTTCTGTCCCATGTGTCCAGCCTTTCTCTCTAACCCTGAGCACATGCCTGCCTTTCTGGCTGGAGCTTCCTGCACCCAGATCTTGGGATGTCCATGCCAGCTCTGGTGTCTCTTGGAAGAGAGAACAGACCCTATGTAGGGAGGGTTGATTCATCCTGCTTTTCCTTCTTGGGAAGGGCTTCTTTAGAGTACTTAACCACAGACTGTTGAGGAAAAATCTGTATTTAGGTAGTAAATAGTGCTTTGGTATTTTTAAGGCTTTTAATGCCTGAGGAGATCACAGCAGCACTGCAGCGGTCCCAAGGTTGGCCAGGGCTGTGTGTCCCCAGGAGCTCAGTGTGTGTGGATGCTGAGGGGGCTGGAGGGAAGCAGAGCAGGGAGAGATGTTTGTGATGGGTCACAGCTCCTTTACACAAGTCTGCTCACACCACATTTCCTTCTGGAGTCACATTGTTTGCAAGTGCAGCAGGTTCAGCATTCGGCAGCTCTCACATCTTTGTCCAAGATGGTGCTGGTGAAGACTAAAAGGCTGCAGTGATGGATCAGAGGGTTCCAGGAGCACCTGGGGCTAACCTTGTCATCTAGTTATCTGGGGACAAATCCAGTGGGGAGCCTCAGATATCCCCCTGGGTCCTCCTGCTTCATTAGCATTGATAAGATGTGGAGGGACATCCCAAAGTTTTTCTGGCAAGTCCACAAATTGGGCAGCTTTTCTAATTAACTGTCCCTCCACTGTGATTCCTCTGTTCTCCCCCCCAGTTCCTCCCTCTCTTGCTGGCAGCAGCCAATGCTGTGAACCACAGAGACAAACTGCACAGTGCTGCCAGCTCGACCTGCAGCAGGGATTGCTGGAAATATCTGGTGCCTTTGCCCTTTTGCAGGGAGCACCCAGGGATGAGGATTTTGCAGCTCTCTGGTGCAGAGCAGGGTGTGTGGGGCTTTGCTCCAGAGGCATTTTCTTTGTGCAGGTTGCTTGTGCCGTGTGCGTCCTTGGGAGCAGCCAGAGCATGGCAGGTACCTTTGCACAGAGCTTTGGCATCTCCAAACCAGCCCCTGAGCAGCTCTGTGAGGTTGGGGTTTCAACTTCTCCTTCTCTCCCCCAGCCTCCTGGGGAAACCCCACTGATGGCTGCAGGGGACAGATGCAGATACTCTACATCACTGAAAACCCAGTACAACAGCTCAGGTTTGGAGCTGCTTCACCCTCTCTGGGCTCTTTCTCTTGCCGAGGGAAGCTGCTAAGAGCAGCTGGAGCTGTTTCCTGTGTGGGCACAGGGTCCTCTGTCATTGAGTGTGGGGCCAGCAATGTCTTCCTCTCTTCCTTCTTCCAGGGGCTGTGACACCTGAGGAGCTAGATGAGGTCTAAAGGAATTTAAACATTGCTGGTTTTATTTCCAGATGTTAAGCTGGGAGATTAAGGATGGGGGAGTGGGGATGGGGATAGAGGAAGTTAGTACTTTAGGAGTTTTTAAACATTAAAAACATCTTGTGGCACCCATGTTAGTGCATCTTCTTGCACTAAGAGTGTCCTTACACAACTCCAAACACCCTAAGAATTGGTCTCTAAACTGTTGGCTGATGTCCTTGTGGATGACAACAAAGACTCCAAGGCTGCCATGGGGCACTTCCCTCCTTGAGCCAGCTGAGCTGTTCCCATGCTATCAGAGCAGTCCCTGGGGCACAGCAGCTCTCCCTGCCCTGTGTCCTGGAAGGCTCTGGATATAGGCAGGTCTGTGGGGGGGCTCTGGGTGACTCCAGGTGATCACGGTGCTATAAATCAGACTCTTCCCTGCTGCCTGATATCCTGAGCTTCCCAGGCTGCAAGCAGTTCCTCTGCTTATCCTCAAACCCATCCACTTTTTCCCCATCCCACTCCTTTGCCTCCGGGTCTTGGGCTCTCGGCGCGGCCGATGCTTCGGCGCTGCCAGGAGTTTGATCTCCAACTGCTTCCCAGCCCCCTCGTGCATGTGGGCACCGGGAGGAGCTGAGAAAGTGGGGAAGAGATGAACAGCAGGAGAAGAATTCTTAAGTGAGGGGATGGGGGAAGGATGAGGAAAGCAAGCAGGGGGGAGAAAAAGTGAGAACAGGGAGGAGGAGGAGGGATGAAGGATGCTGCCTTGTCCTTGGATTTATATTGGTGGAGTTGCACTGGATTAGCTAAAAGTGGTGCAGAGCTGCCTTCCCCTCCCTTTTCCTCCAGGCACACACTCCTGTTTGGAGCTGAATGCCTTAATTCACTTCAGCTTCAACCTGCTCCTAATTGACTTAAACCACATGGAAAGAAACTCTGCTTCCCCAGCAAGTGGCTGCAAAATTGCACCTTCAGTGAAGTCAGTGTGATTCTGCATTTAAAGAAACCCAGAGTCTGGCAGAGATGTGTGCAGGGATACTGATGCCAGGGGGCTGTGCTGAACTATCTGGAGCCCCGCTGGGCTGCTCCTCTCCAGAGGAGTTTTGGTCTCACTCTGAGCAAGTTGGGATTTGGGGGTGATGGGGGGCTTTGAGTCATGGGGATTTGGCTGTTAGAAGAACTGCTGTTTCTTCTCATTCCTTTCTCCTCTATCCTTCTTCTCCTGCTGCAGATGTCTGCTATAAAAAAAGAGAAGAAGGGGGGAAAAAACCTCACCCTCCCCAAATGTCATGATAATGCTCACTGGAGGGCTGTTTCTGCTGCACATCTGATATGTATGACAGGGTCAGATTAACCGAGCCTCTGATTTCCAACCACAGTTATTCTGAAGGCACCAAAACCAATGCAAAACACCCCAAAGGGACTCCTCTGTGCTGAAGAGGAGCTGGCCAGGCAGGATGAGCTCATGGTGCTCTGGGGATATGCCAGCCCAGCGCTTGGCGGGACCAAATGCTAGGCAAGAAAGAGGAGAGCATGCTTTGGAGATGAATCTGGGCTCCTCAAACTCAGGCTTGCAGGGAGGCAGAGATTTTACTTTGTATTTAAGGCTGGGGATTTCAAAGACAGAAGAGGAGCAGTGCTGGTAACTACAAGAAGGTGATCTGATGTCAGGGGATGTTCTAAAAACCCCTCTTCCTTGTTGAGGGCTTCTGTCACACTTGGACATGATGTCTGAATGGAGGGCAGGAAAGCCTTTTTATTCCTTCTTCCTATTCCCTCCTCTTCTGACTTCTCTGCATCCTCTGTCACCAGTTTTGGCTTTGCTATATTTCTCTCCCTCTGTTTAATTCTAAACCCGAGGAGTTACCCAAGGTTCTGGCTCAGCTGTTTTTTTAATGAGACATTTAGCCATTTTGAGCCCTAGAAAACAGGGCTGGAAGTGACCTCTGGAGACTGACATATCCTGGTGGCAGGAGCTGTACCCAGACAGTGTTTAACTTTTCCGCAGCAGTGAGTCCACCACCCTGCACAGGGCTTCTTCCCAGGTTTCCCTGGGTGATGTCCGTGTCCCAGGGCAGCACTAGTTCTATGGGACGGCTGCCAAAAATATCAACACCCACTCCCTGCAATTTGGAGAACTGTTTGGAGGCACTGAGGCTGGAGGTGCTAAAGAGGAAAATGTTTCCCAGGGCAGGATAGAGAAAGTGAGAGGTGTGGGGGACCCTCTTGGCACAGGGCTCTGCTCCCACAGCCAGTGCTTGGGTACCATCGACCCTCCCTGGGGCTGGGGGGGCTGCACAGCGGGGTCCTGCCAGTACGAGGACACCTTTTGAACACCCCTTGTAAGTCTCTGGTCGCCACTGGCTGAGAGTCTCCCCGGGATGGGGCTCGAGCAGGAAATGAAGATGAGAAGAAGGGATGGGAAAAAAAAAAAACCCAAAAATCCCCACGGAGCGGGAAGCAGAGTCGGGAGCGGAGCCGGCTCAGCTGATGGGGTTGCCATGGCGACGCGGCGGTGAGGAAAAGGAAAAGGCAGAAAATAGCCCGATGCCGGGCTGAGACCTGCGGGAGCCTGGCCCAGCAGTCTCCTCTATCCCCGGCCCTATTTCTGTCCTCCTTCCTTTCTTTTTGCTTTTCTCCCCTCACACTGTTTGATCTTCTCCAGCCAGAAACGCCCTTCTCCGAGGAGCCATCTAGGGGGTGACTGGGGGATTCTTTCTCTGCAGTGCTGGGGTGGGGGGCTGAAGGGAAAACATGAAGGATCCTCTTCTGTAGGGCTGGATGTGGTCAGGTGTATTCCCTTCGGGGCAGAAGGTTTGGAGGCAGCCAAGTCACACACAAAGGACCAAAATGGGTCCAGGGCTAGGGCCATGTTGTTGGTGGAGGATTGGGGGTGGTAGCTGGAGAGCCCAGGGAGTAGCACAGGTTTGGTGGAAATACACTTCTACCCATGCAAGTCAAGTTCTCAGATCGTGCATGGTCCAGGTTGGGTCGTCTGTTGTCTCCTGACAGGTGATGCCCAGTTTTAAGGATGGGCAGAAGTTTTGTTTCATGTGCTGGATTGTTTTCCTGTCTGGGAAAGTGGTGCTTCATAACCACAGCGAGTCATTTCCCCTCTCTGAGTCAGACTGGGGCCTCTTGTGTGGAATATATTGGGTCTAACCATTGATCCCGAGGTCTCTGAAAAGGAACAGAAACCCAGACTGGTTAGAAGAAAAGAAAGTGTCATTGTGCCAAGTCCTGGGGGATTTGCCCCACAAAATGGAGACACCAACCCAGGCTCTTTGCTTTATCACAAATACTTACTTTAAAATTAAGGTTACAGAGTCTGGTGGGCACGAGGAGATCTTACTTTTCAGTAGAAAAACAAATGTAGTGTTTCTACCTCCTGGAGCTCTCACCTTCTTCCTGCATGGGAAGAAAACATTGCAGTTTTCTCCCACTTCTCCTTTGTGCCTTTGTGCCTGTACCACATCACTCTGTGGTCTCTAATAACTTGTGCTGTTGCTTGGGATGCAGATGGCCCAGCTGATGGGGCTCGAGCAGTAAATCTCCATTACTGGGGCCAGTTTTGCTATCCCTCGCTGTGGCCCTGACCCTCACCTTGCCCAGGCTCTCATCCCTGGGAGGCCAGAGGGGAACAGGAATTCCTCCTGATGTCAGTGATGTTCCTGGCACAAAGGAAAGTGTTGGATCCTCCTGACCTCATCAGCTGTTATTTTGGAGGCTGGCTCCTCTTGCAAAGTTTGTTCCTCCCTTCCCTGTAATTCCCAGGGAAGGGGAACATTCTGCAGACACCCCAGCTCTTCCTCTCAAAGGAGGTGTGTGAACAGCTTTATCTGGAGATCTCACACCTCTGTGTGAACCACCCCCTATAAACTGTCCCTGCACTCCCTTTTCCCTAAGGACAGGGGCAGGAAGCATGCATGGAGAGGTTTCCAGGTATGGGGGGGGGTTAGTGGGAATACATCACACTGAGGAAGCAGAAAGCTGCCTGGAACTGAAAATGGCCTCAGAACTGTGGCACGTGGTGCATAATCAACCCTTTCTGTGGACTTCCCCACCACAGCCTGGAAGTATTTTGAACATGTGCATTTCTCTCTGTAGTCTAAATATTAAGCATAGCTTGACTAAGAGTTTGCTTAAACCAGAGATGGACAAATATCTGAAGGTCATAAACACACAGCTGAGTAATTATTTAGAGTGGTATAAGGGATACAACTATGGGTAATGGGATGAATGGAGGAAAGGAAAATGCAGTGCAGTTGTCAGAAAATTCTCGTCAGTTCCCTGCTTAGTGCTGCAGAGGGGAAACATGTAGGTCCTTGATAAACCTGGAGGGATGATTTATGGATTGATACATGAAATGATGGCAAAATCCCCAAGGAGGAGTGGTGAATGGCCCATCTCCTGAGACTCTGCAAGCTCAACTTTGCAAATCTAGTAGATGAGGGGCTGCAGAGCACCAGGGCAGGAGAGGAGCTGTTTCACTGACAGATATTGTTAGCTGATGACCAAATGACTAGAGAATGCCCACGAATAAGTTAAGGCTGAAAGTGAGGAGCTGGGTTCTGGTGACGGAAGGGATGAGACTCTGGGCCAGCCCTGCTGGAGCAGGTGAAAAAACTGATGGGTCTGGAGATGGAGCAGCTCACATGTGGGGCAGAGCTGGTTTTGTGACCCAGCTGCTCACAGGCAACAAACATGGCAGCCTCCAGGCCATCCCAAATTCCCATGTGATGTGCTCTGTGAGGCCAGGTCCATCCTCATCTCTCCACTGTTACGCTGCCAATAATAATCAGAGCTCAGGGAAAGCAGCAATCTTCCTTGGCAAACATCTAGACATTCCCCAGTGCATCTGGAGAGCTTCTTCTAACTTCAGTGGATGATGCATCTTGTAACAGTAAGGGCTTATGCCTGTATCTTGTGAAAACATACCTAAAAAAATTGCTGGAATTGGTTTGAGGGATATGCTGAATTACCTTTGTAATGTTTCTACCTCAGCATCAGTTGTCTTGGAGATGTCTGCATCCCCTACCAGGGTGAGATGGGTACCAAGGACCAAAAAGGGCTCTTCTCATTCAATCTCTCTTTCTTCAAAAAGTATCTACAAGAAAAATTAAAACATGGTGCTGCTTCTGGAAAGCTTTGTCCAGCTGAGTGTGGTGCTTCCAGAGGATCCTCCCTTTCCCAGCATGTTCCATTCGTGGCACAGGATGGGAGTTTGCTCTCCTGGGACTTTCTCCTCTCCACATGGATGGTTGAAAGATGTCCCAAAAAGACCTGGGGAGACCAAGGGCTGTGAGTGTGAGGAGTGAGGCCAGGGGCTGACATGGTCCTTTTTGGTGCCCTTTGTCCCTCAAGTAGGTGTGAGGGAAAGTGGAGAGTGAGGCTGCTCATGTTCCCATACTCCTGCCCCACGGGAGGACAAACAGCCTGGGACAGACTGTGAGGAGTGAGGGACTTTGGGGGCTGCTCTGGTGTTCCCTGAGCATCCACAGTGTTGCCTTCCTGGAGCTGTTGGTTCCTTGCTCCTGATGCTGGCAGGATCTGGGCTCGGAGCATGGCCATGCTCTGTCTTCCTCCATCCTGGCATGGCATTAACTATCTCCTCCTGCACTGGTTTGTGCCACTTTGCTGCTTCCTGCTCCCCAGCAATATTTTACATCTTGCCCAGTAATGCTCGGTTTCCTTAATAGTGTCTCATGTGGGATTTTTTTCAAAGGCTTTAGGACAATCCCAATAAATTATATCTACTGATTTCCCTTTATCCATTGTTTTGTTGATTCCATCAGAATCCTCTCCCAGAGAGGACGTGCAGGCTTTGCCTTTAGAAGCTAGCTGGGCTTGTTCCATTTCTATCTTAGCCATTTCACGTTTCAATTAATTTTGAAACATTGAATTATTGTTCTCAGTAGCCCTTGGAAAGAACAATCTGAGTGAGGCTGGCTTGTGCTGCACCTTGAATCTGCACATAGCAGAGTCATAGCTCCTGGTCAAGAGGGGATGCTTTTGGTGGGATGTTTGCAGAAGCAGTGCTCGTATTGAGACACCATCCCCACTTTCAGGAGCCGGGATTTTCCCAGCAGCAGCGGGATGCTTCTGAAATAATCTGCACTCCAAAGAAGCCCAGCTCACCTCGGAGCACAAACGCAGGAGGCTGCTCGTCCCCTGCGATGTCAGCTGACCGCTAACTCGCTCTGGCTTTGTCCTTGAAACCCAAAGAGTGGGAGCTTGCCGCCAGGCTAGCTGCGGCTGTAAGGAGCGGGGAGGAGGCGGCGAAACCGGCCCGCCAAGGGTTAATAATTTCCATTGCAATTGTGTCATCTCTTTGGGGACCTCTCGCTCATTTCGCGAGCGGGCGCTGAAAGCCGAGGCACGGGGGCTCGTTCTTATTCAGCTGCACGCAGCTTCAGAAGCACCGGACGGCCGCGCAGCTGGGCTCGGCCACCTCGGCCTTGCAGATGGATGGAGAGAAAGGATTTGTGTGCCTGCGTGTGCTTTGCTTGCGTGCGCGTGTGTGTGTGTGTGTGTGTGTGTGTCTGAAACCTAATTGTCTGCCGTCTAATCCGTCAGCCGGGGGGACAGCTTGCACAAGCCCCTTCCAGGCAGGCTGATAAATGCAGCGCTGCCAGGCCCCTCTGCGAGGCAGTTTGGTTTAATTGGGATTGCTACGTGCACGGACTTGGCGTGCGTGGAGGGGATGCTGCGCGCAGGGAAGTGCGTGGCCAGGCTCCCAAGGGATGGCCCCCGTGTCCTGCCGGGCTCCCGGCGGGATGCTGGAAAACGCTGTTTAGTGAAGAGATGTGAGTGCAACCCAGTGCTGGATGGGTGAGGTTAAGGGTGGCTCTGTGTCGTGTTAAACCAGTGACAGTCAGAGTGGCACTGCGTGGTCCCGCTCTTACGGACTTTGTACCTCGGGGCAGTTCAGTACCCCCAAGACTGGGCTATAAATACACCCAGCTGATGGGACCTGGAGATCACCCAAAGTGTGACACAGAACCTATGGACTGTGATCACTGTGCTGGCTTGGAGATGTCCCCTGCCATCTTCAGCACAGCATAAGGAGCTGTACAGGGCTGTCCCCTGCTCCAGCTGTCCCCTGCCTGTCCCCCCAATGACTGGCACCTGTGAATCTCTTGAGCATCTCTCAGCCCTGAGCACGTGGCAGCTCAGGGACTCCCCAGGCTGAAGTGGCATTTCATCTTTAATACCCCTCAATGGATTTCCCATGAATTTGTCTAGTTGATTTTTGTAAACACGTAAGTTTTAATCATCCCCAGAGAGCTGTGGCAAGGACTTCACTGCTTAACCGTGCACCGTGTGGGGAACCGTCTCCTCTTGTTTCTTTTGAACCTGCTGCCTCTTAATGTTATTGGATATCTCCTAATTCTTTTATTGGGAGATGCAGCAAGCAATCAATCTTGGTTCACCCTCTTGAGGCCACAAGTGTTCCTCTGTGGCTGCTGCTTTTCCAGGCTGAGATCTTCCTCCTTTGGACTAATTTTTTTTTTTTTTTTTTTTTTTTTTTTAAATCAACCTGCTCCAGATATTTTTTCCAGCTCTGCTGGTGATGTCAGGAGTCTGTATGTGGCGACATCCTCATCCGTTGTGTAATTAAAGGTGATGTCATGATTTTAGCAGATGGTATTTGCATCAGCTTTGGTTGCTTAGTGCATGTTGATGTCAGGGGATCCTTGTGTCCTGCCCAGTCACAAGAACTTCTCAGAGGCTGCTGATCCAAAGCCTGAGGGTTTTGTAGTAATATTTAGCCTTTGAGTTCCCTGTCTGAAAGAGGCAGGGCCAGGTATTATTTATAAGGAATCACTCACTTTGCTTTGCAAGACATTCCTGACTTAAAGGAGTGACATGTCCATGTCATTTCATCCTCCGGATGCAGTCACCTCCAAATTGATACCCAGAAACTCTTCAATCATAAATGTACACCAGGTTTCAGGGCAGGTGATTTGAAGGCTTGGAGGTGAGGGATTAGAGGATGCCAGACTGGTCACTCATGTAAGCACCTCCCTCATGGCTGAAAAATAACTGTGTGGTGCTGCTTTATCCCAAACCCCAGCGGGGTCCCAGATTTGCTGCAGGGTTTGGAAGCCAAGAGGCAGGAGCAGGGTGGCCAAATCCAGGGTTTCCCTGGCCCAGACTGGGTCATGGTGTTGCACCTGCATCCTGTTCATCCTGTGCTCCCCTGCCTGTGGCTGCCCCTGGCCTGAACAAGTGACCAGTTACCAACAGACCCTCACCGAGTACCCTGCCCTCCTGCTGCTCTCTGCTTCCCCATCCCTCCTCCTTCCTCTCCCTTTCTCCCTTTACCCTCTCTTTGCTTCTCTTTCTCTCCACACCTGCTCCTCTCCTTCCCTCCCCTTTTCTCCTTCCTCCTCCTCCCCTTGCTTCTCTCTCTATCCTCTTATCTCATCCCCTTGTTTTTCTCCTCTCTGCCTGTCCAGCTGATTTACATGCACGCTGCGTTGAAGCAGCTCAGCTGGATCTAATGCCTCCTGCCGTGAGGAGCAGAGCCATCTCCGGACTCGCTGCGGAGCGTCCCTGGGCAAGGGCTGGGAGGTCCTCTGTGCACCCCACCACCTTAGCCCACACTTTGGCCCCTTTCTGCATCACCTTTTGCTCTTCATCCCCTCTCTTTCCTTTCTACATCCTTTAGCTGATGCTGCTGCCCTCGCTTGTGTCTTCTCCATTTCTCCTGCGAGGTCCCCAGCCCATGCACCCGCTCCATCCTTGCTCCTGGGTGGGTGCATGAGGATGGGCCAAAGCCCTGCAGCCAGCTTGGGGGATGGTTTATTGTGACTGCTGCCATTCCTGTGGCCTTGGCACCAGTAATGACCTGAAAACCTGATGCTGGATTTTTACAGGTGGAGCCCAGGTAGGGCCCCCCTTCCTCCACCTCAGTTCTGATGTGGGAGCCTGGGGCAGCTCTCCTGTGCCCTCATGGCCCTTGCTGCTCATGGAGCTGGGATCGATGTGTCTGTGTTATTCTCTGGCTCTAATCACTCCCGTTTCCATTCTGCTGATTTGCATTTCCACGAGAGGAAGATGCCCTGATTAATATCCCCTCAGAAGAGCTTTATTGCGATGGCTCCTGCCTCTCTAATTGGAAAGTGGTCTTAACCTTTCATGCAAGTGGCTGGGACACTCCCTGACTGCCAGAAATTCCATGAAAGGTCTTGCTTGTCCTGAATTCCAGGGCAGTGGAGGTTTGGAGGATCTAACTCTGCCTTCCAAAGTGGGATAGGGACCCCTCTGCCTGAGGAGGACTCTCCTGGGCATTGTACCTCTGATACCAGGGAGTATCCCTGGAGCACCTCCTCAGATACCAGGGAGTAGCCCATCCACAGCACAGTGAGCTGTCTAAACAGGAGTCAAGGAAATGGGTTGTAGCAGGTGGATGTGCTGGGATGATCCAAAACCAGTGAGCACCCAGCCAGCCCTGAGCAAGCAGCTTGATGCTCCCCAGCTCACACCCATGTGCCAGTGAAGAGCCTATTGAGAAGAATGTTCATGTGATGTCGATAGAGCTGTTGCCATTTACCTTCCTGTGGCTGGGAGGCAGGATCTGACCTGGCAGCTGGGATTCTACAGCTCTTGCTCCCTGGGGAGTTGCAGGCCCACCACTAACCCACACTGGCAGCTTGAAAGCCTGCCTTGCACTTAGCTGCTTTCTGATCTTCAAAGGCTCTGAATGCCCAAGGAAATCAGACCTCGTGCCTTTTCTTCCCATGCAGTTCCCAGATCCAGACTCTCACGCAATTTATTATCCCTGACACGTGCCACTCCCTCCCTGGCTGTGCATGGGGAGGGAGCATCACTCTGCCCCCCTTCCTCGGGTACTGGAGCCGGCCGCCCTGGCCATGGTGCGAAGCTGCTGCTCCTTGTGTGCTCCCCATCCCATGAAACTCAAGGCAGGGCCAGGGAAATGTGCTGGCATTGGCACTGCCATCTTCATCCCAGTGATGTGCCCTCTGGCTGAGGCTGGCAGCTGCCTGCTCCAGGCAGGTTCTGGGGTCTCCTGCCAGCAGGTTTTGCTGCTCCATGCCTCCAGCCAGGGTTGGCCATCCCCACAGTGCCAGCTACAGAGCCTGTTTTGCCTGTGCCTATGGCTATTTTACTGAGACCCTGACTTGTCTCCCAGGTGCTTTTACCTCCCCTTCCCCAATCCCTCTCCTTCTGAGGTTACAGAAAAGATTTTGGGTTTATTTTAAATTATTTTTTAATTTTGGTATTTAAGCTGGTTTAGCGGCTGCAGCAGTGAGTGTTCCTGATAAACAGCCCGGGAGATCCAGAGAATAATCTCTCTGCTTGGTGACGGCACAGGCGCCTATCGCAGCTGCTGGCAGCACGCTAAAAAGCCGTCTTCATCTGCTGCCTGCTCTATCAGCCCAGGGAGGCAGAAATTGCCTCCATCCTTAATCACAGAATTTGAAATCCCAGCTAGTCTGCACCTTTTATTCTTCAGGTTCACAGTGTTTTGCTGTGTGGGCAGGGGGAGAAATATGCAGCCCTTAGATGGAGTTGGGGAAGGGACTGGGAAGAGGTGGATGAGCAGCAGCTCTTTTCCCTTTGCCAGGTAACTCTAGGACTTGCCACCCCATGATGCTTTCCTGGAAGCTCTCTCTTCAGGGAGCTGGGTTAAGGCTGTATTTTTAATAGAGTCACAGAACACCATACCCAGGGGCTCCTGTGTACTCTGAGGGGTTGTGTAACACCACTATGGTTGGAGAGAGTGTGTGCACTGACAGCCACATGTTCTGGAGCCCCAGTGCCAGGGCAGCTCGCTGGGACATGTCAGGAAAATACAGGGCAGAGTAAAGGACAGAAAAACACAAGGAAGAACTGAGACATATTGTTATTTCCTCACCAACCAGAAAGATGCTCAAGCTTGTCCCTGTGTCATAGACCAGGTCAAGTAAAGCAACTGAGTTTGGGGCAAAGGAAGAGCCCAGGTTTAGGGATAATGTCCATAAAGGGCTGGTGCATGATGCAAGGTCCCCAGCCACAGAGGTAATGAGCCCTGCCTAGAGAATGTGTGATGCTAAAGCCATAATATCTGTCAGGGGGTGGTTCTGGGGTGCAGGAACACACCTCAGTGCCCCGCAGCGAGTGCAGAGCAGTGAGGGGATGGAAGGTTCCTCTGCTCCACGCTCAGTGGAACTAAATGACAGTGTGGCACCCGTGGCTGTCACTGCTGACAGTTGCTCAACCCAACAATGGGAACACAAGCGCCCGCCATGCCAGAGACTGGCGTCGGAGAAGCTGGAGATTGCCTTTAATGAGACAGATAAAGCAAAATGAAAAGCAAATTAAGATGCAGGATGCAGGGCTGTGGGAGCTGTCTTGAATGCAGCACTGTGACTTTCCTGGGGGGAAGCTGGGGTTGCAAATGATGGTGGAGGCACTGGAGTGGCAATTGTAGGAGATGGCCATCTTGGATGTACTCAAACCAGAGAGCCCTTGAATCCTTCCCAGCGCCTTTTGCAGGTTTTTTACTTCTCCAGAACCCACTTTGAAATATGAAACAGACCCTTGTGTTGCACCTTTGGTCTCAAAGTGCACAAATAATGTCTCAGCTCCCCTGTCCTTCCTCCATCTCCAGTGGCTGGAGTGGGTTTGGGGAGCCCTGCAGTTGCAGGAAACAACTTTTCAACCATGTCCCAGTGATGCTGATAGAGATTGCTGGCTCCCTGCAGCAGGGCTGCTGTGGTCCATGGCTGTCTGGGATGTTGGCAGTCCATCCTAAACTTTCCATTGAGCTCTGAGCATCTGGGCTATTTCTGTAAAAATCCTGTGCTGGGTCAGGAGGCAGGAAAGGGGTTTCTGCTGCAGCCAGGTCTGTTCTTAAGCAGAGAGTGTTTAACACAAAAATCCCTCCTGTTTCTCAGCAAAAAAACACTCAGGCGTTGACTATCAACGTGAGCAGCATTGCTCAGGCAAATGGTGTTTACACCCCGAAGCCTTCAGACTTTCTGGATTTTACCTGCTTCTCTGCAGAAACCCCTTGAGAAAATGTTACTGAACAAGGCAATACTTGGGTGGATAAATTGCTTGGAACAAACGAGCTGGAATTTGTACGATCCCATTCTTCATGTAAGAAAGATGTCACTCTTTAAGCAGTCCCTGGGGAAAGTCCCCACCCCGGGGAGCATCACCCTGGGCTGTCTGTGTTGGCCATCCCCTGATCTGGACTGAACTGCCTGGGTTTCCATGCACTGCAGTGCTTTTTGCCATCCCTTCCCAGGAATCATGAGTGGAATCACAAACAGGAGCAAAGCAAGTTCTCATTCCCTCCACCCCCCTCCCCACCCCAGCTGCTGAAGTGGGGTGTCGAGAGGGAGGTTTGGTGCTGCATTTTGCTGGTTCTGTGAGAGCTGATCCCACAGCCAAAGGCATTTGGGGACACATCCCCTCCAATTGTCATTGCTTGTCCCTCTCATGGTGCAGCTATTTCTGCCTTAACTTCCCAGGAAGCTGCTTCCAACGCTCCCCAGTCTAAAACCACGCTGGTTTAGAGAGCCAATTTCATCCCTGCTTCCATGTCTCATTTGCATATATTTGCATAGCACACAGGTTTATGGGAGGGGAGGAGGCGCTGGAGAGGCACATCCTTTATTCCTCTTGTTTTCTTTTTTCTTCTCCCCTTTCAGCAGAATTGTATTTATTTATTTAAACCCAGTGCTGCTGCTCTGAGGGGCTCACTGCCAGCTGGATCCCACAGGTGACTCGGTGGTGGGTGACCTAATGCAAGCTGGGACTAAATTTACAGAATTTTCATTCACTATAGGTGATTGTGTGGGATGTGGCCCTTGTTCTTCTTTCCACAGCATCTTTTCTGGCAGGCTCTGGTGCTGCCTGGCCTGGGAAGGAGGTAAAGATTTCCTCACCCCAGCTCCCAATTTGTGATAGCCTTGTGGAAGTGAAAAAACACCTCAGTTTTCCCCAGAGTTTGCTGGATTTTCCCTCCTGTCTGTCCATCTCTAGGTTTTGGTACTTCCCTGACACTCCTGAAGGGCTGTTCCATCTGAGATCCAGTAGAATTTGACACTTCTCTTGGGAAATGGGAAATCCTTTCCTTTGGGATGGGTTTCATGAGCCCCAGAAATGGCCCTTCTGATCCTGAGAAAGGTACCTCATTTCCCTGCTGCTCTAGCGTCCCCTTACCTCAGGATGCTGGCAATGTGGACAGCTGGCATAATACATGCTCAGGGGGATGTGATGACCCCAAGATAGCTCCATCCTTGTGAGCAACCAGGAACTGGGTAAATGAGGTGGTGTGTCTTGGTGTTTTGGTTCTCATTTGCTGGTTGGGGAACTATGGGGTCATCCTGATCAGTCATAACATTTCTGGGGTACAGCTAATACTGCTTGTCATAAAAAAAACCAAACTAAACAGGTGGACCCAACCAACTCCTCTGCCTGTTTCTCTGTCCTCCTTGGCTTTGGACACATCCCTTTGCATCTCTGCCACACTGTCCTTTGCTCTAAGATGGGTGAGATCAAAGAGCTTCTTTCCAGCCTACTGAGGGAGAAGGGCAGATCTGCAGGACAACATCATGTTGGGGTCTTGGTCTGCCACCAGCGGGGCTGTGCAGACACTGGGCTCCCTTCAGCTGGGTTTCCTCCTACCCCAAGGCACGAGGAGAAGGAGAGACCAGGCTGGGGACAGCAGCACTGGGCAGGTGAGAGTGGCCACCAGCACACAGGGTGAGGGGAGCTAAGCTCCTGGAGCAGTGAGGTGCAGGGTACTGGGATGTTGTGAACCAGCCCCCGGGCATGTGGAGCTGTCTGCAACATCTCACATTTGGCTGGGGTTTAATTTTTTATGCAAGATCCTGTTTGCAGCGAGCCCGGCGTTGCGGCTCCCGGTACTGCAGAGTGCGGAGGCGAACTGCTGAGCTGCTGGCTGTGCTGAGAGCCGGCTCTGGCTGGGCAAGGAGGGGAGCTGCCTGGCTGTGACCAGCATGGCACTGCACGGCTCAGCTCTGCCATCCCTGTGCACCACAGAGACACCTGGGCAGGGTGGTATGGCCAGTGGGGGCTTGGCTGTCACCGGCCACAGCTGGGCTATGCAAGACCTGGGCTGGCAGCACAGCAGCGCTTGGCAGAGCTCCATGCCGGAGAACATCTTTAAGACCTGAATTCAGAAAAGTCTAGAGGATCCTCTGGAGCGAGGGCCACAAAGGCCCCAGCCTGGACAGGCAGAGGGCTCAACCTGCTCTTGGCTCCAGTGCCCTCTCGCTCCCGAAGCTTTCCAAGCTGCCCAGCTCAGAGGCTGTTTGTCTTCAGCTTGACCGCCTCCCCCGCCTGTCTACTCCGCTTCCTCATTCTTGGTGTTGGGTTGAGCAAGAGCAGAGCGGAGCCTCCTCGGGATCAGGGTGAGGCCCGGGGGGGCCTCCAGTTCCAAGTTCCCTTTTTGTTGTTGTTGGGTATGGTTTTTTTTTCCCCCTCTATTTTTTCACTCCTTCTTTGCTCTGCACACAAAGCTGGGCTATGATGAAACTCCAGCTCTGCCTTGCTCACAGCATTCATGCACGGCACATGCTGGAAATAATTGTCCTTGGTGGAGCTCTGCAAACTGCAGAGCGATTTCACTGAAAAGGGGTGGAAAGGAGTTTTATTTCTATAGATGGTGTTTGAGGATCAGTGCAGCCCCAGGTAGATCTGCAAGCCCCATGACCACGGCCATGTAGTGTCAAGCCTGAGTTAATATCTCTTGCCATTCAGCAGCACTTTTTACATTGAGCTTGACATGGCTTTGCTCTTCTCAGCCTCAAGCTGTAGCTGCCTGCAATGCCCCATGTAGTGCAACCACCACTGCAATGGGCTCAATATCAACCCTCTTGTTGGTTTCTCCGAGTTTGGGATCAGATGCTGCAGTGGGAATTTCTGTAGGTGCCAAGCTGTGCTGATAAGGGAAATCTGTTGGGTGCTCACTGAGCGTAGAGGGTTCCTCACAACCTGCCTCTCCTTTACGTGCCTTAAGCCTCAGGTGATTTTGCCAATCTTGCTTTACTTTTTTAGGCGTACAAACTAGCTGGGGAATGCTTGTCTTGTCCGTTGCATTATTCTGATGGGCAGAGGGAAGTGTAAGCTGAAAGAGGAGGATTGGCTCCAGGACTTTTTAGAGGTGTTTGGAGCAAGGATTTTGTCTGAAGTGCTTTAAGGAAAGGGCCCATCTTTACAGGGCAAAGATGCAGAAGCCCCAGATACCATAAAACCTCTTTGAATGAGATTTTGTCTTACCTAATGAGAGCTCCCTGTCCTGTGCCAGCAGGAGTTGTGTGTGCAGAGTGTGTTCTCAGCACCATTCAGGATATAACTCATTCTTTGGTTTGCTCATTATTCATACCACGTCCTCTTTCTCCAGTTCACACAACAGAAAGTTTTTCAGGATGTGTTGTGGAATTTCTGCCCACAAAACTAATTTTTCTTCAAACTTCCCATTCTTGCCAATAGCCAGCCCATTTTCCTGTGACAGTGCTCTTGGTCACTGTTGTTCATCTCAGCTGGCTTAGCACTTTGCAGTTGGTCAAGGTCAGATGTGACTGTTTTCTGATCCCGTTGGGATAAAGACCAAATCCTTTTTCTGTGAAAACTTGGGGCACAACCATCCACCCCTTGGTGAGGAGGACCTTGCCACTGCTTTTTTGGTTTCACCAACTTCTATTCTCTTCTCCTCTGGCATGAGAAACAATGCACAACCTCTAAGCTGTTTTCTCCTACCTACTCAGGAAGATGTGACCTCACATATTCTTCTCAGAGCTCTGCAGAAAAAGGCTTTTGCATTATTTACTCTGTTTTGGAGCTCGAGCCAGACTTGACTCTGGGCTTGTTCAGCTCAAGGCAATAGAGGTAGGAGTGAAGCCCTCCCAGTAACACCATCAGAGCCACTGGAGCTGGGCTCAGGTTTCTTCCCTGTCTGGTTCTCCTTGCTCTGCAGAGTCCGGCCCCGTTCCCTGCTGGTGTAACGCTGACACGGGAGTTTTTAGCTCAGTTCAGCCCTGGTGTGGCTTCCCCAACCACCACCCACCAGTCAGGCTTTGTGCTTGGGGTGCTCTATCCCAGCTGACCTGGGGCCAACCAGCCCTTTGCAGGCACTCGGTGGTGAGGCAGAGCCAAATTCTTGACTTCTGGCCCTTCAGCCGTGGCCAGGGTCGGTGTGGGGGGGCGGGGAGGAGGAGGAGGAGGAGGAGGAGGAGGAGGAGAAGGGCCGCAAGGTCAGCCCCGGCTGGAGTCCCCCCACCCCCGCGCCCAGGGAAGAGATGCCAGTGAGGTTCTTTGCCCGCTGGCAGCCGACTTTGCCCCCATCCATCCACTTTTGCCGAAGCACAGAGCCGGGAGTGGGGGATCCATTCAACACCTGCTTTCCTCTCCCCCTCCTGCCGCCCTCATCCCCCTAATTCCCCCCACCAAAAAAATCTTGCATCATCTAAAAAACCCCACATTCTCTCTGGCTGCTTTTTCTTGCTAACCTCGGCTCGCTTTGCCTCTCCTCCCCTCCCTCCCTCCTCTCCATCTCCCTCCCTCCCTCTCTCTGGGGGGAAAAAAGGTCATTGCGCAAATGATTAGTCAGAGCTCAGTTGCTGTAGCAACCGGCTGCTGGAACTGGGACAGGCGTGCAGCGAGGACAACGGAGAGGTCGAGCATCAGCCGGGCTGGGGGAGCCCAGCCTTTGTATGTGCGCCCAGGAGCCGGGGAGCCGGGCGCTGCGGAGCCCCCGGCTCCAGCCACGCGTGGGGCCCTTCCGCCGCCAGCCCCGAGCGCTCCCTCGGCTGCGGCGCCTTCGGTTGCCGGCATCTCGATGCCACCGTGGAGTCGGTACGGCCTTGGTGTTTCTCCGGTGTCTCTTGGCGTGGTGGCACCGTCCCTCGCCGGGAGGGAGGGTCCTGCTCTCGGCGGAGCGGCCGTGGAGAGGGGCACGTCGTGGGTTCCTCTCAGGGAACGCATGCCGCTGGGGTTCAGGGCTCCTTGTCCTCTTGCAACATCCCACACATGAAATATGAAGCCAAGTTCCTCCTGATCCTTCACGAGGAACCAGGCGTTAACTGTGTCCTGCCCAATTCCAGCTCCAGAGTGCTGCAGTTCTGCTGCCTTCAGTCCCCGAGCAGCTTCAGACAGAGGCTTTTCCAAATCTTCCTTCTTTTCTACCTGCCCTAAACTTGAGGACAACAGCCTGGCATGCAGCGTCCATGGGCTGCTTGGCCTTGGAGTACAGAGCAAGGCATCTTCTGGGAACGCTTGGGCACGGTGGTTTTCATCACTGTGATCATGATCTCAGTGGAGTTTTGCCAAGGCTGCTGGGAATCGTGCAGTGCTTGATCAGCCTGTCCCAGTTAAGCCCCAGCCCAAACAGTGGGGCTGAGGAGGGTCAGTGGCAGAGCCAATGGCAGCACAGGCACAGACCCCTCCGGCTGTCTGGTGGGATCCTGTGCTGCAGAACTGGGGAGGATGGAGGGGGGACCCCCCCTCAGTCCTTGCCCTGGGCAGTGCAGCACCTCAGCTCTCCCCCACAGCCCCCAAAGTGCTGCTGCACGGGCCCTTCAGGGGACCTCCATGTGTGAATAGGGACGTGTTCCTGTCACCAGCTCCCTGCTGTGGACAAAACATCAGCTCTAAATTGTGTGGGGTGAAAGAACCTTTGCACTGGACTGTCTCCATCCCTGCTGTTCCCCTTGCACACCAGTCCTTCAGGGGCTGAAGACCAGTTTATTTTCCAGTCTGTACTGCCTGGCTATTTGCGTAGGCTGCTCCTTGCTCTTTGTGTGTTGAGCAGTGATTTGGGGTCTTGCTTCTGCCTGGGATGTGCGTGGAGTGTGAATGGGCTTGTGGTTGCAGGGGGCTTTGAGACACTCAAAGGAAACTGCTGGGGTGGAGTGATGCAGTGGGGCAGCTGGCAGTTGGTGCAAGTGCTGCTGGGGAGGGGATGTAAAACCTCTGCTTTGGACTCCAGGCAGGATTTTGGGAATGTCTTTGGTCTCTTGCTCAAGGTTGAGCTCTGTGCATCCATCTAGAAAGCTGTGGGCTGGCGTCCTCAAGCCTAGGAAATTATTTTAGTCTGACTTTGTGGGAAACAGCAGGAAAGGGCTATTTATGCAGAAAATGGCTTCCAATAAACACACTTCCTTTGGGAATGGAGAGAAATTGCTGAGATGTGCTAGAAGTCCTTTCCCTTTCCTGGGACTGTCCTTACTGCCAAGAGCGAGCCAGCCACGCGGCACAGCCACGCCGGTGCTCGGCGACGTTCTCTGCCCCGCTTCAAACCCCTGTCCCCAGCTCTCCATCACCCTGGGGGTGGAGAGGGGCTCTCAAGGGCACCTCTCACTCTGCCTTGCCCACTGATGCTCCTCTTGGTCCTATGAATGGTCCTCCAAACCTCTTGAGATTTCCCTTGGGTCCCAGCATTTCCTTCTTTCCTCCATTTTTGTGGAGCTGTGTGAGCAGAGCACAGGTGGGGGGGGTTGCTGGTTTAAGGGCTTCTTACCTCATGGTTGCAGAGACGAGCTTAGCAGAGTGATGTCAGCATGGCCTACAGGCTCGAAAGCCAACAGGGAAATAAAAGCAAGGCAACTGGTCCTCTTTCTTTTTCCTTTTTTCTTCTCCCTTTTTTTTTTTTTTTTTTTCTGTCCCCTTGCAAATCTCATTATTTTAAAAGCTCTTCCCTGATTTTTCCAGTGTCTGGAAATCTTCAGGAGCTCTAAATGCTTGGGGTTTGCCATGCTGTTTTGCTATTTTTCAATCCTTTTTTTCCTTTGGAGGTGGTGAGTAAACCCTGCAGATTCAGCCCAGCTCACTAATATTCCAGATTATTGAAAATAACAAAAGAAAGGAAGAGTGAATGAATCTGAAGCCTCCAGGAGAGGGCCAAAAATCCCTGTGACTCACTCAAACACTATTTCTGAGCTTGAAAACACAAAATGGTGCCTCTTGCTTGCTCCCCCTTGCAATGGGCCACGAGATCATAAACATCCAGAACACGGTTTGGGTTACAAGGCTCCCAGGTTCACATTTTCTTCTACAGATTTTATCTCTCAAACCCCTTCTCTCTCCTAAGGACCCCCAAGGTCCAGGCTAGAGATGGTTGTGCCACCATTTGAAGGCATCAACTCTATCTTGAGCATCTGTGAGCTGGAAGAAGCATGGAGAAAGCACTGAGGGTTTCTCCCTTTATGGATCATATCCAATTAAGGCTTCAAGTAATCAGCACTGTCTATGAAGATTTGGAGCACATCCATGACTGTATGAAAGCTTCCTGCATGGAAAGGATATAAGAGGGCAGAGCTTGGGAACATTCTAGTGACAGAGGTGATGCAATCCAAGGGGATGGAGAAGCTTTAGAGCCATTTGGCAAAGCCAGCATTTGCAGTTTCGCCCATAGCCCTGCAGCACTGCTATTCACTGGGAACCACCTGCACAGCAGGATGTGTTCTCTGGCTGCAGAGAATCCCTGAAGTGGAGTGGGTTGTGACCTGGGCTGGCTGAGCCTCTCCTGGCAGGAGCAGCTAGGAAGGGGAGCACAGGGTAGAAGGCGTGCAGCCCTTCCTTCAGTTCTCTCATCCCAGTGAGTGTGTGCTCCTCCAAAGAAATCTATTTGTGAGCATTTGTCAGTGATTGCCATTGAAGGAGGCAAAAATCTATAACCTGGGGTCAGGCCTTTCTTCCAGGCTCTCATGTCATGAGATTCTCTCCACCTCCTCCCTCAAACTGCAGGGAGCAGCCCCTCTGCACTGTGTCTCATCTCGCTGACACGGCTTGGCTGTAGTCCGTGTCCAGGAGGTCGCCGGCAGACGTCGGCTGTCGCTGGAAAATAGCTGGAGTGGTGTCTTGGGGATGCCAGGGGTCCAGGCAGCTCGAAGTGACCCCGTCACTGCAGCTGCCCTGATGGGTGAGTGCCACGTGCTGCCAGCGCTGCCAGCCCAGGCTCTGCCGTGGCAGGGTGGGCGATGCTCCTCGCTGGGGTCTGTCAAAGGAAATCCACCACGGAGTTAATGTGTGCTCTGCTTCCAGCCCTCCTTTGTTAAGGGGTTTGGCCCGGTGCCACGCGGGGAGCGCGGCAGGCAGTGCTGGGGGCCAGCAGGGACAGCTTTTGTTCAACATTGTGGCTCCTCCATGCAAAGGACGGTTGGCCAAAATGGGGCGCGTGCGAGCGCGGCAGTCGCTCCGCCTGGGGAGGAGCCCAGCTGCTCTCTCTTCGGCATTGAATTCCCTGGGGCTTTGTGGGAGCACGAGGAAGCTGTTCACTCCCAAACCCCGCTGGGGGTTTCACTCATGCTGTGGCAGAGTGCTGCTCCCCATAGCAGCTGAGTGGGTGCTTGGGTGTCCCATCTGTAGTGCCTGAGAGCGATGCTTGTCGGGGTTTCCCTCGATTTGGTGGCATTGGGGCAGTGGGTGGCTGTGACATGAGACAGCTCCTCTGCCCATCTTGGGTCAGGGCCAGGTCCTGCTCAGCTTTGGTTAAGCTGAGCACAGCTAGCAGACTGCCGGATTTGGCCCCCTCCATCTGCTGGAAACACTCCCTGTTTTGCCCAGCCTTTGTTTCCTCCCAGCTCCTCGTTATTTTTCATGGCGTTTTCCCTTCTGACTCTTGTGCTGCTCGAGGCTGTTGGTGCAAGCTCAGCATTTGAGCTCGTGCTTGTTCAGCTGAACATGGATCTGTGCGAGCTGGGTTATTTCATGTGCTCCCCAGCACACGGGGTCCCAAAGAGAGAAGCTCAGCCCCACCTTGGCTCTTTAACAACAGTGGGGAACAGCACGTCCACATGAACCCAAGCCCCTAAACCCACGGGGAATGGTGCAGCGAAGGTGAAATTTCAAAGTGAGACGGGAAGTGCATGGCAAGAGCAGGGGAAACAGAGGAGAGAATAGCCGGAGCTGACCTCAGCAGGGAGGGGAGCGCAGCCGCACGCATGGAAGGGAAATGGGAAAAGGATACAGCTGGGACCGGCTGTGACACCCGTGTGCTCTGCCCCAGCAGTGTCCTGCTTCCCACTTTTCCCCCAGGATGGGCTGGGGCAATGGGCCAGGTCAGGGCTAGCTCCCAGCACACCAGGCCTCCTGGAAGCATCCGTCGGGGATTGCCTCGAATGCACCCACTGGGGCAGCTCTGAAGCTTGGCCACCGGCAACCAGGGCTGCTCCCGGGCATCTGCATCCCCATGTGCCAGGAACTGGCAGCCAGGAAACAGCCCTGATCTGGTGACCGTCAGCTCCGGCTGGCTGCGGACCCGCCCCGGCTCCCCGGCTGCGCTCAGAGGCGGCGCGGGGCAGATCTCGTCCTTGCAACCTTCCCCGGCACGTAGCGGGAGCCGGAGGTGTCACCGCGATCAGGGCCGCCTGTCGAGAAGCGGCACAAGCCGTCCCAGGGTAGCTGCTGTCCCTTCCAGCGCTCTCGGTTTTGCCCAGGGACGGATGACTTTTTTTTTTTTTTTTTTTTTTTTTTTTTTTTTTTTTTTTTTTTTTTTTTTTGAACATGTGGAGTTTTATTTTTAGCTGGAAAAAATACCCCAGCCTTTAAAAAACAAACACACAAAGTTTTTGTGAAAAATACTCAACATAATGGGATTTTTTTTTCTTCTTCACGAAACTGACTGTGACATTTCTAAATGAAGAGTTCCTCCTGTCCTTCCACTCTTCTCCCCTCAATCTTCAGTGAAATTTCTCCTTTCCCTAAGCCCCCATTTTTTTCCTCAGGATATGCTTTTTCAGGAGGAGGCACAGCAAATTTCAAGACTGCCTTTTCTATTTGTTTGGGGTTTTTTTTCAAAATAGTAGGAAATGTATTAAAACATCCCTTTTGAACCTGTTACAATGGAATGAAATTAATTTTGTTTTTTCCCCCCCTTCTTCCAACTAGTTCTCATCTGTTCTTAGTCTTTAGTGTGGGAGAACTGGGATAATAAATGGCAGAAAGCAGATCCTGCTCTTTCTTTACTCAAGGAGAGACTTTTCCATCCCAGTTAAACTCTTCCTTTGAGGCTGGAGGGCACCCAAAAGCCAACATCTGGAGGGGTTCATGCTTCTAACCTTCTTTTCCCTCCAGTGGAGGGATGTACTGAAGGCTTTGGGAGTCTGTGGGAGGGTGGGAGGGCTGGGATTATCCCAGGGGTTGACAAAGGGACGGTCAGGGTGGATGGGAGGACTTGGGAGCTGGACCGCAGAAACCTCAGGTCCTGAGTTCTGTTCTGGGCTCTCCAGCATCACTTCCCAGATGATCTTGGGGAAGTCACTTTGTCATTCTTTACATTCATTCCCTGCCTTGAGAAGAGGAGAGCACTTTGCACCTGTGGGCTTAGGCAGGCATCTGATACCTTTTGATCACTGAGTTGCCACAGGAATTTGATCAGCCCCCATTGACTCAGTTGGAGCAGAGGACAGTAGTTTTCCTTGCAGGCTGGAAGTACATTGGCTGCTTTTCAAGAGTCGCTACTGGTTTCTCAGAGCTGAAGGCACTGGAGGTGGAGATGCTTCTATCCTTAGACAACACAGCTCTCGGCACCCTCTTGGCACCCAGGAACATCCAAACCAGCATCCGCATTGCAGAAATTTATCCTCCGTGGTGATCTGAGGGTCTCTCCTGACCCAACCCAGGAGCCTTCACGTGGCTTGGCTGGGATGTGGGGACATGGGGCAGGACTCTTGGGCTTTAGACCAAAACAGGCTGAGGTTACACCTTCCCATGTGAAAGTCTGGGCTCAGCAGGCTTAATTCAGCCACCCAAATTAAAGTAATGCCACAGAGATCCTGTCAGAGTGGATGATGCGCTTCTGCCTTGAATACAGAGCCCATCACTTGGAGGGGGACCTGATGAGGAGGTCTCAGGACTGGTGCTTGTGCATGGGAGCCTCTTTTCTCAAACACAGGGAGAAATATCAGGCTCATAGGCAGCAGCTGCCGCAGCCCATGTGGGAGCCTTGGAACCCCTGGAGCAGGGAAGGGGAGCAAAGCAAACAGGCTTTGTCCAGGCTATTTATTTTATGCTGGGGTAAGGGTTTTGTTGTTTTTTTTTTTTTTTTTTTTTTTTCATTTCAGACATGCAATGAGTGTGTTACTCAGCCATGACTCGAGAACTTGTGAGCAATAAAGTCATCCTGAAGTCTGCCAAAAAAAATCTTCTTAGCACACCCACCTCATCACACGTTCCCACTGTAGCTACTTTGGTGCGATCTGCCGCGGGAAGGCGGCTACCTCGCGGGGAGGCTGCGGTAGCCATCTGTGAGCTTGCGGCAGTGGCCCATGGATGAACCCGTGCCCATCAGCACAGTGCCATGGGTGTCACCTGCCTGCTGACTGGGAACCTTTGCAAGCATCGTCACAAAGATGGTGGGTTGGAGCTTGCTCCAAAATCCAAGAGAAAACAGAGCTGGAAGGGGCTGCGTAGAGTGGGGTGATTTTCCTTCTGCAGCAAGGGCTGAGTTTTGGGTTTGGAATGTTGGTTTTGACCTTTTGGGGTCAAGACTGACCTGAGATCTCCATGAGGAGGAGAACTCTGGACACATTCCTCTTCCTGCCCTGAGCCAAACCAGCTCAAACAGGGTTGGCTGGATGTGAGGATGACTTGAGACTCCAGAGCCCTGCACCAGCCACCTCTGCAGTCTGGGAGTGGTGATGAGCAGAGTGGTGCGTTCTTCAGGCTGCAGGAGAAAAGATATGCACTGGCAAACCAGGAGAATGTTGTTGGAAGTGCTTGAGAAAATGTACATTGATGCTAAAATTTGCATTTTTGGGAGCTGAGTGGTCCCTTGGATAATGAGTCTCATAATGAGACATCGGACCCTGACCACGTGTGAACCCTTACCCTCCACCTGGCCACTCTGCCTGTGGGGTAGTGCAGCCCTCCACTCAGGCACCAGGGGCTCTGGAACTGGGATGTTCCTGGAGCTGGATATCACAGCTTGCTGTGAGGGGAAGCCTTGCTCTGCTAAAGGCAGGATGGGTCAGGGATAGAAACAACCCCATATCAGTGGGGTGGGATGCAAGGGATGGTCTTGGACATCCCAGCACCAGTGGGGAGGTGGGACCATGCAGAACCCCCTCACCTGAACTACCAGGGTAAGAACTGCCTCTTCCATGGCCTCCTCTCCCCACCCCTTCCCTGCACCGAGGCTCTAAATAATTGATAACACTGATAAATAATAGATCTTGTATTTGCTCCTTCTCTGTCTCTGGCAGGGCGTGTGCGCTCGCAGCCTGGCGCTGCTGCATTAGGGTTACGGGGAAGGGGAGCGCGGCTGTTGGGCCGGGGTAGGGAGCTCTGCAGCGGGGAGAGCATTCCGGGGAGATAAAGGGCTGGTTTGATGTGTGTTCATGTGGCGGGGCTGTTTTGCCTTGCATGCCTTTCTCTTTTGCTTTATTTTTTTCCTGGAGTGAAGCCTGGCGCCAGCAGTCTGGAACCAGCCTGACAAGCTTTTGAGTTATGGAAAGGGGGAGGAAGGGGGGAGGAGAGAGAAAGAGGGAGCGAGAGAGGCAGGGAGGAGGAGGGCGAAGGCAGAGGGAGGCAGCTGGGATGTGGATTATTAGGGGAGAACAAGAATACACACAAGAGGCTGGTGGGGTGAGGGCTGGGGGCTACCGGGGCTTGCGGGGAGGGGATGGAGCTGGCTTCGAGCAAATCTTTCAAAGCAGATTTTTTTTTTTTTTTTTTCGTGGAGGGGAGAGGGGGAATTGAGTCATTTTGGGCATGAAACGCAAACCTCGCCGCGTCAAGGAACAAGGAAGTTTTTTAAAGCGCCAATTAAAGGGCTCGGAGAGGTCCGGGGCTTTTAAACAGCCTTGGGAAGGGGGGGCGGTCCTGGCCGGCGTTCAGGCTGCCGTCCCATCAGGACATTCCTTTCTGCTGAACGCTGCTGCTCCCGGCCCTCTTCTCCTTTTCCAAGCTGCCGTCGAATCCTTTCCAACTCCCGCGTCCGAACCCAGGGAACTTTGCTCCGTTTCATCTCTCGCCGCCTGCCTCCCCCCGGCCCCGGCCTGTGCTCGGCGCTTTGATCACTGAGCTGCCTGCACAGAGAGCCCCGAACCCCCGCGCTCAGCACCCCCGGGACGCAGGCGCCAGCAGCCCCTCCAGGGGCTGGCATGGCCAAAAAAATCCCCCCCTGCCTTGCTGGAGACCCCCGTCTGCCATCACATCCTTGCTCAGGGAAGGCAGCTGCTGCAGGGAATTGGTCGCTGCAATGCTGGGGGGAGGAGGGCTCGCTGCCCAACCAGGGACCTGGCCCCGCAAAACGGGAGAGGACGAACTTGCTCCGTAGGGGCTGTGAGGGGGTGGGTTAGGCAGCGTGTTTGGAAAGGTCCCGCCAGGGTGCCCACACCTGGGAAAGCCATGTGGTGCCCCTGAGGGCTCCTCCTGTGCTGCTTCGGGGGGGTCACGGCGCTGGCAGCAGCGTAGCCAGAGTGTGGAGGACGTTCACTGGAGCAGGGGGATGGCAGGCAGAGGCTGGAGCAGCTCCATGGCATGTTTTCCACTCTGAGACCCCCTCATCACCTCCCGTGGATGTCCAGCAGCAAGAAGCGCAGGAGGGAACACAGCCTTGCTGCTTCAGCCCACCTTCTGGAGCGGGGCACACCAGGGAGTGCTGTGCCTGCACTCGGGGGGAAATCCAGAGTGCTGGCCAGGGGACAGGGATTTGGAGCTGCTTTGCAGGGGCTTTGTTTGGTTTGGTTTCAGCGCAGCCTATTTAACTCCAACAACTGGTGAAGGCTGGGGAGAAAAGAGCTCTTTGTTACAGGCTGAACAGCCCCAGGTCTTTAACTCAGCTTGTGGGAAGAGCTCTGAGAAGTTGAGATAGCCCAGGGACGGGCTGATTTTGGGATGGGCAGATTTTATATCACTCACACCTCTAAAGTGAAGAATGGGAGTGAGGGTTTGAATACCCAGCTCCCAAAAAAAGCCCAGCACAAGCCCTGCGAAGCACCACCACCATCTGCCAAGTCTTTGTCTTTGCAGAGGAGGTGGAAGGGGGAACACCCAGTTTTCTGAAATCTCCATTACAGGTTGCCTCTGAGCTGCAGCTCTTCATAAAAAATACTTCTTTCTCTGGGTTTCCAGGAAGCAAAATGTTGCCCTCCGCTGTTTGCAGTGTAGCTGGAACAGAGAACTCGCTGCATCCGAGCCCGTCCAGTGCTTTACTCCAGTGTCACATCCATGGCAATGGTCAGGGGATTTGGAGAGACACAACTCCCACCCAGCCCATAGATGCTGCAAAGATCTGCAAAATGTCCTGTTATCCTCCCTGAGCCACCAGGAATGATGGCCTCCCACTCTCAGGGGGAGCTGCTCCTGCCCTGCCACCTCAGCACAAGACCGAGACATGGGGGTTGACCATGGATTCAGCTGGGTTGTCTTCAGACTGAGGTGGATGCAACCTAGATCAACCTCCACACACGTCGTGTTTCACAAGAAAACAGTGCAAAGCAGCTCACTTTTGTATCCTTGGTCCAAAATCTTCATTTTTCCCTTCTCTTTTTCCTTGGTGACTCTTCAAGCTCCTCCTGGTAACTTTAGAACTATGCTGGCAAAATTGTCCCCCAGCTCCTCCTTGCTAGAGATACAACACAGATGGATTCATGCCTGTTGTCTTTTATAGACCTTCAACATCAAAGTGTTGGGAGTCTTAAACCAGTAAGTGGAGGGAGTGACTACTTTTTTTTTTGTAGGTGTGGAAATGGAGGCATAGGCTACTTATCCAGGTGAAAAGAAGTCAGATTTTAGGGCCAAGGGACACAATTTCACTTGGAAACCTTTGCTGCATCAGATTCCCTGGCATCTCATGAGATGTTTCCATGAGGGAGGAGACCCTTTCTTCCTCCTTCTTGCCCAGAAAGGATCAGAAGTCAGGGACAGTGCTGACAACATGGCACCGTGGTCTGTCCCCAACCCATGACCTCCCTGCTTGCACAGGGGCAGCAGGCAGAAATAAAACACAATTCAGGGCTGGCAGAGCTGGAGGATCTGGGGAAGAGCAAGATGAGTCTTGGTGGGGAGACCATCCTCACCTTTCATATTCTAATGCCTTGCCTCTTCCTGATTTGTGAGCTCTTGGGAGTCCTGCTGGGAATTTGCTCGAACGGAGGCACACACCGCCGTCCCTCGGTAAATTACGCAGAGATATAATGAAGGAGGAGAAATCAGTTACTCTGTGACTGTGGCTCCCCAGGGGACCTTAATTCAAATATTTGTGGAGCTGAGCAAGTGGGGCATTGGGGAGCCGCCGAGTTGGAGTGTCTCTCGACAGGTTGCTTGCAGGTGGTTGGTGATGGGGAGGCAGCACTCTGGGATACAGGATGCATCCCCAAAGAGGCTTCAGGTTCTTGATGGAGCTTTGGGTCTCCTGAGGGTTAAGGTTAGAGTTGGATGGAAGAGGAAGATATTAGGGGAAGGTGGGACTATGATCTGGCTGCAGCTTTCTGAAAATGAGAGATGGGCTCCAGCCTGCAACTGGTGGCTGTTGGGATGGGGCAGCCCCATGTGTCCCTTTGCCAATGGCTTTGAACAGTGTGAGGTGCTTGGGGGCACCTGCCCATCACCTGTGGCTGGGTTCTGCATCATCTCTTGGGGAGGGACTGGGACATGACCTGAGAAGGGATAGGGAGGAGCAGGGTTTGCAAAGCCAGGACAGTTTTCTGCTGTTTTCAGTACTGGAGGTAGAAAGGGTTAAAAGCTGCATGGCAGCAAGGGGAGGGCAAACCCCACATAGCACAATTTAGGAAAGAGAAATCGATTTACCTCCAGCTCCATTCTCTCTGTGTGCCCTTAATCTGGGCTTCCTCCCAGGGCACACCAACACCTTGGCCCTGAGCAAACAAATGGGATCCAATTTGCCCAGCCAGTAACCTGCACCAGCAACTGGGGCACAGCTGGGGGGGGCAGCCCCTTGCTGGATGCATGCAAGACCCCTCAGGTCCCACTTCACCTTGATGGCCAAGGCCGTGGCTCCATCAAGGACACAGTGGCCCCGTGGCTGTGCCCTGGTGCTCTCACCTGCTTCAGCAGTGGGTGTTTTGCATGAGCACGGAGAGCTGGGGTGCAATGTGAACTGGGGTGCAAGGTGGGCTGGGGTACAGCGTGAGCTGGGGTGCAGGGTGCTCAGTCCCCAAGGAGGGGTGGTGGTGTGGGGGCTGAAGGCAGCTGTGTTCACCTGGTGCCATTCTGCAATGCCTCATTCTCTTCTTGGAGGTCCTACACCATCACGCCGGCACTCAGAAGTGATGCTGCTGCTCCCAGGAGCTCTGTGTGTGTGAGACACGCTTTCCCCCCGTGCTCCAGCTCTCCCTCGTGTGCCAGCATCATGCCCCCGGTGGGGGCAGTTTTGCCTCCGACTACCAGGGCTGCCGAGCGGGGCAGGGACAATCCCACACCCACCTGCATTCCCAGTCCTGCCACCAGCCAGCACAGGCGGCCTCCCCACGCCGCGGCCCCTTGCACGCCCAGCGCCTTCGGGGCTGCGCGCACACGCGTCCGCGTGCGGATCCGCAGCACGCCAACTGTTGGGAAGGGGAAAGGAAAAAAAAAAAAAACCACAAAAAAACCCCACCGACTCAGCCGAGAGAGGTGGGGGGGGGGGGGGGGGGGGGGAAGAGAGAGAAAGAGAGAGAGAATGACAGACTGCAATCCCCCTTGAGTGCCTAGCCTCATGAATATTAATAAGGTGGTAATTAAAATGCAGGGACACAGCAGGACGGATGCAGGCGCTGCCTTCGGAGCGCTGGGAACGGGGGGAGCGCGTCTTTCCAGGCAGGTTTTGATTCCGTTCTCTGATGAAAAGAAGAAAACGGAGCCTTCAACTTTAATCAGTTTAGAGTTTTTTTGACACGACATATCTTTAATTGCTGATATTTCTGCTCTTCTCAAACCCGGCTCCACCGACTCCAGTCTAAGCGGAGATAACGAACCACGCTGAAGTGCCGTGGATTCGTGCTGTATTTACGCCTCGACTTGTTTGCTACTTTCTTGGGGTTTCACCTCTCTGCCTGGGGTTGGAATGTACAGCCCTGCTGCCGCTTGCCTCTGCAGCCAGGTGTGAGGGTGGAAATGCAGCGCGGCACCTCTGTGTAACACCCCCCCTCCCAACCTGCTCCACTGCATCCTTAGGGAAAAGTGCTCCACCTTTTTTTTTTTTCCTTCTTTTTTTTTTTTTTTTTTTTTTTTTTGGTGGGGGGGGTCGGGGGATAGTAAATCCCTCTTCTTGTGGCCGTGGCTGTGTGATGAGCTTGGAGTAGGACATGATGCCACCTGGTCCACGTGGCGGTGTTGGAGGCTGGGGGCATGAGTGGTGGCAATGAAAAGGAGGGGTGGGGTTGGGTAGGGTTTGGTTGGGTTGAGTTAAATCAGGTTGGGTTGGGTTGGAAATCAGGTTTCCTGAGAAGAGATTCTGTTTCCCTCTCCAGAGGAGGTTCCTTCAGTGTAGGAGCAGAGGTGGCTGTTGGGTTGCTGAGTTATTGTTAAGGAGGTTTAAAGGGACTCAAGGCTGGGTGAGGGTCCTGTGAGGGATGCAGGCTCCGAGGCCTGTGAGGAAGGAGAACCAAAGTGTTCATCTTCCTTGGAGAAGAGACCCCCTGCAGTGGGTCTGCTCTATTTTTCTTGCTGGAAAAATGAATGGAAAGTGTTGCTTTGCCCAAATAAAATGTCTTGGGTGTGGGAATTGCACCACGCCAACCTGGAAGAAGGATTTAGTAGGCAATTTCTGGTAAAATGGAAAAGGAAAGAAACCACAAAATACCCCATCCCAGTGTTAGCAATGGGTAAAGCCAGAATGTTTGGTTTAGCCTGGAATGTTTTTGTTTTGTTCTGTTTTGTTTGGGGTTTGCCTAATTTACTTAGATCTCTTCTTTTACATTGAAACTGGTTTTTTTTGAATTGAAGAAAATAGGCTTCTTTTTATTTTAATGAAGAAGTCGAGGAGATTCTTTTAGAAAATGCCCAAATACAACAGACCATCAGGTGACTTATGGGAAATGGTGGTTTGACATCTTCAAAGCCATCTCCTCTGCCCAGCACTGGTATTTCTTCTTTTTTTTTTTTTTTTTTTTTTTTTTTCATTTCAAACAATTTTTCAATTTCACCCTGAATTTCAGGATGATTCAGCCTTTTTGAATCTTCCAATTGTTTGTGAATTTACTATTCCCTCAAAAACAAACAAAGAAAATCCCTCTCAGCTCTTAGAAAGATGACAGTGACCAAGAGAGTAGAGCACAGTGCAAGTCCCATCACAGCTGGTGCCTCCCTGCCAGGGCTGGAGCTGACCATGGAAAGACAATGGGGCACTCCTGGATCATGGATGGAGGATAAAGGTTTTGCCTTGGAGACACTGTGTTACCCAGACAGTGACTGTGTTCCAGGGAGTTGCTGTGATGTGTTGGTTTGCTCCTGCATCCCCCTGAGTCCAGAGGTGTGTCCCAGGAGGATATCCTGGCCTCCAGGCTTAAATGCACTCCTGCAGTGCCATTTCTCCATCCCAAGCTTTGGAATTTTCTCTCCCCTGGGAACCTGTCCTTGTGCCCTACCTAAGGAAGAGATGGAAAAGAAGAGCTGCTACATCTTGGACCTCTTGAGACTTTGTTGTCCAGTGTTGGAGGTGTTTGTGCAATAGGGTCTTTTCCATGGTATCTTTCTGTAAGAATGTGGGATGACCTCACCTACCAAGGGCTTGGGTGTCCTGGGCTCTGCCCCATGGCAGGCTAGCATTTCCCTGTTGTCCTCCCCCTTAGCAAGGAAGCAGCTGGAGCAGAAGCAGCTGGAGCAGAAGCAGCATTGGGCTTTACTGAATTCAACAGCTGGATCTATCCCCTTTTGCTCTGTTTTTCCTCATCTGAGGTAAATAATTTCCCATGTGAAGGGAAGGAAGGTGAGCCTGGATGCAGCTAGGGGTTGGGAATTGTGCTGAACTCCTTGGCTGATAGGGCAGGTCATTTTGCAGGGATGCCAGCTAAGCTGGCTCTCCTTAGCTGTGCTGGAACTATGAAATGTGAGGATGAGCTGGAGACCCCACCAGGGATCATGGCACACGTGGGCAGCTGAGGGACTGGGAGATGGGAGCTACAGGAAGGCAGCACCCATGGAAGGGGCCACCTTGGGATGAACCAGCCTCAGCTTGAGGGGCTGGTGGATAAACAAAGCTTTGAGTGTTTAGTAAGGGGAAAAATATTTTTCCTGTGTTGTTTTTTTTTTCTTCTCTGCATCTCTTCCTTCATCCTCCCCTTTCTCCTTTCCTGCAGTGCTACAACAGCTGGTTTGAGGCAGGACAAGGGGAAAGTCTAGCCAGTGTCTGAACCCCCCTTTGCCCCAAACCTCTCACTGCTGCCATCCAGTCTGTGCTGAAAAAACCTTGGGAAATATCAGGTGTGCCCTGCAGATGGGGTGAGGGGGCTGGGGCACTGTGGTGACAGAGACAGCCCCTGGTACAACGGACAGCCCTGGGCAACAGCCTCGGGCAGGCTGGGAGTGCAAAAGCATGGGGTGGATAGAGAGAGATGATATCACCGTGCTGTTAACAGAGGATTTAGGTGGTGAAACACAAATGGGACTTGGTGACTTGTGTGGGGAGCAGAGGCTGGGCTTGAGCTCAGCTGTGAGGAGCATGAGAGGGGGGGTCCAGGATGGGCCCCAGGTACTGAGTCCTGGTGACACCCCTCCGGCAGTCCCAGTCACCTCCGAGTCACATCCTGCTTGTGCTGGCTCATGTCTCATCCTGCTGCCTGCAATTTCTCAATCCCTTTCACTCCTGCCAGCGTTTCCTGGCTGCTGAGGTTGCTGCAGGGCTTGTGGGGCAGGCAGTGCTGGAGGGAGCTCCAAAGACCCCAGGGAATTTGCAATGGGAGTGTTTTTGCTCACCTAGGGATGGTCAGAGCCTGGCCCTGCTCTGGCTCCTGGCACTTTTTTCATGCCCCGACTGTCAGCTGTGTGGGGCCACAGGGGCTCTGGCCATGCATCTCCTGGTGCAGGGTGAGGGCTCACAGGTCCCTCACACACCCATGCTGGTGCCTCCAGCTCCAGCTGCCAGGGCAGGCAGCTAAGTTAGGAGTGAACTGGATGCTTATTCCCCTCCTGTCTCCGGCCATGAGCCCTACACCGAGCTATGGCTCTGTAGGGACATTTGGGAGAGCAGAGCCAGGGCTGCAGATTGTGCTCCTGTGGGGCTGGCAGTGAGGAGCCCAGGCTGAGCCACACTTGGGTCCTGCAGAGAAAACACTGAGCTCCATCCTACCCTATTTTACAGCAGAACTGCCATTTAAGGGAGGATTTGGAGAGAAGACATCTTCTTTTAGACTCCTTTTGCAATGCTGGACCTCACTTTACAGAGCATCCCAGCAGCTAAGGGGTGATCCTCTGGCAGCAGCTTTCCTGTGCTCACCGGGTCCCTGCCTTGTGCCCAGTGCCCTCTCCTCCTGCCCAGCCCCATCTCCGGAGGGGCTGTGCTTCCAGCTCTCCCGGCAGCGGCTCCGGGAAGGGCAGTGTCCTCCTCCGGGACGGTTTGTGCCCTGGCACCGGAGCGGCGGGGCTGAGCCAGCCGGCGCGGGGGGTGAGCGCCGGTGCCTCTTGGCTCCGCTAAGCGCTGGGGTGCTGAGTTTAGGATTTCTGGCCTTGCAGTCTTTCTGCATTGGCCAGGAGATTTCAAGGGGAGTTTTTGGCTGAGCAGGGAGATGCTGCAATACACCAGCAAGCCGGAGCCTCGGGGAGGCAGGGAGGGGGGGGTCAGTTCTTAGCTCTGCCACACACTCTCTGGGATAACCTTGGTCAAGGCTTAGTGCTGTGCTTGCCCCGCTGAAAAGCAGCGCCCTGTCTCCCACTCTTGTGCTGGGAAATCTGCTTGTGCTCAGAGCCTGGCTGGCAAGGGCGGGGTGGGGGAGTGGAGGGCGTCTGCACAAACACCTGAGTTTTAGCACCCAGATTCAGCCTCGAAGGAGGCTAAACCCCCTGGTGGTTTTTACCCAGGTGTGACCCTGCCTTTGCTCCTGCTTCCTACTCCCTGTGCTGAAGGAGAAGCTGAGTCCCGGCAGTCGGCGGAGGGCTGCCAGCTCCTGCCAGAGCTGCACTGCAGCAGGGCTGAGCTCTGGATCCCCGAACCCGGAGATCACTCCCTGCAGACCTCACAGCTGTGGGGCTGGAGCTGCTGGTCCCACTGTGACCCCTGAGCAGCGTCGTGTGGGAGTGCAGCTGCCACCCTGACGCAGTGCTGAGGCCCCTGGCGGGTTGCAGGTAGGGATTTGGGTGCCCAGGGAGCACCTGTGGCTGGATCAGGAGCTCCCACGGGCCGAGCCACGGGGACCATGGAACTGGGGTGCTACATTTTGCCTACAGGAAGGCAGAACTCCTCAGAAGGAACCCAGGAGGGATATTGCACCCGTGTAAGTTTGGGGCTGAGATCACCACTCGCCATGGGGTGCTGGCACCGTGCATCCCTTCTCCTCCATCATCCTCTGGGCAGCACTCGAGGGAGCACGGCCAGGCAGCGACCCAGACCAGGGGGTCCCGGGTGATGGAGAGAGGTCTGAGCTCTCCACTTCTTCCCTCCAGGCCACGCAATGGTTAAATTCCTTTCCAGCTGAGCTGGCAAGCAGAGCCCAAGCATATTAGTCAGATCCCTGTAGGGGGTGGGGAGGAGGAAGGAGAGAGCAGCAAGGAGGGGCCGGAGCGAGCCGAGCCGAGCTATTCTCCGGGGCGCGAGTGCAGGGAGGCAGGCGCAGCAGGGCTGCTGCTTCCCAGAAACTTGATTATTTTTAACCCAGGAAGAAGAAAGGAAGGAAGGGGGGGGGGGGGGGGGGGGGGAGAGAGGGGGAGGAGGAGGGGGTAAATCTGGAGGAACTGGAAAACAGGCAGTTCAGTTGGCATTTGCAGACAGCTTTGCAGAGGGGAGGGATGAAGAGCAGGAAGGTGAGCGCGGGTGGCGGTGTGGCACCGGGGTGCCAGGGCTGCCCGTGTGCCTCCCCGCACGGCCCCGGCCCTGGCGCGGTGCTCAGGACAGGACAGGACAGGATGCAGAGCCGTGCCAAGTCCGGCTGGCGGTGTCCCTGCTGCGGCCAGAGAGCTCCGGTCGCCCTGCGCCTCTGCCCCCGGCCTGTGCCGGCACACGGCGGTGCCCGAGCCCTCCTGGCCAGCAGGATGCGGCCGGCTCCCCTCCCACCCCGCCGCTCACACACGGCACGGCACGGCACGGCACGGCACGGCACAGCACGGCACGGCACGGCACGGCACGGCACAGCAAAGCACAGCACGTCACAGCACGGCACAGCACAGCACAGCACGTACACCGGCGGTTGTGGCTTCCCGGATCCCTCCTCTCCCTGCTGCCGGGAACTGTGGCCATTCCAGAGAGCTGGGGACATGCAGGGGGCCCTGACTGTGGGCACATGCTGGTGGCTTCATGGGCTGCTCGGTGGGACCCTGCATCCCTCTGCAGGGCTGGGTCTTGTAGGGGCTCTCTGGGGAGCTGGGGCTCCCCAAGTTGCTCTGGGAGGTTCAAGCTGCCCGAGGGAGGAACACTGGAAGTATCATACAGGAGAAGGCAAGGCCTTTTTTTCTTGTGTTGCCTTCCTAGGCTTCAGTGGAAGTCTGGCATTGGAGAGAGGCAGAGAGGCCTCAGTGGCAGCCCCAGTGCATTTCACGGCTGTGTTTACTCCCCAGGACAATACTTCTGAAGTTCTGCAGTGTTCAGGTCTTTGGGAAGACACTCCCCTAAGCCCACAAGTCAGTCACAGGTCTGGGCTCCTCATGGTCCACCCCTAGGTCAGGGTGGGCTGGCCAAAAGCTCCTTGTAAAGGTCAAACAAAGCCCAAGCTCACAAGACCTGCCACTGCTCATACCACATATTTGTTCCACTGCATCACCCACATGTGTTGGAAGCTCTGTGTCCTCCACGGCTGGAGTGTTACCAGCCCTGGCTGTGGAGCTTTGCTGGAGCTGGACACCCCATCCTTGAGGTGCAGAAGCCCATGAGGGAGCTGAGGGCACCACTGCGATGGGACAGAGCTGGCCTTCCCCTCCCCTGACCTTCTGCACTGGGAAATGGCATCATCACACACATGCCATGGCCAGCCAAGGAACAAGGGGACAAGTCCCTCCTCCAGCAGGTTTTGCCACCCCAGCCCCTTGTGGGACTTGTGCTGTCATCTCCTCTGATCTGCCACAGTGGCCAGATCCTGAACAAGGCTGATTTTATCCACACAGCAATATCAATGCCATGTACCCAGGAGAGAAAAAGTCCTTGATTTAGCAGACATGACCGGACCTGGTCAGAAAATGGATGTTGTTCCTCAAAGGCAGAGAGGGACAAGGACAAACAGCTGAGTTGAGCCAGTTTGTGGTCAGGCATTGCTCACAGTACAACCCACGCTGGCAGAGCATGCTGACTTCTGGGGTTTGCTAAAAAATGCCTGCAAAGGTGTCCCTGCACTGAGGGGCCCAGGTGGGGCTCGCCAAGGATATTTGCCATGGTTTAGACCCCAGGGCAAAGTCACCCCATCCCAGCTGAGCAAGCTGAAGCTGGGGAGCTTCCCTGTTGCCAGGCTGGATTGCTAGAGAGGAAATCATGTCCAACCTGCTCGGTATTCCCTCGTGCCTCCTTTCCAAGCATTAAAAGTGCTAATTAAACCAGAGCTGTGCTCCAGTGTCTGGAGGGATCAGCAGCCTTTCCCAGCAAACAGGCCATGAACCTCTGCAGGGACAGTCCCTGGTGCCATCCAGCAGTGGACAAGGTTCCCTGGCCATGCTGCTCGGTGCACCCAAATTTAGAAGATGGGTGGCACAGCCCTGGAGCTGTGGATGCTTCCAAAGGGGCTCATCTGCAGGGCAGCCCCATGGGCAGCTGAGTGGGATTATCACCACCCCCAAACCCATAGAAGTGATTGAGACAGGGCACTCAAATTCTCCTTCTCACCTCTTCCCCTCTGAGGTATTTGGAGCTGGCTGTCACCACAGAGCTGGGGGGGCACGTGGCGAGTGTTTGCAGCGGGAGGCAGGAATTCCTGACTCACAGCCAGTTCTGGGTGTTAATTCCCTCCTGGGAGTCTCAGCCACATCCCAGACCTGCAGACAGCACAAAAGCCCCTCAGAGGGCAAAGGGTTGGAGAGGGGAAATAGTAACTCCTCTAGTGGTGGGTGGGGAGGCAGGATGGAGGAGAGGACACGAGGGATGAGTTTTATTCCTGTGAATTTGCACGAGTGACCTCCCATGATTTCCTGAGACCCAAGGGAGCTGAGGAGCTGCAGGAGCAGTGTACCTTGGGGTGCCCAGCTCTAGGATTCACATCCCCACTGCTTGGAGGAGGTGTGTGCATCATCCCCTGGACTCAAGGGTGAGGCCGAGGTGTCCATCTGACCGTCTGCTGTTGGTCTGGGGAGCAGCTCCATGGGCACTCAGGGCCAAATGCTGCCTGCTGGGGAACTGCCCCTCCTCTGGGGCACCCCAACCTCCCCAGGGGGCCCTTTCCCCCCAGCCCTGCCTGCCATGCCCTCATCCCTGTAACCTGGGCTTGCAGGGAGAGCTGAACCCAACAGCTGCACCCCAAAGCCAGCCAAAGACGAAGGGCTGGGTCAGGAATTGTTTGCAGCCGTGGCCTCCTGCAGAGCTGCTGCTCTGAGGGCACCTGGGGCTGGGGCTGGCGGGGGGCACGGGCGGTGGAGGACCCTCCGAAGAGCCCCTTGTGCTGGAGGGAGCCCAGCTAACCGCCGGCAGGGTATTTTTTTTCTCCCTCGCTCTTTGTTAAGCTCCCTTTCAGCTGAAATGGCAATGCCTGGGTGTTCTGAGCTGACAATAATTGCTGCAGTCTAGACACTGTCTGGTATGAGGCACGGGGAATCAAAGAGGCCCCTTCTCTCACTGCGACTTTCACACATGCTCCCTCGCTCCGGCTCCTTCCTTCTCCCTCTCCCATGTTCCCTTGGTCTTTGCCTTCTTTTTTTCCCCCCCTTGTTCCCCTCTATCTGCCTCTCGTCGAGATGGAGGAGAAGCGTCAGCATCTTCCCCCCCACGCTCTCCCTCTCTGCCGTCTGTTCCTCTCTCCCGCTCCCCCTCTCCCTCGCTCCTTCTCTCATCTGTCTCCTCTCTCCTTCCTCCACTCTTACCTTTATGCTATTCCCTTCCTCCCAAAGTTACAGAGAAGCAGGAGGGAGGGCTGGCAGTGCCGGGGGTTTAACTCTTTCCTCACCCTCTCGTAGGTTCTCCTCCCCATCCCAGCCCCGTGCTGGGGTCCAGGGTGTCCCTGCTGTTTTGGGGTGCTGGGCTCCTCTCTGAGGCTGTGACATCGGTCCTGCCAGGGGTTGAGGAGGTGCTGTCAGGGCTGGTCTGGGTCAGATGAGGCCTGGTCAGGGCAAAGGGGGCTGGACTTGGATCCAAGGGGATCACCTTTGCTCTCTTTTTGCCTTCCCCACACCACAAGTGTCTCTGGCTGCAAGGGAGCCCATCCCTGGGGACTCAGGTTGTTCCTTCAAGTGCTCTAGCAAGCCAAGGGGGTCTTTTCCCACCCACTCCAGCCCTTAGCAGAGCTTGCTGTGCTGCTGCAAGGGGAGTGATCCCAGCTCACACATGGCTCACAGCAATGCTGCTGCCTCAGGCTGAGCTCAGCTGCCCTGGTGCTGCCCCATGCCTGCTGCAGGCTCCAGCAGGGCCATGTCCCCCTGGCATTTCCATGGGATTCCATGTGGTCAGTGCCAGTCATGCTCAGGAATTAGGCTTTTCTGCTACAATGTATTAACAGATAATTTCCAGCTCAGCCCTGGACTTCTATTAACCTCTGATCCCTGTGCAAAAGACCCGTTTTTTATGAAGCCCAACAAACCCTGTCAAGTTTCAGTTCATGTGAGATCTTTCTGCAGAGAACGGACTGTAAGTGGGGAAACTGAGGCAAGAGACAGTGAACAAATCAGGTCAGTCTGCTGAGGTCAAATCTGCCACAGGGCCACACAATCCCCTTCTGTGGGACTCAAATTTGTCCATCCATGGACACAAGTGAGCAGCTCTCCTGCAACCTCCAGCATCTCACCTCCAGCCGTGCTGCTGCTTACCACGGAAAAGTCACATTAGGAAAGTATGTGATGTATTTTTAACTGTCTATAATGCAATTTAACAGCTGGAAAGGAGGAAGAGCGCCAGCCCCATGCAATCTGCCAGATCTCTGCTGTCCACAAGCGAGGGCTCTGTGGACTCAAGGGTTTTTGATATGGTTGGGGACCTTGTTTGGGAAAAGGGCAGGAAACAACCTCATCCTCGAGATGGGCTCTGACTCATGAAAGGCAATGTGTGCAGAATGGAGGTGAGAGCACTCAGCAGCTCCCAGGGTGACCTGCATGTCCCCAAAAGCCACCATGCTGAGTGCTGTGGCCAGATTGAGTTCCCCAAAGAGCTCAATCTCTTGGCCATGCATTGGCATTGGGATTCTTCACATGCTTTGGCAACGGGGCCTGCAGAGGAGGTTTTTGGGATCCCCTGTGCACTGGAGGCATTTAACACGGGCCATTCCCAGTCCCAGGTTCCCCCAGGTTCCCAGGGCTGGATGTGCTGTGAAGGTGGGTGCTGCCACACTGCAGCATCACCCTCCTTCCCCAGGATGGGAGGGGTGCATGCCCCCCATGCTGCCCTCCCAGCCAAGCCCCAACACCTTCTTCTGTGCAGGGAGGGAGCCCAGCAGGGCTGTGATGTAAGCAGGATGCTGTGCCCAGGATCTGATGCATCACCTCCTGCCTTCCCTGCCCATGTCCCACGGGAGCCTCTGCCTCCAGTGCACCGAGATCCTGCCAGTGAGGGGTAGAATGCCTGTATTTGTGTTCCTCCATGCCAGCCAGGTAGAAGTACTCCTGCTGCCAGTAATGGGGCTGAGCTCCAATGGGGATCCTCTATGGTGTGGTGGCTCTTTGGGCAACCACAGTAGGGTTTATCTGGGGTGTTGGGGTTGGTTTGTTGCCTCCAAGCAGCTGGGTGCTAAAAGGGAGTGAGTTTGTTGCCATCACTGGTGTTACTCCCCTATGCTTCTCCTTGGAGGACTTCTCCACCACAATGGTCCCCAATACTAAGAGGAGGAGAGTGTGACCTATCTTCAGCCTTATCCCAGGGGACACTCCAGGGCAAGGCTCCTGTGAGGTGCTGATTTTCCCCAGGGCAGCATTTGGGGGCTGGAAGCTGGTGGCAGCTGTCTCCTACATTCAGGCCGTTGCACACACACTGGCAAAATGAGCCATGGGATGGCCCAGAGGGGAGGGGGCTCAGTGAGGGGGGTCTCTGGTGAGCACTTGGAGGATGTTGGCACCCAGGGGTGCTCAAAGGTGCTGCCATTGGCTCACCTATTTGTGGGAGAGTGTTGGAGACAGGGACTCAGAGGGACTCAGGGACAGAGACTCAGGTGGTGTCTCCTTGGGCTGGGGCAGAGCATCGCTGGGCTTAGGAAGGGCTGAGAGAGGGAGAGCAAGTGGAAACACAGGCACAGGGAAGGGAAACAACTCACTGAAGGTCATCCCCCGGCCAGTGGCAGAACCAGGAATAAAATCCAGGTGTGCTGAATTGGTCCTTAGGTTGTATTCATGTGTGTGGTTGCATTAACACTGCTGTCCTTGAGCAGGGGCCAGCACTAGAAATAGTTTCTCAAAGCCACAGGTGCCCTCCAGGGAGCCACAGTGCAGGCTGTGGGGTTGGCAGAAGGAGAGGTTTGCATGTTTGGGGTCCCTTTTTCCCTAGAGCGTCTTCTAAGCCTGGCTGTGTGGATGGGGAATGCTGTTGGATGCTGGCTGATAAGGCAGAGTGGTTAAAAACACTGCCTTTATTTGGAAGCTTATCTCCAAATCCTAATGAAAACACAGAGGGAAGCCGGGGACAGCCGAGGGGGAGGACTCACACCCCAGCGTGGTGAGGACCCGGCTGGGCCATGCTGAGCAGGGCCACCTGGTGGGGTTTGGGGATTTAAAAGCTTTGGGACCAAACCAAGGAGCCAGGGCATGGCCATGGGTCCCACACCCAAGGAGGGAGAGCCTGCAGGGGCAGCTGCAGCCCAGCTCTGAGTGCCCTGAATTTGGGGTTCCTCCAGATTTTTTTTTAATTAGGGGCTCAATGAAGAAGAAAAAGCTTGAAACCAAGGAAACAAGGGAGACAGAAAAGAAAATGTCGGCTCCTGCAAGACAGAGCGAGCTGGCTCCAGCACCCTGGGGTGAGGGTGGGTGCTACCCCTGCTGCCCTGACCGCTCCTCCGTGGCCACAGGGCAAAAAGGTGACCAAGAAATGAGAAGGTGCAAGGAAGTCTTGTGCAGGGAGGGATGAAGGAGGGTGCTGAGCTGCTCAGGAGAATTTGTTTTGGTGCAAGAGGGATGATGGAGGAGGTGAGCAGAGTTTTTTAGGGTGTGCTGTAGAGCAGACAGCAGCCATGGTGGGCTCAGCAATCTGAGCTGGACTTCCCAGACACCAAAATAATATTCCCAGACCAGAAGTTACGGGGTGGAAGGGCTGGGAAAGCTGTGGATGAGACATGTGCGTGTGTGTGTGTGGATGTAGCCGTGGCTGTGCCAAGCCCCATAAATCACAGCAGTGCGGCCGGAGCCTCCATCGCAGGAAATTCTTCCTTGCCAGATCCGAACATTTCCCCTCAACAGCCTCAGCTTTCCCCACCACGGAGCAGAGACGAGAGATCCTGATGATGGCAAGTGCAAAGGCTTTCTGGGGAGCATCCCGGAGCAGGGGTTCGCTGCCCCACAGCCCACGGCCCCGGGGCCGCTGGGCAGAGCCCTGCTTTGCCCCGCCTTGGGGCTGATCCGGAGCAGCGCTGAGGCGCTGGGAGTGCCCACCACCATCGCCCCATCCCGTGCTCTCGTTCCCCCATCCACTGCCGGCCGGGCCCAGCTTTGCTGTGCTGGGGGAGCGTAAGTTGATATTTTCCTGCGCGTCCCCAGAGGGTTTTTTCCATTACACAGGCAGAGCGCAGCGGAGCTGCCTGCTCGCCCGCTCGCCCGGCTCCCCCGCCTGCAACCTCTGGCACCGCTTTTCCAGCGGCACATTGTGCAAATGTAACCTTTCAGCGAGCCACTCCTACGGCAGGAAGCCGGGGGGCTCCGCTCCTGCCAGGAACGCAGCCGGCGCGGAGCTGGAAGGCAGCCCGTTAATCAGAGCCGGCTGACAGCGAAGCGCACAGCCTGGGCAACAGATTTCTGCTCCCTCTCCCTCGTTCGCGCTGCCTCGCCTTCCCGCTCCCGCTCGCTGCCGCTCGGCTACACGGTCTGCCCTGCCATCCCGCCTGCCTCCCCATCCTCATCCTCATCCTCATCCTCATCCTCATCCTCATCCTCATCCTCATCCTCATCCTCCGCTTCCTCTCCGTCCTCATCCTCTGCTTCCTCTCCATCCTCATCCTCTGCTTCCTGCCCTTCCTCATCCTCCACTTCCCCTCCATCCTCATCCTCCGGTTTCTCAGGGTGCCAGCTGGGCTCCTGCTCCCAGGTACTCGCTTTCCCTCCCCGTGACAAAACCTTATGGAATTTGGGTGGGGACCTGTCCCAGTAGCCCCCGTGAGGAGGGGACCGGCTGTGACAGCAGCATTCAGGCCAAGGCAAAGCTCACACTGGAGCATCGTGCCCCTTGCCAGCAGGCAGCACCCTGCCCAGGGATGCTGTGCTGGAGGGTGAGCACCCTGTGTGGCTGCAGTGCTCCCCAGGACCTTGTACAGGGCTCCCCCAGTGACCCACCCAACCAGGGGCTCCCTGTGACACCCCAGTCAGGGCTGTGCCCCTGGGGCTTGGTCACAGTCATTTTTCTCTCTCTTTGAGACAGACCCTTGCCCACCTCCTGCCTGCTCCAAATAAATGTGCTTCTTATCTCTTGTGTTGGCAGCAGATACATTGGGGGGGCTCTGCCCTGCACCCACACACCAGCACATCCACACTGGCACTGGCAGCCACTGCCCCTCTGAAGGGTTTATCCCCAGCTCATTTCTCCTGGCTTGTGGCAGCACCATGGGTCCAGGGTGGTATCTCAGATGTGCACGGCCAGGAGCCTCTCCCTGGGAAGAGGGCCTGGCTGGGTGGGAGCCATCCAACCCCCACGGGCTGTGTTCCCACTGGGGGGAGCTGGGGTGGGTGGAGATGGCTGCATTGGCCAAGGCAATAGCTGGTGGGGCCAGTATGGGTGATGTTCCCCAGGTGCCAAACACACCTTCATGCCCAGGTAGAGTCCAGCAAGGAGGAGAAGACAGAAGAAATCCCATCATCACCTGTGCAACAGGCTCCCTTTGATGCAGGCAGAATGCAGGGCAGTGTTAGAGTTGAGCACTTGTGCACCCTCACTTTGGGCTTGCCAGGAGTAAAAGGGCACCAAAAGTGGTCACATCTAACCCTGTTCTTCCCCAGCTCCTCCTGCCCCTGTGAGACCAAGCACTGAGGGGTTTTTTGCCCCAGTGAGGTTCTGTTGGAAGCACCAGGGATCCCTTCAGACAGAGGCTACTGCACAGTGCTGTGACTTTGGGGTAAAGATGCAACCCCCTCCTAATTGCATAAAAAACATCAGTCTAAGCACTGTGTGGGTTCTGGGCTCACAGGCATGGCTGAGCAGAGATGCAGGGGACATTTTTATCTGCTCCTGGAAAAGGGTTTTTGCTTTGCTGAGGATGAAAGGTTTGATATTTGGAGCTGTTGAGCCTGGCACGGGCTGGGCTGTGGGTTCAAGGGCTCTTCCAAGTGCCCTCAGCCTCATTGCCATCCCAGCCACTGCAACCCCCTGCATTTATTTTTCATGTCTGATTTCTTCCAGTCTTTGAAACACAAAATGTGCTGCATTGTAGCATCTGTTTTTGTGGTATTTCCAGCCCAGCTGGAAGCAGGAGGCACTCAAAATTCAGAGATGAGGAAAAAAAAAAAGGGATCTGGTGAGATTTTGTCTTCCTGCCAAACTCGCCAAACCCGGGATGCCAGGAGAGCCCTGCTGTGGGCGCAACATCCCAGGGCCTCAACTCTTCCATCCTTTTCTGGTTGTCTGCTCTTTGCTCATCCCAAACCATCCTCTCATTCCCAAATCACTTTCAGGACGCTGCACAAAGCCTGACCCTGCTGTCGGAGCTGCGGACGGGCGGATAATACAGTCGCTGAATTTATTTCACCTTTTCCTCTGGTTGCGAATTGTCCGGGAGCAGATGGCGATTTTCTCAAGTGTATCCGTTATTCGAAGTCACTCACTGAGACAGCAATGGCTCAAACAAATCCCAGGCCCCCTGCAAAGCCATCATTTGGTCTTTCCATCTGCCCAGCCGCCGCTGTCGGCGTGGGCTCGGCTTCCGCCAGCGCGCCGGAGGGAAGCGGGGAGCCCGGAGAGCCGATGGATGTGGTCAGCCCCATTGTCTGCACCTCTCTCCCACTTCATCTCCGTGGAATGCTAAGCTCTGGAGGGTGGCAGGAGTGGCTGGGATCCACATCCCACCTTTACTGGGGTTTGGGAGGCTTGGGGCCACGCTGCCTCGCTCGCACAGAGCCTTCCTGTGCAGTGACACGGTGAGGGGAACTCACTGGGACGGTGCCCAGTTGCAAATTGGGAAGCTGCTGCTTCTCAGAAGAAAACGCCAGAGGCTGTTTCTGCTGCACCTCCCTTCCTGAGCCCGGAGGAAATGGGTGTTTTCAGGGCGGTGAAACACTGAAACAGCCCTAGGAAACCTGAGACCTGATGTGTGAAGTGTCCCTGCAGTGCAGGCTGGTGTCACAGCCAGGGCTGGAGGTGCTGAAGATTTGGATGTCCAGGGATGTGCCCAGCTTTGGGTGATGGATGTGGAGAGGGGACATGCAAAAAGCAGCCTGAGGACGACTGTAGGTGGCCAGAGCCCTCCCTGTGTTGGTGGCACCTTGTTGGAGAAGCCTGGACAGGGCTGCGAGGGGTGGGCTTGGACTGGTGGCTTCTGCCAACCTCTCCAGTACCTCCCTGTGTGCCCGGGGCTCTGCTCTGGATGTTGGTAGATTGGGAAGGGGCCAGATGCAGGCTTTGTTCCATCCCCAGGATAACCCCCACCCCAAAAACCCAACAGTGTAATTGTGAGAATGAAGACAACTGGGGAGAAACACATGAATTCTCAAGCTCACTCCCAGCCCAGCAGTCAGTCCCTGGAGCTGGGGCTCCAACTTCCCCACCCAGAGAGGGGCTGAGCCAGAGAAATGCTCCCGCAGCGATCTGCTCCCTCCTCCTGGCTGCATTTCCTTTTTTTTTTTTTTTTTTTTTTTTTTTTTTTTTTTTTTTTTTTTTACTTTCCTCGTCTTCTTTCTGATTCCCTCCCCAGCAGAGATGCGGAGGTGGCCGGAGGGGACTCGGTGTCCTCTCACAGAGATACCAGGGCCATGCAGAGGGCAATGGGGGGGGCTGTGAAGGGTTTTCAAAGGGTGAAATACTTTGAAATGCAGTTTCCTCTCCCCTCTTCACCTCCCCCCGGGCTAAACAAATACCCCCCGGCCGGGAGATGCCTCCCGCATCCCGCAGGCTTTTGTTCCCAGGCTTTTGTCTGGGGCTGGGAAAGGGGCCAGGATCCCTCAGCCTCCCCAGGGACACGCATGCAGACAGGGTCTTGCCTGTTTGGGATGTTGAGAGGGAGGCAGGAGGTGGGAGCTGCCTGTGCCAGCTGCCACAGGGCTTGGGGACATCCCAGGAGCCATCCTGGTGTCTCTTAGTGGCCTCCAGCCGTTGTCCCCCCTGCCTGTCGCATCACTGGCACTTTCTGCCAATCCCTGGGAGTTACTCATGGGACAGGTCCTGGTCCATCCTGTCCCCACTCTGTCCCCTCTTGGCATCCTGCCACCAGCACACCCTGCAGGCTCTGTGCACGGCCAGTGCCACCAGCTCACGCCCTCCCTGTGGACACGGACACCCCCAGACGCCAGTTTACACCCACCAGCCATGGCACCTTCCAGGCAGAGAGTCGCCGGCTGCATCCCCATCACAGGACCCTGCAGAAGCCCAAGCAAAAAGTGAGTGGTTTCTACGGTGACCTCTGGCCCTCAGGAACCCATCACCTGGCTTTTCATTTACATCCCCAAAGCCACTGTAATTACACCTCGGAGAGGGATCACTTCAGGGAGTTGCTTTCTGGGGCAAAATGCTGATGGGAAAAAAAATCCTATGAACAGTCAAACAACCCTTAAGGGATCGAGGAGACTCGAGAGCCAGCCTCAAGCCTCTCCCTGCTAGTGACAAGAAGCACCTTGATGAACTCTAAGCAAAGGTGAGACTCCAAACAAACCCTTTGCAACCAAACCCTCAGGAAACCGAACCCCATCTTTGCCCCGGGGCAAAGTGTTTCTCAGGTGACTACGTTTGGAAGAAAACAGGATTGTTTGAAATGTCCCCCGTTGTTCCTGCCTCCCACCAGGAATGACAAAAAAAGAAAATAAATACCCGATTTTTGTTATTGAAACTTGGAAAGTTCCCCTGGGAAGAGCAGACACCGTTTGCCCAAGCTCAGTCCCTTCGTGTCCCTGTCCCTGGGGCCAGGCAGCGGACGCTGGTCCAGCCTCTCCGGCCAGCTGCAGCCAGAGATGTGCGGAGCCTTTCCAGACAACAAAAGCTCTCTGGCTGCCTGATTTCCCTCTGCCTTATCTCCCTCCGCGATAGCCAGGTTATCGGGAAATGGAAAAGGGCTCAGGACAGCCTGACCCCAATCCCTGGGGAACAGGAGATGGTGGCGGGTGGGGGGGGGCGGAAAAAGCTTTGTGTGGGCGGGGGGCTGTCAGCACTCAGGGGTCCTATCCTGCATGGGGCTGAGCCCTTTTTCTCCCACTGACATCTTCCTTGCGTGCAACGGGGTGAGCAAAACCTCCTTGGGGAGCAGCTTTGGAGCGTGGGTGAGCGCTGAGACCTCCGGACCCCGCCTGGACACCCACCCGGGGGCAGCCGCGGGAGGCTGAGCCCCGGCGGGGTGGGACCGGACGGTGGGAGAGCAGCCCCAGCACCGCGCTTGTCACCCAGACAAGAGATCAATAACTAATTTCACTGCAGCAGCAGCGCCGGGTTTTTTCCAATAATTGTGAGCCGGCGGTGGGGAATGAGGCTCTCAGCACCGCTCCACACCAGCCTGCACCCGATCAATCGCCACACCGCTGGGGCAGCAGGAAAACTCATTTTTCTCCTTTTCTTCCCTCTCCTTCCTTCTCTCCTTCCTTATCCCAGTCCATTTCCCTCCTCCTCCTGCTGTGGCGCTGCCTGAGGGCTGTGCCCCCGTGCTAGGTGGTATGTGGGCTTGGGCTTTCCCGAGCTGGCCCCACCGTGGTGGGTGGGGACGGTGGGTGAGCCTCCTGTGCTGCCTCAGCAGCCTCAGCACTTTGTCCCTGCCACCCACGGGCCGGACCCGGCTCCTTGTGCAGAGCACCGGCCCAGCAGCTTGGCTGAAGGTGGCAGAGCTGAGATTTCTCCTCTCCGTGTGGGATAAGGGGCTCCCAAGGGTGCCTTGGCTGCTGTGTTGCGACTTTGGTGGCCTGTTGGTGCCTTTGTGGTCCAAACATGACTCTTACATTTTATGGCCTTTTTTTCCCCTGGGTTTTCATTCCCTGAGTGATTGGTTTGCTCCAGGTCAAGGATCCCACTGAGTTTCTCCTGTAACTGTCCTTTATGCCTTCTGCTTTTGCAGCCCTGCAGTGCCTCAGTTTCCCCCTTTGTATCTATAATAGAGGGGGCTGAGAACATCCCTTCCTGCTCCTTCCCATGCCATTATGAGCTACAATCAGCTCTGTGCCCAAGGTGTTGCTGGTTCCCAGCTCACAGGGTACTGCTTGGTTTTGGGGTCCCCAGGAGCACGGAGTCCCATGATCCCTGTACCTGTGAGGTGGCAGAGAGGGGTGCTCAGTGTATCCCTGGCATTGAGAGATGCTCCAAGGTGGAGTCTAGAGGCACCTTTGGATCTCTCCAGCACCTCCAATGGGTGGTGTATGAGGTGCTTGGGTGGGGCAGGGAGGAAGGCTCAGCTGTGAGTTTGTCACTGCAGCACCTTCCAAGCCCATCTGAGCCCTGTACACCCCATGAAGGTGGAGCAGTGCAGCCCCTTGTTCTTTTCCCTTATTTAGGAACCCTCTCACTGGTTCCCTGGGAGCATCCCTGTGAATTAAAGTCTGCCTTTGCTGCGGAGCAGTGAGAGCTGCCTGCATAATTTCAAAGTTTTATGACTTGCCTTGAAGGCTCCTATTGAGCCAGGGTCCTCTCCAGCTGATGGAGCTTTTAGTATGGCCTGGACTGGGCAAGCAAGGCTGGAATCTCAGCCTGTCCAGCTAAGCTAAATCACAGCTTAAAACCTCTGTGGCATGAGCAGCAGGACACTGCTGCTCCTTGGAGAGTCTCCATGTGCACGTCCACACCAGAGTTGTTCGCACTTGGAGGTGCTTTTTGGCTTCTCAGTCTCAGCCCAAGAGCTGAGACTCTCCATGGGGCCATGCCACACCCCACATGGGGTTTAACCTGGGGAATTATTTTCCCAGGTGGGTTTGATGTGGCTTTAGGAGTCGGAGTGAGGGCATTTTGAGGGGTTTCTGTCCTGCTGAGGCTCCAGGCACTGCTCACTGCTCACTGGGGCAGAGGGATGCTCATGGGATTTGGAGTTTCTGTGCAACACCCACTGCTGGGTGCAAGCAACAGCTTCCCCATGAGTCACACTGTGCTGGCACAGACACACACGTGGGCCAGCAAGGAAACCAGGAGCATCTCTCCACAGCTGTCACCTGCCCCGTGGCTTGGCTTTGGAGAGGAGCTGGCGCCACCTTCACTTTCAAGCTCTCCCTGCTACTGCTGGAGGCTCTGGGGCTTCAAGGGCCACAGCACAGCCAGGGAGGGCCACAGACCCTCCTTTGTGTTGAGAGGGTGCACCCCCCAGCCCAAGCACCCCCACACCTCCCATGCCACACTCTCTCTGGGTACCACGCACAACTGGGGGCTTTGCCCATGCCACCCCATGCACAGAGCTGGGACTGGTGTCCAGGAACCCCCTTCCCAGTGGCTGTTTGACCTCAGAGAATGCACTGGAGTTGGTGGTGAGTGTGGCCAAGCTATGCCTTCTGCAGCTACAGAACTGGCTACTTCCACCCTCTCCCAATTTTTGTGTCCTTGGGGGGCCCCTGAACTCACTGCCTGTTCCCCCCAACCCCAGGGGGGCCAGTGCAGGGCTGGGCTGGAGTTGGGGACAGCAGGAGGGAGCTGGTGGGAGACCCCATGGCTCCTTTAAGAAACCCACAACCGGCTCCAGAAACCAGCTCAAGGTCACAGCGGGAACCTGCGGACTTGGCAGCAGCCAGCAAGGGAGGAGGGATGAAGGGAGGGAGGGAGGGAAGCAGCCCGAGATCAAAATGAAATCACAGCCAGGGAGAGGGGCTGGCTGGCAGCACGGCGCAGGCAGGAGGGGAGGTGGGGTGCAGCTGAGCAGGACATGCAGGAGAGTCCCACCCATGGGTGTCCCCCTGGGCTTGCTGCAGCCCCAACCCCAGCACAGAGCTCCAGAGCTTCCCTGTGTCCCCCAGCTCAGAGCCTTGTGCCCTCTGCAGCTCCAGCCAGTGTGCTACTGTGATTCAAGCCAAGGAAAGTCCCCTTGTGCCCCTGGGGCCACCCTGGCAGTGCTGGAGTCAACTCCCTTTCATGGGACTTCCCAGGCTCCGCAGGAGGTTTTCCAGCTCCAAGAGGAGCAGAGCAGGAGGAAGCTGCTGCCTGGGAGGGTTGTATCCTGCAGCTCATGGCATGGTCCACTCCCAAACTTTTACTTTATTTTCTTTTTAAAGCAGCAGCTCCCTGAGTCCTGTGATCACTGCTGAGTCTCTGCTTTCATTTTGGGCCAGGAGGACCTTTGGAGCCACCCTCATCAGAGACCACAGTGGACAAAACCGAGTCTCTAAAGGCTCAATGAAGTTAATACAAATTAATCAAAAGCTCACAACATTTAATTTTTAAAATTTATGGTATTGAAATAAACTTCACAATTCTGGGTGCTCCAACTTGCCCTCTGGGCAAGTAAAACTGGGTGAAGTGAAGGCACCAGGGATGAAGATAAATGCTGTTGGAGGGGGGATGCTGACAGCAGGATTAGCACATCCCTTCACAGCCTTGAGACCTGATCCTGTCCCAATGCCAGCAGGAAGCCCCTGGCTGAACCCACTGGGGGGGCTGGGGGCACAGGCAGGAGCTCAGGCAGACCCGACCCAGGCTGAGGTTGAGCTGTGGCTCCAAAGCTGCTCATTTTGGGGTTGGTTCAGCAATGCCCAATTTTAATTTTCATCAGCAGAATTAATCCGTGGAGTTATTTTCCCTTCCTCCCCCTCCCCTTCCTCTCCTACCCACTTTATTCAAGGAATTTGATCATTTCTCCCAGGAGCTTGGCACCATTAACATTCACTCCCAACGCGTGCGAGCTGTGCTGCATCCCCAAGTGCTGCTCCTGCTGCCAGCCCTGCTACCCACCCAGGCTGGGGGGAAACCTGGTCATCAGCTTCTGCTTCCAGCAGCCTGGGCTGGGAGAGCCCCTCCACCCCCTAAATCCACACCTGGTATCCCCCAAATCCACACCTGGCTGTCACAGCACAGCAAAGGAGGATGGCATCCTGAACTCCAGCCTGGGCTTCTCCAGCAAATTAAAGCCAAGGGGCTCTGGGAAGAACATCCAAGGCAGAGGAATGGCCAAAAGTTACAAGGTTTGGTGGTTTAAGTCAAGCAGATTGGTGACCTGGGGCTTTCCCGGAGTTGCATAAATTTGCAGGCTTGTTTTTTTTCATTAATAAGGGTTAACTAACAAATTACTGTTGTTGTTATTGCTGTTATTATCATTAATGTTATTAAATATTGCAGGCCAGGCTGCCTTCCCCAGCACTAGCACTGAGGAGCTGTGGTTGGCACAGCCTCATCCATCCAGCACCGTGCCTTGGCTCTGAGTGCTCCGTAGGTCTGTGTGCTGAAGGTCTGTGTGTAATCTATGGAATCTATACGGGGAGGTGCTTGGTCTGAGAGTTTGCTTTCTTTGCTCAGTTGAAGTCTGAAGGGGGGCCAAGAGCTTGGGAAATTGGGAACAGGGAAAACACGGAGCCTGGTAGGTTTAATGGTTGTCTGGATTGTGGTGGGGAGCAAACCCATCTGTGTTTCACCCCTGGGGGTCCCCAAAAGCTTTTCTGACCCCCATTTCAGCCCTTTTTTTCCTCCACAGGTGCCCCAGCAGCAGCACTAACCCACATGTGCAGCCACTTGCTTTGCATCCAAACGGATGCTGATGGGCAGTACAGGCACAGGCAGGAAAAAGGGACTTCTGCAGCATCTGCTGCCTGCTGGGTGCTGTTGAAGGCAGCAGTGGCAGCACCTGCCTGTGTGCAGGCACTGAGCTCACCTGTGCCCACCACAACGAACCATTTCCTTCCTGAACACCAGCCCTCCTGGGAGGTCCTGCCTGGGAAATGAAATCAGCTCTGAATGGGAAGTGCAACCAAGCTGGCCCAGCCCAGGAAGAAAAAGAGCAGCAAAAGAAAAACAAATTCAGAAGTTGGAAAAAAAAAAGAAAAAAAGAAAAAAAGATGAAAAAGAAAAAAAAAGTTTAATTCTGTGTGCACTGCTGTCCCTGTCCCTTCCCCCGTGCCCAATAGCCATGGTCAGGAAGGCTGGCTTGTCCCACCAAGGTGGTGCAGAAAGGGGTGGTTTTAGTAGGATTCCTGTTTCAACACAGTCCTTTTCTTCCACTTCTGGCTCTGGAGAAAGGAGCAGCTGGGTGCTGAGCCCGCCGCAGCCCAGCCGTGCTGCCGGGCGAGGGCAAAGAGGCGTTAGCTGAGGCGGGGAGCCGAGCGCTTTATTTTTAGTCTTGGTTTAACAAGTATTAATTAATAAGAGTGCAAATGCTAATGCCGAGATGACACAAACTGCGTTGCCTGAAATGAATGTTTGGGGCTTGTCTGTGCCAGGATTTACAGCCGGGTGGGTTCACAGGGGCGAAATCATTGCTCAAACTGCAAGGATAAGCTGAGCCGGCTTCTTCCCACCGGGAGCGGCATCGGCCGTGCCGCAATGGGATGTGCCGGGGGCTCCGGGGCCGCGCCGGGGGCTCGGGGCTGGGCTCGGGGCTGGGCTCGGGGCTGGCTCCGCAGCAGCGCCTTGTGGTGCCACACCAGCTCATCCCTGCCTGCCGAAATCTCCCAGAAAGTTTTGCGAAGTGTGGATTATTTTAGTCTCTGCCCGTAGGAGGTGCAGGGTCATGCCTTGCAGAAGGACTTTTTTCACCTAGTGCAGACTTCAGTCTTTGGAGAAAAAGGTTCTCTTTCCCCTGGTTAAATCCCTCTGTCCTGCTCATTACCTGCCCACGTCTTCTTGCCCTGAGAGCTGGGCTTGGCTGGAGGGTTAGCAGGAGGCTCAGGGGGATGAGGAGGTGAAGAAATATCCCATGGCAGCAAGACTTGAAGAGCTTTTTCCATCAGTACCAGCATTCTGTCTGGTTTTGATGGCATCACAGAAATTGTGAACTCGAAGCTCCATCACTGTTAAGGCTGCTTTTAGGATGTTTTTAGGTTTCCAGTGAGGTGCTGTGAGACAGGGTGATGGTGGCTCGGGGTCCTGTGGATCATCCAGTGACTTTAACCTCTCCAGTGGGGTTCTTGAATCAGAGAGGGAAGAGTCAGGCCAGATCCAGGCCAGGTTTTCCTCCTTCTTTCTCTTCTCAGCTGCAGGCAGGAGGGAGCTGCTACCTGCCTGACACAGCTGCTGCTGCTGCTTTCGAAGCCCAGCCGCCTCCAGCAAGCCCTGCTCACCTGGGATGATGGGGTGGCAGAGAGCTGGAGGCCGAGGAGTGTGGCCAGTGCAAGCTGGGCACATGCCATGCACTGGGAGCCAGGGACACTGCTCAGTGTCCACACTGCATCCTCCCTCTTGCATCCTCCTGCTGCATCCTCCTGGGCACAGCTCATCCTCCCCAGAGTGCTCACTGCATTCCCCAGCCCCTGAGCTGGGGCAGAAGTAGGAGCTGGCAGAGCTCCCATAGGGGGACTGGATCCCTCAACCTTCCCATGCCAGGGCTCTCCCCGTCACCTAGGGGGGCTCAGCTGCCATTTCGGGAAACCCAAGAGAAGCTGAGTTATTTTTCTTCAATGGGCTGGAAGGACACAGCACTGAGAGTGTGCAGGGAGATGTCACTCACCAGGGTGATGTGGTGGTCCAGGGTGAGAGGGGCACAGGTGGGATTGTGGGGTGCTGCACTGGGGCTCAGCAGTGCCAGAAAACCCCTGGTCTGGGGTTTGGGTGGTGGACTGGATTCACTGGGTCACTGGAGCAGGTTTCTTGGACTCAATGGCTAGAGCTTAGAAACTAAAGCAATTTAGCCCTGCCTCACCCAAGCCAGCAAACAGCCCCACACTGGGGTTGGGGTGAGGATGCTCTGGAGTGGCCCCTCACAGCCCCTCCCCACCCCACAGAGACCCAACCAGGGCACTGGGGACCACACAAGAAATCCCCATGCATGGCCTCACCAAACCCACCCAGCTCCCCCTGGGCTGCATGGTGCTGTGGCTGGGTTTCCAGGGAGGGATGCACGGGCAGGATTGCGTGGCCGTGGCCCAGGGCTGGCTCCCCAAACTGTGCTGCCACGCTGCTCTTCAGCCGCTCTCTTCTATCATCGAATTTTAATTCAGTTAGTTGAGTTCTTTAAACAGTGTGAACTTGCTAAGTGCTTTGCATATTTTATACTCATGAGTAACATTTATCAAACAGAAAGTACAATTAATCAAAGAGGGGAGCATTGGTAACTCGGAGCGGTTTGTATTCTCTCTCTTTTCCTCCCTGCTGTGCCTCTCCTCTGTGTCTTCCTCCTCTTCCTCTTCACTGCCCTGCACTGGCCAGGGAGCCAGGACAGCTTGAGTGTGTGATCTACACATGTGCACACACACACATCCATACTCCCTCTCTCTCCCTCTTTCCCCTTGCCAAAATATGTACACCACACAAACACATAAAAATGTGTGCATGTATGTATGTATACATATATATACATATATATCTGTGTACCTATAAATATGTGCATATACCTGTATATGCATATACCTGTATCTTTCTGCCTACCTGGTGTATACAAATATATGTGTATATATGAATGGTGTATATGGCATGCTGTGTATATAATATATGTAGGAATAAATTGTCCATCTACACTATGTATGTGTATATATACATATATGTACACAGTAATACTCACACTATTATGCACACATTGTATTTATATACATATAGTATTTACATACATAGTATTTTTGTATATATATTCACTATTCCTGTGAATATATATACAGCAGTCTACTAGCTGCAGTTTATAGTCTATCACATCTATTATACTACATATAATAAATGTGGTTTTTGTATTTTGGGCTGCTGGGGGCTCCAGCAATGTTGGTGGTGGTGCTGCAGCTTCCTGACAAGAGCCAGCAGCCGAGGGAGTGAGGTGGGATGAACAGTCCCAGCCCTGAGCTGTGCTGGGTTGACACCTGGCCAGCAGAAGTGTCTGACCATCTCCAGAATGTTTGGGGACAGTGACCAGTGGCTGGTGACAGGGACATGGGAAGCTCTGACAAGGGCAGGAGTGTGGCTGCAGCCTCCCAGTGCATGTCCCTTCTCTTTGCTGGGTGCTTGGGATGAGGTGCAGACCAGGGGCTTCTTCTGTAACAGACAGCAAAGGGACAATTACCTCTGTCCCCAAGGCATCTGTGTTTGGGGGCAGAATCACCCAAACCATGACAGCTTTTGGCTACAAAAGCCCTTGGGCAACACAGGTGAAGCCCCTGCTGGTACCTGGAGGATGGCACCAGTGCTGGAAGATGAGAGGTGACTAAGGGACCCTATGTCTCTGCTGTGTCTCTGAGTGCCTTGGTAGCTCTTGGCAGAGCATGGAGAGGCCCTGACCTAATTGATTCTGACTTCCCAAGCCTTGGCCATGGCACAGCAGAGGTGGCTGAAGGAGCTGGGCAAACGTGGACATGGGGGCAAGTTTGGCCAGGGTTAAGCCCTGCTGCTGAGGCAGAGCACAGGAGATGGGAACATCCCATGTGGTACCCAGGAAAGTACTTCCCATGGCCTTGGAGGTTTCAGTGCTCTATTAATTGCCATTAATGGCAGCAAACGGGGCAGGAGGTGCCCACCTGGACCCAGGTTAAACGGCACCGAGGGAAGGGCCATGCAGGCACTGCAGGACCTGCCTTGCAAATCACCTGCAACAACATGTGCCATCCTGGTCACCTCTTCTCAAAAATGATAGTGCAAAATTAATTAGAATTAATTAATCAGAAAAGGGTAATAAGGGTGATTAAGCACCTGGGGAAAAGAAAAAAAAATATTCCTGAAGAGCAATCGCAGCACCATGATTGCCTTGGAAGGTGGTGAGTGAGTGGGAGCAGGAGGGAGGGTGTGCAGGGAAACAAATGGGCTGGAGAGAGGGGTCTGGGGGGTGTTTTCTGTCTTGTCACACAAGGAATTACTGAGTGACAAGATTGAAACCCGTCAGAGGAAAAGCATTTCCCAGCAGCAGTGACCACGGGGAGGCAGCTGAACCCAGGAAGGCACGGGTGGCTCTGCTGCCTGGCTGGAGCTGTGGCTGCTGCTGCTGCCACTCTTCTTTGGAGATTTGGCTTTGCACAAGCTGGCCCCGAGGTTGGACCAGGCTCCAGCAGAGAGTGGGACTCAACAGGGAGTCCTCAATGCTGGGACCCTCATCCCTAGCTGGGTTCAGAAGCATGGCGAGCTCAGGAACACTCAGTTTAGTTTTCCTTTTAATTTTCAGCCACACTCTGTTACCTTAATGAAATTAATAACAATAATAATATAAAATCAAAGGAAACATTTGCAAACAAGATCTGCCTCTGAGCCAAGGCAACTGCTGCAGGTTTCACTGAAACCTGAAGGGCTGAAGCAGAGCCCCAGCCCCTGGAGGGGGTGGGAGCACCATTCCCTTCCTGCCATCTTGAAGGGTTTTGGCAATAGGGAGGTGGAGGAGGTGGCTGGGGCTTGATGGAAAGAGTCTTCAGGAGCCCCAGTGCAGCTCAGTGAAATAAAGGATAAAAGTGCCTTTTGTTGGTGAAGCAGAGGCAGCAAATACTGCAGGCACCATGGAAGATGTGTGGCATGGATGGGATGCAGGTGCCCATTGCCTGCCTGAAAACACAGGTGACAACTGGAGCCATGCAAGGGCTGCTGGCAGCTTCTGTGAGGGGAAAACTGATGGGTTTGGGTCATTCAGGTGCCTGTGCATGGGGACACTCACCCCCATGCCCCTCCCAAACACCCCTCCTGCCCGTGAGCAGCGAGGTGCCACCACCCTCTGTTCAGTGTCCCCTCCCTGGTCACAAAGAGCCTTGTTTCTTTAAAACCTGAAAAACAAAGTGGGGTGCAAGCAGTGCTTTTTGTGCCTAGAGAAGCTCTTACTGTGTCCCCTGCTCTGCAGTTGACCAAACACGTGGTCCTGGTCTCAGCACTCAGCCCCCAGCTCAGGTCACTGCTGTCCCCAGCACGTTCAGGTCCTTTCACAGGGACTCAGGGGCCCTGGGGGCCCAAAAGCCATCCCAGGCTGATGTTTGCTTGCCCAAAAGTGGGGACTCCCTTTCTGCATATGTCCCGTGGATGGATGGCAAGGGGCTCTATCCTTGAGGCCACATCCTGCCTGTGCCATGGATTTCTGGATTGCCGTGGGGCGAGCAGCTCTGTTTTGGGGACAGCAAGACCTCGTTTGGGCCATTAGGACATTTTGGGAGAGGTGAGTGCTGGGAATGGGCCCTGCTCCCCCCGGGCCCATACAGCATTGCCCCTCTGGCCGCTGCCCTCTGACAGCTTTGGGTGATTTCAAGCAGATTTTGTCCCTTCAGGTTCTGTGAAACTCGGTTTCTGGGGAAGGTGAAGGAAGGACTCCGATCATATTAGACAGCAGAGAATGCACACCAGCCTCCATTCCCCACAGACACCACTGTAGCCAACCCAGCGTTGTCACTGTCACAGTCACTGTCCCCACAGCAATCCTCTTCCAAAGGCCTTGGGCACCCCCAGGTCCCGTTAACCCTGTCCTGCCCGGGTGTGGTGAGGAGGGATGAGACCACAGAGGGGATGCCGAGGGGGGCACAGCTGTGATGAGCTGTCAGGCCTCAGCTCCCCATCCTGGCTGGGCAGGACCAGGCAGGGGAGGGCATGGGAGAGTTGGGGACACTGGGAGCAGCGGGATCAGTGCCTGCCCTGGGCACACGGTGGGCACAGGTACGTAAAGGGGCATGTGAGGGGCCAGTGCTGGGGGGTGTCAGTCGGTACCGGGGAGTGTCGGTGCTGGGGTTGTCAGTCGGTGCTGAGGGTGTCAGTCGGTACCGAGTGTGTCGGTACCGGGTGTGTCAGTCGGTACCGGGTGTGTCGGTGCCGGGTGTGTCGGTGCCGGGGGTGTCAGTCGGTACCGGGGGTGTCGATGCGGGGGGTGTCGGTACCGGGGGTGTCGGTACCGGGGGTGTCAGTCGGTACCGGGTGTGTCGGTGCCGGGGGTGTCAGTCGGTACCGGGGGTGTCGATGCGGGGGGTGTCGGTACCGGGGGTGTCGGTACCGGGTGTGTCAGTCGGTGCCGAGGGTGTCGGTGCCAGGGGTGTCAGTCGGTACCGGGGTGTCGGTGCCGGGGGTGTCGGTGCCGGCGGTGTCGGTACCGGGAGTGTCGGTGCCGGGGGTGTCGGTGCCGGGGGTGTCGGTGCCGGGGCACAAGCGGGTCCCGCTCCCCCTCAGGACGCACCGAAGTTCCCGCGGAGGCGGCGGCGGCGCAACGGCGGGACAACAGCGCCCCCTGGCGACCAGGACGGGACACGGCGGGAGGGAACGGGACGGGACCGGGACAAGGACAACGGCGGGACAGGACCGGGACAGGAGCGGGAGCCGGTACGGGGACACGCGGGCAGCCCGGCCAGGACACCCCCGCAGCTACTTGTTCTGGCGACCCCGGGTCCCGCCACGCCGGTGCCAGCCGGCCGGGCTCCCGTGGCAGCCTGCCCCTCAAGAACCGCGCGGTACCCCCGGGCTCCCCTTGGGCTGCCCGGTCCGCCCCAGTCCGCCCTCGCCTGTCCCAGTCCATCCCAGTCCGTCCCGGTCAGTCCCGGTCCGTCCTGGTCAGTCCTGGTCAGTCCCAGTCCATCTCAGTCCGTCCCGGTCCGTCCCGGTCAGTTCTGGTCAGTCCCAGTCCCTCCCGGTCCGTCCCGGTCCGTCCCGGTCAGTCCCGGTCAGTCCCGGTCAGTCCCGGTCCGTCCCGGTCAGTCCCGGTCAGTCCCGGTCCGTCCCAGTCCGTCCCGGTCAGTCCCGGTCAGTCCCGGTCAGTTCCGGTCCGTCCCGGTCAGTCCCAGTCCGTCCCGGTCCGTCCCGGTCAGTCCCGGTCAGTCCCAGTCCGTCCCGGTCAGTCCCGGTCCGTCCCGGTCAGTTCCGGTCCGTCCCGGTCAGTCCCAGTCCGTCCCGGTCCGTCCCGGTCAGTTCCGGTCAGTCCCGGTCAGTCCCGGTCCATCCCGGTCAGTTCCGGTCAGTCCCGGTCCGTCCCGGTCCGTTCCGGTCAGTCCCAGTCCGTCCCGGTCCGTCCCGGTCAGTCCCAGTCCGTCCCGGTCAGTCCCGGTCCGTCCCGGTCCGTCCCGGTCAGTCCCGGTCAGTCCCAGTCCGTCCCGGTCCGTCCCGGTCAGTCCCGGTCAGTTCCGGTCCGTCCCGGTCAGTCCCGGTCAGTTCCGGTCAGTCCCGGTCCGTCCCGGTCCGTCCCGGTCAGTCCCGGTCAGTCCCGGTCCGTCCCGGTCAGTTCCGGTCCGTCCCGGTCAGTCCCGGTCAGTCCCGGTCCGTCCCGGTCAGTCCCGGTCCGTCCCGGTCCGTCCCGGTCAGTCCCGGTCAGTCCCACCGCTGACCACCCCCGGCCCCCGTCCCGGAGCGCCCCCGCGCGGGCAGCAGCGGGAGAGCGCGGCACGGCCCGCCCGTGACATCACGGTGACGTCACAGCCACGCCGCCGCCTGGTTGGTCCCCGCGGCCGCCCGTCCCGTGGGGGGCAGCGCGCGGCCGCCGCCGGAGGTAACGGGGGGGCCCGGGGGTCGCGGCCGCGGCCCGAGGGAGCGGCGGCTCCGGGCACCGTCCGGCACCGCCCGGCACCGCCCGGCTCTGCCCGGCACGCCTCTCCCCGGGCCGCGGCCGCGGGGGGGCCGGGAGGGGCCGGCGGAGCTGCTCGGGCCGGATCCGGGGTAGGGCTGCAGCCGGCGGCCCGCGGGGTGCACGGCGCCGCGGGCCTGGAGCGGCGGGCGGCTCAGCCCCGCTGGGCGGGAGGCGAAAGGGCCGGGTCGGGCCTTGCACCGGGGACCGCCCCCTCGCACCGCAGAGGGCTGCTCTAACAGCCCCCGGGCCCGGGACGCGACCCCTGTGCCCCCCATGGCGGCACAGCCACAACCCCGTCGGCCTGGGGGCCCCCGGCCGTGCACCCCTGCCCCTGCCCCTCCCCGGCTGCGAGCGGCTCCAGGGCTCGGGGCCCCCACTCAGGTGACCCCCCCACGCCGTGTGACCTTCCCCGTGGGGCGAGCCCTGGCCTTCACCTGCCCGCACTCCGGAGGGCACCGGCCGCGTTTCGGGGGCTCCCCGGGCAGCAGGGAGGGTTCGCGTTCAGGCTTAGGTTCGGGTTAGGGGGGCTGGGTGCTCTCTGCCTGTGCTGGTAGCCTGTGACACCCTGAAAAATGAGTCACCGGGAACTCACCAAGCCAAAGCCAGGCCAAGGAATGGGGTCACTGCCGGGAGGGTGAGGCTGGGTCCCAGCCCGTGAGATCAGAGAGGAGCACTGCCCAGGGTGGAGCCAGAACCCTTCTCCATGCACTGGCTACACTCGTGGCTCAGCTTCTGAGCTAAGGGGCAGCAGCAGCTCCTGTCCCCCAGCCTCCCTGGGAGCCTATCTGTGGGGCTGAGGTGTCTCTTACCTGTGGTTTCCTGGGACCACGGTCACACTTACAGGACTAGAGGGCTGATTTGGCATTTAAATCCCATTTTCCCTGCTCCTAGATCACAGCGCAGACCGGCTCCTGGCACCACTGAGCCAAACTGGATTTCCACCGGTGACCTGTAAGTTGAGATGCCGTGTCCCCCTTTCCTATCCCTAGGCTGCTCAAGGCCACGTGGGGCCGCCAAACCTGTCTAAGCTGCCATAGAAAAGGTTTTGTGTCTAATGGGGTATTTGCCAGCAAATTCAAGCCATGAACTCTATATATTTCTTTATTTGTAAAGGTGTTTGAAGTCCTTGAATTTACCCTTTGGCCACCTTAAATCTAGTTTCTAATCCCCAGCGCAGTTAATCAAATCCACAGTGGTTTGAATTATGAGATGCCTGGGGGGGATTTATAGCTTGTATTGCTGATTATACCTTGACTTTATTATATTGCAAATATCTAACTTATGGTCACGGCTGAGATTTACAATCCTCAGGTAGGTGCTCAGGATAACTTTTAGCAACTCCAGATGTAATTGGAGGTGACTGATGGGGTTGTCGCCACACATAAACATGTAATCTGTAAAATATTAAGACGGGGAAAGGAGAGGCAGAAAAGGTGAAAAGGGTGGATCAGCCTTAAAAAATAATCATATAATTGGGTGTATTGCTGAGCAAGGCTCTGCCCAGGCTGAGGGGGTTTGCGTTTCTGGCTGAGGCATCTGCCCAGGAAGGGGTCTTGGTCTCCAGAAGATACCAGGATTTAGATCTTTGTTCCTTCTTGCTCTCAGATGAAGGTTTTTGGAGTTTGCAGTAGCCCTGGGGAGGGGGAAGGGGTGATAAATAGATGTGGGGTCCTGGCAGAGCTGACTCATTCCTTGCTGGTTTGGGGTTCTCCCATCCCAGGGGTGCAGTGAGTCCCGTGTGGGCACGTGCCCTCGGCCAGCATGACCAGCGAGGTGGTGGAGAACGAGTTTGAGTTTTACTCCAAGGCAGAGAAGTACTGGAAGGATGTGCCTGCCACGGTGGATGGCATGTTGGGGGGCTACGGCCACATCTCCAGCATCGACATCAACAGCTCCAGGAAGTTCCTGCAGAGGTTTCTGCGGGTAGGTCTGTAGTGCTCCTAAAGCCCCACCCCTCTCCCAGCCTGGAGCTGGGCTCTTCCCTCTGAATTGCTCCATGGGATCCTCAGTTGCATGCTGGGAGAGCTTTGCCCTGCAGTGGGTTCCCCATAGCCCACTCCTGCCCTGTGTGGTTGTCCCATTTCTCCTCTGTGGGTACCCCACAGAGGGGTTCACCCCTCACGGTGGTTGTTGCAGGATGGCCCCAACCGGACGGGGACAACCCGTGCCCTGGACTGTGGGGCTGGCATTGGCCGGATCACCAAGCGGCTGCTGCTGCCCCTCTTCAAGACAGTGGACATGGTGGATGTGACAGAGGACTTCCTCACCAAGGCCAAGAGCTACCTGGGTGAGGAGGGCAGGCGGGTGCGCAACTACTTCTGCTGTGGCCTCCAGGACTTCAGCCCTGAGCCAAACTCCTATGATGTCATCTGGATCCAGTGGGTCATCGGTGAGGGTCACTGCTTGTGGGGTCTTTCCAGCCTGTCCCGTTCCCTTGAGGGGCAGGTGCCCTGTGCACTGGGGAGAGCAGCTTGAGGTCTGTGTGAAGGATGAGCATCACAGCATGGGTGGGGGCCTGGGGTGGGCAGCTGGCCCCCATCCCATGGAGGGGCCCTGTAATTTTTCCCCAGGGGTCTTTTCCCCCAAGCCCTCAGAGGCCAGAGCAGAGGTGTGGGTTGGATGGACTTGAGTAGTGAGACACAAGTTAGATGCCCCCAAGCTAAAGCTTTCCCTGCAAATGTCTCAAGTATTTGGCCATTTGGATCAGGAGGGATCCCAAATGCAGCCTCTGAGTTTCCTCCCCTTGGTCACCCTCTGCCCTCTAACCTTGCTCTGCCCCTCCAGGACATCTCACTGACAACCACCTCTCTGACTTCCTGAAGCGCTGCCGTGCCGGCCTGCGGCCCAACGGCATCGTGGTCATCAAGGACAACATGGCTCAGGAGGGTGTGATCATGGACGATGTGGACAGCAGCGTCTGCCGGGACCTGGACGTGGTCCATAAGATCATCCGCAGGGCTGGGCTGCACCTCCTGGCTGAGGAGCGCCAGGAGAACTTCCCTGATGAGATCTACCACGTCTACACCTTTGCCATGAGATGAGGGCAGCGGGAGAAGGTCTCTCCCGTGTCGTGACTCCCCTCCCAGGGGCTGGTGACAAGGACGGGACTTTGTCTTCCAAGTTGCTGCTGTTTGTGAAAAGAGGTGTTTGCCAAATACATTTTCCTGCTGTTGCACTTCTGCACGTGAGGTTTGTCGGATGCATGTTGGCTCTGTGCCGCCCTCAGGGGCTCTGGACAGGAGCAAGAGGGTCTCCACATGGATCTGGAGGTGATCCATGGGCAGCTGCAGGTTGCTGACTGCAGTGCACAGGGCTCCTGCTCATGAACAGGAGCTTGGGGCACTTTTGGGATGGACTGGGCTCCATTCCTTGCTTGGGTGTTTGACCCCTTCCTGCTGCCCAGCAATGAGCTGGGTAAGGCAAAGGGGAGAAACCTCTGCTGTTTCCCTGTGGTGGCGTGGGGAGGCAACACTGGGGCCCTTGAGGGGGGCTCACCTTTAAACCCCTGAGCAGGTCTCCTCCATGGGCAGCAAAAAGGGAGGCACCTGGGACTCTCACATCCTCCTCCAGGGATGGGGTATCCCAGACAAAGCCTTGCAACCCTGGGAACACACTGGTGTGGTCTGAGCTGCTCCCAGACCCCTCCAGCCCCATTGCTGTGGCACTGCAGCTGCTCCCTCAGCACCCCACACCATCACCTGGCTTTGAACACTCCCCTCTCCTCTTTGACCATATTCCCTGCATTTACCCAAGTCTGGCCACTGACCCAAGGTGCCAACACTGGCACAGCAGCATGCCAGGGGTGAGCCCAGGTGCAGAGTCTGCTGCAGCTCGACCCTCCAGCCATCCCCCACATTTCTGTCCTTCACCCCACCTCTCCCAAGGAAAAACAAGCCCCTGTTGTTATTATAGAAGGCCTCGTTTAATTGTTCAGTTCCCATTCCAGACACCAGGGCAGAATTTGATCACATTACCAGATTTTTTTAAGCACCAATTCATCAGGGCACACAGTTCCAGTTCCAGCTGCCAGTAAATCCCAGATCCACCTGAGACAAACTGTCTTTAATCAGAACAGATATTCCCTCTTCATCTTCTGCATCTGTCCCCCATGAAAAACGATACAAGGCAACAAACCAGTGTGGGGCTCAGCTCTGTGGCCAGTCTTTGGCACGTCACGAGGAAGGAGGTGCCTAGAAAGGGGAGCCAGGCACCTGTGGCAAGGCTGGAACACGAGCCCTCCAGGCGGAGCAATTTCTCATTCCTGGGAAGGAGGCACTGGAGAATGACATCCTGGGAGCTGTCACCAAGGGCCAAGGAATGGGGAGGGAGGCACAAGGCACTCAGCTGCTGACTGCCCATTCCTCATCCTTGCACAGGAACACATCCTGTTAGGAAGTTAGGAAACATCCATTTGTGTATTCAGGAGCCCAGTAACTCTTGAGATGTCTGTGGTGGGTGGTTCTCTGTGCCAGGATGGGGTGGAGCAGTCAGGCACCATTGCCAACCCACTTCCCTTCACTCCCATCCCTGCTGTCAGAACTCCACACTGAGCAAGGAAGGCATCCACACCCACAGGATGATGCTGGACCTGCTTCCACCACCAGGACGAGAGGCAGGAAAGCCAGAACACTTCTTCCTTCTCCCAGCACCCTGAGGCATTTCTCAACTCCACTGGACACCTAAGGCACTGCATCACCCACCCATGGCAGGGCTGGGACAGAGGGGACGGACTGCCTGTCAGGTCACAGACCCACTGATCCTGCCCCCAGGCCTTTGCTTCATCTCCCTCCAAACCAGCCCCAGTATCCAGCTCCCCCCACGCCCAGGAGCTCTGCCTGCCTCCCCATGACGTGCCCCAGAGCAACGAGACCTTCACAAACACACGCTGTGCCCAAGAAAACACCCCCAGAATGCCACAGAGAGGGACTCCATGGGCAGCACCTCTTGCTGCAGAGAAAACTGTCTCAGAGCAGAGAGAGATGGTGGCTGCAGGCACAGCAGGGCTGTGGAGGGAGCAGACAGAGAGGCACTGTCAGGCTCACAGCTCCTCGTGCCCAGCAGCAGCGTGGTCGATGCAGAGGTACCACTTGAGCCGGTCTGGGAGAGGCAGAGCCTTGATTTTGTCATCCACTGGCCACGGTTTGAGGCGCTGCCGGATGAACACCCTGCAGAGGTGTTTCAGTGCCTGTGGCGAGCGCTCCAGCTGCTTCAGAGAGCAGAACAGAGTCTGGACCTTCTCCCCATGGAACCTACAGCTGCTGGTGTTGACCTCAAAATTGCTGGGCAGCTGGATGGCTTGTGAACTGGCCATCATGAGCTCCAGCAGAGTCTGACCCTTCTGGATGAGGTCTGTGGAATAGGTTTCATCTTCGAAGCGACTGAGGTGCCAGCAGAGGTGCTCGAAGGTGATGTGGAAGCCAGACCAGCACGAGGGGCCATGGAGGGAGCAGTTGTAGGCAGCACCTGACTCCAGCAGGAAGCGCAGCAGTGGGAAATAGTCTTTGAAGCTTTTTAAGCAGAAGTGTGTGAGGGACTCGGAGGCCGGGCACTGGCTGGGGTTGGCCCCGTGGGCCAGCAGCAGCTGCGTGACGCGGAAGCAGAAGCGCTCGATGTCCTCGGCCTCCTCCTCGGTGTAGCTGTATGCCATCTCTCCCAGCAGGTAGATGACATAGGTGAAGACAGTGTCACCATCTTTGGTGGCAGCCCTGACATCTGCGCCTGCAGGAAGGGACAGAGAACGTAACTGACACTGCAGAGCGTGAGCCCAGGCCAGCACCAACTGCAGCACCCCTGAGCTTTACTCTGATCCAGTGGGAATATAAAGGAGTCAGGGGGGCAGTGCCTGGTGCTGCGCAAAGAATCAGCCAGCTCAGACAGGGGAGAAGGTTTTCTTTACCTCCTTCCAGCAGGAGACGGATGCTGTCGGTGTTGTGGATCTGGCCGCTGTCACTGCTGGCCAGGGCATGCAGCAGTGCTGTCTTCCCTGCAATGGAGCAATCAGTCAGTCACAGGGCAACAGGGTGACACCCAAAAAGGCAGGAAGGAAAACAATCCACCCACCCACCAGACAGCCAAACACAGGGAGTGACAACCCTTCTTCTGGCAGAGGCTTCCACCATCCCCGTGCTGGTGCCCAGCTGTGGGGACAGTCACAGGTCACACGTGCAGGGCTGGTGGTGGCCTCAGTGGGTATATGTGCCACGGCAGAGAGAATTTTAGACTAAGTGGGCACCACAGGACAACAGAGGCATCCCATGTCCCCTGGACTGCACAGAGGAAGGTTCAGCCCTTTTCACACAGCCAGCACACCAGGAGAAAACACCGAGCACAGGGAGATTCTGCCAGCTTCCTCCCAAACCCATCTAAGCAGGGAGCAGGTGCAGCAGCAAATGGCCCCAGCCCTGTGCCCTGCCCCAGCCGGGCTCACAGACCGTTCTTGTCAGCAGCGTTGACGTCGGCCCCCAGCTGCAGCAGGCGCCGCAGGCACGGCAACCGCTCGGGCTCCTCGCTGGCCAGGTCCAGGGGGCTGCTCTCATGGATCTGCAAACAGTTAAAAAACACTGCTGGACACTGCAGACTGTGAGTGCCTGCAGGGAGTCGCTGTTGGGGCTTTATCTTGGCCACAGTCAGAGTATCTCTCCAGCCTCCTCCCACGCATTGCTCCAAGGCAGGGGCTCAGCCAAAGGCAACCTTGTGCCACAGCCTCAGAGCAGCACGGAGAGCGGGCACAGAGATGTGCCAAGGGGAAGCAGCAGACAGTGAGGCTCGGGAGCAGGGAAGCAGGAGGGCTGTCCCCAGGCACCAGGGCAGCCCAGGCTGGGGCTGAGCCCGGCCGTGCCCGGGCAGCGGGGCCGTACCCGGTCTCTGCGGTTGATGTCGGCACCGTGCTGCACCAGGAGCTCCACCACGTCCGGCTGGTTGCGCAGCACCGCCATGTGCAGGGGCGTGTAGTAGGTGACAGGGTCTGAGGATGAAAACAGTCAGAGAGAACAAAGGGCTTCCCCAAAACGGCCCCAGCACCTGGCAAGAGTGGAAGGGACAGCTGGGCAGGGCCCTGGGAGCACAGCGCTGCCTGTGGAAACAGGACTGGCACAGGCAGCCCAGGTCCTGCTGTTCCAATGGCTCCATCCTGCCAAGAGCCCCCAGTCCCTCAGGCCATCCTGTGGCTGGGTCTCCACAAGGCACATCCACACTACTCCAGCAAGGAGCAGGAGCGGTCTGAGCTGGTAGCACCCCCTCCTTCTGCCCCAGCTCTCCCCACCTCCCAGGGCAGCTTCTCACCTGCTGGTTCCCCCTGCTCCAGCCCCCTTCCCACCAGCCTCACCTTCAAAGCTGAGGTCAGCACCAAATTCCAGGAGGATTTCTGCAGCAGGGACAAGCCCCAGCTCAGTGACCTTCAGCAGGGCATAGCTCACACCTTCCTGATAAAATGGGGAGTGGGTCTCCCTCTCCAGGACTCTTCTCACAGCTGAGAGCTGGCTCCTGTCACTGTCCAGGCAGGCAGGGCTTGAGACACACAAAAAACCCAGCAGTTACTCAGTGAACATACTCAGGTGTGCAAGGGTCAAAGTGGCACCAGGGAAGAAGGAAAATCCCTGGTCTTCCCTCTGGTCCTGTACCCAGTGGGTCTCCAAGCTGCTGGTTGTGGGGTTACACAGCAGCTTTAGGGCCTCAGCTGAGCCCCAGGGGTCAGGCAGCAGGGGCTGTTCCTGGGGAGCACCCACAGCTCCTGCATTTGCCTTTCTCCATCTCCACGTTCCCAAAGAACAGCAGCAAAAGGAGGGTCTGTGGGATGAGCTGCTCCCCAGGAGTGGGGGCTGCCCCAAACCAATGTTGTCCAACCTCGGCCACATCCCTGAGCTCCAACCATCCCCCAGAACCCCCCCGGGTACTCAGCCCCCTCTGTTACCTCTCCAGGGAGCTCTGCCTTTCCGTGTCGGGCGTGGCCAGCAGCCCCAGGAGCTCATCCACCAGGGGCTGGTACTCCAGCACGATCCTGCGGAAGCCGTGCAGGAAAGGCATCGTGCTCTGCCCCTGCACCTCCAGCACCCCGGCCCCTCTCCGAGGGCCTTCTCCCTCCTTTCAAAACAAACAAGGCTTTCAGCAGGTTTGAAGGTAGAAGAAAACACAGCCTCCTCCTCCTCCTCCCTGCTTATATAAACGCAGCCCAGCCCAGCGCGGGGATCTCCTCCCACACAGCAATTCGGTGTCTCCAAATTATCTCCGGCAGGCAGAGCCGCTCACCGCGGTTATCTGGGCAGGGCTGGAGGCACGGCGGGCGGAGCCCGGGGGGGACACAGCCCCTGTGCCGCAGGCTGGGGGTGCCCTGAGCGCCCCGGGGCGTCTGCGACCAGCACAGCCCTGCCTGGGCTTCACGGGAGAGGGGCCTGGAGCCGCCCCCGGCACCACCGAGCCCCGGGCAGGGGATGCAGCCCCGGCATCGCCCGCAGCCCCCAGCGCCATCAGGAACGAGACCCTGCCCACAAACATCTCTAAAACACCCATCCTCATTTCCTTATCATTCTTAACTTCAGATAAACAGTCAACTTAAAATAAGCTAATAAAAATTAAAACGGATTTGTTTTTTTCTGTCTGTTTTACAATGCTTTAAAGTCGAAATGTTTTTGCTATTTATCAGCACGTACGTGTAAATAAATAAATAAATGAATAAATATGGGCGTGCAGCACTCCTGACGGGTTGAGGGGGCTGCACAGATATATTTTTAGATGTATTAAACACGCTCATCACTCCTTTCTCTGAGGAGGCAGATCAGGCGGGGGAATAAAAAAACCCAAACGAGTCCATTAGCCGCAGTTCGTTTTCACAAATAAACACTCACGGATCCCAACGCAACCCCCGCCGGCGGCCCCGGGCCTCCCGGGCAACACGGGGAGGGAAGGGAAGCCGCGGCACCGCCCGCCCCTCACGGTTCACCCCGGCCCCGCCGCCCCTCACCTGCCTGGGCACCGCAACCGGAACCGGAACCGGAGCCGGAACCCGCCGGGGGCGGGGCCGAGCAAAGGGGCGGGGCCAAAGGGGCGGGGTCCGGCCATGAAGGCGCGGTCTCGTCTATGAGGGCGTGGCCCACTGTGGGGGCGTGGTTCAATGGGGGCGTGGCCTCACCGAAAGGCGCGGCCTCCTAAAGCGGCTGCCTCTTGTGGGCGTGGCCTAAAGGGGGCGTGGCCTTAGCGAGCGCGGCCAGCAGGGGGCAGCACGCGGCCGCGCGCGGGAGGCGGGAACGCCCCCGGTGCCCCCCCCCTCTGTCCCTCCCGGGGGGTGGGGTCCCCTCTCTGACGGGTGTCACGGCCCGAGTATCCCTTCCCCAGTGTCTTCCCCCCTCCCAGGTGTCCCCCTTGTCCCGAATGTCTCCCCCCTTCCCCGTGTGTCCCCCGTCCATGGGTGGCCCCACCCCCGAGTGTCCCCCTTTTCCCTGGATGTCCCCCCCTCCCTCTGGAGGACCCACCCAGGCCGGGCTGGGTTTGCTGGGGGGTGGCCCCCAGTGGCTGCTGCCTCCCCGGGGCCCGGGGTGACTCTGGTGCTGCTGCCCGCAGCGCCTGGACCCTCCCCTGCCGAGCGAGCTGCCAGGGGAAACATTAGCCCAGGATTTATTGGTGCTATTATCATAATCATCGTTATTTTTATTATTATTCTGGTGGAATCTGCCAGCGCGGGGAGCTCTGGAGAGCGGCAATAACTGAAGCCGCCTTGGGTTTCCTATTTACGTATTTATTTTATTCCGGTGGAGCGCTTCCAGATTCCAGCAGGCAGCCGTGGCCCCGGGGCAGAGGGGGCGAGGCGGCCGCGCCGGCTGGGCATTTTTCTGACATGCTGTCACGGCCCCCCCTGCTTCCCACCCTTCCCTTCCCCACACAAAGTGGGGTGCCAGGGTGGGGGACCCCAGTGCTTGCAGCCCCTGGACCCTGAGGCCACCTTCAGGGCAGGGCAGGGTCCTTTGCAGGGTGTCTGGTGGCCCTGGTGTCACCGGGAGTTGGTGCTGTGCAGTGGCACCTGGGTGGGCAGCTGGCCTGGACCCCCCCTTGGAGCCCAGCAGCCCCCGGGTGGGTTTGGGGGGTGTCATCCCCGTGTGTGCCTGAGTGGGGGTGGCAATAACCCCATCCAACCCTGGGCAGGGAGCAGAGGGGGAAAACAGCAAGGACGAGTGAGGGATGGTGGGGATTTGTCCCTTTGCACAGAGGGCTGAGCTGGTTTAGCCTGGCTGTGGGGATCCCACTTCGGGTGGGCTGGGCAGCTGGGACCCTCATTCCAGTTCCAGGGCCTCCTGCTGCCAGGATAAAGCCAGACCCTGGGCCCTCTGCCTTCCCAGTAAAGCCCAAACCCTCCACAGTCCAGGAAAACCCTGGACCCTCCACAACTACAGTGGCAGCACCAGACACAAACCCCATCCCTGTCTGTGTGGCACTGTGACCGTGCAGGTGTCCACAGACACCATTCTGGGGACAAATCCCTGCTCCATTCCTGCTGTAGGCTGGGAAAGGAGGGCTGGCAGGGCAGGATCACCCCATCACCCCCTCTGACCCCAGCCGTGCTGTCCCTGAGGATGAGAGGGGACACTGGGCTGCCCCAAAGGGCTGTGCCAGCCCAAATGTGCCTTTTCAGGAGCCCCACAGAGGCTTTGCCCCCACCCTGGTAATCTCCAGCTTGAAAGGAGGCTTTTGGGGACACAGTGGGACCAAACCTGGCTCCAAACCAGCCCTGGGAGGTGACAAACCAGGAGACTCACGGGCTGAGCCCTTCCCTTGCCATCAGCACAGCGAGTCCTTCCCTGAAGTGTCCCTGGGGCGTCCCTGGAGTGCCCCTGGGGTGTCCCTGGGGTGTCCCTGGGGTGTCCCTGGGGTGTCCCTGAAGTGTCCCTGGAGTGCCCCTGGGGTGCCCCTGGGGTGTCCCTGGGGTGTCCCTGGAGTGTCCCTGAAGTGTCCCTGGAGTGCCCCTGGGGTGCCCCTGGGGTGTCCCTGGGGTGTCCCTGGGGTGTCCCTGGGGTGTCCCTGGAGTGCCCCTGAAGTGTCCCTGGGGTGCCCCTGGGGTGTCCCTGGGGTGTCCCTGGAGTGTCCCTGGGGTGTCCCTGGAGTGCCCCTGGGGTGTCCCTGGGGTGTCCCTGGGGTGTCCCTGCCAGAGGCACAGCACAAGACACAGACCCCGGGGGGATGACTCCACATCCCCACATTTCCTGGGAGCAGAGATTTTGCAAACAGGGCCATTGCTGGCCCCGTGGCTGGATGGGGTGTTGGAGTGCCTGGCTGGAAGAACAGCTCTGCCCCCTTCCTCCCCATGGCCTTGGCGGGGCGGACTCGGAAGAATGCGAGTTGGCCATCCATCAGGGAGACACAGCAACAGCCAGCCGAAGAAAGAGGGGCATTTTAGGAGGAAAGCCAGGGAAATTTGATCATTAAGAAATCCTCCTGGCTGTCTGGGGGAATTTAATTAAATTGCTGGAAAGGGCTGTAAGCACATCTGGATCCAATATGTGCCGCTTTGATTTTTTTCTTTCTTTCTTTCTCTTTTTTTTTTTCCTCCTTTTTTTTTTTTTTTTTTTTTTTTTTTTTTTTTTTTTTTTTTAGTTCACTCTTTTCCCATCTCGCTGTTGAAGGAGGGGGGGAATAAAAGGGAAATAGCAGAGCCACAGAGTATTGGTTCATCTGGGACTGACTGGGATTCCTGGCAGGGAAAGAAAGAGAGGGAGAGAAAGAAAGAGCAAAAGAGAGGCAGAAAGAGAAGGAATGAGAAAGCTGAGAGAAAAAGCTTCAGCAAGGGGCTGGCTGGAGTGTTTTATAATGCCACCATCCACAGAGACAGGGAGCTAGGAGGCAATGGGGGGAGTTGTGAGGGCTGGAGGGGAGAGGAGGAGGAGAGGAGCCTGCATAGGGCACGCTGTACTTTTGGGGTCTGGCAGGGATGGAGGGAGAAAGAGGAGTTGCTCAGTAAATACAGAAACACCATTGCTGCTGGGAAGGGCAGGGCTGGGCACGGGAGACTCCTCCAGCAACTACCCCTGACTGTCACCCCTGTGGGTGGCACTGCCCTGGCCCCTGCCCCATACCCTGAGGGGCATCTGCTCTGATCCCCAGCCGGGGCAGGACAGGGGGCTGGGCACCCACCCACCCCAGAGCCGGTTCTGGTCCTGGCCAGGCACTGCCAAGCCCCCACCATCCCCCACACTCTGCTCTTTCCCACCTCCTTACTCCCAGCATCCTCCTTAGGGTGCAGCAGAGGTGCAACTCCGTGGTCAGAATAAACCTCGGGCTGTGGATGAGCCAGCCCAGCTTCTCTGCACCAGAACATCCACGGGCAAGGTTTTGGGAATGTTAGGATGGAACACCTGGGAACCCCAGGGAGCAGCACCATCCCAGGCACTGCTCCAAGGAGGCTGCACTGCCCCAGCCCATGGTTTTGGGGTGAGGAGGGGGCTGGGGCTGGCAGAGCCCATCCAGATCCATGCCAGGCTGAGCACCATGGAAGCACAAGGTGTTAGCACAGTGTGAGAGAGATATCAGGAAACCCTGAGGAAAACACAAAGTGAGATTAACAAAAAACATAATATTTTCTTTTTTTTGAGGGGTAGATAAAGGACTGGCACACAGAAACATGTTCATCCTGAGGGCTGCAAACCTGGCAGGCTCTGGGCAGACAGATCCTCAGTGCAAGGAGCTCAGCACAGCCCTGCCAGGTCAGCACCTCTGGTTCATCAGCCCAACAGCTCTGGCCCAGCAAAGCTGGACTCAGAGCTCAGCAAACCCAGTATCAGGTAAAGCAAACCCACCCAGCTTTGTCTCTGCACCACCCACCTTTTGCCCAAAGCCAAGAGTCACCTCGCCAGCCTCCAAGTCCATTTTAAAGCACAATTTTTTACCAAAAGAATAAACGAGAAGAGCTTGCACAAGCGGGTTAGGAAACACCAGGAGCGAGTATTTCAAACAACCAGGTCTCGCTTTGGATGCCTCGTGTGGCTGGCGGTGCTAAAAAAAAAAATGATGCTGAAGGGGGAAAAAAAAAAGGGCAAATCCTACAGCTAAAAAGGAAATTGCATTAATACAGATTGTTTTATTTAAAAAAAGCAAACCTTGACCTCTACTTCAAAAAAGTCATTAGACATTCTCCTTCTGAAAGGCCGACAGGGGATATTACTGAAAGGCCAGTTAATTTCTCAATGACTTACTGTTCTTGCTCTGCTCATGGAAATGTGTAAAGAGTTGGAGGGTAATTTAAGGCACCCTGCAGAAAGGTGTGTAAATCTTTGCATGTCTAAAGAAACTTTACCAGACCGCTAGGACTGGGAAAAAAAGAAAATGCTTGCCCTCCTTTTTTTTTTTTCCTTTTTTTTTTTTTTTTTTTAAACTTTCCTTTGGAACTCTGATCCCCTTTGATCATAAAAAAGGTCATATTTCAACCAAAAAAATATCAGCAATCACAGGGCCCGAGGAAGTGCGAACCCAAGGGGGTTTCACCGACGATTATTCCCTCCATTTAATTATTTAATGCCACGGACTGAGGGAAGCCGTCTCCCCTGGAAAAGCCAGACAGTGCAAGAATAAGGTCTGGCCCTAAACAAGGAGGAGAAAGAGGGTTATAAAAGGGGATGGGGCTGCTCCATCCCCCACCTCTGCCCTTGCCCCTCCATGGGCCAAGACCAGCCCCCCCCCACCCCCATCCCAAATAATCACAGCAAGATGTTCCCAGCTCTGGAGCCAAGGGGGGGATGCTGGGGCAAGGATTGGGATCCTCACTGTCCCCCAGCAGCCCTGGCCAAGCAGTGCCCGTCGCTGATGGGTCGCTGTCCTGCAAGGGGAGGCCTCCAGCCCCCAGGCTGACCCTAGAGCAGTTTTTCATGGACACGGGGTCATCCCCATCCTGGGAAGGGTCTGTCCCTGCAGTCATGATGGAGAAAAAAGCAGGATCAAGCAGGTACCTGGGCAAGGAGGGGTGGCACGAGACTGTGCTGAGCCTGGCACTCCCAGGGGTGACACAACCATCCCCTCCCGGAGAGCATGGAGCAGCCAGGAGGGCTGGGGGCAACTTTTTTGTAATTCTGAATGCACACAGAGTGCACAACTGTGTGCACGGCACTGCCTGCCACGGGGCACAGGGGACATGTCCAGCTGGGTGCTGGGCAGGGACAAACTCCCATCTTTGGGAGCATCCACAGGGAAGCAGGAGCAGAGGCAGTGTGACAGCAGCCCGTGATTGACACAGCCGAGGGGACAGAGACAGACACCAGAGCTGACTCCCAAAGCGCCCCTAGGGCCAGCAAATCGGACCAACAGAACCAATAAATGGATCCCCCCACAAAATAAATTTAAAAAAAAAATTAAAAAAAAAAAAAAAAAAAAAAAAAAGAGGGGGAAGGGAGGTTGGGCTGGCTTGTTTGCACACTGGAGGAGCCCCCCGCAGAGCTGGAGAGAGCCAAAATCTGCCTTCAGCTACACCCCTTCCAAGCTGGAGAGCTCTGGAAAGCTGCTTCCCCGTCAGGAAGATCAGATTTGGCAGCACTGGCTGGCTTAAAAATCTGCACGCCTCCGACTTGAAGGGGAAGGGAGCGCAAGAAAAGCTTTCGACAAATGTTAAAATAACTCAGCCAGGGGTTTGCCTCCCTCGGCCGTGCCGGAGCAGGGATGTTTGTGAGCTCAGAGCCGGCCGATCTCGCTCGGAGGTTTCGCCTGGAGCCCTGCGCAGCCCTGTCCGTGTGTCCCCGCGGCGGCGGGGCAGGAGAGCGGCTGGAATGGAGGGGAAGGAATAGTTGTTTAACCTCTTCAATTTCTGCTCATCGCCCCGAGCTCAGCCCTCTCCGGACACCGGCAGCCAGCCCCGGGGTCTGCCCCTCTCCCTCCCTCCCTCTCTCCCTCCCTCTCCCTGCCTCCTCCCTGCATATCTGTGTGTATGTGTATATATCTATATCCATAAATATATATATAATTTTAAAGAGGAAAAACTCCTTTTTCCCGGTGGCTGGTTTTCATTAGGGAGGTTTCTTTCTAACCTCAAGGGAAGCAGCCTATGAGTTTTTAACTGTGGTGCAGGACGTAATTATCTCATTAAGGCGAGAGAGCCAGGCTTTTCCCAGGAGAGGTGACCTTGCTCCGGGGTTGATGGGGACCGGAGGAGGGGGGTGGTTGGAGGTGGAGGGGGGCCGTGTCCCCCGCTAACCTGCGGGTCACCTCTCCCTGCAGCCCCTCTGCCAGCCCACCCCATCCCTCCCCACGGAGCGCAGCCACTTACACTTGTTGATAGAAGCACTTAAAACAGGGCTGGGGGGGTGTGATGTGGATGGGATAAGCGGGGGAGGGAAGGGGGGGGGAAGCGGGTCTCCCCCCCTCTCTGCCCCCCCTCTCCGCGGCTTGGCTGCCGGCGGGGCTCGGTCCCTGGCAGGGGGGCAGGTCGCAGGGCCGGGGGGGGCGAGGGGCCGCCCCGCTCGGCTCAGAGCAGGGGCGTTTGTTTGAACAGCTCCAGAGCAAAGAGCAGGGGAAGAAAGTTTGGGCTGGGAGCGTGGTTTTTTCCCCAGACGTCAGCACAAGGCGGAACAGGGGCTGGGGAGGGAGCCGGACTCAGGACAGCGGTGATTTTTTTCCCCCTCCACTATTTTAAAAAAATTTATAATTATTTTAATTTTTTCTCTTTTTCTTGGGGGGGGGAGGGGTGGGTGGGAAAGGGGAAGGGGGCCGGGGAGCGGCCCGGCACCTCGGGGTGGGCTGCGGGCTGGGGGTGGGAGCCATGGACTCGGCGCCAGCCTTTGCCATGGACAAGCCGTTCGCCCCCGGCGCCGTGCGCGGCCCGGAGCCGCCCGAAAACGCTCAAAGCCGGAAAAACTTCAGCGTCAGCCACCTCCTCGACCTGGAGGAGGTGGCGGCCGGTATGAACGGGACCCCCTCGGCCGGTCCCCCGCCCGCCGGTAGCGGCAAGGCCATCCCGGAGCCGTCGGGAGGCAGCAGCGGCAGCGAGGCAGCGCCCCAGGACGGTGAGTCCCGCCGGCCCGGGATGGGCTCCCCGGGGATGGGGCAGCTTTGGGGAGGGGGTGTCACCGCCGCGTCCCCCCCGCCTCGGGGTGGGCACTCCGGACAAAGGGGGTCGGTGTCCCCCCGCGGCGGGGTGCGGAGAAACGGGGCAGCGGGGACAGGCGAGGGGGAAGCCCCGTCGGGGCGAGCTGCGAGGGTGCCGAACCCCCGGCGGCTGGGGCAGAGGGACCCCGCAGCGGGGCAGGAAGCACAGGGACCCTGCAATGGGGCAGGGAGCACAGGGACCCTGCAATGGGGCAGGGAGCACAGGGATCCCGCAATGGGGCAGGGAGCACAGGGACCCCGCAATGGGGCAGGGAGCACAGGGATCCCGCAGCTGGGACAGGGAGCACAGGGATCCCGCAATGGGGCAGGGAGCACAGGGACCCCGCAATGGGGCAGGGAGCACAGGGACCCTGCAATGGGGCAGGGAGCACAGGGACCCCGCAATGGGACAGGGAGCACAGGGACCCCGCAATGGGGCAGGGAGCACAGGGACCCCGCAATGGGACAGGGAGCACAGGGATCCCGCAATGGGGCAGGGAGCACTGGGACCCCGCAGCTGGGACAGGGAGCACAGGGATCCCGCGCCGGCACCGGGAGGTGTCGGGTCCGGGACGTTCCCGGGAGGTCGGTCCGTGCCGGGGCTGCGCGGCCTGCGGGGTCCCCATTTCCCCCGGGGCTCCCGGGCTCGGTTTCCGGGCGCGGGGAGCGGGGGCGGCCCGGCGGGGCCGTGGGGACCGGGACGCAGCGGGTCCCGTCCCGGCAGCCGCAGCTGCGCGTTCCGGGCGAGCCGCGCTTTTAACGGGACAATCCCGCTCGCATCTCTCCCTCCGCGCCGCTCCACCGATCCAGCGCATCCCCGCTCCGGTCCATTCTTGGGGGAAAGCCACAGCGCAGGGGCAGCCGGCAACCCCCAGAGCCCCCCGGAGCCGGGTGTCCCCTCGGGACACAGGGGTGACAGAGGGGAGGCAGAGCGTGGGGTGGGGGTGCAGCCCCGCCATCCCCAGATGGCCCTCCCTGAGGGGTGGCAGTGCCCGAAATTCCCTCCCGGCTGGGCTGTGCTACCCCAGACTCGTTTTCTACAGCCCTGGGGTGCTGACAGCCCTGCCGAGGGTCTGACCCGCGCCTGGCCAGGGTGCACAGCCCACCCGGGAATCTGTGCTGCTGAAGGGGGCTCAGCCCCTTCAGTCCCCCCCGGGTGCTCTCTCTGTCCCCTGCCGTGGCTCCTACACTGCGGGCAGGTCTGGAGCATCTTTGTCCAACCCACAACTCATTCCCTGCACAACCTCCTTCCTTCACGGAGCAGCCCCACCGAGCCCCCAGCTGCCTCTGCTTGTGCTGCTGGGCGCTGGCTGAGGCTGGGCGCTGCTTTTTGGGATGGTATCTGGTATTTTCAGTGTTATTTTCCACCCTCCCTCCCTCCCTTTCCCTTGGGTTTTGTTTGTACTCTTGGCAGTGGCTTTGGGGCTGTGGGGAGGGATTCTCCTGCCTGTGGGTCTGTAGGGGGGACAGTATTCCGTGTGGGATCAGTGCAGCTTTTGGAAACCCAGCCCGCAGCAGCCTCACGGGGCTGTTTGCAAAACAGCAGAGAAACCGCTGCCCTGCTGGGCTCCTAATGCACCCAGGGAACTCAGAGTGGACCCAGTGTGATGCAAAAGAACAGCACGATCACCACAAGTTCATTCTTCACCCTAAAAGCCCATTCCTCCTGGGGCAGGGGCCCTGGGGTTTGGTCTGCAGATCCCAGCACTGCTGGCCCGTGTGAGATATTTCCCATTAGCACCTGTTCTGGCAAGCTTGCATGGATGAGGCACCATCAGCATCTGGAATGCTTTGACAAGCTGACCAGCAGTTGGAGCATTTCTGATGTTGAAAAATACCTGGGAGCTGAGAGCAGTGGGCAAGAAGAGAACAAGGAAACAGAGACAGGAACCTGTGCTCATGCAGAGCTGGACCTTAGAGACCCTTACCTGCTGCCACTGCCTTAACTGGGATGCAGATTCCTAAACTGGCATGGGGGGACTCAAAACACCAGGCAGATGTCCTGCCTTTGTGAGTGTCAGCCTTTTGCTCCAGGTCTGCGATGCTTTCGGCACCGGTGCAGTGACAGCAAAGGAACTTTTACTGCTAACCTTACCTTTTATTGGCATCCTGAAATAAAACAGCCTTTTCTCTCATCTTCCTCTTCACCATGAGGTTTTTTTTCTGCCAGATGCAGGTTTGGAGCCCCGCAGGGGGTGGCAGTGGGTTTGTTATGGGCACGAGTGGACACGGTGCCCCTGCATCTCTCTCTAGGATGTGGCTCTGTGGTCCAGCCAGGAACCCTCGGGGTCCTTGTGCTGCTGGGTTGGAGGTAGAGCAGCCCTGAACCTGCTGTGAAGCTGCTGGTAGCAGGCAGGGCTCACTGTGGGCTGGGGGGCTGCCTTGGCAGAGCTGGCACAAGGGTGCTTTAGGCAGCCCCAGGCTGTGCCCAGCAGGCTGTGACCCCAGCAAAACCCCCTCCCCTTCCCCAGGGAAGCAGCAGTGAGAGGTTTCCATTCTGGAGGTTGGCACAGCCAGAGAAACTCAGGGCAGGGGTTTATTCTCTGCAGGAGGGGATTCAAACCCCTCCTGAGCTCAGCCAGCCCCCCACCCCACAGCCTGCTGGAGAGGGTGGCTGGAGGCAGCCCCGTGTCTGGGGCCCTTGGCAGGAGTCCCTTGCAGGGCTGGCACATCCCTTCCTGCTGCCACTTCTGAGGCTCTTGAGGACCAAAGCCATCCCCAACTCCCCCTCCACCCCAGGGGCTGCTCAGCCCCTGTCTTGGCCACAGCCCCAAACTGGCCCTGAGCGCACCCAGCGCTTCCTCCCAGGATGGCGAATACAAAGATCTCTGTGACACCTTGCTCTCGTGACACCCAAAAATCAGAAATCCCACAAGCCAGGCAAGAGCAAGGAGAAGTCACCAGGGTGGTGAGAGCTCATTCACATCCTCATCTTCATCTTCCTTCTCCCCTGGAGTGGTGCAACAGCCTCCCATGGAAAACCTTCGGCACAACTTCTGAGGTCTTGAAAGCTTGTTCACCTCCTTTCATTAGACTAACAAATAATGTGTAACGCGAAACATCTGTTAACAACAGCCCTTAATGTTCTCAAGATGATAAAGCAGGAGGGTAATTTTAGCCAGCAAGCCTTGACTGATGGCTTTTCAAACAATGAACTTACTTTTGGTGCCGCCTGGGGATGGAAGAGGGAGTCGTGCACTGGCTCCAGCAGCCACTTTGGGGCTGAAAACTCAGAAAGAGTCACTTTTGTCACAGCTGAGCTGTGGCCCCTCCAAGGGGATTTTTTTGGCATGGGGCAGGCATGCATTGACCATTTACTTGGCTACAGCCACTGGGACCTGGCAGTGGGATGGGGAGGTGTGGTGGCCCCTGGACATCTCATTTTCAGAACAATGCCTGGAGCCTCTTCCTCGTCCCCTGGGGCCCTCTGACCTGTTCTGGGGCTGTGAGGATGCTGAGCAGAGCAATGATGAAGGAGAGGAGAGAAGAAGCAGCACCCAAAGGGGCAGAGAAGATTAAGATGATATTACAGCAAATTGGCTTTAATTATGTAAATCAGAGTAGCTGAAAAGGGAGAAGTGAGGCCGGGAGGGACAAGGACCTGGTATCAGAGGGGGAAAGGAACTTGGTCCTGCAGTTAAAGTGGTGGCTGATTGCCCCAGGTAGCCCCAAACTCCTCCCAGGACTTGGGTACCTTCCTTGGCAGAGCCACCCCAGCTGATGTCCCTGTGGTGTCCCAGTCCAGGGACTGTGCTGGTCCTGGCTCACAGGACAGAGTTTGGCTGTGCTGCTCTGCCTTCCCAAATACCACTTGTCCCCATCAGATGTGGGCTCAGCTCAGCTGAGCTCAGTCAGACCTTGACCTGTCTGGCTGTGCTGGCAGGGGCAGCTCTGTAACCCCACGGCTGGGATGTGCCTTTGGGGATCTGCCTTCCCTGGGACATCTGTGCACGTGGATGGCTCAGCCACAATTAAACCCAGCGCCATTAACTCGTGGCCAATCCCCTGTGCCTGGCTCAGTGAGATTGGGTCATGGGCACAGGGACCAAGCTGAGGCCCCCCTGCCCTGTAACCCCACACCCCTCAGACCCTTCTCTCCAGCACCCATCTGCTTTCCACAGCCCCAAAACTGCCAGGCATCCTCCAGGCTGCTCTGCTGGGAGGCTTTCCAAGGTTTCTGGGTGCCTGATGAGGGACAGGCAGTGGTGTAGGGACCCTGACACAGCCCCTGTGGAGGGGAAGAGGCTTTGAGAATGATTGTCTGATAGATGTGGCTCAGCTCTCCAAGGAGAGGCTTTTGTTCCCTAAAGCAGAGCTCCCTACTTCTAGGGGTGGCACCACATCCTGCTTGCCATGGCGTGTGGGATGAGGTTGGGATACATTGGAGGGGGCAGCAGGGCTGGGGGGCAGCGTTTACAGCACCCACCATCCCTCCCCACTCCCCAGAGCAGCAGCAGCTCAGGGTGCCTGGCTGCCCTCCCAGACTGGCCCTCCTGCAGGGCCCTTGGGGGGCACAGTCCCTGTTGGCAGAGCTGGGAACGGCGGCTGAAGCAGAGGGGGAGGTGAATCGTCCCTGTCCTTGTAAGGCCAGCCCAGCCGGGTGGGTGGCACCGGGACAGGAGCCGTCCTTGCTCTCAGTGGCCAGACATCACCCTCCCTGTCCCCAGGGCCTGCCTGGGGACACCCCCTGCCTGGAGGGCTCTGAGGGCTGCAGACCTCAAGAAAAGGAGTTTTTCCCCGTGTGCCCTTGGGGGCTGCTGAAGTGGGATGGTCCCCAGGGGAGGGGAGGCCCCTTGTGCAGTGCCTGATGCTGGCAGGTCCCCAGTGCAGTATCCATCAGCAATTAGCCATTGAGCACCAATTAATTCATGTGGGAGCTCCCCACCCTGGCCACCTCCCAGCCCTCCATGTTTGTTTTTGCTTTGTGTGCCGCTGGTGACAAGCAAGGATGGATGGATGGATGGATGGATGGATGGATGGATGGATGGATGGATGGATGGAGCCTGACAGGTCCCAGCTCACCCAGAAGGTTTCCAGCCACTCACAGGGAGCCCAGCATATCCCAGTCAGGAAAAAAGGCCTGTGGGGAGGGACCCATCCTGTACACTGCAGGCTGGTGCAGGGGACAGGGGACAGGGGACAGCCCCAACCTGCAGCATGTTCCTGCAGCCAGGCTTCCCCCTCCCTGACTGGGGACACCCTCTACTGTGGCTCTTATCCTGTGTCTCTGCCACAGGACCACTGTCCTGCACATGATCCCCTGCCCTGGACGAGAGGAAACTGATTCCTCAGGTCTCATCCATCCAGAAGCTGCTGTGGGGTGGGAGTGCTGCTCTCCCATGGCACAGGCAGGATAAGGGGCTGAATTAGGTCAGCACCCTGCAGAACCAGCCAGAGCAGCAGAAGTCACTGCCAGGCACAGGCTGGGATGGGGGTCACAGCTGGAAGAGACCCCAGGTCTCATGGAGCTTCTGGCATAGGATTCACCCTGGTAACATCTCTCTGTGCTTCCCCGTGCCCTCCAGCCTGGAGGGGTGACACACACTCCCCATCCCACTCCTCCCAGAGTGACATCACTCACCCTCCTGCTCCTCCCCTGGTGACACTGAGTCACCATCCTGCTCTTCCCTGTGCCCTGGGCTGCTGTCAGGCTCCTGCTGACCGGTGACACCAGGGCTCTGATTTGCTCTGATTTGGGGAAAATTTGCCTCCCAGATGAGCTGGACACCCCCAGCTGGGCTCCAGGCTCCCCCCGTCCCAGCTCGGGGGCTCTGGGCTGGAGCAGGGGCCCCAGGAAGTTGCCCAGCCCACGCTGAGCCCTCCCCAGGGCACAGGGAAACACATACCAGCACGTTCCTGCAGGGCTCTGCGGGGTCCCCACACGTGCTCACTTCTGTGCTGGGAGAGCTGCTGCCAGAGGGTAAAAGGGAAAAAAGCCCAACCCCAGAGCCTGGGGAGATGGGAACCCTCTGGCCAGGGGAGCCCAAGAGCTGGAGCAGCCTTGCAGGGCAGGAAAATCACTTTTCTCGCTGACTTCCCATTGCTGGGATTTTTCTCTGCTCAGCCCCAGTGAGCCGGGTTTTGGCAGGCGTTGCTGTGGGGGATGCTCCTTCTGAAACCACTTTCCAGCAGGGAGAATAAATGTGTGACAGTGTCCTGAGAGGACAGTGGAGGGGTCCTGCATGGTGTGGGGACACAAGGCTTTGCCCCACTTCCCTCAGAGCCCTGGCAGCACGCACTGATGTGCTTTAGTCCCCAGCAGCAGCTCAGACACCCCCTGACACAGTCATGCCCAGCCCAGGGGGGTGCTGAGGTGCAGGGACACCTTGCCTGTCCCCCCCTGGGCTGTTGTGTCTCACTCGACCAGGAACAGCTCAGTGCAAGACTATTTCCCCTCTCCTTTTGGGCTGTTATTTCAGGGAATGGGGCTGATTCACAGGAAAAATATGAAATTTCGACTCTGTGCAGCCAAGATGGGTGAATTTCAACGAATCAGCATTTTAAGAGAGCCTGGGCGTGTGTCTGTAGCTGGGAGGCTGATGAAATGATTTGGGGCTTTGAGGCTGCCTCGTTATAAAAATCTCCTCTCTCCCAGGGAGTGGTGCTGATCACCCCTTCACCCAAGGCTGATTTCCTCCAGCCACGGGGAATTATCTCCCCAGGGCTGTAAAACACTGAGCTTAAGGGATGAGGTTTGAAGCAGGATGGGACCCGGGTGTTTTGGGATTGGCTGAGGGTTGGTGTCCCCATGCTGGCATCTCATTCCCTTCCTGCAGCATGAGCAGAAGCTGGAGTAAGTTATCCTTCCAGGATGGGATCCCTGAGCCAGGGAACTGGGTCAGAGCATCCTTTAAAAATGCTGGGGCAGTGGGTTATAGCTGGGCTGAGCTGGGACTGAGCAAGGATTTAGACCAGGGTTAGAGCAGATCGGGTTTTTCCTGGTTGGAAAAAGCAGCTGGGAACAGAGGGGAACCAGAGAACTGGTCTTGGTGATGCCCAGAAAGGTCAGGGAGGATGAGAACAGCAAAGTTTTTGGAGAGAAAGGCCTGATTTGGGGTTTCAAGGCGGATTTCTGACGCCTGTTGGCCAGGACTGCCCCAAAACTGCCAAACTGCTTGTTTTTCACTGGACAAACCCAAAATTTCCGAGAATTAGCACAAGAATTCCTCCGCTGGCCCTTGAGGCATTCCCGATGTTTGCCTTTGCCCGAGGGACACATGACCGCGGGCGATGCTTTCCAGCCTTCCCACGGCGTGACGAAATGCCGTGTCCGTGCTCAGCATCCCTCAGCCGACGCTTCCCCGCGCTGCGCTGCCCCTGGGAGGAGCAGCCCCAGCCCCTGCGGGTCCTCAGGCGGGGAATTGCGGGGTAAATGGGATGCTGATGCTGCAGGAATCGGGGGAAGTTGCCCCAGCTTGTGGGGGAGTGAGACCATCCTGGGGACATTAGGGGGACAGGCGGTGTCGCCTTTGCCACCTCGTCCCCTGCAGCCCCAGCCGTGCCCGGTGCGGGTGCAAACGGCAGCTTGGAGGGTGTTAATTGAGCGGGAGAGGTAATGAGGCTGCGATGCTGCTGTTTTCTGCGGCTTTTGGGGGGAAACAGCCCCTGGGAGGCTGGGCAGGGCTGGGGGGGACAGTTCAGGTCCCTGGGGATGCCGGGCGGGCTGAGAGCCTTCAGAGAGCGGCAGCGCCAGCCGCCGGCCCCCTCCCCTTCCCTCCTCATCCCCCTTTGAGTGCATATAATAAAGCAGCTTTTCAGCTGCGGCTGCAGTGATAGATCAGGAAGAATTGTATGAGTCTATTAAAGTCTGTGTGTCTCTGAATGGAGACTGTGGCTAAGCCAGGCGCCAGGCTCGCGCATTGAACCAGATGTGGAGAGGCGCCATCCTTTCCAGCCACTGAATCCGAGAGGCTGCAGGCTTCACACGCAAGGAAACTGGAGTGCACATGGCAGGGGAGCCGGGGGAGCGGCGGGGAGCACATGGCAGCGGGGTGCTGGGGAGGGGGCACAGCCCGGCGCTCCCCGCAGGCACCGCAGCCGAGCCGGGGGCGGCGCTGGGGCCGGGGGGCTCGGCTGCCTGAGCCACCCCAGCCTGGGGATCCCACCCCGAGTTGTGCAGGGCATTGACAGGGGGAGCTGTGCTGATTTTTGAGTTGCTCAGGACATTGCTGTGTGTGTTTGGAGGGGCTGCTTCGTACCCCAAGATGTGCAGGGGGTCGGTGTTGTACCACAGGTCAGGGAGGGCATTGCTGGGTGGGGTGAGGGTTGTGCTGCACCCCAAGCTGTACAGGGCAGTGCCAGGGGTGTGTGGTGGGGTTCCATGGCACCCCAAGCTGTGCAGAGCTGTGCCAGGGGTGTGTGGTGGGGTTCCATGGCACCCCGAGCTGTGCAGGGCCATGCAGGGGGAGGTGGGTGGCACTGAGCCATTCAGGGGCATCACGCTGTACCCCAGGTCCTGCAGGACATTGCTGAGTGGAGGGGAGTGTGTTGCACCCCAGGATGCACAGGACGCTGCCAGGGCTCTCAGGGGTGACTTGGGGGTGGCAGTAGCAGTGGTGGTGCAGGGGAGCACTTAGAGGAGGCTGGTCCTGTAGCAGCACAGCTGAGGCGGGCACAGGAAGTAGGGCCATAGGTAGCTCCTGTCCCCAAACCCACTGTGCTGCAGAGACAAGACAAAAATGGAAGGACAGAAGGAAGGCAGGAAGGACAGAAGGAAGGCAGGAAGGACAGAAGGAAGGCAGGAAGGACAGAAAGATGCCATCCTGCTGGGGACAGCTGGGGCTGGCAGCTCCAGGGGCTGCTCAAGCCATGGATCCCATGTCCCCAGCAAAGGTGTGAAGCAGAGTCTGTGCAGGGGACACAGGTGACATGGGGACAGCCACTACAGGGCTGTGCTGGGCTGGGCTGGGGCTGGGGTGGCTGCCACACTCGTTCCTCACCGATTTCACTTTCTCATCTGGGCTGGCCACATGGCTGTAATTTGGGGGTTGTAAATACCTCAGGGGAATTTTTAAATTTTTAAAAAAACTGTTTTCATTTAAATTAAAAGACACTCAAGCATTTCTATTAGTATTAGAGGCTTATAAAACTTAAAACAAATGTTGAAACTAAACTACCAGGCAACGTCCACTTCGGGAAGCCCTCTGCATGTTTGACATGACCCAGTTACCCTTTGAGCAGCAAGTTTTAATTTTGTGTGAGAGTGTCAGGGTGCCCAGTGTGGCAGGAGGGTGCTTGGTCTCCCTGGGGGCCTGGAGGGGATGAAGGCTTGGAGTGATGAGGGTGAGGGTCTCAGCTCTGCTGACCTTTGTAGGAGCAGGACCCTGATGTTCCTGTCATCCCCTGGTGTCCTCCCCACTGCTGGCATCTGCCCTCAGAAACCTGACTGTGATCCTGTCCCCACTGCCCCTGCCACCCCTGCCATCCCTGCCACCTCGGCCACCCCTGCCACCCCTGCCACCCCTGCCACCCCTGCCACCCCTGCCATCCCTGCCACCCCTGCCACCCCTGCCATCCCTGCCACCCCTGCCACCCCTGCCATCTCTGCCATCCCTGCCATCCCTGCTATCTCTGCCCTCCCTGCCATCCCTGCCATCTCTGCCACCCCTGCCACCCCTGCCACCCCTGCCATCCCTGCCACCCCTGCGACCCCTGCCACCCCTGCCACCCCTGCCATCCCTGCCATCTCTGCCATCCCTGCCATCCCTGCCACCCCTGCCACCCCTGCCATCTCTGCCACCCCTGCCACCCCTGCCACCCCTGCCATCTCTGCCACCCCTGCCACCCCTGCCACCCCTGCCATCTCTGCCATCTCTGCCACCCCTGCCACCCCTGCCACCCCTGCCATCTCTGCCACCCCTGCCATCCCTGCCACCCCTGCCATCCCTGCCACCCCTGCCACCCCTGCCACCCCTGCCATCCCTGCCACCCCTGCCATCTCTGCCACCCCTGCCACCCCTGCCGTGCACGGTTCTGCTTTAACCTGGAAACAGTTAACCAGGCTGGGTTTAAAAAAAAAAAAAAAAAAAAGATACGAGCCACTTATTAAAATGAATGTTTTACAATAAATTTGGCGAGAGGCCACCGACCTCAAATGAGAAGCAGACCGGAGGACAGCGATGCTGCTCGCTGGCAGGGGCTTCCGGGACGTCTGTGCGTGCAGGGCCCACCAGGGTCCTCCTTGGAGTGGGGCTGGGACGGGGTCCCAGTGGGGCTCACGCCCATCCCACAGCCTGGCCAGACATGCTGCTGTCCACAGTCGGTGGATGTGGAACGGGCTCTCAGCAGGTGCTGGTGCTCACTGATCAAATGGGTGCTTTGCTGGCCTGGGTGTGAAAAACACCCTTTTGGCCTCAAAAAAGAAAAGGGATTTGGGGCAGTGGCTGTGGGCAGCAGGAGGGGACGTCATGGGAATTCTCATCATTCCCCCTTCTCCCTGCCCACCTCCTTCCCCCCCTTGGCAATGACCCTGATGCAGTGGGGGTCTCTGCTTTAACCTCGTGGGGCTGGTGTTGGGTTTCAGTGCCAGATGCCATTGGGGCTGGCTTGCTTGGGCTTTTGCCTATTAAATTTCAAAAAACCACCTTTTTTGGGGGGGGGGGGGGGAGGAGAGGAGGGCTGGGATCACCATGCCAGGGGTCCCTGGCTGGGAGCCAGCCCTCCACACAACGTCCCTGCTGTGCAGCCCCGGCTGATTTAGTTTTATTTTTCAAACACTGAGCAAAAGTCCCAGTGAGCTCTCAACACTGTGATGGCCTGAGGCACCCCCCATCCCCTTCCCAGCCCCCAGGAAAATTCACTTTGCAGTTAAATGCAGGATTTTGGTGGTGCTTTGCAAGCACAGGCGGGTGCTACTCCTGGGCCGGCACTTGCACAAGTCTCATTAGTGTTAATTAACAACATGTCTGTGCCCTGCTGGAAAACCAGGTAACCTGTTACGTCAGGTGGCTGCGTGTGAGCGATGCTGGCACCTCTGTGGCTGCACCATGGACGCACCAATGGTGCCTAGAAGGTCTGCAGGATGGGAAGGGAAGCAGCATGCGCCGTGCTGAGCCCCTGATGTAGGGCAGCAGGGTCTGTGCTGGCATCATCCATCCTCTGCCCCACCATCCCACTCTCCAGTGGCTGTGGGGAGCCACTGTGGCTGTTCCCTCTGCCCAGACCCCTCACTGCAGTGCCTGGGGCTGACCCAAATCCCAGCATTTTGGCCACGGGGTCTGGGCTGGCTGTTTCTCTGAGCCACAGAGGCCCATTGACACGTCTGTGAGCCACCACCGTGCTGCCATGGCAAAGAGGGGAGGCTGCATCCCCAAGGGGCACCCAGGGGCTGCATCCCCAGGAGCATCCCAGGGTGCTGCAGTGGTGTGAGGTGCAGGACAGCCCAGGCACTGCTCTCATCCCAGCCCAAGAAGGTCTCCTGGCTGGGAGTTGAAAGCAAGCTCTGCAGTGAATGTCTCCTTGCCGAGAAGGCTCCTGGCTGCTGGTGGCTGGGGAAGGGCCAGTGCCTTTTGTTGGTCCCTGGGCCTCCACCGTGGGGGTTGGCAAATTCACAGGAGAACAAAATGAAAATTCCTGCTCCCCCGTTGGTCGATGCTGCTCGGAACTTGGCTGGGATCAGTCAAACCCACCACGCTGTCTTTTCCTGAGGCACTTGGCTGTGCTGGAAGGGCTTCAGCTCCTGCTACCCCCAGCCCTGAGCCACAAACATCTGCCTGAGGAGCCCTTTGGTCTGACACAGCCTCTCAGAACATCCCTGCATGAAGCCAGGAGCACCCATCCCGATACTTGTCCTGTCTCCCCCTCTCCCTCTGGCATTTGCAGGGGACACCCAGACTGGCACCACTGTGGATGAGTTTTTGGAGGCTCTGTGTGACCCCAGCCACAACTAAGAAAAGAGGGGTGCAAACCCCTTTGAGTTGCATGTTCCCCTGCCATGAGCAGGGAAAGAGGCCAGACCCTGCCAGATCCTGACCTCTCAAAGCCACTGCACCCAGCCAATCCGTGCAGACAGTGGACTTTGCCAGGAGCCTTTCCTCCTCACCGTGCCATTCCCTGGGGGGCAAACCGGGTACTCCTTGTGGAGCAGCACCCCAGCATTGCCCCAGCTCAGCTCCTCCACAGCTCCGTCCCCGTGCAGTGCTGACACAATGGAGGCAGCGGTGGCTCTGGAGCCGGGACAGCCCATTGTGTCGGGCTGCAGCCACAGCCTCCTGCCAGCGCACGGGATGCTCCTGGCAGCTCCCGACAGGCTGGGGTCACCCCGCCTGGCACGGCCCTGGGAGGCAACGTTTCTCTTGCAGCCCAGTGAGCCCAAGGGATGCGCTCGGCGCTCCGGGGCCGGGCGGGCTGCCCTGGGCCGGTGCCACCGTCGGCGGGCGCAGCCAGGCAGTCTGAGCCCCACAATGGCCCCGGCTCCGGCTGCCGGGAGCCGCGCGGGTGGGAAGGCACAGCCGGGGCCGCGGCGAGCCCCGCGCTGGGCGCCAGCGCTGCCGCGGGCTTCCGAGGCTGTTTCTGGAGCAGTCTTGTCAGGGGATGCTGATGGTGCCAGGCTCTGTGGTCTGCATCTTCACGCAGGGTTGGGGCTGGGGCCAGGATGCTGGGGTGCATCTCTAGCCCAAGAGCAGGATGTGTCTGTGTCACCTTCTCCAAAAGGCTGTCAACAGGCGGTTCCAATCCCAGGTAAAAGGTGGGTGATTCATTCTGTGATCCTGTGATTCTGTGATCCTGTGATTCTGTGATTCTGTGATTCTGATGGCACCAGATCATTCTGTGATTCTGTGATTGCACCATCTCTCCCAGCTCCCTGGGAGAGTGGACAGGAATTTCTTGTGCTGCTCAGCCTACTCCCCTTACTCCCACCAGAGCTTTGTGGCCAGAGATGTTCTCCAGCCCCTTCCTGAGGCTTGACAGCATCCCACCAACCCTGCCTCCTCCTTCAGGGAATGTGGCTGCAATTAATTCATTAAATGCTTCCGCTGACGCAGGAGCTGGCTGTGCCAAAACACCATTCCTGGGGCCTGGCCTCAGCTGGGTGAGAGCCGTGCTGGGCTCTGCAGGAGCCTCTGGCTGGGGCAGTAGCCTCTGGCATGGTGGGAAGTGCTGGGAATGTTCAGGGACTCCTGAGCACTCAGAGCCTCAGGGTTGCCTGCAGCCCTGTGGATTTCACCAGCTTTCAACTTTCAGGGCATCCTCTCTAAATTGCAGCACAAGACTTGGCTGGCTGGTTCCTCACCTGGTGTCTCCAGCATCTGCTTTCCCTTCTTCATTCTTTTCATTGCCTTCCTCCTTTCTCACTGTGACTTCCTGATCTTCTCCCTCTGTTGCACCTGGGTTTTGCAGCATGGCTGCCCTTGCTCCAGAGCCAACTGGAGAGCCAGCTCTGAATCCACCCACAGCTCTCAGCAATGAATTTGGTGGCTAATTCGGGGCTGAAATCATCCCTAAGGGAAGCAGTGTCTCATGACATGGGGATCTTCCTTTTCACATTCTTTCTGTTCCCAGTACCCATCCAAGCATCATGTTCCCAATGCATCTGCTGCACTAATAATGAGCTAAAAAAAGGCTTCAGTGCCACCACTGGGTTACCAGCACAGGCTGGACACAACCCCACTCAGGTGCAGGGATGCTGCTGGCTCAGCCAGGACCTTCCTGGTTTGTTCTGGCTTTCAGCTGGACTTGCTGTGATGGGTGCTCAGACACCACACACCGTGCAGGGGTGCAAGGGGAAAGCCTCCTGGGCTCTGTGGGTGCAGGCTGTGCATGGAGCATCCCTGGGGCTGCAGCACTGCTGGGCAGGATCTTCCCAAAAACAGGGTGTCTGTGTGGCTGGGGATAGCAAACTGTGGTGCTGGGTGGTTTCTGGCTGGTGCAGAGGCAGCTCTATAACCATAAAACACACTGCTGCTGCCTGTCAGTGAGCACAGGCTAAGGCCCCCCCGGGACAGCCTTGGCCTCTTTCTTGGTCCAGGCTTTTGCTGCTCCTTTTTAACAGAGACACTTTTCCCCCAGCAAAACTGGCAGCCTGTAAAAACGTGTCAGCGTTTCAGTTTTTTCACAATTAATGAGGTGAAACATCCTCGGAAACATTTCGCTGTAATGTTTCTCCAGTAGCTGGGACTTGCCCCTCTCTTAAATTTTTCATGTATGCCACTTGAGCCGAGAAAGTTTCCTTCGGACTCAGCACATTTGGACCCCCCCAGCTTCAACTTCCCCCCAGAGCCTTCAGCATTCCCAGGGTCTTTGCGAGGCTGGGGCTGGGCTGGAAGGGGAACAGGGAGCGGCAGTGGGTTGGGATGAGGAGATGGGAGTCTTCTCCCAGCAGTGGGAGCGTGGGGAGGGGCTGACAGCCCTTGTTCCCCGGGGATACCCTGTCCCCCATGTCCGTGGTTGCTCCCAGGATGGGTTTGGACCTCACGGTATCATGCCAAGAAAAGCTGGGGCTGGCATTCTGTGGGCAGGGGTTGGCGGCCCCAAAGGCTTCTCCCCTGGGTACTGGGATGAAATCTTGCAAAAAATGGGAGTTTCTCCAATGTGGTTTTGCCCCCAGGCTGGTGCTGTGTTGTCCTGTGCACCCAGGCTGGGCTCGCTGGTGGGTGCTGGAAAGGCAGCACATCTGGGTGACCCAGCACATGTGGAGGGACAGGTTCCTGGCTGCTTCTCAGCCCCCCAGGCTTTCCAAGATGATTTGGGGAGATTAAAGTCCTGTTGTGGTGTAGGCATTGCCCACCATCCCTTCTGCAACAAACCCTGTCCTTCCTGTGCCCATGAGCAGGGACAAGTGTCCAGCTCCCCTTTGGCCTGTGGAACCTCCCTCCTGCTATCTCTCCTCCTTGCAAAGCCCTGGTAAAGCCCTCTCTGGGCTCTCAGGCTGTTCCCAGCTGCATCCCAAGGCAGGGTGGAGTTGGAAGTGGCTGCTGGAAAGAGGGATCATCTGCACATGGCAGCCTATGCACCCCCAAATCACACCTTGGCTTCGGGTGTCTCAGCTGAAGGTTGAGGAACAAAAAGGACCTGGAGTGGGCACACACCATGGAGGGGCAGTTCCCAAACCCCAGAGCTTTGCTCCAGCTCGCTGCAGTCCGAGGGGAAACGCTTCCTCCCCATCGCATGATTTAGAGGAACAAGTTAAACAATTGCACATGAAACTTTGGCAGACGTCATCGCCGGAGCTCTCCTCGCTTCCCCCGAGTGTATAAAGGGATGAAGGGAGTGCACATGTTTACCGAGAGAGACCATGGGAGAAACGAAAGACATTGTTTTTCCAAAGGATTTCTTGGCTGTAAAAGACCTCCACCACCCTGCGGCTTTCCTGATGAAGGCCCAGCGTTAATTTGTTAAATCCACATCAAGTGCCCAGAGAACCCGTTGTTTATTTTTGCTAATTCAGCTGGCCGAGATCAAATTGGGGTTTTATTTGTTAAGGATAAACCTTAATTAATAAAAGCTATTTATTTGGCTTGAGCTGGCCGCAGCCTGAGGGTCAGATATGCCACGATCATTATTTCAAGTAAAACAAACCCAAAATGTCTCTCAACAGTTTGAAAAACGTAGAAACTTAGAGGGCTGAATTTATTTGTCTTAGGAAGAATTTACAGCTAATTCCCTCCAGGCTATTTCAACCCTTAAATTATACCCAAGAAGAAAAAAGGAGGAAAAAAAAATGCCATTCCAGGCGTAGTAGGGAAGTAAATGGTACAGCAGATTTGATCATTTTGGCTGGGGGGGGGGGGATGTGTGAAAAATTTAAAGCTTAAAGGGTCTTTGGCAGACTGCTCACAAATAAATGGAATGTGTGAAATAATTTAATGACAGAAAACTGTTCAGGGCCGTGGGGGCTGCGGTGCAGTGGAAAATGAAACACGTTGGAAGAGATGTAGCCTGGGTTTTTTGCGTGAGAGGGTTGAACTTGCTGCCTTCTGACCTGAAAAATGGGGGTATTTGCACCCCAAAGCCAAGTGGTGGAGTTGGCCTCAGGAAAAGTTGTCCCAGGATGTGGTGGTACTGATAGGGAGAGGGGTTTGCAGCATCCCCTGGGGAAGAGACAGGCTGGCAGTTGGCTGAAGTGACCGTCTGGGGTAGCAGGGATGGTGCTGGGCAAACACCGCACTCTGGATGAGAATTTTGCAAAGAAAGGCCCCAAACTGGGTGTCCAGAGGGGAGACTGAGCATGGCTGGCAATAAAGCCCATCCCTGAAAGACATGCCAAGGTGGGATCTGTGAGTGGGTGAGCTGCTGGGGTTGTCAGTGCTGGTTGATCTGGAGCACTGCTGCTCTGAGGCCGTTTACTGTGCACTAATGGAGCTTGTCAGTCAAAACCAAAGCCTTGGTGGAAATCGAGTGAAAATTACCTCTTTACTGAGCTCAACAGCAGCTGTGGGAGGCTGGGGGCCCTGCCTGTGTAAGGCAAGCCCAGCATCAAGACTGAGACCCACTGAGTCCTTCCTATGGAAAGCTAATGGAAGCACAGAGGGAAAAGGCAAGAGTCAGAGAAGGGGCTTGGTTGGTGCCCAGCTGAACCAGCAAGGCTCTGACCCGGGGGTGGTGGTGCCTTTGCAGATGGGGCAGGACCCTTCACTCCCAAGTTCTCAGTGTGGCACAGCCCAGGCTTGCCAGCATTGGTGCTCCCACAGGGAGAAGGGTTTGGGGGTGACTGCCAGCAGCCCATGGCATCCGTAGGGCACAGCACTGCTCCCAGCAGCACTGCCTGAGGCAGGACAGCCCAGAGAGGAGGCTGGAGGTTATCCAGGCCACATCCAGCACCCCAAAACTCATCCACATCACAAGTGAAAAGTCTGCTGTCTTTCCTAACACTCTGTGGCAATTGAAGGCTTTTTTTTGTGGTGTACATTGGGCCCATCTTGCTCTGTGCAAAGCCCCTGCGCCTCCCTCTCCCCATCCTCCCCCGCATGTCATCTTTCGTTATTCAGTAATGTTATCCCCCCTGTTTTCCCCCTTTCCCTGCATTTCTTTTCCTTTCAGCGGAAATTGTAATCAGTGGAAGATAAATACAGGGAAGGTGGCTGGGGGGAAGGCTCAGGAGCCCCTCTGACCTCAGGGTTGGCCAACCAAACTGGTCCCTCCAGCACAAATGAACCCCCAAATTATACCTGACAAAGGCGAGGGTTTGGCTTTCTCCATAACCTCCCCAAGCACTGCTTTGGGATAGAACAGTGATGGTGGGAAGGTGGTTTTAACTTTGTGCAATTACAAACTCTTATTCCTGGAAGCCCATCGGGCTGGGGAACTGGTTTCCAATTCCTCCATCAAAATGTCAGCAGGTCTGGTTCAATCCAAGTCCCGCTGATGGCAGTGAGAGGACAGGGCGTCTTCAGGGGACTCAACTCATCCCTCTTCCCCTTCCTTTTCTGATGCCACAGAGGACTTAGCCATGCTCACTTTTGGGAAGCTGATTTGGGGTTATTAAAGTATCTCTGATAGAAGGGATCCAGCCTGACTGTACATTGTAAACCTGTCAGACACTCAGCACCAGCAATTAGGGTGGTGTTTGTCTGGTGCCACAAGCCTGCAGTGCCTGAGCTAATGAGGAAAAGATGTTGATGCATTACCAAGGCTCATCCCTCAGAGGAGCAGAGGATTCAGGCAGGCACTCCATGTGTGGAGCTGGCTCCCTGCCATACAGAGATGGCCTGTAAAAGGTGTGGAAGGTCCCTCCATTAAAAACAGCAATAGGAGCTGAACAAAATGCCCCAAAGCTGGCATGGCCCAGGGTTTGCAGGTCTCCAAAAACCCAGGAACCACTGGTGCTCGGACACATCCTGATCCAGCTCCGGTCTTAAACCTTGATCCCAGCACGCCTGCCAGCCTCATAGGGGAAGCACTCAGCACCACTTGTCTCCTGTGGCTGTTTAGCTCTTCCTTCTCTGAGTTTGGGGAGATAAAGACCAGCCTTTATCCACAAATGTGGTCAGGTTGTACAGAACTGGATTGAGAATTAATTTCAAAAAACTTTCCTCCTCCTCCTTTCTTTCAGCCAAATTAGAGTGGGTGAGAGAAATCATCACTATGGAGAAGTCCTATAGCCAGGTTTAAATTGAGGATGAAGCCAAAGGGGGGTTATAAATTTTATTTATAAATTTCTCAGGGTTCTGTTGAAGTCATTGCTTGTTTGGTGAGGGGCAGTGGGTGCCCTTGTGACTACGCCTTTTGAACCAAACCCTGATCTAACATTTCCTCAGAAGCCCTATGGCATGGTCATAAACCCACACGGAAACCTCTCACCCTTGTTACATTCTGTAGACCTTTCCCAGCCTGATGGTTCCCATTTCAGTCCCAAGCTCCCAGAAAACTCAGGGACAACCATGGCTGGACTTCATGTATTTTAATCCAGCGTTAGCTCGCTGAAGGAAAACAGGACCAAAAAAGGAGTTTAACTAAAAGGGGCAACTGGAAAGCAGAGACTGGCAGAACATTTGAAGCTGCAGGAACAAGTGCTGGAGGGAATTCTGAGAATTTTATTTGTGAGCCTTTAAACACAATTGGTGGCAAAGGGCAGCCTGTGGTTTCCTGGCTGGGGAAAGGGTCACAAACCCACACATATTTCAGGCACTGTCCATCATGTCTTCACCCAACCAAGAAGGACGTGTCCAAAATTTAAGATCACATTGACCATTGCTGATGGTCAACCAAGGCCAAGTTGTACCTACAGCAGACCCAGACACCCAGAGAAATGCCAGTGGCTGCAGAGAGGCCTTGGGAGAATGGCGTAGTTGGGCACATAGGGCTACTAGAGACTTGAAAAACTGTTGGACATTTCATGGCTTGAATTATTCAGAGTTAAGGTGCAAGGAAGTTTTTCTGGCCTTAAAGATCTTGGAAATTTCCTCTTGCTCAACAGCTTGATGATGTCTTAGAGTTAATATCCCTTCCAGTAGATTTTGTTTGTTACTCAAGCGTTATCTGAAAATGCTGCACTTACTAAATAAGTATCACGATTAATATTATTAGAAAGTATTTAATTTGTGAGCATACTCAGGGAGTGCTGAGTTCTGCCACCCTGGCCTCTGCAATGATATAGAGCAGAAAGCCCCAACATACCCCTGCCATGAATCAGAATGTCATAAAATTATTAACATTTCAAATAATTCCAAAATGCTTTCCCACCAGTAGGTACAGATTGGATCCAGATGCTTTATTAAGAGAAAGAATCATTAACCAGTACCTCCACAAGGGAGAACGACAGCAAGCTGTGCTCCCCATGAAGCCTTTGCAGGCAGCTGACTGGGTGTCTCGGAAAAAGGCTTCATAAACTTGCCCAAACCTTATGATATTAGTGACAAAGAGGAGATTAATCTCAGCCTGGCTGACAGCCCAAGATCAATACTGAGAAACCAGACTACACCCTCAGCTTCATGTTTCCATGAGCCAGCAAAGCCAGAAATAAACACTGCGGAGGCTGAGCCCTGCGAGACGCGGTGCCGCTCGTTCGGAGCTCTGACAACCAGGGTTGGAAGAGCAGATGCTTGGCTGCAGTCCTGTGTCACCTTGGGGACATACCACAGCTGGGGCCTCGGGGGTGCTGGAGGTGGGAGCTGAGACCCACATCTTGGGGGTGTTTTGGTGCTTTTGGTTTCATCGCCATTCATGAAAGCTTGACTTAAAGTCTTAGCAAGAGCTGAGCCCCAGTTTGGATCAAGTGCAGGACCAGAATACACTGATACTGGTATTCAAAATCTGGTCCACATGGTTTTAGCCAGAGGTGAAACCACCACAGGCCTTGGTGAATTCTGGGGTTAACCCTGAGCTCCAGCAGGTCCCAAAATAGGCTTTGAATCTCATGGACATCACAGGGTTGCACAGTTGCAGCTCCCCAGGGAGTCGCAGGTGCCTGGAGGGAGCATAGCTGGCACAGAGCAGGACACTGCAGACCCCCAGGAGGGCTTGAGCTTGGCTGGGTCATGGGGTCTCACATGTGTCAGGCTCTCATGTGCCCTCTGTCCTTTCCCCACAGGCGAGAGCCTGAGCCCAAGCTGCGGGGCAGCCAAGAGGAAGAAGAAGCAGAGGAGGAACCGCACCACCTTCAACAGCAGCCAGCTGCAGGCTCTGGAGAGGGTCTTTGAGAGGACGCACTACCCCGACGCCTTTGTGCGGGAGGAGCTGGCGAGAAGGGTCAACCTCAGCGAGGCCAGAGTCCAGGTGAGCACAGGTTTGTGTGGGAGAAAACAACACCCTCTGCCTTGCCCCCAGGCAGGAGGAGCAGGCACTGTCCCCTCCCTTGTTTCATGCTGCATGTCACCGTGACCCATAGGGCAGATGCTTGGGACATCCCTGCTCGCACTGGGTCCCCACTGACCACCTTTCCCCCCTGCCACAGGTGTGGTTCCAGAACCGGAGGGCCAAGTTCCGCCGCAATGAGAGGGCGATGCTGGCCAACAGATCGGCATCGCTGCTCAAATCCTACAGCCAAGAAGCAGCCATTGAGCAGCCCATGGCACCACGACCCACTGCACTGACCCCGGAGTATCTCTCTTGGACCAGCACCTCCCCGTACAGGTAGGTGGAGGTTCTGGAGGAGCTGGGGGGAAGGTGGCCATGGGGCAGGGCTGCCTAGAGACCGCTCCAGGGCTGCAGGAATGCAGCTTTGTGCCACTGCTGGGATTTGGGGAGTTTTATGAGGCCGAAAGGAGCTTGTCTGACTTGGCTTTGGGAACCATTTCAACTCTCTCTGAGCATCCGCTGCCCAACACTGAGCAGGCTTCCCTGTGTCCCTGCATTTTGGGGCTGGAGCAGGCATCTTGGTCTTCGCAAGGGATTTGCTTGGCCTCGTGCTGACCCTTCCCACATCTCGGCACAGGAGGTGGCATGGGTCCCTTCTGGCTCCCAGCTGTTCATGTTCAGCCATCACATCCAAAAGCACAAAGCAGGGCCTCCTGGTGCATAGTTTGAGGGGTTCCCACATCCATCCAAGCACATAAAAATGCTGAAGCCTTGGCTGTTCTTGTGAGAGAGGGAACAGCCAGCCTGGCCTGGGAAGCCAGCAGGATCACAAAGGGCATGGGGACTTCTCCATGGGCCATTGCCTCATTCCTCCCTGCTCCCTCCCCGCAGCACTGTGCCCTCCTACAGCTCCAGCGGGACCGCAACGCCCACCCAAGGGGTGAACATGGCCAACAGCATCGCCAGCCTGCGCCTCAAAGCCAAAGAGTTCAGCCTTCATCAGAACCAGGTGCCGACCGTGAACTGAGCAGGGCAAAGCCCATCCCGTGGCCTCCTCCAGGATACAGCGTGGAGCTCCTGTGCTGGTCCAGGACAAATCCGCTGCCTGCCCAACACACATGCCACTCATCCAATGTCTCAGCATCTTCTCTCCTCTTCCCTTCCCTTCTGAAGGTAGAGTCAGTCCCAGGCCGAAGTGGCACATAACTATAGCCACATATGGAGCGAACTTGGTTAGAAACTTGCTTTTCCGCACACCCTTATAATAACGGCTATATATACACACATACCCCCCACACGCTCTTTGAGGACAAACAGACTTGCCAAGGGAACAAGAATTTGCTTCCAAACATGGAAGGATCTTGAACTGTTGGATTTGACCAATTTGGGTATCTTGCCCAGAGAGCCAAAGAGTTATTGGGTCTTCTCCTCCCGCAGGGACAGTGTGGGAGGATCAGGAGCCCCCCTTTCCACCAGGCTGGGACTTGCAGCGCTCAACTGCGTGTGCCAAAGCTGATCCATGTGTTCGTTTCTTTGTGCAACCCCAGCCACGGTGCGGGGTTTGGGACTTCCCAAAGTTTGGGACTTGGGGAAGCTGATGGCTCACCCATGCCATGGCCAGTCTCGGCCAGCCCTCTGCACTGTTGCTGCCTGCATTTAGGAACTGCCTATGCTGATGGCATCAGGCTTTGTCCCTTCCCAGAGGGACAAGCAGAGCTGAAGCATCTCAACAGACCCGCCTGCAGCCTGTGAGCTCTCCCGTGAGCTGGGGATGCATCGCCAATCCCCAAGCAGGCACTGCTGCCCTGCCTCGGTGGATTTGCCAGCGATTCTGCAGAGCCCCAGGTCATTGAACCGTCCCAGGGAATGAGAAAATTGGAAAAAGCTGTTGGGTTTCAGCTGAGTAGGCGGCTCCCAGTGCTTCGTGCCAACGAAGGCTTCGCCTTCCGGAGGCACAGCCTCCCCGTCGGCAGCTCCGCAGATGTGCTTGGGGGTCTGGGGCTGGCAGCTCTGTGGGGGGAGGCTTTTTTGGTTTTGCAGAAAGGAAATGGTTTCCCCCTCATCCCACCCTGCTGCGCAGTCTAATGAGGCTCCAAGGTGGGATGTGCAGGGGGATGGACACAGGGTGGGCAACCTGGCCCTAATCCATGGGGCTGAGCTGTGGAGAGACACAGCCCCCTTGTTTCCTTGCCATTTCCACAGCCGGAGTGGTGGAGGTGTGGTGTCCCTGTGGACAAAGCCCACTGGAAATCAGATCACCCTTTCCTCACCCACTGGAAAGAGCCACCAGCCAAGCATGGGAACACCACCAGCTCAGAGGGGTGGCCTGGACAGAGAAGACACCAGCCCTGCATCCCTGGAAGGGGTTGGTTTGGGGGCTGCAGCAATACAGCTGAGGACAAATAGAGCAATTGCTGAGGTGCCTCCTCCAGGTAAACATCCTCTGGTTGGTGACACTGAGGGTGCCAGTGCCACAGCTACAAAGTGCCCACCTGAGTCCCCACAGCTCTCAGGAGCATCCTCTCCCACTCCCACTGGGGCTCTCACTGCAGCTGCCTGTGGGACCCAGTGGCTGTGACACTGGGGCCTTCAGCTGCACCCCAGGCAATGCCAGCGTGGGGGGACTCATCCAGCACCCAGAGCTGGAGACATGGTGGGAGAACCATCTCCTCTGCCTGGAGGTGAACCAGCCCCTCCATCCTGCCTCCAGCCCCTGCCCTCTCTGCTCTACAGTGCAGCTCTACAGAACAGCTACCTTCTCCTCCTCAAGCTTGGCAGGCAGGGAGAGGGCACAGCCTGACTGACACTGTCCACCTCATCCAGAGAGCAGTGTCACCCTAAATACCCACCCTCTGCCCCCATCTCTATTTCCAGGGCTGGTATCCCTCCCATTTGTCATGCCAGAAGAAGAGCACACAGCTCCCCACACTGCACACAGACCTGCCAAGCCAGGGGGAAGAGGGATCCACTGTGGATCAAATCATCCACCCTGAGAAACACCACTTGGGGCAGGAGGAGGGGGCTGGGGGGGTCCTATTCCCATGGAAAGCACAGGGCTCTTTTTTCAGTTATACAAGATGAAACCACAGGGATATAAATGTCGCTGCCTCTTTGAGAACATTAATGAAAATAAACCCATTTAATAGTTTGCAGATGCTGTTTCTGTAAACCTAAAAAAAGCAGGGAATAAATATTTCTTCACTAAATATCTATATGTGTATATATATTTGAAAACATTTGCTCCTAATCTTAGGGCCCCTCCTTTGCTGTGCTTTTGGCAGCTTATCACAGCTTGTCAGTCAATGCTGAACTCACCAAGAAGAGATACAAATTGCACCCATGGAGGGGTAGCAGGACCGAGGGATTATTGTAATCTAAGCTCTCTTTCGCCCTTTCTATTTGTACATTTCAATTACTTGTAACAAGATCCATGGTGGATTTGTTTTTTTCTTCTGCATGTCTGTGTTTTGGAAATTTTTTGTAAGGTTTTTGTAAAAACAACTCTTGTGAAATAATGGAGGAATAAATATTTTACTGAGTAGAGATGTGTCAGTGCATGTGATAGGGACCTGAATCTTCCATCACCAGCCACTGTGGTTTCTCCACCTGCCCTGGACAAGCAGCCTGGGCAGAAATTGAATTAAGAGAGGTAGCAAGGAGGGTCAGATTCTGCACAGACATTGAACTGAAATAAACCAAAGAGTAGAAATAAACCATCAGATTGTAGAGTGCTTACAAGGAAGCAAAGGTCCACAGATGCAGAGCAGGCACTGAGCACCCAAACCAGGAGGAATCAGTGGCCAGGCAAAGGTGATACCAAATAGTTGAGCCAGCCAAAGTTAAACAGGGTTCCAGGAGCTCACAGTGCTGAGCTATCACGCAGCAGATTTAATGCAATGTGGAGAGGTGTGAAGATGTGCCCAGGGGAAACTGCCCAGCACATGCTCAGACTGAAAGGCAGCGAGTCAAGTGGAGGAATTGCTAGGAAAGGATTAGAGAGCAAGGCAGAAAGTGCCCTCACAGCACAGAACAGGCCTGAAATCCACCGCCCCAAGATATTGCAGAGATCAAAGGTACGGTGCGTTCAGAGAGGGTGAGAAAGTTAATCCTTGCAATGTGGCAAGGATTCAACTGCCTGTGCAGAAAACTGCTGCCCTGCTGACTTCCAGGAGCTGGGAGAGTTGGGAGGAGAAGGGACACCTGGGTTTCCCTTGTTTCTTTTACTTGCCTTTACCTGCTGAGTTGCAGCAGCCTCCTGTCAGGCCAGCTCACATGGTGTCACTCACAGGACGTCTCTGTCACCTCCTCCTCGTCCCCAGGCCATCCTCAATCCCCCCACACAGCCAGGGGAATCACAGCACTATCCCATGCACCCAGAGAGGCTCAGCTCCATGAGAGCTACAGGATCAGCTCCCTCCCAGCAGCAACCTTTGTCCCTCCCATCACTATTGGGTGGCCATTGGGACACGTGGATCCTGTGGATTGCAAGGCTGAGGAGGGAAGGACCCCTAAACATTCCAGAAAAGCATTCCAGCTTTCCCTAGAGAGGAGCAGGGCTCATCCCATATCATCCCTGCAGCACCCAGCAGAAGTGAATCCCCATACTGGACATCATGCCAGGCCCACCACAGTCCCACACACTTGACCATCCCTGCCAAACTGCTCTGCTACTGCTTTGCAACCACTGATTTATTCATTCAGTGAGTGGCTTGTAGATCATTAAGGCCAATTGCCCAACAAAAATATCACCCAAGCAGCATCCTCATGTCCTCAGCACGTGGCCAGTGCAGGGCATCCCTCTGGAGAGCATCCAGCCCCAAGCCAAAAGACCCTTGGATGTGATGAACTTAAAAATCCCAGGGCAGATTCCTCCAGTGACTCATTACTCTTGACTGTTGGAAATATGTCACTTATTTCCTGCCTGAACTGTCCCAACTTCAGCTTATTTTCCACTAGAGCAGAAGGTCTCAGCCCATGGTCAGTCAGCTCCCAGGAGCTGATGGACATCTGAGGGGTCTCAAACCAGGAGACAGACAAGCGTGGAGAGCTGCAGCTCACCTGGCAGGGTCTGCCCTCCACAGGGAGGGAGATACTGGGGGAAGGCTGTCAATGAAGAGGAGCTCAAAGGCATTGTGCAACCTCTCTTCTTCCAGGGCAGGAGCATTTTTCCTCCCAGGAAGGGCACATCCATCACCAGTACTAATTCTGGCAGGAGAGCTGGTCTTCATCCATGCACTACAACTTTGAGTGTAGGGGAAGGTTGCAAAGACATTTGCAAACTGTTTCCTTCCTCAGAGCAGTTGGTTTTCAACCAGGTGATTCCAAAAGGGCGGGTCTCAGGTGATGGGAGGAACTTTCTGGACCCCCTTTCCTCGTTTTTGACCACACAGCCTGACACTTGTGCATGACTTGCTGACTGATGAAAAGTTAAAGTTTGCCCCTAGAATATTTTAACGAGAACAATTTTGTGTTGTCATCAGCATCGGCTGCTACAGCAGCAAGACAAAACAGAGCTCACAGGGACACCCGCCTGGTTATCCCCATGCAGAATGAATTACAGGCACATCGCGGTTACAGTATCCTCCTTTCCCGTTATCCTTGCGCTGCTGAGCCCTTCTCCCTCTGGTGGCAACGGGAAGGTCTGAAGACCCTCTGAGTCCTGCTGGCACCATCTAAAAACTGCAGAAACACATGTTCCCATGACAGCAACGTGCCACCTCCCAGCAGCCGAGCCCCTCCTGCCCTTTGGAGCGATGCTCCTTTCCTGGGGGTTGCGATGCTCACCTCAAACTCTACATTCCATATGGAAGGAGCATCTCCTCCCTGCAGCAGGTAATTTGCTCGCTGCTGCTTCTTTCCAACCCCACAGGGAAGCAACCTAAGGCAGCAGAGAAGCTGGATGGTAGCTGTGCACAGGGGGTGTGATGCTTTATAGTTACTTGGGAAGAAGGGAGGAAGCAAAGGTTCCTTTTGTAGCTGGTGTCACAAAGCCCAGGAAGAGTTATCACGTATAAGGAAAAAAACCTGCATGGAGATGCACAGCCTTGCATCCACACACCACGACTTCAGAAGCAGGGGAAGTTTGCAAGGATGTTTGCAAACTGTTTCCTTCCTCAAACCGGTCTGTTTTCAACCAGGTGACTCCAAAAGAGCAAGTCTGAGGTGATGGGTGGATCTCCCTGGAACCAGCATCGCATCTGCCTGCTTTGGAGAGGCTGATGGGCACTGGAGCAGATACCAGCCTCCCCTCCCTCAACCCGTTCCCTAAGGAACGGCACCCTCCCTCCATCCTAAACACCTCCATGCGCACCGCCAGCTCTCTGGCCAGCAGACGGGGGGCGGTGAATCGGTGGGTGCGGGTCCCCGGGCAGGGTCCCTGTGTCCCCCGCAGGGTCCCGCAGCCACACGAGGGTGCTGCAGCCCCGCGCAGCGCAGCCCGCGGGACCCGGCGGGCCGGGGGCGAGCCCCCAGCGCTCTGCTCTGCTCCGCACCCGGCCTTCTCCTCGCCCCTGTCTGGGGGTCACCCCCACGTCTCAAGCAAGGGACGTCTCACAGCTCAGCCCCCTGCTTAGGAAACGCCGGAAAAAGTTATCCCGATGCCAACTTCATCCTCGTGTGCCAGAGAGCAGCAGGGAAGCACCGTTATCTTCACTTCTGAGTGCCCATGCCTGTAGAGCTGGCTCCTCTCATTCTCTCTACAAGTCACAGGAATCTCAATTCCTCAAGAGGAATAAGGGGATTTGTGTATCAAAATCCCATCTGCTAGAGGGAATGGGAGATTTTGGGAGGGCAGAAAAGGAAGAGAGATCTGTGTTAAAGGAGAGCTGCCCAAAGAGGAATCTTGGTCCAGATCCCACCAGGGAAAGGTCTGGATGAAGAGAGACCAGAGGTGGTCCAGGGATGGATCCAGACTCTGGATGAAGGGAGTAGTGCAGGCAGGTAAGGAAGAGGTGTGTCCAGTGCTCAGGGGTAGGAAGGACCCTGGGGCTTGAACCACCTGAAAAAGGGAAAGTGGGTTGTGCTGGATGTCCACTTACTTTTCTCTCAGTTTCAGACACCTTGAGGAAAGACACGTACTGGTTGTGTGAACCACATTCACACATTTAACCACAGAAGGAAGGAATGGACCTTAAAGATCACCTGCTCCCAACCCATTCTGCCATAGGCATGGACAGCTTGAATTAAACCAAAGTTCTCATCCAACCTGGCTTTGAACTCTGCCAGGGCTGGGGCATCCACAGCCCCATGGGCAGCCTGTACCAGGCTCATCACCTACACAGTAAAAAAAATTGTCCTAATGTCCAACCTAAATTTCTCCTCTTTCAATTTGTACCTGTTTAAACTGTTGTTCTGCAGTCCCAGGTGGGTTTCACAGCGCTGCCAGTTTTCCTGTTTGAGCCAGGTGTGAAAAACAAGTTGTTGGCCATACAAAGCACACCAAACCCCAGAGACTGCTGGGTGCAACCACTGTCCTTGCTCTCCTGGAGCAGCAGCAGACACTGGGGACATCCTTTGCCCACACCGATGCCAGAGCTGGAATTCGGGAGCTCTGGGCTTCAGATATTACGTAGGAAAAGGCAGGGATGCCCTCCACATGCAGCAACCACTGGCAGTGTCCAGGGGAGAGCCAGTGGCTCTGATAACCCAGTCCCAGGAGAGCCCTGATGGGACTGCTGCTGCCCAAGCAACCGAGCCCAGCTTGGTCCTGCTTCCCCCAGACTTCCACAACACTTCAAAATAAGTGCAATGCTTGGGCCTCTCTCAAGTTTGCCTTGTAGGCTTTTTGTGTTTGTTTTTTTTGAGCCAGGAGAGTTCACATTCCCAAGCTTTCCCCTGCAGCCAGTACGCAGAGTTTATTTTTTTTTTTTTAATATAAAAAGAAGAAAGCAGAGCTTTGCATGTAACCTCAGCTTCCCTGAGCAGGGCATCAGCCTCAGGCACTGGACAGGCAGCAGAGAAGAGGCTGAAGCAGCTGGCAGATCTGGGGGTTGGAAGGGTGTTCTGTAGCCTCCCTTCTTCCTTCTCATGCCAAAATCTCCATCCCAGCCACATCTCCAACCACAGCAACATGTACTGGAGAGAGTCCATTTTATAAAACCACTGCCTTTCTCATTTGAAAACAAACAGGGAAAAAAAACAACCAAGTGGAGCCATTTTATGAAACTAACACAGACAGTGACAGGGCAGCACGCCTCAACCATCAACAACTTAAGAAAATATGGGAAAACCAGAGAAATGAAGCATTTGTTTCCCAGAAACCTAGTGCAATAAAAAGGGGGCTACTTATCTTGGAAAATACAAGCAGCTCTTTTACAAGTCCTAAGAACAGAAAGAAGAGGAACCACATCTTACCTGAGCTTCTCCAGCCCTCCAGGATTTTTTTTGGGTGAACACCAAGCTTTGTAACAACTTGCTACTCAGGGAAGGAAACCTGAGCAGGACTGCTTGTAATTCCCAGCTCTGTTGAATTTAAAGGATCAGCATAAATAATGCACACCTAGAAAAGAGGTTCCTCTGCAGGGCAGGTGAGTGCAGAGGAAAGGGATGTCTTTTTAGAAGTCCCAGGACACTCCAGGCTCTACCGTGGGGTTTAACATCCTGCTGAGGCTGGACCCAGCTGCTGCCCAGCTGCATCTGCTGCTCCCGAAGGAAGGATGTATCAGAGCACAATGATTTGTTTTTATTGGGAATATTTGCTTCCTGCCACCAGGATGCATGTGCAGCAGCAGAGAAACATACAGAAGTTCAAGACCTTGTGCACCATGTGAGGCAGAAAAGACTTGTTAAGAGGGGTCTGTGTTACCCAGACATTTGTGTGAAGGAGAAGTGGCCAAGAGTGAACTGCTGAACCTGCAATCCTGCCCACCTTCCTCACAGTGGGAGAGCAAAGAGTTCCACTCCGAAACTTCACCACACAGCTCAGCCTGAGGCTACAACTGCACTGGGATGGAGTTACTGGTACAGAAACTGGCTGAACATCAGTCTGAGCAGGTGTGCCCCCAGTGCTCAGTGAGGTCTCAGCAAGAGCATCTCTGAGGAGAGCAGGGTCAAGGGCACGGCCTTAGTGCACAGGACAGGTGGAAGGGGAATTTATTTTCTACTCATTCTGGCTTGTTCCTGTGATGTTATTCTAATTCTGTGTTGTCCTCAGAGGAGGAAGGAGGCACTGGAGAGCAGAGGTTTCTCCTGCCTTCTCCTCCAGAGGGATGCTCCATTGCTGCTGCTGCTGCTGGCACCTGGACAGCTGTGTGGGCGTTTGTCACCATGCAATCCCCTGGTCCCAGCCTCTCCTCTCCAACATGACACTTTTGGGTGACACTGCAGAGCAGCAATACTCCCTTCAAAGCCCCTCTGCTCATTTCCAGAGCTTTCTGCAAACACCAGCTGGTCCAGGCTGTGAATAGCGTGGCAGCAGTGGACAGCAGGAAACAACTGAAAGAAAACACCCCTAAGGCAATCACAGCACATTTCCCAAATAGCAGTGGCCATTCCTCGGCCAGAGAAAGGCTACAAACAGAGGGGGAGAAACTCAGTCTGATGCCCTGGGGCCGTTTTCAGGTATTGGTGGCATGTGGACTAGACTGCCCTTTGGGAGAAAACTCAGTCTGCAAACCACCTGCTTTGTGCCAGCATTTTGGACTTTCCTGAAGTCCCAGAACTTTGTGTCTGGCAAATGTGTTCAGGCTCTGCGTTCAGGCTCTGTCTCCAGGGTAAAGGATTCCTCCTGGCTTCTCCAGGCACGTCACTCTGCATCTTGCTGTGGTGAGGCTGAGATGGAAAAGCCACAGCTGCTGCTGGCTGCGAGTTGCCAGGAGCTAGCAGGGTTCTGCCTGCAGTGAGGCTCCTGGCAGGGAGCTCTGTCCCATGACATGAGACAAGTTGGCACTGGGAGCACTGAATGTTTCAATGGCTTTGCAGCATCACTCCTGAGATTTTGACTTCCCTGCTATGCTGCCTGGAAGGCACGTGCCTCCTGTCCTCCCTGGTGGAGAGGGAACATGAGGGACTAAGTCCTAAGGGACTCACATTCCCAGAGATGCATGTGGCTGGGCAGAAGAAAAGTGGCTGCTTTATAACCTCCACTGCCAACCACATCTGCTGACTAAAAGACTTTGTGGGACCCTGTGTGATTTTCCCTGCCTGATTCATGGGATATTCATGAGCAGGAGGAAAAGGCACATCTCTCCTGTCATAGTTCCAAACACAGAAAACCTTTCCTTCAATGACCCCTTCCTCGAGGGGTAGTCCATGTGCTTTCCACCTCTCATCCTCAGCAGGAGAGAGAGAAATCTGCCTCCACATCCCCTTCCTGCGTGTCCCTTCTGTCTGGTGACTTCTCTGACAAATTCTGATGGCAGTAGAATTTCATCAAGGCTGCACTGAACATCCTCAACGGTGCAGGTGACCTCCCTGGTGACATCTCACACACACACACACACACACTCCCACTCACAGGGGGGACCAGCAGAGTCAGGATGAGGGGGTTTGGGTGGTCAGTCTCTCTGGTTGTTACCAGTATGGGGTGGTGGCCAGGAGGATCTGCAGGGCCATGGAGAAGCAGGGCAGCTGGGCCACACTGTAGGCCACAGAGCGTGTGGGTGCCCTCAGCTGCAGGAGGTAGGCAATGGTGTGGATGATCCGTCCCACGCAGAAGATGAGGAAGTGGATCCTGGCCACTGTGGGACTGGGATCCAGCAGGGAGTAGATGGCTCCGAGAAAGAGGAAGGGAAAGATGTTCTCCATGTCGTTGCGGTGGGCTCTGAAAAGCGAGATAAGGTTATTCCTTCCCACCGGAATTCCCTGTTTTGTCTCATTCCTTCTAGCCAGAGTACCCATCCCCATGATGCCCCTGGGCCTCTCCATCACTGGATGTGGCAGACACAGCCCCAAAAGCATCGGTTCTCCCTTGCACACAGAGGCAGGAGAATTTCAATTTAGAGGCAGAATTTCACACCCTGTGTCTCTCCCTTGGGACACTGAGCTCCTGAAACTTTCTCTCCGTGACTGGGCCGCCTTTGCCACAGCAGATGACAGCTTGAGGGTTGGAGCTTTCAAACAAACCGAGCAAAACAAAGACCCAGAGAAGCTGCAAAAAGCTCAAAACTGGTGTGGTGCCAGCACGGCATGGCCCCAGATGTGGCCACGCTGCACAACAAAAGGCAGTTCCAGACCACAGCTTCTCCAGTGGAGAAACTCACAGGATGAGAGGGTTTGTGGTTTCACCTCTCTCCATAAATGCATCCAAAGGGGACTGGGGAGGAGTGGCCGCACAATGTGTCAGCAGCACCTGGGTAACAGTGCCACAGCATGGCTGGAGGGGACGCTGTGGCCATGTGGTGACACATCAGCACTGATGGGGCCAAACCCTGTGCTGCAGCTGAACCTGCACCTGCTGGGGTGTCACAGCATCACTGTCACTGCCACCATCCACCGCCACTGGAACAGGATCTGCTCATGGCATGAGTGTGGGCTGTGTCCCTCCTCCCCCAGGCACCATCCCCTGAACAAACCCCAAGGACCTGGGGGCTCAGCAGGGCTGGAAGGACAAATGGAAGAAGGAGGAGAAAGGAGAGAGCTGAGAGGCAGCCAGGGGCCTCTTTAAGAGGCAGGGGGTAAATATCCTGCCCTGCTCTGTCCCTGCCTGCACAGACCCTTGGCTCTGCTCCCCTCCAGACAAAGTCTGACATGAAAAGCTGGAACCGCCCTTGCTCTGGGGAAACAACTTAGATTGAATCTGCCTTCTCCAGCGCTGCAAACAGATCAGCAAGGACGGACTCTGAGACCTTTAGATGCCCAAGTCAGATCCCAGGCTGCCCCAGGTTTTTGCTGCAGCTCCAGTTATTTATTTTTATGGAAGTTTGTTTATTCTGAATAATCAAAAGAAACCTATGATTATTATTTCTGCTATTATTTTCTTTTTGCTAGGAAGGAAATGGATCATTTTCCACCCTCCTGCTCCCCCTGGCAGTCTGACTATTAGGTGGCACTGGTTGTTTTCTAAAGCAAGTGCTGGAGGCAGTGGGACATGAGCAATGAGGTCCCCATGCAGAGCCAGGGCTCAAGGAGAGCAGGGCACAGCTCCAGTCCCTTTCCTGTACATAATCAGCAATCCAGCCTAACACCTGAGGCACCCCCTTCAGTAATGGGGACAGCAAATGAAGCCCAGGGCTGAATAACCCCATGTTGTGCCTCTGAGAAATTGATTCTCACAGAAGAGGAGTAACATTCAGAGTTTGCCCAATCAGAGAGGCAAAAGGTATTGCAATCCTGTTCAGCCTCTTCCCAAATCCCCAAAAAGGGCAGCTGCCTACAGCACTGGGACCAGTCACTCTTTTGTCTGTCCAAGCTGTGCAGGGGTCTGGGGTCCTGTCAGAGCAGGACACAAGGAGCCCTTGAGTGTGGGTATGGGATGAGATGAGACACTGGGAGCCTGTGGGACTTTGACCACCTGGGAAAGAGTTAGAGTTGGATGTTAGACACAAACCCAGATCCTTCTCTTGCCCTTTGCTCGAGTGCACACCATGCTCCTGTTAAAGATTAAATTGCTCTAGTGCGCAGGGTCCCACCGCAGAGCTCGAGGCAGTCTGACCATCCAGAATATTACTTGGTTAGGGAGCCCTTTAGCTTCCCAGTTCTTCTTTGCCAGCAGCTGGTGCAGAGGGGATGGTGGCACCAGGAATGCTGGCAAGCAGAGGGAATGCTGGCAGCAGAGGGAATGCTGGCACCGCTCACCTGCGGCACCGCTCCACGTCAGGGTCCTCGCGGCAGAACTGCAGCCCCCCGTTGCGCAGGGCGTCCTCCGGGTTTGCAAATGCCTGTAAGAGAGAGTCCCCCCTGCTTACTGTCCTCAGGAACCTCACAGGTAAAAGCTTTGCCTCCAATCTTGAAGTCCTGCAGGGATTTTTACCTGCCCCAATTTGTTACCACTCTTCACAAAAATGAGGGTCACTGCACTTCCATGCACACCGTGCTGGGGGTTAAAACCTGCACCTCCCTGGGAGTTATCCTTGTCCTCCAAAAAACCCAATGATGCCTGCTGAACAGGTCCCAAATTGAGAGTTTCAAGAGCTCCCACCCCACCCCAGTCCACTTCTTCCCATGAAACCCATTTAGAGGAGATTTTGCCAGCCAGTGAGATCACTGCTGGCAGAGAGCTTGCAGACACAGTGCAGCCTCCAAAAGATAACCAGGACTGACAGATTAGAGAATATTCCCTGGCTGGCTTTTTGGCAGTGGCACCATGTGGCTTTCCCATGGGGAAATGGGATCCTAATAAAGTTAAAAATGAAAATGATTTGTGTGAGCTCCCCACCTATGCTCAGAAGCTGCTCCTCAGGGACCTGGTTACATCTGACAGCTTCATTTTGCAGCCTGGAAAGAGCCCTGGTGCTTTCTTTAATTATGCTACAAGCCCAAACTGTCCCAGGCCTGGAGCATCATTTAGAATCACAAAGGGAGAAGACAATTCATCAGTTACAACGATGCCAGAGCACAGGGCATTTGTATTCCATCTGAGAGCAGAAATGTCCCTCTCGCTCTACTGATGCAGTCAGAAATTCCTCAAATACTTCAAAAGATATTTTACAGAAAGCTGGGTTTCACCAGGAGTTGGGGTGAGGGTAATAAAAGTCCAGTTGGCCCCAACTCCAGACAGCAGCTGGTCCTCCTGTATTTTTCCCTCCCTGACCAAGAACCATTTCCTCCAGCTATTGTTTCATTCCCCACGATTTGCTGCTCTCCTGGAGCATTCCCATAGCCACTCAGCCTCCAAAAGCTCGAAAGTTTTCTGCTACATTGCAAGAAAAAAGACAATTGCAATGATTTCTTCTTAAACCTTTTTTTTTTCTTCTTCTTTTTTTCCAGACCCTGCAAATTAACTGTAAACAGATTCTTTCCAGAAGCACCTCACCTGCTTGGCATTTTAGATCTGATTATTATTTAGATTAGTTTTCCAAAATTATAAACATCAAGCTACAGATGGTAGAAACAAACAAAAAGGGTCAAAGAGAAGTGAGATATTTATCTGCTGCAGCTATGAAACAAGTTTTGCTTTCAACTGAAGTCAAAGAAAACTCAGCTTGCTTCAGGAAAATTTTGTTGAACTTTACAGGAATAAAAGAAGAAAGAAAAAACACAGAAACCCAAGCAAAGAGCCAGAAAGGGAGGAGAAGGAAAACGAAACTGGATCTTACCTTCTTTCTGAGTCTCACTTGCCCCGTAATGACGGCAACGACATACATTTTTAAAATCAAAATTGTGCTGTAGAACGTGAATGACAGGAACACTTTATTTTCCATCATTTTGGGAGAACGTGCTGCTCGGTCGCTTCAGCACCCAAAGCCAGGGGAGATCTTGGGCTTTGAGAGAGCCCGGCCGGAGGGAGGCAGGAACAGCTGCGTTTAAACACCAGACAAATCCTCTCATTTTCCAGTGAAAGCCCCCAGCTCCTGTACCCCCCGCCAGGCTGCCGGGACAGAAAGGAAACCCCAGCCAGCACATGGAACAGGCTTCCTCCGCTCCTCACACCCTGCCACCACCACCAGCTCCCTGAGGATGAGCCAGGAGGCAGCGCCCTCGAGGGGGGCCTGGCACACAGCTTGACCTCCGATCTCTTTAAACCAGCCCACCACATCCCCGGTCCCACCTCCCCCGGGTGCCCCCAGGGACGGAGCCGCACCGAGCATCCCTCGCCCAGGCGGGCACTGCTCACCCGCAGACCGAAGCTCTCCAGCCCTCGAAGGAGCACTTAGGAAGAAGGTAAGCGCCTGCCTCAGTCGCTTCCAGCCCTGGACTGGAGCCCCCACTCCTCCGCGGCCGCGCTTCCCGTCCCGCCCAGTGAGGCTGAGCCCTCGCTTGGCAAAGGCAGCCAACCCTTTCCTACAGATCCACCTGCCGGGGGATGGACAGGGGACAGAGCTGTCCCTTGGCCCAGCAGCGCCCACCACCCGGGAGCCTGGGCTGCCCCCGCACCCCTGGCTGGGAGGGGAGCCCCAGGAATGATCAGCCTGGAACCCAACCAGGCATATCCTGCACCAGGCAAAGCCCCAAAACTGCAAAAAGTGAAGAGCAGCCTGCCCGCCCCAAAGTCAGCTCGTCCTGGTTTTCTCTGAGAGGATGACCCAAAGCAGCCAGATGGAATTTTGTCCTTGGTTTAGAAAGTACCATGTGAATTTGGAGCTGGATTTTCCTCAGCCATCAAACATTGTGGAGTAAAGAGTGGGATCGAAACCTCTGCAGGCAGCTGGGCTGCTATTTAATGCAAACTTAACTCCTTCTCCGCCAGTGCTAGCAGCAGCAAACCTCAGGGAGCCAGAGGTGTGAGAGCTGACAGAAGCTCTCCAAATTTATTAGAGTGGAAGAGCTGGATTTGGTGTTCATTTCCTTAACACAGAAAAAGAAAAAAAGGAAAAAAGGAAAAAAGGAAAAAAGGAAAAAAGGAAAAAACTTATATACTTGTTTCAGGAAAACAGAAAATTCTTTGCATTTGCCTCTGAATCTTTCTCATGGCCATTCTGCCCTGGTGCTGCAAACCCAAAGACACTCCACTGCTCCATGCAATGCTCTGGCTCAGCCCCATGACATCGGAGTGTGCAGGTGGAAGCACAAAGCAGTGAAGAAAACACAAAGCCAGACATGCAATGGTACCCACAGTGCCACAAACTCATCAAAACTGGATGTAGCTCCTGTGGTTTGTGTTGCCATGGCATGAGGGTGAATGTGGAGTGAGGCCATGCAGTCTAGTTTTTCTACCTGATACCCAGAAAAGTTTTGATAAACCAAAACCTCCTACCAAGAAATGTTCTGTACAACACGCCCACAAATAATGGAAGATTTGATCACAGTTGGTACTGTAGTGGTTAAGAAGGTGTAAAAGCCCCCTCCATTCATATCTAACTGGCAGACAAAATTTTACTTGAAATTCCAGGAACAATTCGACAGATTTGTCCTCCTCTCCTGCCCTACAAAGGTCATCTTTTTTGTTAGTCTTGTGTCCTCAGATATGCTGAGTGTTAACCTGGGAAATTAAGATTGTGATTGCCATTGTATTGTTAGTGCTCTATAAAGCCACTCTGCAGTTCAGGCATTTATTATGGGCAATCCAAAAGAATCATATATGTTACATGCAATAAATTGTGCTATTCCTGAACCCAGCTGGCTCTTTTGAATGTGACCAGGCCTATAGTTCACAGTCTATTCATGCACCTGGCATGGGGCCTAATAGTTATCTTTTTTCAACAGTGCAGAGAGCCTTTGAAAACCCCAAGCACTTGGTTTTGAGGGGGAAGTACTTGCAGTTGGTCAGCACCACTCTGGCGTCAGGGAGGCTGCAGAACAAGTCCTGGCACAGCCCAGTATGGAGCTCTGTGGCCTCTGGCAGGCTGCTTCCCTGGGGGTGGGAGTGGGGACACCAGGACGTGCAGCAACCATGTGGATTCAGACTCTCTGGTAAGAGCTGGGGTGTTCACCAGCAAACTACATCCAAACCCACCCACATATCCCTGGAGCTCAGCAGGGTATTATAAACACCATAATGCCAAGTATAAGTAGACAGTGGCAAAGCCACATCCCAAACACAGCTCCCCCCAAACCCTCTTCTCCACAGCTGATAGGGATCAGCCCATAGCAGAGAAGACCTCGGTGCCCAAGGACTGGGGTTATGCAGGGCCAGATCAGCCCCACAGCATGGATGAGACATTCTCCAGCAGCCCCTTCTCCCAGGAGCCTGGGAGAGGGCAGGCAGCCAGACCCTTCACCAACACATCACACCCTCCATCCAGCAGCTCCAGTTTTTACCAGCTGACGATCCAGTCCACGGGGTCTTCGGCAGTGGGACCTCTCTCCTTCATGCACCTTCTTCCCCTCCCAAGGCAGCCAACACCTCGCTGAGCAGCAGGAATATGCACCTGCAGACAAGCCAGGACTCCTCCTGCCAGCCAGCCAGCCTTCTCCTCCTTGGCATCGTTCAAACACTGGCAAGGAGCCCTGGACAATTTGCACCAGCAACTGGCACAAATTTACATTAAATGGAGAGATCAAGAAGCACACCTTGTTTAGGGTTAAGCCCTTGGGGCAAACTCAGGCGTGGATGTGTTAATTTTAAAAAATGGGGTTTTTTTTCTGTGAGTTTAAGAGTTTCAAACCCCTTCCACTGTTACACAGAGGGCAATCCCAGCGGGGAGGGTTATGGATGGGGAGAAGAAGAGATCTGCAAAGGCAGGCATAACGCTCCTAGGATGCCAGCTCCTTTTCAGTTTACCAGGTTCAGAGGTCTCATGCTGGCAGCACATCCAAACTTGCACCTTCCTGGCTTTTGAGACCCAAGGCAAGACAGCTGCCGGAAGCGTGTTCAACCATCCCATTAATCCATGCGGAAGCAGGCTGTTAATATTAATGGTTTGATCCTCCTCCACAGATCACATCCTGCCAGCATAGAGCCCTTGACTGAAGAAGGCCAGGTCCTAAGGGCAGTGTGCCTTTAAACTACAGGTCATGCCTTAAACCTTGAGCATGAGAGATCTCAACCCAGGACAAGATGTATCTAAACCAAACAACGCTAGCCAAAAACACAGCTTTTTTTTTTTCTGAGAAATTATTAATAAAAATCCATGTGAGGCTTTGAAAGATTAGGTCATCAGGTTAGACTGACTCCAGGTGCTGTAGGGAAAAAATGCAGCATTTTGCTGGAGGAGAAACTGAACTGTAGGAGGCAGAAGGAATGAAAAATTCATGGGAGGTGCTCGAGAAAAGTACTTAAAAATTGCCTGTAAAAGCAATTCCACTTTGGCAAGATTATGGAACAAAAATCACCCTTGAGCCCCACACAGGTTATTTACTTGACCACTATTTACCTGAATTACACTACAGTACATTTTTCCACTCTTGCTATGCTGGGGAATTTCCTGGTGGTTCAGTGGAGCACTGACACATCCGCTGGGGTGGCCCCAGCCTGGGCCCCACCCTGATCCCAAAGGGAAGCCACCGACACTTTGAGCAATTACAGCTCAGATTCCCCCAAATTTTCCCTAACGAGCAATTACATCCCACAGCTGGGGCTAGGCAAAGAGCCCGAGGGGACTGCTCCAGGCTGGAGAAGACAAGATGGGCAGGTGGGTGGCATTTCTCCAGCATGTTTCCACATGCTGGTGGAGAAGGTGCAGATCCCAGCTGGGATTTTGCTTGCCCTGGGCCCAGAGCTCAGCCCAGGAGCTGAGCTAGATTCCCAGCTTGTTCCAATGCTACCGTGGACACTAGTGCCCTCCTTCCCTGCCATTTCTTCCTGCTGCTCACAGCACAAAGCCTTGGAGCCTGCATACTCCACTGATTACCTGCACCCATCCTGGGAAACCCAGCTGCCAAGGAAGGCTGTGCTGTGCTGGCTCATCAAACACGATGCCTTTTCAAGTAAAGACATGAGTGTTTTAGCTGTTTATTAGCGAGAAGGGTGCTCCACCTGCGTTCCCTCCTCAGTCTGCACGAAAGCTCCCACCACCATGACACACCTTCCATGGATCTGTGAAATCCTCTTGCTTCACCTGCAGCTCCCTATCCCCAGGCTCCTGGGCTCCTCACGCTTGTTTCAGCGAGCAGGACACAGAAGATACTGCAAAGTCAGTAAGCATCTCTGGCCTCCAGCATCAGCATCTGTTGTGGTTTGACACTGGCCAAACACCAGACACCCACAAAAGTTGCTCCCTTGCCCTTCCTTGCCACAGATGGGCAGAGGAGAGAGAAAATTGATGAAGGCTTCATGAGTTGAGATAAAGACTGGGAGAAAACACTCCAAGGGCAAAATAGGCTCGACTTAGAGGTATGAAGTGAACTTATTCCTAACAAAATCTGCGGAGGATAATGAGAAGTAAAATAAGCCCTTGAAAACACCCTTTCTTCCCCCAGCCCCTCACTCTTTCCCACCAACAGTGCAGGGAGACAGGCCATGGGAGTTTTGGTCAGTTTGTTACCCAAGATTTTCTCCTGCTGCTCAGGGAGAGAAGTTGTTCCCCTGTGAGACCGTGGGGTCCCTCCCAGGGGAGAGAGTTCTCTGGGAACTTCTCCAGTGTGGGCCCACTCTCACGAGGAGCAGTCCTCCCCAAACAATGTGAGTCTCTCCCACAGGCACACAGTCCTCCCAAAACTGCTGCAGCTTGGGTCACTCTTCCATGGGGCACAGTCCTCCAAGGACAGGCTGCTCCAGCCTGGGAGCAGGGCCCCCTCTCCACGGGGTCTTCCACTGGATTAAAGCCTTCTCCAGGCATCCATCCACTCTACCATGGGCATCTCCTCCATGGGCTGTGGGTGGATCTCTGCACACCCCATGGATCCTCATGGGCTGCAAGGGCACAGGTGCTTTACCATAATCATCACCATGGCCTGCAGAGGAATCTTGGCTCCAGCACCTGGAGCAGCTTCTGCCTCTCCTTCTCCATGGCCCTTGGTGTCTCCATGCTGTTTCCCTCACATGTTCTCACCTCCTCCTCTTGTCTGGCTAGAAAAAAAAACACTGTCTCTCTGCTTTGATTTTCTTCTTAAATATGTTATCACCATATCAGAGGCATTACCATCATCTCTAATTAGCCCAGGCTTGGGCAGCAGCATGTCCATCTGCAGAGCCATCAGGGATTGGTTCTGCCAGACATAATGGAAGCTTCTAGCACTTTCTTACAGTAGCCACCTCTGTGACCCCCCTGCTGCCGAAAACCAGGCAGAGGAAAACCAACACAGCATCTCAGGAAACAACTGGGATGCTTCAGCCTTTAGCAGATTTTGTCTGGTTTGCATTTTAAAGTGACAGTACTGGCTGCAGCTATCTGAGAGGCCTCAGGCATTAGGAATGTACGATGAGACTCTCCCAAATTGTCCTTCACACTCCGAAGAGCAGATGCCTGCAGCAGGAGAAAGCCATCAGGAGAGGCCCAGGGAAGGGGCAGGGGTGTGGTGGCTCTGAGTCTCAGGCAGAGCAGAGGAAGCTGCTGTTCCTCAGCCAGTCCCAGGGAACAGGCCCAGGGCCAAGTGAGAGGCAGTGGCACGTCCTCCTGCCTTTTTCTTCCAGCTCCATCCACCATCCTTTCCCGCCTGCTCCTGGGCTGCTGCCCAGCTCTCAGCTGCTCTCCTGCTCCAAACTGTCATACCCACCTTGGCTGCAGAGGAGTCACTGTGTCCTCTGCTGCTGTGACACTGCAGAGACGCAAGAAGAGAGGCCATCAGGCTGTGGGTGTGTGGGAAGTAGATTATTTTCTTTATTCTGAGCCTCACATGGATTCATGCCTGGGCTTTCCCTTAGAGGAAATAATTCCTTGGCTATGCTCCTCTGTGCCTTCAGGGATGAAACCCCGCAGGGAGAGGGGCTGAGGGAAGCTATTTCTTCTCTCTCCTGCTCTCTCCCTCTGTCCCAGCTGGTTTAAGGGCTGGCTTTAGGCAGGGCTGCACCTGCCACTGTTGGCACCAGGTAAAGATGGGAGATGGGGGTCAGGGCTTGGCGTGTGGGGAAGCTGTGTCTCTCCCTCGCTCAGCCACACCTCAGCATCTCGTGATGTGTTTTGCTTCCCAAGAATCAGATCCCATCAGCTGTAAACAACAGGCAAAAACCACTTGTGTTACTGCCCAAAAAGAGGGTGTTTCCCCACCGGACTGGGAGAGTAGAGGAACAAACTGCTGCCAAAAATTTCAGAATTTGGGAACATTTCCTAGATGTCAGGCGTTTGCAAAATTACAACGTAGATGCAGAGTCCCTGGTGGGGTGCTCTTAAACAAGAGCAAAGGTAAAGGATGCATGGTCCGGCCTCCACATGCTGTGTTATGGAGAGATGGGAATCAGGGCATGGGAATCACAGCATTGAGCCCTGGCTCACTAACAGGGCTGGGAGAGGAAGCAACTGTGGTCCCTGATCCCAGCCTTATGGACACCTGACATTCACAGCAATGAACAGCTTCAAGGTGAAGAGTAGAAAAAAAACCTCTTGTTTCCTGGGCTGTTAACCCTGCCTTGCAACCCAGGAAGGATAGGTTGCAGACTTTGTCAATTTTAAAGTCTTTTAAGCCCTGTTTTCACCAGATAGGCATTTTCAAGTTCTCACAGGACAAGAGGGAATGGAGAGATCAGCACATCACTGCCTGTCCCTGAGCTACATCATGCTGGTGAAGGAGAGCCTTTGTTCATGGCTTTACCATGGAGCTTCACCCACCACAGAACTTCTTCCAAAACACAGAGCTTATTTTTAAACCCCCAAGTTCTCTGTGGCCCCTCCATCACTCCCAAATTAAACAGCAGCATTTCCTCCCACCCTCCTGTATAGGTTATGTTGTGTAGATCTCCTTAGCACACATGCCAATCTCCTAAGTGCTATCACTTTGCCCTCCACGTCCTGGAGGGCAATTGGGCTTCCTACAGCAGATTAGGACCTCCTTCCCACAAGACCTGACTCAGGCAGAAGTCAGAGCTGCTTGGTAATTTGAGGTTTTATGAGTCAAGTCATTGTGCCATTGGTCCAAACACATCCTAAAACTTTCCCTTTTTCATGCACTGAGTCATGAACAACATGTCTTTTGGGCTTGCTTTTAGCCAAAAGGTGGTCTGGGTCTCAATTCTGATGTTGTTAATAAACACCCCTTACTAGCAATGCTAAAAACACTCTCTCCACAATCAGCCTGGAAAGAAAAGAGAAAATTGGTTTATTTACAGCCCCCTTGCCTGCAAGCTTTTTATTGTGCTGTTGTCTCAGCTGGCCTCTTGCTCACAGCAGTGGGAGCACTGGCACAGCATGACCCAGGTTGCATGATCCTGACTTTATCCAGAGCAGAATTTGGGTTGAACAATGCAAAGAAGTAGAAAAACCTCTCCACTTTACTCTGCAGGCAGTGATGCTTGGGCTAACCATCCTAAGTTCTCTTTGCCTGAATGATCCATTGGCAGGACTACAGGAGTCTGCCCAGGTCCCATGCATTGATTACTCTCCTGATTTACAGCCTCATGTATCCATGATGTTCCCAGAAATCTGCTCCACCCTGTATTTATGCAACCCTGAAGCTCTCCATGGGGGAATACGTGCTTTTTGCAATTTTTTACGAAGCAGCAGAATCTATCTCTCTAGCACAGCACGTTTCTGTTAACACTGCCACTGACTCAGGCAAGAATGAACAAGAAGTTCCCTCATTAGCAGGAGAGAAGACGGATCCCAGCTGTGGAAAGGCTGTAGGGACAGGAGGCTATGGGATGGGCTAGAGCTGTCCCACAAGAAGAGTTGAACGTCAGGAAGGGGTAAGGAGCTGTGCTGCACCATTATTGCAGCGGGGCAAGTTGGTGTGAATGTTCAGTGGTGGAAGGAGCTCTGCTCTTCACCATGAGTGAGGCCCTTGCAGGGTTGTATCAGCCATGGGACACACGGTGGTTTCAAGGTAGAACGTGCTCCTGTGGGAGAGAGCCATGGATTGAGGCTCTCTGGTCCCGTTTGCCCTGATTCATCCAATCTTCCAAAGTCAGAGATTAAGGTCTGAATCACAAGGTTTAATTTTCTTTCTTGTAAATTCGTTGTCGTACATGAAGGTAATGTTTGATAATTACATGCGTCAAGTCACCGTCCAAACTGTTGAAATTAAATTACTTCTCGAGACAATTAAGTTCCATAATGAAACACAATTTAAACAATAAGCTCCATAATGAAACACAATTTAAAATAAGATTATGATGACAATAAAAATAATGATAATATTTTATGGGATCTCCTTCCCCTCCTGTTCATGTCACAGACACATGGGGGAATTAAGAAGAACAGCAGTTCTTGCTCAGCTTTGCCCAGCATTCTCCTCCTTTGAAACATGTCTGTGAAAGCACCTCTTACTCAGCTTTACTACAGTCCCATTTGCTTTCATCTCTCTTCAAAGGAGATTTCTCCATGCTTTTGATTATCCCAGTCATACTTTCATATTTCCCTCTGTGCTGAAGCAAGCAGATGACCGGCACATGACTGCCAACTCCTTCACCCCTTGCACTTCAAACGCCCTTCAATCTCCTAAAAACTCATTTTTCTTTTAAATGCCACAAGTCCTCACTGAGGGGTCTAAGATGACTTCACACCAAGTTATTTAGCACTCTAGAGGGGCTACTCCCAAACTGTAGGAATTCCAGCAATGTTATATAGAAGACAGCCCTGGGACACTTCACAGCTATCGAGCACTAGATCTGGCTCCTCATCCCTGTTCCTTCAGGGCCTCTCTGTATCCTCCCACCAGTCTCCTCTTTTTCTGTGCTGTTAGTGTGGACTTAACATTGTTCTTTGCAGAGTACATCCATTCTCCTCTTTTCAACTCATTCCTGTTGGCCACAAGGTTCCCAGCTCTCAACCATGTATTTTAACAATAGCTGGAAACTGGAGTCCTGCAGGGAACCTTTTATTTTAGCAGAGTACATTTTTCTTCCTGTTAGATAAAATATGTCCTGGAAAAAGAACATAACAGTTTTAGATCCCTTCTGGACCCTCCATCTTTTATTTAACTTTGAAGAATCTGTATGGAGATGATACTTTACAGGACATTCAGAGTAAGATTTGACATAAATTAAAAGGTCCTCAGGCTTCCCTGAAATGACATTCTGGTGTCCAAACCACAGAGAAAGACAGACCTAGTGGAATTTCCAGGAAGGCTCACTGGTCTCCACAGAAACCACCAAATCCCTTCTTGCTCAGGAGACCACACTGCTGGTGCCTCCAATTCTCTGGGTACTGATCCCCTCTGAGGCTCTCCAGCCTGTGCTGCCCTTTGGCCATGGCTGGCACACTGCCTGCTGCTCTTCCTTGGCCCTGAAACCAGCTGGGAAGTACCAGCCTTGCTCCATAACCTCCCCAGCACTTCAAGGGGTCCAGACCCAGCCTCTCTGAACAAATGGGGAAGCTATTACAGCAACACATAGTCACTTTCTCCTGATGAACCTACTTGGTTGTCAGTGTCAACTGCTAGAACTGATTAAAACCAGGCAGATGTCTTTACTTGGGCATGAACTGAAGACAGAGCAGGAAAAGCAGAGGCGCCAGTCAGGATAGCTGCCTTGCAAGACTAATTTTAGTGACCTGTGTTTAAGGCTCTTCCACAGGAGATTCGTGTAAGTGCAGGGTGTTAGCTTTGCTAAAGCCCAAGGCAAACACAGCCTCTGATTCTGGTCCAACCAGAATCCGATCCAACCAATAACCTTTTAAATCCTCTTTCACCTAAGAGTCCAAAACCAATGGATGGGGTTGTCTGCCTAATAACATCACCACCTTTGTGCTTTGGATGAGATACAAGCCACTCACCACATCAGACTGGAGTGAGGGCACAGCATTACTCATGCCTTACTCTTCCTGTAGAATCCTCCCACGGCATGTGAGTGTTTTCTTATTTCATCCAGCTGAAGTTTCATCTCTTTCACACCGTTTTTATCCCTAAATTATTATTTACAACAGAATTCTATTGAAGCTAGAATATGGGCTAAAGTTTCCCTATTGTTTCTTGTTCTTTCAGTGAGAGCTATTGCTACACAAGGCAAACAGGCTCACATGAGACTGACTCTGCTCCAAGCCAGCCTGGAGAACAAAACCAGAAATTCCTGGAGCCAAGCCAAACAGGAACACTCTCCAATTTCAAATTCTGGGCTCAATTTTAAAAACAAGGGTAAAAACAAAAGGCAGGATCAAGGCAGGTGAAGTTTAACTCTCAGTGTCCCCATCTTACCAGTGAGCACCTACAGCACAAGGTTTAATTCTCATCTTGTGGATGTGTTGTCATATATGATGTGAATGTTTGATATTCACATGCTAAGTTCACCATCCACACCATTCAAACTAAACTACATCTTTGGACAATAAGTTCCAAAATGAAACAAAATCTGAATTGAGATGATGATGATGGTGATGATAATAAAGATGATGATGATAATGATGATTATGATCATCCTCATCTTTTTATGGAATCTCCTCCCACTCTTGTTCATGTCATGGAGAGACAAGCAGAGGATTAGGAACAGATGATGTGACTAAGTCAGTGTTGCTGGAGCCGGGTGAGAGCACCTTGATTTGACCCCATATGCAGTTCCCAGATCTAATCACTAAACCACAGAGGATGTCTTCACCAGGAATGTTTAGTTTACAAGTCAAAACAGAGCCTAACTGCCAGCATCGATAGCCCAACCACTGGGTCTATCACTACCATTTCATACATTATTCATCTCCATCTTGCACGACACAGGCCTTGAAATCAGAGCCCGGAGGCCATGAGGTCAGAGCAGAGCCAGTTCAGCAGAAGGGTGAAAAGGCAAGGCTGCTAAATGGCAAAGCACCATCCACACCCTGCTTTGCTTTCCTGAGTTCCTGCCCTGAGGGTGCCTCCCTCAGCTGCTAGCCCAGGTGGATTTGCATGGTCCAGTGGAGGCTGCTGCACCTGGCTTTGGGTGGTGCCATTATCATGAAATCACGGAACTGTTCAGGTTGGAAAAAACCTCTAGGATCATCAAATCCAACCCTTAACAGCCCGTGTTCACCACTAAACCACTTCTCCAAGTGCCACATCCACATGACTTTTGAACAATTCCAGGGAGGGTAAACCAGACCCTGAGCTGTTGTGTCCTCTTGCCCTGCAACAGCAGACACCCAAAGCAGCCCATAAAACACTCACCTGAGCCCCAGTGTCTCACAGCACTGGTAGTTAACAGTAGTTAACCAGTAGTTAAACTTTTAATAGCAATTTTCTCCAAGCTGTCCCTTAACTTCTTTATTACTGGCACCAAAATATGAGACTGGAGGGTGTCCAGGATGTAAAAGTCCATTTGAGAAATAGACACCTGTTAAGATCACTCAAGTATAGATTTAAAAACTCTTCTCTTCAAAGCCTATGGCAGTCCTGGCAGCTGCTGTTCATATGAACATAAACCTCTGATTCTATCCAAAGCCAAAGGGCTGCCTCCCTCCATCCATTCTGCCTCTGGAACACACAGTGGCCTGCAGGGGAACAGAGCTATTTTGGCTGCCAGGCACTTAAATAATTCCTTGTGCTTGTTCTGAGAAAGACCATCTCCATCCATCACTGCTTGATGGGGTTGATATGTGTGAAAGATCAAGCAGGTTCCAGCACCAGGACTCAACTCCATAAAGAGCAGAGAAGGGTCCTGCCAGCATTGTCACCTTGTGCTTATCTATAAAACATTCCATTTCCAGCAGGTTCCCACGGTAGGCAAGAAATGTGAGACCTCAACTTCCCTCACCCACAAGTCGAGCACAGCTTAAACACTTTCCCTCCCCTGCCTCTCACTCCCATCCTTACCAGGTAACATGACCTGTGTAGCTCCACCTGCTGCAAACCACTCGGGATCAGATTAAAAATCCCATTTTTCTCCCTCTGCAGAGCTGCCAGCGTTCACCACGGCCAAAGGGCACTGGCAGCACAGGCAACCCCTGCTCAGTCCCAGCTGCTCTGGGGAGGAGCTGTGCCAGTGCAGACCTGGGACAGCTCTGGCCTGAAGCACCTCAGAATCCAAGCCCTGGTGGATCCTCAGGGCTGGTTGTTCACCCTGCTGGGACAGCACGGTGAGACTCTGCTCCCTGACCACAGCCTAAGCTCAAGGAAAAGAGCTTTGAGATTGGGCATCCAGATAGGAGAACACTTTTTTCTTGTTGTAGAGAAGAACCTCTCAATGGAATTTTTCAGAGACAGCAACCAGAACAAAATCCAACCCTCCTGGTACCTCAGAACTTCAGAAGGGTTCAGATGTGATTAAAGTTATGATTTCCCAAGGGCAGATTTACTGGACATGTTCTATTTCACTCAGATCCCAAGCTCATAGTTGGACTGTCCCTCTTCACACAGCAGAGCACCACACACTGACCCAAGGGACTCAGTGATTTTGTACTTCAGATAAGGATTTTGAAGCCTGTCCAAGCTGAATCACAGCTCAAGCTCATGAGTAAATATTTCAGTGACAAAACAGAACTGTTAAACCCTTTGCTATGAACTACCGTGTTAAAAAACAACAACAACAACAAAAAACAAACAAACAAACAAAACCCCACAAAAAACCAAAAAACTTTAATCATCTGCAAACCTCAATTTTCCTACCTGCAAGAGAAGGATGACAGGCTCTTGACTCCCTGGGTGTTTCTAGGATTAGACAATGTCTGCTCAACATTAATGTAGATTTTGGTTTTTTGTGTTATTGCTCCTGTCACATTACAGAAAGGTCAAGGAACACATTCCATGAGTCAGAGGTTTCCACAGCATTAGTGTAGCCCTCAGAGCTTAGCCAGGCTCTGTATTTGGATAAAGCCCACCACAGTCCCACTCTTTAAAGATCCCAACATACGTCAGAGTGGCAGCCCTTTCCTGTCACTGCCTCATCTTTGTGTTTAGAATAAGCAGCACTTGGAAGATGATGCTGAAATTAAAGCAGGGAAAGAAAACAAACCAAAACCACACATGGGGGGGAGGGGGGGTAGAAAAAGGTTAAAATTAAGGGAAGTCCTCTCAGAAAAACCCAGGCCGTTAGAGAGCATCTCGCCAGAGTCAGAAGGCAGGGAGAGATTATGTAGAAATGAATGCAGGGAAAAATGAGTCTTCCAGCTCTTTTCCAGTTAGAAACCTTCAGCAAGAACCTCTTGCCAGCTCAGCACCTCATGTAAAACAGCACATTTCCAAACCTCTTTCACAAAACACTTGGAAATATTGAGGATTTTATATATTCTCTGACAAAAATAGAATTTTTTTCTGGGAAAAGCATTGACTCATTGATTCTGCAATTCTTACCTGGAAAACTCTTGCACTCTGTGAACTGAGGATGGGGCTGCAGCCCTCATTCCCAGCACCCTGTCCCCTGGCTGGAGACATTTTCCTTGGCTCACCAGCCAGCTGGGAGGTCTGCTGCCTTGTGATGCTGCCTTGAGAGCCCTGCTAACCAGCCAGGTCCCAGATCCTCTGAGCGCTCTGTCACAGAGTGAGCCAGCCCAAAGTCCTGAAAATGATGACTTTTAAGCCAATCAAACTGTAGGTGGCAGGAAATTCCAACACACCGGAAGCAGGGTCAGGCCAGGCAAAAATCTCATCCGAGACTTTTCTCTCTCCTCACCCTTGGCCTTGAGTACTTCATCTCTGCATCCCTATCTCTTGCTTTGCAGCACAGATGCCCCATCTCCATTGCCTCCTCTACCACAACAGCTTTAGCACCCGAAATTACCCACTGCAAACACCCTATATCCTTCAGCTCATATCACTGCTCCCCAAATTCTTCTTCCTGTACTCTCTGTACTCCTTTCCTTTTCCACACCCTCTCCTTTTCACTGCACAACTTTCACTGCTGATCAACATCCCAAATCACAGACACCCCAAATCACAGACACCCCAAGCCTATTGCACACTGAACACCTATCCAAAGTTCTCCTCTGCTGCAGATTTTCAGTACTTTCAGCTTGTGGCAGCTGGTTCAAGATGACCCACTGCTGGCCAACCACCCCACCCCTGTGCTGGTCAGGAGGGCAACATCAAGGCACAACAGGATGCCAGTTCTGTGCTTAGGGCACGGGAGGGTGTTGAGGAGAAAGAAAGTGTTCAACACAACAGGCACAAAACATTGCACTGTGGACTGTGTGTTGCAGGGTCTGTGCTCCACTTGGAGCTTCCAGACTGCTGTTCAAGGAAATTGCCATCAATGTCAGCCTCACCACCACTATTAGACATCTCATCCATGTCCAGGCCCAGCTTGAACCCATTTAACTTGTAACGGATAATGAGATAACAGCATGACATGCAGCAGCTGAAGATTATTTAAACACCCATCTGGTACCTGTTAGGCAGCATACGTCCTATTGTTGTATAGGAAATATATGCCACCTCCCTCCCACATGGAAAGGAGAAGATCTATAGATGTATCTCATGCTACCCCTTCTTTTTGCACAGATGAGGTAATGCTCCTTCTCTGTGCTGTTTCTAGCATATCGCTTTGCATTTCCCATCTGTGTTTTGGGAGATGCAGTCCCTTCCAAGCTGCTGAGACCTTGTGAAAACACACAAGAGCACAATGAAAAATTTGCTCAGGACACCTCACCCCTCCACACAACAGTCAGAAAAGACTCTGCCATGAAACTGATTCACCTTTGCAAGACACAATGTGGCACTACCCTTTATCCCAGAGAGATTCAGGGGTGACAGTCCACATCTGTGTTTGTTGGACCACACTGATTCTACAGGTGAATGGTGAAATACCTGCTGAAGCCTGAGAGGTGACCTGCTCACACTTTAATTCAGATGGACAGATGAGAATCTGCAGATCCCAGCTGAACAGCCTGATTTCTTTATCCAAACTCTCCACCTTCCTGTGTAGGATGACTTTGGCTGATTTGCTGAAATGGCCCTCATAATTCTGGCTCTCTGTGATCCCTCAGCAGCTGTGGGCCGGGTTGTTGTGTATCCCAAGAAATCACGTTTCACAACACAGCTCTGCAGATGGGAGTCCACACTCCTCTGTTTTTCTCAAACATGACTCAGTTCTCTACAAAAGCTGTTCTCCCTTGTAAATTCTGGACCAAACCCTGTGACTGACACCCCATCTAGTGTTCAGCAGAGGGATGCAGAGGGGGTTGATGCAGAGGAAAGAGTTGACTGGAGAATTCCCAGCATTTTCAGCGGTATTAAACCACCTTTATAAAACTTATTAGTCTCCACGAGAGCTCAGAGAGAACCCAGGCGACATGGAATCCTGCATATCCCACTGCCAGTTCCTTCCTCTGGACTCTCTGCAGTCTCTGGGTGTCCAAGTGGAGATAACAGCTGGAAAGCCCTGGAAAACCCAGCTCCTTCGGTGCTTGGCAGCCCACCCCGGGGCTTGGAGGACACCTGGACAAGCCCAGGAATGAAACCTACGTCAGCCTTGGAAGGAGGAACCAAGAGTCTAAGCTGTGCCCCCCTCACGGCTCGATGGCAGGGGGCATTCTCTGAAACGGAACAGTGGCACTTCCCAGCTGCTCAGCAGTCGGCAGCACTGGGCGCTCTTGCCAAGACACTCATCAAACCTTGAGCAGGTATTTTCAATACTAAATAACGCCGCTCAGTGGTTTTCCAATGAGATTTTTAAAATAAAATGGGAATTACTGAGAAGTGTGTTTTTCACACGAAATTTTCTTTTTCGTGAAAAAAAGAAGTGTCTGCTGAGAAAACAAACTCTTCTCCGCTGTCTGTCCTTCTTTGCAAACACGCTTTTTTTGGTGGTGGGGAGAAAGTGAAGGTGTCAGGACAAAAAAATCTGCTGTAAGGACTTGGTTTTGATACAGCAGCTTTCTGACACATTCAGTGCTGCAAATTGCAGGCAGTGCTACGGAAATCCTCGGGCTGTGTAATATTGTGCACACAACCACTCGCAATTAAGCCCAAAACAAGCATCTCTGTGCTCTCCGTTAATCACCAGCCCAATTAACACCTTGGTTAAGATGCTGAGAGGTTACAGTCCTCCTCCCATCAGAGCTGGGATTGTTCTAGTGAAACTCTCACTCTGCCTATGCAATGCTCTGTTCACAACACTTTCAATTCTTCTGGAGCAGCGTGTTAAGTCTGATAACTCATTAACACCTCCAGCTTACAGGAGACTTGGCTTCCAGCCCCTTCAGTAGCCCCAGGCTCCACGCTCCAGGAAGTTTTTCTGCAGTTTCTGTTTTGGTTTCTTTTCCTGCTGAGCCAGGCTGGCAGTCAGCTCCCACCATGAAGCTCCTGAAGGCTGCTGTAATCTTTGTTCTGGCGCCCACTCTGACGCCGGCTTTTGACCCTCTCAGCGCTTCACTCGTTGCGGGGGGCGCTGTCATGGCTTGGCATCTCTTCTCCTCCGACTCCTGGCTCAAGTGCCGCTTCCAGGAGTGCTGCAACAGGAATGGCACTGTGAACTTCACAGGTAAGGCCGTGGCAAGGGCGCCTGGGGGTCAAGCTGCTGTTCCTTCCCCAGGTGGTGAGAGCTTCCTTTGGTGGGGCTGTGGAAGGTATGGGTTACCGCCCTCAGGGGCTCTATGAAGCAGAGGCTGCACCAACCTAATATTCCTTAGCCCACAAGAAGTTGTGTGCCCTGCTTCTCCGAGCAATACCGGAGCGTTTTCCTTGCTGATTTCTTGGTTTATATGGGCAGAAATGGGCTGTGCTGGTTTATGGCACCGTCAGGGTGGCAAATGCCACTGATAGACCTCATCAATGTGTACAAATATCTAAAGCAGGGGTGCCAAGAAGTTGGATCCGGCTCTTGCGGGTAGTGCCAAGGACACGAAACAATAGGCAGGGAACACAGCTTGGGAAAATTACTGAAACTGTACGTTTTGATAAATTAACTCTGATATGCCTCAATGAACAAAGCCTGAGACAGAAATATGTATTGTTGAGGCTGAATACCTGGAATGTAGAAATTATGGATCACGATATATTTTGTAGAAACTAGTCGGAGATTAGTGAAGACTCAGTTTCTGCATTGTAAAGCCCCTACCAGAAGAAAAAGATACTAAAAAGACTAATTAGCATAAAAAGCGACAAATCAATAACCAATAGAGAGTAGAATAATAACTAATGAAAGTAAGTTATGCAATTTAGAACCGACGAGCAATAATTTCTTTGCTTGTTAAAAAGGCATAAATGATTGAAAAAACTTTGTGTCTGTGTGGAGGCTGCAATTTGGTCGGCCTGGCCAGAACAAAGTAACGCCTTCCCCGCTAACACCAAAATGCCGGCACTGGGGGTTTAATTTCCCCGGCGGATTTGGCAGGCAGGTCCTCATCCCGGGATTCGGGATCTCCGCCCTGCCCGTCCCTTTGCCCGGCACAAAGATGGCGGCGGCGGCGGCCCCTCATGAGGCGGGAGCGCGCGGGCACGCAGGCGCCGTGGGCGCGGTGCGCGCGCTCGGGGCCGCCATGGCGCGGTCGGTGCCGCTGCTGTGGGCGCTGCTGCCGGGGCTGGCGGCGCTGGAGCCGCTCAGCGTGGGCCTGGCCATCGGCGTGGCCTCGGCGCTCACCGGCTACCTGTCCCACCCCAGGTTCTACTGCAGCTACGTGGAGTGCTGCCCCCGTGCCGGGCAGCGCCTCAACGCCACCGGTACGGCGGGGGCGGGGGGCGGCCGGGCTGCCCCCGAGCTCGGGCCGGTCACTGGGCAGCGCGGCCCGGGGCCTGCGCGGTGACCGGCGGTGCTGAGCTGTCCCTCTCCCCGCAGCGCTGAAGGCGCAGCTGGACAACAGGCTCTTCGGGCAGCACCTGGCCAAGGACGTGGTGCTGAAAGCGGTGCTGGGCTTCAGCAACAACCCCAGCCCCAAGAAGCCGCTGATGCTGTCGCTGCACGGCTGGGCCGGCACCGGCAAGAACTTCCTCAGCCAGATCCTGGCGGAGCAGGTCCACCCCGCCGGCCTGCGCAGCAAGTTCGTCCATCTCTTCCTGGCCACCCTGCACTTCCCCCACCACGACCAGGTCAAGCTCTACAAGGTGAGGAGGGGCAGGAGGCGGCCCGGTGTCCCCCAGTCGGTCCCTAAACCCCTGCCGGGGGTGTCCTGCACATCTCCCGCACGTTCCCACTGGGATGAGCTCAGCTGATGGGAGCATGATGCTGATAAATGCCAAGGCTGTGAGTTCGATCCATGTATGGGCCATTCACTTAAGAATTGGACTCGATGATCCCTGTAGGTCCCTTCCAACTCAGAATATTCTGATTCATATTCCTGACAGCTGGAGGTGTGCAGCTGGGTATTCCAAAGTTGATGCTTAGGAGAGATGGAAGGAGAAGTACATGCATGAAGTAAAAAGCTGTGAAATCAAAACCGAAATAGTTTCAATTTCCTAGTGCTACCCTCTCACTGATGCCATCTGCTGATTCCCGTGCTCCCTGCAAGGAGTGGTTCCAGCTGCATTATCCTGGCTGGCCGGGATGCAAGGAACCTTCTCCACAGCCCCCATGGGGCCGTTTTGCATTTATGGCCGAAAGAGTGTTGATAATGTTGAGAACACGGTGGTATTTTGGCTGTTACAATAGTGCTTGCACAGCTTTAAAGCTTGCTAGTTTTTCCCACTCAAATTGAGCAGCCTGGGGTGGGCAAGAGATGAGGAGGGGGCACAGCCTGGGCAGCTGACCCTCGTTGGCCAGAGGATATTCCACACCACGTGCTGCCATAGAAATGGGGGTTGAAGAAGGAAAAAATGGGGGGGCATTGGTTTCCAAGGTGATTGTTGCTTTGGCTCTGGCTGGACATTGGTCTGCATGTGTTGGGTGATTTCTTGTTTTTTTCCCTCTTTCATTCACCAGCCAGTGAGTGTGGGACACTGAGATTTGACAGTGTGTCCCCACAATCTGTCACACAGAAGAATCTTGCAGTACATCCAGTACAGACCTTGTTTTTCAGTGGCTTTCAACCTCTTGTTCCAGGAACAGCTGCAGAACTGGATTCGAGGCAATGTCAGTGCCTGTCCCTCCTCTGTTTTCATTTTTGATGAGATGGACAAAATGCATCCAGGTGTCATTGATGCCATCAAGCCTTTCTTAGACTATTATGAGGAGGTTGATGGGGTGTCCTACAGGAAAGCCATCTTCATCTTCCTCAGGTCTGTGGCACCAATTTCTGTCATTTTGAGATACTAAATGTTTATTTTTTATGATGGTGTTTCTTGGGGACCTCATTCAAAGAACTGCAAAAATAAAAAAGCTCTGGAGGGAAGATTCTCTGTGCAAAGACAGTGGGGAGCACTCTGAGCTCGTGCCTGTGGCTGTAGTGGAGCAGGTCTGATGCTGTGCATGGCCACTGCAGCATGCTGAGCTCATGAAACTGGCCCAGAGCACAGGACATAAGAGAGTTCACATTTTGGGATTGGTGCACCAAGTACTGGACCTCGCTGGCATGGAGTTAAATATCTTCAGAGCAGCTGGTTTGGTGCTGTTTTGGATTTGTGGCTATGAGAGTGTTGATAACACACCAATATTTTTCCTGTTTCTGGATGATGTTTGCAAAGCTTCAAGGCTTTTCCCACAGTAGGCTGGGGTGGGCAGGAGGATGGGAGGAGACACAGCTGGCACAGCTGACCTGAACTGCCCAGGAGGATATTTAATACCGTGGCATGCCATGCTCAGCAGTAAAAACAGGGGTGGAGAAAAAAGTGGGGTTTCAGCTTTAAGGTGTTAGTTCTTCAGCATTTGCCTGGGCATTGGTCTGACTGTGGGGGTGGTGAGTGATTTCCTTGGTCCTCCTTAGATTTTTTTTCTCCTCCTATTAAAGTTTATCTTGACCCACAAGTCTTCAGACTTTTGTTCTTCCTATTTTTTTCCTTCCATCCCACTGAGGCAGGAGGGAGTAAGCAAGTGGCTGTGTAGGCTGGAGGCAACCCACCACACACTGATGGCTACTTAAAGAACTGGAGACTTTGCCTAAATTATGGCTTACAGGACTCCTTTTTGATTGTTTGTTTGATATCAAGGAGACTAGCAATATGTATAACTGCAAAAGAAATTCTGATTCAGTTTTGTCTGTATTTCACCACTGTACATTTCTCTTTCATGATCAGCAATGCAGGCGGTGATTTAATTAACAAAGCAGCTCTTGACTTCTGGTCAAGTGGAAAGCGCAGGGAAGATATTCAGCTGAAAGACCTGGAACCCTTGCTCTCTGTAGGAGTCTTCAACAACAAGAATAGTAAGTCACTTCACCCCTAAAATGGGAAATTTGTTCCTCAGAGGCTGAGACAAACTGCTCTGTGGATTCAGTCTGGTGTGTGGATCCTGTCCTATGGATCAAGTTTAGAGAAACTCCTTTTTATGATTTTTTCCTCCCTCCCAATTTATGCAGGTGGGCTGTGGCACAGCAGCATCATTGACAGGAACCTCATTGACTACTTTGTCCCTTTCCTGCCCCTGGAGCAAAGGCACGTGAAGATGTGTGTCAGGGCTGAAATGACAGCTCGTGGCTATGCTGTGGACGAGAAGATTGTTCAGGCAGTGGCTGATGAGATGACCTATTTCCCCAAGGAGCAGAGGATCTACTCTGATAAAGGCTGCAAGACTGTACAGGCCAAGCTGGATATTCACGAAGACCTTGTGATGAGAGATATGAAAGACAGGGGTTGATTTCTACTTTGAGTCTCCAAAGCACTTTCAGAGCTTTTGGAAATCTGTGTATTTGCACTTACACTTTTTTACTGTTGCAGGGAGCATGGTGAAAATACCAGAGTGAGCTGTATGGGCTTTATAGCTTGTATGTTTGAGGTTTTTTTGTTTGTTTTACTATGTTTTAGTTAACATAGAATTGGGACTTAAGAGATCATCTAGTGCCATCCTCTGCTATGGGCAGGGACACTTTCCACTGAATCAGGTCACTCATAGTCCCATCCAGCCTGGCTTTTAAGCACTGTTCGTGAACTGGCTGGCATCCCAGTGTTGTTGCCCCCTTTAGTTTTCTTTTAATCTATAGAGAATTTCTAGTGTGACACACAGCACTGGATACAGCCTCTCCTGCTTTATTCTTCCAGAATGCTGGGATTATTAAGTATTTAATTCCTCTTTCCACATAAACTAGTTTGGAACAAAGGAAAACAGAGGAATTTTTCCAGGGAGTCATACTCCCTACCATGTACATGGTCCTGTTCACATTCATAGTGAAATGGAGGGATGTGTGCTGTATTCTGAACTATGATCATACCTGCAAGGGTGAACCCCTTGGTGCATTGCAGTAAGAGGATGATAGGGTAGAAATCTTCCTGTGCTTCAGCTGGGCATCATCCTGCATTTCCTAGCACAGTAATATGGGAAGTCATTATGAGCTCCTAGAAATCTGTTTGTTACTAAATAATAGAGAGCAGGGGAAGAGGAAGTAAGAGCTTCTCCGATGTTTCTTTGGGGAAAAATAAATTGTTAAAGTATTCTTTAAAGGGGCTAAGTAAATTTGTGACTCCAGGTATTCCTGAACTGAAGGACCCATCTGAGAGATCTGTTACAACATACTGGGCCAGTCTTCTGTACTTAAGCAGAAAAATCTCTCGTGAGAATTTGACTGTTGCAGTTTCTCAGGTTAATTGGTGTGTGGGCTCCTGGGCCTGAAGTCTGTAAGGTATTTAGTAGTCCCTCCCTGCTGCTCCTAATGGTCAAGGTGTGGATAATGCTACTCTCACCTTGCTTGGAAGACACTTGAAAAGAAGAAATTATTTTTAATAGTGTATTTTTATGCTGAAGTGTAAGCAACAGTAACAGTCCTGTACCTCACTAGTTAGGTATGTTTTTTAGTAGCTTTTAACATTAAAGAATGCATGTGTGAAAGGGTGGGTGATGAGTTAAGAAGCTGGGAAAGATCAATTTAACCTTCACCCAGTGGGGAGGCTGGGTTTTAAATGCTGTTGCAAGCTTTAACTCTTAGTCTCCCATCACTTGTGTATTGAATGTTGTAATGCAAGACAGAAGTGCCTTTCACTTTGTTGATTGTACTGTGGTTTTAAATTGGTACAAGAGATGGGGCTGTTTTTGTGCTGCATCATCTCTTCCCTCATTTGCTCTTCCTTGAAGAGGTGATGCTAAATTATAGGTCTCATTACAATTATGTTAATTCAAATTACAACAGAGAGTTTAGCACTTACGTTAAGCTCTAAATTAAAAGTGTTGATTGCCTTTTACAGCCCCACTGGTGTTTGTCAAACGTTGGCAAAGCGTTCACAGTGATGCAATCTCCAGAGCCAAACACTAGCAAGCCATTAACCTTGGGACATTGGACTGTCACTTTTCAGTGTGATGTTTTGCCTACTGATTTATTCAAACTTGTATATGCTGCATCCAGTTTCACTTACTCCAAAAAGAAAATATTTGTGCTATTTCAAAACACTAAATACTACCATACTGCAATTGCAATAAAACCTAAGTTACTACTTCTCTCTTGGTTAATCATTTTCAGATATAAGAAAGTACTAGTTAATGAAGTTTGCAACCAGCTGCACTGCACGTTTCTGTTACACTTCCTTTAGAAGTGTAGCAGCTCACACCTCCCTGAAGGGTCAGTTGTGAACCACCTGTTGTGCTCTAAGGATGCACCAGGAAATGTCAGGGAGCTGCCTGGGAAGCACAAGGCTCTGCTGTTCAGTTGGACTTCACCACTCACGGGACAGCTCAGCTGCCTGTCCCTCCCTGGGCACACAGGCTCTGGGGACAAGCTGCCTCTGGCTGGCAGGACAGCAGCACTTCCTCTTTCAGTGATTTAAACCACGGCCTATGATTTTATGAGTACAGTGTGAGGTCTCAGAACACTCCCTGCAGAAACTTGAACTAAAGCAGCAGTTGCTGGTCCCGGACCCTGGGAAGAACAGAATTCACTCTTGGGCCTGCTCAGCTCCTCTCACCTGGCCCATGGACTGCTGCTTCTCTGGGTAGCAGACCATTCCCCATAACATGTTCCTTTAAGTTGTCTGCTCCAGTCTTAAATGGGCTATTAAATAGAATAATGGCCAAAGTTACCCAGTCATAGCAAGAAAGAGTGAGGACCTTAGCTCTGAAATCATACAGGGGAGAAATAACAGGATCAGAAGGATCAAACCTGGGAGTGATTTCAGGCACAGCTCTTTTACCCAGAGGGAGCTGCTCCTGGCCAGGTCTGCAGAACAGAAGAGAGGATACACAGAGGCAGTCTCCACCCTTTCCACATCATTCCTGCTCTCCAGAGGAACCTTCCATCTACCCTGGACCCTTTAGGGCTTTTGATATACATTGGTAGCCAGTATTTCATTGTATCAGTGTTTGTAATGATGCTGCACTGGCACACAAAGCAGAGCTAAGATAGTTCTGGAAGACCCACAAGACAGCGTGGTTGTACTGATTCTCTTGTACCAGACTGTAGTACAAGTTTATCATCATTACATCTGCTTTTTCCCATTAGCCAGCTATTTGCTACAATCAGGAAGTCAAAGAAACAGATAAATACCTGAGTTCAAAGCACTCATTGCTGACAAATAGAAGGATTGATAGTTTTCATATCATACACATTCAGATCAAGTGGACAGTTGGAGCCTCACTGGCCCTTTTTTCTTCCCTCTTGCAGAGAAAACTCCAAGATGCTGCCACTGAAAACGTGGGTGGCTTCAAACAGAGCCTGCAGTGTTCAGGCAGTGGTACCACAGTGGGAGGAGGAGATGAGCAGCAGGGTTTTAACTGGTCTCTACAAGACATGTTCATCCTTACTGAGCACACATGCATCTAGGAAGTCTGCCTCTTCAAAAACCACACAACTGTAATTAGTATAAACAGTTCAGAAGTGCAGTTTCCACTCCAGGCTTGATTTGTTTCACCAGATAGCAAAGAGTCACATCTCCTCCTATCTCTGCCCTTTGAACTGCAGAAGGGAGATACCTGTACTCAAGCACAGCTTGATCAGCCAGGAATGCAGTGTGCTCTTCCTCAACACGGAGTAAATTTGTGTAAAATTAATATCAAATCACTGAATGCAAAGAACACCAAAAGGGAGCTAAGACATACATTTCTGATGAGAAAAGTTTATTTTGAACAGCAATGAGAATGAAAAAAGCCTTTGCAGTGCTCACATTCAGAAACAGGTCTGACACCATTCACAGTAACTCCAGTGGAAATATTTTAGGGGTTATTTTTTTTTTCAAATGATCTTTAGATCTGCCTCCATCCCTGCCTCAGAGGCACACAGTATGGTGAGAGGATGAAAAGCTGACCCCTGAATTCAATATGTGAGTGAAGAAGAGAAACCTCTTCAACTTCCACAGTGTAAAATTTAATCTGTACACATTTCCCATGACGTTGCAGCCTTTCCATGAAGCTGACTCACCACTCCCAGAGCACAGTTCTCCCTCCTGAGATCACTCCTGGGAGAACCTGCTGTGGGCAACTTTATACCTAAAAACTCACCTAAAATAGGAATGGAGTACACCAGTGTGGGATTTAAGGATTTTAACTCACTTCCTTGTAATATTAAGTCTGGTCTCTGAACACTATTTACAACAAAGAGTTTTATATTCTTGGTTTGACAGATAGGAGACTAAATTATACCTTGGGTTTGAGGAAGACAATGGCACTCACTGTATGATGTTGGATAGAAGAGCCCAGATTTTTTAATTCCAGAATCCCCCCCTTATCTTTAGTGGGCTCAAGCTGTTGAAGGCAAAAAGATCCATCTTCTATTTTTAAAGCATACTCCCACACAGGACCAATGAAGGCTTTCAGAGACATAGGAACTTTGATTAAAATTGCCAATATTGTCTAGAGATCATCCACATCAGAGCAAAATCAAATTAAATTTAGGTCTTACTCTCAGTCCTTCTATACCTGTCAAGAGTCTGCCAAAGGGTTCCAATGATCAACACATGATTCAAGGAGTCTTGAGCCCTCCCAGATCCAGGAATTCCCAAAGCAGTTCCTTCTTACCTTCACAGCACAAGGCTGAAGCACTCAGGAGCCATGACTGGTGACAAAAATGCAGAGGCACTGCTGCTTATTTACACACCAGTTAAAAAATAGTGTTCCTTTCTTTAAAAAGTACTTAAAAATGAAATGTCTCAGGTCCCCCACTTTGTGATTAAATTAAATTTGCTTCTTTGCAGGTTGTAGCAACAAAGCATTAGAAGTCATAATAATAATCCAGCTTTGCATCCACAGTTTTACATCCTTTATCTGAATAGATTCTCTCCTCCCTGGGAAAGTAGGTCATCTCGTCAGCTATCCTGCTCACAATGTCTTCATCCACAGTGTAGCCACGGGACTCAATCTCAACCCTGACACACATTTTCACATGTTTGTATTCCAGAGGCAGGAAGGGAATAAAGTAGTCAATGAGGTTCCTGTCAATCAAGGTGCTGTGCCAAAATCCACCTGTGAAGGGAAAGAGATTTGTTAGTATTTCTCTAGTTAAACACCACCATGGCTTGAATGGGAGCAAGGGGTAGATCACAGCTCTCCAGGTGCTGGTCTCATACCTTTCCCTCTCTCACCTAGAGAGGGACAGATTTTCTATCTCTTATCAGCTCTCTCAGACCAGGTTTCTTATTCCTTTTTTTTTTTTTTTTTTTTTGAGCTTGTATCTAAGCTTTTTAAGAAGTACACTGAGTTTGCTTCCAATGCTAAGTTTAGAATGTAATTATGTTAAAACTCCTTTTCATCAGAAGTCCTGTGTGAGGAAACCAATGAAGCACTTCCCCCAAAATGTGCAGTCCAACAGGCAGCAAACAGGCTGGTGGCCAAGGCCACACTGAGTTCCTTAATCTTCCTGGGAGCATCTCAGGGAGATCCCAGGATCTCTCATCCTGGGAGCAAACTACCAGCCCCAAAACTGCATTTTTGCTGCTCACAAACCAAAAACTGGAGGCCACATCAAGAAGAAACCACAGCTTGGAGAAGTGCAGCTAAACACAGCCCATCCCTTTTGTGTAACTTTTACCACCTCAGAAGCATTCCCAGTTTTACTCACTATTTTTGTTGTTGAAGACAGACACAGAGAGTGCATTTTGGATATCTGTGAGCTGGATATCTTCCCTTGTCCTCCCATTTCTCCAGAAATCTAGTGCTACCTCTGTTATCTTTTCAGCTCCTGCATTGCTAAATAAAGAGAAAACAGAGATTGTAGCTGGGGGCAGTTTTAAATGTTGAAGTTATGAAGTAAAAGCACGGAGTGTACAGAACAGCAAGCCTGAGAAGCCACTGTTTACCTGAGGAAGATGAAGATGGCTTGTCTGTAGGACACCCCATCCAGCAGCTCATAGTAGTCCAGGAAGGGCTTGATTGAATCAATGAGTCCTGCGTGCATTTTATCCATTTCATCAAATATGAACAGTGACCGGGGACAGACGCTCACATTTCCCCGAATCCACGACTGCAACTGGTCCTGAGTGCCATAGAAGTGAGAGATGCTGAAAGAGCTTGTGTTGAAAAGGCAGAAAAAATAGCACTTTCTGTTTATGGAGCCTTGTCCTGAAGGAATTGTTTCAGTGGTGTCATTTTAATAGCTTTGGCTTCTTGACTAAAACATGGGTACAAGGTGTAAATGAAACCTCAACAACATCTCATGCTGGTTCTGAAAAATTTTAAGTCATCAAGAGACAAGATGGAAGAAGCAGAAATTCTCCAAATACTCCTATGAAAAGCAAAAATGAAAATGCACAGTAGGACAAAAAATGGATCCCACCAAGGAACAGCCACATAAAGCCAAGCCCTGGCAAGCCCAATGATGACTTTTGGCAGCACTTTGGTCTAAACAGCCTTAATAAAAGCAATATTAAATTTGCTACCCGGTAGCATCAGTGAGAAATTGCACCTGCAGTCACTGGCAGAAGCAGAAACAAAATTTAACTCTCTGTGTTTTAATCAATCAGAAGTTATATGAAGACAATTACAATTCCTTCCTAAAACACTGTTGTCCAGAAAGGCTAAAGCTTTATTGCATTGAAAGAGTCTCTCACTTAAGCATTGCATTTTCATCTTGACTATTATATTCAAGATCAATAATGCATTAATTGGGGGGAAAAGGGTTGATGTGCTGGTAGATCAATGAGAAATAACTGTTCTGACTATTTTCAGTGATTCACCACTTTTTTTATTTATTCTCCTCAGTCCCTGAACTGCAGGTGTATTGGGGATAAGCAGCAATACTTCCTCCTACTGCCTTGGGCAGCAAATTTCCCCAGTGTAGTCATTTACCTCGAAACAAATGCAGAAAAGCATCATTTTACTTCAAAACGGCTCAGTTAAAAGAAGGGGGGAAATAAGTTGTAAAAGAGGAAATGCCCATTTCCTCCATTTAGAAATCAGGTTTGTAGACCATCCTGTTCCCATTTTTAGCACATACAAACTGAGTATCAACATGCAGTACTACAAGACAGCGGTACTCATTCAAACTGTGAACAAAGCAGTGAACAAAGTTACAACAAAAAAACCCCATAAAACACATCTGAGCTACTGCCCATGGTATCTCCCTGCCTACAGAACTGACACAACTCCAAATACATCTACCTGGACCTTTCTGACAGTGAAGTATTTTGTGATTTTGCTTTACAGCTTGGAAATGGATCCACAGAAACCTAAATAACCTGCTCAGTGTGCAGCTGAATAGACAATGATGCCTCAGAGAGCCAGTGCGAGCTTGCCATGGTGCCTGGCGAACCTGGGGATCACAACCAGAGTTGTGAACTATTTGGTTTTTTGCAGTGCCCACCAATTCATCACCTAACCAGGAACCGTGCTTATCCTTAAGACAGTCCCATCTCTGAGCAAAGTGCAGAATGAAAATTAAACCACATCACTCTTCCCTTAAGAGAGGCTCAAAACACGTGCAAAAAACTTCGCATTCATGGGAAAACAAATCGTGATGGATGTTAGGACTTACACAGTTCTGTACAAAAGATCCCAAAACTGGCATAAAATACTTTACTGCATAAAGTAACATCTAGGTCTGATGTACTGATGCCATGACATTTATAACTCATTGTAGCACAGCTCATTCTTACCTTGTAGAGATTGATGCTGTGAGCGTGAGGAAAGTGTAAAGTTGCCACGAACTGATGGACATATTTACTCTGTAGACCTTTTTTATAAATGCTTTCGGCGACGATCTTACTGACAAAGTTTTTGCCTGTTCCAGTCCACCCGTGCAAGGAAAGCGCCAGAGGCTTTTTGGCGTTGGTGTTGTTCAAGAAGCCCCTCACGGCTTTTACAACCACCTTGCTCACCAAGTGCTGCCCGAACAGCTTCTTGTCCAAATTCTCCTGCAGAGCTGCATGGAGAGACCAGACTGTCAGCGGCGGGGAGCGGGCCGGGCGCGGGCTCACCCCGCCCGCGGTGGCCCCGGGCAGGGGCCAAAGGGCCGGGCTGGAGCGGCGGCCCACAGGAAGGCCCCGCGGGCGCTGCCCGGCTCCCGACGCCGCCGCTGCCCCGGCGTCCTCCCGCCACCTCCCCTCAGCCCATCCCGGTCCCGCACCGGCGGCGGCGCGCTTGTCGTGCCGGTGCAGGCAGCACTCCCTGAAGTAGCAGTAGAGCCGCGGGTAGGAGATGAAGCCGGTGAGGGCCGAGGCAGCGGCGCCCGCGATGGCGAGTCCCAAGCTGATGGGCTCCACGGCGCCGGCCGGCGTTAGGAGCGGCAGCAGCACCAACGCCAGGGCCGCCCGCAGCGCGCCCCGCCGCAGCCTCATCGCCCGCCCGGCCCAGCCGCCCGGCCGCCGCTTCCGCCCCTCGGCGCCGCTTCCGCCGCCGCCATCGCGGGTGCGGAGAGAGGCGGGGCCGGTGCTGAGGGGCGGCCGCCATGTTTGGGCGGGAACGGGCGGGGCCAGCGCTGAGGGGCTGAGGTGCCGCCGCCATGTTTCGTCGGGCACCCGCCGCTGTCCGGAGCGGAAAGCGGCTTCGCGCATTGGAGTTATTAAATAGTCATTCTGTGATCTTGTCGCTGAGTGTTAGAATAGAGAAATCAAAGCATCATCATGGTTAGAAGAGACTTTAACATCATCATGTCCAACCGTCCATCCAGCACTGCCACTGTAACCCCCTAAACCACTAAAACCCACACCACCCAGTGCCACATCCTGATGCCTCTTTAACACCTCCAGGAACGGTGCTCGCCCACCTCCCTGGGTAGCCTATTCCAAAGCCCGACCACGCAGTGAAAAACCTTGTTTCTAATATCTGAATCTCCCCTCTCTCAGCTTAAGGCTGCCTGTTCAAGGGATCTTCCACTGACCTGCACAGGGCACATGCTCAGTGGCAAACTTGCCCTAGGCCTGGCACGGAAATTCTTCCCTTTTCTGAGAAAAAGTGAAATCTGAGGTTGTCCCTCCCCACCCTGGAGCTGCCACTTCTAAGCAATGGGACAACCTGGTCAGCAGCAGCACCAAAACCCACAAACCAGGAAAAACGCATCAGCATGAATTCCAGAAGAAAAAATGCTACAATAACTTAAAAACCATTTTTACTATTTTCAAGTTACAAATCTTCACTACAAGTACCCACACTGCACTTCTGGGGAAGACATGTGGACAAGAAGACAAGCTCCCAAGAGTTTTACATTTACAAAGCAAAGAGCATTGCTGCTTTTAAAGGATCTCTTTTTTTAGTATTTAAGATGGTGAAAAGAAAAATCTATAAAAGCCAATTTATCTTCTCACTAAAAAATGCCAACCATGAAAGCTCATTTTCCATTATAAAACTTCATTTATAAGAACATATTTATATACAAAGTTACACCAACCAAAGCGTTCACAATCACCTGCAAACTGATTCACTACAAGATCACACAGGAAAAGCTTCGTAGGTAACATCAGCATCTGAAGACAGTGACTCTTCCCAACATCCATCGCAGGTCACTGACACAAAATCCTTTACTGGTGGAAAATGGGAACAACTCCAAAGGCTCCAGTCCACATTCATCAGTATCGCCTGTTCATCTTCTTGAACTTCTCATAGTGATAATCATCTGTGGCTTTTTCATTGAGGGGACGTTTGCGATTTGGAGGAGACCCTTCAAAAGAAAAAGAAAAAGAAGGAAATTTTATAGCCCGGTCCTTTTACAGGAGACATTTCCTGAACTCTGACACCTCCCTTTGACAGCCCCTCACTATGTGAGGTTATTGCCTTACACCCTTTGCTATTCCACTGAACTTCCACCAAACCCTCGTCAGATAGCTTTGGCAACACTTCAGTTGTGATCTGCATCACTCCACCCCTGAGCATCTCTACCAACATCCTCCATCCAGAGTTTCTGGTGTGATCTAGTGGTGCAACAGCCACTCTCTTGGACTTGGATTGCTCCACTCCCGCTACCTCAGGGCACTCAGAGAAGAGCAGGCAAGCAGAGCCACTGTACAAGGAGCCTCTGTACAAGACCCCTGAAGAGTTTCAGTGTCTCCTTACAACCACTCAGATTTGGAACTTACGCTCGGGTTCTGGCCTCTCCGTGTCCCCCACTCTCAGTGGACGGGGCTTTGGCTCCTCCTTGTTCCTTCGCACCGGTGCATTCAGCTCCTCATGATAAACTGCAAAAAGGAAAACACCAGATAAGGAATATTATCTGAAGCACTCTTATCCAGATGGATAAATTTCTATGGCCTTTGCTATAACGCTCTTTACCAGAGCCACCCTTCTTGGAATTGGTTTCTATGGCTAATTAGGCAAGATATTGCAGAGCAAATTTCAGCAGCACTATTTCAAGTGGCCCAAACACTCTTCCCTTCCATCAGAACACACCAACCTGATTCCCATCACCCCTGTAAGCATGGAAGGACACAGCAGAAGGCTGCCTTTCCTTTAGATGTCTGCAGCATCAGAGGATCACACAGAAATTAATTCCTGTCTCCTGTCCCATAAGGTCTGTGTTTGCTTTGCCACCTGTCTGTTCTGGCAGCCTACAAACTGGACTCTCTCCATCATACACCATCATTTCCAGTACACAAGGCACAACTTAAAGAAAACATCTTGAAATTTATGAGGCAGTGTCAGCTGGGAGTTCAGAAAGCCCAGCCATGAGAAATACATCCCTCTCCTTGCTGATGGGCAGAAGAAAAAGACCAGGCCAGACAGGGTCTATCTGAGCATCCCAGGAAAAGCAATCGGACATGCTGATCCATGGACTCATTCCTCTGTCCCAGCTGGGTCAGGAGAGACACTCAAGACTTACATCTGTTGTGCTGGACATAATTAACAGCCATGTTGGTGGGAACAAAGGAAGTTTCGCTGTCTTTCTTTTTGTTCTGCTGCTCTGCCAGCAGCTTGGCCTTGGCCTCTTCAGTTGAGATGATGTTTTTTATTTTTGCACTAGAAGAAAAAGAAAATCAGTCATAGTTAGAACGCTTAGCAAGCACAGAAGTGCTAAGTGCATGGATCTGGAGGCCAGTAATAGCACTGCTGTGGCATCTGATGCAGTTTTTGAGAGGCGAGGCAGTGCTACAGAAACACCTTGTTCCAAGGGTAAAAAGGAAGCTCCTATCTTTGTGCATCACTTCAGTGCAGGACACAAAGGGGTCCTGCAGAAAGCTGCTGGGCCAGGTCACAGAAGAGCCTTTTTCCAGAAGCCACAGGATGGAGCTGCACTGAGCCCTGGGGCTGTGTAGGATGTGCTGTGCTAATTACCACACCAATCCAAAACAGAGCTCATTCCCTCCCATTCCCATTCCAAACTGGGGATGTGTAATCCAGGCATAGTGCTGCTCTGCCAGCCAGCAGCTGCTCATCCTGCCAATCCTGGCCAGCACCCACAGATCCATGAAACACATACTCGATTCCCAGGTCCACTTCAGGAATGCCGCTCAGCATCTGGTTGGACAACATCTCCTCCGTCTTCTTGGCAGAGGAGACACGGATGTTCTCTGGCAGCTCGTACAGGGAATCCTCAGCATTCTTAAGCTTCACCTTCTGCTCCTCGTTCTCCACAATTCCCTTTCTCTTCTTCAGCTCGGTCTCAATGTACTTCATCCTAAACAGCAGCACACAAGGGATGGGGCATTTAATTCTGTTCCTGTACTCTGTTCCAGCACTGCTGGAGCATAGCAGCATCCCTGTCCTGACAGATGGGAGAGAGGAAGAATCATCTCTCCAAAAGTACTCATAGTATTTAGTAGCAAGAATTAATTGTCCAAGAAACAATCAGATCCTCCAAGGTCTTTAACAGCCAGCACGGAAGGCTCCCACTGGGATTTAGTGCCGAGCTGGCTGGTTGGCACCTCCTAGCTTTGTCCATGAAAAAGCCTTCTCAATTCCAGCAGGCAGGAAGTGAAAGGGCAAGGGAAAATTTCACTGAGAACTGGGAAGATGTCCTGGGACTACTCAGAATCCACAACAAACAAAAAAAATAAGTGGTGAGAGACACCCAGCCTGATTCAACACCAGAGACACAGCACAGCACAACTCACATGTCAGCATCTTCATCCCGCCTGTTGGTTTCTGCTGAGAAGGAAGTTCCCAAGTTCAGATCTTCCTCTTCATTAATCCTAAGTGGAAACCACAAGGTTTACAGGTTTTAGTGGGTTGGCTGTTTGGGTTTTTTGGGAGAGGTGTGTGCGGTGGGTTTTTATAAAAGTAATTTAAAAAGTTAGAGCAAAAGTAACTGGCTAGACTGCATTATATGAAAATCTTCAAAGTGATACAACCTCTGGTTAATTATTTACCAGTTGTCATTAAATACTAGTCCAGGGAAAGATTTTCAGAGCTCACATGCACTTACCTGTCCTTGCCTCTTTCTTTCAGCTTCTTCATGTCCACCATTCCCCCAGATTTTATCTTAAATGGGTCATCCTGTAAAACAAGAAGTAACAAAAATCCCTGAAGCTTCCCTCTGATTTAATGCTAGTCTTCAAAATCTGGATAAAAACCACAGGAAACATTTAGGAATTGAGCTGTGACAGCAGTCCTGCCCCAGGCTGGACTCACACAGTCAGCGTTCTCACACATCACATCTGAGCCCCGAGGTGATGGAATTGTCCAGCACTTACCACAAGTGTGGCTTCCTCTTGCAACTTCTCTCCCACCAGCAGAGCTACAGCACTGGTCAGGCAGATAAAGAAAGAAGATAAAATTCAGCAGAAGAAAACACAGTACCAACAATACTGCTTTAGCCTTTTCTAACTCTCCCTGTCTTTTCCATCCTCAGGCTTTAACACAGAAACTCCTGTGTCAGGAAAATAAGCTTGGCAGTGTCTGACATAAGTTTGTACTGGAAGGAGGCAGATGACAAGAGAGAAGTTGACCGTCCCATTGCATCCCTGGACAAAACACAATTTCCCCTCCCTAGTGCCCCATGCCTTACCTCACCCCATTGGGCCGCTTTCTGAGGCTCTGAACTTCTTTGGCTTCCTCAAGTTTTAACCTAAAAAAAGAAATACATTTGACTTAGTACCTGATGCTTTGGTTTTAATGAAATCATTTTATTTTCTGCAGTTAACACAGAATTTGCTATTCAACTTTGCCCTAAACCTCTGCATATCGGCAACTACTTTTCAGGTTTCAAGTGAAATAGGTATTTGTTATTTATTTAACCAATTCCATGAATTTGAACAATCAGAAAAAAAACCTAAAAACAAGACACCTGCTGGATTTGTTCCTTTCTGATGCCTTCCCTCAGCTGAGGAAAGCACCAGACACTGAAAGGCTTGAAGAAGAAGCCAACTTGGGAAAGACGAGCCAAAATACATGCAGGCATGACTGAAGAAAGTTGACAGTGAATTGAAATCTCAAGTGTTTCTCTCTAAACTGAGAGGAATCCGTCACTTCTGGGCTCATGTAACGCTGTGACGCACGCTGTGACGTCACGCCACAACACAGCGGTTCTACACGGCAATATGACGTGACGTCACCGCTCACAGCACAGCCGCACGTGACGATATGACGATATGACACGATGTCGCGACGCCCGGACACTGCACTGCTGGACTAAACACAGCCCGGGTCCCGTCCCGTCCCCACCCCCGACCGCCGCAAGACCGGGCGCGGTTGGGCTTCCCGCTGAGCCCGGCCGGGCTCCCCGCCGGCGCCCGACCCACCTGACCTCCTCGGCGAGCTGCTCGTCCTCCTCGTCCTCCTCCTCGTCCTCCCTGCGCCGGCGGAACGACTTCTGACCCGGCATCGCTCCGGCTGCTGCGCCGCGCCACGGCCGCCACTCCGCCGCTTCCCTCCCGCGGCTGCGGCGCGCGGCGATGACGCCACAAGCCCCCGACGAAGCCGGGCGGCCCCGCCCCTCTGCCCGCACCTCGGCCGGGCAAGAGCCGCCGTCCCGGGAGCGCTCCGTGCCCTCCCGGACGGGGCTGGGAGCCCTCGTGCCCCCCCCCGGGCCATGTACTGTCTTTTCTGAGAAGATCCCGCTTAAGTCACGAGGGTCGTTCCGTTTCTCGCAGTCCCGGCAGCGCAGCCTCCGCCGGTGGCCGGTGCCTGTCGGGGACGCCGTGGGGAGTGTCGGTGCCAGAGCCGGGTTTACAGTCCGGCCCTTGGAGCGGGATGTGGCTCCTTCACCCGGCTGCTCCCCGCTGACCGAGGCACCGAGCCGCACTGTTGGGTCCCCGACCGAACGAGCCGGGGTTCAGCCCTCCAGCACCCGCCCTGGGGGCTGAGCCCCGACTGCTCCGGGAGCCCTCGGGCCCGGTCCCGGGACCCCGCGGGGTCAGTGCCACCACCGCCTCCTCCGCGCGGTCCCTCCCCGCCCCGCCCCGCCCCGCCGGGCCCGGCCCCCGCTCCTCCCCCGGCCTGCGCGACACCCGCCGCTCCTCCGCCGCTTCCCCGCGCTGCTCGGGCCCCGCGGCCCTTCCCGGCGGCCTGGCCTGGGGCGGGGGCGGCAACGCCCCGGGCATCCCGCAGGTGAGCGAGAGCCGCGGGCCGGGGCGGTGGGGCCCGTGTTCTTACGTGGTTGTGTGACTCTGTGCGGAGGGAGGGCGGCCGGGCCGCGCCGGGGATGATGCAGCAGCAGCGGCCGCGGGGGCTCCGGCCCGGATCCTGCCGTGCCCCGGTGTTGGGGCGGCTCCGGGGCCTGGTGCCCACCCTGGGTGCGGGACCTTGCGGCTTTAGGCTGTTTCTGTTCAGCCTCGCTCGTGTCCGGCAGCTATAGCGTCTGTCAGGAGAGGACTTGTATTTTGGGAGTCTGCTGCGCTTGAGGAGCGACATAGCGGGCAAGGGGCGGATTTCTTGCAGGTTTATTTTGCCTGAAAACTAAATCTCTAGGTGAGTCGTTGTGTTGTGACCTCCCAAATTAAGTCAGTGTTCAGACGTGCTCTACTGTGCATGTTGCACATAAACCTGGTTTTCCCATACTTGATGCAGCTGCTAGCCAGGAGCACCTGCTTTCTGCTTCTGCCTTGTCAGTAGGGCAGTTTGGTAAATATTTCTTTCTTCAATATCTCAAGTATAAAATATCTCGGAGCACAACTGCAGATACTTCTTTTTCTTGGTAGGTTATGCAAGACCAGACCTGGTAGTTGTGTTGTGGATGAACAGTGCCAAGATTTCTTTTATTTGTGCAGTTGCTCCGGAGAATGTCAGCCTGCATGGATCTGAAACTCTTGACAGCTGGCTCTAGCTTTGGTACAAAAACACACAGTTGTTTTAAGAAAGAAACAAAACAAAACAAAAACCAACCAACGAAAACCTAGAAACGTGTTCCTGTAGAAGGCAGAGACGCTGGGTTTGGCAGCAGTTGAAGCAACTGAAAGTAGGTTGCAGTTACAGAGGAATTGTTCTGACATGTTCGTGTAGTGTTCTCCCTCAGTGGTGCTTGAGAAAGGCAGGCTGAAGGACTTGTGTTAGGGTAAATTCTTTTCCCATCATACACAGTACATTTTGACAAGCACAGTTCAGCTCCCTGGCAGTGCTTTTGTGGAATTCCAGGTTTCCTGAGCAGAATCAGAGCTGTGTGTGCCAGCTGAAGCTCTTAGGGCAGAGTCGTAGGAAGGCAGAAGTTGAATATTTCCTTCTGAACAGTCACGAACTGTTCTCTGGTGTGTGTGGTCAGGGCTAGAGGCAAAAATGAGGTTTTCCCTGCGTTGTTCAGAAAGGGAAGCCCTGTGTGGGAAGATCAGCATCCCAGTGCTGGAATGTCTAAAGACATGGTTTTAATTTTGAGGAGAGGGGCGGTCCCATGGAATGCACTGAAACCATCCACGTCCAGAAGACTTTGTTTAACAAAGTGTGCTTCAAAACCAGTTCACAGTTATCTTAAGCTGGTGAAGATATGGGGTCTGGAAGTAATTTTGAAACAGTATTTTGTTCATTAGATTTTCTGGGGAACATCTGGGAGAGAGATAAGAAATCAGGGATGGTGAAATAGCAAATGTGGCATGGATACTTTTTTTTTTAATTGGACCAGCTGATGCATTTGGGGAAAGGGGTCTGTTTTGGTGAAGGAACTCAAGCCTGAAATGTCCCAGTTTTATGTGTTAGTCAAAGCTACTGTGCTCTTGTCATTTGTCTTTTAAATCAACATGTGTTACACGGTGCTGTGTTCCTTCTCTGTGAAGCTGCATGAAATTGCTCTGTTGTTTGTTAAGCTTCTCTTCACAAGTTACTGAGATCCAGGTCAGCACCCCTGTGGTGTTTTCTTCCATGCACATATGATTTTTTTCTCCCTTTACTCCTCCCATCAATTTATTCAGTTCTAGAGTGTGATGGGAAAACACTCTAAAATTATCCTTGAGGTTTATCTTCTGCCAAGACAAGGTGCTAGGCAAGCTTTTCCACTCCCAAGATAAGTGTTACTTATATGGCCTACTCGTTTATAATTTTTTTTCTTTTCTCCCTGCTGTCAGTGATTCAGACCAGATAACACTGGGAATTGTTTCAGATGTCCTCAAAATGTGAAAAAAACCCAGAGTGTAGCAGCCATGCTGCTGCTGGAGTCATTAACATCAAGTTCATCAGATTTTTCCAGTTCTTTGTTGCAATGATGTGGGCTCTTCACATCTGCTTCATTTACAGCCAGCTGTAATATTTTGGATCCTTGTCTGTGCTGTTAATATCACTTATCTTCTTTTCTATTTTTTAACAGCCATGAACAAGGTTATTTAAAATATGCTTAAGAAACACATTTTTCTCTTTTTTTTTTATAGCTGCATGTTACTGAGACGTGTTTAAAGTCTTTTACATATCCATGGACCACCATGAAAGTGTTCATTGTGTTCATAAGCTGTGAAATCATCTGTTCTTGTGGTGCTTGGATGTATGAGCGGGTGGCACAGTGTGTTTGTTATGTTTTGTACAGACTTCGAGTGATGTGGCTCACAGTGTTAAAAATCTACCCATGAAATGGTAAATTCCTCAGAGACTGGAGCCTGCTTATCAGTGTTACAGTTCATTTAAGTCTATTTCCCTCTTGCCCAGCTTCGTTTAGAACTAATCATATTTTTAATGTTTGATGAAGTGGTGTAGCAGCGAAATGTTAGATTCAGAGCAGCACAGTTGGGTGCATGAAGCTCATAGACACCACAGGCTAAGTACTGGTGTCATGGGCTGCAGCACCTTTCACTTTTCATCAGTTTCATGCAAATGAGCTAATTAGATTTGTATCTTTGCAGCTGAAGCTGTGCCGAGCACCTCCCAGCATTTCTGAAGGCACATTCCATGAGATGGATTATTAGCTGTATTTGCTTCTCTCTGCTCCCCATGGCTTTGTTCCTTCCCTACAGTACGACAGTGCAGCCACTCTGCAGCAGGCCCAGACTGTGCCAGCTTGTGGGGCTCCAGGTTTAGATTTCAGTCTCTGAACCTTAAAGATAGATATGGAACTCTAATATGCAAAACATGCCCAGGTATCTTCTTACAGTCATGAGAGCAAACCTGACATGTAGTGAAAGGAGTCATCCTTTTTTGTCCTAGGAAACCCTCCTCACATGAGTGTTGGTGAAAATGGGGGACACAAGGGACATCTGTCCTCACCTGGATTCCATAGGAGAGGTGACCAGAGATGATCTGCTGCTCAAATCCAAGGTACAGGCTTGTGACTCTCAGTCATTCTCAGTTTCATTCTTCATGGACTTCGTTACTTAAAAACCAACCAAGCAAACAACTCTTCTTTTATCATGAATATGCAGGGAACTTGCCAGTCTTGTGGAGCTGTGGGACCAAACCTCTGGGCTTGTCTTCAGGTAAAAATGGCTTGTTTGTGTGCATGATGTGGTAGGACTTCACTTGAATAGCATTTATACTGAAAAAAAGAGTGGGGAGCAAAGAAGGTGCTCAGTGTAGAACTGTACAGTGGTTTGTGATGGATTCCAAGGAGAAGATTCTCTAGGTGAAAGGATAACACTGTCACAGTCTGACAAGATCCAACAGTTCACTCCTTGGAGGGGATTGTCCTTGCAATTCCCAGTAGGAATGAATACATTCCCCAGTGTTGGTTGTTGGGTGGGTGTTGCCTCTGCTGGCACCTGTGGAGGGGCTGCAGGTGACACCGTGGAAGTGAGGAGGGAGGGAATGCCATAGGCAGGGACTGTTTATTTTTTAAATAGAATGCCCAGGCTTGGGGCTGCTCAGATGAGATCCCTGTTGGAGCAATGGCCTTGGAACAGAGATTTTGCCTGGGTGCAAACCTGGTTCCAGATTTTCTTTCTTAAATCACTTCTAAATTTCCATCAGTTCTAAATTTCCATATTTTTCTGGGCCTTGAATAAAAAACAGGTTAGAAAACTGGCAAGAGAACTCCGAAGTTGCTGCTGCTGCTGGGACTGGAGTTACAGACTGGTTTCTAAAGAGTCTAACTTGGTGTGCCCATTGTGCTTTGGCTCTTTTCCCTCTCTAGATTGGTTGTCCTTATGTTGGTTGTGGGGAGTCCTTTGCCGACCACAGCACACTTCATGCACAGGTGAGCTTTTCTCTGTCTGTAAACAGACAGAATTGGATTTTTCCTGTTCCACGTCCTGTGCTCCAGCTCAAGCCAGCTGGCAGAGGAGATCTGTTGTTTCGTTTTTGATTTCCAGGCCAAGAAGCACAACCTGACGGTGAACCTGACGACGTTCCGTGTGTGGTGCTATGCCTGTGAGAAGGAGGTGTTCCTGGAGCAGCGCCTGGCAGCTCACCCGCCCTCACCCCCCATCAAGTTCCCTGAGCCGGTGGGTCTGTGTCACACAGGGCAGGCCTTGGTTTTGTTTGCCTGTTGTAAAATCAGCCAAGTGATCTCTGCCATGGTGCAGCGTTGGCTGTGATGGGGATACCTTCACTGAAAGTGGCTGCCTGTAGCCAGAGGACCACCAGCCCTGACTCACAGGGTCTCCCAGCAAAAAGACAAATGACTTAGGGGTGGGAGCTAGATGACCTTTGTGGTCCCTTCCAACCCAAACCATTTTGTGATGCTGTTGTTCTACGATTCTATGACTTGAATATCCATTCTGACTTTATTTTTAACCTTTCCAATGGGGTATCTGCATGTGAGAAGAAGCTATCTGTCACATTTTCATTTCCAATGCATGGCCCATGGAAATTTCAGCTGTCAGACCAGAAAACCGTGTACTTGTGACACTGCTGCTCATTCCTGATGTTTCTTATCACATGTACTGGAAGCAGTAATGGCACTATTTCCACTCTCTGCTGCCTCAGTGAGAAGGGTAGACAGTGCAACTTGTTCTTCCTTCTCCTTCTACTTTTCTTGAAGGCTGGCTTGATTTATAAGTAAGATAACATCTCTCACAGCTCATCTTTCAAAGCAGGCCTGTGACTGATACTTATTTCTCTGTCTCTAATCTAGGATTCTCCTTTGCCTGCTCACCCTCTGAAAGCTGTTCCAATTGCAGTGGCTGATGAAGGCGAATCTGAATCAGAGGATGATGATTTGAAACCAAGAGGTAACTTTGCATTGAGTTGATGAAAGGGCTGGCAGGGCAACTCTGCAGTCTTGTAGGACCTGCACTGAGAGGGTTCCTGGCAGCAGAATGTAGAGACTGCCTAGAAAGGGCTGGATTCCCTCTCCCTGGGGAGGAATATAGAAAGCAGCACATCTGGAAAGTGATTCATCCCTCTCTTGTTTGTGCTTTAGGCCTTACTGGAATGAAAAATCTTGGGAACTCCTGCTACATGAATGCAGCACTTCAGGCTCTCTCAAACTGGTAGGCATTAGGGCTTTCAGTGTTGTCTTAACTGACTTCACTAAAAAGCAGAAGTGTCACCTCTGATCTGAAACTTTCATGAGTTTTGCAAAGATAGATTAGCCAGGCTGGGGACAGAAAAAAATAGTGGTTTTTTTTAGGGCAGTAGAAGTGTTACAGTAGGAAATTGAGGGACCAGCCACCTGGTGGCTATGTACAAGACTTATGTTTAGATGAATGCTTGAAGAAAAACTTCATCATTTCTGTTGCAACAGAAATTATTTATCCCAGAGAAAGCCATGTCACGTCTCTTTATTCTCCCCACTGATATCATTCTAATAACCTCTATCCTAAAATACTCTCTAGCCATCCTGCTGAAAACTAATTCCAGGATCTTTTCTGTACTGAGAACCAGGTTCAGATCAGCTTTTTTCCTTTGATTCAAATGAGGAATCACATCTGCATCTGGAATCACTTCTTCCCTTGGTTTAAAATCAATACCTTAAGCATGCTTTTGATAAGGCCTGCATGAAGTTTTGATAAATAAATAGAGGCAGAGGAGAGATTTCTGTGGGCTGAATTCTCTTTTTCCCTCTCTCGTAGCCCACCTCTGACACAGTTTTTCCTGGAGTGTGGTGGACTGGTCCGTACGGATAAGAAACCTGCCCTGTGCAAGAGTTACCAGAAGCTGGTGTCTGAGGTTTGGCACAAGAAACGGTGCGTGCTGACCCCTGATCTAACCTGGCCAGGTTTCAGAGGTGTGTTAGTTCTGAGGTCTGGCATCAGCAGGGAGGAAATCTGATCCTCAGGGACAAGTGCATTGTCTGAGGCAGTGATTTCCCCCCATGTGGATGGGGATGTGAGGATTCCCTGAGATCCAGGAGATCCCATGTCCTGCTGTTGGGGATGAAATGGGCACATTGATGTCAGTGAAATCATTCCTAATATTACAGTTTTAAAAAGGAGGAGTTTTTAAAAAATACAGTTCCCCTGTTGGCAATGAGGAAAAAATGATTGAGTGAGGGAATACTTGGGGCTGTCTCCAGGTATTTTACATGGACTTCAGTGACCAGCACTTAAATTGCACTGCTCTTGATTAGCAGAGGAATTGATGATTTGGATGGAAAAAGTGATTCAGAGATTTTTACTGAACAGAGTGGAAAACGCAGATGACATTCTGGGAAATGTTTGCTATTGGTTCAAATTCTATAACAGTTCAAAGGACAGTGCAAAATTATGTGGCTCTGTGTAAATCGGAAGATGTCTGCTCTGTGCAATAAATTAACCCCCATCAAAACAGGAATTTAAATGGCATTGCTTGTTTGTCTCAAGTTCATTATTAACAAGGAATAAGTAAGATATGGAGCAAGGTGAACTGTGTCTTTGTGGAGGAGGAGGCTGCAGGCTTTGAAGAGATATCATGTCATTTTAACATTGCTTAGATTTCCCTCATTTACTGGGTGGTCAGCCTGCCCAGATTTTGGGACAGACCCGGTGCTGGAAAACCAAATAAAGTAATGAATTGCTAAACTCTGCTCTGGAAAGAATCACTTTCCACACTCAAAGTTTGACAGAGCTGTAAGTGAAATGTGTTTTGGGCAAGGGAAAGACACACTGAAATGACTGCAAGGTGTTTTCTGTCTCTTGGTCTGTTTGTCACCCAGCTCATGCAGAAATCTCTGCCCAGGCTTTGCAGGTGCATAATTATCTTTTGTCCTCTTTAACTACTCACCACACCCTCTGTTACGGCCTGTTAGACAAGCTGGCTCCAGGCCTGATAAGCAAACTGACTTTTTCTTTTTTCTTTTTCCATGTCCAAACAGGCCGAGTTATGTTGTTCCAAGCAGTCTATCCCATGGAATCAAGCTTGTCAATCCCATGTTCCGAGGCTATGCACAGCAGGTGGGGCCTGAAAAAAACCCCATGCCATTATTGCAAAGACAGTGGGAATTCAATTCTTGTAGTGGTGGTGCTCGTGTTCAGAGGGAAGAGCTTGAGCTCGGGGATCGTAGCCTTTCTGTGTCAATGTCAGTGATCTGATAGAGCACTTGGGTGGGATTTGGGAGACCTGGAGTCTTTTCCAGGCTTGCCTCTGGCTTGTTGGTACCAAATCAGTTAATTTTCTTATGTCAGCTTGCTCACCTCTGAAATTATGGTGGTCAAACCCTTTATAAATAGCTCTGAGATCTATTGATATCTGCTGTACAGGAGTTTGGTATTATTTATTCATGTCAGAGCTGAGGAACCTGGATAAATCTGCACTAAAAAGTAAAAGATATGAATCTTCTATATTCTTTTTCTGGGGAATTACAGCAAAACAAAGTCTTATTTAAAGGTAGGATCTTTTTTTTTTTCCTTTGAAGTCTTTATCAGTGTAGCTCTTCTGTTTGTTCTTTATAACAAAATGTAAACAACAAACTATGATTAGAAAATTTACTAGAGTGACAGTGCATCAAAACTGTGATACTGACAAGAAATCAAAATAAAGAATAAAAATAATGATTAATGAAAGAACTTCTATATCTGTCTTTGATGTGAAATACATTGCTTTGGAAAACTCTGATCTGAAGAGATAAATTTGAAAGGTAGGCAGGGCAGGCTGAAAGCCAAACTTCATAAAACAACTGAAACGTCGTAATTAGCTTTCTGCAGTTGTCAAAACACCAGGTTGCTTTCCAGTAGCTCCTTTGAAGCCAATGTATCAGCTCTTTTACCATGTATTATGAATGTAGGAGCTTGCACCTAGACTGTATAGCTTTGGGTTCCTGGTACCTCTCCCTGATTATTAAAAAAATTAATCTGCCCTCTCTAAGAGGTGGCTTGCCCTGAGCAGAATCAGTGTTCCGAGGATGTGTTTGTGGGCAGGAGTCTATTCTCCAGGGCCTGCTGTTTTCATCAGGTTTCTCCTTGCTTTTTCCCTGTTATCTGTGGCAAACCCCTGATAAATGTGCTCCTGGTTTGCCTTCTACATCTGTTCTGTCTTTTCAAAGTCTTTCAGCTGAAGATATTCAGATAAAAAAATTGGGCCTTTAATTATTTAGGAGTTAAAGTATTTCTGTAACAGGCAGGCCCTTTGGTGCTTGGCCCTGCTTTAGCTGGGTCTGTGTGCTGCAGAGCAGGCTCACCTTTGTGGGCACTCTTGGAATCGGCTGTGAATGGAGCCATCTCCTCTTTTGTCCCTCTCATTTGCCCCATTTCTGGCTGGATACTGACATGGAAACTTGGTTTTCAGGACACCCAGGAGTTCCTGCGATGCCTGATGGATCAGCTCCATGAAGAACTGAAGGAACCTGTTGTTGCAGAGACGAGGGATTTGGACACCAGTGACCAGGAGGACAAGCGGGAGGGCGACCGAAGCCCTTCAGAGGATGAGTTCCTCTCCTGTGACTCCAGCAGTGACAGGGGTGAAGGAGAGGGCCAGAGTCGGACCTCGGGGAGCATGGGCAGCAGCTCCCTGGCAGAGACAGAGCTGCTGATCCAGGATGAAGCAGGGAGAGGGATCTCGGAGAAGGAGAGGATGAAGGACAGGAAGTTCTCCTGCGGCCATCGGCGCAGCAACTCAGAGCAGGTGGATGAGGATGCAGATGTTGATACTACGATGATGCCAGTCGATGGCAGAGCCTCACCTGAGATGCTGCCAGCTCCCTGTCCTGCCAGCCCATGTAGGACACCAGGTATACCCCTCTTCCAGTAGAGATATTTCCAGGAAGATGTATTACCATCCTCCACGGGCATTGTGGTGTAGTGCAGTGGCAGACACATAATGTGATTGTTCTTTCTCTGTGTTTCAAAAGATTTTGCATCCAAGGTGTTCCTTAGTCCCTGCCTTTGTGCACAATTCTTTCTATAAGGAAGTGTACTTGGTGAGCCAGAAAGGTGCTTAGCCAGGCTCTGACCTGAGTAAAGGCACAGCAGTGAGAGCTGCCTCTGCCAAGCCTGCAAACTCTGTATTGATGCCTTTTAAGAAAAAAAGGTTTGGTGTGTGTACATCTCTTTATTTGATACACTGGTCTGGGGAAATAATAGCTGTGGAAAAGGCATGGCAGAAAGTATTTGCTAGTGTTAGACTGTGGACTTTGGGCAAAGAAAAGGGAGAGGCACAGTTTGAGCATTTCTGTGTCTCAGGGAGAAGAAAAGAGCAGCAGTGTGGAGTCACCTCAAAGCTGAACATATCCGATCTTTCAACGCTTCTTTATGTAAGAGTCTTACTCTGCCAGCTGGCACTGAAGGCAGCAATGCTGTCTGTGTGGATTAGGGCTACAGGAGCAAGCTGCAAAAACTAATTAGTCACAAGTGTGAAAAAATGGCAGGTTGTTTTGGGGGGGGTTAGTATGTAATTATTAGCTGTTAGGTACAGCTCCGTATGCACTCTCACCCGTGACTGAGGGAGCTGTGTCTGCCAGCCTGTGCAAGCAGAACAGTTGATGGACACTGAACTGTGCTTTTGGGAAAGATTCTGTGCTGGAACACAGAGCTGGGCTGACACAGACTGCAGTGGAGTTGCCTTTCATAACTGGGATTTTCACCAGTGCCCTTTTCCCTCCCTATTTTCCCAAACAGAACCTGACAATGATGCCTACGTGCGCTGCTCCTCACGCCCTTGCAGTCCAGTCCATCATGAAATGCACTCCAAGCTCTCCAGCAGTCCTCCCCGCTCCAGTCCTGCCAGGCTTGGACCTTCCTACATACTCAAGAAAGGTAATGCAAAGAGGGATTGCTGGGAGGCAAAGGGGAGAGGATGTAGAGGAGGGGAGAGAAGGAATCCATCATGATTCTTCATTAACAGATGTAAGAAGTGCTGGTTCCCCTAGACATCAGTGTGCTCTAAAATGGTATTTGGCAAATGGTATCTGCAGTAAACCTGCAGATAAAGTCAAGCTCTGGGCACAGCAATGTTCTATGGTTGTTACACAATGTTCTTACACTGGAGCCTGAAATGAACCATGTCTGCACCTGTGTGCTGTGTTTGTCATTAATAAAATGGCTCTGAAGTCCCAGGCACAAGCTCTGTCCCTTTAGGACAGTGTGGAGATACATAAACATTTGTCTGCCAGACTTGAATTTCATGGCATGTGGGTCAGAGAACTGTAAGATGCTCTTATTGACAGAGCTTCCTGCCTCTTGGACATCTTGTGCTCACAGGAATGGAATTAGGGCTGCAGATGTCCCTGCAGTGCTGGGAGCACTGTCAGGCTGCAGAATGGAGCCTGGCTTGTGTTGTTATCAAACTGGTCCCTTCATCCCAGAGCAAATTGCAAATCAAAATCCCTCAACGCTGCCTGGTCTGCAAACACAATGGCTTGTGCTTGTACCACTGTCCCTCCAGCTGCTCCATGAGGACATTCTTTCTTCAGCCCCTTGGCTGAGGTCAGCACAGCTGCAGATGTTCTGGCTGCATGAAAACCACTCTGTCTGCCTGCACGTGTGTGTGGGGACAGGGTTTGCTGTTAAACAAAACCTTGCATTTGGCCAGTCCCTGCTGTGGAGAGTCCTCTCCACTGCAAGACACTTGGGGAACACGTGGTAAATGTCAGAGGGGAAAAAAAAAGGACAAAGTACAGAGGTAGGTGAGGGGGAGAGGAAGTGAAATGCAAAGCTCGGAGCAAAATGTCACAAGACCTCAGAAAAACAGGGACTCTCTGTGGCAGGGCCAGGCTTCTAAACATGTTAAAGGCTGGAAACAGGAGTTCCAGTACAACAGTTTCTGCCTCCTGAGAGCCAGCTGATGTTGGTTCAGTTGGCTGCCCCTCCCTTGTGCCACACAGAGCAGCAGAGTCCTCTGTGTCTCTTCACAGCTTGCCTCACTGTGTCCCTGGAATGGGGTCTGAACATCAGGACAATGCTTGTCTGACGTTCTTAGTGGTTGTGTGACTCTGTGGAGATGTGAGACTGAGAGGGCCATTCCTTGTTTTCCAGCCCAGATGCAGGCTTCTGGGAAAAAGAAGAAGGAGCTCCGTTACCGCAGTGTGATTTCCGACATCTTCGATGGCTCCATCCTCAGCCTGGTGCAGTGCCTCACCTGCGACAGAGTGAGTGTCCTGGGCCCTCCCAGTCACCCAGCACAGCCTTTGTGCTTGCAGAGCTCTTCCTAGGGGATGGTGCAGCTCCTTCCAAACCCTGTGGGATGCAGCACCTGCTCACGTGTGATAGGTGATGGCAGGGGAGGCGTGAGAATCTGCCATGCCAAGGAGATGTGTTTCTGTGTTTGCTGATCTGTGTTGCTGAGCTGACCCAGCAGTGTCACACTCACATTAGAAAACTGAGTCCAGTGCTGAAAAACTCATGACAGAAGTCAGTGCTGACAGCAGGGAAGAATAATTAGCCACAGGGAGTTGCTCCTGCTGCCAGCTCAGGTTTCTAGGCTAAATCCAAGCAGAGATAAAAGGTGACGAAGGTCAGGTGCCAGCTCCATTACACACATGGGAAACCCAGACCTCTTCCTCTTGGATATTTCCAGGTTTCTACAACAGTGGAGACGTTCCAGGACCTGTCACTTCCAATCCCAGGGAAAGAAGACTTGGCCAAGCTGCACTCTGCCATCTACCAAAACGTGCCAGCCAAGACAGGGGCGTGTGGGGACAACTATGCCTCACAAGGCTGGATTGCTTTCATCATGGAGTATATCCGGAGGTGTGTGCCCTTTGCAGGATCGCTGCTTTCTGGGATTTGCCCTGCAGGGCTGGAAGGCAGCTGTCCCTAACCAGTGGTGTCAACACTGGGGTGTCAATTGGAACCGTTGTGTGGTGCCTCACAGGCTTTGAGCCTTTTCATGTGGACCAGTTACTGCTCCTCTAGATCTGTCACACACCTTGAGAGCTCTTGTGCAGCTGATCACCCCTCAGTGCTGCCTCAGACTGCCCTCCAGAGCAAATTCATTCCTGGTGTAGTTTTCCAAATCATTTCCAGTTTGAGTAGGAACATCAGCTGAGAGCAGCTGTGCTTTCCCTGCTCCTCTGGGATGTGGGATGAGCTTAGGACCTACAACTAGATGGAAATTCATCATCCACTTGGGGTTTTATGTGCCAAAGCATTCAGCTATTTTATTTATAACTCCTAATCCCTTCTCCTCTGCAGATTTGTGGTGTCCTGTATCCCTAGCTGGTTTTGGGGTCCCGTGGTGACACTGGAGGATTGCCTTGCTGCCTTTTTTGCAGCAGATGAGTTGAAGGGTGAGTTTTTCTTGGTGGGGTCTAACAGCATGGAGGAGCATTCCATATGCATTTTTCAGGCAGATTAAATCTCCTAGAAATCCTGCCTTGGTGTGTTATTAGAGACTGGCAGTGCCAGAAGTTGGCAGCTCAGCATCTCTGCGCAGAAGGGAACTTTTCTAGGTGTCCAGGGGTGGGAAATCTGGGTGAGAGTGTCCTCAGTGAGGAGCAGGCAGAGCTGTTGGTTGGTTGAGTGCTGTGGCTCCTCAGTTTCTTCACTTGCTCATCCTTCCTGCTAATTGGCTGCATCCCCTTCCTGCTTACACTTATTGAGAAGAGCTGTTTTGATCTCTTCTCATCCTGACCTTGGGAAGGCTCTTCCTCTGCTTTCTCTGCACTGTCTGGAAATATAACTGTGACAGCCTTGTATGCTCTGAGCAGCTGCATGATGGCTCTCTTCTCTCTACAGGGGACAACATGTACAGCTGTGAACGGTGTAAGAAGTAAGTTGGCATTATCTGTATTGTGTTGCATGTCTGGAGTTTTGTTTCTGGAATTTTATTTCTCTGTACTGCTGGCAGATATTTTGCTGTGTCCTCTGCCTGGACAATTCTGCTGGAATTCAGGATTTGTCTTGGATTCCAAAGTGAACAAGACCCAGCTATGCCTTTGCTGTAGAGTCCTCACATCTCGTTCCTTCTCCTCCCTCAGGCTGCGGAATGGAGTGAAGTACTGCAAAGTCCTCCGGCTCCCAGAGGTGGGTATAAAAGCACCTTGTTTCTTAATTCTCTTCTAGCAACCACTGAGGAGGTCAGGAGACCAGAGGCAGAATAAAACCAGCAGGTTTTTGGTGGCAAAGTCCTTTATTTAGATCAGAAGAGACTTTCTCAGTCTAAGCTGATGAGCCAGCAGGATTCATGAGAAACAGGCAAAGAACTTCAAAGATCAGACACACAGAGATGTGCTGTGCTCCCAGAGCTCCCATGGCAAAACTGCCCTTTGGTGTCCTCTGTCCTTGGTCTTTCAGATCCTCTGCATCCACTTGAAAAGGTTCCGGCACGAGGTGATGTATTCCTTCAAGATCAACAGCCACGTCTCCTTCCCCTTGGAAGGGCTGGATCTGCGACCTTTCCTGGCCAAGGAATGTGTGTCCCAGATCACCACCTACGACCTCCTGTCAGTCATCTGTCACCACGGCACGGCTGGCAGTAAGTGCTTCTTGGGAGAGGAGCAGGCTGGGGGGAGTGTGAGTGAGGCAGGAGAGTGGTCAGGAGTAGCCAACACCTCTGCTGGGCTGAAGGGCAGCATCAGACCCCCTCCATTCTCAGCCTGAGCAGCCTCTGCCCTTTGGAAACTGAACTGAGCAGCTTCTGACAGATCCCCTGCAGCTTCTTCAGCCTCCCCACAGGCTTGGCTCAAACCCTTTCCCACTGTTCATTCTTGCTGAGAGGCTCTTCCAAGGAAGGCAAATCAGGGTGACAGTGCCAGGCTCTGCTGCTCCAGCAAAGCTTGCCTGAACAGGAATTACTCTCTTTTTTTTTTTTGTCTCTCTGTTCTGTGCCAGCAGCTAATCCTGTTTGTGCTGCTGACATTATCCCAGGCCTGCCTTCTGTCTGCACTGCAGATCCCAGCAGTGCTGTGCTTTGTGTTCCAGGTGGCCACTACATTGCCTACTGCCAGAACGTGATCAATGGCCAGTGGTACGAGTTCGATGACCAGTACGTCACTGAGGTCCACGAGACCGTGGTGCAGAATGCAGAAGCCTATGTGCTGTTCTACAGGTGAGCTGTGCCCTCAGCCCCTTCCTGGGCACAGAACACCTGGAAATGCATTTCACAAGTGGAGTTCTCCTTTCCCTGCCCCAGGAAAAGCAGTGAGGAGGCTGTGAGAGAGCGTCAGAAGGTCGTGTCCCTGGCCAGCATGAAGGAGCACAGCCTGCTCCAGTTCTACATCTCTCGAGAGTGGCTCAATAAATTCAACACCTTTGCTGAGCCTGGGCCCATCACCAACCACACCTTTCTGTGCTCCCATGGAGGTAAGGCTGCTGGACCTTGGAGCAGCACCTTTGATGCTCCCTGGTGCATTAACAAATGCAGGAAGAAGCTCCAGCTGCCATCCTGATACGGGGAAGCTACAGTGGGATCCTCTGTCAGAAACTCCAGCCTGCTCAGGGAGGGATGAGACAATTACCCATTGTGCTGCTGGTTGGAGGCCTGGGGGGTGTTTAGTGCTGGGAAACAACAGTTTTCAGTTCTCTGTGTTTAAAAACAAACGTGTAGAAAGCAGATAGGGCAGGGTTTATCTGTGTTACCCTGTCAGCAGGGCTGGCCCTCGGGGTTGGTTTGGAGAAGGGAGCACGAGCTGCAGAAGGGAGCTGATACCACATCTGACTCTGCTGCTCTTTCATAAGCCATGCTGGGAGCACTCAGTGTTTGTAAATCTCTCTTCTAAACTGGAAATGGAGCCCTTGATTAGAAATTGGGAATTGAGAAACCTCCAGTTAATGAACTTATGACTGTCTTCTGTTAGCAAAAGATGGAGATTCTGGGATCAGAGTTCTCAGAAAGGAAAATCTGCCTTTTTATTTGTGTCTGTTGTACACAGCAATAATGAGATCCTTGATTATCTCTTCCACTTGCCTTTTCTCCACAGGGATCCCTCCTAATAAATACCATTACATTGATGACCTGGTTGTGATTCTGCCTCAAAACGTGTGGGAATATCTCTACAACAGGTGAATATGGCCATTCCATTCTTTCTCCCTGTATTTGTAGAGTGTCCTGATCTAAGCCAGGATGAGCTCTACCAGTGCCTGTCCCAAAAGGACAGCAAGAGAAAAGTTAAAGAGCAAAAGTGTGGCTGAGTAAAGGCAGCTCTGTGCCCTCAGCTGCAGATGCACCTCTCTCACCAGTGTCTGGAGTAGTATAAAAATCCCTGTCTGTAGGATGCAGGGCTGGGAAGAGTTTCCACTCTGCTGCAGTTCTCCATTCCCCTCCCTCTCCCTGTGCCAGGTTTGGGGGTGGCCCTGCTGTGAACCATCTGTACGTGTGCTCCATTTGCCAAGTGGAGATCGAAGCCCTGGCCAAGCGCAGGAGGATCGAAATCGACACCTTCATCAAGGTTGGCAGGGGCAGCATCTGGGAGCAAGGCAAAGGGCAGGGGTGGCAAATGGAGACCTGGAAAACTCCGGCCTCTTTTCCAGAGCGTGATCTGCAGCACGGCCAGGAGATTGGCCTGGGGGTTCCCCAGTGCAGAGGGGCAGCCGGGGTATGAAAGTGCTGCACAGACAGGAAGTGGGAAACCATCCTTGTCTTGTGCCTGCTCTGGTGAGCAGGAGCAGGGTGTGAGGAGGGAATTACAGGGGGTTCTCCTAGAGAATGGGAAGGCTGCCGTACAGTTAATGGAAGATCTCAGAAGTGACTAAGTCCTTCCTGTGTCTCTGTTGCTGCTCTCCCAGCTGAACAAGGCTTTCCAGGCAGAGGAGTCTCCAAGTGTCATCTACTGTATCAGCATGCAGTGGTTCCGGGAGTGGGAGGCCTTTGTCAAGGGCAAGGATAATGGTAAGGATCAGACATTGGGGCTCTGTCAGGGGGAGAGGGGGAGTGGAAATGAGTCCATTTGCTGGATCCTGGCTGAGCACTGCCCCTGGCTGGGGTGAGAAGGCTGGGCAGGGTTCAGGCACCAGCCACTGGGGCTGCCTGCAGGTCCCCAGGGCAGGACAAAAATGACAAAGAGAAGTTAGGAAGGCATCTGATTCAGGAAGCAGCAAGGAAATCAGGTGTTTTTTGATATGTTTGTTCCCCTACAGAGCCCCCTGGACCAATTGACAACACCAAGATTGCCCTCACAAAACCAGGTGGCCACGTGCAAGTCAAGCAGGGTAAGGCTGGTGCTTGCTGCCTGTGGTGCTCCTAAAAGGTAAAGGAGATGGGTCTGGCTGTGCACAATGAAGTCACAGAGCAAGATGCTGTTGCAGAGGATGACAGTTCTCTACCCAGCCCCTGCCCTGAGTGAGCCAGTTCTCCAGTGGCAGTTCTGCGTGACCAGATTGCTGCTGTGACTGGTTCCGCAGATCCCCAGCTCCTGCCTTGCTGCTCCCCAGGCCCCTTCCACCATCCCCCTTTGTGCTGGAGCTTTGATTTTGTGTTGCCTTTGATGTGGTCTTCACTCAGCATCTGTTGTGGTCTGGCTTCCAAAGTTAATACAGCCCAGGTTGTGCCTGGCAAGGCTTAGATTGGATATTAGGAAAAAATTCTATCTGGAAGGGGCTGTCAGGGTTTGGAACAGGCTGCCCAGGGCAGTGGTGGAGTTGCCACCCCTGGAGGGATTTAAAAGATGTGGATGTGGTGCTTGTGGACATGGATTAATGGAGAACACACTGGTGCTTCCAGCAGGAGGTGGCACTGCAGGGGCTTTGTGGAGGGACCACCGGTGTCTCCTCCTCCTGGGACGGGCCTGTGGGGGAAGTATTTGGAGGGGAAATCCTGGCGTTGTGGTGCCCTGACCTTCCCCTGCCGGTGCGTCCGGTTACCGCTGCTGTCCCTTGCAGGTGCTGACTACGGGCAGATCTCCGAGGAGACGTGGGTTTATTTAAGCACCCTGTACGGAGGGGGGCCCGAGATTGCCATCAGACAGAACGTGGCCCAGGTTCAGGAGCTGGAAAACCTCCACGGGGAGCAGAAGATTGAAGCAGAGACACGTGCAGTGTGATTTGTGCGGATGGGGCGGGGCAGGGACGGCACAGGTACCTCTTCGGGGGACGGGAGGCTGGGAGTCCTGAGGGGTCGAACATCCTCCGTTGTCTGGGACTCCCCCACCACTCCCGGGGCAGGCAGGCTTCCTCCTCCTTCCGTGTGGCTCTGAGCACGGGGTGGTGCTGGGAGAGACTGGGACAAAGCTCTGCACCTCACCTCTGGCTGAAGCCGTGGTCTGAGGCTGCAGCCACACTCACAGGGTTGTCCTGACCTGAGCCCTCTCCCTTTCCTTTGCTTACACCAAACCAGCACTCCCAGCCTGTCCCCAGTGCACTGAGCTCTGCTCCTTTGCAGGTTTTGCTTTTGGCACTTCTCTTACATTATTGATGTTTCCAGCGGGCACTGTTGCAACCAGAGACACCTGGTTTGGAGTCTGAGTAAAGCCACGAGGTCTCCCTGTGGTTTTGTGCTGGTGGTGCTGTCACAACTTCCTCGTTTTGCTCTTTATCAAATTCTTGCAAATTCAGTTGCAATCAACTAAGAAATTTGGAAAGAGGCTATTCCCTTTTCCTTTCACTCCCAAACCCACACCTTCATGGTCCTGCAGAATTTTGTTTTCTCCTTGTGTCTGATCTCCTGTGTTCAGCATGGTTTTGGATGACAAAGCTGGAAGGAGACTCCTCCTTCCCAAAGCCTTCCTCAGGCTGACCCTGCCAGGAGCCTGTGTCTGGCTCCCCTCAGCTGCTGAGGGGCTGAAGCTGAGGAGGGGCCCCTTTGTTCACACAGAGCCCCTTCAGAGGGGCTGGGGAGGGGGCCCAGCTGAGCAGGGCCCAGGCTGGTGAAGCAGCATTTTAGGAATGAGCTGTTTCTGCAGACAAGCCCCCACCTGTGTGCTGAGGTCATTCCAGATGTCCTTTGTCTGTACAGTGGCTCATTTAATGAATTTGCTCCCAGATCTGCTGCCACCAATGCAGCAGAGACAGGAATTAGGGCAAAAAAGGCCAAACTCCACTTTTCTCAGCAGGGCAATTCTTAACATGTTCTTTGTTTCATCTTACAGCAAGGCAAGAGCTGAATCTTTGCAAGCCTTTGAGTGCAGTTTAATGGAGGCAGAGCTGCCTCCCAGGGCCTGAGGAGCCAAACTATTCATGGTGTGGGTGATGCCACAGCACCAAGTCTGGCCTTAGTGGTGCCAGACACTGCATGGAGCTGGGACCTTCTGAGCTCCTCATGAAAAAAGGGAGAAGGGGGAGGGAGGGAAAGGCTGCTCCTTGACTTAGAGATAAAAGGGGGTAGGACAGGAGAATTTGAGAAGAAAAACGTGGCCTTCAGGTTTTTTTTTTTTTAGATCAAGTGTTTGTTGCATAAAGCAACTTCTTCAAAAATTGTCTGTAATTGATTCAGCATGGTCGTTTTACAATCCTGTTCATGGGATGCTTGTTTAGACCCAGCCAGACCGTAGGGGAGGTCAGAGAATGAGCCACTGTTGAGATTCTCATTGTTCCAAGCTGTCTCTATTCCCCACTGCAGCAGCCCTGGGATCTGCTGCAGAGCCTGCAGGGCTGCATGTCTGTGTTGTCTGTGTTCCAGAGGGTGCTGTACAGACTGTAATGACACTCCTGTGCTTCAGTGTTAGACCTTGTGCTGAAAGTGGTACAATAAATACATGTGCATTCAACAAGGCCTGTCTTGCCTGCTGAGAGGGGCTGACAGCTTCAGGGAGCAGGGTGGGGAAGGAAGAAAAATAAAAAAAAATTAAATAGAAAATAAAATCCAAACCTCCTGCTGACCAGAGGCTGTGTGGGGACAGATCCTTCTGGGCAGCAGCAAGAGGAGCCTGAGGCCACTAAACCATCCTGAGGTCTCTGCCTCCACCTGCCCCTTCAGTCTGTGCTCACAGACCTCCCTTCACCTTTCATTAACCCCACTGCACCTGAGTGTGCCTCAGAAAGGGGGGTCTGGATGAGCTACTCACTGACAATATTATCCTGGAAGTAACTTGCAAGGGAAGGAGTTGAAGTTTCATTGAGCTGGTCCAGGATTCTACAAGAGTTTCCTGTCACTGTGTTGTGGCCAAATATCCCTGCTGGTCCATTCCCCTTCCCTTGGTAACACACGTCAGCAGCCTGTTCCCCAGGGAACAGCAGGCTCTGGGCACTGGGAATTAACAGAGTTTCTACAGCAGCCTGAGGGGCTGGAGCAGCAGGAAGTCCCTGCCCAAGTGAGTGATGCAGCCTCAGCTGGAGCCTGAAATGTCTGAAGAAGCAGAGCTGGAGCTGGGTAATAAGAACATGCAGTTTGTTCTTGAGCAGTGTGGAGTCAACTGTCCAAACTTGGACCTTACAAACAAATCTGTCCCCTGAGCAACTGAACAGCTCCAAAGCTTCCCAGAGACTCCAGAACTGCCCTCCCCAGGGAGGGGCTGCTCAGGGTTCAGACAAACAGCTCCAGGGCTGCTCTGGCAAAGCCCTGGCTCTGCTCTGGGTTACCCTCTGCCTGGGCAAGCACTCGAGGGTTAGCTCTGCATCCTGGTTTCATCTGAGATCCAACTGCAGCCTTGCTTTCCTCCAGCTCCACTGGAGGCAGCTGTGACAATTTCTGAGCACACCTCAGACACAGCTCTGGGAGCCAGTGCCAATGCTGAACTCTGATCAGTTCTCTTTGAAAATCATTTCCCCCCTTTTTTTTAATCAGGTCCTTTTGCCAATTGCAAAAAAAGGGAGCTGAAAGACCTGTCCATGCAGTGGGGACTGATGGAGCAAACCTCAGTATTTCATTTCTCCAGGAGTTCAGTTCCTGTGTGCTGCTCTGTTCTGGGGAGCAGAGCCTTTGCTCTGTTGTAACTGTGACACCAACACTCCATACAAACCCTTTATTTAATTTCCTTCTCCCTTTTTGCTCACCCCTTCAATTGTGCTGTTTCTATTTAAAGTCAGCAGTGCTGATTCTGTGAAAGATAAATCCAAGTCAGAGCCAGAGGAACACCCCCTCCTATTCATTATTGCCCAAAACCAAAGACCAGCAGCCTGTCACAAACAGCCCTGATCTGTCCTGAACTGACAGGGATGCTAATTAGTGCTGGCAAAGAACAACTGAAATCCTGTTGAAGAAATGTAGCAGCTTGGCTGTATTAAACAGAAATAATCTCTAGATTATTTGTCAGATGAAGGGACCACCAGGTGTCACCTACTGAGTGGGAAAACTGCAAATCTTCTTGGCTCTTGGATGGGCTCTTTGCAGTGACCTGGACACGGGGTGATGGAGAAGCTGGCCAAGAGCTGGGGGCTTTCCTCTCACACCCACATAATTCACAGCCCTGCTCACCAGAATGGAATTGTACATCTCAGCCAGAGGTACAGAAATGTGCCTGGTGTTTGGATTATTTGGTGAAGGGAGGCATTGCTGTGTTGGACACACTCGCACATCCACACACCCCTGCCCAAACCCATTCCTTACCAGGCTTGCAACAGCCTGAGTTTTAATATAAAACCAATCAGCATCAAAAACATCTGCCAAGGCTTCCAGCTAAACCAGAGCATTCACCACAGGCAGTCCATGGTACAACTCTCTCTTCAGATGAAATCTTTCCCCCAAGTTTCCAGTCATCATAGGCTCCTACTGAAAAGCACAAACCACCTGCCCTTCCCACCACCAACTCCAGCCACAACAGCCCATTTTTCGCTCTCCTCAAATGACCAAATTTAAAGAAAACAACCAACCCAACCACTTCCTTCTCTCTTCAGCACCAGCTGGAAAGGTCAAAGTTTGATAAAATCAGATCTCAAAGTGACCTGATGGGACCTGGCTCTGTGGGACAGTCAGAGGTACAGACAGCTAAATTATTACTCCTGAAAATTCCAGTAGGAAATAATATTAAAAAAACTCAACAAACCAAACCAAAGCCAACAGGTACCACAAGTGAAAATGTGTCCTCCCTTTTCTGAAGAGAGAGCTGGGAACAGCACTGCACTGGAATGTGTTGATCCACTTATTCCATGTACATTTTACAGCTGGAAACAAAACCCAAATCCACCTCATAGTCAGGAAGAATAATGAGGAGTAAGAGAGCAGCCCTGGGGAGTTTTAGTCTGAATTTCTCTGTGGCTGAAGCAGCAGCCACAGCCAAATTCAAATTCCCACTCTCCACTGGATACATCTGTGGGAAGCAGCAGCTCCTGGAGAGCGATGGCTGAACCCCAACAGCCCCAAGAGACCCAGCAAAGAGGCACCAACTTTTCTGTTGGGGAAAAAAACCCAACAAATTCATTTTTCTTCCTGTCTGGCTGATCAAAAGGGCCCAGTGAAACTTGTATTTCTGGAATTAAATGTTTATTTAAATATGCAGATGACTCTGTTTCATTGCTACAAGGTCAATATTCGCTTTCAAATGGAAGCACTTTATTTGGTTGAATTCTGTCTCCAGAAATGAATGGGCAACACCAGAACCTTTTACATTGGCAATGAAATCACAACACTGAGATGCCACCGAGATCTCAAGATCAGTGCTCAAACACACATACACACACATATACAAATAAAAAAGTGCTCGACATCATCATGTTAAAATAGAATTTGGCTTCTTTTCGGTCTTCTGACATTTCAGGCAGGAAAACAGAAAAAACCAAAGAACAATATGCATCAAACTAAATGAAGTTCTGAAAAATACTCAGCATTAAACACAACTTTGAGTATCAGTAAATATGTTTCTTCTCTATTTACAGGTGTTAAGAAAGGGCATTAGAGACTTTTGCTGGGGATCATGAAACTTCATAGGCTGTACAGTCCACGCTGCTGGGCAAGATTAGTAAATCCAAGCAGAGTTTTTATAAACCAGTCACATATTTAGTTCTTCAGCGTTTGCCAAAGGTAAATTCTACAAAAAAATATTCATTACCCTGAATAACAGCAGCAGAATAAATGTGTGCAGACTATGAGATATAACTGTCTCTATTCCTTAAATAAGTTTTTAAGATCCAGGCTTTTGGGAACTACTTGCCAAGTTTATAAAAACTCCATACATGGTCTTTTAATAAAACTTCAGGAATCAATCAGTCAGCTAAAGCTAATGCTCCTTCTACAGCACAATTTAGAAACACAGACATTGCAATTGTTCCAATGTTCCACAGAGGCTGACAATAATATACTGTCCACCCAGATTAAATATAGAAAAGCAAACTTTGATCTAATTTTTACATAGATGGCACAACAATAGGTGAAAATGAATTCTTAGCTGCTGATTCAACAGTGCATTGGACACAAGAATAAAAATACTGCAGCTAAAAATATTTTAAGGATATTTTTGCACACCTGTTAATTGTTCAACCCTTTAGATCCCCTGGCAGGTGGAGACCACAAAGCCACAGGTGCCAGTTGTGGGGATCCCATTCTGCTCTTGATCTGAACAGCTCAGTGACCACAGCAGCAGCAGTGATAAGGCAGTGATTGATGGATTCTGCAGCAGAACAGCCCCAGCACTGGTGCTGCCTGTGCTCAGCACATTTGGGTTGTGTTTAAATCACAAACCTTCTGCTGGCTCACGCTGGCAACTCTTAAGCACCATCACACACCAGCTACAGGATGAACTGTAGCACCAAGGGACTTTGTAAGAACAAAAGTTGGCATCTTAAATGGAGAGAAAGCGACAGAATTATGAACACCACACATAACCCAGCTCAAAAATCACTTCATCTCCTGTGGGGATGGCCCAGGCCACCCCCAACACAGAGAGTCTGAGATTCTGGGGTGTGTTTTGATGTGCTGACCTTGCAGGACAGCAAAACAACACTCACCTGCCTGCAAACAAACCCTGAGAGGTTTCATTTTGGGGTCACTGCCCATAGTGGCTTCCATGTAAAATGTTTCAACTCGTGGGGATTGTACAGGATATGCTGGAGTTGGACTAGAGCCAGTAGATTCCCCCAAACAAGGTGTGGATCCATGAATAAATTTGGCCCTCAGGAGCTATTTAGTGGCAGCTGATTCTTGCAGGGCTCAAACAAGTCCATGACTGTAAAACCCAAGCAATGGTGGCAATTCAGGGGAAACCAAGTTAGAATACAGAAGTTTGTAGAAGTATAGAGAGGAAATTGACTCTATGTTAGGCAGTTGAAGTCCAGATCGTGTGATTTTCGGAGATATTGTAGCTTTCTTACCACTGCATGATATGATAAAGTGCAGAATCACTTATCCTACTTCTGCTTCAAACCAAACCAAGTGAGAACACAGTGGTCACAATTCCTGTCTGGCTGTTGGGTCCAGGTTCAGTCCACAATAAGATGGGAGAAGGAAACTGTGGTTTCTTTTTTTTTTTTTTTCTTTCCTCTTTTATTTATCTAAAAAACCTCCGTTACTCCAACATGAACTGATGAGAACGCACAGGAAGTCATGCAAAAAGAGAAGGCAGGTCTGAAATGCTGAAAAACAAACCAACCAAAAGAAAACTGCAGAGAGATTAAACCACCAGCCACAAAATAACGTGACCCTGAGGAAGGTGGGCGCAGGCAAGGCAACAGGGCGAGCATGCAGGCTGAAACGAGAGCCAAACGGGGCCTGTGAGCAGCAACAAGGGCTGCCAACCAAAATGCCACTGTCTGTGTGTGTGTGTGTCTGTGTGTGTGTGAGGAACAGCAGGGACACAGGAGGGGGCAGAGAGAACAAGCAGGAAAACAAGTACATACGTGAGCTTGAAGGGTTTCAGGAAACAGCAGGGTCAGAGGGGTTTAATACTTGGAATGAGCGTCAGCCTGGATTTGAAAAGAGAGAAATAAAGGCTGACAAGTATTAGAGACCTTTTGGGGAAGGCAGAACGTTGAATAATGCATGTGGATCAGATTTAATACTGACAAATTGAGAGCCCAGTCCAGCTGCTGTAACACTGTTCCCAGGGGAGGTTTTTCCACCCCCTTTCCACGCTCTCTGCTGAGGGGACCTGCAGGTCTAGCACCAAAGGCACCGTGTGAAGCGCTGATGGACCAGTGTGTACAGACAGATGGACTGAGGGACAAGGGGACAGAGGACAGACCAGAACATGCTTGGGACTCTCTGGCTACCTCCTGCCTCCAAGGGCAGCCAGCAGTTCTCTGACAGAAGTTGGGAGGGGTTGGGTTGGGAGGAGTGTGTGTTACGTTTGACAGAGGGGCTGTGCCAGGCTGGCAGAAGAGAGGGAGAGGCTGATACCACAAGTAGCATGCCATGGAAAAGAGCAAGCATCTGAATGGGACTGGGATGGAATTTAGGTCTGAATTTTTCAAGTGGGAACTCCAGACAGGACTGGGAGTCTGGCTTTCCATGGGTGTGTTTTAATTGCCTGCAGGGTAAACAGACCATTTTGTGTCTCCTTCTGTGACAAGCTCGCCCCGAGGTTCTTGCACCAGCACAAACACCTTTAGGAATCTAAAACATAAGAAAGACAAAAAGAAAGAGACTGGATTAGAGAGAGGCTGGGGGAAGTGGGGTTTCTTAAGAGCAGCTCTGCCTGCAGGAGGTTAAAGGAAATAAAGCAATGAAGCATCTACTGGGTTACAGGGCTTAGGAAGGCTCCTGGCTCAGAGAGCAAACCTTCACCCTCAGCCCTTCCCTCCAGGCTGGGATGAGCATCACTGGGATTCTGCTGTGCTCTGGGAGCAAAGCAAAGGAGCAGGACCCTGCCAGCACCTGCTTTGTGCCACTGAGAAAACAAACAGCTTTTTCATTTTCTGTCTGCAAAGCAGCACTGCATCTGTTCAAGTGACAGCTCCAGAAATCATCAATGACACTGAACTACCACAGGAAATTAAATCAAAGAATTTGCAGAGGGATCCAGAGCTTTCCTTTCCACCACAGGCTGCAGAGGCCTTTCCATCTCAAGGGAAGCCAGGGACATGCAGATCAGTGCACCAGCCCAAGGCTCCAAACCCCTCCTCTGGCCATCCCTATTCCCACAGACTGGGGGCTGAGGACAAGTTTTTCCTTTGGCCAAGTGAAGCTCCAGTCCAGGAGCGTGATTTGGCCCAAACTGCTGTATCCAAGGGAATACAGGATGAGTCCAAATTTCCCTTGCATTTGAGAGACCAGAGGAACCTTCTCACCCCCTTTGCACCCACTTCCATCAAATCCTTCCAAATGACAGCACAAAGAAGTTTTCAAAGAGCCACAATAGAATATTTTTTCTTGTGAAGAATTGCATTTGTGCTTAGAGTGAGAAGCAGCTCTGGGCCATTTGCTGTCCCTTAGGAAAGTTAAATGCCCCTATTTTTTGCCACTAATTATTGCCATCTACTAGTTACTGTCAAAAAAACTCAAAAACCAAAACCTCACAGGAATGAGAAAATATAATGTTTATTAGAAGAAGACACCATGGTACATCAAGCTATAAAGAGATTCCTGACAGATGATGATTCTTTAAAAAATAAGAATAGAAACAAGACAACCACACTGGCCAGATTGAACAAACCTTAACACACAACAGCAGTTCCTATGCAAGTCCAGGTGCAGGCAGCTGAGTAACCAAAACCACTTATCAACATCAGAGGGACTGAGCAGTTACCAAAACAGCTGGGTTAAGCAGAAGAACAGCCTATAAAACCATTTATATTTATACACATATAAAAGGATAAAAACAATTCAAATTCAAGTAACTTTAGTCTTTAAGTTATGTTATATACAATTTTTTTTTATACTGGGAGAACTAAGGGCACATATTTAACAAAAGGATTTTTAAAAAGCCACAGTCCAGTTTATAATTACCAACTCCTAAACAATTTGGCAAGCATTAAATAATCAGATATATCCTAGATAAAAAGTGCATCAGCGTGGTTAACTTTTACCTATTCATTTCTGTAAGTCAAGGCTCTGCACGATGGTTACAGCAAACAGCAGAGCCCTGGGAATGCCAGAGCTGTCCTTAAGGAATTACTGATATCAGAAATGAGGGGGAACAGACCCACAGCAACAAAGGAGCTAAAATGCTCATCAGCCCACAGCTCCAAAATAGTTTTTATCAAGAAGTTTAACCTCCCAAACCAGCCTCTATTCCTGCATGTCACCCAAAGCAACATCCAGGCTTTCTGCTGGAAGGGAGCACGGCGTTTCTCTTGGGTGCAATGCAGGGTTTGCACAGAGCTGGTTACTCCATGCAGGGTTTTTTTTTTTGTGCCACACGATTTCACAGCATCCCTCAGTGAAAGACAGTTTTGTTTTGTTCCCAAGCAGATGATGAGGTACCATAGTCAGTGACACAGGGTGGTAGGTCCCGAGCTGAATGAAAGGCCCAACCAGTTCCTGTGTTTGAGAGTTCTCAGCACCAGACAGGTACAGAAGAGCCCTGCAAGAGGCTACAGCCAGGAGTGCACAGAACAGCTTCCTGCAGCAACCCCAGCAGGAGCAGAGCCTGCAGCTCTCATTGCTATTTCGGAAGGACAACAATGCTGTTTGCACTAAATGGACACGGTCGGGGCAGCACCTTCACCAGCAGGGACATTTCAGAGCCGCCCTGGTACCTAACAAAGTCTTTCAGTGATGGAGACATGACATGTGCATTCATCTCTTCTAAAGAAAACCTTCTCAAACAGAGCTCTTAAAACAACCGTAGCAGCAAATCAGGAGAATAAAGGGTGGGCAGGCCTATGCAAACCTACTCAGAGATTTTCTGAAGTGGTTTGTGCACATCTGGAAAAAAAAAAAAAAAGGCAAAACAAGATAGGCATTACTGTTCTTTTTGTGACAGGGTTTGCCAAGACCCTCTGAGCAGAGGCACCCCTGTAAATGTCACCAGGAGCCCTCACACAGGGACTGGCAGGGCACAGACCCAGCTTGGCTCCTCTAAGACAATGACCAGAAGGGCACCTGCAGCACTCAACTTACCTGTCCTGCTCAGCTCAGTTCTGCAGCAGAGCCCTGACAACACAGGCTCCAGCTGAGTGAAAAAGCAGCTTCTCCCAGAGCACTGAGCAGTGGCACTGAGCTGCCCCTGGCTCATGGCACAGACACAGCCTGGCCAGGCAGGTAAGGCTGAGCCAGGAGTGGCTCTGCTGCCTGGGACGGTCACAGGGGCTGCTGTGAGCTCCCACCCTTCTGCCACCAGCCTTTCATGTGCCACCTGCTCAACCTTCTTTCCAAAAAGAGGAAAGGATTACTGAAGTTTGCAAATGCTTAACTATTTACAGTGTTATCTTCAGGAATGTCATCGCTTCTATTTCAAGGACTGAATCAAGTCACCTTTACCAATACCTTAAAAATCAATCTGCAGCTTGCAACAAAGTTCATCTTTTAAACACAGCAGCACTTTCTCCAAATCTTTGTGCTGCATTCTATGAAAAGTTCTCTTTTAGCTTTTCTTTTAAACCAGAGACTTGAGAAATAAAAGAGGTAAATGTTATCATTCCTACACATTAGATATTCACAGACGCATTTGATTTTGTTCCTGAAATCCAGCAAAAGTAATGGAAAAAGCTTTAAATGATCTGGAAAACCTCCACTGTGATACAGAAATGGCTGCAGCTGTATCAGCCTTCACCCCTGGCACAGTTTGCATTTTTACTCTGAGGGAAGGTGTCCCTGGCAATGGCAGAGGGTTGGAATCAGAGGGTCCCTTCAACCCAAACCAGTCTGATTTCCAATCCTTCAGCCTTGTTCTGGATATGAAGGGCAATGGATGATCCATGCTCCTCTTTCAAAGGTTAATAAAAACCAACAGAGGGGGCTAAACTTTTTGCACACTTTTGCATCTCAACTGCCCATGTATTTGCCAACAGGAACATAAAACTACTGTGTTATGGCAAAATAAAAGAAGGCCCAGATTTTCACCTGCAGCAGACAAGGCACTGCACTGATTAACACCCAACCCAACACTGAGATGCTCAAGTTTCAGTGCTGGTTTATGGACAGAGTCCTACTCCTCTCTCCCTGCTGCCCATAAACCCCAAAGAAAATAGTTCAGTTTGCTTTTGACTTGGATGAGGCCACTTGTTTCACACCAAGAACTCTCAAGTGTAGGAAACAAAATGATCTAAGGATTGAGGGACTGAATAGACACAAATTATTTAACAGGGGAGTTCCAACACATCCTGATTTGAAACAGGGCTAATATCTTTTGATTTCTATCCCATTAGCAGGTGTTCAGCACTGGCATTTACTCCAGCCAGGTCTGCTCTGCAGCACTGCTTCCTTACACAGAACACTTGGGAGGAATTAAAAGGAACAAACAGCAGCTTACGGATCCAAATGAATGTCTCCATTGATCTTGTGTAAGCAAAAGATTAAAGCATTAGTTCAGGTCATCTGAAACAGCAAACACATCTGAAATGTAGCAAAGTGGGAAAGAACAGAGGAGCTTTCTTAATGTTTTACCCATTTTTCAACGACCACAGAGTGCTGTGTAGAGGGGTTTTGGTAAGATCTCTCCTTCCCCTTCCACACACACACACACAAAGCTAAATTTCCACCAGTTTTCAATCCAAAAGGTCCCCAGAACACAACAGGCTCTGAAAAGCTCCCACACAGACACAAACCAGCAGTCTAAATATTCCCTCTGTAAAGTTCCACCGAGTGACACTGGGACCAACAGTTGACTTGTGGATGTGTCTGAGATGCCACCTGGGTATCTGAGGAGAGCCTGAATGATCCCAAAGGGCTTTGTGCTTCCTGCACTAAGCTGGGCGTGCAATGCCAATGACAGTTGAGCAAACACTGTCCAGGAAAGGCTGCATTTCCCCTCTGCTTTCACAGTGCCCCACACTACCCTTCTCTGAGCAAGAAAAGCAGTTTTGCAGTACAACAAGCCATAATTAGTCCACGTACGGAATAATGCACTTGGTGGCATTGTACAGACTCTTAAAAGGCTCTATCTGCAACACAGAGCAGCTTCAGGGTTGGTTTATCTCTGTGAAAGCAAACAAAACAATAATAATAGCATTAAATATAGGTCATAGCACCTTTGGCATTTTTGTCCAAATAGACTTCAACATAGGACGTGGGCACATAGCCCTCCTCATCTTCGTTCCTTCGGATTCGCGTCCACCCGTCACCTTTGTCTTCTTCTATTACATAAAGCATCTCTCCTTCTGCTACAGAGATTGTTCCTTCATTCTGACCTGAAACACACAGCAACAGGGACTTTAGGCTGTGCTGCCCAGCAGGAATCAGTAACTCAGACCATGGGTGGACTCAGCTTTTGGTTGCATCACTGGCAGCAAGAACAGGAGTTTGTGATTCAGGAGTCAGCAGTGTGTATATAAAGATCCAGACAAATGTGACCCTGACTGCAGAGTTTTGCTTCTTCCTCTTGTAGAGCTCCTGTGCAACAGGAGACAAATCTCTGTCTTGGTGCCTTTCTACAAAGCCTCACTTGCCCTTTGGCTATTTAAGGTTTAATGAAGGCTTCCCACTTGCCCTTGGCATATGAACTTAAAAAACACCCAGTCAGTGAAATGAGGGTAAAGTTTGAGTGATACCTTCAAATGTATAGAGCGCTTTACATGTTCCTATGGTGGGTAGTGGTTCTTCATCATCAAACTCATCGTCAAAGTCTGTTGCAGGTACTTTCATCTCAGTCTCCTGGCTTTGCTCTTCCGTGTAACTGCCATCGGGGCTGCTCAAGAGAGGAAAAACACAGCAACTATAGCAACCAACCTCAGCAGCAGAGAGAAACACTCAGTCACCAGGCTTGGGGCAAGGGGAGCAACTCCAGCTGGAGCAGCTCAGCAATTCTAGAGCTAGCTGTGACTACAGATAAGTGAGAGCTCTCATTTTTACCATTAAAAGCTGTAAAAATGCACTGGCTCACTCGCCCTCAGAGCAGTGAGTGAGGGGGCTGTCACACAGCTCATCACAGTCAGAAACGCAGCTCTCTGAGGTAGGAGATGGCAAGGTCAGGCTGCAGAGCCCCGTGTGCTGGTGCAGGGGCTGTGCTGGCAGCCCCAGCCCGCACAGATACTGTACCTCTCCCGGTCCTGGGCACAGCTGTTCACTCCCGACGCGTTCTGGGCCTCGTAGACCCCGCTCTGGCGCCGCGGCTGCTCGGTCCGCGCCGGCAGCCGCCCCTCCACCTCTGCCAGCCAGCCCTGCCACACAGACAGACAGACAGACAGTGTTCACCCTGCTGGGACACTCCTGACACCCAGGCTACAGAGCAGAGACTGGTTTGTAAACATGTTCACATTTTCCTTTGAGTGGCAGTGGTCAGTTGTTCAAATTCTGGATTGCCTTGCTGAAAAACACACTTACTGAAAATGTAACTATTTTGTGGCACTGGGTCCTGAAAACATCCTGACAGAGAAGCAGTTAACAGCCAGCAGGAGATGATGCTGCTCTAGTTACAAGCAAGTAAAATGATGTGTGTCTGCTTAGAGTAGTCTGAGTAACAGCAGAAACTCAGCAACTGCTGAATGCACAAGAACAAAAGCTGGGGAGAACGAAAGAGCCGCTGATTTCAAATGGGTATGGAAGCAATGGATAGTAAAACCACATCTGAAATTAATGGGCTGTATCTGTTTATGTTCAAAGCATAATGTAGAAAGTGAAGTCTTTTCTCAGCTGTCTAATCCTTCTCATGTAATTATAATGGGCTTTATATATCCCAAACACTCCCCCTCTGTTCTGGAGATTTTATATCACTAAGCAGCTTCCTGTTCATGGCAGACTATTCCTTAAAACATATTTCATCTGATGGCTTCTGTCTTGCTGTTAGTCTCTAAATGGTGCTTTGCATTTATGTCACTCTGATTTTCCACAGACGTCTGTAACATGATGCTTCAATTTATTTAATTAATTAAATAAGCATCTGAAGCCCTCTGGGCAGTCCAGAGAGCACTACATTTTCTCTTCACCTTCACTTAGCTCAATTTGTTTTCAGTGGCAGATTTAACTGTGGGCTGACAGCCACAGGAGATGGTGCATGTTTGTGTTACACAAATCAGCTCAAAGACCCCAATGAATGCAAGTGCTCACACAGCCCTTGCCCTCACACACCAAAGTGCATCAACACATCTGGAAAGGCCAGGAATGCCCTGCTCAGACCTGGGCATTTGCTGAGCTGCTTTTTACTGAAATGTCTCTTCTCATACCTCGAATTTCTGAACTTCTAATCGCAGCCGTTCAATGTTCTGCCCAAGCTCTGCCAGCCTGTGGTCCACGCTCGCTGCGTCTCCCATCTGAGGGTTCTTGATGTACACATCTTTCATCTTTGTTAAGGCATCTCTGAGGGGCAAAACAAAAATAAAACACAGTCAGTGCAGCTGGGGGTAAATGCCTTTAATAAACTGTCTCTTCTTCACTCTGAGGTTCAACCTAAGCTGTTACAAAGGGAACTGAGAACACCCAGATGAGGCTTTTGCCCTGTGTAAAACCAGCCATTATAAAAGAACCATAAAATTATTTGCCAGAAGAGAATTTACACTGTTAGAGATAAAAAACAGTGAGTTACCTACAACATGAGAAGATACTTGATATTGATTTTTAGCCTGACATGGTTTTTTATGTAATACAACAGTAACTACTTGCTGCCTTGGGGAAAATAAGAATAATACATCTCACAACCATTGCAATCTATGACAGCTCCAACTTTCTAGACTAATATCTTCCCAGTTTTCGAGGCATAGACAAACAGTTGAACCATTATCATCCATCATGGGCTGACCTCCAGCTGAGAAAGTGGAACAAAGATATATCAATAACAGAAATGGAGGACAAACCAGACATTCTCACCCTGCCTGTTGCAGCTTGTCTTTAGCAACCCAAATAATCTGAACAATATTTATTTGTTTCACACTGCTTCAAAGGAAGCTGGCTCCAGATGGTTTGTGTTTGTCCCAGCACAGGGACAGACGGACCTGAGGCTACAAAATGTGACCCCATGTCCGGCCGAGTCCCAGGGCAGCCTCACACGGCTGCTGATGGACATTTCGGAGCTGAAAATGGAATTATTGGCTAGTTTTAGGCACAACTATTCAGATTTTCTCTAGGCATTAGCTGGTGGGAGAGAGGTTAATGAGAGTCCCACGACTCAACACTTGTTCTACTTTAGAGTTTCCCACCAAACTCTTGACAATTGCAATCCTGTGCCTTTGCCTTGTGTGTATGGAAACTGGGAAAAAGTGTGGGTGGCAAGGAAGTGGGACTGCTCTGTGCCTGAAGCCTTAAGGGACAATGTTGCAAACATGTGAGTCACAATTATTACTGTTTAACTCTTATTTAACTGCTGCTGCTATTTTCTCCACCATGAACTATCTTCATTTAAACTTCACTCTACTGCAAATCCATATCTGATTTTAATGTTGGGTTACCTCAGAATCAATAGACAACAGAAAGAAAAGCCTGCACAGAGGCAAACCTAAGTTACCACAGAGGAAAAAAACCAAAGCAATGAGAAAACATATAACCACATACAATTTTCTTTTCTTATCTGTGAAATAAAATATAAAGGAGAAATTCTGGGTTAGTAGGCAAAATACACAGGTTCTTGAAAGCAAGCTGGCATAAAATGTAGCACATGTGTACAAATGCAAAGCAGTATTTAGGGAGAGACCAGTCTTGAAATCCTTCAGGGAAGAAAAGTTCTGTGTCTCACGAACAAAACATGCCGAATCTTTAATGCAACTACAGAATGTGAACAAACACAAAGCACCAATACAGGCTGCCAGAATCAATTAAAAGTGTGTAGCTAAACTAGCCCTATTCTCAACCAGAATGATAAATGCAGCCTTGTAGAAAGAGCATTCACAAAAGCACAGGAGTCGTTATCTTCCTGCTTCCAGGAAATCTAAGCTACAGATCAGAGAGACTTTGGATGATGCCATCTTCTCACAACAGCCTCTCCTGCTGGGATCTACCCACATCCATCACACACAGGGGCTCTGCCCAGTGCAATCTCACTTTGCATTGCAGAGGTTTGACTTACCTTGAATCCATCTCTTTCTGAATGTCCCTGTTTAGTTCATCGACCTTTTGCTGAAGCTTCTTTCTTCTCTGCTCAGGTGGGAGATTGCTGAAGTCTTCTGGGCCTGCTCCCTGCACAGAGTGGAATGGAGGGTGGGGGGGAATAAGGAAAAAAAAATTAATAATCAGAGTCTGAAAGAATCCTTTGGGATTGCATTTTGAAAACAGCTCACAAAAACCTGTGCAAAATCACAGTGGTCTGAAGCATTGTTATCATTTGAACTGTGTTGTCAGTCCCTGAATGGTGAGGAATCTGGATGCCCATAAAATGATCCCAGGAACACATCCTGCTTCCTGCTAATGGAAGATCAGCTGGAGAATTCCAGAATTCAACAGCAAAGCTGAGAAATTATTTCATCTACAGTTTTATGACCAAATTCTTTTTAAACAAAATTCCCTTCTCATGGAAAGCTGATCCTTCCTGCCTTCTGTCACTCTGCTACAACAGAGCATTCCCATGAAAGCAGTTCCTGGCTTTTATTCCCATGCCACAGTTGCACTTCTCCTGTGCACTGCTGACTGAGGGCTGGTCCAAACACTGGTAATTTTTGTCAGGGCTCTCCTGAACACACCAAGCTAACAGAAGCATTCCACAATGAACTGTGCAAATTAAAAAACATGCTGCTTACTTTCCAGGGTCCACATTCCACGCCAAAGTCTCTCAGTTTTTCCTCTCTCACTCGTACTCACATAAAAACCAGAAGTTATATCAAAGCCATGGAATCAGTCAGTTTGAAATCATAATCAAAGGAAAAAAAAATGTGAAGACCACAGTGGTTACCTTTCTGTGATTCTGCTTGAAAAGCCCTTTTCTGCCTTCTGCTATGTCTCCTCTGGATTGCCTCAATTTGATATAGCAGATAGATGACACATAAAATCCATCCACACTCTCTCCCTCACAGTAACACCTATTTTTGTCTTGCCAGAAGGCAATGGAGGCAGATTGGGTGGGCTATACTGAACACATACCAGCACTGATTAGTTGCACAATAAGGGAGTGAGGTTCTTGTGCATAAGCTCAGATTTGGGCAGGTTTGGGTTGCTTTGGCTTCTCCTCATTCCCTGTCCCATTTCCAAGGGGGAATATGGGAGAAAGAAGAGTAAAAACACAAAGCTGAGTAACCAAATTCAGTGGCCCATCAGCTTACAGGGCTGGGACATCAGTCTTGCTAAAACACCAAATTTCTCTCTGAGGAGAGCAAATTTAGAGGAGACACTGCCACAAAAGCTGCTCATTAGACCCTTGGCTCTGTACTGAATGTGCTGGGACATTGTGACTTTCTCCTGCAGCTGCAGAACGAGCTGTTCAAAACCAAAGTCTGGGGGTGTCAGAGGGCTGGAGGACAACCACACCCAAAGCACCCTCTCCTCTGGACTGGCCATTCCAAAGTCACAGAGCAGGCCTGAGGAAACTGCTGCTGTATTGATTGTCAGTCAAAGATGGCATGTGCTTCTAGTGAAGCCTTGATCATCTGTGCAGTAATACACTTAAAATTCCATTTGTGAGACAATGAGAAAGCAAATTTAAGACAAATTACAAAGTTATGTTGATTCTGAAACTTGACCCACATGGAGTCCTACCAGTGCTGACATTACTTGATGCGCCTGGTAGAGGAGAGATCTATTTTAATTTATTCTTTAACGTTTAGATCCTGCTTGACAGCAACTCCCACATCACAACAGACATGGGAGTGATTCAATCTATTTTATGGATAATCTACACTAAAGCCACACACATCTTTTTAAGGCAAAGCATCTGGAGGCAGCCTTGTAGACAAACAAGCAGTTACAGGAAAGTCTAGAAAACATATTCTGACATATCCTCCTCACTTCTAAGCAGAAGAGACAGGCTTGAAAATAACCCCAGCTGTATATCAATAGAATGCAACAGATAGACTGAAATTTGGAAAAGCATCTTTTTGGTATCTAATTTTTGATTCTTCAGCTTCATTCAAGAGTTCTAAGCTGGTCTCAATCCAGCAGCTTGGCTCACAATGCTTCAGACCAAAGCAGGAGTTCTGCAAAGAGCTGGGAGGTGACCTCACTCCAACTTTAGTCCGTGCTCAGGAATTTCCTATCAGAAGCTGAAGCCCCTGCTGCAAAAAGGAGAGTCAAGGAGCAGTTTCTGCACATGCTGGGCACATTTCATGCTCTCAAGCACAAACACACCTGGGCTACCTCTCAAGTCATGGACATTGCCTACGTTTTTAGAAATGCTGCAGCAGTGAGGTGAGGGGAAAGCTGTGCTATTTCTGATGTGCTGCTCACAAGGTCTCCTTGCAGAAAGGTAATGAGATTTAAGATTCAAATTGTCCCAAGATGAAGGACTCTGAAAACAGAGGCTGTGTTAGGACTGGTTTCTGTGCTGAAGCCACAGGTGAGGAGAGCTATTTCAGCCCCAGTTTTAGCTCTTACATAGTGAGGATCCAAGAGGAGATTACAAAAAGCTGCTTTTTCCATCTGAGGTGAAAATGGGTCTCAGGTCTCCCAGCACATCTTTCCAATTTCTGCAATTCCTGGGGAATGGCCATGTCAGCCATTTTTGCAGGATTTATTCCTACATACAAAGGCTTAACTCAGCTACACAGCACAGTATCACTGTGACCAAGAAAATGAGTGGAAATCAGTATAAATGCATTGGACTCCCAGGACAGTGGCTTGGCAACAGCCAAAAGAAGGTTTGCACATCCAGGCACTCCCATCATTCCTCAGACCTACCACAGGTCTTCAGTGAGAAGCAACCTTGCTAAAGGAGCCCAAGAAAGTCACGGTGCTGCCAGAGCAGCAGCAGGACCCAAAACTGCCAGAGCTGCTCCAGGAGCCCTGGTGGCCCACGTGTTTCTCTGGATGAGCTGCCAGGAGCAGAAGAGGCCCACAATGATGTGTCCAAGCACAAGATATATGGAGAATCACAGGACAGTTTGTGTTGGAGGGGATCTTAAAGCTCATCTTGTTCCAACCCCCTGCCATGAGTAGGGACACCTTCCACGGTCCCAGGTTGCTCCAAGCCCCATCCAGTCTGTCCTTGGACATTTCCAGGGATGGGGCAGCCACAGCTTCTCTGGGCACCCTGGGCCAGGGCCTCACCTCCTTCACAGGGAAGGGAAAGAGCACCCAAAGGCACAAACTGGTGAGGAAGAAGAGAACTTGGAAGCTAACACCATTTAGCTGCCCCTGTAGATCCTCTGAGGTCCCCAAGTGCCATCACTGGCTGCAGCTCTCGCGTGTTTGCACAAGGTGGGGCAGCAAAACAGGCACATTCTCCTGCTGAGGGGCTCTCCAGGGCCAGAGGAATGTGGACAAGCTGTCAGGGACACAGCAAGGTGTGGAGTGTCTCAAGCAAAACAAGACCTTGTACATGGAATTCAGCACGTAATTTGCTTCCCCAGGTCTGTTCACTCCCTCCCTTTGCAGCTCAGTAACATCTTTATCTTACCATAGCACAAGTAACCTTCCCAGCTGCATCCGAGATGGAATTTAGGATTCACACATATGCACATCTCTCAATTTTCAAGTTCAAATCAAATGGAGTTAACCTTGTTGGTTAAGGTTTACAGAATTTTAATTGATGTCATTATTGGTTATTCTGAAGGACTACATAGGGCTGTAAAATGTAGGTGATAATGATGCAGATTTCCAGTAATTCTGGACATGGAAAACAAACTTTGCAGCTACTTTACACAGAAAGACATGCATGGCTTTCTGGAAAAGGTCCAGCAGGCACAGACACCTTTATTTTAATTTTTTTCCCTTCTTTTAAGGTTTTAATGTGTACTTATACAGTAGCAGAATTGATACTGTTTCTCTACATTTTCATAGCCCAAGATTATAAAAGTGAAAACTAAACTATATATTAGAGTTAATTTTTTAGCAGCTTATTAGAAGACTGAATTCGGATCACCTCTATTAGACTCCAGACCTGTGTATTCAGATTTATCTGATAAATGTCAAAAAAAGCAAACACAAAGAAGAAACAAATTTAACAGTTAATTTCAGTGTCATGTCACATGTGGCACAGTGCACATTAAAACACACACAGGAAATTGTGATTAAAACACAGGACAGGCATGCTGTAAATGTGCTTACCAGCTTGAGAGAAAGCTTCATGTAAAATTGGAGAGATACAGGGTGGGGGGAGAGAGAGAAAAAACAACAGTGCATCAGTAGAAGAGGAACTTTTTCAGGCTGATGTTACAATCAAATGACACAATCCCCTTGCTGTTGGAAGGCAAAATGGGTCACACTAACAGATCTGTGCAAAAGTTCACAAGATGAGCTTGGCAGCTGCCATGACCTGGCCAGAAATGGGAAGAGCTGGACCTGGGCACAGGTGAAATCAGGTCTGGACTGACTGACAGCACTACAACAGCACTGAGGGGAGAAAAACACCCAGCTTGAAAATCTGTGGGCATCACTTTGGACCAAAAATGTGCTGAAATGCATCAGCCACTTCATGGAAGGGCTTTGGGGGTCAACCCCTGAGCCAAACCTTGGTGGAGAGGTGAGGAGCAGCTCCAGCAGCACCCAGCACCATGGGACCTCCAGGGAATGCCTGGTTCTCTGGCTACAGCCAAAGGACAACACCCCTGGACTGTCCCTGTGGACTGCAGAGTGCTGCCCAGGCAGGCACAGAAAGCCATTTCACATTCTTGAACAATTCAGAAACAAATACTCAGACTCAAACGTGCTTTGGCCATAGTCAGACAAGGTCAGGCCCAAGGAGGAAGAAAAAAATATCTATTCCCTTGACACCAAATTGGTTCTATGACAGCATGGTAAGACATTATTCAACCTCCTTAAATGATATAAATGATCTAATTCTTCAGAAGTTACCACATTTCCTGGGACAGAGCCCAAATATTCTTTTAGTTACTCTGGGAAGGCAAGACTGAAAGCAGCGTGTGCCCATGGAGCAGCATCTCTGCCCTGCCTCACCTGCACACACAGCTCTGGGCAGGTGTCCCAGAAACTCCCAGGTGAACAACTGTGCCTGGGCACCCAAGCATCAAAATTCCCAAAGCCTCTTCCAGCATTGCAAAACGACAAAGCAGCTGCAGTTCAGAAGGATTTCCAAGAGATAGGGGGACTAGGAGTGCTCAGTTCTGTGCCAAGCACAAGTGAGCTGCTGCTCGAGATCTAGAGCCAGATAGAAAAGGAGAATCTCAACTCCACCCAGCTTCCTCCTCCCTCCAGCAAAGGGCAGGCACTGAGCTGAGCTGCCCTGCCAGCTCTTGGGGGCAGTTGTGAAATGCTCCAATACCCAACAAACTTGAGGTGCACAAAAGCACACGCTCCACATTAACAACAGCTGAAAGGTAAAAGCTGGAAAATGCCTCTCTCCAGGCAAGGATTTGTGCTGCCAGATTTGGGAACCTCTTTCCATTCAAGTTCTCTGTCACTACCAACAGCTCCTGGCAATGGTGTTCTCAAACAGATGCTCCATTTTTAGCAAAAACACAGTTCATTAGCACTGGATTTAAAATGAAGGCTCCACACCTCTTGTGGGCAGCTGATTTAAGAAAAACACATGTGGGTTTTTTTCCCCCAAAATAACAATTCCCATTAGTTACCAGGCTTTGTAGAGCAACACATGCCAGCCATTCAAGGAAAATAAATGGTCTTCAAATAATAGTGAAATGCTGCATGTGAACTGATCATTCAGTGACAAGGCAGCAGTGACACTTCCCTCTGCAGTCCAGTCCATTAGGGAACAAATACATGACAATAATCACAGTGCCATGGAGAAATTCACCCTCTGAGCTAAAGAGGCCATTAAAAAAATAAAGCAAACAAAACCAATCCGTTGGAGAGAGGAATCATAGAAGGAGAAAGAATGGTCTGAAGAAATTCAGCGTAGGCAGCTTGAGTTTGCATCATTGCTTTAGCACTCCTGTGAACTTTAGCATAGACATGATCAGCACAAATTGAGATTCTTGTACATAGATACAGACAAGACTCATGGTGCAGAATAAATATTTACCTATGAAGCACTCTAAAAAGGCACAAATGTATGCTACATGCGCTAGTGGCTAAACACTACTCACTCTAAAGGCACTAAATACTGCGGAGAATCATCTGCATCAAGGCTATTCTTTTGCTGCAAATTCAGCAAATTTGAAAGGGATTACAGACACTGTATGCCCAATTCTTTTGCTGTTAAGTATGACAAAAATAGAGAACTTATTAATAGCATTTCCAAATAGTACATCAGGGATTGTTATAACCAGTATAAATGAAGCAGTTCATAGGCTGGAAACAATGAAATGCTGAAATAAGTCATATTCACAGTTTTCCATTTCTGAAATTTATTGGTAATTTTATGTGACAGTGATTCAGTTTCTATAAACAAATATAAGCAGATTGAAAATAAATCTGCATTAAACACTACATAACTACTTTTGCCCATTCTATTATATTTCACAGCTAGAAACTTGCTCACAGCTCCTGGGAGAACAAAGGCATTTTCCCCCTGAATGATCCAATAAGTTACATTTCCTTGAAATGAGCAAATGTGTTTCAAGCTGTCAATTTAAACCAAGCCTAGCTTAGTCTTGCAAGGAAAAAATGAAGAATCTAAGAGCCACAAGCTTCAATAACACATGAGAGAGCATGAAAGCCAGCAGGTCCATGTGTTATTGGACAGTCACGGCCACTAACCTCACTTACAGAAAACAGGGTTGAAATAAATCACTGGACTTCCATACATACAACCAAGAAGTAATTTTCTTTTCTTTCCTTTTATTTTTTTAGTGGCCCTGTAACAATCTCCCCATACTCTGCTTTGTCCAAGTAGCAGATTTCAGAGGTCACATATCTTTATTCCATGAACTATCATCATTATAGACAGCTCACAGAAGCTTCCAAAGGCTCTAGGGAATGCTCCACAACCAAGGCACAGAATTCCTGTCCAGCAGGACTCGTGATGCTCAAGACTGCATTCATTAAATAATTTCAAATAAATGTGCAGAACCTGTTGGCAACACTTTGAATTTCACAGGTCCAGCTACTTTAATTGTGCCAATTTCAGCATTTCCAGGACTAGCAGACATTATCTTTCCTGCACATCACACCGTAAGCTGCCACTTGCCTCCCACCCAATTTTCCTTGGCTCTCTGACAAAGCACATTCCCACAGCACACTCGGGCCGGCGTTGTAAGTGGGGTTAGCGACTGTGTAGCAACAGTATGGGCTGATCACACCATACTCAGACTTACAACATATTCCCTAGCCTCAATGGCACACGTGGGTGTCCCTAAAGTCCTCTTCATGAGTTCTTTGTGAATATACAAAGACTGTGTCTGCTGGTGAGTCAGCAAGAGAAAACACACATTGGTTACACCGGGGACGAGAGCGGCATCTCTGTGTTCACCGCTTCTACAGCAAAAGACAGCTTGGTGTTTAACTACCCTCAAAGTGCAGAGTGGGAACCTCCTGGTGGGTATTAAGAGTTCAGCATGCTCAGAGAGATCAGAAAACATGGCATTTTTCAATGCTTGTTTAAATACCAAGGTCAGAAAACATCTCTTTCGGTGCTAGAACAAACCATGGATTTAATGACCCCACCCACCGAAAAGTCCCGGTCTTGGCACAGAGAGAGACACTGAAGTTAGAACAGCAAGTGCTCCCAGGGCAGGGAACAGAGCAGGCTGGAGAGGGGGTGGTTTGCTTGCTGTCTCTGCATGCTGACAGAACAGCAAAGTACTGATCCGTGGGGCAGATTCCGAGCTCGGTGCTGAGGGACGGGAGTGCACAGAGTGTCAGAGGAGACGGGCGGGGAGGGACAACAGCAACGGGTGCAATGGAAATAAAATCACATTGTAATGAAGTCAACAACTTCCACTAGAAAGGAAACCACAAAATTTCCTCCGTGTGCTTTATGGAACTTGGATCCTGGCAGTAATGGCTGCCCCAGCTCCCAGACCATCCTCCCTGCTCAGTCACTTCCCAGGCTCTGGGGAGAGGGAGGAGAGCCAAGTTCACACAGAATCATTCAAAGGTGTAAGTTCTACCCCTGGATGTTGTTAGTTTGGAAGAATTGCTCTTTAAAAAAAAAAGGTGCTGGTGTTACTGCTGCTGCAGCAATAAAAACTAAAGAACACAAAATTAGTACCAACCAGAAGAATACCGAGTTTCCTTTGTCCTCAAAATGGAATTAGAAAAAGCAGAGCAAGCATAAATGAAATTATAAGTTATGTAACTGGTTCCTCATTCTTTGTGCTCTTCTGGCTTTAACTTCCCTAAAGAGATGAAGTTGATTTGAAGTGCTAGGCTAATTTTATAGTGTCTTTTAAATCAGCTATTAGAAAAAACACTCAAAAAATGTATGACAGTTTTTTCCCCTTCTCCTAGTTCTGATCCATAAGTGCTCTAACAGTTTTATGATATTTCTCTATAATGGACATTTCTGCTGCTGGGGTTAGAAGAAAAAAGCTTTGAGGGAAATACAAAAATGTGATTAGAAAACCATAGACACTGACAAGAGTCAGCACCTAAATATTTAAATTTTTTGTCGTTTTTTTAAACAGATTAGGATTTCATATTGGCGGTGACCACTGATACTGGTATTGGCATCTCCCCATTAACCTTGCATCTGTTGTGAATTGTTCAGGCATCTGCTTCCTTCCATGAAAACAAGATTCATTGGATTTTTGGTTTGGAAGCAAAATTAAAACCAGACTGGGCACATAACATATCATAGCTAATTATATAATTTGTTTTAACAGTTGCCAGTGATTTCGCCAAATGCAACCTAAGATGCTAAACCAAAATTTTAAAAGGAAATTGCTAAAACACACTCCCTCTCCAGACACGTTCTGATCTCACAGATTTCATGGAGGAGGTGTATGGGAATCCATTCACGTTTAATGTTTCAAGGATCAATTACAATGTGCAATTTCTGCTGCTGGAATTTACCCTGCTATGGTCTCAGGACTTCATCATGTCAAATAGTTACTTTTCCTTTTTCCTTAAGACAGTGCAAAAAAGGAGTGTGATCCCATTTTTTTCCTGAAGTAAACTTTTTTCCCTTTGTAGGATTTGAGAGCTCAGGTTATCAAGAAATCCAGGAAGCACCTGCGTGGCAATTTGGCTGAATACTCTAAAATAAGACTTAAAGAGCCTTGTGGGCACCTTCACTGAAGGTGTCTGGAGTGGAATTCTGCCAAGGAACAAACCCAGCAGTGCAGAGACAATTTAGAGCAAATGAAATGATCCAGAGTCCAAACTTGTGTTACACTGTGCTGCCCTGCTGGTCCCTGCATGACCTTCCCAAAAAGTTGATTCTCTGATGTACAGATCAAATGTTCTTCTGTGCAGAGGAGAGTTCCACCCTAGATCCTCCTCATTCCTCTGGGAGGATCACAATCCAGTAATCCTGACATTAATGCTCATGCTTCTGAGCAAAATCAAGATTTTTTTGGATTTTACAGGGGAATGGAAAAGAACTGAATAAAGGAAATCTTATTAAACTTAATAAGGTTAAAGCAGAATTAACAGTATTGTCTAATTGTACCTAATATACCAAGGGTCATATCAACTGAAAGAAATACCAAGCACTCATTTTTCACCTGATAAATTAAAAGGATTTGTGGGTGGTTCTTGATTTTCTTTTTGCCTGGTCAGATAGATTTTATTTTTGAAGGTCATGTGGCACACTTTGATGATCTCTTAGTCTGATCATTTGTAAAATACAAATCACCAAGGACCTATAAAATGTGAATTTGACAAGTCTCCAAATGAGACAGAGAGCAAGCTGCCAGAGGTTTGCAGTCTCTCCTCCTCCATATCTCTGGATGATCCAAGGGGCCTGAGTTCATCCCTCTGGATTAAGAGATGATGGTCTGAACTCTGGACTCCAAATCCTCAGGATGAGTCAGGCAGGAAAAGTATTTACATACAAACATCCTGGTAGCTGACAGGGGAAGGAAATGAAATAGCAAAAGAACACAGTGAAAGGTTTAAATGAAGATTTAGCAATAGCTCTTCCTTGCACATTCTCAGTGAATGTGTCAGCAGAAATTTGAGGGATTCCAGAGAAGACTATAGGACATTGTTCTCATTATATTGCCTTTCACACAAAGCACTTAAAACAATGTGGCGTGCAGAATTCTTAAGGTGTGCTTGGGTTTCTTAGATAGTTAATACATAAAATAATGGCCTTCCTTCAGGAATTACTAAAAGCAATTAGTTATAATTGCTTATATGGCCAAGCAATCAGTCAATAGGGATTTGTACATTTGAAAAATGGTGAAGTGCCCATGGAACTACAAACCAGTATTTTTAAGTCAAGTAGGAAATACTCAGCACTACTTTCATCCTTCTGTTCTCTGAATGCCACTCTGGTGCATTAGATTGCAACACAACCCCTGACCTCCAGCAGTGCCATCACCTCAAAGTGACCCAGCACTGCCCAGGACAAGGAGGGCTCCAGCTGCCACCCTTGGAGTGCTGCCACCACCCAGCACATCCTCAGCTCTGCTGCTGCACAAGCAGAATTGAAAGTCTGTCTCCACCTGGAAAAACCACTGAAAAAAGATGTTCTGAGCCAAACTGGAACTGAGGAAAGGAGGGACACGTACAGAACCTGCCTCTGGACAGCTCAGAAACTTCCCACTTCCCCAATGAAACAGGGATGGGAAGAAATGGGATTTTTTTTGTGTTCTGAGCGTCCCATTAAATGGCAATTCCCTAGCAAAGAACTGAAACTGTTTAAAACATCTTTATTTTTAACTGTTCTGTCTGTAACCAGACAAGACAGTGCATTGTTTACAGCACTGCTCTCAGTTCTTTGTAACCAACCACTGAAGTTCCCCATGGAAATCATCTCTGCTTTTATACAGATCCAGTCCTCAGCCTAAATGAGTGCCTGGAGCAGAATCTGAGCTTTTTTAAGTAGTCACTTCCTGACTGTTACTGTCTGCTCTAAAAAACATTTAAAATATGGAACACTTTTGTCTTCTTCCTGTAATTTTTACAGGAGAAAATAGTTCTTAGGACTTTCACCTAGGAGGCAAAACCATGCTGTGCCAGCAAATTTTCAGTAGAACCATGCCATGTGTGAGTTTCTGGGAAGATAAACCTTATTTTTGTTTGAAAAATGGCAAATTTTATCTCAGGGACCTGCCATTTTTATTTACTGCTTATGAAGACCACCAATGAGAGGATTTAATTCCACAAAAACACTTCAACATTGGTTTAGGAATATAACCACAGCTGCTGTCAGCAACAGGAACAGCAGCTAACCTGGAAAACCTCAGGTCATATTTCCTTTTTTATCAGCAGCAAAGGAGACAGGGACACTGAGCTTGGAACAGTAGTGATGTGTCACAGATTGCTGGTCCAGTGTGACCTAAACCCAGGGGAATCCCCAAATCAGCCATGGAGGCTTTCAGCTTCTTTCCACCACACAATGCTTAAACCACCACTAACACACTGCAGTGCAGCTGCTGGCAGGGGAATCCCAAATCCTGCTCCCTCAGAACCTCTCCTCTGTCATTTGGAGCTTGCATACTGCACCAATAAAGCTTTCACACACAGAATGTAATTTTAAACTGTGCATCATGGTGCGGAGATTTGTGTCCCAGTCTCCCCTGACCTGGCAGCCCTGGCTTAAAGCACACATGGACCATGGAAAGACTTTGTCACCACCCAGAATCAATTCACCTTCCTCGTTTCTCATGTCAGGACTCAGAGTTACTACACAAACTAACACTGCAGCACCTGAACCATGAGCTGAGGCCCAGTGACTGCAACAGAAGCTCCCACTGCTCCAGTGACAATGTCACATCATTCCAGACTGGACTTGTACCAACTGAAATCACAACCATTATTTCCTAGAATCCCTCCTAATTTACTCCTGTCTCCTTCTGACACAGACATTGAGCTGAACCCACCCTGAAGAGAGAAAAACTAAAGACTTTGACTTTTTACATAAGCATTACTCCATGTTCAGCTCCTCCTTCTGTATTTTGTCCAACCCCTCCTCCCCCAAGACACCCAAACGGGTAATTTCCATCAGCAACTGTACTTTTTGTGGTTTCATTGTGGGGGTTTTGACTGCAAGTGGCTTTAGAGGTTGGGAACCCTCGGATTTGTCTGCATGTTATGATAAAACACAATGGAACCATTCACAAAACAAAAGTTTTTACATAACAGAACGTGCAATAAAAGCGCAAGGAAGAAAAGAAAGAGAGAGAGAGAGAGAGAGAGAGAGAGAGAGGTATCCAGAGGAGAACTTACCCCGCGCTTTAGGCTCCTGAAGCAGTGGATTTTGGGTTTGGAGGTCATGAACTCGTTGAAGCGATGGGAGAGGGGTTCCTTTTGCTGCTTGGGAGACTGGGGGCCGTTGGGAACAGCAGAGGGTGAGGCAGAGGCAGGGGGAGGAGGAGGGGGCTGATGGGGGGATGTTAAAAGGGACATAAGCTACGTATAAGAGATGGAGAAGTGACAGAATAAAAAACCAAAATAAAAAGATAAAACACAAAACGAAAATAAGCATCAAAACCAATATTCGAAATCCAGAGAAAAAAACCAATTAAATAATTAAATATTAAAGGCCATGGTTCAAAAGAGGGGAGAAAAGCAGTAGTTAAGAGTCGTGTTAAATGAAGAGTTGTGATAAATGAAAGTATTAGTAAGTGATGCAACAGAAGAGTAACACAAAAGTAATTTGAAGGAAGCTCATGCAGACTCTTCCATGCAGCACTATCCCCATAAATTGCCCTGTTCTGCTCTGTGGACAGCTCGGAATAATGCATATGGATAGAGCTTTCAAATACCTGAATTTAAATGGATCAGATAAGGAAGGTACCTTAGTGCCCAGTAGCGTTTCTATTATCTGGAAAACAACAAACCACATTCCTTCCTGCTTCCAAATCATACCTCAGCAATGTGCATCACACTTCACTTGTACAGATAATTCTATGAATTTGCTCAGGAGTTAGTCCTGGTTGTGTTTTTACTCTGGCCACACTGATGTAAGCACCAGACAGCGAGGCCTCTCTCACAGCAGCACTACAGAAACTACCCCTTGTGAAGGGAGATTTTTAAAACTCAAATTTAAGTGTTGGGTAAAAGGTCAGAGCAAGAGTGAGGTCAAAAAAAGCTATTCTGGGCTTCCATCAGTGTTACTGAAACCTGATTGAGTCCAGTCCCCCTGACATGTCCTGGTAACCCCAGATAAATGCTGCCATGCATTATGGTGTAAAGTATGACAGTGGAATGAAAAAGGTTTAATGGGTACATAAGTTAATATGGTCCTTTAAACAGTCAACTGCTCAGTTAGTTATGCTCCATTAGTTGTGCTCCAGAGTGAATCCCAGCAATTCCCTGCTCCCAGCCACCCACCTGCTGACCCCAGTGCACAGACTGGAAAGACAACGCAAATGGAAAGCCAAGGAGAGTTTGAGGAGGGTCAAAACAGTAACGCCACACTGAAGCCTCCCACAGGTAACAATGTTAGTTGGCACACATGGCACTAGGTAAGTGGTTAACAACTCCTTCTCTGAGTTAGGAACAGAAATGGACCATGGCAGAGACATGACAACTTAAGTTAAATTAATTTAAAAACCGCAACATAATTAATGAAATTATACAAGAAAAACAAACTAAAGTTATAAAGAAACTTAAGTAACCAAAGACTACAACAAAACACCATATTAAGACATCAGTTAATAACTTTCTGAATCTAAAATTCTCTTTAAAAAAAAAACTAAACTTGCCAAGATTATTAAACAAGACACAGGTTATTGACAAAACACATACTAGCACCAAGCTCAAGTTTGCAAATCAGTACCTTATTTTTCTTGATGAATGGCCATAACTTGCCCTTGGATTTGCTACCAAACTTGGGCTCTGACTTCCCATCCCCTCTGGAGTTGGAAAGGCTGGTTTCAGACACCGTCCTCTTCATGGGCTGCGTGAAATCCTCAAAGTCGATGTCTCCTGGAGGCTCAAACCCTGATTTAAAGGCTTCTATTACCATCTGGGAGTCCTGGAATGGGACAGATCCAACACAAGTGTGAACATCTCAGGTGAGGCTTGACATCAAATTGGTGCCACATCAAGGCAGAACAAGAAAGTTTGTCTATGTGGGAGCAACCCTGAGAGTGACCAGGCTCATTCCAGAGCCCAGGATCAGTACAAGCCTCTCCACCTTCTGCTGAAAAGGAGGGAGAGCTTATGAACTTTACTGACTAGAAAAGCAAATCACACTTCAGTAAGTGACTCATAACAAAGATTTAAGGTGCAGATTTCCTGGGAGTACAGCTGTTAGCAAATCAGAGGAAAATCCCAATAAATACTCCTATAAAACAGAGCTCCTGTGTGATCACTCTGCCACAAGTCAACAAGCTGGTTGTGAATTTAGTGACAGTAAATGGCTGTGAATGTTTCATGAGCTTTACCCAGTATCTGAGCAGTCCAAGGTCACACCAGCATCCCCATGCCCTGGTGTGGGAGCCACTGAAGCCACATTCCCTTTTGGCACTGCTAGGAGGGATCCAAGTCAGCCACAAACTGGCTGTAGACTGTGTACAGTGGCTTTGCTCTTTTGTTTTGGACAGAGGGAAAAGAAAAAAAAAAGAACAAATCAAAGCCAAACAAATCCATAGCACTTTTCCTACTCAAGTCTGCAAACAAAATTAATTATACATAAGATCAAATTCAGACCTCAGCTTGCCAAATGCATTTAAATCTAATGGACTCAGGAAAAAGAAATATCCTAATAGACTTCTTATCTACTTGTTTTCTTGGGAAGAGAGATTATGTCATACTCTAACAGCTGTATTCCAAGATCACTAGAGACACTCTGCCTTGGCACACAAATATCTTATTCTCTAGAGAAGAGCATCACTGCCCTGTTACATGAAAAGAACTTGTTGCTTTGAAGGCATTTCACAGGTTCTGTGAATGGCTGTAGGTAAAATGCTGTTCAGGAGAAATCTACAGGGATATAAACATATCCAGGGGCCAGGCTCCATTGAGCAAAACAAATACAGAAAAAGCGTTGCAAAAGTCTTCGTGGGATTGTAAAGATCCACGTGGATTTAAGTTCCTCAATCTATCAGGTGGCACCATGAAATTCCTACACGAGTTTTAGGGAGGTAGAACAACCCTTTCCATTATCCCATCCTTGTTTAACATTAAAACTTCCTGAGATCTAAACATGAAGATATTTCTAATGATAGACATGGAAGCAAGATGAAGAAGGATTAGAGAAGAGGGGAAAAGAGTGGGAAAAGCTGAGAGAATTTGGATTGTTCAGCCTGGAAAAGAGAAAGCTTTGGGGTGACTCAACTGCTGCCCTCCAATACCCTAAGGGGAGCCTACAGGAAAGCTGGAGAGAGACTATTTACATCAGCCTGGTGTCTGTGGATGCCCCATCCTTGGAAGTGTTCCAGGCCAGGTTGGACAGGGCTTGGAGCAGCCTGGGATAGTGGAAGGTGTCCCTGCCCATGGCAAGGGATGGAACTGGATGAGCTTTAAGATCCCTTCCCACCCAAACCATTCTCTAAGAGATTACACTATGTTATATTAAATACTCCACTAGTTTTTTATCCTATGCATAGAGCTTTTCACTTTTTCCCCTCTGAATTTTACAGTGTTCCTTCCATTTATTCAAAACATCATTCCACTACAATGGAGCTAAAAATAACCAGCACGCTCCATATATCACAGAGATAATGTCATAACAGGAACTCCAAGCCCATAACAAATGAATTTTATCTGCTGCTAAAGCCCTCTGAATCAGGTTGTGCACAGGTTCACCTGGCAGTTACAGCTCACACTTGCCACATGACCTTTGTGTTGCTCAAGTGGTTAGAAAGGGGAAATGGAAAAAAAATATTTAAAAAACCCCACAGTAACAGCAAACCAGTAATCCCTGCTAAGTCCAGGCAGTTTCTATTGGCATTAACAGGAATTCTGTGCAGTGCAGTGAGGGCATAAAGCAATCCTATTTACACAGTTGCACATTTAGTAATTAATGCAGCACTTTCGTTATAATCAACACAGTCAGAAATTACTGCTCCAGAGATTAAAAGATCCTTGATGATATTTAAGGGAAAAAAACCCTCTTCATAACCAAAACTGTTTCCAGGTAGAACACACTAAACCTTTTGTAGCTGCTCAGATACAACTATTTTGGTTAAATACGTTTTTGTCAGCACAGGGTTTATAGGAGATCCTGGTAAACTCAGTTATCAATGCTCAAAGTCATCATTTTCCAATGTCACACTTGTGTATCAGTCACCATGGACTTTTTTGTGAGCAAGAGAATATAAAATTCACCTGATTCAAACACCCAGCTTAAGTTTCCTGTGTGTTTTGCTAAGAAGGCTCAGGCAGGGTGTAGGCTGAGATAAGAATCTCCCCAGCATCATTTCACCATGCAGCACCAAAAGCTGAACCTAAAGCAGGGTATGTTGTTCTAACACGGGAATCACTGCCCCAATTCCCCCCTTTCCCACTCAGAGAGTGGTTTGCAGGTTTCTGAGTTTCCCATGCTGCTCTCTATGAGAGCAATTGCTGAACAGAGAGTAGAGGATGAATTTCAAAACTTCAGCCTTGGGCTTCTGCTGCCAGTTCATGGCTCCGGGCACTGAAGAGCTCTGAAAAGGCTCCAGTGAAAAACGTGTATGGGAAATTCAAACAGGCAGCAAGACACATGCTGTCAGTGTTTGAAGCACTAATGTGATCCATGAGAAAAGGCTGGAAAAACAGAGGCTGCATGTAGGAAGGGAGCAGATAATTCTGCAAACAGAACAGAAAAGACATTTGCCCTTGCGGTCATTGTACACCAGGAAGCTCAACCAAAATCTTTATCAGCCTTTCTATCAAAGGGGTTTCTTTGCATTCTGTGAAGGAAAATGATGCTCAGAAACCAGGATTTGCTGATTTAGATTGCCAGCAAACCTCAAATCTGCAAAGAAATATTTTACAGAATGATTTTGCAATAAGTTCATGAAGCCAATACTTTAAATGTTTTCATTATTCTAAAGCTAACTGGAATTAAGACAATTCTGAAACATTCAGTTTTCTGACATAGAAACCACCTTTATAAGAATTGTTGATAAAGTATCTGAAATTATGTCCAACATAATATCCTGATGCCTGCTTTTAAATTGCAATATTTCAAAAAGTAATCATCCTAATAAAATGAGAGAATATTCCTTAACAAAACAAAGAAACAAACAAACCAACCCTAAAAATTACTGCAGGAAAGGCATTTCTGGGTGTTAAGTAGATTTGGGAAATAATCTAAGCACATCCTGCCCCAGACAAAGCAGCTTGGGACAAGAAGCTGTTCTTTGGTTTAGTTCTGTGACTGCAAAGCTCTTGTGCTGAGCCTGGGCCCAGGATTTCAGTCTCCATAAATTTGAGACCAATACTAAATATGACAACCAACAATGCAACACTTACATTCTTGTGATCTACTGACTCTGCAGCCTTTGTGATCTCATCCAGACACTTCCCAATGATGGGGATCACCTGGCGGTCGACTTCTGCAAAGGTTTTCATGGATTCACCTATCCTCACGATTCTTCTTTCCTCCATCTCTTGTATTTTCTAAAATATCACATTTCATTCAGGTCAAACGTCAAGATTAACTTCACAGCTTCACCCAATTTTCTTCTCCATCAACTACTTTAAAACTTAGGGATTAAATATATTTTTAAGAACAAACTAGGACAGCTTTCTCAGGAAGGCACCAAGTGATACCATTCCCTCAAACATCAAAATGTCATTCTACAAGTAATCTCTTTTACTATTACTGGAAAATTTTCAATTAACTTTTTATGTTAAAAAATGCTGATTTGTCAAACCCTAGCTTTAGAGTTTTGTAAGGATGATTCCTAAGGCTTTTAAAAGAATTTCTGCAACAAATTCTTTCATTTTCTGTGCATGTTCAGAACAATCTTATTTTCATTCCACTGTAGAATCCAAGGAAGCAAAGGTCAAAGATCTTGATGTGTTCCCCTCTTTTCCCTAGAAGGTAATTTTTGGTGTTTAGGGAATCCTGTGCATCATGTTTTGTTCACTATACATCATGTATTGATGATGTGCAATAAAAACATTGAGTGTTGTTCACACCACAGCTCCTCACTGCTCAGTGGATTTAGTTCTAGGATGTCCAGCATTTCTTCCAGAGGTCTCTCCTTTACCACAAAGGGAAGCTGAATGTGGCATAATTCACATTGTCATATGATGACAAAGCAGGGCACAGAAGGGCATGAACAGGAGCAGCTGGACTGCACACTGGACTGCAAGAGGAGTCAACTTAAAAATTCCCTTTGCCTTGACTGATCCATAAGCAACATCAATTCTTTACAAAACAAATTTTTTCAACATCTAAAATAAAGCCCTGGAGCTCACTGGTGCATTGACAGGGAAAAGGACACATCTGCAGGACTTTAACAGGCTCACCTACAGATCAGAGTGCCCACCAGCTCCAGTATTTGCTTGATTCAAGGAACAGTTTGTCTCAAGGCATTGGTTTGAAATACCATGAGGCAGAAAGGGAGGGGTCCATTCAGCTCCTAAGTTTCAGCAGTGGGTAGGAAAGTGCGTGTTTGCCACGCAAATCTCAGCTACTTCTCCTCTGATGACAAGCATGTGACCTGTCCTCCCTTGAAAAGGTTGTATTTTCCACTTCTGATGCTCATGACCCATTACAATGGAACAGTCATTTAGAAGTTCTGTTCTACTACATTAACCTCCATTCACTCATTCAAGCAAAAACTCAGATCTTCACTCAGAATGAATCTGATGGCTTTTTTATTCTTCCTCTGCAGCCTGTCCTTAGGCACCCTAAGACACAATCAGCTGCTTAAAAACCCTTTAGATCCACTGCTGCAGAACTATTGTGGTTCACATTTAAACATCTGTGCAGCCTGATTTGAACACAGGTTATAAAAGGCTGCAGGACTTTACAGATGCAACAATGCCCAGCTGCCTCCTGCCTCCAACAATGCCAGTGATGCTCTCCCTCATCCCCAGCTGCACAGACACAGGAGCTGAACAGAGAAAGATTGTGAGGGTTCCAAAGGCTGTCCTCATCTGTCACGACACTTCAACGTCACCTTCCTTGTGTGTTAATGATCCTTTTATATCTAATTTAAGGAAAAGGGATAATCTAACTTAAGAAAAAGGGATAAATTATCCTACCACCTCTCAGCATGGTCGATTGCATGTAAAATTTGCCAAGGGTGACCCAAAAAAATCACCAAAAATTGAAAGTCAGGGTCACAGAGTTGAGGTGTTGTGCAATATGTAATTGTCACAGGATTATGGGCTACTCCAGAGTCCTGCCAGTAACCCTTACCTGGAAGATGTTTGGTATGTGTGTGTAGTAATGCTCATGCTGTTCACTGTTGAACTTCTGTAGGGTGGAAGAATATTCAGCTTTGCTGTCTTCTGCCATCTGATGTCTCAGCTGGGCTTGCTGTCTTGCCTGAGGAAACACCAAAAGAAATTTATAATTTAGGCTACATGGAAAGCAACTGCACTGTGGTACTCCTCATCTTACTGTGCAGGAACACTGGGATATGAGACTCGAACACCAGTGTTTGGTTTACTCCTCTTTTGTGAAACATTTGAGCTGCAGTGTGGACAGTGCTGCTGCTCCTTCCTGGGATTACAATGTGCTATTTCATTAACCATTTGGCATTCCATGAACAACCTCTGTTTGAACTGCAGGTCAAACACCAAAATAAGTGGTCCCCCCCAACTGCCCACGGGACAGGCACCTTCCCAGAACATTTATGGACACACTGCTTGCTCCTCCTATGCCCTGGTGGATGTCAGCTGATGCTTTCCTCTAATGAGCTGCTTCCTGTTGGTGAGCAGTGTTTTCTGGGGAAAGGGAAGTGAGAAAAAACCCAACAGTTTTGTATCATTTTAGCCAACTTAATCATGACAAAACCTACTAAATCTGTGTGCCCTCGGAGCCCTTTCTCCACACTCCTCACACAGCCCTGGCACGAGGCACACAAGGAAAGAGGAGCTTGAGCAGCAGCTGAGATGCTTCCCTTCCTATTTTTACCCACACAGATGATTTGCTTTACTACCCAACATAGCAGAGCACTGGGCAATTAATCTCACTTCTTTCCCTAGAATAACCTGTCCCCAAGTGACCCTTTTGTGTTTTTAGATTCCTCCCCTTACAGCTCTGCTCCCAAGGCCTTCTGTTATCTGTTTCACTGCCCAATATTCTTCCCTTACTGCCTCTCCCATCTGTTTGGTTTAGATGCCTTTTCCTTCCTTGCCTTTGGCCTTCATACAGCAGCTCTTCCTTCTCTTCCCTTCCAACATTCCCAATGTCTTCCCCTCACTGAAGCTCCCACTCCCTGGCTGGAGCTCTGCTGCTGAAATTCTGAACAATTCCTTAAGACAAGGCAGAGAAATGCTGCTTTAAAAAATCGTGTTTCAGGGGGACACAACACATCAAAGAATTTTAGCATACTTTAAGTGGGCTTCCACTAAAACCAGTTCAGAGCAGGGTTATTCTTTGAACTGTTCCAAGCAGACAATATTTTCCTGACAATAAATCCGTGGAATACCAAATCATGGAACGTTTTTGTAATCATAACTGGATTTGTTATGATTCTGCCAGGAGGTTTCAAATCTCAATTTGTAAAGAAGTAGCCTTCCCCCACATTTGTCAAGTTTGCACATCTCACCTAATAATTTATTTCACCTCAATTCAGATATTGCTTCTGCAGTCGATTGTAGGAATTTCACAGATCCCCTTCACATTCTTTCTACAGAAATAATTCAAGCAGAATGAGGAGATACTGGGCACTAAGTGCATCACACGAGATGAAACAGTAGCATCAAATGGAGAAGAATGTGACTATAACCAAATAAGTGAATCCAATAAAAGACATATTTTCAACTTTGCTTATCCCCAGGAGTTTTAACTGTCCACTAACTACAAAGGATGAGTGCCTAATTCCAGAAAATTCACCTCCTGCAATCAAATTCCAAGAAGCCACATCGATCATTTCCCTGCCCAAGTGCTATAAAGTTTATTAAAATTTACCATCCACACACTCACATTCAGCTACATTAAATACAAGTGGAAAACAATCTATCCTTGTGCCACAAACACAAATTTAAACAAACAGGAAAACAAAGTCAGCCATGGAAAGGCAGGCAGCTGTAAGAGTGGTTCACACTCATCTCCCAACTCCTTCCTCACGTCCCAGCTGCTGCAGATCAATATCCATTTGTGAGGCCCATTCTCCCCATCTACCTAAGAGGAACCCATTGTCTGAGCTGACTTTACACCAGCCCCACTCCCACTCACGCAGCTGTCTCTCTCTTTCTTTTTTTAAAAACAATTTTAAATAATGCAACTCAGGAATTTGTCCCTTGACTCTATTGTTGAAGCAGAAAAACAAGAAATCCATTATTACACATTTCCAGGCAAACCCAGCAAGCATTAAAACCATCAGAGTTCATTCTCATGAGCAAACTCATTGGCTGGATACAACAAAGTAACTCCGAGCTAAATGTATACAAGAGTAGACACTCAGTTTCCAAAATAATCTTAACTGGCCTCAAGTAAGAGGGGGCAGCAGATGAGTAAATAAAATTGGGTGCATTCCAAACCCAGAAATTTTGTGTGAGAGCCCTAGTGATGCTTTGTTTCTCTTGGCCATTTAATGCATTTGGCAAGCTTCAACTTGCCAAATGCATTAAATGACCAAGAGACTGTTTAAATATCTTTCCAATGAGGTATTTGGATCTTAAAATAAAAATATTTTTTAAATCTAGATTTTTTTTTATTACTTCATTTCAATATGTCACTTCCTCTAACATCATCACTTCCAGTATTAACAAAAATTGTACCTTACAGTGAGACTGTGCACTCTGTTGAAGCACAGAATGATAAAAATGAGTCAATGATGTTAAGTTTCATATTCAGAGTAATGGATGCAGTAGCCCAGAACTGCAGAGAGTCACAGAAGCTATTTCAGGAATAATTTATAGCTGGGCTTTGCAGAAAATGAAGTTTTGCTTCTTTGCTGCTCACTTGTGCATGCAAACAGCTTCTGAGAAGGTTTTTTGGGGGCTTCTTAGAGTTAATGTTAAAAGATTTGCTCTGAACAGTATTTCCAGCAGGAAAGGCTTTGGAATAATTGGGGTCTGGAAAAGCAGACGATGACTTCAGATACAGGAGAACAATAGTGGGATGCAGCTTTCAGTCAACACCTTCTCTCCTTTAACTGGGCAGGGATGAGTAAGCAAGAGCTGTTTCCAGCCCCATATGTGAAACACAATCCACCCCTACAGGCTGACAGATTGCTCAGTTGCAAGAGGTATCAGGGCCAAGGACTCTGAATGCAGCAAAATCTCCCCTCTTCAAAGGAGGAAAGAATTAAGTCGCCTCTCAGCACTGTAGAAAAGCAGAAAGGGTATGTACACCTGAGGGGTTTATGGGGAGAACAGCAGCATTTTGCTTCCAAGTGCCTGGCACTGCAAAAGATGCACAGATTTCACACATCTTCCACTCCAAACATAAATTTGTAACAGTTTTTTGCTCCAAAATAAATGTGCACAATGCATATAGGCATTGCTTCCTCCCCAAACTCTGCTTTTATTAAAGCAGCTTTTGTCTGAACTCTGGCACCACCAAAATCAAAAGGTCACAAAGTCAATGCTGGTCTCACCCAGAATAGTGCCCAGCCCAGGACCTGCAGCACCTCCAGCCTTGCAGGGAGCAGACAAATAAGCTTTGGGCTCCCACTGCCACTGCAATCAGATCTGAGCAGTCACACCAGGGGAGCCTTTCTACAGCTCTGAGAGAGCACTCAGGGTAAAGGAGTCTGATAGACTGAACCAGCTAACAACTCACCAGCAGCAGGTGAGTTATATGTGATTATCTGATTTTATGTGACTTCCTCTCTCAGAATCTATGCAGAAGTGCCATTAAATAGAATCAAACCCCATCTTTTTCCCCTCCTTTAGACAGCTTTGCTGCTTGATGGGCAAGAATGCAGGACAGTAGCAAACTGCAGAGTAGTATTAACTTGCAAAGTGCTGATTTCTGTGGCTGTCTTCAGTACTTTAAAAATATTTTTTAAAACTCAGGCCTCAGCAGCACATCCACTTCAGGTGAAAAACAACATTAAATCCAATGGCCATATGAGCTAACACCACATATTGTGGCATCTCTCTCTTAAGGTAGCAGGAAGAGAACAAACATTGTTCTCTCAAGAAGATTTTAACTACATTTCCTGTAGATTTTCTTCTTCACAACTGAGCTGCACAAACCAGACTCTGAAATAACAAGTTAGTTAGGATAAATAACTCTATCAGGAGCTCAGAGATGCCAGGGTGGGACAATGATGTGCTAAAATCTGACTTGATTGAAGCATTTATAAGGGTATTTATTTCCCTTTTAAAATAAGAAATTAGAAGAAAGTTATCCCTGAGCTTTCTTATCACCTGCTTGAAACCACCTGAATGAGACCAAAGAATTACAGACAAGGGAACTTATCCATAATCCTTGCAAACATGCAGCACTAGTAAAGCTTTTTATATTGATCTGAATTAAATCAGTCCTAATACTTTATGCCTTTGAACAGGAAAATTGAACAGAGAAAGGGCATATGGACACTTTATGATAGGCACTGCTAACTCTGAAAGTGTAAGAAAACTTTTGCAAACTGCTACACTTTACATGAAAGCTTTTAGGGAATTAAATAAATCCATTTGTATTGTTCCATTTACCTTCTCCCCCAAGCCTCCTTTGATAGGAAATGCAACTTGTGATGAAGTGTAGGAGAAATTTTTAAAAGCCAAGTGCATTTTCTGCCATTTTGATCTCCAATACAGAAAAGAATGAGGATATTTTGCTGAGAACAATTTTCTGAGACACATTCCAGAAACAGGCAAAGGGTCAATAGACACACTGTCTTCTGGGTTTACACAGAGAAAAAATGCAGCTCCTCAGGGCTGTTATGGTGGGAGTGATATGAATAACTGAAAAGGGCAGAAAAAAACTTTGGCTGTTATTCAGCTGGTCCACACTAAGTGGAACAGTTCAACTCCTCAGCCCTAGCTCCTGTCCAGAATGGCAGAGTTTCCAGTCAAAACTTTGGTGTCACTTTGTTTCTTCTTTCTTTTCTCCCATTCTGCACCCCCTCTTTTATTTCAAACTCAGACAGCATGTGAGATGCATCACTGCCAGGCCACTGCCTGCCAAAACAGATCTGTCTCTGGCAAATCCAAGATCAGACTAAAATGCAAACAACACACACACACACACACAAAAAAAAAATCACCCCTGCCCCCTCCCTTCAACTACCCAATCCCTTCAAAACAGCTTAATGATAAAGGCAGACTCAGAAACACTTCACCAATTTCAGGAATGCTTTCTATTGCTCACAGATTTTTCAGCTCCAGGCTCTGGCCCTCCCTCCACGGCTGCCCTGGGACCACCGGGCACCTCCCGGGAGCAGCAGCCCTGGCAGCGTGTGCAGGACCAGCAATGACAGTGGGCATCCTGCCACAGACCTCAGGACAGGGCCAGGCCTCCAGGCTTGCATTTACACAGCCTCCAAGTCAAGCTCCACTCTTTACTATTTTACAATAAACAGTTGGGTCTCTCTGAACTGGCAAGCGGAGAAAGGATTTGAAATTTGCTTTCCTGAAAGCAAAAAAAAGTGGAATGAGGGGGTGCAAAATAACAGCAGGGAAAGAAACAAAAAGAAAAATCCTTTACAAAAAGAAAAATCCTTTATTTTAACACTTGAAGAAGTGGAGAAAGAATCTGAGACTCTGTGGACCTCTGAAATCCTTTGGCTGAGTATAATACACAAATGAGCAAACCACTGACAGAGGATGGAAAATCTTCCTCACCACATCTCAGGAATTGTTATCTAGTGCAGTCTCACTGCACACAATTCTGCCAGAATTCAGAAGCTCACATTAACAAAAGATACCCTCAAACAACACAGTCCTGCTGAAGCTCTAACAGAGATGGGCTAAATTAATCAAGAAGAGCAGCACAGCAGCAGCTCTCAGCACACTGCTCCAAGACCCTGGGGAATAACTGTGCCTCAGACCCAAAAGTTTGTCTCCTTGCACTGCCATTCTCATGTCATGAATACTAAATAACCAAACTCTGGATGACTGAACTGTGAATCCCTGCAAACACCCAGGAGTTTTCCACACAGCTCAGAGAAATGCAGTTCCACGAGGATATCTGGCAAGTGTAATTCATTATAAAAGAAGGATAATCTCTGTGGATGGAAGGTTATGTGGATTTGATGGAGGAGGTAACAAGAAAAGATGTATTTGGAGCACTGGCTGACAATGTTTAAATGATTTCTGGAGGTCTGTTTAGTTGTACTACATAAGCAATTAAACTCTGCCATGTATAAATCTGGGTATTGAATATAAAAAATGGAAATTATTTCTTGAATATAAATAATGGAAATTTCAGGAGTGGGTAATAGATTGCTTAGCTCATACTTGGAATACTGGGCATGGTTCTAGTCCTCTCTCTCCAAGAAAGAATTTACAAACACAGCCAAGGCAGAAGGGACAGTCAGAGTTGAAAAAGTTACCAGGACAAATTTTGCAGCCTTGAAGATGAATTTTATGGATAAAATACACAACTTTGTCTCTCAGGGAGGTGAATTAGTCTGAGTGACCAGGGTGATGCTGATGCTGAGCTGCAGCAACAAGGGCTTTCCCAGCAGAGATAAAGTCATTGACCCCTCTACTCAGCATTTGTCAGGACACACCCTGAATATTGTATTCAGTGGTCCCCACTATACAAAAAAAGAATACCTGGACAGACTGGAGGAGGTCCAGAAAGGCCACAGAGATGATCCAGCACAGGGAAGTTGTCATGTGAGGAAAGGCTGAGAGAGCTGGGTTAGGTCAGCCTTAAGAATGAAGGCTTAGGGTACCTTGTCACTGTGTCCCTGTGTTTGAAGGGCGACTACAGAGGAGATGGAGACTGAACAAGGAGTCCCATGGAAAAGACCAGGGGTAAAGGGTACAAGTTACCCCTGGGGAGATCCCAGTTGGACACCAGGGGACAATTTTTCACAGTGAGAACAATGAGCCATTGGTATAATCTACCCAGGGAAATGGTGGAATCCCCAACATGGGGCACAACTCAGCTGAAAAGGGTTCTGGGCCATCTTGTCTAGACTGTGCTTTTGCCAAGGAACACTGGGCCAGACAATCCTTCAGTTCCCTTCCAAACTGGTATTCTATGATTCACTGAAACTGAACAGCTTACCAACTAAATCAGCTACATTTTGAGGCCTTGCTTCTCACGCAGGTGAAATGATGTGTTCCAATGTTTTGACAGAAAAAGAATGACTGTATAGAAGCTTTCCAACTGTACAGCATGAAATAATTGCTTTGCATTAGCTTAGAACACCAGTTCTATTGCACTGGTGATTCAAACTGCAGTTATTTAATTCTGAAGAAGCCTCCACATTCCCTTTTCCCTCCCTTTAGCAACCACCTCCCAAAAGGGTTATATTGTTACAAAACTCAGTCAAATTGCCAGGTAGAGCATTGCTGCCGAGGAGCACTGCTAAAAGGAAATTTAAGTTCAGTTGGATTTCCTTGCCTTACACTAAAACTGGCTCATGCTCTGCTCTTTGATCTCTTATCACCAAGCATAGGGTATGTATAGGGTACATATGGAGATTTATTAAGTTCCCCAGACACTCCTGCTGGAGTCATTAACTCTCTATTGAGTAGAAATCGACCCTCTTAAATTAGTCATGATTCCAAAAGGGAAACAGCTGCTCTGCATGGAGGCAAGGATGGCAGGTTGTAAACAAGGCTTACTCTTCCAGAAATGCAAATTGCTCTCCTGAGGGACTCCCTGCACTCACACACTGCATCACCCTTTAGGAAGGAAGCAGTTCAGAAAGGAGATTGGGGTCTGCATAACCCAGAGAAATAACATTGAATCACCTTACCCAGCATTTGAACTGGTGAGAAATCTGATACTCATCACAAGCAAAGGACGTGGAAGTTTAGCCAGCTCCATTTGCAGAGCAAAAGAGAAGCAGCTGCCTACTCAACATATAAGAAACTCACCAGCACACAGGGAAAATCTTCTGCAGTGTCAAACTCCCCAACAAGAAATGCACAGGTGCCTCCTGCACCATGCTCAGGACTGGGCCTGGCACATCTCACCTGCATATTTCACCTTGATGCTGCTGCTGTATCTCTACATATTCACAGCAAAGAATGAGAAAAGCAAAGCCTCTGGAGCCACTCACTGCAGTATTCATAACACAAGCACTGTAAGGCTGCTCCACCTTGCAAAACCACCTTTGCATGGCACTACATTTTCTACAATGCTGGTACACTCATGGGTGCCTTGATGTGCACAGGAAAGGGAAGGGATCCAAGTCCCACCATCACATAGCAGATAACTTGGCATCTCCTGAAAAATTAGGCCTGTTAAGAAGTTACAGTCTGCAGAAGGCAGATACCCACAACCTGGGGTTATGGTGAAGTTGACTGCTGATAGACTTTGCTGACTAAACCTCAGGGGGATGTGGCAACAGCAGAGCCCCGAGCTGGAGATGCTCCTCCAGGTTAGTCTGGGGGGTGTCTGTGATTTCATCTAGCTTCACTGTGACTTGACTGCTGAAACACCCACCTGAGCTATCTCCAGAGCCCAAAATAGCTTCTTACACCCCTCACTGTAAGGATGTTAAAGCTCCCAGTGAAGGGATTTGTGTCCCACAGCACGGCAGCCGAGGCTGGAAAAGCAGCTACCACCTGACAGCACTGCTGAGCACACAGGAAGATCAGCTAATCCCAGTTTCCAATTAGCAGGATTTCTACACCTACGTTCTGTCAGGCCTGGCCCATGATTCAGCTCATGACTACCCCCCCAAGCCATGCTAAGTGGGTAAGGAGGGGGACAGACATTGTGCTGTGTGCAGCAATTCAGCACCCAGGTAACGTGGCACAAGAGAAGAGAAAATGAAACCTCAAACATGAAACCTCAGTACCTCCCCAGTTATATTTACAGACTAGAAAGCTAATATCATGGTGATATTGTATTTTAAGGCTTTATGCAAATATTAAGTTATTCTGGGTTTCCAAAACATCTTGCATATTGCAGACATAACTTGAAAGCTGCAGAGCACTGGGGAAAGCTCCTAGAGATTTCAGTAAATTGAGATCACTCCCATTTCCCTCAGTTTCTCCACCTCAAAACCAAAGGTAAATACATCTGAAGTTCCTAAATATCTCGGATTATTGCTTACGGTCAATGGTCAACATTTGACCATTTCCTCTTCAGCCAAGGGACAGATCCTGCCTGATACCAAATACTTCAAACCACTCTCCTCACCACAACTGCTGAGCAAATCAAGAGGTGAACCCTTCCCATGGCTGGCCTCAGCCACTTCCTCTTTAAAATCAGACCCCGAAATGCCTACCAGGAAAAAAAACCCTTAGAAAAGCCAGTTGATTTTTTAATTTTATTACAAGAAGTCTGCAAAGGCACCACTGGGTACCACATTATCCCATAAAGATGTCAGCTTTTTAGTAGTTGCAGCTCTGAAGAGAAAGCAGAAACAATAGAGCTCTGCCTTATATGTACAGTGGCTCCGTGCTGGCGACAGAGACCATTTCCCCAAATGGTCAAAAAATTGAAGCAGCTCCTCTGTGGTTTTTGAAAGAGAAGTGCTTTAAAGCACACAACCCACTGTGATCCAAATGAAATAAAGCTTTCAGTGATACCTACGAGGCTTTCTGGAAGCAGCATCAGCATGTTGCAGCATTTATTTAGTTTATAAGGGTATTTTCACAGACAGTGAGCTTCCTTCCCTGACTTTGCTACACTGCATTTTGTGTTGACACAAACATCTCTGCAAGCTTTGGCTGCTGGTGCTTTAGAGGCTCAGTGTAAACAGGGAAAGGAGTTCAGGTGCCCTGCTCAACTCTCCCTCTATTCCTGCATGCTGTGATCATTGCAGAGACTGAACACAGCTTCTGCTCCATGTTCCTACTACCAAAAAAGGAGCTGAGAGGAAAAAGAGCCAAACCCTCCTCCCTCCTAGATCAGCTACCAGGCTGCTGCCTGGCAAGGTGATGGAGCCCATCCTGGCCACAGAAGGGGCAGAGAAGGGACGTGCCCTCCACATACCTGGTCCTATAGAAGGAACGTGGACCTTGGCACATGATGCCCAGGTTCCACATCCAGCCCTGCCTTTAGGCCCTTTGCCAAGCAGTCCTGGAGAAATAAGGAGGAAAGTGGCTCTTTTTCTGCTTCTCTGCCACTTTTCCAGTTACTTAATGCTCCCACATTGTAATATCTTAGGCAGGGGAAAAGTGCTGGTAGATGGCAGCTCTGGCACAGAATTTGCTGCTGCAGTTGTCAAAGGCTACAAAGACTTGAAAGATGAAGAGATGTGAGCATTACAGAACCTCACACAGCTTCGCATTAGGAAATTGCAGCTGCATTCTCTTCTGACTGTATGTGACATTGTGATCACTGCAGAATTTTAATTCCATTAATGCCATCCACTCTTATCATGTGTGATGCAAAAAATAGCTCCTGTGTCTGCTCATATTGGCAGGTACAAGCTGAAGCAGCCAAGGTGTCAATCTCCAGCCAAAGAAATGAGGGCAACCAGCCCCAGTGCTTGAGGAGCACCTTGTTCTGCCAAAGGGAAGAGCTCTGACACAGCCAAACCACCTGTTCTCCTGGCCAGGTGGATTTTTGGGAGCTTTTGGGGGTAGGAGTACAGCAGCCAAGCCATAAGGGGCAAGAGAAATCAGAACTGCTGCAGTAGAAGGAGGAGGTTGAAGTCATCCTATTGCTTCATTTGGAGCTGAGCAGTTCCTGCATCCCCCTGGAGCGAGTCAGGGAGAGCAGCAGTGCTGCTGAAACAATATCCCATTCTGCACTGGGAGTTGTGCAAGAGCCTCCCAGTCACACGGGCAGAGGGGAGCAAAGAAAGGGCATTATTCACAGCCTGACATGGATGAACCCAGTTTAACACATGCACTTGGAAAACACTGTTCTCTCTGTTCAGTAATATTATTTCACATTCCACTCATTTTGATAACCTTTTCCTTCTCCCATCTACTCTGTTGACTGCCTGGAAAGTGGAGTAATGCCTTCTCCTGAGAGCTGCCAACATGCATAACTAACAGATTTTTCTTTCAAGATACCACTGAGCTCATTTTGCAATAAATAATTTACAAATTCATACAATAAAAAGCTAGAGGAATTTAAAAGGGAAGCCTCTCTGCTTCACTTGATAGGGAAAGAGCACCAGGGTAGTAAATTGCTTCCCAGAATTTACCTCACACTCTTGGATTGATATATCATCAATATGCCACCTTTTAAGTCTGACCAGAAAAGGCCAGCCTTGGAAAGGGATCTAGAAATAAGGAATTTCAGTCCCCTTTTTCAAACAGTAAGTCATGTCTTTGTGTCCCTTTGACATGACCTCAGCTTTGGAAAAAAAAAAAAATCTAGGGCAAGCCCTAATTTTATCTATGAAAGAAGTATTCTAAAATCACTTTATACAGATAAAGCAGAGATGATCCCTCTCTGTTAGAAAAACCCACATGTGGTGCTACATCTTTAACAATCTGTACATGCATTCATCTGTCAAGTGCCCTGGCAAATCCAGAAGGCAACAAAGGATCAAATCTACATGGTGAATTTGCAACTGAGAGCCAAGCAAATTACAAGACCACAGAGGCATTTTGTCCTTTGATATGCAATAGCACTTGGGGGAAATTTTCTGAGCTTGTTTATGATTTACTGTCCTCATTTCCAAGAGCATCCTTGACACTCTGCCACGCACCGTCCTGATGCTCAGCACACCAGAAACACGGGATCCCACAGATGAAAAGGGAAATTTATATTTCATATCTTCACAGGACTGAAGTAACTGAGAATAGAATGAAGCAGACCTCTTGAGAAGCAAAACCTACATTTTACAAGGAGACCTCAGACTAGAAAGATTTCTTACCTATAATTCACTTTCCTTTCCTGTCCCTGCAACAAAACACTTGGCATATTTTAAGTTTCAGCCTTTATTTTTTCCTTTCTCTTTTGGTTGGTTTTTTTTTTTTTAACCTTCAAGAAATAAACATTTTCAAATGTTCTGGCTATTTTGTGCCTGTCTGACTCAAACTCAAGGAGGACAAAACTGTCTTTACACATTGTAATGTGGTGTTTCTGATCTACATTAGTGCACCTTCTGAGCAAATGTGCAACTCCAAAAGCAGAAGCTATTTAAAACATTTTCTTCCTATTCATTGGTTCCTTAACTTATAGGTACTGGACTTGGACCAGTAAAATTTAAACTTTAGGCATCCTTCCACATATCCAATTTTGAATCAAACTAAAGAGAGAAAATATTTCCAGACAGGTGTGCTGAAACAGGACTGGATGTTTAAAATTTAGCATGAGTTCAAAAGCTTCACCGAGTGGGGATCATTGCAAAAAAGCCACAAATGATTCTGCAACCAGCCAGCAACTGAGAAATGAAAATAAAAACCTTGTGCCATCTGTGACAGGCATGGATTCCAGGATTTTGCATTACATAGAAAGCTGTCCTGCTCCAAACCTACAACTATGAAAAACAATTCTGGTAATACTTCATTGCATCCAATGACATTGAGAAATCTTTGAAGTGCTGCTCAAAGGGCAGGAAGTTTGGATCTACCTGGATCACAGAGAGAACGAAAATGTGTGGAAACTGCAAGCAGCCCTCAGGGAGTCCTCAGAAGCCTGACTGTCACAGGACCTGGGATGTCAGTTAAAACCAAGCTTGCATAAACTCCCTTAGAGCCATATCAGCTCTGTTAAACTCAAGATATCACCTACTAAAAAAACCTGACTGTATCTGTTTAGAGTTTTTATATAAATAAAGGTTTCTGCAGAGATCTCCTTTGTTTTAATTAACCTACAGACTGACTCAAGTAAGGCATTAAGCCTCAGAGGGTTTATCCTACCAGGAGGATTGAGAAAGTAAACCCATCACATCCATGTTTACAAACAGTCTCCACCCTCCAGCTCACCTTTTCAACATCTGCTTTTGTCACGTTGATGTCAGCATCCATTTTCTCAAAATACTGCTGTGCTCGATCAGCTTCTTTGCAATCCCGCTCAAACCGCCTTTTACTCTGAAAAGAGAAACCAGAAACCTTCATTATGGGAAGCAAAAGGTACCAAAATCTACCTAAAATTCATGCCTGCAACTACAACAATCTGTTGTAACAACTGAAGGATTTTAGGGCTCTCTTGTTTACACTGGAATACATTTCCATATGAATGAACTTCAAAAATGGAGTTACCAGAGGCACATTTTTGGTTTCATTATCCAGGCTGCTCATATTTCAGTATTTTTCCCTTTTAACACCACTTCCAATCATTCTCTTCCAACACTGAACCCCTTTAATTTTTGTAAATGAATGAGAGAGTTACCAAGATTAATAAATTTGCAAGCAGGACTTTTGATAGACCTTTTCTATCCTCTCCTGTACTTACAGCCTCACTTTTCATTCATCACATGAATGACAGTTCCAATGTATTTACTTTTGGGAAGCAGCACCTGACTCAAGAGATGTTCCTGTTCAATTTATTCACACATTATGAAGCTGTTGGACTTTCAGTGGAATATTGGAACAGGACCCTTAGGGACTCTGCAGTTTCAGCAATGCTTAGCACACTTTTCAAGTAATATCAAATGAAATGCTGCTCGTGATAGACAAAGAGCCCACAGAAGCCAAATGTTCTGTTAAAACAGACTTTTTCAGGACTGCAAGTGTATTTAAGACAGCAGAGTTTTAAAAATCCCATTTCTACAACTTTTACTGATACACCTTTCTTTTTTTCCAAATAAAACCTTTGGAACCATCTCTTTGAAAACAATAAATAAACAACTTAAATGTCACATCCGAGGAATTTGCTACTTACTGCTTCAAGTTGTTTCCAGCAAGTTTCAATGTGTTGTTGTGCCTTTCTGCCATCATGGAAGTGCTGTTTAGAAAAAGAAAAGAGAAAGAAAACATTTTGAACAACAAAAGAACAAATAGTCAAGTATGCTCAAGAAAAAGCCCAACCAGAAATCATTCTGACAGCTGTGTTCTGCAAGGCTGGCAAATCGAGCAGGTGTGTGATGACTATCTAATGTCTCAGCAGGCTGCAGATGGATATTTGCATCAATTATAGTGGTTAGTTTGACTAAGGCTAATTAATCCCTTTAGCAATTCTACCTTGTATTGTTCACTGTATCTCATAATTATTGGTTTCCCATATCATGAGATCTGAAGCACTTTTATCTGACGAGTATTTCTTTGGTGACAGACTGAACACTGGCTCCAAATTAAAATTTCTCTCTACATGAATTTACCAAGATGCACTTGATTGGCACATTCTGACAACTGATATTTGTCCTGATTTTCATTCAGACTCAACAAAAAAAACCCTTTTCTTCCTAGTTACTAGCTGTGTGTGCAAGGCCAGCTGCTCCTTCCTCTCAAGAGGTTTCTGGTGCCATGGGTCCCTCCAGAATCCCTCCTCTCCTACAAGCTGGAGATGAGTGTGTGTGCACAGAGTGAGGTGTAGCACAAGTTTTAAATTGAGATGTCAGCTAACCAACAAGAAAATCCTCTCCTGACGGGTTTTTTGGAACAAGACTCTTAATTGCAGTTGGTTTAAGTAACAATTCTTAGCCCTTACACAATGCTCTTTATCAAAGAATCTAATCTGTATTAGAGCTTATCCCTCTGTAGAATCACAGAATGGTTTGGGTGGGAAGGGACCTCAAAGACCACCTTGTTCCAACCCCCTGCCGTGGGCAGGGACATCTTCCACTAGCCCAGGGTGCTCCAAGCCCTGTCCAACCTGGCTTGGACACTTCCAGGGATGGGGCAGTCACAGCTTCTCTGGGCAAGCTGTTCTTCCATATGCCTGGCTTTCCCTCAAGATAAGCAATTCATCCAGATCATTGTATAATTCAATGACCCAGCTCTGGGCAGGAATGGGAATGCAGACCCAGCTGACTGCTACAACAGGTTACTCCCTTCCAAAAACCACCCTGTAATATAAATAACGAAGCAAACTAAAACAGGAAGAGAGAGGTCTTTCTTTTGTATTATTTACTGGCAATTAGTTTTACTCAAATACAGGAATGGTGTCACACAGTAAACTTGAAAAGTAAAGGCCAGATATTGCCAGATAATCTCCCTAGAATTCATGTGCTCTCACACCCAAATATCATCAGATTTTAGATAAAACTTAAGGAATGTGATACCTATGGTTTGTTGGGTTAAAAAAAAAGCTCATCACACTTCAGATCATTAACCTGCTACAAAATGCCACAGTTAGAAAAATATGCCTGCAAGCACTTTACAATTGGCAGCTCCTTGGTTTTCTGCATCTTCCACTGCAGCAACTGGTATTTTCCTGTGTCAGGGGAGTGAGGGACATTTCAGAGCTGCCACTCTGGCTCCATCAGACATGACAGCAAAAAGCTGTAAAACTGCAAGTCTCTATCATGTCATGTCCAACAGGCTCATTTAGCCTTAAAAATCACAGTGATGTTCAACATGTCTGCAAGAACAGAACAACACCAGGGCAACCCTGGGTGCTCTGGATGCTGTTACCTGTAGTCCCAAACAATGTCTGCTAAGGAGGGATGCTCAGCTCGAGCTGAGCACAGGGACATTCTACAGCTTTATGTATCTGGATGGTGCTTATCTCCACATGAGAATTCTTAAAGCAGACAAGAGAGGCCCGGAGTCAGAAATCTTTCCATCCTGGCATGTGCTCTGGCTCTACTCCTGCCCTCCAAGGAGGGAGCGTGTGTGGCCACTGGGCCATGGAAGGGGGAACAGTGACAGCCTGGTGCTGCTGGGACAGCAGAGACCTTCTCCAAACACTGCCTCCCCACACTGTGACATTAAAAAACCCCTGACATCACTGTAAAACTGCTGGGTGGCAGGGAAAGGCTCCAAGTTGATTTCGGTTCCCTTTGTAGATCCCCGTGTCCTTTCAACTCCGCGTGTGACAGATGCTGCCTCTTCCCTGCCAGGGGCTCCTCGTTTCAGGCTTTTGTAATTAGAGTTTAGGAAAACAATCCCAAGGAGCAACAAAAACAGTCCCAAGGAACAACTGTAATTTAACACTACATTTTTCAACATTTTGCTAATGAGCATGAAATTCATGGAAGCCTTAACAGCGAAGCTGGAAGTAAAATGACTCTGATGTCTTCAAGTTGCATTCCCTGCTTCCAGCAGCCCCCATTTGCTCCCCACTTTGCTTGATCTGACTTGGCTGGGGTAGGAAGGGACCTGATTTGGGAGCAGCTGGCCTGTGGGAAACCCAATACTGTCAATGACCCATAAAGCTCAGGAAAACAACATGCCAGGCTTGTTTAGGAGAAAACAATTGCAGAGAGGAGCTGAAGGATGAACTTGGCAACAAAAGCCTATCAGATAACAGGGCTACCCTCAGCGTGTATTTTTAAACCTTTGTAGTTGCATAATGTAAGTTTAACAAGCCATCCATGTTACTTCCAAATTTGCCTTCTCTGTAAAACAAACTGCACAGGCTTCTGGAAGTACATACAAGAAGCACTGAACCTGAGCAGTGAGACTGCATCCAGTTCAGATTTTGCTGCCTTTTGATGCTTTATTTTTTTTAGGAATACTTTTATGTCTCAGCACAAATGGCATGCTGAGACATAAAATGGGCATTGCTGAAGATTATGAAACAGTGAAATAGTAAATAGTGATAAATACAGGTATATAACATCTTGAAGAGTTCAGTGAAATACTGCCTTTTTTAGTTCAACAAATTTCTACTTATAACCCCCAATTCTTGCTGTGTTGTCCCATATATATCCTTGCTGTGACCTAACGAACGTCTGGTTTTGCAAATCTTGTGCCCTCAAATGGTAATTTCTGCCTTCCAAAAATTCATTTTTATACACAGCAGCTAAGTGGAATCTTCCGACTATCATATTTCTTCACTGGCCCAGTTTTATGGGTAAGAAAAATCAAGGCACTATGGTCAAGTGATCTGCCTAAAGTCATACAGGAAGCCTCCAGTTTCCTCAAACCATGCACTATCTTCAACTTCTGCAAACTCATTTCCTTTACAATCCTCTTAAACAGCAAATGTCCTTTACCTTCACCTCCTCCTCCTCCAAAACCCCAGCAAAAATAACTCAAAGCTCAACTATTTCCTTGATAAGGTTTCAAGATACAAGTTCTAATTTAAATGAATTTCTTTGAACAAATTAAATAATTGGATATTCTACACCTGAATATTTAGCAAACGAAAACATGGCAAATGATTTAGCAAATCCTGTGAAAAACTATCACTCTTAGTAACATGCATTTCAGCAGCACACAACGATGAATTTAGAGTAATTGATAAAATATTGGTTTCCCTCCCCCCCTTAAAATGAATGCCCAAACTAATGCTCCCATCTGGCTGTTTAAAAAAATCAAAATATGAGCAAGATATTCAATTAATAAATCACACCTCAAGTGTGCCAGTGAGACAGCAGCAGCAGTATTGGTGGCTCACATACCATGCTTTCCTCCAGACTTTTCACCCATATCCACAGAATTCTAAAAACACTTCAGAAATACAGTAAAGTGAAAAGTCTGGGGTTATTTAGTGTCCATAAAGTCAAGCTCCCAACATCACCTTGAAGTCTATACTTTGCAGTCTTCGGCTGGCAAACACAGTGCCAACTTTAAGATTTCCCTGAACAATATTTTATTGAAATATTAAACCAACTAAATGGCTCAAAACACATCAGCATTGCCCAAACTCAAACCATAGATGACCACCAGTGTCCTTTATCCCTGTGTTAAAAGGGGAAAAATGACAGTAGTGCTTCCCTGGCAGCCCATTTTGTCCCAGGGTGCTCTGAACAACCCACAACGGCCCTGTCTTGACTGGACATCTCCAGCCATTCCAGCTCACAGCATTAACACAATAATGCAGGCTTTAGGTGATCTCAGGAGAGTTCACAGGAGCAGTTTGGAAAAGATCTCCAAGACTGAGTTCATCTCGTGACCAACCACCATCATTTCAACCAGACCTGAATGCCATGTGCAGTCTTTCCTTAAACACTGCCAAGGATGGTGACTCCACCACCTCCCTGGGCAGCCCAATCCAACCCTTTCCATGAAGAAATTCATCCTGGAATTCCAAAATTCAGTTGTTAAGACTTGAGATACTTTTATCAGAGTACTAAGTCGCTCATGTGAGGACTGTGGATTGACTCAACTTTTTAAAAGCTTTTGTTGTATTCAAAAAGCTCGCAGCTCAAGGAATGAGTTTTTCCCTTTGCAAATCCAACCGCCAGGATCGGTGTGCTCTCCTCATTAGGATGCTGCCTGTGTCTGGAACAGCTGGGGAGCAATCCTGGCTGCTGTGCAATCAAAGACAAACCTCTCATTGACTTTTGTTGGGCTCAGATTTCAGCAGTGTTGATCAAAACCCCGGGAGCAGGGAGCGAGGGACCCACAATGCAGAGCCTGTTCCTGCCAACACTGCCACAATTAGGAGCAGCGGGATATTTTTGCAAAACTTCCTTGGTATGCACGAGGGTTTACACAGCCCCAGAGCTCACCCAGCAGACAACAACAGCTTGTTAGAAGATGCATCTTCTCTTTTTTTTCCTGACCTTTTGAAAGGAGCAAGAGAAAAGATGTTGCTAAAAGCATCGAATGAAGGACAGCACGTTTCAGTGTTTTTGCTGAGGAGTTCCTGGGCAGTTTTAAATGAAAGAATTGCCTGAAACGTGTAGATTGCCAGCATGACAACAGGGCTGCTCAGGCTCTTTATAAACTGATTGTGTGAAACCTTTTAAAAAAAGGCTGTGATAAGACAGCCTTGTTTTTCTTTAACAAACAGGAGTTGATTACATGGTTAAAATTAAGACCTGTACATCTATATATAATATGTTTGTATTAGAAATAATCAGAATTTATATGTATAGCATATGGTTCCTTTGACAACATCCTTTTCAAGAATTTTCAAAACATCTCTCTAAGGCAGCGGTGGCTTCATCTTCTTTTCTATTTGCATAAGAGATAATATAACAGACTGACAAAATAGTTACCTTTGGCTTCTGTAACAAGTACTCCCAGCTCACACTGATAATAAATATACACACAGCACTTCATCCTCCAATTCAAACTCTTATCTCCATTTTTGTTACAAGTGATTTCTAAAATAATGGCTAGAGATTAAACCACACCAGAGACGGAAATAAGAGAACACTATTTTTTCCTCGATTTTCTCAGCAACATTTGCAAAAAGCCTTGTCAAATGTTTTTCTTTTCCTGGCTGCAAAGACAGGAAACAGTCTCCTCCGAAGAAATCTTTGTTTCCAAAAATAGCAATATGTTCTGGAGATCTTATCTCTCTCTGTTGTAGTAAGGGGAGCATAAGACAGTCCTGTGAATGTTGACATGAAATTTATGATAATTTTAACAGATCAGCTACTTAATACTGGTGCATAACCCTGTTCTCCTTTGCAATATCCACAGGAACATTATTCTTAACATGTACTTACCAACTTGGTCAAGCCTGGAACAAGTTATACAAATATCTGCTCAAGGCTGAACTTAATTTGATTGAAATATTTGCTCCTGGAGTGGTGAATTCTAAAGAAATTTCATTTAATAAGCACTATGGGCCAAAGTTTTCCAGGCTTCAAATTCCAGATCAACTGCACATGACAACCTGAAGTAGCTGCCCCTGCTGTTACTGAGCTGTAACAAGAGAATGATGGATGGGGTTTGGAGCAACCTGGACCAGGGGAAGGTGTCCCAACTCTGGGCAGAGAGTTGGAATGAGATCATCTTTAAGGTCTCTTTCAAACCCAACCATTCTGTGACTCCTTGGTGATTGGCACAAACCTAAAAGACACTATGGCAGTAATATTTATGTCATTTTCATGCTACATATGACAGGCAAAGTCTTTATACTGGGAATGGGAACTTAGAACTTCTTCTCAGGCACAGAGACCATCCTGCAGCTTTCAGTACAACTCCATGGCAGCAGAGCTAAGGAAACCTTAGGAACATTGTGCTGCACTGGCCAGCTCTTGGAGAAGACCTGCTGAACTATCTGCCTTCAGGGCAGCAAGGCCAGCAGGCTCTGGAATCAGTGAGCACACAGGTGTGACAGGCTGTTGGGAGATGATGTACCCTCCTCCAACCCTTCTCTAGGCACTAATCTTGTCCTTAAAAGCTCACCTGTGCCCAAGTGCTCCACAAAAGCAAACCTAGGGCTTTTCAAATGGAGATTCATCATTGCTACCAAAAACTGTGGTGTGAAAACTTGTTTGTGCTTTTATGTCCTTCAATGAAATCAGAGGAACATGCTTGCTCTAGCTCCCACCTCTTCTCATTCTCAGCCTTGTCACCAAGCTCTCCTTCCACTGATCCACAGTTAAAAGATGTGATTTTGAAAGGTCTGTGACATTCCTGTGTAAGACTTGCACTACAAAAACTAGAAGATGTACAAGTTAATGGCTCAAATATGAAAGGAAATACTTTTAACTGTTTCCATATACCCTTCATGCACACATTCACCTACATGAAACTATCAAGACCTGCATCAGATACATAAAATATTAAATGTCAGCTAAAATGCCAGCTAAATGTGCTCACATGTACCACAAGCTTGGATGAACACCATTCTCCACAGTTAACATATGCACCACTCATCTGACTTTATTGTTGCTCCTTCTTTTCAGGCCAATCTCTGTGGCTGTACAGGCAGAACACAAAGGGAAAAGTACATCCATGGCCAACGCTCAACCCCCTCACCCTCAGGCATCTCTCAGTCATGCACTGAGCAGGAAATGTTACTGTTCATAGAAGGCATCTCTCATCTTGTCCCTCTAAAGGGATCTTGCTGTGCAGAGCAATATTCAGGCTAATTCACAGAAAATGGAATCACATTTGTTAATAAACACACTTTGTTTTCCCAATCTGATTGCTTCATGTGGTAAACAGAAGCCAATTTATTTATTTGGGCTATCATTTCATAGTTCAATCTACCCATTCAAAACTGGGAAGAGCAGGATATGAAGTTCAGTGGTCTCAACCTTGAATCCTGCTAAATCCAAAGGTCACATTATACCTTTCAGCTGGATGGGATATTAGTATTAGTTTCCCACGCAAAAATGCTTTGGAAACTTCCATAATAAGCACTTGCTTTTTCCCATCATGGAACAGCCCTTCACAGCACCATTCCATGATAACACACCAAAATTTGACACAGCTTCCATAATTTGGTCAAAACCAATAAACACTCCATAAGAACACATTGAATTTATTATGATCTCTCCTAAATAATTTCCTGCACTCTTATTTTTTTTTTAAATAATTACCACTTAACACTCTACTGATACAATTTAACTTAACTGAAATACAGCTGAAATACCTTGCAAGAAAGAGGATGAATATTTAAGAGTAGGACTTCTGTGCAGTGCATTTATCAAGCACAACATAATCTCCCATAAATACCTTCATATTTAGATTAAAACTAAGACCTTCACTCCATTCATAGGGCAATGAGCTGGAAGTGGGTTAGTGGCAAAACAAGAGTTGGGGAAATCTTGGTTTAAATTGCATCAATCTGAAGTTTGAAGTTTGGCAAATCACTTCCTTTCACTTTCACTCTTTTCCTTTTCCCAGCCCTTGCTTGGCCATTGGTTTGTCACTTCTGGAAGGCAGCAATGTCGCTCTGTGCCCCTGCAGCACAAAGCACAGCTGTGCTCCAAACACACACAGACCTTGAGGCACATCCAAAATGCAACATGGAAAAATCCATTGTGCTCCTGACAGGGCTGTGTGCTGCCACCCTGCCTCACGCCGGGAGAAACCCTCTGCAAAACCACAGGACTATTTGCAGAACAGGGCACTATTCAGAATGAGTGAACGTGACAGAATTCCTCCAATTATTTACTTTTCATCAACACCTGAGAGCCTACAAGAAACAGAAAGTCCTCTGACAGGCACCCCCTGGATGAATGCACACAAGGAGGGTGCATATGCTCCACCAAAAAGAACCAGACCTGTTTTGCCCCCATGGTAGCCATAAGGATTCATTCATTCCCTGTTCCCCTTCTATCCCCACACAAAATGGAATGTATTGACACCAGGTAAATTCTCTCTCAACCACAGAATCCCAGTGCTGCACCAGCTCAGCCTGTAGCAAAGCTTCTACTTGACTTTCATACTTGATTGTATGGAGCCAGCCCAGCCCCAAGGGGAGGTGGAGGTAGAGGTGAGAGCAGCAGCAGTAATAAGAGGGATAGTTCACGACTCCCAAATACATTTTTAGCAAAGCTACCATGAGCAATGGCTACACAGAGCAGCTGCTGCCAGAGGAGGCTGTGAGTCAGACCTAGTTTGTGACCAGAGATCTAAATCAGAATGGCCCCAGGAAATAATTCTTGAATTTCTACCCAAATTACAGAATTGAAGGGTTTCCTCAGCCATAGTTGGATCTATAAATCAAGCTATGCCCTGTGAGGCATGAAGGGGAAAAAAATAAGCCAACAAACAGAAATTCTCAACGGTTGGCTCAGTACATTTCCAGCCTAGAAGTGTATCACATTGCTTGTGAAGTAAAGTCCAAACACTGCTCTTGACATGACAGGATCACCACCTTTTCTTTTGCCAAAGATGGACAATTTTATAATACTGCAGGTCCTCTAGCTCAAACCTGACATCTTCAAGAGCTACCCCAAAGTAAGGCTTTAGTGACATTGGGGTGACATGAAGCATGACTGCAGAAGCTAGTACTTTCCTTGAACCACTCAGAGATGATTCCGACCTCATTTGTGTGACTTCGTGACATCTTCCAACAGCAAAGGGGAATTCAGTCACAGGCATCTAACCCCAATAACCTCAAGAGAAAAGATGGATGGTGCATGTCCTTCACACAACACAGAATTGAAATTTGAGGTTTTAGACAGCTAACCCTGAGGATGAGAATCTCTCCTGGGAGAGCATGGACACAGTAAGATCAAGAGAATACAAGAAGAAGTTCAAGCAAGGAACTGCACTATAAAGAGTTTCACTTCACTGGGCAGCTGGGAAGAACTGAAACAACTCAAGTTCTCCCTCTCACTGAGTGTGAAAAGCAGGCAGGGTGTGTACCTGACTTCAGTGACTGTGAGGGCAAAACAACTCATTTGGTACAGTGACAACATTGAGAGAAATCCTATGGAAGAGGAGTGTGGAATATGATAAAGTCACTGATTCACCTTTGTTGCTAGATATATTTAAAACTTTCACACAAGGAAACTTTGCCTGATTTTTTGTAACCGCTTTCCCATGGTCAAAAGCCATCATGCAACAAAGCACAGGATCTGAAAAAATGTAAAGGTAAACTAGAACTCTCCCAAGCTCTGAATCAGATCAGAGGAAAAAGGAACAACATCTGTCTTTTGAACAACAGCACCAAACCCCTGACCTTGCACATCATCCCACTTGTCCAACCTCCACACTTGTCCTGCCTGGTTTTGATTAGTTGCTTCTTTCCTTATTTTCACCACTAGCAACTGCCTTTTATAGAAAAAACATAACATAGGCAGTCATCAGGCACACCTTTCAGAGAGCCAAACAAACTGTATGTACAATTATGTACAATTTGCATGCCAAATGAATTTTATCCAGCATAAAACCAACGTAAGGCACGATACAGTATCAGTTCTGCACTGCTTACAGGCCAGAGGCTTGCACTTGTCAAGGAAAACCCAAGAAGTGATTTATTACTGTGTGACCCTGATCATCTGCTGGTGTAATTCCAGTTGAATCAATAGAGCTAAATGAGCATGAAAACAGAGCAGAGCAGGCAGGCACCACCCCCCACGTGTTTAAAGATCACCAGTCATGCTCATTGCCCATAACTCCAGCAAACACTCTTGTGCATCAAAGAGGTTTCCTTTGGAAACAGAAGCTGTTTTTAGAGATGTTTGAAAAAATTCTTCCCTGTGAGGGTGCTGAGGCCCCAGCACAGGCTGCCCAGAGAAGCTGGGGCTGCCCCCATCCCTGGAAGTGTTCAAGGCCAGGTTGGCCAGGGCTTGGTGCAGGCTGGTCAAGCTCTCTCTGCCCATGGCAAGGGGAGAATGGGATGAGCTCCAAGGTCCCTTCCAACCTCATTCTGATTTGCCTGACCACTTTCTGCTGGACTTGAGTTCATCTTTCACACACTGCTAGTTATGACACCTCTGTGTATCATGTCCATCTTTCAAGTGGGAAAGTACAAGCAAAAGAGCAAAGATGCTTATCTACCACAGCCATGCTGAAGTCACTGGAAATTTGTACAATTTTACAGGCATTTGGATACCTGAATGACTTAATTCAAGACTCAGTGGACAAGAATGTGAGTCTCCCAACTTCTACACATGGACCCAGCCCCAGGAGTGGCTCATCCAAATGATTCTTTGGACCTGGACCACAGCAACTGACAGCAGAACAAGCAGTGAGGATGAGAACTCTGCCAACAGAATTTCTGGAAATACTAAGTCATTCATTAATTGATATCATAAAAGGTTTTGCCTAAGCTGCAGCTCTCTGTGATATTTACACAACAACCACCCTCCCCTCCTGCAGATCTCAGCAGGATCAATGCTTTTACAGGATGAAGTGAGAGGCTGTGTATGAAAAATGCCTGAGGGCGGGAACAGTTTCCTTTTCAACACCATTTTCTCATAAATGGGAAATCTACAGGAACCAGACAAGGATTCCTAATTCATATAAGCTTCTATTTATGTTGCAAGAACAAACAAACTGTGACTGACAACTGTTTTCTGTTAAAGGCTAATAATTATCAGCAACAGCCAGTAAATAGACTCAGTTGCTTTTTGCTGTTTCCATGTTCTTATCACTAGGTCAATATTAAACTAATTTTCCTGTCATACACCCATTACTTACATGAGCCATAATTACTAGAAAAGTTTACAAACAAAACAAAAACCCAATAGTTACTGCTCAAGTTCTTTACAAGAAATATTGCAAGCCCTCTTCCATGGTACTTAAAATGTCTAATAGATATTCCAATCAACTTATATGCTCATGTAATTGAAAAAAATAGGTGAAATCATTAGAGCTGAAAGAAAAATGCCATACTAGAATGCCTTTTTTTTTTTTTTTTCTCTCTCCTTTTTGAACAGATCCATGCTGGATACAAGGTCACAGAGGGGCTGAGAAAACCTTCTCATCACAGCTATATGCAAAACATCCTTTCATGCTGTCCCTGAAAGATTACACACCATTCTGCAGATTAAAGGTATGTCTATATATTCCTTTCCCCTGTTGACAGAATTATCATTCTAATGCTATACTTAGGAAAAGGTGGTGATTTCCAAGGCTCTGGTCCCACGCAGCACCTCAACACATGCTTAGTCTTTAGTGGGACTATTTATAAATGTTTAAGTTCTGTAGAAGTATTTTTGCACTTTCCAAAATAGACCAACAGTTTGGAAATGAAATATAATGCCCTGATGCTCCCTTTGCACTTTGCTTAGTCATTTGATACCTGCTCTGTGAGTATTTGCAATGCTTAGAATCCTTCTTCTATCCTCACACATCCAGGAAATAAAAAGGTTCAAGGCAAGGAAGGAAATCAGATCTCAACTATCCATTTTTCAGAGCTGGTGATGTGCAAATTAATCAGCTTTGAACATCCCCTGAAGCAGGCACATAGATCCCTAAAGTACCAGCTGAAATAGAGCACTAACATAAAGCTATTAATTCTACCAGGCTTGAAGGACAACAGGTTGAAAACCACATTCCCCCCTTCACCAAACAAGACAAACCCCCTACTTCTTATGAGAATAAGTTTTTTACAGAGTCCCATTGACCACATCTGGCTGAGAAGCACAAAAATGTGAATCAAAACCCAAATAATTCTCTCAATCAGCCTCAGCACTGCAGTTCCTCTGTTTATTTCAGACTTTACACTGTGCTGCTGGACTCTTCCCTAAGCAAGCTTTTGGCTAACAGAGCCTTCAGCACAGATGGGTCTCTGCCCTTATTTAGCAGGGATTCTCCTGCAGGCATTGCTGCCTGATTTTATAACATTTGATTCAAACGGTTCAGCGACTTGGCCAGGGCACATAACCCACTTCTTTAATGCTTGCCTCATTAGCATAGCTCATCTTTATTAACTACAAATAAATCTCACTTAACATTGAACTCCACTACCACTAATTAGCTTTCTTAAATAGCGATTCATTGTGAATAATAAATAAAAAAGGATCGATTACCGATTTCCTCTCCTGTTTCAGCTCCTGCACGTAGCGTGTTAACTCTCCAGTGATCAGAGAGGTCATGTTCTCTGAAATGACCTCGTGCTGTCCAGCATAGTCATTCATTTCATTTAAAGTGGCTAGGAAGGCTCTAGTTGATGTATACCTGCAAAGGACAGAAATGCATTTTGCTTTTAGTCCCTTTCTTTTCAGACAGACTGCAAAGGGAGGCGGGATCCTCCTTAAGCACTTAGCATTGCTATGAATTAGCACAGATTCACTGGAAGGAATTGCTCCAAAGGAAGCCTGTCCCACACACTGACAGTTGTCTGATAAATCTATCTCAATTTAGACAGTTTGACACTGGCTCTAAAAGTATCACCACTTTAGAGTGCCAGGTTCTTTATCAGCACAGCTCAGGGGCTTCAGTTTTCTAATCTCTATTCACCAAACATTTCTATTATACTCTTTCAAGTCCTACAACTCAGTGCAGAGTCATCAGTATATCCTACCTGGCAAAATCCTGTCTAAGCAAGCAAAATTTTGGCCAGCACAGCCTAGAAAAGAAAGTTTTTCATAATGTAAATTTGATTCAAATAAGATATAGCTCATAAAGTTTTTAAATAAGTAGAGAGTTTACTAACCAGGTGTTCATTGTCAACTCATATTTTTTAGTACCTTCCATCACAAGGTTTATTTTTTTCATATCAAACAATCTGCCATACAGCATTCCATGTATTATTGAAAGGAAGAAACATCTGTACACACAAGTTTTGAACCAGTGGGTTATGTCAGTGGTATATTCAGCCCAGTGCCAACAGAGCTGCATTGAAATAGCCCAGCTGGCCGTGCTGGGCAGCTGGAAGTCAGCAGCAGGACACTACTACATACTAGAAAAAACTATTGTTGTTGTTTTATTATTATTATTATTATTATTATTATTATTATTCTAATTCTAAAATAGTAGTGGCCTGAACTGATCATCACCTAAAGGTAAAAAAATCAAAGCAAAGGTGGAGATATTTTGAGGAAATAAAATGGAGTGGTAGGAGCAGGGATGAAAAAGGTATCAGATGAGAATAAAAACAGGAGAAATTAAAAAAGGGACTGAAAGGGACTAAAGCAATCCATCACAGGCAGAAACATCCACAGTCAAGATGTGAAATGAGAGAAATCCCAGTTGCAAAAAAAAATCCCAAGGTATAAAAGAGAGAGACTGACAGTGAGCTTGAAAAAGCTGATTTTTAGCCAGGTTGTCTCCAAGCAGCATCTGAGGCCCCCAAAGGTCACATGACAAATCCCTGGACATTGTTTTGAGACATGAAGAGGTGAACACTGGATTTATAAAGGGCAAAGGATACACAGGATCTTCTGTGCCACATCACATAGAATCATTTAACTCCAGTATCCTTTTTCAGCAATGAAGGATGTGTCAAAACCCATTGTAGTAAACTCAAAATACCCATTTATGGTAGAGCTATCCAAAGGCAGATTTATTCCTAATCCTGGGTACAGACCAAAACAGCCTCTGTACTGGTAACATAATCTTCCTTGTGTAAATACCAGTATCTCAGGAAACAATGGCATAAATAACTGATTCCCAAACAATGTTACTAAAAATAAATTAAAAAGCAAGCAAAAAGGCTGTTATCTCTGTTACACAAGCCACTGGAGTAGCTGTACAGAGCAGCTTGGGGGGCTGACCCAAAAATCTGTATTAATATAATCATCCAGTTGGACCCATAACCAAACTCTTTTGAAAGATGTCAGATTTCAAAGTCAAGGGTTTGCTGCTGGGCTCTCCAGAGGCAGAGCAGCCTCCTGAAACACCAGGCTGAGGGTCAGCCCCTGCCCTGCCTTCCTTCAGAGCTGCATTACAAAACGCTGATGTTGAGAAACTCCAGGGTCACAGCGCTCGAAGGGGAAAGGTTCTCGCTCTGGTTCGGAGTCTGTTGGGAAGCTCATCTTCTAGAAAGTTCACTTTAAAGAATATCTTTATTCTCCCCAAGGGGAGGAGTGTTCTTAGGGACCTCTGGTGTCTCATCACCTGGACCTTGTTGTCCAGAGAAGGAGCTGAGTTCTCTGCTGCTGCCTGCAAGCACAACGTCAATCCCCTGCCATGGACACAGGTCTGAGCAGGTGAATCAAAAGCAGACAGGTGAGGCTGTGCCACATCCTTCAACAGCAGCAAGCCCCAGGATACTGGGAGTACCAACCTCATCCTCCACCCTGCTCTGCAGGAACCACTGTGGTGTTACCCCTTTTGTGAGTTACTAATCTGTGCTGTCAGCCTGTTTGAGTAATTTAATACTTGCACAGAGTGCTTGAGTTTCATGCTAAAATTAACAACAGTTTCTGCTCCTGCTGAAAGAAGATATGAATTTGGTCATTCACTTCAAAGAGCCAGGATCAGTCTGGCTTTAAGGTTTTCAGGCACATTAAAAAACAAATGAAACAAAAATCCCAACCCAGGAATCCAGAAACTGCAACATAAGGGAACTGAGTAGTTACAGGCCAAATCCACTCCTCAGTATCTACCACACAAGCCTGTTTCTGCATCTGTGATGTATATATTCTTACACTTGAGTTTAAAATCTTGGGTTTACAAGCCAAGTCCTAAGTGATGACCCAAACTTTGCCATTCCTCCATCAATGTGTGCTCACCGAGCAGGGAATCATGAACATACCTGTATTCTTCCTCCTCTTTGGAGTTCTTCTTGGGTTGGTATTTCTTTGAAAGATTCCTAAAATTAAAAATACAGATATATAAAATAAAATTTTAAAATATCCTTTGGAGCTTACTGATGATCTTCAGATGCACACACGTTCTGTGAGGCAGGAGTTTTTATCTGCAGTGAGCAGACACCTTTCCTGAAGCACGACTATAATCAGGCTTTGATTGTGCAGCAGTAACACTCTAAGAATGGGCTGCACAGTGCTCCAGTCTGTAACTACAACAAAGTAGAAGGATCTGAAAACAAGAAGCTGCTAAATTAAGGTCATGAAGTCAATACACCTGGGCTGTGGTTCTGCTGATGCACAGATCTCCTTCACCTGATCTAGAGATGTTCTTTTAGAGCAGGAGTCATCCCAGGAAAGGGAGATCTGAAGCAGATGACACTCTTGGCCAGGCAGGTTTGCCTGCCTTTAGCAGTATGATTAGAAGGCAAAAAGAAAAAAAACACTTCACAAAGCTGTGGGAAGCTGCACTGAGATACCAAAAATGGGATAATTTTGTGATTATCAACTAATGCTGGGGGAAGTGTGACATTTGATTATCCTAATTAGCACAGATGATTGCATCTCATTATCCCCCAGCCAACTACTGATTTAATTTTAAAACACCAATATGCTCTTGGAGTGATTGTATCTTAAATAAAAAACCTGAACCTTGCTGTGAGCACATCTGACAGTAATTGCATGGTTTTCATTGCCCCACTAGCCCCTCAGCAGCAGCAAATCCAGGGATTTGTGAAGCTCTGCTGCCCACCTGCCCCTCAGTGCACCTTGCTGGTACCAGCATCACGATGCACCTTGCACTGCAGCACAGCCTGTAACCAGAGCACTCCACAGCTGACCAACCTCACAGAGCAATTTTAAGGCCTTTTCAGTGCTCCTCTGTTCTAAACTGAGCCCTTTTACTCTGTTCCCTCTGGCAGCCTCTCACCCTATTGCAAAAGGGAAGCCATTTGGTTTAGTTTTACAAGGTTGTTGCAGTGATGAAGAACAGGACACAAGGGGTGTTGATGGAATCATTGTCCGAAGGAGGGCTGAGTTTTATCAACTCATCCATGCCAAACTCTTTGGAGAAGTCCCAGAATACCTCAAAGTTGTAAAGAAATGGCTTTTTCAGAGGTGTAACCCATTCCCTGCTGATGCTGGTTTTATTGCTGACTTGGAGACAGCAGGGCCTCCCATCTCACATTTCTTAGTGCTTTTGTTCTCCTTGAGGAATTAAGGAGCATCTGCCCCAACAGAGGAGTAGCCAGAACACTGGCAGATTTGCAGAGACAAACATGTGTTCCTCAAAATTTAAGTATCTCAACTGGAAGGGATCCAAATGAGTATCTCCCTCCTCTCAGTCTGTGCCTTCTCTCTAAGAATATGCTCTGAAAAAATGAACTTCTCTAGTTCTGCAGCTTCCACCAAGCACCAGCATGGAAAGGGTTCTGCAAACTGTTCTGCATGATGAAAAGAAATCTTACAGCACCCTTTGTATGCCATGGGAATGCCTCCTTCCATGCACCAGCTTGAAGGGGAAAGGGAAACCACAAGAAAACAAGCACAGAAGGCTACAGTAATAAGGCATTTTCACACAGTAAAAACTCCATCTCCCTGCACTATCATGCTGCCCAATTAATTCTGACACACACAGCAACTGGCTTCCTGTGAGTCTTTAAAGGTGCAGAAATGCTACAGAGCTGAGGAAAAAAAATCCACAGTCTGCTTTCACAGACAAAAACCACTTACCAAGGATTAGCATCTGGGTTAAACACTTCATTATCTTCTATGCAATTTACACAACACACAAATTGAGCCTATATATTTAAGTTCTCTATTTTTTTCCCCCTTTTCTAAAATCAGATGTAGGGGTTTAACCAGGTACACATAAAAACCCCACAAGTGATAGATAGTGAATCCAGAAGGGTTGCTGGAGTTCAGCATGCCCTGGTGCAAAGCTTACCACCAGCACTGCCCAGATTCAAGCTCAGGAAGCAGTGACAGTGACACCTTCAGTGCTAACAGTGATTAGAGAGGGAGCTAACACATAATAAAGACCAGCAGTAAAACACCAGCTCTGCAAAGATTCTGTGCTACCCTGAGCACTCATCCCTACAAATATTTCTATCTGCCTTTCACTCTGCTTCATTTTTTCTGCCTTTCCAGCTTATTTCTCTGCTCCTTAATTTCAACATGGGTGACAAATGTGAGAGAAAGAGATGTCAGACATCAGGGGTTCTGATTCTCAGATTATCCTGACACCTGAAGCACTTTTCCCAACACATTTTCCTCGAGGCTATCTATCCATCATCACATTAGGCAAGGGTTTTGACACCCTTTGTGATGTTCTGAGTGCCTGTGCTGCAAGGGAAGTGACAAGGACACAGCACCTCAGCAGTGGGAGCACAGCATCCAGCACACCAGTGTCCCGTGGAAGTTAAAATACTTAAAATAAGCATTCTACCATCATTTCTACATCCTTTCTCTCTCAGCCTAGCCTAATGATTCAATAAATATAATGCAAAACAATTACAAAAAATAACCATGTCAGATCTGAAATGGGCTCTCAGACCACTGGGCTGATTGTAAATGGTGTGTAGGTCTAACCTAAAATATTAGATATACATTTGCAGAATTATTAAAAAAAAAAAAAAAAGAAAAAAAGAAAATGTTTTTAAAAAGAAGAAAATTTAACTTCAATAGATGACCAGGCTGAGATGTAGCTAGTCAGAAAGGAGAAATAGCTAGTATGGGAACCCAGGGACGGAATAGAAAATATATATATGTATTTTTTTTTTAAGTTTCACAGAAGGAAAAAAAATTGCAGCAGCTTTACTTAAACTACAAACAAAATTGAGTTACATCCACAGAAGTACCTTGAGTTAACCTGTCCCTTTTTAATAATATTTTCTGCATGTTATGACATTCAGTGATGGGATGCAGCCCTTTTACACTAAATGGATGTGGTACAAAAAGGGTTTGCACCAGGCTTATGGACACTTATTAAATAAAAGCAGATGCATGATTTATTTTTCTTTTTTAATGTCCAGCACTGCTTTACCTCAAAAGTTGACAAGTCTACATTTTTGTTTTTTTCTTTTATACATTTAACTTCTTAGATGTCTGCAAGCAGCCCTGTGTTTAAGAGCTCCATGGGGACAGATGTATTTGTCTTCAATAAAAAATACAGAGGCAAGAAACAAATGGGCCATGGTGTTTTGGGAAGTCTAGGTCAGAATAAGAAATAAAACTCAGGAATTCATAGTTTCTACATAAGTCACAGGTAAAACAATCTTTCACTTTTGTTTAGATGTTGTTTGTGTGTTTATTTTAATAATTGAGCTCTTTACACCTGGAATTTGTCATCCTGAATACTCCAGTGAGTCTAGTGCAGGATTGTTCCTAAGACAGGCCAGCTCACCCAGAAACTCTGCTGGGCTTTCCCAGTCCAGTCATATTCTCTTTGTTCCAGCTCATTTTGCCTCTGTAATTCAATCTCTGCTCCTCTCCATAGGATGTGAGCAATTTGTTCCTGCACGAGTCATTTTCTATTTCCTGCTTGTCTGTAGCAGAAACCCTGGGGAACCCTCCTGGCATTCCCCTGGGAGAGCACACAACCATCAAGGCAGGGATTTATCTACTACCAGCTCCTCATGAATCACAGGCCATTGTGCATCTCAAATCCACTCAAACACAAGCAAATTCTGGGTGATTATTTTTCTTCTTAATAGACACTCTGTTAGACACACAGATCAACTGAAACCTCAGATACCATCTCTTTAAAACCTGAGAAGATGGAAAGAGCTCTCAAGATTTATTATCACCATGCAAATAAAAGGTGAGTTTACTGGAGGAGTGAGGAATAATTATTCCTACTCTCCCCCTCCCAGTTAACTCCAGCACTTCCAGTTTAGCACTGGCCACTAGTGGCTGCCAACAATGTTGTCCACAGGCAGCAGCAGGACTCCCTGTGTGCTTTACTCCCTTATAACTCCTGATCACTTCTCAGTTTTTTCTACTTTACTGGGAAAAGCAAGATGATGTCCACTCCTGGGGGAGGGTTCTTAGCACCTCTTCCCCAGGATCTGACCTCAAGGAAGATTTTTTCTGTGTCTGGTTCACACATATTCGTCTCTGTCTACAATCAAACCAGACATGGACACATAGAAAGCACCTAGCAGGAATTATTTGAGATTAATTCACAAAGATCTCTGCTCTGATCAGGTGACACCTCAAAAGATTATAAAACTATAATTCAAATCTCAGGCTGTAACCTTCTTCAATGCATAGGAGAAATTACCAAGGGCTGGGCTGACTTTCTGACCTGCAGTTCCTCCCCACGCACATTCAGAAAGGGCCTGTCTTAGCAAAAGAAAACCTAAACTTCGCCTAACAAATGATCATTATTCTGTTGAATTCTTAAACCCTTCAGCATTCTTGCACAGCAGCCCCAATTTCATGGAAAACATTACAGTGCTGTCCTCAAAGCCTGAGCCATTAATCATGCATAAACTGTGAGTAAGCCCTAGTGTGCTGCTGAGCCACCTCAATAACCTCTCTTTTTGCAAAACATATGATTACCAGCAGATATAACACAACAGGATCTTAAATTAACTTTTACTTTCCAATTGCTAAATTAAAGCTATTTTCTAAAAGCCATTATTATAAACAAAATCACCACTGACACAGCAAACTGAGAGCTGATTACAGGCTCTGAAGAGAAGCAACTCAAAAGTCCAGAATTTTACATATCAACTTACCTAAGCTGCTTTGCATAGCTGAGTTCAATCTCTGTTCTTTCTTTTACAAACTTGATGTACTTCTCCAGAACATCAATACCCCACTGCGTGTGTTTTTCTAAGTTGTCAAACTGGTCCTGCAATGAATCAAAAAAAAAAAAAAAAAGAACAGTTTAGTCTCATTGAGCACAGAGACAGCTAAAATTAATTTACAAAGGGAGTATCGCCATACAGAAGGTGTTGTTAATATTTTCCATTACCAGTTAGATACTTTTATACTGAGAGAGGTTTTTGATCAACAGAAATCTGTATTTTAACATATTCAATTCAATTCAATTCAGTAACACTCTTCATTACTCATTTCTGAATCAGTTTCATTCCAGAAATACTGGCAATTCTATTAAATACCATCTAATATAAAAACATGCTCAAATGTAGGACAAGAAATAGATACTCTTGACAGTATTTTCTTTTACTCTGAAGAACTAATAGAAGCTCCATAAATTTGGGATGTACTCCTAATTAATAATTCTGATTTTCATATGAAAATTGTAGATTTAAACTCCAGCTTTGTCAGTGCTATGAATTTAAAATGTTATTCAGAACAATTAATCTTTTTACAGAGCAAGTTTTCTTGTCCACCTCCATCTATATACAGATACTACTTTGTTCTTCAAATATTGTTGCCCTCAAAAACAGTCCCACATGTTTTCAATAAAATCAAGAACATTCCACAAGTCAGTTTGGGATTTGCAAATGCCAAGAAAAATTAAGCAACTCTAAATCCAAATTAATTATCCAAGCCAGTTTATTACTATCTGCAGATTTCAATTATAATCACCTTATTTTTCAAAATTTGATTACTTCAACAGCACTCAAATTCCACTATCCATTCCACACAGCTTTGCAGAAGTTACTGTTTCTACAATACTTGAAATATATTTTTTAAACTGCAATACATTGAATACTTATTCTGACAGACATACAGTTTAAAAGAAACAAGGGCTTTAATATCAGCCGAACTTATTTGGCATCAGGTTCCATTATGGTTTACAAGGAAAATAGAGAATAAATCTGTACAATCAACAAATTATATGGACCATGTCTTCCAAAAACTACCCACAGCATTAGATTTGGGTGGGATGCTGAGCTGCCACTACCAAAGAGTCTGACACAATTGATGCTTCTCTGCAAAAGATTTGGCCCTGTGACTCAATTTGCAGAGCTATCACTGAGTTACAAAAACCAGACAAGCCCACTCCCTTTAGACACAGCGCAGAAAAATAACTGCAAGCTACAACAAGGCCTGGCTTGTGAATATGATGCTTTTATCAAATACCACTCTCTGCTCTGTAGCACATCTGGCTGTGACAGTGAGTTAGTTACACTGGTGGCAGGAGGGACTCTGCCAGCCTTGAGCACAGTCATGTACACGGGAGCTAACAAAGAAAATAAACCTGCTAACAAAACTGCTTAACTGTAACTTGAAGGGGAGAAATAGGAACCATGTTAAGAAGACAGCATTTGCAAAACACCTTTAAGAAGCCACTTAAACCAGCAGGTAAAGCATGTGGAATAGGACTCAGGGTTTGTGCATTGCATGTTTGCTCTGGTTTAGCATCAGCTACTATTTCAAACCAAGTCAGCCAAACCAGACTAGGTTTCAACTTACGTCAGTTTTAATCAATTAAAGAGGCACTGGGGGCAGAACTACAAAAAGGTAAGAGCATAAAGTTACAAAAATAGTAAAGAACTTCTAAGTGCTCCAGAATCTACCAGAAAGGGCAACTGAAGTAAAAAAATTCAAACTACACAGAATAAAAGCCTGACTTCCAGCAATATAAATCACCCTTGAACCAGTGTAGCATCAGTCACTCAGAAAGAGGATGTATGTGTTCTTCAGAAAGGGAATACACAGACTAAAAACATACATGTTTGCATATATACAAATCTTGATTTAGACAATTTCACAGCTGGGAAGGCAAAATCAGGGCTAACAATGGTTCTTCTCCTTCCAGAGGGCTCAGCTCAGCCTGGAGTATGATGCCAGCACAGAGAAGCACCTTCTGCTCTGCTTCAAATATACAACCTCTACATCTCCTCTCCAGGAGTCAGGAGAGTAATGCAAACATGGTCTTTTTAAGGTTTCTGATAAAGAGGTCTTCTAGCTCTCCCACACCCTACTCTTCCACAATTTACATTATTTAACATAAACACATGCATATAAAATAAATACCCCATGGGGAAGTCCATTAGTCACAAGTTCACATGGATTCACACACTCCTGATTTAGAGAAGGGAAATCTCAGGCAGGGAAATTCACTCTGTAATCCCTGTAAGCAAATTTAACCACCTTTATCAGATCATATTTGTACCAAGAAACTAGCTTATTATCCTATTGTGACCCCAATCCAAAGAAGAAAGGTCAAGGTTCCCCAGAGGAAAGAATGCCTTTCAAGATCCTGCCCTTCAAGGTAATCCAGATTTCAGGACAGAGCAGGTTCACCCTGAAAACACAACCCTGGTGGTGGCTTGTCCAAACCTCCCACCATCATCCCACCCTGAATCAATTCTCAGAGCATCATTTAGATCAGAGTTTGAATAAAAACCCAGAAATGGCTCTAGGTAGCTGCCTCAGTGTGGGCTGATCCCACCTGCTGGACTGTGTCTAAGGCCTCACAAGCCAAGCAAAACTTTTGGTGAAGCAAAACTCCCTGAGGAGCAGTGTAAGAGGAGCTCAGGGTGGTGCAGCTGTCAGACAGATCAACCAGGGGAAGATGCTGAATTTCTATTTATAAATTGAGATGAGGCACTTGTCCTGTGCCAAGCTCCAGGCACAGCCACCTCAAAAGTACAAGCACTGACCTCCACTACCGAGAAGAGAGACAAGGGGAAATTTAGCTCTCTACAAATTTGCTAAAGAGAAGAGTTTCTGTTCTTTTCTGGGCATGGGAGAGTGTTGGCCCAAGTGCCAATTCACTCAGCAGCCAACGCCCCACAGCAGTGTGTTACACTGGGATCATGCATTCCACTGCCCCTTCCCTTTGCTGAGTGCCTTGAGGATGAAAGAAAGTCAGTAAAAATGGCAACACCATCACTGGCTGAGCATGAAATTCCAAAGGAAGGGCAGTGCAGCCAGAGGGACATGGCACAGATTGTCCTCCTCGTTCCATGCACCTGGAAGGACACTGAAGACAGGCAAAGGCTCTGAGTTAATGAACCAGAGGGATTACAGAGGACACAAAATGTGTTGATCATAAAGCATAACCTTCAATTCATGCAATCCCAAAGTCCAGGGTTACACATAACCAATGCAAAATAGGACTTCTGAAAAAGAGATTTTTGAGAGCAGTTAACAGTATCATGCCTTCAAATAATCAATATTGAAAGCACCTTTTAGAAATTGATTTATTTTTTTCCAAGTTCATTACAAAAATGCATTATGGGTAGGAATCTAGAGTTAAAAAACCTCCTCAATTATTCTGGAGTCTCATGAGAGCAACACGTTTTCAAGACAAAGTGCACCAGCCCTGGCAGCGATGGTTTAGCAGGTGAACGGTGCCACTGCAGCTCTGCAGGTTCAATCATCAGCTGCAAGAGGGCTCAGGTGCCCCAGGAGCTGCTGTTTCAGCTTTCAGTTTCAATACACAGACTCTCCTCTGTTCGTTTGTGCAGCATCCTCACCCTTCCAGTCAGGGAGAACATTAGGAAACAATAAACTCCACAGGGCTTTAGCATTCAAGAAAACAAGGCAAGAAATATGATGCAATGTTCAGTAAAAACGCTCCCACTTGACCACAGTGAGGGAGAAACAAAAGGTCACACCACACCTGTTTTCTCTGAAAAAGAAACACCAAAACATTTTCTAGAAGAATTCACTGCTTTCCTCTGGCTCAGAGACTGGTTCACACCTAAGAATGTTCTTTGAGCAGAAATATGCACTGACAGTCAGTTGTCTACCACAGTAGGCTCCCACCACAGCCTTCATGTTGCTATGTCCTTCCAAACTGCCAAATCTCATCTTCTCCCAGCTTCAAGTGCCTATGCTTATTGCAGTATCAGCTTACTAAAAAAAATAGACTTCTAATTGACTGTCACAAAGTCCATGGAATTAAATGCTTGTGTAACTGTAACTTACCCCCCTTCATCAGATTCCACTTGCCTCCCAAAGCCAGCAACATGTGCCACTACAAACACTTCCCCAGCTGATGGAGGAGCTGGGATACAGGAGCTGACCCACCCGACTCACACAGGTGGGAAAGCAGAGCCCCTGCTGCTTGAAACAAACTGTTCAGAACTTAACATGTTCCTGAGCACGCACATAAAAATAGAAGCTCAAAAGAGAGAAGTAGAACTTCAGGCATTAACTTGAACAGGAATTTTATGTCCAAGTACCCAGAATGCTTTGAATATTTTAACCCTAAGGCAAAGTGTGTTTCTAAATTCATTTTCTAGCTTCACTTCTGTTTCCATTAATTCTCTCCCAGTGCTTTTACCGCTGCCCAAATAACCTCCCATCCATGCATTCTTTCTGAAATTCGGCTGCATGCTTGTTACCCTGACAATGCTTAAAATGGAAATTGTGCTGCCCATTTGCTTTGCTTCATTTGAATGGTTACTTTAAGCTGTCAAGTCCCCTTCACTTCTCAACTGCCCTCCTGAAGTCACATTCCCCAGCTATGCGAAGTATTTTGGGAAGAGGAAAGTTAGCCATTAAAGAAAAAAACCCAACCAAACAAACCAAAACAAAAAACCACCAAAAAAAAAAAAAAAAACCAAAACAAAAAAAAAAAAAAAACCTTCTTCCCATTTCCTGGCCATATACATGGAGTACAACCAATTATTGAGCAATAAAGTGTTATTCATGAGGTCTCTGAAGATCAGCTCAATGAGATACTCCTTCCTCTTTCTAGAAGACTTTCATCTATTGTGAAATAGTTCAAGACACAGCGTTCAGATCCAATGATGAACCTTCATTTGCCACCAAGGGGCTTCTTCAGCCTTAACAATGATTGAAATTAAGGGGATGTCCTCTCTTTTGAGCTGCAGCCTCAGTGTCTGCAGCCAAACAGACTGACCCTGCCCAGTTCCAGCACACAGCCCGATAGGACTGGGGTTTCTACTTGGTTTCAACTGTGAACAAAATATTATTTTCTAGGAGAATTTACCAATTAATTCTGCAATTTAAATCTTCCTGTCAAACCTGCCCAGAATAGACTGAGCTGGCAGTGTTTACTGTACCAGTATCCAGGCTAAACTGTCACTGTCACCCTTTCTGCTGCTTTCACAGGTGACAGTGCAGAACTGTGAAATTAAGAATGCTAACACAGAGGCAAACAATGAAGAGAGACTATGCTGAAAATTCAGATGCTAATAGCTAATGAAAAGCCTTTATGTTTAGCACACACCTCCTGTAATTCTAATGCAGCAATACAATAAGAGACTCAGGGTTCTTGAACATTAAGAATATTTGAAGACTTTCTACTACCTCATTCCCCAGTGAGTTCAATTCTGTTTCCTCACAGGATTATTTGTTTACATACTGTCATTAATAACAAAAACAGTAATAGGGGAATTAATAGCTAATTTTTACCTCTGATCATACCTTCTCCTCCCCTGTCCCTTTTTCTCTAAAACACTGTCATTCACTTTCATAGGCAAAAAAGGAATTAAAGTGAAGATCAAGAATACATTACAGTGTTCAATTTCTAAATTACTTTCTTAGATTCCATGGTTTAACAACTTCAAATTATAAAAATAATTAACGAGATGATGAGCCCTTCACAGGCTCGGCTGAGTCCCATATGGCACTACAGTGCTGGCAGAATACACGGGAATTCAGATCACAGATCCTTGGAGACCTACAATAAAGCTATATGCAAATGTTAACAGTCTCCAGGCAAATTAATAATGAAAGAAAATGCATAAAATACAGGCTACCACCACAAGAGCCTTCCAGAAAATAGAGATGAGTAGAAAATACCAAAGCAATTCAGCATCTGTTGACTCAGCCACTACTGATGAGAATCAACTTCCCACACAAAACTTGTCAGCAACAGTCAGTGAAACCCTCAGTTAATGACACTAAACAAACATCCCTGATTATATATGGAACACAGGACACCAACCTTTCCCTTCCTGCAGCAGAGAAAAGGAGCACTCACAGCACCACGGAGCACAAAGGGATGGGGCAGGGAGACCATCTCTGCCTGGTTTACACTCAAACCAAGCTGTGGCTGCACTGGTTGTTTTCTGAGTGAACCCTTCCATTTCCCCACACATCCGGTTCTTGTTAACAAAGATCACATGCATTTGTCATGCAGATCACCTCTTCAGCCACACATGCTTAATTTCATCTTACCCTTCAAGTATTAAATGAATTTCTCCCGACCTTTCACCAGGAAGCCTTAAGAGGCATGATTGCTGCTTGAGCTGAATAATAAATAGATCAGAGAAAAAAGCCATCTTACTTGCCCATCTCCATCTTCCTTTTATTGTCATCCCCTAAACACATTTTTCCACAAAGCCCTCAAGGTTAACTATTCTCTCTCTTCCATTCACCTGGGAACTTGATCTAGTTAGGAGAATACAGGAACAAATGTAAGATTCTTTGCTGCATCATTAGGAAACTGAATGTATTTCAAACCTGTGTGAACGGGAATTGACAGAAAGTAAGAGTTGGAAACAGACTATGTTTTAGGTTGAAATACCTTTTATGTTGCTAGATAAACCCACTTGTAATTGTCCTGCTTATTTCAATAGACATTATAATAAAGCAGTTTCTGGGCCATGTTTCAGCCTTGAAATGCTTACCCTCTTCAGCATTTTGCTGAAGCTGGAAAGCAAAATAAGCCCTAATATTTATGCCAGTTTTAATTTGGACAGAAAATAACACTGCCCCAGTATAACAGCAAGGCCCTTTGCACAGCCTTGTAATTGCTTCGGAGACCAACCACACTCATCCCCACCCCAAAAACCACCTTCCACAAACTCAAGAGTGACCCCTCCTGCTAATTAATCCAGGGTGCTGTCCCACAGGCAGTTTTTGGCCATACCTTAACCCTACCTGGATAAAAACCTAACTTAATTCAAACAAGAAGCACTTCTGAGAAAAGCCATGAGCAGCTGGCACAAAGGCCAGCACCTGGAGAGCAACATGAATATTCCAGCTGCTCTGAGGCATGGCCAGTCCTGGGAGTACAACCAGATCATCAGGGCTGACAGGGAACCAATTTGATTGCATCATCTCACAAAAAGATCCACCTACATCCCCCACTAATGAAAGGGGTGAGCTTTGTACTGATGAAGGTGAAATGTCCTTGTGGAGAAGGTGCCCAACACCAGACTAAAGCACAGCAGTGTGTTACAGAGCCCACTGCAGTGAACTGCAGCAAAGCCAACAGCGAGCTCCCAAAGCAGGGCTGGGAGAGAGAGAGTGGCTCTCTGGGCAGCAGCACAGAGCAACAGGGCTGGCAAGAGGACACCTCTGCCTGCTGGAGAGGTCACTGGGAGTACAGCCACACTCCTGCCGTGGTGACCCACTTTAACACCTATTATGGAAGCCTTGCAAAAGCCAGCACGTGGTTCACGGGGAGAAGCTTCCTGGTGTGAGTACAACCCATGTCATCGACTGCCAAGGCATTCACACACACACACACGCTCTCTCAGTGTCTCAATGTCTCCTTCTCTCTGCTGATAGCTTAAACTGTGAAATGAAACTGCTCCTTTTGCAGCAGCCAGAAGGCTCTGAGTCAGAGGCCTCAGAAGCAGTGGAGCTCCAGGAGCAGGTGATCCTGCAAGAAACCTCCTGGTCTCGCCCCCAAGGGCTGCTCTTACCACTGCAGCAAAGAGCCTTCCTCATCAGAGGCCAAACCAGCTGAGGCCCCAAACCCTCCACCTCTGCCATACTGGTGTCAAAGCAAGCCTCCTCCTCCCCCTACACCAGTTGTATCCTGCAAAGGATGTGGTAAAGCAGAACTTGTAGTCCCTCCATAGCAACAGGGCAAGTAACTGTGCTAACACGGCAGCCAGAAAGGAAGGTGACAGAGGGGATGTTCCGTCTGAGAGAGGATGTGGTTGCTGGTCTGCAGCAGCTCAGAAAGATGCTGAAAGAGGTAAGATAAGAGGAGTGATTAATTCTGGGGAGTAGGAAGGCAGGAGGATGTGATCAGTTGAGCTGCAGCAGGACAGAGCTGATGAGCAACAGGTGATTAAGAGAAACAGCAGTTGAGCCAAATACTGGATAGTGAAGGACAAATAAGACTATCTCTTGTTTTCTTGGAACAAGGGAGTTCTTGATGATAAATTATGTAGGTAACATCTCCTGGACAGCATGGACAGAAGTACATCAGCATGGAGCATTAGGTGCTATTTTGGTTTTATTTAAACAGGTACCTGAAAAGGCCATTCTGAGGCATCACCTGCTGTTATCAGTGGGAGATCCCTCTAAAGATAGTGTTGCATCTCTTGAAAGAGGAAATGTGCTTCTTAGAGGTGTCACAGTTTCATGCTCTTGAAAATGAATTTTATAGCTCTCTTTGAATAAGGAAAAGGCAAGGCTCAAAAATTACCATTTGCAATGTCCAAGTACACTTTTCATAGATGGCCATGATGCAGCAGCATTTCCTTCAAATAAATTTATGCACTTTGAGGTTTGAGGCACTGCATGACTTTGCCACAATGAGAACCATCTGTCATGAGCAGCCCATTCAGAAAGGAACACTTCTTTTCAAACCTACAATTTTGCTTATAAAACACACTCAAGAAAACCCCAGAACAGGACACAGTTTTGTTTCAAAATACATTATAATGTGCAAATTACAACCCAGTATGTAAGAAAGCTCTTAAAGAACAAGATAATAAGAGAGAAACTTCAACTATTGCCAGATGTTAAGTCAGACTATTTTTATTGAAGGACTCAATGCATTTCAACCTTTTTATGCACTTGTTCAGTTATTTAAATTGAAGACAAACATGCACATGCTGCTTCGTTTGGTGGTTCTAGTGCAATTCAACTGCTTTAAGTGAACTTATTTGTACCAGGTATGAGGATAAACAGCAGAATCTAGACTTTAAAATCCAGACTCATTAGCTAAGCAAAGGCACATAATTACTAAAATCTACTGGGGCCAGAGAGATGATGCATCTCTACCATTAGCATTAATTATATCCACAAAACTCATTTAGAAAAAAAAAAAAAAAAGAAACAAAAACCAAAGAAACAAAACAAAGCAATGCTAACCTCCTCCTTCTGCTCATCCTGGGGGAACAGGAATGGGATAAAGATTTGGTTTTTGCTGACAGTATCCAGAGCTGCAGCCTGAAAGCTGCAGGGACCCACAGGGATTCACTGTTCTGTGCATTATAAACAAGAGCTTTGAAAATGAGCAGATCCTCCTGGTTTGTGGGGCTCTGCTGCTGGGAGGGTATAAACCTTGAACTGCAGCAGAGCTCCAGATCCAAGCTGCCTCCCCCAGGAGTTGCAGCATGGTTACAAATGCTAAATATACGCTGCTGTTGTTCCAAGAAGGTTTTTCAGTTGACAAATGTTGCAACTTTTCACTGTTCCCCAGCACCATCCCACTTCCCTGATTTCATACACACCCATTCGTTTCCTCTGAAATTATTTGAACAAATGCAATTTTAGAACTAATTCCCAGTAAATCTTTTACTGTCTGGCCACATCTTGGATTAACTGTTGACTGATTTTCATCCTCTTTTTTTTTTTTTTTTCCCCAGTCTGCAAAGCTCTCCCTTAATAATACCAGCTGTTAAAACAAAGATCAACAAGAGCTCTTGCCCACGGTTTCCCCTTTGGGCAGCTGTGCACTGATTATTAAAAATGAGCCGTAGAGTGTTCCTCCTTATTGCATGGCATGGATAACTACAATAGAAAGCCAATGGAGCCTGCTGATCCATTTAAAAGAACACACAAAAAAGGCAATTCTGCCCTCTTATCCAAAACCATACTGAATCACAACAGCAGAACCTTATCCACAAGAACAATACTTCAAACTCCAGCAGCCTCTGGGAATGTTTTTTGGGGAAATTAGCTTTTTGCCCAACTTCATCACAAAGCAGCTCCATACTGGTTTCATCATGTAGAATACCCAAGTTGTTTCACGCATCCTCAAAGTCAAAACTTCTTAATTAGTATCAAATCTTTTTGAATATGATTTAATTCAGAACACACAGTTGGAGTTTAGGAAAGGGTTTTGGGGAGGTTAATTTGATTTTTTTTTTTATATTACCACTTAAAAACAATCAGTGACATGTTACACTTTGCAAATAAGAGTCCTTGGTCTCCCTCTATCAAAATTAGCCCAGAAAGATAAGTTAAAAAACCCAGCAAAGGTCTCGCCAGGTATGCCTGGTATTCTCAACAGCAAAACTTCTAATCTCCACTAAATAAATCCCCTGGTGGGTGTAGAACTGAGCACGTGTGCAAAGCTCTTTTCTACACACATTAGTGCAAAGATATATTTATCCACTAAACACAACAGCCTTTACTCCTGATACTCCTTTTCACCTCCTCCCCTGGCTGTGAAGCCAGAACTGACCAAGCCCCAGTGCAGGCACCGTGTCCTTCCAGGATGTTGATGTACACACTTGGAAAAGAAAAATGTTGTACAAATCATTAATTCTACTTAGCTTGAGGCTGGCTCCTGGAATCACTGGAGCAATGGCAACAACTAAGGTGAAAAAAATAAGCCCCCCACTTCAGAGTGATCCAAACTGTTCCCTGAAGTTCAAAAGAAAAGTGAAGATCTGAACTGACTGTTCCCTCCTCTCATTTCGAAATTAAATGCAATAAACTGCTGAAAAACTTCTTTGTAGATGAGGTTCAAAAAGCATTTAATATCTCAAATACCATGACATGATAAATACAATCCTAGATTTTTCAAGAGCCACTTCACACTCAAGACCAAATAAGATTACCGCTATGCCTGAAGTATTTCTATCCACCATTGCATTCCGTTTTTAACCCAGAAATTAGATTAGGAGCTTCCACTCTGATCCAAGAAATAGTGAAGTTTCCAGAACAGGAAGATTACCAGAGATACATGCAACTCAGAAATCTAATGCAGTGGACAGAACATCAATGTCAGAGTGCATAACATTTAAAATGTCTGCAAACAACAAAATTGGTCACTTCAAAATATGTCAACAAACTCTGTTCAAAGTGCATTTCATAATTCAGAATTATCTATTCATACATTCCACTCTGTGGAGCAGAGTCAAGCTACACTGGCAAAAAAATGGATAAATTCTGGAACTAGGCCAGAAATACAAGCAAAGAACCAAAAGAAAACTGTTTGAGACTCTATGCCTTAAATCCATTAGGGTTTCTCACACAGCTTTTTTATTACAATAAGACCTGGCCCTTCTTGTAGCTATAAATATGGCAACCAATCTTCTCCTCCTCTACAAAAGAAACATCACCTGTACAGTCATAGAATTACCAAGTAAAAGTATGGTCAGACCAAAACTAACGTGGCAACTCTATCGCTGACATCTTGCTAAGGATCAGAAACATCCACCTGTGCATCAAAGCATGAACTGCTATTGATAATAATTCTTCAATTACTTCAGTCTCTTATCCTTTGGAGGAAGAGAGCATATCTGCCTATTCTCACATGCTCTGTGACATTTCTATGAAGTTTATCCTCAGGTAACAACTCCCATTAACTCGAGTGTGAACTTGTGTTACATCAAAGTTTAAATCTGAGGAAAAGCCATTGCATTTCTCTTTACTGAATAATCACTGTACAAAGCCTCTCAAACTCCACTGGGTCTCCCCTTTTTCCCAACAGAAGCCTCTCTCAGCTCTCAGTACTAAGACTGCAGCAAAACTTAATGAATGCTTCAAAGTAGGTGGAATAAGAAGGGGGAAACATTGTGCAAAATGCTGACCCACCAGAAGCATACAAAGCATTTGTTCAGTGGTGACAATGAATAATTTAATCTGAGGCAAATTACCAAACAAACATCAATTAAATTACATGTTAGACTACAAGAGAAAGTTCTCCCACACACATTTCAGGTTTGCAGAGTCAATAGAGCAGCACAACGCACCCTGGATTGTGACGGAGTCATCCCTCCCTCAGGGATACTTGACATTCTCCAAGGGACATATGACAATTGCAAGAAAATAAAGAGAAAGAGGTAAATTTAACTCCATCACACTAAACAAACATTTACACGAGAAGACTAAAGAGATCACATGTCACCCACCCTTGCAAAAAGCAAGAAATCAGAGTTCCCTACCCCATCAATGACACTCATGAAATGTGCAGAATTAGAGTTTATAGCACAATTGTCTCTACCATCCATCAATTCTAAGTGCCTGAGCACCTGATCAGAGAGCATTTAAAGCGAGTTGTAGCAGCAGCAAAGCCTCCCCAGTCTAACAGCAGCCTCCTTGTGCTAAGTGCTGCCTTTTCCCCAACAGATCCAGAACTGGGCCCAGCTCACAGAAACCAGAGACACGTGGGGAACCACAGCGCGGCGAGCGAGGCTCGGTGGTTTGCTGGCTGTGCCGCAAGGATGCTGCAGGACAGCCACACTGAGCCCCAGCAGACAAAGCTCAAGTTCACTGTACTGACCATACTGTGCCAGCCAAGACAACCTAAAATTACAGTTTCTAGAAAGTAGGGCAGCTACAGACTGTCCAAACCTTTTGGTCTGGCTCCCTACACAGCCTCTGGCCTCTCAAAGGAAAACAGTCAGAATATTTTATGGAAATAAAACAACAATTGCGATGCTTTTGACCAATATGGCTTGGAAACCTAAGCATTAGGAATAAATGACATTTTGCCATCCTGAGCTAGAAGAGCAACATCCTTTGATCCTTTAAGTAAGGACTGGTTCCCTCAGCAAGGATATTCTGCTCCTAAGCTGGACAGGCAAGTCTAGCTGAGCAAAAGGGGTAATCCAGTTTTCCTGTGACAAATCTCATTTCCTTAGTTTCCAAAAACACATGTGAATATTTTATAACTCATGCTATAATAGTGAAGATACCATGATATAGATTTCAAGCTTTCACTGCACTTGAAGAAGTATCTTTACAATACTAATGGAAGTTACATCAGTAAACAGCCTCCTATTACTACAGTTTTCAGACAAAGTTGTGAAGAAAATCACTACCCCATTTAAAGCAGTGCTCATTGGAGCCAAGATTAAAAACCTTGGGTCACACCAGTCTGACCACTTGCCTCTGCTCACCTCATCTTCTACAGCTACACGTTTGCCTAAATCCAGGAACAGTGAAACAAGGGACAGCATGGAACACTGTTTTTTTTAGTTTTCACTGAAATATTTGGGTTCATCCTCTAAACAAAATCATTTCCTTCAAGACCATGAAAATTGACTTCTAAAGTTTTAAATTTTTTGTAGTTTTTGACAGCAATTCATATCCCTCTCCAGCTGCCAGGCAGAATATTGGGTTTGAGGGAGGAGGATGTTGGCTCATCAGACAAAGACAAAAAAAGAAAAATGGTTTACTGTCATATCAGTTCTTCTCTGGCATTTAAATATTAACTTAAAATGAAACTGAAAATACACATAAAATCAGGTTGAGGCTGCATCCAGCCTCGTTAAAACCACATTATGTTAGTTTACCTAACTGCAAAGGCAAATATTTTTTCAACATAAATCCTATGCATAAAACCATGCAATAAACATATCCATTAACATCTAGATAAAGGCACTAATAGGAGGCTCATATAATCAGCTATACAGTAAAATCTAGAGCACAATTGAGCTCCAAGACAATTAATACTACCAGGAAAAGCTCTTACTAACTTCCCTAAGCCCAAGACACACAACCTTTCTGAAATGCAGATCTCCAAATTCTTTATAAAGCTGGTAAGGCTACGGCAAGCAGACAAGAATTTAAAACTCTCTTCTAAGGAGTTTAGAGCCAACAGAGCTCCTGGCATTTTAGTGCCATTGCAGGCTCTTGTAACACTGCAGGCATTTAGAAGCACCAGCAAATTAATATGCTGCACCAACTCATTTGGTGAACAATCTCATTCAGATCTTAAGCTGCTTGTCCGGGGTTCTGAATGTGTGAGCAGGCTGAAAAAATCTGAGGCGCCGCAGATATTTCCTGAAAGGGTGCTACAGTTTTTTCAAGTGCAAAGCTGCTTGCTGTACTTTGGACTGGTTACTGGGACAGCAATAAAAAGCATTCTTGTGTCTTGAAGGCAAACAAAACCAAGACCACCACACCACATACATCATGATGTGCTTAGTCAAAGGGCTAACACAAACCATGGTTAAATGTTATTAAAATCTTCGTCTTGGAGATCTGCTGGTGAAGTTTGGGTCAGTGTGACAGCACAGTGTGTGTTACAGGAATATTTCTTAATTGATTGGTTTATTAGGACTCTGTAATAGCAACATCTGTTGTTCACAGAGCACATGGGGTGGAACTTTGTGACTAAAACTACAGATATGTCATCCTGATTCCCAATCTTCTCTCATTCCTGGAAGATCAAGTGGAAGGCTACCACAACCCCACCAACAAATAAACACAGAATGCTTACATTACAACCTGCTCCTTGTGTTTTCCTATCACAGCAATAACAAACCATGAAGCATCCAGGGGATGGCAAGCACAGCGCTGCTCTTTTTGTCACTGTTGTGGGAGGAAGTCTAACAAATGCTTGTCATTTACAGAAAGTAATGGATTCCCAACTCTGGCATAAACAGTGCCCAAAAATTGCACACAAATCTGTCACAAATTCACCTCTTCACAAGAGGAATGATTCTCCATTTAACATCAGCAGCTGATAACACAGCACTAACATCAAACACAGCCAGTTCACAGATGAAAGTACTGCAAACAGCAGAGCAGTACTGACATCTTGCAAGAGAACCAGAAATTTAGGTCAGCTCATTGCTGTGCTGCTCAACAGAGGAACATGAGACAACGTGATGTGCAGGGTAAGATGCTGGTCACTTGGGCTCACTGTTTCCTACAGCAAGAGAAAAACTGCAGCCCACTTTCAGTGCAACTTCTGCAAACTTCCTGCAACTGGACGAGCCTGCCAGGTGGAGACTGGGTCATTCCACTCAGGAAACAGAATCTCCCTTTCTGGTAACATCCACAGGATTCACAGTGCAACAGCCTCCAAAGCTGTTTTCTACGTTAATTTTGCACAGGGCCATGTAGGGCACCTCACAATCACATCTTTAAGGAGTAATTAATTCCTCAAATGAAAAGAAAACACACATTCCATCCTCCCTTTATCAGGGATGTGTGAATTTCACCCCCACACAACTTCAGAAGTCTAGATTGGGAGGATTTTAAACAGATGCCATTAAATATTGATGTTGTATTTCATTTTTTGCATGACTATTTATTTGAAGAGAATTAATTAGTACATTGAAAAAACTCTTTTAAAATGTTTACTGTCAGACATACACACTTTTTATAACATCCAGGGAACACTGCAATACCTAAAATAAATGGTACTATCAGCTGCTATATTGCTTTTCAATATCAGAAGATACAATAAAATAGATATCAGAAGACACAATAAAATAGATATCCTCCATCTGACTTCTAGGCTTGTCTGAGAACTTTCATAACAAATGTGGGCACAAGAGAAATTGCCATGTTTTACCCCAGACCAGTAAAGTCATGCAGGTTAAAGATTTCCACATCATTGAGTGTCTTGTGCTCCATCTTTCCAATCTTTCCTGTCTTTAATTCACGTCATATAATTTGCAAGACTGGGACAATCAGTGCCTGGATTGCACAGTGCCTACCCAGCACAAGGGGGTGGAATCTCCAGCAAAAAATGCTGCCAACACACCCAAGCTCGTGAAACAAATAAATATTTAAATGAAAAAAAAATTAAATAAAAAAAATTAAAAGAAAAGACCTCTGGAACAGTACAATACTTTAAGCACTGCCCTTAGTAAATAAAAGCAGAAACCCAAACATTACAAGGACTGACATCCTAAAAATGACACTGATGCACTCCTCAATAATCTTGCTAGATGGATTTCCAAATAATTTATTACTGAAATGAGATGGTACTAGCCATTTACTACAAAGTAAATGCGGAAGACAGTAAATAGCAAGTTGTTATTTTTATGGAAAAAACACCTAGCTTTGGATATTACAGCTCATCAGAGCAAATGCAAACTCATCACTTAAAGAAATTTTGTAAATTTTCAAATATCTTGCTGTTTTATTACGTTGCCAAGTCACTATCATCAAGTCTCTCTCCAGTGCTCTCCCAGAATAAGTTCTTTGCTGTTCCTAGGAGACTTGGTGTTTTCAGCTGACCTACAGGACCCTTGCTAAATATGACACTTGTGACATGGCCCTCAAGTCTGTGAGAGGTTATCACACTGCACTTTAGGCAACATCTTTGCAAACAAATGTTGCAAATTCTAAAGTACACCGTGATAAGATAAATCTTATGAGTAATGCAAGAAGGGCAAAACAAACTGGTTTTGAGAATAAATAATCTGCTCACAGGAAGTAAGAGACATGGGGGCGACATGGGAAAATAATGAGATATTTATAAAAAGAACCTGCCCTGCTGCAGCACATTAGAAAAGTAAATGTTCTCTTTAGCAGAGGTCAAAACTAAGGTGTAAGGCATCTGCACAACAATAGGTCAGCCTTCCTCTTCCTCCCCTTTCCCTCTTCCTCATATCTACACTTTGCTTACTTCAGATTTCATCCATTATAAGGCTCCAGCTCTGCCTGTTGGATTAAAGAGCACTCAAACACATAAGAAATGCTTTTGTTTGAAGAACAAACAGGAACCTCCTGTCCAATCTTTGACCTCAATGGGTCTGAGCTACTGATCTTCACACAGCAACTGGAGCTTCTGGGCTCAGTTCCCTGAACGTCCCATGACTCCCCAACTATTTTATAACACAGGGATAGACCAGTTGCTTGATGAGCAGTTGAATCATCTAAGAAATATGAAAGAGGATATTGACTTGAATCTAAGGGATGCTTTATCTGCCAAGCAGGGAAAGCAAGTTTGGCCTCTGAATCAGACTGATTCAGAGAGGAAGAGGAAAACAAATGTGCATTTACCTACCTACAAAGGAGGCAGGGAAAGAAAGAAAATTTCTCAAAAATTGACAAGAACATCCCCTGTCACAGTAAGGACAGTGAGGTCACTCAGTGCTCTACAGTTGTTCCAACGACAATACCTTCCACTAAAAATAGTTTTTGGAAGCTACAACTCTGGTCCAAAGGTTGAGACAAAACTGCTCCCAGCCAAGGAAGGGAAAACAAAGAGTTTGTTTTTCACAAACCCTGAAGTTCAAATCCATCTCCCCAAATTTTTGGCTGCTAATTTATGGCCCAAACAGGCGGGCCAAGAACCACAAGGACCAGTGAAGTTTATGTTATGGGAGAAGACTTGGGCACAGCATCTCTGAAGCCAGAGGCTCGAGATGACAGCACCTGCCAATTTCCACCAGGGACATTCAGAATGCACAGACTTAACAAAGAGCCACCCTAAAACATTCCAGCTTTCATGAAGTCCTCGGGCCTTATGGATATACTTGTAAAGGATTCCAACATTCTGGAAAAATAAAATTACTGCTTACCTGGCTTGGTCTGCAGAGTGAGATGGACCAAGACCAAAGCGACTGAGAACTAAAAGCAAGACAGAACACCTGTCATGTGGGCTCCTCACTTTTATTTTTTGAGTACTTCTGTACATGAATGATGTTCATAATGACCAGTAAGCACATCTAACAAGATGTGCCTACTGACAGTTTGTAGTTACTTCTTGCTTATGAGCACTCATTATAGAAACTAAAGCTCAGCGATCATGTTTCGTTCCTCCTCCAAGTTAAAGAAAATTCCAAATCAAGCTGAATGCAACCATGACATTTTTATCCTTACAAAATTCACACAGATTATGGTCTCTGCAAATGCACACAAACACAATCTTAACATTTTGTAAAATAAAGACATAATGCAATATGCATAAGATCCCACATTTCCTCTGTAGTGATTGTTTTTTTAAAAATTATGTATTTCCTGGCTTTTAAGATGCCTAATTCTACTCATTTGGTATTTGAGACCATACCTATTTTTGGAACAGCTATGGAACACATACACAAAGGAGAGAAAACAAGTTCTAAATGCAGTGCCATGAACAGAGCTGTATAGTTCATGCATCTTTTCTTTCTTAAGAGAATCTAAGCATTAAGCATTGCACAACACAAAGAAAATGTATTATGGACCCTTTTTAAGGGTGATCTGTGCCTGTGGCTTTTTTTCTGTTACTTTTGGGTTTGTCTTCTGATTATTTTCAAAATTCTCCTATCCACAAAAGCCTTTTGAAGTGCATTAGGGCTTACACACTAGTCCCAGACTGTTTAATTTAGCCCTAATACCTTGAGGAAGCTTCAGGATGGATTGTTGCTGTTCCGATTAAAGAATCAATCCCACCCCCCGCCAGGAAGGTTGGATGGATGCCTTGCCCCCCCTTGCTGCTCTACTGACCAGCAACTCCCAAACACCATGTGTGTCCATCTATCACAAATGAAAACCCCAAACACTTCATTCTTACATTCTAACTGTAAAAAGGGGGTCTGAATGTCCATTATTTTGACATTTTTCACTTGTTCAACTCTCCTGGTGTGGATTCTGGCTTTTGATTCCTCTGTCACTATTCCACCTCTTTTTGTTCCCAGAGATTAACCCACAAGCAAACCACAGAAGACTACACCAAGCCAACAGCAGATGCAGGTCAACACAAATGTCTATAACTGTGTGCAGGAAACCCATAAACATCATGTAAAATGTCTTCTGACCTCTCTGTGAATGGAGCACACCATCCTGCCATGCTGTTCCCAACCATCGAGTACTTCAACTCAACTGCTAACAGCCAAGTGAAATATTTATATTTGTATTGTTTAGCTCAGCAAAGGTTTTTGTTAGTGGAACAATTCAACACACTCCCTCAACCATTAAATGTTGGCACTGTGATACCTTTCTGCTCAAGACTAAGTATTTTCCAAGAGTGATAACTATGCAGAGACCCAGTCTCCAACGATGCCTAAATTAGGTGCATGTGTTTCACAACAGAACATTTTCTCACAAAAATTGTGGTTTTCCAACAATTACAGCTTTCCTATTTCAGGATCATTTCATGTCAATCATACTGAACATCTGGAAAAGGAGCTTTCAGCAATTTTGAACATAATACAGGTAATAAGGATGAGGCAGGCAAGAATCAGAATAGGAACCACAATGCAAAAATAAAACCAGCCCACGGTTATCTGCAGGAAGAGGTGGTGGGGAGATGCTCACACACACCAGGAATGGATACAAGCTCCTACCCCCTTCCAGGGTGGTCTCCTGGGCTACTCCAATGCATCTCAGAAGGACACATGCAGCCACACAGCCAGAGACACTTGATTTTATCTTTAAATAGAGCTGGAACCTAGCTACCCCCCCCTTCCAAAAATAAGGCTGTAAATCCCCAGAGCACTGATTTATACCGGCACCAAGTCACACATGTCATGTGAGATGCATTCTCACTACCTAAAGGGTCGGCTGGTGCAGTTTTGGGTAAAGTATGGAACCATAATCTGTGGTGGGTGTCTTGATTCTGGTGGTCAGACTGGCAGTGCTTTGGGAGGATGGAGCCTCAGATCAACTGATGATGGTGTCCTTGAGCAAAGCAATCCCTAACCAATATTTCCATCACTGAAACATTGGCTTAGGAGTTGTTTTGCACACCAAAAACTGAAGTAAGCTGTGCAGTTTTTCAGTTTTTGCATGATAACTTACAAACACATGCCAGAAGCATCCTGTGCGAAACCCAGATGTTTCACAGCTCCCAAGACTTGTAAGGAAATAAAGGCTCTTGACCAGCATATAGAAACCTTTCCTCTCACCCTTTATTTTTAGGCTTTTCCAGTGACTACATATGAGCAAAAGGATCTCAGACTGTTATACTGGGGAGAGAGAGCCAGGATGGGAGAAAAAATATTTATGTAGTGCTCTATTGCAGCTCTCCTTGCTCATCCACTGCCAGTTTTTCTTTTACTACAGCTAAACCTGAGTTACACACTCTTAATGAATGCCACTCCTGTAAGACCCACATTTGACAGATCAACAGCCCTCAAGAGGGCAAGAAATATTTCTCTTCCCCATTTAACTTTTGTTTGAGAAAACACACCTCCATTCACTCCCTGCTCCATGCCAATATTTTTTTTTCTTTTTGTAAATACAAGATAAAAGTGCTAAAGCATTTCTCTCTGCCTAAGAGAGTATAATGCAAAGTGAAAAATATTACCTAAACACGTTTTGAACTTATTTGCTAAAAAATTCCTTCAGGCTTTCTGCACAGATTGAATGAATGAAAAACAGCAATGCACACAATTCTGGATAAAGCTTTTATTTGAGGATGTTGTCAAATATTCTTCCACAGGGAGTAAAGATGCAAAGTGCAACCACAGAAATCAATGTATATACATTCTAACCAGTATGTCAACTCCACTTAAACATGACATGGAAAAAGCCACATAAAATAGCAATACTACAAAGCCAAAAGAGGACTGCCAGGTCTCTGCACTACTTTTCTGCTTTACGTATCTAATCTTCATCCTGTGCTCCATACTTATTCCTTCCCATTGTGCACCCACTATACTTTCTCCTGATCCCATCAAACTCTTGACTTGCTGCTCCTAATGCACTAATCCCATTGCACATCCAGTCTGACAGCAAGTCACAATCCCACCCGTCCTGCCCAGAGCCCAGCCCTGCTCTCTCTATGTGCTTTTATCCAAGCTGTTTCCTTGTTACTGACTGGTTCCTTGTTTTCTTTGTTTAAAATAATTTTCTCCTCCTGAGCTCATTTCTGCTGCTGCCTTCGCCCTACTAGTCCTTCTTCATTCACTGTCAGAACTGCCAATTTGAATTATCTCTCCTCAAATGACCCTCTCCATCATTCCTGGCACTTCCCTCACAGGAAGCAGACCCAACTGTCTGTAACTAGATCCTGCTATGATCTCTAGTTCTCCTTCTCCACATTCAGTCTCTTGAATCAGGTGGTTTCCTCTCCAACCACACACCTCACTCACCCTGAGGTGAGCGTAACAAGAACCAGCCCATGACAACAGAAGAACCAGTTTGCTGCTGTTAACAAAGAATAAAAGTGATCAGAGGGATCTTTACCTTGACTTGGTGCAGCCATGCTTTCCATCCCCTCTCCCCCCACTCACTGACCCACACTGCTCTTCCGTAACTCAGCCCAGATCCCACTCATCCAGAACTCTTCTCCAGCCAGTTTCTCCCTCTGTGCCACTGGGTGCCAACAAAGGAGCCTGAGAGCAGAGGAGGCTGCCCAGCTCCACCCTGGCCTTGAGCAGCCATGGCATGGGAAGTCTGGCTGCTCTCCTGCAAGGACCAGACTGAGCCATCTTCAATTATTCTGTGGTGATCTCATTTTGCCCCATGAAAATCCCTCCAAGGCCAAAACGTAGCCAGCACCCAGGAAGATTTGGTCAATAACACCTTCACTGAGAAGAGGCAGAGTGGTATTTTTCCAAGGACTTACAGGTTTGCCTAATTGAGGAATATTTTCTCAACAGCAGCAGGCACATCCCTGTTCAACAGCTTCTGTCTGCCAAATTTCAAAACCTTGCTCCAATGAATGGGAGCACCACAGCTTTCCAAAACCAAAGAGGCACCGTGTTCAGCATGTGCAATGCACTGGCCCTGGTAACAACTTAATGATCCTGACTGCTCTGAAATACAAAAAGCAAGAAGCAAGCACAGAAAGAGGAAAGCAGCCTGAGCACCCTAACACGGAAAAAAAAATTAGGCAGCAGAAAATAGATGTTTTGAACAAAAAATGTTAAATACATTCTCAATATAAGAAGGGCTGCCAGCTCAGTCTAGAATAGAGTCTGAGACAGAGAAAGCTGTCCAAGGTGCCAAATAAGCAATTTCTTGGTGTTAATTGAAACAAATTCTCAAGGAGTGCAGCTAGGAATAAGGAATATGCTCAGAATCCTTGCAAGATGATCCTTCTCCTGTCACATAGGTAGCACTCCTTTATCTGCACATCCACAGACTCAGAGCAATGAAATTAATTTTTTTCAACTATAAAATGAATAATTTATGAGAGAAATTGTACCTGCTATTCCTAGAGGAATAAATCTAAACAGTACAAACTACTCTTCCCCTTCAGGGAATGAATGGTACTGGCAGCACTTACACCAGCCCCACTGCAAGGGCAGAACTCAAGGCTTTGCTTTATAAAAACACTTTGGCTACCAAATAGAAGCACTTGAAAAAAACACTGAATAAGAGATGGCCAAGCAACACATTTAATGGAAGAAATCTGTATTATTTCAGCTACAAGAAGAAGAATCCACTCTGGGATTTCCTCAGGATTAAAGACTATCTGGGTGACTTGGCAGCCCACTGGGGACCATCCTTCTAAACCAGACATTAATTCCCAAGTGACTCCTTTTCAAGATTTATTGCTTTACAGGGTTTCTGAGGGCATCTGGGGGACTGCTGTTGTTCTTTTGATTGCTTTGCCAATTAGGTTGACTCTTCCTCAAATAAATTAAGGACAACACTGCAACAGAACTGTTTCTTTGCATGGTTTACAACATCATCTGCTTCAGTGATCAGCAATGAACACCAGGCAAACAATATTTCATTCTTGAACTTTATTTACAGAAGAGTTAATCTAGAAGCCCTTCTACAGTTTTGGAGTTTTTTTACATTTTTACATGAAAAAGAAACATTTTATTTAATTATGCCAACAAGCCATTCCTAATAAACTGAGCCAAAATAAATTATTGACCAGATTAATAAGGTTGTCTTCAGACAACATGGAAACAGAGTGATCATATTAAATTCCAAGGAGGTTCAAACCATCCCACCACACCTGCTTGACAAGAAACACTAAAAACAAACACACAACATACATATACACTACTTTTTCACTGTTTTGTATTTTAGAGCCAAAACCATTGACTGGAAAGAATAGAAAAGACTGTGATAGGCCAAGAGACAACGGTGTTTTACCAATTTAACCAGCTTACTGTTTTCAGAAAAAAAAAATAAATAAAAAAGCAGAGTTTCTATGGGTAAAAGGAAGAAGAAAAGTTTCATCTGAAGCACACAATTATACTGAAGGGGGAAGTTATTTTAAAATATTTACATGAACACTAAGGAAACTCAACAAACCATTGGATTTTGACAGTTGGACTGGATTCAATGTATAACCAATCTCAGCAGCCGTATTTCAAACAGGATGAAAGTGAATTTCCAAAAATTCATTAGCAGGTTACCTGTCCAGCAATCAAAGGCAATAATGTAAAGCAGGTTATTAAGTTACAGTGTCACAGTGCAACAGTGGCTCCTACTCTTTATGTGGAACTCAGCTTTTGAAATTCTGCTTTAAAAGAGTGTTTTACAGCTTTTGAAATTCTGCTGTAAAAGACTGTTTCACAACATGAGTAACACTAATGAGCTGCAAAGAGTCCAGAAAAACATCGGCTCGTGTTTGACTGCCTTCCCCATATGGTTCAAGGAAGCGGGGGATCTTGAGCAGCCACAATAAGGCTGGGAGGGAAAACACTGAATTCTGCAAGTCTTGACTCACGCTGAAAGACCGTAAATCCCCATTCTTTAATGAATAGGTAGGAAATACGAGAATAGGTGGCTTGACGATATTATAGAAATCATCTTTCTTAAAGCAAATCAGAACTGTAAACGAAATTACTCAGACATTCAAACATTAAAGTCCCAGCAGCTCTTCAAGTACCAAGAGGGAATATTTCTACTCCTGGTGCTTGCAGGTACCAAGGACCTCTCACATAACCCCACTCTCCTCCCAACCACATCCTGAGAGCAGCAGGGCAGCCCCCACACAACACAGCATCCTAAGGTTTAAAAAAATTATCTTTTTAAGCTCACGGAAAGGACTCAGATGGCACTAACTTCACAATGCATGTGCACAGAGGCTGCAGCAGCAGCCCCGAATCCCACCCCGAGCTGGGCATGCACACAAAGGTGTGAGCTGCAGGACGCAGATACTCTGCAATGACTCAGCTCCTATAAACTATTTCTCACTCACTAATATGCATGAGTGGGCTGACCACTTAAAACACCCACTGAGAAATAAGGGGTATTAATGTCAGACAATTTTGCTACCTCAAAACTATCCAAATAACTATGCAGAATACTAAATACTACTTAAAGAATAAAAAGTGTGTTTTGCTTTGAAGTGCCCATCTCCAGCGCTCAGTGCACAACTTTTACTAAGAGCTTTAGAATAACCAAGCAAAAGTTATAAACATGATGCATTCATTACTGACTTCAGCCTTTCATTGTATTTGCTCTTAGTATATTTTTGAGGGTGAAATTCCAGACTCCTTGAAATATATAACAGTTTTCACATGTTACTAAACAGGAACCAAGTTTCTGTGAAACAGACACACACACAAAAAAAAAAAAAAATCAGGGATACCCAGCTCTGCTTCTGGGAGTTGCCCAAATGGCATCAAGTAAGTTTCACAGCAAATTTAGAATAAAATACACGTTTCAGAAAAGCATTTGCCATCACCACAGGCGAGGATTGTCTAAGCTGCCAACAATTCACCCACCCACCTGTGAAGGTTAGGCCCATAATGGAAACTCTCAGCTCATCAGAGTTAACCCATGACTTATCATGCAAGACTAATTACTTGTGTCCTTTTCCCATCAGACACTATCTCCTTTTCTTTTAAGTCTTGGAAAACAACATTTAACACCCAACCCCAAAGAGCTTGGAGGGTGAGGGCTGTAGGAGGTGTGAGAACGGGATGGGTGGGATGACACACAATTTCTATTGTCTGCAATCAGCTACGGTGCTGCATACAGTCAAACTGGATGTCGGCTCAAGGATCAATACATCAAACCTAGATCCAGCTCTGCAGATGCTCTTACAAGCAGAAGGAAACAGGGTTTTCACTTGAAATCACATTTGACTACTGTGTCCATTATGCACACTGTGCGATGCCACCAAGGTCAAAATCACCCAGGTACTCCAGATGGTTTCCAAATGTGAGTCACCACCACATGCAACACCCATACATTGCAAATACTATGGAAGAACAATGCTGCATTCAAGCAAATTGCAGAAATGCAAGATTACAGCTGTTTAAACACAAATTCTGCTGATGAAATAGAGGCCGAGTACTGAAAGAGGAAACGATTTAGCAGTTACAAATAGCAAGGGGGCCTTCAAGTTCTCAGAGTTGCACCTATGTGGAATGAACTTTAAAAGGCAAAAAAGCCCCATATCCACAAACCATGTGTTTTCACAGTAAAGCATACTGGAACACCCTATAAACAAAAGGTGTGGTCTCCAAAGTATTGCTTCCTTCAGGAGTTGGCCGACAGAGCCCCTTGCATCCGGGCAGCAAATTAAGACCCGTGAAATACTGAATATCCACCTTCTCACAGGCTGAAAGGACAGTGGCAGCTGTTAGCAGCCACCCAGCTTTCACAAAGGTCAAGGAAAAACTTGATTAAATCACCTCCCTTCCCACATTTTTTTCTTTTACATTTGCACTGAATGTGTTAAAAAACCCCAGAGCAAAAACCCCTCGGTGTCTACGTCTCTGAAACACTCATAACAAAAAGATAAAACTTTCCACCTTCAATCACTTGGCCAGCTGCACCTGACGTGCTGTGACAGCGTTCTGAAAAGGCAGAATTTTTCGTGGACCACCTAACCACAAATTTACACCCAACTCCCCCAAACTACGTCCTGTACCACATGTCACAACCAAGAAAGTTCATTCCATTCAGTATACCAGCCATGCAGCCACAGCCTTTTCTACCCTGAAGACAAGCAGTGAAGTGCTGAGGTCGGTTTCAGCTCAGTTTGCAATCCCACTTGTTTCAAGGGCTTCATACCACACAAAAGGACACTGGTGGGAAGTGTGGCACACACTTATGATTTTAGCCACTAAAGTACCCTTCAGAAGAGCTGTGGGTGCCATGCTCCATGTTCTTTCCCATTAGCCAAGAGAGGAAAAAGGTGAAGGAGATCCAAGTGTACTTTTACAGCCCATTGCCCCCATGGTGTAGCACTGAAGGTACAAGTCAGGTCTGTGCACCCCTACATAACCTTTACTTATCACTTCCACTTGTTAAGTATTTAGAAAACACTGCCAGTTTCAAGAATCAGATGTGAAATAAATATGTACTACAGCCTCCTACCTGTCAGCCCTTAATGCACACTTGAACTCGGGTGAAAAACAAAACGTTTTGGTGCTGTGCCTGAACTCTGTTCTTAACCCGCTGCCTCCTCCTCAGCACCTGAATGTTTGGAGTGCAACAGGCAGAAAGAATTCTGCAGGGTTTGGGGGGACAGGAGCTGCAAACAGGGTTACAGGAGACCTCCAGGGTTTGTTCACCTGATTGCTGGGAGGCCCCAGACGATCCCATTATCCCCAGCATTCTGCCTCATACAGGATATAAATGCTGCATTAGGACATTGAATAATTCTGCTGGTTATGGGTCCATTTACACTCACAGGGACATTGTCGAGACGTTAATCCAAGTCCAGAATCAAGTGAAATGTCAGTAAGAACTTTGCAATAGGATTTGCAACCCAAAGGCACAGCACACAACTCACATCACAGCACAAGGCTAAAAGCCTGCTTTGGGAATAACTCCCATGTTGCCAAAGGGATTTTATTGCTTCTGAAGTATGAGGCTTTCTGCAACCAGCCTTTTTCTCCCCCAAGGAATGAACAGAAATTCTACATAACTCCAAGCACATTAACATTCTGAGCTCTAAAAAGCAAGCTCGATTTTACTTCTTTGCTATATTTAAAGGGGTGAATCATGAACATGCATGCAGCCTGGTAGATCACAGATACAGGGTGAAAGCCAACCTTGATCAAAGTTTGCTGGTTTTTCTAGCAAATTTCTGAACTACAGTTAAAAACACTTGCTTTTGCTTCAACTTTCAGCCCTTCAAAACCACATATGACTCACATGTAGAACGGGCATTTGCTGCTTACCACACCTGCTCCTGAAAACTCATTAAGGGAAAAAAAAAAAAAAAAAGGAGACAACTAAGTTCTAAGGTAAATGGAAATTTAATTTTGTTTTAAAAATAAATGCCATGATCAACGAAAGAAAGTGGCATATATTAAATACAGGTTGTTTGTGTGGTTTCCTTTCCAGTGAAAGGGAGAACACAGAGTGAGAAATCAGTTTTGGCCCAAGTACCCAGAGCACTGGAAACCACCGTGTTTTCAGAGCTCTGCCCAAAGTAAAAAGGAACAACTCCTGCCAAATTTGTATCTAGAATCATTTACTCTCTTGATCCAACCCTTTTCCTCAGTAACCTGCTACATTTCTCAGAGCGCTACATTGAGGAGACGAAAAAACGATACTTTGATGCTGCTGAAGACAGTTTCAGAAACAAAATTTTCTGATAAAAAAGTTATAAAAGCAATTTGTAACTGTTGCAAAAAACATAGATAGCTGCATACCCGCACACACCCCTACAAATACTTCATAAACCAAGAACTATTTATAGTCACTACTCCCTACTACCATTCTGGCTCAGGAACACCTCAGTATTGCTCGCATTTTTAGGACTGAAAAAAAAAAAAAAGTTAATTTTGAGAATTCAGAATTTATTTTCCAGTGTCAAATTTGTCAAAATGTACTGCCTCTTACTTTAATTCCACACTAACTATTCAGTCTCCTCCCAAAGCATCCAAGATGCAGAAAAAGGAGGCAACTGCAGGCTCTCCCAGAAACATTCCCATGCAGCAGAGCTCTTTATATACTGATGAATCAATATAGCATCACTATATTATTTCACCAGCATTTATCACCTTTCTTATGCCATATAAAAACACACCAAAATAACCTCTCCCAGACAGCAGTCGCTCCCTTATTTACTGCATAACTCTAACCAGATCTAGCTAAACCATGACTCCAATGTCACAGCAAAAGGGGATGCTGAACTGCCTGCCAGAGCGGGCCAGTAATGCACCCAGAAAGGACAGCAATTAGCACATCTAAAATAACCATTTCTACAAGAGGCAGCTCAAAAGCTCAGATATATTTTCATCTCAACTCGCACCGGTTACCAGCCACAAACACATGACTAGAGGAGAGAATCCTGCAGTGCTTTACAATCCAGATGACCCTCTGCCACTTATTCTTGACTTCTTCATCCAAAACACCGTTTCCATCTCCCCTGTCCTCCCGAGCACAGATTTCTCCCAAGATGTGTCATGTCCCACCACTCAGGGAAGGGCCGCTCCACAGGCTCCTGCCCGCGGGTAGCAGCCCTCCCAGAGCCAGCAGGTTTGCTCCATGCTCCACCATCAAACATGGCTGCACCGTGTCCTCTTTGTGACTGAATGTGTGGAACAGCTCTTCTGCCTTCTCACACTTCTTTTATCTCCCTTCCCTTATGTCTTCCCATTAGCGAGGGCCCATTTCACATCGCTATTGCCCACTTCTCATTCCTTTTAACAGTCCGATATTTTCCATTAACGTTGCCCTGCAAACCAAAAGCTTTTATACTTTCCAGATTCTCCTCAAAAGCATCAAGGAGCTTTATACGTTGAAACCCTCTGCACCATTAAAACCTGCTTTATTTACACACAATACAAAACTCTCCTCGTAAAAATCTCCGTCCTTCAGATCCAGCGTGAAGAGAAGCTCCTTAACAGCAGCGACGGGAAATTTTATCATCTGGCTTTTCTTCCCTGCAGCTCCCTCTCCTGAAACCGGACCCCCTGTCCACAGATCCACCTCGGAGCCTCCCGCAGCAGCCACACACAAAACCCACCCCACGCTCCGCTGCGAGCCTCCCTCCGCTCCCCAGTCGCCGCCGCTTTTTTTTTTTTTTTTTTTTTTTTGTGCTATGGAGCTTTTTTATTTAAATTTAATTCCTTCAGCAAAATTAAATCAAACTCCTGAACCTCCGCTGGGATTTCCCCGCAGAGGCTGCACATGAAACTTTGCGGAGCTGGGGAGGACCCCCGGGCTGAGCTGCGCCGCGGTGCCGGCACGGAGCGGAGCCGGCTCCCCACACGGGCCCCGGGCACGGACCGTTATGCCCCGGTGCGGCTCCCGCAGCCCCGCTCCCCCCGCGCCCACACTCACCCACAGCTCCGTGCCCCAGCTCATGGCTCCGCCGGCGCTGAGGGGGCGGGCGGGCGGCGCTGGGGGTGTCGCTGTCCCCTGGCTGTGTCTGCTCGCCCTCGGGAGGGCCGTGCCCGGCGGTACGAGCGGAGCGGGCGGGACGGGCGCTGCTCACCGCCGCTCCCGCCTCATCGCGCCGCAAAATGGCCCGGGCGGCGCGGGGCGGGGGGGGGCGACTGACAGCTCCGGGCTGCGCAGGCGCGGAGCCGCCGCGGCTGGGGCGGGGGGGGGCGGCCCCGCCGGCCGAGCGCAGGCGCGGCCCGGGGCGCGAGGGGAGCGCGAGGCGGCCAGCGGGGAGCGGCGCCGCGGGGAGATGGGGATCGGGGGGAGAAACAGGTCAATGGGGAAAAGGGGGATCAGTGGGGGAGAAGGAGGTCAATGGGGAAAAGGGGGATCAGTGGGGGAGAAGGAGGTCAATGGGGAAAAGGGAGATCAGTGGGGGAGAAGGAGGTCAATGGGGAAAAGGGGGATCAGTGGGGGAGAAGGAGGTCAATGGGGAAAAGGGGGATCAGTGGGGGAGAAGGAGGTCAATGGGGAAAAGGGGGATCAGTGGGGGAGAAGGAGGTCAATAGGGAAGAGGGGGATCAGTGGGGGAGAAGGAGGTCAATAGGGAAGAGGGGGATCAGTGGGGGAGAAGGAGGTCAATGGGGAAAGGGGGATCAGTGGGGGAGAAGGAGGTCAATGGGGAAAGGGGGATCAGTGGGGGAGAAGGAGGTCAATAGGGAAGAGGGGGATCAGTGGGGGAGAAGGAGGTCAATAGGGAAGAGGGGGATCAGTGGGGGAGAAGGAGGTCAATGGGGAAAGGGGGATCAGTGGGGGAGAAGGAGGTCAATGGGGAAAAGGGGGATCAGTGGGGGAGAAGGAGGTCAATAGGGAAGAGGGGGATCAGTGGGGGAGAAGGAGGTCAATAGGGAAGAGGGGGATCAGTGGGGGAGAAGGAGGTCAATGGGGAAAGGGGGATCAGTGGGGGAGAAGGAGGTCAATGGGGAAAGGGGGATCAGTGGAGGAGAAACAGGTCAATAGGGAAAAGGGGGATCAGTGAGGGAGAAACAGGTCAATGGGGAAAGGGGGATCAGTGGGGGAGAAACAGGTCAATAGGGAAGAGGGGGATCAGTGGGGGAGAAGGAGGTCAATGGGGAAAGGGGGATCAGTGGGGGAGAAGGAGGTCAATCGGGAAAAGGGGGATCAGTGAGGGAGAAGGAGGTCAATGAGGAAAAGGGGATCAGTGAGGGAGAAGAAGGTCAGTGGGAAACAGGGATCAGAGCGGCGGTCAGTGAGGAACGATGGCAATGCGGGAGAGGGGATCGCTGGCGAGCGGGGAATCGACGGGGAACGGGGTCAATGGGGAAGCGGGGATCAATGAGGAACGTGGGTCTGTGGGGAATGGGCATCAGGGGAGGAGCAGAGGTTAATGGGGAATGGGTGTCACTGGGGAATGTTCATCAATGGAGGAGCAGAGGTTAATGGGGAGTGGGTATCAGTGGAGGAGCGGGGGGTCAGTTGAAAGAGGGGGTCGCTAAGGAATGGGGGAGGAGGCTTTCCCCATCCTGGTCACAGAATCATCAGCACTGGCACAGGTTGCCCAGAGAAATGGTGGATGCTTCATCCCCTGGAAACATTCAAGGCCAGGTTGGACAAGGCCCTGAGCAATTTGGTGTGGTTGAAGAGGTCCCTTCTCATTGCAGGGGGTTGGACTGGATGACCTTTAGAGGTTCCTTCCAACCCTAACTATGATGCTGTGCTTTCTAAAACTTACACAAGTTTTAGACATCCCTTTGCTGGATACACGCCAGGACCTCAATGTCTTTTTTTCAAGTGTGAGGGACTCAGAACTGAATGCAGTATTTTAGATGCCTCACCTGTGCTGAGTACAGAGGTGGTGATCCCAGCCCCATCCACCCTCAGGTGCCCTTCCCTGCCTCTTACAAACCCTCTCCCCGAGCCAGGTGAGGCCGGTTTTGAAGCAAATGTTCCTGTTTTGATCATTTGTAAAGGAGGAGAGGGTCCTAGAAATGAAGAGAACCCACAGCCTTGTAACTTAGAACCCTTTAAGCTGTGTCATGTGTGGTTTGGGTTGGACATTGGGAGGAATTTCTTCATAGAAAAGGTGATTAAATATTGTCATGGGCTGCCCAGGGAGGTGGTGGAGTCACCACCCCTGGAGGTGTTCAAGACAAAACTGGACGTGGCACTCAATGCCATGGTCTGGCTGACAGGGTGGGGATTGGTCACAGATTGGACTCATTGACCTCAGAGGTATTTTCCAAGTGAATTAATTCTGTTAACTCACTGCAAGGGCTGACTTCTAACTCAGCTAAGCAGTATATACATCCCTCACCCCCAAAATAACCCAAATCCAAGAATATTAAATCCACCATCTGTCACCAAAATGCTCAACAAGCAAGCAGGAAAATAACCAAATTGTCTGCCTTTGCATAAATGTGGGTTATTGTAGCAATTACACAGGCTTTGCAGAAAATGGCTCATTTTCTTGCCAGAAAAATATTTATTTTGTGATCCTCTTCCTCTGTGTCATTTATTTGAGCTGTGTCACTTAATCTCATTTTGCATTTCTGTTTTTCAGCTACAACAAATGTAAAAAGAGCTTTAGACTGATATATTTATTGCTGTATCTATTCATGAGAGATTTTCTTGGGTGGAATAAAAAAGGCAAGCATATTAATTCACCTGAGGTAAAAAGCTTCTGCTCATAAAGGGTGGGGATGCTTTTGATGTGAGAAGATAAAAATTGACCAGCTGCTACAACAACCATTATCTCCTCTAGATTAATGCACTTCTTCCACTGGTGTTTGGCTGTTACCCTGCATGAGGAAGAAAAACACATTAAGCAATTCCAACATTTTGAACAACAACGAAGACAAATGTTATGTTAATAACTGAATTACATTTATTTTTATCCAAGTCCCATTGATTTGAACATGAGAGGAGAGTGCTGCTCCTCACACAGCTGTCTTTGAAGGGAGACACAACAGGCAGTGCTTTTGTTCATCATTAAAAGTTATTACTTTAAAGGGCTGACTTCATAACAACTCAGAGACACCCTGTTCAGCTCATTTTAGAATAGTTCTTCCTTCTACTGCCAACATATTTGAATATCCAAGCCTGCTCTGCTGCCTGAAGCACAACCACAAGTCTTCCAAGGGCCTGTACTTCCACAGGCTCCCAGACCACCATCTTTAGCCCTACATCCACCCAGGACACATTGCAAAACCAGAGAGCACAGTTGCATCACGACTTTTTGAGAGCTTAACCCATAAATACTGTCAGAAATAGAATGTACAGAAACAGAAAGCAGCACTGGTATCATCTGAGCTAAGTTTGTGTGGAATTTCCTTTTGCACAAAGAGCTGGGAGGGGAACAGGGCAAACCTGTTACACCAGCATGGGCAGGGAAACCTGTCCACAGCCAGAGATAGAAATGCTCCACCAGTTCCAGGGAGATAAAGGCCAGAAATACTAGTTTTGTATTATGATGGTACATTAGAATAAACCAGGCCGAGAAACTATTACAAGTTATCAAAATTGCTGTGGACAGAGGCTAAAGAAAAAAAAAACAAAAAAAAAACAAAAAACCAACACCCCCACCCCAAAAAAAAAAAAAAAAAAAAAAAATCTAGATGTGTCAAGAACAGGATTTTCTCCTATTTTTGACTGCCTTTATTGTTTAGCCTGAGACTCTCCAAGGCAGGGACTGCCACATCCATTATTACTTTCAGTTGTGCAGTGCCCAAAACAATAGGGCCCGCAGCTTGGCCAATCCCTAATTACTAATGTAATTAGCAATGACAGGAGCATTAAGAGCCCTTTATGCCAAAGTTGATGCTGGAAAGCTCTGTAGGTTCCAGTCTCAAAAAAAAAGCCTCAAAATTACACTTAGAAGTTATATTATCTAGCACTTCTCCACTCAACACAATCCATATCTGAGCAGCAGAAGCTGGGTAGGAATTTTCCCTCAGCCAGGCTGAGAACAAGACCACGCAGATCTGTTACCCAGATATGGGCCTATTCCTGTAAATTCTCTGTTTATCTCCCCTGTTGTTATGATTCAGAACACTCCCAGATTCAGCTCCAAATCCCAATTAGAAGCAATTCCATTTTTAGAAAGCCAAGACTTTGCTTAAGAAACCCCAATCCCCCCTGAAAACAGCCAGATTCACTGCTAAGTGACAGAGAAACCATATGAAGTAGATAAAATAAATCCCTAAACTACAGTTCAATCTAAACCTTTTTACTCCGTGTTTGTTTACTTATGCAAAGCAAGAAAAATCACAACTCTGAGAGCATGGACAAGCACTTCCAGGATATAGCAGGAAGAGGATGTACCTTCCCCCCCCCCCGAGTTATCACCCTGACAGCTGCTTCCCTTTGATTTTACAATTCTACCCAAATTATCCCTGTCCAAGATAAGGAACCTGGATGTTGCTTGTAACCTTTCATACACTGAGACTGAAGCAGCACCAGGAAAGGAAGAGGACACACCTTTCCTAGAAGCCATCATCATCATCACAGCTGTTTCCTCTCTGCTGTTGCAACACTACACAGATCACTCAGACACACAACGGGGGACCTCGGTGCTCTTTAATGCCCCATCGGGGCCCAGAGGGGCCTGATTAAAACCTGATAAACACCTGATAAACCCTAACGGCCCTGGCCAGCCTCACCTGGGGCCTCTGCCCACGGATCCAGGGGCTACATTTAAGCTCCAGCCTGAAAGCCCAGTTGCTTTGCCCCGTGTTTTAGGGGGTCCCAGTTCCAGCTCACGCTGTGCCTGGCTGTAGATTCTGTTGATATCGAGCCTATCTGACCTTATCTTAGACCTGCCTTGTTCCTGTGTACCTGTCCAGCCATCATCAGACCATCAAGCTAACCATGGTTACCATAACCCAAACTGCAGATGGACTTTCCAAGTCAGCCTTGCCCCTGTCTCGTTGCTGTGAACTCAGCAGATCACCTCAATTTCGGCTGCTTCCAGCTCTGACCCCTGGGCCTGCTCTTCTCTCTTTTCCCAGGGACTGTGGGACTGGATCCTGAGTGGCTCCTGCCCTGAGTCTGTGTTATCTTGCTCACCTCCCCACTCCACTCCTGTACCCTGGCTCACAAAATAATTTAACAAAATGGCAATCTGGTTCATTCTGTGCTGAGCTGTACCTGCAGACTCGTCCTCCATCGTGATTTTCTGACACTGCTGATACCTTCCACCCAACCTCGATAGTTGTCCATGATACACTTAAAAACAACAACAACAACACCATCAGTCTGTGAAGAGTTCTAATTATATGCTTAATTACAATTGAGGAGTAAAAAAAAATATAGATATATATCCAGGCTAAGAATAACTGCATGTACTGGGAACAGCAGATTTACAGCAAAGGGATCTTGTGTGGAAGCTACAATGAAACAAATCGATGTCACAATGAGAGTTATTGTTACAGCTTATTCATTACAGTCAGAAGCTGTTTTTTATCTTGATAGAGATGTAAATTTAAGTACAGACATCTTTTAACCTACAAATTCTTAGGAAAATGCATAGTCAAAGAAAGTAAACATGTTATAAATTCTATTTTTTTGTTCATTTTGTACAGATAATCATGGAACTTACAGTTATTACAATATCCTAATAGTTGGTGAAGAAACATTGAAAAGAACCTAAAGATCTTCAAAAAATCTCCATTTTGTTGCATAAAAATCCCTGATTGCTAGGAATCATCCTCAGACTAAGGATGATCCTTCTTCTTAGGGAAGGTTCTGAAGGAAGCTCCAAAGGGAAGCATCCTCAGACTAAAAAACGCTCTGCAGCTGAACCAAATCCCAGAATTTCAGAATTTCTTGACCACTCAAGCAGTCAGAATGTGCCTGATACTTGTTAGTGGAGCAAGGCACGACAGCCTGTGCTGCAGCTGTGGTGGCAAGCAGCTTTTTCTCAGGAGCCAAAACTCCCCAGGTTTCCCAGGTGGTCCGTGCACAGGGATTATAATAATTACAATCCTAAAAAAACCCCAAACCCTCCCCCGGCAACCCTCCACCCCCCTCCCTTATTTCAAGAAAATATCTAACCGGATTTTTTTTTTAGAATAAATCATCCGATGTTTGTAGGTCCGTGGGGTTTTTGCAACCTCTGTTGTAGCTCAGTGCGGTGCAAGGGCTGATGCTGCCAGGACATCTAGTGGCACACACACGTACTGCCCGGAGAAAGAACATTACCAGATAAACAGATTTCTTTATTTATTTTTTTTTTTTCATGCTTCCAGATATTTCCTGGTACCAGTCCAGGTTTCTTTGGCTGTTGGTGAAATTTCTCTGCTTGTTTTTTTGCCTAAGAATATACAAGGGGGAAATGAAATTGTGAGAAAAAAATGCACAGGAACATCTGAATCATCTCTCTAAATAAAGATGGGACATACTACACAATCTTGATAAAATAAAGGTCAAGGCCATTGATTTTTCTCTCCCTTTTCACCCTCGCTGGACCCTCACTGGTCCAGTCCAGTTGTTTATCTGTCTCTAGACAACAAAACTCACACAGCTGTTACTCCACACACTAAAAGGGAAAATCATAATGTCTGAGTTTTGGGAGCTGAAAGCACAGGGCTCCTCACTGAAAAATTAGATTTATTGACATTGATGGCTTCCCATTGCACAGTCTTCCAAATTTATGTTTTTTAGCAACGTGTCAACCAAAAAGCCATTTTAATTGCACCCATTCATGTTCACTTTACTTCTTGTGTTACTCTCATTTTGAGCAACAAGTCATGGAAACCAGGCCCAATCTGTTTTTTGTTTTACTTGTAAATGTGACTACAACTACTAGTTTTAATAGGTGCAAAATAGTTTAAATACGTGCAAAACTAATCCTGTAAAGAAGCAGAAATCCCTTTGTTTGTCACATATTTTTCTGGCGATATTCAAAATCAATACTTTAACCCTGGCTTTAAATAGAAAAGCAATTTTCCTGTTGTTTGGACTACCTGATGTTCAGACGTCTGCTGTTGCCATAGCTCCCAGGAAGAAGCTGGAACTTGCTGGTAGATCCACGGCTGAGCTGGAAACAACCACTTCACCCCTCCCTGTAAACAACCATCCCACATCTCCCTGTGGACGATGCTGCAGGGCTGAGGTAGGAAGAGCTTCAGGCTTTTTTTGGGGTTTTTTTTTGGTGTCACCCCACAGAGGCTGGTCTGGGGGGAGGCTCAGGGGGTTCCTTTTGCCCAGTGCCCCCCTCTGAGCCCCACGGCCATGGGGGGACCCACCACCCAGGGGGGACCCCAGTGCCAAGGGGGGTCCCAGGGCTGAGGAGGGACCCACCACAGGGCCTGGCTGCTGCCATGGCCCTCATTGAGGGGCCTGATCCAACCTGGGGGGCATCGTGGGGAGCAGCCTGTGGGCAGGGGCAACCCAGCAGAGCCCAGAAGGGCCTCAGGGGGGGGAGAAAAGGGCGGGAAACGTCTTCCCCATGGGGAAAGGCTGAGGGAGCTGGGGCTGTTCAGCCTGGAGAAGGTTGTGTGGAGACCTCATAGCACCTTCCAGAATCTGAAGGGGCTACAGAAGCCGGAGAGGCACTCTTCGGCAGAATTGCAGTGACAGGACAAGGGGAAATGGGTTCAAACTGAAAGAGAGAAAATTTAGGACGAATATTGGGAGGAAAACCTTCCCTGGGAGGGTGGTGAGGCTCTGGCACAGGTCGCTCAGAGAAAGTGTGGCTGCTCCCCGGGAAGTGTCCGAGGCCGGGATGGACGGGTTTTGGGGCAGCCTGGTGCAGCGGGAGGTGTCCCTGCCCGGGCAGGGGGTGGCACTGGATGACCCCGCAGCTCCCCCCCATCCCCAACCCCTCCATGACTCCCTGACAGGACCCGGCCCCGCCCACCTCGGTCACGTGACGCGCCCCCGCCCTGCACGTGACTCGCCTGACCCGGAAGTGGCGCGCGGGGGACGCTGACGCTGGAACAAAGATGGCGGCCCGCGGCGCTGGGGCCGTGCTGGGGCTGCTGCTGCTGCTGCTCCGCGCGGGCCCGGCCCGCGCCCGCGTCCATCACCTCACCCTCAAAGTAAGGTCTGCGCCGCCCCCGGCCCCGCTGGCTCGGCCCCCGGGTGCCCTGAGGGGAGCGGTGAGGCCGGCCCGGCCCTGCGCACCTCCCGCGGGCCGGGATTGGTCTCCCCATGTCTCTATCTTCGTTCTGCTGCGTGCCCCGACCCTTCTTTCTTCTCGCTTCTCCCTGAGCTCTCCCCCTGCGCCTCAGCCCGCCCCGGCCCCGCCGTGTTGTGCTTTTGCCGTTATCCTTTCGCTCCCTCTGACCGCATCTCTAAAGCCCCGTCCCGCTTTTTCTGGCCGCCTGTTTCTTAGTCGCGGGTAAAGCGTGTGGAGGGGCCTCAGAATTGCAGTAATTCGGAGGTGCAACTGCTTCGCGTTCCGTTGAAAGCGGTGCGATAAGGGAGGGCTGAACGTGAGCTGAGGGAAAGGTTTCTGTAAGTGAATTTTGGTTGAGTTTCCTTTTAGCTGTGTTCTGCAGCGGCTTTCCTGTCCTGGTCACTCCGAAGGGTGTTTGGCTGCAGCTGCTTTGCACTAACCAAGCCGTTCGTAGAGGCTGAGGAAACCGATGCTGAGAGCTCTCTGTTTTGGTTCTGTAGCCTGGTGGGTGTGCTTTGAAGGAGCGAGGTGTCACCCTGTGACTGTATTTGAGAAAAACTCGTTGTTCGGGGTTGTTGACGGGAGGTGCTGGAGGTCAGGGTGAAGATGTGCTGCTGCCTGTTGTGCTCTGCCTGGGCCCCTGTGCAGTTCTTGTGGGACAGAGGAGCTCTGCCCTGGGGGTGATGCCTTTTAACGGCTTCTGTGTAGCTCATGGAAAGCTCTGAAGGTTTTCAGAACTTAAATTTTGCTTTGGTTGTCAACAGCGTGCAATGTTCTGCCAGTAGAGACATTGGGAACGGTAATAAAGTGGTAAAGGGCTGGGACCTGCAGTGCTGTGCTCTTGGAGCATCCAGGACTTTGCAGGAATTCCACTCCAGGCTTTGGGATACATCACTTTCTCTGCACTGACATTGTGATCCCAATTAGATTCAGGATAAAACAGTAGAGAATATTTTTCTGCCCATTATGAACTACAAGATCCACTTCCCGTGACTGCTGGAGGTGTTCATGTCTTACTTGTAGGAAATTTTCCATACTCTGCAGTATTGTTGTACTTCAGGAGAAGTTAACTTTTTCCTGAAGCAGTAAATTAGGAGGCTTGTGCTGGTTACATTATTGTTTTGAGGAAGTTGTGATAAACAGTTGAGTGCTGAAGGATTTCTCCTGGGGTGATTCTTTACCCTTAAGTAGAAAACTTGCCAATTTGCTTGAAGCAAATGCTCTGAGCAGCAAATGTCGTGGCTTTTAGTCCCTATTAGGGACTGCCTGGATCAATGACTAAATCCAGTTTGCTGTTTTTTTCCCATCAGAGTGGGCTGTGGGTTTGGTTTTGCAGGTGTTTTGTGCAAGTTGCAGCACTGGCTGACCAAGGCCTGTGAGAAGTAGCAGTGAGTTAGTGCCTCTGCCCACCTGCTTTATAAACATAAGCTTTATTGTTAGAGCCCTCTCTCTTCCTCCTTCATCCCCTGCTTTTACAGCCTTTATGTAAACATCAGGCTCCAACAACTGAGTCCTTTTACAATGAAAGCTTCTTTCTGGTGTTCTTGCCAGTCGCTCCTGCCTGGCTTGCAAGTGTGCCTTGACACTGAGCCAAGCTAAAGGCCACAGTTTCGTGGGAGTGTTTGATATTAAATTTCCTCAAACAAGCTGTTGTTGCTTAATTCAGAATAGCTTCATTCTTGCATCTTCATAATTACTGAGCTAACGTGAAGCTTTTTTGTTGTCAGGAAAACAAGCCACAGTCTGGCAGTTCCCAGTTCTAAAAATAATGTTTTGTTTTTATAAAAGTGAACAGAATAGTTTGGGGGTTTTTTGTGTTTTTTTTGGTTTTTTTTTTTTTTTTTGCAATAGAGAAATTATTTACTTGAATTTTGCTGTTAGGCTGACCTTGCCAGAGAAGCTCCTCCTTAGTAGCAATTGTTATCAGCTTCGTTAGTTCAATGAGAGATGAAAAAAACCCCACAACACCTCAACTAACAAAACTTACCCCTACAAAAACTGGGAGTTATAGAAGATCAACAGAAACAATTTTCAGAGGATTCCAGAAGTAGCTGTAGCTGAAATGTTTCCCTTGGCCAAAAAGAAGCCTTTGCCAGACATGGAATTACAGATGCTGGTTTTCAATGGTTCCTTTTAAATACCTGTGGCCTTTTAATGTTGATAGGTTTCAGATTTCAATAGCTCAGGTGGAAAATACTTTTCACAATAATTCACTTAGTCTTACACAAACTGTAAGCCTTATTATTAGTCTCACACAAATAATAAGATTCTTTCCAGATAAGGGTAAGCACTCTCTAGTGGAACGTTCTCTGCACTGACATTGTGATCCCAATTAGATTCAGGATAAAACAGCAGAGAATATTTTTCTGCCCATTATGAACCACAAGATCCATTTCCCTGTAACCTTATTCAAGGATTGCAGAATCACTTTTTGTCCTACAGGAGTGGAAGAACTGGGGAAGATTTTTATGGAAACGAGTTTGAGAACTTTGGGTATTGGTTTGACTGTAAGCTGTTAGTGATGAGTTCCAGATAATTTCTTCCAGTAGGGCAGGCCTAATTTTAAATGCATCCTATGTGAATTAAATTAATGTGTGTGTTAACAACTTGGATGCTGAAGTACTCCCTTGTATGGGTTCACACCTTTGTTTTAAACTTAAATATTTCTGGAATCAGTAGTTGAGTGATTATAAATAAAAGCTGGGTTCTTTCAACCCCACCAGTAAGGCAATGTCTTTAGGCTGTCAATATGTGGAGCAGTCGACGCTCTTGCTGTTGCTTGGTGGCAACTGGTGACTGTGTGTGTGTGGGATCATGTAAAGCTGAAGGATTTGTGAACTAAATCTGTAAACTAAGCTGAGATAAAACCAGGGAGGAAAGTGGTGTGTGTTGTATATTAATTATCTGTTGGTGGTGGGGAGCATATCAGTAAATTAGCAGAGAAAATCACTTCAGTTGAACTGAAGGGCTCTTGCAGATGCTCTCTCTCTGGTCACATTTGCAAGGTACAAAACCTTGTGGCTGGATGACACCGCGTCCCCCCGAGATTCACCCAAATTCTTCTCTGTCCAGATGGGGCCAAACACATCTGATGTGCCCCTTAAAGAGCCAGGATGAATTTTCTGTACTGACTGGGAAGTTACATGGAATGCAGTGTTAGAGGAACCAGGTGGGCTCTTGTTTCAAGCATGTTCCATGACCTAGAACCCAAAGACAGCAGAGGTCTAATACTCTGTTAAACACAGCATCTGCTGGAAACCCTGTGTCACTTAACTTTTTTTTCTCTTCTGAGTGTTAAGGGAACCATCTGGTTATTTGCCAGGTTGACTTGATTCTATTAGGGTGATCTTATTACAGCTGGATTACAGGTTAGCTGTGTCAGGATTAGTGTCCTGCTGCTACAGTGAGTGATATTTGTGAGTCAGGAACATTTTGTGCAGAGACGTCAAAATCAATACTGGGTAGAGGGAGAGAAAGAACTTTTTGTACTTGTACAATTTGTAGCTCAGGCTTCCAGGACTGTCTCCAGAACAGTTTGCCCTTAGCAGCTGACTTCTCTTTATAGAGTATTCTACAATCTGATTATCTTTTCCTAGAAGAAGCAGGAGGAGGAAACTTGTGTTTTTTTAGTGCCAAATTGGCAAATGTTTTAAATTCCCTTGTAAATTTGCTTTTTGATTTCTGTTGCCTTGTTTGTACTTTTCTTCTAATTAATGACTCAGTAGGTTTGAGGGACCAGGTGCAGACGTTGGATGTGACCTTTTGTCATCTGATGTGGCAGTTGGGTGTGACGTCAACTGCTTTCCGTGTGAGGTCTTTCATGGCCTCCTTATTTAAAAAAAAAATTAAAGCTCACTGTACTTGAGCCTTTATCAGCTGTGCAGGGCATGAGAAGAGATCAATTGCTATGGTTTCCTTGCCAGACTGAGAGGAAGGAAATTATTCTGCAGCTGAACTGGGAGTGGAGGAGGGAATTAGCATCTTCCTGCTAGAGAAACCAACCCAAATAATTCTGGTTTCAGTGTATCTTCTGTTTTTACTTTTTAATTTATTTTGTGGCAAAAATCATTTGGTGGTATGGCACTACATGCAAAACTTTATTTTCACACATAGTTTTCCAGTGTATTAGTGTTTGCCTGTCCAAACACTGACTCTGCCTAACACAGATGACTGAGGGGATGACACTGCATTTACTAAACACTTGGCCCAACCCCAGCTTTTGGTTAGGTAAGATCTCCAAAGTCACCTATTTCCTCTCCAGTCTGTGGCAATGACAGTAGCCAGCATTCAAACAGTAGCTGTCTTGATGTGTCTGCAGTCACTTCGGGGGATTTTACTATATATTATTTAATCAGTGATGCCAGATGTTTAAATTCTTCCAGAATTTTGCTTGCATCTTTCCCAGTAGCACAGCCAGGCAGTGAGCAGAAACATGTCTGTTTAAAGTTCTTGCTGTTCAGGTTATTGGAGAAGTTGATCCATTCCAGTGGAATAGTTGGTTACATCTGAAGGTATCCAAAAGAAATTTGCTGTTTGCATAATTAGATATTTTGCATGAATGTTCAAGTGCCAGTCACTCACCCTGCTTCCCTTTTGCTGCAGCAGGTGACTCTGCATATGTTCATAAACTTGCTTTCCTTTCTAACAGGATGATGTGAGGCAGAAAGTGCACCTGAATACCTTTGGCTTCTTCAAGGATGGTTTCATGACTGTCAGTGTCAGCAACCTTTCCCTGAAACCAGCAGTGAGCTCCGATGACATGGACAGTTTATCAGTGAGTCCCTTCCTATGAAGCCTCCTGTGAAATTGCTTTTGCACTGATGGCCTGCACTTGTCTGTGAAAATCCAGACTCTTTGCTTCCCAGCATGAGCCAATTATGGGGATCTGTGTATTGAGATCTATCCCTGAGCACTCTCCATTGTGCTTTAAGGAAGAACCTTTAGCTTACTGCTCCTCTGCTGAACTTGATGCACACTTCTATAACTTACACTGAACATCAATTTCCTAACAGTCCTCTGATGTAAGGTTTTTTCACGCTGTGTTGCATTGTTCAGCTTGTGATCATTGTGTCAGTAGGTTTCCAGAACAAGTCTTATTTTTTACAGAACTCTATTACATGTTATATTAGGGGTTTTAATAGAGAGACTGAAATACGAGATTAGATAACAGGCCTGAGTTCTTACTCTGCTGCAGTTTCACCTCTTCATTGTTATAGAAGTACTGAATGCTTTTGTCAAGCAAAAACATGTGCAATAATACTGAAATAAGGTAAAATGTTCAGACACAGAAGGTACTCCAGATTTAGTTTGGGTTTGAATCATATGTTTTTTTCTTGGTGGATATGGATGAATTTATTACATTTGAATATATTTTTTCTGCCGAATTACTTGATGAGAAAAATACCTGGATTCTGCCTTAAATGCAGGTCAACTTGTTTAGAAAGCAATGTCTTTGACTCTTTCAGTAGTGGTTTGGCTTTAATTTGACAGATTCTTCTCAATTGTCTTGTAGGTGGGATTCAGTTTGGATCGAACAAGGAATGATGGTTTCTCCACCTACCTGGTAAGTGAAGTGAACTTGCTTTTTTAAGCTGGGACATCTCATTACCTGACTCTGGAAATGGTTGGAAGAAATTAAAAAAAGGTGGGGGGACTTTAGACATGGGAAGATATGAAAGATAATTTGGATTTACAGCTTGCTGGACTAAGAATGTTAACATCTGCCTGGAGGGGAGTGTGTCCAGAGGGCACTTCAGAGATGTTTTGTTCATGTTACCAGGATGAAGAAGTGGATTATTGTATCTTGAAGAAGACACCAGAGCCAGATGTCTCTGTTGTGATCTTACTTCTGGAGATCCCAACTCGAGTGTGAGTAAAGAGCATACAAGGTGCTTTAAAGTTACTTCTGTAGTTGAACATAATCTAACACTTGAGGATTATTTTAAGGGCTTGGAAAGCTACTGTGCATGTAGGCTGTTTTTTTGAAAAGGTTACAGGAGAGTTGAGGGGAGGTAAGTGTAAAACATCTGCAGTATAAAATGGTCCAAGAATTCTTCCTGCATAATGTAGGGATAAAGGGACAGCAGGCGAAAGCAACCTACCTTAATTGTGCTGAATGAGCTTAATGAGCTTTGATGTCTTGGGTCACTTTTGCACTCAATATGCAATTTTACTGTTTGTCTTGAATTATCTTTTTTTTATGAAACTGCATTGCTTTCTTTTGCAAGAGCGCATGCGTTGATGATGGAGTTTCTAGTGAGACTCTGCTTACCAAAGCTGAAGAAACTTAATTTTCTTCATCTGTTCTTATATTTCATGTAGAATGTAAGACAGTGATCAGTTCTGCTGTAAGTCATGATCTGATTCTTGCCTGTTCTTTGTGGTACAAAAACCAAGTCAAGACAATCTGATTTTCCTTTATTGGGTATATGGCTGTGACAGCCTCTTTAAAAAAGTTGGCTTGCTTTCATTTTGTAATAAAACCTCTTTGTTTCTTTAGTGTGAAAGTACGGTTCTCTTCAGAAGCTGCTTCTTTGTTACCTAAAATTTTATTTGTATCTGAGGAAAATGGTACTGCCTTAAATACCAAGCTGCTAAAAACTTCTGAACCGAGCAGTGATGCTGGTGAAAATCCTCCAAAGACCAACAAAAATACAGATGGCAATGGTAAGCCAGCTGAACCTGACCTGTGTGGCCTTCACTGCTGATGCCTCATTGCTGTGCATCCAGCACTGAGTTGTGGTCACGTTCTGGGGCCCCCTGGGGCTGGAGTTTAATGTACATCCTCTGTAAATCTGTGCACAGAGCTGCCTTTGGGGCTGGGGTCTCCTGCTCAGTGATTTGTGTTCACCAGTCCTGTTGATCCATCAGAGAGACAATGAGATGTTGGAGATCTTCAGTGCCTCTGAGGAGGGGTCAAGAACTTGGTTGTCTTTTGTCTGGCAAAAAGAAGACTAAAGGGGGAATTTTATGGCCACCAACAACTAGTTGAGGGAAGGTTAGGAGGGCAGTGGTTTCAGGCAATTTTTAGTAGTGGCATACAATGTCTGTTTCCCTTTATTAACTCTTGGGTGTTTCAGATGGGATGTTAGGATAGAAAATAAGTGAGATAAATAAGATACCTTTCCTAAATAGGTATTCCAGTATTGTAGATCATTTTTGCAATCCAGTCTCCGTATTTTGAGGTTTTAAATGCTTGATGAGGTAAAACCAGGGCAAACATGATACAGTTGACACCAGGTGTGCTTTGAGTCAGAAGCTGGACTTGTCTTCACAAGTCCTTTCCAGCCAACATTTGTATGAGTGTGTGTTTGTCTAAAGAGTTGAACTCCTATCACTCTATCACTTAGAAACTCTGGGGAGGGAGGAGTAACTGTACCAGGAATCTTTCTAGGAGGCACGAACCTTTGTCTGGCTTCCAGACCAGCAGGCAAAACAATTTTTTAGTCTCAGCTCTAATAGGATTAACTCATGTTATCCCTTCCTGGCAGAATTTAGACTTCAGATCAGACTGTTGAGCAGTCTGATCTGGAGTAGTCTGAGTCTGTCTTGGCCTGTCACATTGACAAGTTTTGATACCATTCAAAAGCTGTTGTAAGGAGTCAAGAAGCAAGGATGGATGGCACTGAGATAATGGATCTGACAGCTATTGTTTAGCTTTCTCTGGTGTAAAAAGTGTAGCATGAGTGTGGACAGTGCAATGAGGTGTGGGAGCCAAAAGCAGAGCTCAAATCTTGAACTTTTACTTCCTGGTAGAAAGAGATGACCTTATGTTTGAAAAGCTTCTTATAGGAGTAGACTCAAGCTGTGAGTTTGGCTGAAGGCTTCTGTCACCTCAAGTTCAGAGGACATGCTGGCCTGGCAGGTCACCTATGCTTTTGTGTTTTGTATTTTTACTGAGAGCTCAGTGGAAAGCTGTGAGTTTATTCCTTTCTCAAGGTTAATTAGGATTCCCATATGTTTGTCAGGCCAGGTGTTAATGCTCAGATTGAGATTTGTCAGTGAGATTATAATACTCAGTCATAACATAAAAAGTCAGAGCTGTAGCTTGCATCTGGTTTAGGTCACCTGCCTCTGGTCACTCTCAGCAGAGGAAAAGATTTCTGGGGTAGGCTTTTGTAGGAGTATAGGAGTAGAGAATCATGTCCTGGCATTTAAGGATGCATTCAGAGTGAATGCTGGCTGTGGGAAGAGTCCTCTGAGAGTAAGGAGAGGCTGGGAAGAAAATCTGTGTTAATGATTAGCTGGGAAACTGCCACGCAGACAAGTGTAGGAAGATGTGAGTAAGCTATTGACAACATGGTGGTTTCTGAGGATGTCTAAATGCAAACACTAATTAACAGTAACTAACATTAATACTTTTATCTCTAGGTGAGAAGTCCAAACGAAGTACAACATCCTCCCAGGTAAGAAACTGTCTGGAGTTCTCTTTCAGAAAGAACCTGGGGGGATATTCCAGTATAATCATAGCAGAAAAGTGGAGAGTATTTGCTGTTGCTCTCAGCTTCCACTGTAAATATATAGAATGCAAATTAGATTGTCTGGTTGATGTAGCCAAATGTTTTAGTTACCTGCTTAATAAAATCTAAAGGTCTCTCTTCCTTTTCCCAGAGCATGATAGAGCAAGAACATCCTGTTCACAGTGACAGAGGAACTTTTTCATTTCAGGTAGGGTGTCTGTCAGTGTCTAAACACAGTTCCTTCAGTGTCCTACTTTGGAAAAGTAAAGGTCTTGGGGTATGTCAGCTGTCTATCTGATAGCAGGACTTTGCCCAAAAATTCAGTAAATTCAGCGCATCAACAATGGAAATCTTCTTTTATAAGTTGTGGGAGGTGCTTTTGAATTGGCTTTGTTGTGATGCTGTTCTATCATAGTGTATGAGCCTCAGCATATCAAAGTTTACTGTGATATCAGTAGGGCAAATTGCTGATAACAAATAGCTGTGACCTGACTGATGACTCAAGGGGAAGATCCTCTGTATGAAACCAGATTAATGCTTTGTTTGGACACCCTGGTTCAGATGTGATGGTTGGTTGCTATAAAACAAACACATTTTAAATTCTGTTATCTGACACAGATCTCATTTCCAGAGCTATCACAATTTGCATAGTTGGGGGAGGAACAGGAAAGCTGCAGGGCAAGTATAATAAAAATTTTATGCTTTGCCATGTCAAATGATACTTGTGCTTATCTTTTCTCTGTGGTGAACTGAGTTAAGCACTGCTACTTAACTGGCTTGGATTATCAGAGTGCATAATCCTAGATAGGTGCAAAGATTGTGCATCTGGATTCTGTTGAAACTTCCAGATGTGCTGCTATCTTCAGAGCAGTCTGTTTGCTGAAGGGAACCAGCTGACCTCAAATGACTGACTTCTTTCATGCTTCAGTAGAGATGACTTCCTACCAGGGCAACCCTGTTGTGAATGAGAAGAATGCTGACTTTCCTCTCCCTCATTTTCAGTTCTATTTTAACATCAGCTCGGAAAAACAAGAAGGTCTCTACAGCCTGTATTTCCATAAGTGTGTTGGCAAGAAAGGGCCAGCTAATGATCAGCTGCTGTTTAGTCTTGATGTGAGTATGGCTTCTAAAGGATAATTAACTTGTTAGCTTAGACTGCAACATCCAGCTTCCAGCTCCAGCTTGTAACCAAGCACACGCTGCACATGAGTGCACATATGGGGTGGGAAGTGATTCAGAGTTATGTGCCAGTCTCTGCAGTGGCATTTCTGAAGGAAGTGATTACTGCAAAAATAATTAAAATACTGGTTTTGCAGAAGTGCCTAAAAATCTGAAGGCTGAATGTGGGCTGGGTTCAGTCCACACAGTTGTGGCCTGATGCTGTAACAAGATGGGAGCTACAACAGCTGCTTGTGTTTTGCTGCACTCAAAAGTCACTTTTCCCTTTATATGATGGCAGATACTTAGGCTGTTGCTGCAATGTAAATTGTTGGTATTTGAATTCAGTGTTTTTGCTTTTTCTGGCCTAATTAAAGATGTGTTTTTGTGGTGTTAGATACACATCCTAAAGGCAATATGTTCTAGCAAATGTCTCATCTCTTTTGGCGTACAAGGGTATGGTCCTATGTGGTTTTGGTCGTTATCAGAGCTTGGGCTTTACTTTTTTTCCCTTTCCTGTGCTCATGCTGGTGTATAATTAGCTGGTCTGGTATGAATCCTCTCACTGGCCGAGGTACCTCAGCCACATCAGCCCCTGAGCTGCTTTTTACACGTTTGTGTTAATGCTACTGCAAGGAAACAACATGGAGGTTATAAAAGCAGCCCTAAATTGACTCAAATTTATTCAGCTCTGTTTTTGAAGTTGTGTGTTTAGAAGACCAGCTTTCCTGAATTGCTGTGTGTCACTTTGACCCACTGAAAAAATTGGAAAGAGAAGAAAACCTGGATGATTGATCTGCTGGGGTGCACTTAGGAGATGCAGGACAGCTTCAGTACTTCAAACCAGACCTGATGCATTATATTGTTGAAGCCCTAGCACATATGACTAAACCACTTAGGGGTATAAATAGGATGCTAAATAATGCTTCTGTTTTCTCAGTCACAGGAAAATAGGCTGGCAGCCCACTGTAGATATTGCTTCTGAATCAAAGGTGGGCAAATTGTGACGTTTGGTAGAGAGAACAACTATTCTTTGGGAAAATTACTTTGCCTTTCTGAATTATGTTGCATAACGGAAGCATTGTTTTCTAAGGGGGTTATTCTTGTGGGAATAATTTTGCAAAATGTTTTGAGATTCTTGAGGATGAAGAGTAGGTTTTGGGGTTTTTTTCTCTGAGAGTCATAAGCCACCACTTCAGAAAGGCTCCTGTTAAATGAATGAATTTTATAGCGAAATGTAATTGTTAACTCAGTGCTTTAACAAAATGGGTTTTTTTTTCAACTGTACACATAACACACCTTTAATATTCAGATAGATATTACGGAAAAGAATCCTGAAAGCTACCTCTCAGCAGGTGAAATCCCTCTGCCAAAACTTTACATTTCCATGGCTATCTTCTTTTTCCTGTCTGGGACTGTATGGATCCACATACTTCGTAAACGCAGGTGAGTTGTGTCACAATTCTGTGACAAGTAATGGCCTACCTTGTTTGGTTTTTATTTTTCATTCCTCTTCTTGTAATGCCCAGTTCACAGTCAGATTTGATCCCTTAAAACTCCAAATCTGGCTCAGATTTGTGTGCTTAACACACACAGTTTATATTTGAAAACTGCTTCAGTCAGTATTGCTGTTGCAGACTGTCATTCTAAAGTTACCAAATCTTACTTTGAAAGTTCTTCAGATAGTGTACATATTGTGGCAGAAAATAGACAGGAAATTCCTGTAGTTGATGTCAGAAGGAGATGACTTTGAAAATAAATAACGAGAAAAAATTGATCACTTTGTTCATTTGGGAAATGGCAACTTATGGCAGTAGAGAGCCATAAATATCTTAATTGTGGTTTGAATTATGTTTAGCAAATTTTCTAACAGCTTAGGATATATATATATAGATATATGTGGGATATTCTTAATAGTTAATAATTTCAATTATCCCAAGCAGTAAAAATCAGGGGTTTAGAACGTGAAGTTGAAATATTGCTCAGGATGTTGCAGAAACTTGGGCTGCAGCATTAAGGGGAATCTTTTTACACTGACGGTCTGCTCAGCCTGGGAGCGACTGCTTGACACCTAGAGGTGTGAAAGAAAGGTCCATGGAAAATGAAATTTTTACTGTTGGCTTGTAAGTAATATTCTTCCTTCCTTTTTTTTTTTTTTTTCTTTTTCTTTTTTTTTTTTTTTCCCAGCAATGATGTCTTTAAGATCCACTGGCTGATGGCAGCCCTTCCTTTCACCAAGTCATTGTCCTTAGTCTTCCACGCGGTGCGTACAACATCTCTGCCTGAAGTTGTTCAGCTAGGAGGTAGAAACATGGAACCCAGGGCATGCTCTTAGGGAAATCTGCTTTGGAGAGGGGACAGTGGAAGGGAGAGCTGGTCTTAGTATTGAAACATTAGAACTGAGCTGCAGCTCTTTGGTGGAAGTGTTTGTTTGCATCAGCAAGTTCTAACTTTAAATACAATTGAGAGATCATGGGCTGAAGTGTTGAAGCAGCAAGGGTTGGGGGTTGAACCAGTTCCACAAATTTTAATATTTTGGCCATCAGCAGCCAGCCTGAAAGCTTGGGCTGTGCTGCTGCTTCAGCTCCGGGGCTTGCAGAAAATTAATAATAATAACAATAAATGAAAACTTTGATGAATGTTTGTAAAATTCAAGGGCAAGGAAGTATTATGGTCTGTGGCGACAGACCTCACCTTATCAGCTCTGAGACTTTCCGTAGATAATGTCTCTGTTGAAATGTACTGACTTTCCCTTTCCACTGGAAATATCTCATGAACAAAGGTAATGGCAAGCATTTAATCCCTCAGTGTTTGTGCCAGCTATGATCTTTACCTTCATGCCCATGGTGTTATACTGCTATAAATATTTTTGGAGTCTTGTGAAATGAATCTGGCTTCCAGTGAAAGTGAAACTGGCAAGCCTCTCGTCACCTAATGCAACTGAACCTGAAAAATGAATGAATAAATAGGTTCCAACTGCAGTTGTTTCACTGTAGTTAAGCAGGGGAGTTGTGTGGGAAGGATGTAGATTGTACAAGATACATCCACTAGCACTTAGTAAATGGAGCAAATGGAAATGATCTCATTGTTGCTAAACAAAAGTAGAATGTGTTGGGAGGAAGTGCTCTCTCAATATGATAGCTGGGTTTGTGCACACCGGCTGGAAAGTGAAACTGGCAATGGATGTTTTTAGAGGGTGGGGTGTCAAAGAGCAGCTTGTAAAGTGCTGTCTTTTCTCCTTCCAGATCGACTATCACTACATCTCTTCTCAGGGATTCCCCATTGAGGGCTGGGCTGTTGTTTATTACATCACTCACCTGTAAGTATGTCAGAGGACTGGTCTGATATATTCAAATTGCCACTGGGGTTGTCTCCCTCCTGAACAAAGTGGGAAATCATTGTGTTCTCATGCAGACCACGGTACCAAACACTCAGAAATCAGCCCTATGTGAAGGGGAAAGCTCCACTTACAGAGGGCAGCTGCAGAGAATTGGCACTTCCTGTGCCTGGAGGAGTAAAAGGATAACAAATGCTTTACTTTTCTTTGTTCACACTAATATTCAAGTATCTAATTTGCTCCTGGTGTGAATGGTAAGTGGATACAGCTGCCAGTATTTGCTGCTGTTCACAATGGTGAATGGATGGCTCCCCCAGGAAAAGATTGCATATATTGTGAATGAAGCCTAATATTGCTCTGTGATACACAGTTGTAGCAAGTACATCTGCTTCACTATTGTGGGATGGATAAGTGCCTGCCAAAATTAGGGATAGGAAAGCATTTGTTTGGGTTTGTGGCTTTATTGGCAGTGGGAGAAACCTGGGCAGAAGAGGAAGTGTGATAAAATAAAATCTCTCACTGCAGTTTCTGTTTCTCTTCCAGACTGAAGGGAGCTCTTCTGTTCATCACTATTGCCCTCATTGGCACAGGCTGGGCTTTCATTAAACACATCCTGTCAGATAAAGACAAAAAAATTTTCATGATTGTCATCCCTCTTCAGGTGAGGACTGAGCTGATGCTTCCTGTCTTGTGGGAGAGCTGCGTGTGCAAACTGGAAAAGGCTGTGAAAGCTCCACACAGTGCCATGTAGTTCTTGCTTGTATGAGCCTATTGGCTATTTCCTAGTCCACAAGTTACTGTAGTTCTCCCATATTTTCTTCCATATTGAGCATGAGGTACTGGTGATCAAACAGTTTCAGCAAATGAAAACTGGCTATAAGGAGTGGGACAAAACCTGGGCTGGAAAACAGTGCTAAATGACTAAGTAGAGGAATTGAATTAAAGTTGTCACTGCTAAAATGCTTGCTGAATGAAATTAAATGGGAAAGACAAGACTTGTAGGTCTGTTGGGTCTGAGGGAAGCATTCCCAGTGGTTCAGAGTGGTCAGTGCTGATCTCCTACTGGAGGAACAGAAGTACACAGAAGAGTACTTTTGTTTATTACTATATGTAGAAGAGATTTCTGCCTTTCCAGATGCAAGTCCTTACCAGAAGTATATATACTATATACTAGTATATATATACTATATACTAATATATACTAGAAGTATATATATACTATATATGTATACACTATACCAGAAGTATACTATACCAGAAGTATATATAATTAGTGTTTGAGGCTCTTACAGAGCTCAGGTGTGAAGTACAAAAGATGGTCAATGATCAGTCTGAATTACTGGCTTAATTTAGAATTACATGTTTTCCCTATTGGCTGTATGTACCATGCAGTCCTGTGTCCATGTTTCAATAGGTAAATTTTGCTCCTTTTTTTCAATGGATAGAGTAGATTCAGCACAGTATATAACAAAAGAACTACTTTCTGAATGTCAGCAGGAATAAGTTCCCATCAGTTTTATTTCTGTAAATCTTATGAAGATGCTGCTGAACATGCAACTTTTGGATGTAGAGCTGCAGGAAAATCACTGATGTTACTGGCTGGGCTTTTGCTGAATTGGCAGCCCACCTGTAGCTCCTTGGGCAGTTTCTAAACCACAACCATGTCTGGTTATGTAGGTACTGGCAAATGTGGCCTACATTATCATAGAGTCAACAGAGGAGGGGACAACTGAGTATGGACTGTGGAAAGAAATCCTTTTCCTGGTGGACTTGCTGTGCTGTGGAGCCATCCTGTTCCCAGTGGTATGGTGAGTTGCTGGATGTGAAAAACGTGTGAACTAATGGGCATGGACAGCTCTGCCAAAGCAGAACAACTCTGGTCCTGTGGAGTCAGGCATCCTGTTAACTTTTATAGACCTCAGACCTTTTATAGCCTTCACATTTCAGTCCAGTGCTGTGGAAGGTGCTTGTTTTGGGGATGTTAGAGTGGGGATAAGGGAAGGTGGGTGGCAGTTTAAATGTGGCCAGCACTGTGCAGACTGTAGGTGCTTTTTGAGCTTGAAATTTTGCAGAAGTGTTGACTCTCTAAATTGAAAAATGGGATTTGGCTTCAATGACTGAGATTAGATACTTGACTGCTAAATTTCAAAACAGTAGTGTTGTCTAAAATCAGGGCTGCCTTCAAGCAGAGTAGCTGCATGTTTATTTGACTGTTTATAAGAAATAATCCCACAGGGAGCATTTCCCCGCCCTTCCTTCCACTCTACTTGGCAGGGAATAATGTTGGTTATATAAAACTCAACCAAAACACAGATAATTCAGATAAACACTATTGTTGCTGCTTGCCAGTTAGCCAGAACATTTATCTTCTAAATGCATTTTGTCTTAATTGGATAAACAGCTGGGTTTAAAGGAGGATACCAAGGAGCTTCTGGCTCCTTGGTTGGTAAACACAAAAAATTCCTCTTTTTCTCCAGTATCTCCATTATTTTTTTCTGAAATGCAGAATGCCATCACTCTAGAGTGTAACTCTTGAGTGTTTCAAAGAAAGGTGTTGCTCAGTAGATGGAAATAAGCTTCAGCTTGACTTGTGAAGGTCGGTTTCTACTGTCCTTCTCTTCCCCTACCTACTCCTGGTGGCCTTCTGCCAAGGCTGGGAGATGTCTTCCAAGAAATTTGCACTAGCCACTTGTCCTTCCCCTTGCTCCAATCAAAATGCTTCAGCTTTGAGGTTGAGAGCATTTGGCAATGGTAAATAAAAGCTCAGAGATGTTAACTTTAATTGCAGAGGGACTCAATCTGCTGTGATAAGGGTGACTTCTGCAGTCACAGTTCTTGCTACCTAATGCTGGGATCTGTATGTCCAGCCTAGTGAGGTGTTGGTACAAAACTTACTTTCCATAAAGGAATTGTATTTAAAGAACAAATGTGAGCTGTCTTGTGACAGTTTATGCTGTGCATCCAGTATTCCTGCATTGCCATGGTGCCAACACAAACTGGCAGTGAAGCCCCTGACATAAAGTCCTGCCCCTCTTTCCTCTGGATAGTGTCACTGCAGCTGGTGGGATGACTCATGTGAGCAAGGTGACTAAGACTTGGCCCCTGAATTTACATTCCTGCAGGGTAGTTTCTGTTACATAAGTTGCCTATGTAGACATGTAAGCTGTAATCAACTATTTAAATGAAAAGAGCTTAAAAGAGCAGTAAGATGCCAAATGCTTGGCAGTACTTTGAAGAGTAGCTCAGCTTAATTGTACAAGTGGAAAGCATTATGCTGGAAAATGCCCCAGTTTCTCACTCTGCTCCCTCCCTCCTACAAAGCTTTCTGTAGGCTGAAGTAGGTTTTAGCAATCTGCTTTCTTAATCCTAAGGAAATAGAGATACTTGAGCTGACTGCCTGAGCTGGGGGCATGAGGCTGAAGTGTGTGCAGTTCTCAGCACAGTTAATTATGAGCATACTCCAGCCATAAAGAGCTAACAAAACTTGTCAGTGATCTAGAGGACTACTGTGAATAGGGAGTGTAAAGCTTATCATTAATCTAGTCTTTATTTTTATTTTCCAGGTCAATAAGACATTTGCAAGAGGCTTCAGCAACAGATGGGAAAGGCAAGTAATCTGTATTCTTTCTCCCTTTCTATGCTACATGTTATAATGCCAGAATTTCAAGCACGTGGTGCTGATGTAAAAACCAAACTAAGACTATACATCTACACTTTATTAGTGCCACTCTGCTTTTCCTCAGTGGGCTCATGGGAATAACTTTTGGAAAATGACCTTTTTCTTATATTGCTTTAATTATCAGAGCTGCAGTGTGTAACCCATTCTCTGCTTGCACAGCTCTCAGTGCTCAAGCTTGACATGACATCTAGAGCAAATCATCTTGACAGATTTGCTGTTTTTTCCTCTCTTGAGTGTTCAGAAACAGAACTAGAAATGAATTCCAGAATTGCTGACTATTAGCCCAAATAGACCCACTTACTTCAGTTTCTGCAGAAATGTATTCCTGACAGAACAGAGGGAATTAAACCTCATTATGAAACAAAACATCACTTGGCATTCAATATAGCACAGTTCCTGACTGGTCCATGTTTGTACAGCAGCTCCAAGGGCTGCCTGTGGAAAGTGGAGTTATGTTTATTGCAGCAGGAGCTGATGGATGGAAAGGCCAAACGTGGCTGTTGTAGCCTGTGCTTTTCCTGCCTTATCTGCTCATTTCTTCTGGATTAGTTCCTTGGATACAAGCTGTGGAGCACAGCACTGGCTTCCTTGGAAGCAGGCAGCCTTTTCCATCTTCTGTCATGTGGTGGTTTACTCTTCAAAGCTTCATTTGTAGAAGGTCATTTGTTGGCAACAGCCTTTTAGCTTCAGTCCCATCCTTCAACTCTTGTCTCTCCTTTCTGGAATGCTGTAGCCAGGTCTGGATAGTTCTTCCAACCATTTCCTTGGCTTTCACAGACACTTCTGCATTTTGCTGCTGAATGTAGGTGAAATGTTAGGCTGGGTGCAGACCACAGATTAGTTCATTTTTTGCCACCTGTTAAATTTAAACAATACTTATGATAAGCCTAGTGTGTTTTTTTGATGTTCCAAGCTGTTAAATAGCCACCAAACAACAACCCTACAAGTTAAAAGAAAAAAAAACCAAACCTAATGGTGGAAAATTAGTAATTTCTAATAGAAACAAGTGTTAAAAAGGTCAACTATCAAAGTGTAATATAAATATTACTGGTAGCTTTCTTATCAGTGCGTTGACTTGAGTTCAGTGACCTTTACTGGTGGATTTGTTTTACCTTGTCCACTGACCATCTGTTCTGGAGTATTTATGCTCTTACCTTTAAAAAGTCTGATAAGTTCAGATTTCCTTGAAGCAGTTTTTCTTCTGAACCAAGGACTTCACACATGTCAGGCCTGGTTCTTACCTGGGTGGCATTGGATCTGACTATCCTGGTGGTGAGCACACAGCAATTAATGCATGTGATTAAGACACAAACCCTTCAGATCCGTGTGGCCCCAGGTGATCCCCCTGTACCTGCTTTGGTTCTTGTCACAAGATGGTGCTGTGGAGTTTGATAAACCTCAGACATTCTGAGAAGGAGAGAAGTGAGGTGGCCAACAACAGGGATGTTCCGTGTATAGGCTCAACCCCTTTACTGTCCCTCATGCCAGATGAAATCCAGATCTGAGTAAATCCAGGCAGTTCTATAGGATGCACTGTGGTGTGTAAAAAATGGTAATTTGGGAGGAACTGGCTGTGTATTTACAGCTAGTCAGTGCTATGCACAGTAGCACTTAAGGTCTGGTTTAGTCCTCTGTTTTGTGTTGTTCTCCATGGGTGATGATGCTCTTTATCTTGACTGTTGCTTCTTAATCAGCTACTGCTGTTCCCAGCTTTACCCACTGGTGTTGCCATCTGGTTGTGCAGATCCTGCAAGTTCAGCAACTGTGTTCAGGGGGACTTAGCAACTGTGCTATGCTACACTGATAATAAAAGAATAGCTAAGGAATAGATTTTCAGGGAGAATATTGCACAGGCTGAGAGCAGATTGTGGCTGCAGTGCTGGGACTCACTTGTGAAACACAATCTGGTTGGACTATTTAGAGGCTGTTGATAGGAGCCCACGGGGAGCAAGGAAATGGCAATGTGATGCCAGAAGCAGAATGTTACCTAGTGCTGTCATGCTGCTAGTGTGTCTGGTTGAAAAAACCAAAAGTGATTTGGTTGCACTGTAAAAATGTGAAATCATTCATGTTAGGCTTATCAATGAGTTACCTTTTCTAGAACCACATGCTCTTTAAGCTTCCCTTGGAGGCCCTGTTCTTCAGAGGTGCTGCTCCATGTCTCAGCTTCTCATGAGAATAAAAAATAGAACCAGTGCTTACTGTGAAATCATGAGCATTTTTTTTTTCTCCTCCAGTTAAAGGTAGTTTTCTCCTCTAGTAGTCAAAGTTACTGGATCTTCTCATGATGCAGTTTAACTGTCCTGTGGTTAGAGCTGGCTGGGTTGTGTGCAGACACTGCTAGCTGGGCTGCCTCTGGCCTGCTGGGATTTATTGTCTAGTCAAAGGCTGCTTTCCCTCTTCTCTCACACAGACTTCATTAACTTACAGGATGTATTGGGAAATTGCATACTACACATTCAATAGCTGTTTTTCCTGGCACTGGGTCTTCTGGTGAGGTCCTTGCTGGTGAGAAAGACCCAAGGAAAATTATTTTTGCTTCCTTGCGTATGTTAGGACTAACAATTCCAGGACTTTATGGCTCAGTATCCTGGTGGTGTTTCCTGACTGTTATGCTCTCTTCCAGCTGTTTCTCCACCTGTTTATTAGGTAGCAGTCCCCTGGGTCAAGTGACAGCCATGACTGGAGTGTGAGTGGACTAGGAATGAAGCAGATATGGATTTACCAGACCTTTAGTCTGGGCTTGTCATAGGCCTTTGTTTTAGCAATGTAGAATTAATAAAAAAGCCTGTTATGTGTGGCACTAATTTGGAATTACTATCTGATAGTAATTTAAAGTAAATTAAATATTTTAAAAGAAAAGCCAAATGGGAAAGCTGGAGAAATGGGTCTAAAGCCATAATTTTCCAGGGAGACCTTACATACCCAGATGCTGTGGATTGCTAGTGAAGATTAGGCAGGGCACAGTGCTATGGCTGAGTTTGAGCTGCCTGGTTGTTTGCTTTTTTCCCTTGAAGGTGATCTTTAAAGCAGTGTATCTGACCTACACAGGCTTCTTATCTTGCACAGCAGTGGGCGTAAACATCCCATTTTTAGAATCTTTTTTCCTCCCCTTTTAAAATCGCCACCTTCAGACTTAAGCAAGTGCTTAGCTACACCTCTTTGATCTGTCACTATATCTTCCTTCAGGTGGGAGCCTTTGCTCTGTGTCCATTTGTAGATCTGCATTGCAAATGTCTTGCAGGTTTAAGGAAATCAGCCTTGCAAACTGACCTAGAATTGTTCAGCCTGCAGAGCTGCTCAACTGCCACCACCTTGTTTACAGGCATCTCGAGAAAAGAGAGGGAGTATATATATTATGTATACAACATTTTTGTTTGAAGCTCCCAAGTTTTTGGTCACTCTCAAGTCTCATAGCACACTCTTGTGATGACATCCTCTGTTGTTGGAGGGAGGAATGAGGTTGGAAAGCATTTCTGGGGTTTGCTCTGGGGGTACCTGTTTGTGGTGAGAGGTGTGACACGGCACAGTTGGATCATGGGTTGCTGTTTTCCTGGAGCACTGCAGCACCTTACAGTTGGCAGCAGAATTAGGGGAAATACATTGCAGCTGTTGCTCCCAGGCATCATTCATTCCCTGTGTTCTGTGTGGTGGGCAAATGATGATGAATGCTTTCATGCTTGCCCCCATGTCAGGAAAAACCATTTGCAGTATTCAGTGTCTTCCTGCTGCTGTGCCATGAAAATGCTGTGAACAGAGCCTGGTCCTGTGTGGTGCAGAGCAGCTGGTGCTTGGCTGCTCAGCACCACTTCCAGGTGCCCCAGAGAGCTGTCCAGGGTTGATGTGGCAAATGTGTTGGAGATAGAGTGTTTATCCTGTACTTTGCACTTTCATCTGACCCTGCTGGAGCACTTTTGTGCCAAATGGGTGATGTGGTTCAGGACATTCAAGATTAAGGAGTCTGTGCCACCTTCTTCTGCGTGACACCAAGCCTTGCTGTATCTGTCTGACCTCTTCTTTCTAATACAGGAATGCTTTTAAGCAGAGAGCTCAGGCTGTAGAGCCACACTTCTCAGAGCTGCTTTTTTGAGTGTTAGATCTTCATGTGCTGCATCATTGGGGAGAGCAGAAAGCTTCCATTTACAGTTTGATAATGGCACAGATCACATCTCATATGCACCAGTGTGAGTAGGGCAAGCAACGCATTGCAGAGTTACTCTCAGCTGTACCTGGAGCACGTTCACTGGCTGCATTATGGTTTTTCTTTATGGATTTTATTGTCTGGGCTTGAGCTCCCTGCAGCCTCAGCTGCAATCCTGTGATTGTTATTACATACATATACTGAAAAGGTCGGATTTATTCATCAAAAGGCTACTGCGTGGTGTGCAAATGGATGGTCTGGCTTCTTTTTCCATCTTAGAGACAGCCTCAACGTTGGAAATTAGCATGGGAACAATCTCAGAAAGAGACTGCTTATCAAAATACTGGGGTGTGCTCTGTTTTGATCGGTGCAGATCAGGCTATTGCAGGCACAAGCTGTTAAAGTAAATGGTGATAGAGAGGAAAAACTGAGGAGCAAGGTATGGATGTTATAAATCTTTCTTTGAGGATGGCTTTTATCTTTTTAATTACTGTCTGAAAGAGCACGAATTAATTTCTAAAACCTTTGGTGGAAGGTCTCCTTTTAAATTTTTTTTTTTCCTTCTCTGCAGTTAAGTACTGTCCTTTGCAGAATGGTTATCATACTCGAAATATAAATTTACTCAGCCTTTTACTGCATGCTGTGATTGCTGCTGTGTTATCACAGCCTTGCAGGTTCAGGTTGCAAGTGATTCAAGTTCGAAGTGACAGCTGCTGGTTGAGCCTCGCTCCTTGTAAATGCTGCTGTTGCTGTCTGGGCTGCCAGGCTGAGGTGAACAGAAATCTTTTGAGTGTCCACGATAGCAGGACTCAAATAATACTGCTTGGAGCACACTCAGCCTGTGAGGAAGCAATTCACAAGCTGCTGATGCCAAGCAATGATGATTTTAGATTTTTCTCCGGAACAGTGCGTCCTGTAACTTTGCGTTGTTCAAAAAAAGCTGGCAGGATTTTGTAGACATGCATTAATGCTGACTTACGTATCTGATAGTGGAGAGGAATATTGCTGCAGTTGAGGAGAGCAAGTCAGCTTCCACAGGTGACTCCTTAGCCTTTCTCCTTGGTGGTGGCTCTCTTTTTTTCCTCTCCTTGCCCTTCTTCCCCATGCTCAGACATCCTGGATATGTAAATATACTGATTTATGACTCTTTGCTCTTGCTGAGATGTTCAGCTGTGCTCCATCAGCTTGGAGAGGTGGAATTAGGACACTTCATGGAATTAGGACACTTCATTTGGCAGTCAGATCTTTGGCTTTGCTGACCTTTCATCCTATGCAGTGCCTGAATCCACCAGAAATGACTGCCCAGCTCACTGGTGTTGACTGTAAAGCACTGATAGACTGGCAGTTTGAATCACAGCTGTTGAGTTGGTGTTCCTTCAGTTACAAATTCTGCTAATTCTCCTGGCCTGTCAGTGCACCAACTGGTGGCAGCTCTTGAAGTTGGACACGTTGAGTTCAAAATAGATCCTTCTGTGTGCAAACCGGTGTGTGGGAAATCACAAGATCTTCATGGTCACACTTAGTGCAGCTCTTCTTTAAATAGGACAATATTGCTTCCCTGTTTCACAATTCATGCATATTTACATGCTTCAGTCTTTCACCAACTCTATTAGGAAAAGCTTTTAACTTTGGATCATCAGTCAGTCCATGCCTTGTGTTGGTCAGGTTGCTGCTCTTAGAGTGTGTCTGCTGGAGGAGGGTTTGTATCAGGCTTGAGGTGTTTGTAACTTTCAGTAGCACCCCAGAAATACTAAAGGTGAACTAGAAAGGGACTCTTGATCTCTAGGTTATGGAAGTAGTTTTATAACAGAATGCTGTCTTCATTGTATTTTCTGTAGTGGGAATCTACAGGAATTTATTTGCAGTGGTGCATTTGACATTTCCTTTGCATAAGAAAAGCTGCTTTGTTTTTGTCAGAGGAGATGAAGCATTTCTTTGGGAGCTATTAGCTCTCCTCTGCCTTAGCTGAAATATTGCATTTTGCTGTCTTGTGAACCTCAAAGACCTTACATGCAAATATATGCAGCCTTTTATAAATCATTGCAGTGGGTGAGTTCTGTGAGGGGGTGCAGGTGAGCTTCAACTTTATGTATTGCACTTCCACATCTGATAAATACATTATGAGGGCTTGGAGGGAGTACCAGTAAATATGTGGCAGTATTTTTTAACTGGCAGCTCATGTTCATTGCCTCTGAGCTGCATCTCTGTATGCTGTCAACATATCTTGGACTCTTTGCCTCTCATGTTGTCGCACAAGCATCAGTGGCCTGTGTTTGTAATCCTGCTGCACATCTAGAAGCTGACTCTCAGACCAGAGCTGACAGCTGCTCCATCTGTTGTTGACCTCAGCTGGTTCAGATGAATGTTCTGTGCTGCTCCAGCTGATGTGATCTGTGCAATACGTGCAGGTTTGCCCGGGGCCTCGGCTCGCACGGCCGCCACTCAGACTCGTGTTGGGGACAATTTCCTGCTTCACTTGTGAGCTGTGGCTGAGCCACCAAGGATAGAGGACCTTGCTTGGGTATTAAAGTGCTTGGGCTGCTGTGCAGCGAGGTGCAGTGGCTCCCAGAGCTGTGATTACCTGCAAGTTGCTCAGCTCAGCTGGAGGGATGGAGCAGGGAGGGCTCTAGAAAAGACAGGGATTTTCTGGGAGGCAGCATCAGGTGGCATGGCCCTTTCAGCAGGAGAGAGGTGAGACAGTGTGTAGTTGGCTGTATACAGCTAGAGGCAGGTTCTGTAATGCAGAGTGTGTGCATATAAAATTTAGTGCAAAAGCAGTCTCAGTTCCCTTTTTAAGAGTGAATTCACCCCAGCCTGGGAGTTATCCTGTATGTGGCCATGCCAGGCTGGCACTCCTCAGTACAAGGCCTTCTAGCCTGGTATTACCCAAGTCTTGATTTTGACCACTTGCCTACCTTGCAGACAGGCATCCAAAGAAATTGTCTCATGTTAACAATTTTCTGATGGACTTTTGTGTTCTCTTGACAGCTGCCATTAACCTAGCAAAGCTGAAGCTCTTCAGACATTACTATGTCATGGTAAGTAAAGCACCTGCACACATGCACGTGGGGAATTGTTCAAAGCTTTTTGATGGAATACTTGTTGGAAACTGCTGCAGCTGGTGGATGTGGTGGAGGCTCTTGGCACTGCTGTGTTTTGGCATCTTGGTCAACTGGCTTACAATCCTAAAAGCAACTTCCTTTTCTTTCCCTAATGGTTATATCCTTCTGTCTCTCTTTAAATTCCAGCTATTTGTAATGCTTCCTGATTTCCTCTGGAGACAGCTTGAGCTGCCAGTTGAATTGATGGGCTTGAATAACGTACTGTAAACTTGCTAAAAATTAAACTTGGGACCAAATGGTGCCTGGAGATGCATGTGTGTGCAGTTCCTGATTAAGTCAGTGGGAGCCTCGAGTACGTTTCCCAGGAGAACACAGGCTTCTTAATGATTTCCAACGGCCTCATTTCAGGCTCTTCTAAGTGGCAAGAGTAATAAATTACAATTGTGATTCTTGAAATTCCACGAAATCATAATACTTAAAGCATTTCCTGCTGTAACTTGAGTGTGTTACCAATGGCTTGAGTTATTGGATGTTCAACAAGCAGTAGAGCCCTCAGCCTGTAACTTCCATGTTTATTGAGGGGCATAACAAGGCTAGTCTGACATAATGAGTTGTCTGGGAATTGCTTGAGCTATTTCTCTGGGGTAAGAAGGTTCTATAAGGACGGTGCTATTGTTCTCATGCTTTCTCCTTTTCCTTCCCAGATTGTGTGTTACATCTACTTCACACGGATCATTGCAATTCTCATAAAGATTGCTGTTCCATTCCAGTGGAAATGGTTGTACCAGGTATTTGCCAGCAAAGGAAAATGCATCCATTCCTTGATGTTTTTCTTTATTATTCTTTAAATATAACTGCATAACGAAATTCCATAAAATGTTCCTCATGTTATAGTAAAACATCTCAAAGCACAGTGCTGCACCCTGTCTCTTCTTGATTTTATCACTCATGTGCTTAAGGTGAAAGACTACATTCTTAGTTTTATGTTTGTCCAGCAAAGCTGCTGGATTATACATAAGATGTCTGAAAGTAATTGCATTATTGATTTTCAGTCTTTCAATTTAAAAATGTCTGAAGGAAATTAATCAAGAACATACAAAGGAGAAAAAAATTAGTCAGGTTTGCTCTATGTAATTGAAGCCTGAGGGAGCCAGGGAAATAGGTTTTTGCTCTTCCATCTACAGGCTTGTTTTGCCTATGGACTTCTAAATACTTGGTTTCTTAACACATCATCCAAGTAACTGTGCAGGGAGTCCTTGGAATACATTAACTGTTGAAAGTACCAAGCCACATAGGGATGATTCCTCCCCCCCATTTAAAAGCCAAGTCTTGTCATAGTTCTTTGAAAGCTCTGGAGAGATGGATAGAACTGTAACTGTATTTAAAATGACTGGGAAAACTGAAAGAACAAAAGCTTTGGCAGCCTTTAGCCTGGGATTAATGACAACCAGACAGGAATTATTTTATTTCTGCTGTGGCCCAGGCCTCTTGGCCATTAAACCTTGAACCTTACGAATGAGGAGCAATGTTTTGTGACCACAGAGCGTAGCAGGACTGAACTTCAATCTGGTGTTTTCACTTGCAGCTGCTGGATGAAATGGCCACACTGGTGTTCTTTGTCCTTACTGGGTACAAATTCCGTCCAGCATCAGACAACCCTTACCTACAGCTCTCTCAAGATGATGAGGATGACTTGGATATGGAAGCTGTGTAAGAACCCCTTTCCCCTTTTTTTACCTCTTCAGTTGATTTGAGAAAAGTAGTGTCTAAAACCAGTTTACTTTAATCTCTCTAATTCCTTCTGTGGCAAAGATGAGGATCTGCCCACGTTTACAGGTGTGTGTAAAGATTGGTAGTGTGCATAAGAGCCTCTGACCTGGATATTGCAGTAGTGTGGAAAAAGCTGGTAAAGCTTTTCATGGGGCAAAAAGAGGCCCATGAAAATGTCAAGTAAGAAAGCTTCAAGTTTAATTTAGATCGTGGAACATGAATGAGTTTTACAGTTCATCATTAATGCTTCGTGTTTAAAAAAACCCTCAAGTGAACAACAAAAATGACCCACCAATCTGCAGAACATAAATAATAAAAAATACATACAAATAATAGAATAATAAATAAGTGAAGGGTGTGAAGTCCCTTCTGCCTGGGTCTTCAGCATATAGCTTTGCAAAAATATATTTTAAGCCAAGGAGATGGATTTTTATCAATACTCTTCTCTGGTTTATTCCCTGCTGTGAAACCACAAGGCACCACAAATGCTTCAGGACCTGAGCTAGTCTGGAAAAAACTATATAGCAGGGCTCAGGCTAAGTCCCTGTCATTTTCTTTGCAGTGGTTTTCTGAGGACTTAAAAAATGAGTGGCATTTTTGAATGTGTAGTTAAAAATGCCCTAAGAAATTCAGCCTGCCAGGAGTGTTGGATACAGCATTAGGGGCCTCAGAGTCTGCTGCCTTAATAGGAGCACAGCTAACCTAATCCTTTGGTAGTTTTAGGTTTGATGCATAATTGCAATTCATGTACAGGCTCAGAAGCCTGTTCCTAAGAGTTTTTTCCAGTTTGTCAAATCTCCTTTACCTGGGTGAAATAAATCAACATTATTTTTATTACAGAGGCAAAAAAAGTCCAAATGTGTTTGCTGTCATAGTTAGCTCAGAAAGAAATGAATCTTATTCAAAAACTGCTACAAGGAGGTTTGAATCATAGAATCCAGATTGAAATGTCATGTAAAGAGTTTAACTTCTCAGGAATATGGCTAGTAACAAAGATCTTTTTAAATGCTTAGCTATTTTTGCTTTGGGTCTAGAAAATCTGTCATTTTTGCAAGTGGAATCCAACTAGTGGGTAGTGACCTTAAAAACACTATCACTTATATGTGTTTAAGTGGTTTATGTAAGAAACTGGTCTCAGTTTGGAAGCTGTTTGATAAAAAAGCATTCACATCAGGAAGTCACTGTCTGAACTGGCAGGATCTGTGATTGTACCAAAACAAGCTTTTTTCATTTTGCCTGTTAGAGCGAATTTCAACTTTGCATTACGTGCTTAATGAATTTTTTGCTTGTGGGGGTTTTGCTAGGACTAATAATAGGACACCTTTCAAATGCAGTGATTTTAGTCAATTGAGAAGTTGCTAAATTTAGGAGAATATGCCAGAAATGAGCTGGAGAAAGTTTAATGAAGTAATTCAGTGATTTACATCTCATCGTGAGATAGAACGTTGCTAAAAACCCAAGGGTTAGAATTCCTTGTGAGCCTTTTCCTAGTAAGGTATTTTGCTCTTTGCTCTGGGAGTTTCCATTGTTGTGCCTTGTGGGTTGTTCCCCTTAGCCTGGCTTGAATTTTTCTGATCTGATTCACCAGAAGTTTTATTCCATTTGGACACTTGGCAAGGTATAGTCTGTGTCTGGTTCTCCCTTCCCCAGCTTCATCAGGAAGTTTGTGTTTGTAGATATTTGAAAAACACAGTTTATACACATTTTGAGACAGGTGAAGCACTGCAATGGAAGTGTATTAAATTTCTCATTGATTTGGTCTTGCTATTTTTGTCGTCATAAATATTAAATGTTGTTTCTGTGGGGGAAAAAAATACCTGGGTTTATTTGAGCAAGTGTCTGACAGTGTCCTGACTAACCACTGCATGAGTGTTTTTTCTTTCATGTGATAAATACCCACTTGTCTTCACAGGCTATGGCAGAAACCAAAAGCCTGCAAACTTCATGGTGTTCTGCTATGTCAGTTTTATTGTTATTTTCCTCTCCCAGAGGGTTTTTGTTTAAAATCAGATTCTCTAAAACAGAAGCATTCACTTCCTTAAGACTCAACATTTCTATGAGCCAACAGAGGGGAAAGCTGTGAGGTTATCAAACCTCTTTTCCCGGCTTGCTTGTCTTCCATGGAAAAAAAAAAAAATAGGACATTTTAAGTGCAGCTCTCTAGTTGGGGTCTGTTTTTATGCATTGCAAATGATACAAATCTCAGTCTGGCAGTAATGCAAATATTGCTAAGGACACTGGAAATCTGGAAAGTTTCAAGACAAATCTGCAAATTAGATGTCTGTACAGAAGCAACACAAGGCACAAATCCTCTCTTTGTAAGTCCTTGTAACTCTCAGGAGTAAAACACAAATCAAGAATAGCAAAGGTAACTCTGCCTTGGGGAAAGGATCCACAGACTTTGCAGGAATCTCTTCAGTTATTCCAAGCTCCACAGAAGTCGTCCTGGCAGGGAGGAGAGTGTGACTAAAGCTGAGCTAAGGACCTGTCTGTCCTTTTTTAAGCAGGTTCAATAGCCATTCATCATCAGCAAAGTGGCTTTCTGTGTATTCTGTGCTGGGCAGCCTCTTGAGTTCTGTCAGTACGTGGGCTCGTCGCTGACAGTTTGTTAGATTAAAATTCCCTGCTTGAAAAGGTGCAGCCACACTTGGCAGAAAGAGCTGTCAGGCTTCCAGTCCTAATGCCATTTCTGGGGCATGAACACAAAAATATGAACAGTACAGTAGATGAGGTGGGGGTGAGGAAGGGGCAGGGAAGAATTTTTGGTTATTTTATTTTCTTTTTTTTTTTTTTTATTTCATTAACTTAGCTGGCTTTAGATGCTGGATATCAAAGTGCTCTTCAACAGGTCTTGGTTGAGAATGATGTTCATGCATGCATGGGAGGTTAAGGTATTTCCACTGGAGGAGGAATTGCAGGAGAAGAAACCATTAATGGTTTTGTTCTCAAGTTGGTAAATCCATCTTACTCAGTATGTGGAGACTTTGCTTCTCTTTAATACCCAAAACAGCCTCAACACAGGGAACTGTTGTGGTAACACTGATCTTTGCTTATGCCTTGGGATCTGGAGATTCTCTCTCTGTCATGAGGCAGCTTATTCTGTGCTGAGATGTGGCATCCTGCTTGGTTGTTTTTCTCTGCTTTCTCTCAGGCTGTGCTTCATGGCAGACTGATTCATGGTGCTCTCCATGCAGTGATTTTCTTCACCTAAGAAATCTTTTGCTTGCAGAGATCAGCTTTTTTGCTCTGTGGCTGATCAGTTTTCACTCCAGTTAGCAATAGTTTGTAAGGGCTGGCTGCTGCCAGTATTGCAGTGTTTCTTGTTGGACTAGAAAACAAATAAACAGGAGAAAAGGCAGCTGAGATCCACCACTGTGGAGAGCTGGAGATACTTCTGAATGTTCAGCCATTCCTTGATACCTTGGATACAGTGCAGGAGAAAAATAAACCCCATGAAATCTCTGCAGCACATGCCACTGTGTGATGGAGTGCTTGGGGAACTCCTTCTCTGCCTCATTTGTGATGGATATCCCTCTGGCAGGCACAGAAATGCTCTCTGGAGAGGGATGGTTTAGTGAGAAGGATTTGTTGCATTTTAACTGCTGCTGATTTGTGGACTGGAAATGCAGTTCAGCAGACTGCAGGTGAGGAACATTTCCCTGCTGTACTGCAGGTCAGAGCTGAAGTGCTGGGACTGTTCTGAGGACAATGAAGATTTCAATGTGCTTGGTCTTAGTGCTGCTACCCTTATTTTACTGGGCACTAAAATGTGATGACTGGACTGATTTTGAGAGCGAGAGGAGTTGCCTGTTGTACCTGAACAATTTGAGAAAAGGAGGGGCTTGAGGGCTACTTCATGCACTTGTCACAAGACAAGAACTGTCTCTTCAGCTCTTCAGATGGGCTTTAACCTTCACTGGAGAATCCACACAGCAATCTCTCCCAGTTATTTGCTGTTACTGAGGGGAGACAGTAAATGGCCTCTCTGGTAGCAAAGGATGTGACTTGATCTGCCTGTGCTTCCAGTGTGTAGCTGTCCCATAAACATGGGCAGTGGATCATTCCCTCCTAGCCATACTTCTGTCACCACCTTGGTGTGCAGTGGCTCTCTGATGGCATTAGAGTGCAGTGCTGGAATCCAGGCTGTGTGCCAGGTGGGATCTTCCCAGCTGTGAGTTAAGTGTTGGGGACTGCTTTGGTGTCATGCATGTGTGAAACACCTCTTTATATATCCCAGGGTATCTGCTGCTGCCTTGCTGTGTGAGAGGCTCGTTTCTGGTTTGTAGTTCATGGCAATCTTCAGCTCCTCCCTGAGGAGTGGATACTTAGCTCCTCACTCTGTAATTACAAAGTTGATTATTTCTGAAGAGTAAACTTGGTGGCTGTCTTGCTGCATCCTCCTGTACTTTTCAGACTATTACTTCAATTTGCCAGAATCTTTCTGCATTCTAGTCTTGTTCTCCAGTGTGTAGCTCTTAGTGTCTTGTGCAGATTTAATAAGCAAGTTCTCTATTCCATTACCCAGGCAATTACTGAAAATACTGAGTAGAAGTGAACCCAGGACAGGCCTCTCTGGAACCACACTCAATGTTCTTACATTTTTGACAGGAAACCATTAAGTACATATCAATGCATACTTTTCCAATTAGTTATCCATCTACTTTGATTTTGTCTAGCTTATGTTTCCCCAGATTTTTTTCCTATCTGACTGTGGGAAACCTTTGTCAACAGGGAGAACTTAAAAGATCTACATTTCTCTGTACTGACTAGTTTGATCTTAGTTTGATCTCTTTTAGGAAATGTTTGTTTATTAATTCCATCTTTCTACTTTAAGCAACCTGCTTACTTTTCGCTGTACTTTTTTTTTTATTTTAGTAGGGAAAAATGTTAGTTGAGCTATACTTTTGTGACCCTTTCCTATTAAGCCCAAGCTCATCTAGGCCCCAGTCTAGAGAGAGAACCAGTGAATGATCCCAGTATGGTCACTGCTGGAATCTGCTGAACACAGCAGGCTAAGTAAATTATTTTTACAGTACATGAACAGAAGCTGGGATCTAACATGGAACTAAGGGAAGAAGAGTGTTATCTGAAGATGACTCCTCCTCTTGGGGTGATGCTGTGGAGATGTTGTTAGCAGCTCTGATCAAATAAAGCACTCTGACATGGTAAACAGCAGGTGAAAGCACTCACAGACCAACAGGGCAGCTTTGAACAGGACAGGTCTGTGTGCTTCCAGGCTTCCCTTGGGCATGCACTGAGCTATTGGCACTCTTACCTTCAGCATCCAAAATAACCTTTGTAGCATGTTTATGGGGGGAAAAAAATACCTGTATGGAATGAGGATCACACTGTGCAAAAGAATAAAGGAAATGTGTTGTGCATCCAAATTGCCTGTTTGGTGTAGCAGCAGAGAAAAGCTGCTGAGCTGAAGAGCTGTTGGAGAGCCAAGGCAGTTTCAAGAGGAATGGTGCTGTTCTGCCTGGACAAACACTTCAGTCTACCTAATATTGAATGGTGCTGTAAAGCTTTGTAGCTCAATGGTCAGATTGCCATGACAAATCCAGACTTGGATGGTATAAAAAGGAAAACTTCTCGCTTCTGTTTTGTTGCTGCTCATTTTGCTATTAAGAGGAGCTGGTGTGCATTAAGCTAATAAGATTCATCTGGGGCACTGTCCAGTGTGTGTATTTGTGTAATGTGTTACACAATTAAAATGCAGAAGGAAGTCACAGAAATAAGGGTGGTCAGCTGCATAGTAAAAGGGGGTTTTTAAGTGAACTGCTGAAATTTAGCATATAAACACCTGGTTTGACTGTTTTACCACCCCTGTTACCTTCTATGAAGTATGAGCCAATATTATTATTATTTGCTGCTTTAGTTTAATGATAGGTGGGAAGGGTGTTGAGGTGCTCAAGGACAGTGGCTGTGCCTCCAACACCCATCTGTGCTGTGTCAGGGCGATACAAGAGACCAAACACGGGAGCTGCTCAGTGTGGGTAAAGAGATGTGAGAGGTGCTGTTTGACGGATGTGAGCTGCCACTGGGATGGATTTTACAGTTCAAGGTCTGATGTCTGATGCTTCTCCCTTCTCTTCTAGGGTGACAACTTCGGGAGTAATGGAGGGCATGAAGAAAGTCAAGAAAGTGGTGAATGGTTCAGCAGAGCCTCAGGGCGAATGGGAAAGCACGGCATGATGGACTGGACTAAGGCAGCACTTTCAGAGAAACTTTTTTAATTTATTAATATTACTCTCAGTGGAAAGGGAGCAACTTGCCCTCCCCACCACTGAAACTGCAGAGTGGGGTGTGTCTAGGGAGAGCAAAGCAGTGCAGAAATATAACTATTCCTTTGATCATAAGAAAATGGGATCTCCTGGTACCTGCAAGGAGCGTGAAGCTTTCCTAGGGATTTTGGGGCAGCTTTTTTTTTTTTTTCCCCCTTTCTGGGTCGGTTCTTTATTCTGAATTGTTGCGTTCCTCAGAATGTGTAATGCTAATGTGAAGAAGGATCTTCAGTGTGTATGTAAAGAATATATTTTATATAATGCTCATATATACACACACACACACACTTGCTATGTAACATGAATGCTGGGACTTGCAAAGCCTGTCAGAAGGTGGGAAAAGAAGATAAAGACATGTAAGTATGTTTTTTTTCTTTTTATAAACACTCCTTTTGTCTTGGACAAAACATTGCAAAACAAATGGATAGGAGCAACTGCAGTTATTTGAGAGACTGAACGGGTATTGGATCAGATGACTTCTGCCACTGCTCATGCAAGTGTGAAAGGTGATAAGTATCTTCTTGTCTTATCCCTGCAGGTGTCCACCTGAATGTGTCAGGTTTTCAGATGTGTTGCTATACAGGAAATGAGTGACTGTTCTCCATTAAAGCACTAAGCCCGTAGTGCAATAAGCATTTATGTACATTCTCTGCTGTCCATGGAGTTGCTCTTGATTCACCCCCACCTGACAAGAAGTACATAAGAGGTGTAAGACTGATGCTTGCTTTTTAGGGGTCTGCCTAAATGTTTACTTTCAAGCTGTGACCCAGAGCGCTTTGGTTTGCTTCATAAAATATTTTCAAGGTATTTCAAAAGTCACTCCTTTCTGGCACAGTATAAACAGTACCAGACTCTCCAGTGGAAATCTGTCTAGCCATTTTACTGCAGCATAAATCTCTGGTTCACAGTTACCCTGAGTTACTGGGCCTCTCTGGATGGCTGCTTGTACCTGTCTGGCTGTGTAGGATTAATAATGCTGCTGTTTGAGATGAGCTGAACTGGTCAAAGTGGTATTGCCACCAAAAACAGGCAATTGTAATTTCCAGTCCTAAATGTTGGGGTGTTTTGTTTTGTTTTTTTTTTGTGACCAGACTCTTGATGCAGGGGAATATGGAATCCTTGACTGTTAGCTGCAGTCTTCAAGTGGAGTCTTTACAAACATGTTCCAAAGTGCCCTGTGTGTTTTCTCTGTAGTCCCTGGGGTTGTCAGTAGGGCAGTTGGTGTCCAGAGCTGTAGTAGTGAAAATGGGTGTTTGTTTGGGGGAGGATGGAAGTGGCTCACTGGTGGAATGAGGTTAGCTTTAACAAAAATCAATCAACTGTAAGTTACTGACCCACTGAAGCCTTAATGTTCATGCAGAAATGTTGACATGTGGTGTTCTCCCTTCTGTCAGGGAGAGGCACCATGAGAGCTCTGGATGTGCCAGCATCAGTTACAGACTTGTTCAGGAATTGTTTTTTTGGAGGGACTACATTTCTGGGGCACAGCTGATTAGAGGACTGTTAGCCACTGGTTTATTTTATTCTTCAAGCTGAGAAGGAGGATTTCCTCCAGAATCTTGAACCACTTCCTCCCTCCTGAGCAGGGATTGTAGAGCTCTTGGTGAGCTGTCTGTACCAAGACTTGCTGTTTTAGGAGCAGCATCACTTTCCCCCATTGCCACTTCTTTTCCCAGGTGTTGGTTCCATGCACCATGGAGATGGTAGAAACAAATCTACCTGCTTTGATACCTGGAACTGCTTTCTCTTCAGATAAAGCACAAGAAGAAGAGCATTCGTCTCTGACTACAGAATCCTCTTGTTTTCCTCCTCAGCTGTAACTTCACAGTAATCACAGCAGTGATAGTTTGACTTTGCTGTCATTGCCTTGCAGTGAGAGTTTTAGTGGGAAGAGATCCTGTACCATGGGAAAGGCTGTTTGGTGACCTATGGGGCCTTTTAGGCCTTCTAAAGGAAGAAATCTGCACATTTAGCTGAAGTGTGAGAAATTGGACCATAAATGAACACAGGCAGTCCCAGCGCACCGTACATTTAAATGCAATATCTGAAAAAACTCTTCCTCTGCAGTTACTGCATCCAAAGGGCTGCTCAAACACTGAAGACCTGCAGTGTGTTGGCACTGAGGTATGTAAAGGGATAAGGATGTGCTGTCAGGAACAAAGTGCATCTGGACGATGCTGTTCTAAAGCCTGTTAATTCCTTTTGTGAATGAGATGTGAAATTGTCATGGGTCTGGCATTTCACCTAGAACCACGAGGGATGTGCTGTGATTCCAGGGAGTGCTGAGCTGTTCCAAACAGCTGCCTGTTCCATACCTCAGCATCAGTGGAGCTGACAATTTGGCAAGTGATGTTACCTTAGTCTCAGGTTTGGGGTTTTTTTTATATGCACTTTTTTTTGCTAAAGTTGCATATGGTGTAGGTTTACCTGCCAAGTCCCTGGCTCACCAGTCAAAGGCCAAAAAAAATGGGTCATTTCTTTTTGTCTTGGCATGAAAAGCCACAGCAGTATTCTGGAAGTCGTTTTTTACAAGAGCTTTTTCCAAGTTTAGCAATGAGCTTCAGCTGGTGCTTTACACAGGATGCCAAGCAGCAGGAAATGGTCAGACCTGAGCATTAGGAAGAAAGATCAAAGTGATGGACAAGTCAAAAACTGGAAGATTCTTACTGCAGCCATTTCCAAAATGAGTTTTCTCTGGTGCAATTCCTTGGATCAGGACAAAAAGTCTGTCTTGACAGACAGATGGGATGGTAGCTGGGATGTTGGAGGATGGAGGGGATGGCTGCAGTGGTGCTTCTCTCCAGCACATCCAGTGCTGCACTGCACAGCATCAAAGACAGGACTGCTCCCTCCCCTCCTTCCCAGGCAAACCCACAGCTGCATGACTGGCATTGCCTGACTCCAGGGCTAGTGGAGTGCAGCAGCTTGGAGCCTCCCAGGCAGGATAATCAGTGCTTGCCTTGCACATGCTGATGGCTGCTTATCTGGTAGGAAGCCCTGCCTCTCACAGGGAGGGAAGTGAGAGGAGCTGTTGTGGATTACAGATCGTTTAGGGATATGCAGCTTTGCTTCCCTGTCGCTGCTTTTACTGAAGTGAGGAGCTGAAGCAATCACCAACAGTACCCCGCAGCAGAGTGACAGGAGTTCTGGAACAGCAGGTCTGGTGCATTGGGAATAAATGGTTTGAATGCTTTCCCATATGCTGCTGCAGTGGAGCACTCAGTCCCCTCTGCAGACAAAAACGAGATTGGTTCAGTCTTCACTTAAGGCAGGCTATGCCCCAATAAATCCCTGTGGATGCTGACATGCACATGCCACTGCTGCACTCCTCCTTCCTGCCCTAGCTGCTCCGCAGGCTGTCTTCCAGAGGAAGCCTCCTTGCAATGCAACTGCCAGACTCTTGCATTCTTCGGGCTGGAAAACGTTTTCCTTGATGGTTCATCAAGAGACGTACTGAAAGAAAGCAAGACATAATGGGGTCATCTGAACAGAGCTGCTGCCTGCTCGGAGTGGAGCAGTTGAGCTGAAGAAGCCACATGCTGTCCTATTAAGATGCTCTTTCATCTTGTCGTCTAACTCAGCGTGTTGTGCTGTGTGCAGTGCATTGTTCAGTGTTTCCCTCCAGCTGAGTGCCCTGTTCCTGGATTTCCGTGCTGGCATACCCTGGGAGAGCATGTTGTAAAAATTTGCTGCATTGCAGCATTTTGTCTGGAGCTCGTAGTGTGGCAAATGTATTTTTTTTCTAAGCTAAGTGGACTCTCTCGAGCATGAGCGTGCATCCACCATGTATCCTTGAGCACTGTAACATTCCTTCTGGCCATGAAAGGGCACTTCCTGATCACTCCAGTGTGCACATCTGGTGCAAGTCTTGTAGAAGATTTTTAGTGTTAAGTCATTTTTCCTTACTGTGTGTTCCTCTTAGAGAAAAGCAGTTGAGCTATTGACAATCAAACTGATGAGAAGGGAGGGGATTTTGTTGTTTATTTGAAAATTGCCCAATTTGAAGCAAATACTGGGTGTTGTAGGCTCTATTGAGCTCTGAGAACTGGAGTTCCTTAGCTATTAAGGAGAGGAAAGGAAATCTTTCTTCCTTTAGCCTCTTTGGTTTGTCTCCTTCAATTTGACCTGTCATGCTAGCTAACAGATTGTTGTCACTTTAAAGAAGATGTTTTATTGCTCCTGCGTTATGATCTCTGCTTCACTCCTAGAGCACGTGCCCATTTTTCACCTGAGTACAGAGAGTGTGGAGCTGTGGTCTGCAGGAGTGGGAGGTGCAGTGAGGTTTGAACAATAGTGGGACTCACACTGAAACTGTGACCTTGTGTGAAGCGTCAGTAGCCTCAATGTTTCCTGAAAGCTGAGGTGGTGCTGCCTAGAGACACTTCACCAACGTTTCTTTGTGTGCCCTGGGGTTGATTTGCTGTAAAACGTTGTTCTCAATTGAATTAATTTGGCTTCTTTTTTTTGTAGCTGCTGGATATAACACTTTTGGGCTGATTAATCACTTTTCCTTAGCAATACTGGGAAGCTGTGCATTTTCCCTTTGTAGTGTCTTGCTGGATATAGCAATGATCCAGTGAGAATTGCACATGATCTGTGCTCCCATGTGGCTGGAACAGGATGTAGGAAAATACAATACTCAGGTGTTGAGTGGTGTAGGAAGAAAGTGGCTGAGAAAAGAGTCACTCCTTATAGGCTGACTGGCTCAAGAACCCATTTGTGTTTTGACTGCAGCAATCCTCTAGAAAGGACAATTCTTAATAAATATTTCCCCGTGGGATTTCACTCAGTGTTCTGCTCTCCGTGTGCTAAAGTAGAGTCCGACCTCCACGTCGTCAGATGCACTTCATCCTGTAGCCAATGGAGCTGGTACCTGCTCTCTTAAAACAGAGTATAGGTCTAAATAGCTTCCCTTGCCCTTTAGGAACTAATTAATAATTAATTCTAGATCCTCTTGTGTCATTAAGCAGCTTTAGGGCACCTTGTACAATGTAGCTTTAAATTCATTTAGTAAATGATCTCCAGAAGAACTAAAAAAGACTTCTGTGTACAGCGAGGTCCAGTTCCTGGGGTTTTGGTGACCTGTAAATATCCTATTCCTCAGTTCCTGTTCAGATGTAAAAATGAATTTTTTTCAGTTTTTTTTTAAACTTTATTAAAAGAACAGCAAACAGTATTTGAAGAGAAGCAAGGTAGAGACAAGTCAGGACAGTCTGTGTAACTTGGTTTCCCTGCTGTGATGCAAATGTGTAAAATAAAGATTGACCAGAAAGAAGTTTTTAATGCATCTCATTTTCTCCTTCTGAACAGCCAGCAGCCAAGCTGACCCATTGATCCCAGTCTGCATTCCCCTCTGCTCAACTTCTGTTTCCAGCCATCAACATCTGCATCATGGATCCAGGGCCAAATCACGAAACTTGTGTGGAAAAGTTTTGAAGGGAAAAGCTTTCCTGTCAGTGTCCCAGTGAGGTTCACTGAGGTGCCTTTTCTTGTGCTCCAGGTACTGGAGCTGTGCTTGTATGTGCCCAGCTGCTCTTTTAGGTTTGTAAGCTGAACTTAGGCATTAGTTTGTGGACTGAATCTTGAGCAAAAATGTTTCTCCCAGCCCTGTGTCACCTTCAGTCTCAGGCAGGTAGGAATGCAGGAACATCTGGGCTTGTTGCTGCTCTCCAACTGTGTGGTCTGTGTCTTCTCTGGTGTCAGCTTGCCAGGCGAGGGCAGACAAGGAGCTGATGCTCTGAACCTCCGTGTCCAGATACAAATTAAGGATTGAAACTTGCTTTAGAAGTAGTATCTTTGGTGGATCTGGCCACACTATCTCAGAGGGGCAAGTGACCTATTTTAGATTAGACTGATGGTGATTTGGGACGTCTGTAGTTGTGCTCTTCCTGAGGTGTTGGGATCTAACCTTGCCTTTCAATTCTGCAAACCGGTTGGGTTGGCAGGGATGAGGAGGGCACAGCATTCCTGTGAAGTGTTCTTCTTGACAATCCCCCATCCCTCAAAAGCATATGTCCTTCAACACGAAATTCCAGTCTTCAAGATGTTTCTTACAGTTCAGCCTGTGGTTCTCATCCTACCACTGAGGGGTAGTGCCAGAAATAGCCTGTCTTCTCTACCCTGCACCTCCCAAGCAGCCAGTTCTGTGTTGCCTCAAGCCTCTGGGTGGGTGGTGTTTTGCCAGGGAGCTAAACTATTAAAAGTACTTGGAATTTGGATTTCCTAATACCTCATTGTAGGTTCAGACAAACTTTCCTGATGCAGGTGGTCGCTGGTTGTTGCACTGGTGTGGCCTAAATCTCTTTAGTGCAGATTTCTCCAAACTGAACATCCTCTGCATACTCTGGCTGTTGTGTATTTGGCCTTAAAACATTCCCCCTTCTCATTTCCTGACAGCAGCTCTGAGACTCATCCCCTGAGTTGCCTGCACTTAGCCAAACATCCCTCAGCCATAAGGAAAGGTGAAATGTTAAGGGTGGAGTGGGTAAGGTGGAACTGAATAGTGGGAACACTCACTTGAGAAGGAGACCAAATGAAGTTATCAGTGGAAAAATTGATTCCTGGCCATTTTCTCCAAGGAGACACAAAGAAGAGCTCCCAGTATTTGAAGTCTGTTGCAAGCAGAGGTCATCTAGCAGACTTAACAGGGAGCAGAAGAAACAAAACCAGAGCTAACAAAACTTTCCTCAGTGTTCTGTGTTTGAGTGTAATTTGGGAGGTGTTTTCCTGCCCAGGGGACGAAAATTGTTCTACCTGCACTAAGGTTTTTCTTCCAGTGTCTGAAATTCCCAGCTGTCTGATCATTTGCAGCTCCTCATTGCAGTCCTGGCTGCCTGCTGTCAATGCTTTTGCTAAGCAAGGTTATCTTCATGACTGCAAAGAGCTGCCTTCTCCTTAAATCTGCTTTTTGCCTTCCTTTGCCTTCTGACTGACAGGCTCTAATGAGGGGAGAGTGTTATAGTGCCCTGTATAGCGAGTGGTCAATAAAAACCAAATTGCTTTGTACAGCAGAGGTAATAACACAGCTTGTTATTGGCACAGCTGATCCTGATATTGGGGCCCTTGGATAGGAGACAAAGGCTTACTTCTGTCTTAAGTAGTAAAAAGTGAATGTCATCCATTCCTTTTCTCCCCTCTCATCCATGGAAAATGGTAATTGGGGGTGATGCTGCTTTATTGTGGCTCTTCTCCCCTGTGGGATATTTTCTGTGGGGTGGCTCAGACACAATACATGAGATGGCTCTTATATTCCTGAAAAAAAAAATAAAATAAACAGGCCATGTGAGTGAGGTGAGGTTTGTTACAGGGGTGGCAGGTGGAATAAATGAGGATTAAAATGGAAGAGGCAGGGTGAAATTCCTTTTACTACTCTCTCTTGGGATGATTGTGCCGAGCTTGTCAAGAGCACCCTTGATGACAGGAGCAGTTAAAACATGGGTCACCTGTAAGTGTAGTAATAAGTCTGGGAGGTTCAGTCCCTGGGAACATTGTTCTGGGGTGTAGATCTTCTGTCTGCCTGCATTCCTGAGTCATTTGGGTCAGGTGTCCCAATATCCCCCTGATATCCCATTGCCAGCTGCTCCCTGAGCATGCACCCACTGCTTGCTTGTGGGTGTGGAAGAGTCACTGTCAGTGCTCCAGCTGCCTCTTCCCTGAACTGCTCAGGATCTTTGTTCTGCAGGAGCTCTGGAGCTGGAAGGAATCCTCCACCCAGCACAGCTGTGAAGGTATTGATCTGCCTCTCCCAGGAGAAGCCAGACTTGTTCATTTTGGGATAGATGTCACACCAGGAGGTGGTAGCCAAATTGGAGGGGCTACAAAGAACAGCTGCAGTGACTGAGATGAAGGAATTGGGCAATGGCAGAAGATTACAAGAATTAAAGCTGTAAGCCTGACTAAGTGATGATTAAAGAAAGCCAAGAAGATGTAGCTCAGTACAAAATGGCTGCATGGGGGTATCCCAGAGAAATGGGTTAGGAATTAGTGTGGACAAAGGCTGAGCTGTGGAGAGGTGAGATGTAACGAAAGCAGAGGAAAACAAGATGTTAGGAGAAACCTTTTGCCAATGAATTTGGCTGCAAACCATCTCCCTGGAGAAATGGAGGCAGTTCTGTGTTGTTTTAGATAATCAACACTAGGCTGGACAAATCATTGCTAAATACACTGCAGGGAATGACCCCTCGTTGGCTGAGAGCTGGATAAAATGCCTGGCTCAGCCATTTTCCATTTGCTTATCTCAGTGGGAAATACATTGCGTGCATAATTCCTGGTTTGGGGGTGGGGGGGTGTCATTTTAGTTTTCCTGGTAAACCTCCTGGATGCCTGGAGTGAGCCTGGCTGCTCCGTAGGAGGAACACGTTGAAGTGAAGCTGGTTGGTGTGTGCCCTAATCTGTATTCTGAGCCAGTCAGGGTTTTAACTGTTGCTGCAAAATCGGAGCGGAAATATCTGCTGGGATTTACCAAGCACACAGTGCCCGAGTGTTGCTATGAATCAGAGCAGCCTTATGGGAAAGCAACAATTCAAACTCTTAAAACAGCAACAAAATTTGAAGACTAGGTGCAGGTCAATCAGGTCGATTTTGTATGTTTGAATGTTTCTGGGGATTGTTGTGGTTTAGTTTGGTTTTAACGATTGCAGGGTAGGATTTGGGTGGGCAGACATCGCTGCTGACTGCAGTCTGCTTGCAAAGCTTGCTCAGGAGACTTGTGTCTTGTCTTAAAACCAGGGCAGGTCAGCACCAGCTGTCCCAGCCTCCACATGTCCTCAGCAGACAGACCCCAGGCACTGAGGGGCTGAGGAGCCAATGTAGGGTTCATGAGTCATGAAGAGGCTGATTTCTGTCTGGTTTGTGGTGTGAAGCCCATCACCACACCCATTCCCTGTGCCCTCTGCATGCTCAGAACTCAGCACCGAACGGACACCGAGCTGCCTTCAGAGCAAACATCTGGGCAGGATCACAGAAGAGCTAGAAGCCACGTGACTTCCCTTTTTTTTGAAGGTTCTTATAAATATGTATATTTTTTTCAAAGCTCTGTTCTGTTCCAAACCTCAGTCTTTCAGATTTAAGGACGCTTCTCTCGCAGATGTGGGGTTTGTTATTTAAACCCCCTGCTGAAGCTTGGCAGCAGTCCTGGTGAGCAGTGCTCAAGTCACCTGCAGTGGGTGGAGAGCAATGTGGAGAACAGCTTCTCCAACCCTATTCCAGCCCTGAGGGTGCCCGTGGATGCTGCCGGGAGTTTTTGCTGCAAAATGCTGCTGCTGCCTCTGTGACTGTGATCTTATCTCACCCAGACAAAGTGCACAGCACTCCTTGGTTGTCCTTACGAGGAGCTTTTTATTTTCAGTCTGTCTGGAATCAAGCCTTGGCTCAAGGTGGCTGGGCTGAGCTCTGCAGGACGAGGACGGCAGGAGCAGAACAAGGGTGATTTCCCACTTGCCAGCCGGGATTTGTGATGTGCCATGAAGGAAGATCCTCAAAACCTCCTCCTGCTTGGCTTTGTCTCAGCCCAGGGCTGCCTGCAAACTGCAGGCAACGGGAGAACAGCTGATGAGTTCACCACAGCCACCCTTCCCGGGTTCCTACATTAGCATAACAATTACAGCCCCAGAGGCTGTAAAGAGAATACGAGCTTTAAAAAAATAAACTGGAATTTAACAGAGAAATTAATAGCGTAGCAAATTGTAACGCTCAGCGCGCCGGCTGCGTGTCAGTCTCAAGCGACAGCTGTACGTGCAGCCTTGGCACAGTTCGATTTCCAGACCTTCCGCTGCATTTGGCCATCATTTCAATATCTATACTTCCATTTCCTGGGGAAAGAGCCTGCAGGGCACCATTCCTGCTGCCACTTTCCCCAAAAACTTGGAGTGTTTTGTGTCTGTTGCGTTTCTCTGCAGCCGTGTGATGTATTGGCATTAAAATGCTGTGCGATAGAAATTAATTTATGGCCGTGATGGCCATTAGAGCTGCTGAAGTCCGAGTCTTGGAGTGTTTTGGGTTATAAATCTTGGCTTTTGAGGGCTTTCTTATTTAGTCATGTGTAGTTCAGCTCTCCAAGCTGCTGGTAAATGCCAGCATTGGGTGCTTGCTGTGACCTGCAGTGAATACCAGGGGCGAAGCTAGAGCAGCTCACTCGCATCTTGTCAAGCATAAAAGAGCTTCAGGAGCACCCTGGCTGGTGAGCTGGAAGCTGTGGAGTCCCGTTGAACGCTGCTCACAGTGTGCAGATCATACGAAAGTGAAATGGTTGTAATCTGAGATGCGGGTGCTGCCTGGGAAGCCGAGGGTGTCCCCAGGACGAGCTGATGCATTCCTGTGCTTGCGGTTGTTGCACCAGGATGTTGAACTCACTCCAATGGCATTTTTTTTTTCAAATCCTCTGGAAAAGCAGCTATTTTGGTGGCTCTCTCTGCCAGCGGTGACCATGGCTTGCCTGGGGGAGCAGCCAGCACTGATGCCAATAATTCCTTTGGCTCTTTTTCTGACTGAGTCAGATCACTCAAGCATTAACCTTAAAATAGCAAGTATTTTTGTAGTTGATATAATTAATCTCCTCTGTGTGTATGTTCCTTCCCCATTCCAGGCTCTGATGCTTCACCACTCCCCTGCTGACCCACTCCTGCTTTGGCACAAGAAAACTCTGAGCAAAACTTGGCTTTTCCACAAAAAAAGCACCAACTACAGGCTGTGTGTGCTCTGCTCCGTGAGTTCACTGCCAGACTGGTGTCCCCAGTCACAGATTCCTCGCTCATGTGGCCTGTTGGTTTTGGAGCATCTCGATCTGTTTTTGGGTGGGTGGAAGTGGAGGGGGGGATGTTCACAAGCTGACAGGACTGGGGGTGACACTGGCCACAAAGACAGCTGTGATGGCTGGGTGGGTGGGTGTGTGGGTTTCGTGATGCAGCAGGAAAAAGCGCTTTGGAGAAGCCTGAAGCCTGAGCGGACCCCGTGTGACGCCTCGTCCAGCCCTGGGAAGGGGAGGAGCGAGGAAGGGGATGGGATGGGCTAACCAGGGTCCATCCCCTGCCTCTCTTCTCCCTTTCCTGGGGCAGATCCTGAGTCAAAGCACATCTGGGAGCGCAAGTGTGCAATGCTGGATACTGCCCCAACCCCAATTTCCCGCCCTGCAAACAGCTCCAACCGTGCCCACGGTGGGATTCGGAGGGTGCTGTGCTTGGGCTGTGTGACACCACTGATTTTTTTAGGTCTGAGCATATCGGTGAGGAGGATGAAGGGGGAAAGAAAAGACCACTTTTGTGATGAAGCACAGAGTGAGCACACGAGACCGGGGCGGGCTGCACCTCGCTGCTTGCATGCACTGCTATTCCCACGAGGCAGCTGCAATCCTGGCAATTAAATCAGGAAGGATGCGTTGGGGAAAACCCCCGTGATGGCGTCTGAGGATGCTGATTAAATGTGCACAGCCTGGCGAGCCCACGTGGAACAAAAGGCTGCGTGGCTGAGCCTGACAGACTTGCTGTGTCCTGGGGAAAAAGAGCTCCGGGGTTTTATTAAACACTTCCAAGTAGCTACCCGAGGAAGGAAAAGCTTGCTGCAGACACACACTCGGCTGTGCAGCCCACACAGCTCCCAGCTTTTACAGTCAGAACGTGGAGCATCGGATCCATCCCAGCCTCCAGCGCTGGCGTGGCAGGAGGGGGAACAGCTTCCCTTTGAGCAGGAACCCGCTCTGACCGCGGCAGCAGCAGCAAACATCGCCCAGGGAATGATCATTTCCATGGCTGCACTGTGGGATCAGACAGCAGAAGCCCTGCAAGCAGCACACGTTGCTTAATCAAAAAGCCAGCCCGGGTCAGGACTGGGCTGGCTCTGAGTTTGTCCTGCAGTTGCTGGTGGTGGGAGATGTGAGCAATGCTAGAGGTCTGTCTTGGAAGAGAGAGCCAGGGGGGTTTATAAAGCAAAACTCCTCTCAAGGACTGGCCTGCAGTGGATTTTCCTCTGAGCAAACAACCCAGCTCCTTCCCGGGTACACTGACCACATTCGGCTGGGCACGATTGTTTTGTGTCCCTTCCGCTGTTCAGATTTCAATCCTGTCGGCCTCAGGAGTCTTTCCAGGCTTGGGCTGTGTTTCTCTGCCTGTAGAAATGTCACTTCATCCTAGGAAATGTCACTAGGGTTGTTATTTAAACAGCAATAGGGTTGAAGCTAATAATTGGGAAGTGAAAGTGACTGGCTTGCATAGTTTCCGATTACTTTTCTCCTCTCGTCTGTGTGATTTGAGTTCTCTCCTCAGTGTTTTGTGTGGTGGAGGCAGGATAGAGTTTTAAATAGAATTAAATCCTTTCAACATCAGTTTTGCAGCAGCAGCAGAGCCTGTGCTAGAATGCCTGTGCTGTGCAGGGAAGGTTTGGGACCTCTCTGGACCCCCAGCCGGGCACTGACAGGTCATGCTCTGCACACAAAAGGACACCCCTGCTGCGATGTGGTTACAGCCCAGGGACCACAGATGAGGGGAAATGCTGCAAAAACTGGAGTTTTGCTGATGGGCAGCAAAGAAGGGGCTACACAGGACATTTTAGCAGCACATTTGGGGGCTAGACTGGAATCTGCTGAGGCCTATATTGGAATCACAGGCAGGCCTTTGTCCCTAAAAGCCATGGAAATGCTGGAAGGGGCTGGGAGGGATGCTGGAGGGGAGACACAGCCTCACAGAGCTCTCACTGCCACGTGCTGCCAATCCCCTGTCGCTCAGTGCCACCCCTCCAGCTCATCCCCCAGGCTGTGCCGCTGCTGGGACACGGTGATGGTGTTTGTATCCTCTTCTGCCTTAACGAGCTCGTTTGTGTGAGGCTGGGTAATGGAGGACGAGGCATTTTAGAAACATCCACTTGGGGAATGTATCCCTGGAGAAGTGAGTGTCAGGACACGTTTGGCTGGTTAAAAACAATAAAGGTGCAAAGAGCAGCGCTGTGTCAGCTGTGCTCCTCCGTGTCCTCTGCAAACACCCCGTGTGTGTTGGGCCCTCCACAGCCTCGCAGACAGGTTTGGCTGTATCCAGGCACAGATTTTCCCCCTCTTTGGCTGCTACCACAGGAGTCCAGGCATGCCCAGGCAGCTCCAGCAGGGCCCTGATTGCAACACAGGCAGGAAGAAAAAACTGTATTTATCCTGTGCATCGGTACAGCTAATGACTGCACACACACACACCGAGCTGCTGGGGAGGCACAAAGCCCTGCATGGGTTTGAGGTGGGGAAAAGCTGGGTGCTGCTGCTTTCAACACTTGTGTGGTTTCCTGGCTGCACCACAAACCTGCTGTGGGTTGAATCTGTGGGGCTTTTGAAGGGATTGAGCTTCCTCTCTGTGTACACATTGCAGAGAGTGAGTGAAGGCTCAGTGGAGCCCTGGTGTGAGAGAATGGTAGAATCACAGAAAGGTTTGGGTTGGAAAGGGACCTTAAAGATTATTTAGTCCAACCCTCTTTCCAGGCAGGTTCACCTTCCACTAAACCAGATTCCTCAGAGCCCCATCCAGCCTGGCCTTGGACACTGCCAGGGATGGAGCAGCCACAGCTTCTTTGGGAAACCTGTGCGAGGGCCTCACCACCCTCAGAGAGAGGAATTTCTTCCTGATACCTAATCTAAACCCTGCCCTCTGTCAGTGTGAAGCCATTCTCCCTCCTCCTGTCCCTCCATGACCTTGTCCAAAGTCGCTCTCCAGCTTTCTGGAGCCCCTTTAGGCACGGGAAGGGGCTCTGAGGTATTCACAGAGCCTTTTCCACGCTGAACAACCCCAGCTCTCTCAGCCTGAACATCCTGAGTTGAAAGGGACCCAACTCCTGCACGTGAGGAACAGACCCCTCCTCATCTGGGGAACCCGGGCGTTGGAAAATGCTTCTAGAAGTGGAGGTGTTGATGTCCCACCAAGGTCACCCGCCGACTCCGAGCTCAGCCTTGCTCCAGGCTCTGTGATCCCACCGCCAGCTCCCCTTTTCCTCATCGCCCCGCTGCCCATCATCCCCCCCACCAGCAGGACTCCGATTCCCGACATTTCCCTCCGAGCGTCCGCGCTGATCCCTGCGGGGCGGCTCGGGGGTGCCCGTGCCGGGGGCCGCCCTGGAATCCCCCTCCCCCGCGGGTCCTCCCGCCATCGGGAGCGGCGGGGCCGTGCCGGAGCCCCCTCCCCATCCCCATCCTCATCCCCATCCCCATCCCCATCCCCATCCCCATCCCACTCCCGCAGCGCGGGGCGGGGCGCGCCGCCCCCCCGCCCCTCCGCGCCCCCGCGGCCGCTCCGCGCCTGGCGGCGGAGGGCGGGGAGGGCGCGTGGAGCCGGGGACACGGACACGGACACGCACACGGACACGCACACGGACACGGACACGCACACGGAACACGCACACGCAGCGCGGCCCCGCAGCGCGGCTCTGCGGCCAAACCCCGCCAACAAAGACCCCTCCGCCCCCCTCGCCGCCGCCCCCCCCCGGGATGTAGCCGGGCCGGGAGCCCCAGCGAGGCAGCGGCCCCGCCGCTCCGTGCCCCGCAGCGAGGCCGGGAGGCGGCGGGCTCAGAGGCGCTGCCGCCACCATGGGCAAATCCAACAGCAAGTTGAAGCCTGAAGTTGTGGAAGAGCTGACCAGGAAAACGTACTGTGAGTGCCCGGGGGGCTGCCGGGGGGCTGCCGGGGGTGTGATGGGATCCGCGCTGCCGCCCGGCCCCGCCGCTCCCCCGGGTCGGTGCCGCGGCGGCTCCTGCGGGGCCGCTCCCGGGGAGGGCGCAGGCTCGGCCGGGCTTTGTTGGAAGAATTCAGGGATTGGCCTGGGAGGAGGAAAAAACCCATAAGGCAGCAGAGCCACGGAGAGGGGCAGCGAGCCAGGGGAACGCGCTGGATTTTTACAAAACCATCCTCCGTGGCCTATTTCTGAGCCTCCGGGAACGGCGGGGCCAGGGCCGCATCCTGCCCGCCCGCGGCGCCCACCGGAGCATCGCGCCCTCCCTCGCCGTCCCCCCGCCCCTGCCCCGAGCATCCTTCCCCCGGGCTGCCCGGCCCCCGGTAGCCAGGGCCCGCCGCGGGGATTGTCCTCCCCGCGCTGCCTCCCCGGAGCCCGGCAGCAGCTCCCGGAGCGGGGTGCCGAGCGTCTGGGTGGCTTCCAAAGTTTGGGTGCGTTAGTTGGAGGGGTTCCCTTTGTTATTGCGCTCTGAAGTGGAGGGAAGAGCCCGACACCGGCGAGTTCGATATTTTTCTGAGTATCTCAGTATCAGTTTAATAACCTGATTTTCTGAGCGAGTGGCTTTCCCGTCTGGACCTCCACCGTAATCTAATTAACGTGGCTGGTGCCTCAGCCATCCACGTTTAGCAAAATCATTTTTTTTTCCCCCTGAAGGATGCACAAAGGAAGCAAAGGCTTTGGTGGCTCAAGTTTGCCTCCCCGCTTGCAGGTCTCAGATATTCCCCAAACGTGCAGCAGACCTGCGAGCTCTCCCCTCTGTCATTGCTGCAGTCCCACGGCAGCGCTTACCCAAAAAGGCAATAGATTAGGATGCAGCAAGTTCTCCCATATGGAGAAGAGGCAATACTGGTGCATTGCACAACCCTACACGCGGGGCTGCTCTCTGCCGTGGCACGGCCGGCGGGAGGAGGGCAGGTGCTGGGGGGCAGGTCCGCATAGCCCAGCCGGGTGTGATGGCAGGGGAGGCTGGGGTACCCCGGCTGGGCTTCCTCCAAGTGCTCAGGGCGAGGAAGCAGCGGGAAGGCGGCAGTGCCAGGTGGGCACAGCCCCGGCTGGGAGCTGAGCTGGCTTTTGGTGTCCTCACTGCAGCTGTCGCCCACGGCGAGTGCAGCCGCGCCGGGTCGGGCACCGGGAGTGCTGTGCTGCAACCGCCCGCTCGGTTTGCAGCCTCTGTGGCGACCTGATCGGTGAGGGAGAGGAATCTGGGCACAGCCAGCCCCAGCACAGCCTTGTCTGCCGGTGATCTGCTGTGTGCTGGGCTTTCTGCACACCTGGGGTGGCTCCTCTGCCCAGGAAGGTGCCAACACCAGCGGGGCTGACACAGGGCACACATGGGCAGTGGTGCCCCAGGTCTTACTGAAGCCAGCCAACCACACAGCACTGGTGAAACCAGTGTCTCTGGGCACAGGGATGTCTCTTTGCTGGATAAGGCCAACAGGTCATTGCTTTTTTTGAATCGATTCATTCCCAACTTCCTGCTCCTCTCTTTTGGGTGCCCTCCCCTTTCCACTGCACCCTTTCCAAGAAGGATTGTGGTCCTCAGATCCCTCCCTCAATGAGTTTCCAGTCTGTCTGGAGCTTTGCCTGCCTGCTCTGGACCTCTCGCTGCCTCTTTTTAAAGACCCCTGTACCTGTGCAGGTGAGGCAGCAGCACCCAGCAGCACGTGGCCCTTTGCATGGCTGGAGCCTGGTGCCGCACCCCAACGTGCCCCAGCAGCATGTGGCTGGTGGTATGGTACCTGTCAGGGAGAGCTGTCACTAATTCCAGGGTCTGTTTGTTGAGCTCTGCTCATTCCATCTCTCATCTCTGGGATTAATTACTTTTGCTGAGCGCTTCTGCCCCTTTTCCTCAGCTGTCAAGGCAAGCGTGCATTCCCTTGTCTGGTGAAGCACTTCACAGGGCCCTCCCAGGCACGGCTGAGAGCCTCTGATTTATCTTCAGACCATGGCAGATTGGAAAGAGACCAATTTCCTTCTGTGTTTTGGGGAAGCCAGGCAGAGGAGAGGCAGGTAGGAGGGCAGGGCTGCGCTGAGTGCAGGGGGAGGAACTGATCCAGACCCCGGTGCTGTGGCTGGTGGAACAGCTGGAGTAGGGGACAGTCAGACACACAAATCCATGGCCTGCTCAAGAATTTCTGGGGGCCTGCTTGGAAAAGGTGGTTTGTTTTTTTTTTCCACAGCATGTTGATATTTAGGCATGTTTCTGGCAGACACAAGAGTCCCTGGCCTGTGCTGCCCAACCCATGTCCTGACTGCCACGTTCCCAAGCAAGTGCTGTCCCTGCCTTGTTTGTGGTGCTGCTTCTCCTGTTGCCACAGCACATCTGGGCAGATGTCTCCAGCAGCCCAAACTGATGGGAACCTGCATTTGTCCCAGGGAAGTTCCTGTGGCAACTGTGGCTGTGGTACGTGAAGGGCTTCCCCCACGCTGGGATTTCCTTCCATTGCATCATTTTCTGTTTGTATGAACTTCCACACAAAACAAGGCAAATACCAAAAAGGCCCCTTGCAGTTCTGCAGGATCAGAGGGAAATGTCAGCCCCTCTCCCTGCCCCTGCTAATTTATCTCATCCATGGGACACAGAGGACCTCTGCTTTCCCTCAGTGCTCTTCAGTGCCTGGTGGCTTCTTGTGTCCCTTGTCCTCTCTGAGCTCTCCATCTCCTATTTGTGGTGTTTCTCTGGCCTCAGTTGCAGCAATCCTGGGACAAGCAGGAGATGGGAGCAGCCAGGAGAGGAGCATGCTCAGGTGCCAGGGCAGTTGTGGACAGGGAGCTTGAGCTGAGGATGCTGCAGGGCTGCCATCAACGGCCTCCGTGAGCTGTGAGAAATATTTTCCTGCGTGCTCTCAGAGCAGGTTGTCCCAGGCCCTGCTGGGAACTGGACATGGAAAAGCAGGAGCCTGGAAACCTCGTCTGCTGGCTCCCCTCCCCACTCTGCTCCTGACTGACAGTGCTGGGGGCCAGATTTTAATGGCACTTGGACACCTAAAGGCGCAGAAGGGCTTCTTTGAAGCGCCGGCTGCCCAAGCCCTGTTGGTTTGGACCCATCTCCGTGTGCCTTTCCGTGTCTCTGGGCACCTGAGTGCCCAGGAATACCTGGCAATGCCGAGCTCTGCCATCTGCCAGGTGCTGGAATGGTGCTGGTGGGGGCAGCCAGGCTGCAGGGCTCTTTAACCCTCCTTGGAGACCAGGCTGGTACCACACAGGAGCCTGCAGGAGAAGGCAGTGCTGAGTGATAACAATACTGAATAATAAATTATGTAATTCTTTGTACTTTTGTAGATCCTTTCATCAAAAAGTCCTCCAAGTGCTTTATAGTAATTAATTTATTAATCCTCCTGATGCCTGGCTGGGGTGGCTCAGAGATGCAGTTTGGTGTTGTGTCCCAGGAGGTGGTCACTGCTGAGACTTGAAGGAACCACCATCCTCCCTGGATCACATCCTCTTCCATGGGGATTTAAACCTGAGCTTAACTTGGGCCAGGTGCTCATGGCTTAGGGCCACAGTGGGATTTGGGATTGTGTTTAAGAGCCTTGTGGGGCCACAGTCAGAGGCTTCTGCTCAGCTGGAGATTTATGAAGGTCCTGAGGTGTGACTGGGGCCTGAATGAAGTGTGTGACTGCACGTGTGCAGCTGTGGGTGCCCGGTACTTGTCCTGGGTGGAAATGACTTGGTGTGGACTCCTGGGAGACAAACTGGGAGAGAAATACAGTTCTGAATGTCCCTACTCCCAGCAGCACTCCCAGGCCAGTAACCCTTAAAATCATGAAGCATTTCTAAAAATGTGCACTTGTTTCAGAAGAGCACATTTTAGCTCTTTTTTTCCCCCAGTCATTTTTGGGGAGGATTGGCTTTCAGGGTTCCCTTTGCCACAGCTATTTCCCGTGTCTAGAAGTAACACTGTGTTATTTTTGAGGCTGCAATAGCTGAGCAATCAGGCATGCTCAGAGCTCTGTCAGTGCAGCAGCATCGCTCTGGGGCCAGGTTGGGGTCAGGGTGGTTGGGGATGGTGGTCCTGGTGCTCCTGAGGCCACAGTGGGGCTCAGGGGAAGGTGTGGGAGCCACGCTGAGGGTGCCAAAATGACACCCAGGCTGCAGAGTGGGTGAGAGGAAGATGCTCTTTTCCCAAGAACCGCATCCCACCCACTGTGATCTATTTTGTGGATTTCAAACTCACTCCGGCATCATCATTTTCTGCTCCTTCACAATGAGCCACAGAATTGGCTCCGTTGCTCGACAGTAATGCAGGGAATTAATGGGCATTAGTTGAAGAGCAAACTATAAACATATTGATTTGTAGTTACGGGGGGACGTGGCGGCGGGTGGAGTTCTGTGGGAAAGGAAAGGAAATTCTACGATTGCAGCAGTTTTTAGCCAGGAAAATGGAATTGCTCCTTGCTGGCTGAGCCAGGCTGGGGCTTTGCTCCATCATGCCACCTCAGTGCTGAGGAAATGTGCTGGCTGGGGCAGTGGGCAGGAGCAGAGGAGGGCCCTTGGTAGCTCCCCCCCAATGCTGCTGGTTTATTTTTAGCCTGCAAAGTGTTTGGCCCCAGGCACTGGGTTTCTCTGCCAGGTTGGTTTGTGTTGAAATCCCTCCTGTTGCTCATCCAGCAGAAAGTGGGGTGAGCTGGCCGGGTGGCTACGGACCCGTTATCTCTCAGTGGCAAGTGCTGGGTGAAACTGTCAGTGTGGGTGAGTTTTAAGAGGCCTTGGAGTGACAGGGCAAGAGGGGATGGCTTCAAACTGACAGAGAGCAGGGTTAGATGGGATATCAGAAAAAAATCCTTCCCTGTAGGGTTGGTGAGGCCCTGGCACAGGTTGCCCAGAGAAGCTGTGGCTGCCCCATCCCTGGAAGTGTCCAAGGCCAGGTTGGTTTGGGGCACTGGGGCAGGATGATGGGCAGGAGGTGCCAGAGGGATGCCCAGGGGCTGGAGTTTGTTTGGGGCCTGTGTTTTCTGCAGCCACGTGTAAGCCAGAGCTGTGAAGAGGTTTGCTGTGGTGCAGGTTGACTGCAAGGTCAGTGTGGACCTGCTGTGCTGCCTCTGGAGGGCTGTGGTGGTCTGGAGGCATCTCCAGCTCCTTCTCCAAGGCCACCCCAACCTGCTCCCAGTGAATCCAACCCAGGCCATCCCACACACGTGTGCCCCTGGGGCTGCATAGGCAGATGCAAGTTTTGGGGTATCAGAAGCAAGCTTTAAGGAGTCCCTGCAGTCTCTGGGAGGTTCTTGCAGTGCCAGAGAGGGAAGGGGAGACGTGAGGGCCGCCCTGAGGGTTCCCTCTGCGGCAGAGCGGAGCAGCCGTCCCTGCCGGCCACGCTCGCGCCGCTGCTGCTCCAGCATCACCAGAATCACATTTCATTTATCCCCTGACATGTTAATGGATCTGCTTAACCACTCTGCTGACCTTTGCTGCTGCCGCTATAATTAAGGTTGTGAAACAAGAAGCTCTGAAGGCATCAAAGGAAGCGGCTGCCTCAGGGAGGAGCCTCTGGGCGCGCTCGCTCTGTGATCGGGGTGACATTTGTGGGGTCACTTTGTTCCTCCTTCCCCTCCTTGTTCTCCTGGATCTTCTAGGGAGCTGGATGCCATGGGAGGCCAGGGTCCGTGCCCTGGGCAGGGGTGGCCGTGGGGTGCTCATCCCTGGGGCATGGTCTGTGTCACTTCCATCACTGCCATGGGCTCCCCAGCTCCCTCCCCACCCCTCCTGCTGGAAGGAGGGCTGCCTGTGTTTCATCCACCTGTTCCTCCAGCATCTTCTGATAGATGGCTGGACCCGGTGGAGCTGCTCTGGGTCTCTGTGGCACCCCTCAGTGCATGGTGATCCCTGCAAGAGAGACCAGGAGTGCAGCAGAGGCGGCCCTGATGCCAGCAAGGCTCTGCCTTGAGCACCCTCCTGACCTTCCCATGGCTCCAGGGAGTGATGGCTGAGGCAGAGTCACTTCCTTTCCTACTGCCCATGCTGGTCTAGAGTGGAGTTCTCTCCTCTGCCCAGGGCAGGAATTGCCCCTCGAGTTGGGGATGACACCTTGGAGTGCCAGATCACACTGAAGTCCCTGTGGCCAAGGGATGGATTTAAGCAGGTGGGGGGACACAGCTGCCCCTGGATGGCTGGGCAGAGGGGCTGCTCCATCCCTGCTTCCAGCAGCTCTGGGAATCCTCTGCCCCTCCAGGCATTGCTGTGTTGGCTCAGTGTGGAAATAGAAATCAATCCTGGGATGGACCTGCCACAGCCACCAGCTCCTGCTGTGAGGGTGCTTCAGCCTGATTCAGTCATTTCTAAATGAAGGCACTGTCCTTTGCCCTTCCTCTCCTGCCTTCACTTCAAAGAACAACTGCTGCTTCTTCCCTAAACCCAATTTCCAAAGCCTAATGTCGGGCCCTTAAATATTTAATAAAGTCTAAAAAGGATTTCAGCTGCATATTGGCTTTCCTGTTGGTAGCAGCCCCGGGGGAGCTGAGAACTGCTCAGGGACCTGTTTATCCAGTCTGGGAGCAAGGCAGACCACTAATGGCAACCGCCGGCGAGGGGAGTGCCCAGAGCCCGGCCCTGCTCCGGCTGCTGCCCCGTGTCTCAGAGCAACAAATGACACCAAGAACGCTGCCAGGCTCGAGCTCCCAGTGCCTCAGAGGCTCCCAGAGCTGCCATGGTGCTGGTGATGTCTGTGGCTGATGGGGAGAGGAGCCAGGCTGGGAAAGCTGGGATGGGGATGTCCCGCTGTGACAGGTGGGCAGCTCCAGCTGTGTTGGTGCCTTCACAGTTGGGGTTGGTCCCAAATCCCTTGGGGATGTTGTAGGGATGGGCTCCCACATAGGGACACCCCAGTGCATGGGTGATGTGGCCAGGAGCAGGGCTGGCCATGGGGCTGAGCTGGGGGAAAAGAAAATTACATCAGTCATATTCCAGAAACAGCTTGCATGGGGGTGACCCTGGTGCCACAGTTGTGTTTTATGGCCTCTTCTCCAGAGCTGTCCCTGTACTCTCCAGGAGCAGGAGCAAAGCCCAACCAGGGGTAATCTAGTGGCCTCAGAGCTGGCAGAAAGCACAGGACATTGTTAAGGAGTTCAACCTGAATTTTAATGAGACCACATCATCAGGACCAAACTACCCAAATTTCCACAGTGCTGATGTGTGGGGTATCCTAAAAGTTACCATCATCAATCAGGGACCTGAGCAAACTCTGAGTGCCCCAGGATGGGCTGCTGGACAGACCCAGGGGGGGACTGAGCCCGTGGCAGCCTGCAGGAGTTCACCCCTTCCCTCCACCACCGTGCAGCTCCTGTGGGCACTGGGCTCTGTGCTGGGGGCTGGTGCTGGAACTGGGGCAGTGCACTGGGAAGAACCTCGTGCCAATGCTCCAGCTGTGCCTGGAGTGCTTCCTCCCAAATTGCACCAAGCCACCTGGCAGCCCAGGCAGCCAGAGGTGACCCCAGCCAGCCCTGGCACACAGGGCATCCTCCTCTCTCCACAGGGAGGTGCCCATTCTGCATCAGACAAGTGCTGCCCAGCCCCTGCTTGGGGGCTGGAGGAAGTCCCACAGCTGCTGCCGTGCTCTTGGCTGAGTGTTTTGTGGGGACAAGGCCTGGAACTGGGAGTGACTGCTCAGGCTGTGATGTGTTTAGCCCCGGTAACTCACCCTGCAGAGCCAGGGGCTGGCACTGGGCCCCCCTGTGCAACCGAGGGCACCTTGCTGTGTCCGTGTTTGCAGCTGTGAAGTCTGCACCCAGTACCTGCTGCTCCGAGCCCAGTGGTCGCTCTGAGGGACCAGAGGCGAATTCTGCAGGGGCCGTTCAGGCGGCGATGCTGACGCTGCCATCCCAGGGGCTGGAGTGGAGCCGGAGAGAGCGCACGCACACCCCGCCGAGCCGGGAGGGAGGGAGGGAGGGAGGGAGGGAGCGGGGAGCTCGTAATTGGTCAATATGAACACTGCGATGATGTCGAGAGTGGAGTTTGTATCAGATTTACGTTCAGAAAATTCTTCAATAGGTGTTTCGCCGAGCCGAGGGGCGGGGTGTGCGGGGCATGGATCGCAGCAGGGGCCCGACAGCGCCCCGGGCTCCCCCGCACCGGCGCCCGGTTTCTTCACGCATGAGCCCCCAATTAACACTCACATGAGCGCCCAATTAATCCACACATGAGCCCCCAGCTGGATGGATGCATGGCTGCCCGGTGAATTCCCGCTGGATCGCATGCTGCTGCTCCCGAGCGCCCTGGTGGTTGATGCATGAGTGCCCAATTAATTGGCGCACGTGCCTGCAATTAGCTCATGCCTGAGTGTCCAATTAATTCACGCATGAGCACCTGATGCATTCACACCTGAGTGCCCAATTAGTGCGTGCACAAGTGTGTTATCTCCTAATTACACTAATTTACACATGAGTGCCCAATTAGCTCACGCAGGAGTGCCCAGCGAGCGGACGCGTGACTGCTCAATTAATCCGTGCATGAGCGCCCCGCGAATTCATGAATGCCGCAAAAATGGATGCAGGAGCCCCCAGCTGGTTCGTGCATGAGCGGCCCTTTCACTCTCACCGCAGCACCCGGGCAGTTCATGCATGAGCACCCAATTAGTTCACCTAGAAGCACCCACATAATTGATGCACGAGTGCCCAATTAACCCACGCATGAGCTCCCGGTGTGTTTTTGCATGAGTGCCCGCCTGGCTCAGGCATGGGTGCCCAGACAGTGCGTGCATAAATGCCCCATTCCTTCACGCCTGAGCACCCATTTGGCTCAGCTCACGCAGGAGCACCCCCTGTGGGTGCCGAATTTCCCCCGGCCTGGGCACTGCTCTGAGCACCCACAGCAGGGTTCGGCAGCCCCAAACCCGATGGGTGCCCCTTCTTGGGGTGATGTGCTGGGTCCCCCAGGCTGGGATGCCCGGGGACCCTGTGAAGGAGCCACAGCAGGTCCCTGGGGGAAATAAATGCCACAGGACTGCCCCTGCCATGACTCAGTGTGTGTGGTGCTGGACCAGTTGCCCGTGGGCTGGCACAGCCCATGAGCTGGCATAGTTGGAATGCTCTCTGGCGGTGAGGGGAGCCACTTTGTGCCTGGAAATAATTAACCGGTTTCCCTGATAAGGCTGCGGTGCCACGGCCCCACGGGATCAAGGTGCTGCCCCAGCAGCTGGGGCAAGGGAGGACTTGTGGGGGCTCGGGGGAGACTCCTCCCTGAGGCTTCGGGAACCCAAACCTGCATCAGGACAGAGCCGCGCCGTTGGTTTTGGCACACAGGGGCTGAGCTGAGCGTGCACGGTCCTGCTCAGGGTCCAGCCTGACCAGGCTGTGGCCAAACCGCTGCCCTTGCACACAGGGGAAGGATGTCAGCACGAAAAGAGGCCCTGTAGGGCTGAAGCATCGCGTCACCTCATGCATCCCACCGTGACCGGGGGTCCCTGAACCGTTCGAGTCCAGCCACCCCCCGCCTTCCTTCCTTCCTTGCTTCCTTCCTTGCTTCCTTCCTGCCGCCCCGTCCCCGCCGCGGTCCAGCGAGCAGCGAGCTCCCTGCGCCAGGGCGGCGGATGGGGATTTGCAGCCCCGGGTCCCTCCTCTCCGCCTGGAAAACACAAATTAGCAGGCTTGAGCACTGATTAACCAGAGCTGATTCTTGCTGCAGTGGCAGCTGGGTGGTGGGAGGAGAGGGGGCACGCGAAGGGCGGGTGGTGACGGAGCTGTCAGTCCTCGCCTGTGCCACTGGGATTGATGGAGAGGTGGGGGGAGAGGGCTGGGGGGGGGGGGGGGTAGTTAGGTACCGGCAGCTGCGAGGAGGGGGCTGGGGGCTGCTTGGAGGCTCTGCCCCTCTGCGCTGTGTGAGACGAGAGACGCCAAAACCTTCCTCCCAGCTGAGGTGGGAGCGGGAAGGGACAGAGCAGCCAAGGGAGAGGCCCCTTGGCCGCGATTTGGCCGTGTGGGGCAGCTCCTGAGCTGCTCTGCGTGCCTGTCCCTGTGCCCGCTGCCTGCCCTAAGTCCCGTGCTTTGCCAGATTCTCCGTGCTTTGCCCGCTTCCCCGTTCTCTGCACGGTTCCCCGTTCCCTGCGCGGTGCCGCGGTGCGGGGCTGAGCGCACGGGCCGGCGCCTGCGGGGCGCCGCTGGGGCTCCCGGGTCGGCAATGCCTCTTCCAGCCTCGCGGTTCATAACAAATGATAATACTCTGCCTTTATTTAGCGCCTTTCATCCCCGAGGAACCCGGGGCGCGCTGCTGCTAACAAGCTGCTACGTGCACTATTTATAGCCCTGCCCACCGCGGCTGCGGGAGCGGCGGTCCCTGGAGCACGGCGCGGCAGCTGAGCCCGGCTCCTCGCTGGAGCGCGGCCAGGGACCCGGCCCTGCTCCGGTGGGATGCTCTGTGGGGTCATCCCCTTGTTCTGGGGCGTCGGGGGCGCGCCTGGCCGAGGCTTCTGTCGCTGCGAATTGATGTGTGCCGGCTGAGCATCGCGCCGGGATCGGTGCCGCGGGAGGGAAATGCAGCAGCTGCCGCTGCACAGGTGCTGCCTGTGAGCCCGGCTGGGCTCTGCCTGCCGGGGACATGCAGGGCAGAGGGACAGCCCTGTCCCCGCCGTGTGTCCTCTGTCCCCAGCCTCAGGACAGGTGGCTCAGCCACGCAGTCGGTAGCGTGTCCCCAAGGCTTCCGTGGCTGCGAGGCGGGCGTTAGCATTCCTGACTGGAGTGTCAGCACCCAGCAGGGCCGGGGCGGCTGGGGAGTGGCTGCCGTGAAGGCATCACCTGTGCCGGACCCCTGACAGCGGGTACAGGGAGGCAGGGACTGCTCGGCCCCCACACCGGCTCAGGGCTGGGGTGGTTCCCTGCCCTGTGGGCACTCTGCCCCTGGGCACAGGGGACATTTGGTGGCAGTGGAGTGGTGAACCCAGTGGTGGGTGGTTTTCCAGGGGCTGGGAGATGAGGCCATGCTCCCAACTCAGGACAAGCCCCGCAGATTCCCCAGCCCCCAAGGCTGGAGGACAACGTGCTGGGGGAGGGATGGGGCTCCGTGTGGCTCCATGCCAGGATGCACATTAACAAATCCCTCATTGGGAGCCCTGTGCTGATTTCCAGCCTGGCACCTGAATGGTTCCCTCCGTCGGAAAAGCCTCTCCTGGGAGCATCACACATCTCTCCTGCGGCACGAGGGGAGCTGGCTCCCTCCCTCCCTCCTTCCCTCCCTCCTCAGCCCGAGCGTGTCATTACCAGCATTTCTCCCGTACTAAAAAAAGCACAAATTTCTTAATTGTTTCCTGCTGGAGTTGAAAGGCAGCTCCCGAGCCCAAAACAGCACGTTGGGGGAAAAGCAGTCGAGCAAGAGAGAGCAGAGGGCGATTTGCCTGGAGGGGCTGAGCCGGGCTCTGACTGCAGCCCCGCAGTCCGATTTGCCTGCCCCCAGGGCTCACCCTCATCCTCCTCCTTGGTGCTCATGGGTGCTTGGGCCTGCAGAGCTGGTGCCTGGGGCATCCCCCGAGCATCTTCAGGGTGGAGGTCACGGCTTGTGTCTCAATGCAGGTGTGTGCAGGGAAGCCTGTTCCCGTTGGAGATGTCACTCAGCATCTCTCTTTTGGAAGGATGCTTCTGTGCAACATTTTTATTTTATTTTAATTTTTTTTTTTTTTTTTTTTTTTTTTTTTTTTTTTTTTTGGGTGGGGGAATCCCTTGGCACTGCTGTGACTGGTGTTTTAGCCCACCCCAGCTCAGCTGCTGGATGCAGCCTGTCCTTCCTGGCTCCCTCCTGCCAAGAGACCGCTGCCTGCCCAAAACAAACAACCCTCCAAATCCCTGCTGTGGCCCTGCCAAAGCCCTCAGTGCTCTTCATCCCAGATGCTGAGCATCCCTGTGCCTGCATCCCCTCTCCTGGTGACCTGTGCCTGTGTGACCTCTCCCGGACACCCCGTGGTGCTTCAGCAGGTGCTGCTTTTGCTGAATCCCAGGGGAAGTGGGGGAATTGAAGGCCCTGTCCCTCCAGCGACCCCTGTGCTGGGATGGAGGGACCCTCCAGTGCATGGAGACAGCCTTGGGCACAGAAATCCCTGCTAGCTGGAGGCAGAATCCAGCTGGCCATGAGGTGGGGGCCGTCGTGTGCTCTCCCAGCCACCCCAGCCTTCACCTCTGAGCTCTGCACCTTCTCCCAGGCACGTTACAAATCTTCCTGATGGAAAATTGCTTTTTTTTTTTTTTTTTTTTTTTTTTTTTTTTTTTTTTTTTTTCCCTTGCCATGCAAGGTAATTGGCATCTGTTGGTGTGTCTTCGGCCTCTATTTTTATCAGCCGTTTGCACATTGACATCTCCGCTCACCTCATTATCCCCGCGCCTTCCAGACCTGTGGCTTTGCCATCGTTATTTAGATGCACAAACGCAGAGGAAATGACAAATGAGGCTGTTCCCCCCCTCTGTGCCCACCTGCTGGCACCCCAGCTCCCTGCTGGGGGGAGGCACAGGCACAGCTCCTGCAGTGGGACATGCAGTGACAAGTGCCAGCCCCCTGCCCAACACCCCTCATCTCTCAGAGCCTTTCTTCTGCTCAGGATTTATTTCATCTCAGCAGCCGTCCCTTGGTTGGGGACACTTGGGGTGTCTGTTTTCTGGTTTGTGGTATTTTGGGGGTTTTCCCGGAGCCTGGTGAGGCTCCTCAGGGTGCTGGGGTGTGTTTGATGATGTTTTTACAGAGGCAGCTGATTCCTGGGGGGATGCCAGGCCTGGGGCTGTGCCTGTGCCCACGTTCAGTGTGTCAGTGTCAGGGCCAGGCAAGTCCCTTCCCTGAGCCTCCTCCAGGCAGATGTTCTGGCAGATGTTTTCAGGGATGTTTTAGCTCGGAGAAGATGAGACAGCAGGGCCAGATCCTCCCCAGGCATGATCAGCTTGTCCCCTTCATGGTCCATCTGCAGTTCTGCACTCCCTGAGCACAACACAAAACATCTTGGGAGTCCCATCTTGTCTCCCCGGTTTTGGGGGTCCCCAGCACCTGTAGCCCTGGCCCCATGGACCACCTGGGCTGGCCCAGGCTGTGCCTCAAAAGCAGTTTCTGCCACATGGGGAACACCTGGGGAACATCTGGCAGCTCATGGAGCGAGTGAGCTCTGGGACACCCCAGGGAAGTCATTTTTGGGAGTTCCAGGGCATTCCCCAGGGAATTCACTGATGGGCAGTGCAGAGGAACAGCTGTCACTGCAAAAGCACTGAATCTCTGTCTCTTTTTTTCTCTTTTCTCTTGCAGTCACGGAGAAGGAGGTACAGCAGTGGTGAGTGCCCGCCATGGTGGGTGGTGAGCTGGCTGGGGCATGGGCTGTGGGCAGGGGACAGGAGCTGGTGGCACTCAGCCACCCCACTTGGCCAGACAGAGCAGGGACGTGCAGGAGGGCAGCTGCACCTGTACTGGGGTGCAGATGCTGCCTCACAGAGGGAAGACCAGAAAACAGAGGGGTTTTCCTTGCACACCCTATTCAGGGGCTGGGTTCCAATGGCTCTTCCCTCTCCATACAAGCAGCCCAAGAGCATGGGGACTGTTCAGCTGGTGACCTGGTGCAGGAGGCTGGTGCTGTCCCAGCGTGCTCCTTTTGGCTGCAGGGGCTGTCAGGGGTAGGATCCGGGGTGTCTGGCCAGCAGCGTGCTCTCACTCCATCCCCTCCACCCCACCGAGCACAGCGCCCTAGAAAAGCTTCCCTTTCATCTCCCTATCCCACCAGTCAAGGTTTGCTTTCTTTATCTCTTTCTCTCATCCTTTCCCCCCCCCCCACCCGATGAGTCATAGCTGCAGCAACGTGAAAAAGATGTCACCGGCACTTCGGTTTCCCACCTCGCCACCCCCTTCCCCTCCTCCTCCAGCCCTTGTCCCGCTGCAGCGGGCGCCTGACAGATCTGGGCGATGTGTTGCATAATGTTCACCCACCCCACGTGAGCCCCGGGTGGTCCCACACGCCCCCTGCCTGCTCCCTGCCTGCTGCCCACGCCCACGGAGCCCGTGAGCCCCTTCCCTGCACCCTCGGGTGCAGCTGCGCTTGCCAGCACCCAGATCCAGCCTGGAGCTGGGACCGAGAGTTTTTTGGGGGGTTGAAGCACTGATGGGTTTTGGGAATGACCTGGGCTGTGTCACTTGAGGACACAGGAACCCCGCTGTGCCCCCCAGCTCGTCTGAGCAGCTTTCATTTGGGGCTGTGCAAAAATCATCACAGAATGAAACACTACCCCCCTACCCACCCCGTGGCTGCTGTGCTAGCTCAGATTTTGGGGAGCTTTGGGGGAGTATGCTCCAAGGATAGGGTAAAAGATTCAAAAGAGGCTCCTACCTCAAGGGAATGTTCCAAGGCTTTATTCTTGAAGGAGTCCCAGGGGCAAAGAGGGAGAACAAGGAGGAGCAGGGGTTTTTTATCTGGTCTCTGTCTCGGGATGGGATAGCTGGTGCAGAGCCATAGGGCAGAGATAAGGGGAGGTAGGGTTAAACTAATGGTTCCAGTCTCTGGAGGGGTTTCTGGGGAAAAACCAACTCCCCAGAGGAATACAACAACGGAATATCCTGAGTTGGAAGGGACCCACAAGCATCCCTGGAAGTCCAACTCCTGGCCCTGCACATCCCAAGTATCCCATGTGCCTGCAGGTGTTGTCCAAACATTTCTTGACCTCTGGCAGGCTTGGTGCCATCACCACGTCCCTGGGGAGCCCGTTCCAGTGCCCAGCCACCCTCACAGAGCTCAGTGGTCACTGTGCATTGCTGTCAGCCCTGGCTGGGCAGTGGGTCCCTGTCACCTCCCATCTCCCAGAAGAAGCTCAGCACAAGCCTGGTTGTGGCCCTGTTGCCACCTGTGGGCTGGCAGCAGGTCGGAGCAGCGCAGGGGGCACCGCTCAGTGTCACTGGTGCCACTCCCTGCTTGTCCCCGCTGCCACCCTCCCCGCGGTGCCCACAAGGACCTCATCCACAGGGCTGGGATGCTGTGGGTGGGTGATGGGAGCGACACAGGGAGCCCCTGGGGACCTTCCCAGCTCCAGCCCACTGCAGCACTGGGGAGAGCCTCCCACCTGTGTGGGGAGACCCTCCCGGGCCCAGGCTGTGCCCTCTGTTCCCAGGTACAAGGGCTTTATCAAGGACTGTCCCAGCGGGCAGCTCGATGCCGCCGGCTTCCAGAAGATCTACAAGCAGTTCTTCCCCTTCGGTGACCCGACCAAGTTCGCCACCTTTGTTTTCAATGTCTTCGATGAGAACAAAGTAAGTCTGGGAGGGCGCAGAGGCGCGGTCAGGGCTGGGCGCCTGGCGACGGTGGGTGGGATGGGTTTGGAATGCGTCTGCCTGGCACTGGAGGAGCAAAATATTCCAGCGCTTCCTGGGGCGTGAAATAGAAGCGGCGCAGCTGGAGCGAGCCCCCGCGCTTGTTTTGGGTGGGGAGAGTCACGTGGGGAAGGGCAGGGAAGGAGGAGGGCGGCGGTGTGGTGCCGCGGACAAGAGCCCGTCCGTGCGCTGCCCCCTGCGTTCCAGAGCCGCTCCCGCCGGGATGCTCGCTGGTGGGCTGGGCACCTGCAGCTGGATCGCAGCGCTGGAGATAAATGTGCATCACCCCTCCCTCCCTGCTGCCTTTTTGGACGTGCCCCTTCAGAGGGGAGGCGTGGGCAGGGAGGGCTTTGCTGGACAGGAGTGGCAGCAGCAGCCTGACCCCTCCTTTGCTCCCCCAGGATGGGAGGATCGAGTTTTCGGAGTTCATCCAGGCGCTGTCGGTCACCTCCCGGGGGACGCTGGACGAGAAGCTGAGGTGTAAGTGCTCCCCACGGGGTGCTGGTGGGCTCAACCCCACGAGAGTGCTGGGGTGTGTGTCCAGGGCAGGGGCCACAGCCCCTTGGTGCTGCTCTGTCTTGCAGGGGCGTTTAAGCTGTACGACTTGGACAACGACGGGTACATCACCAGGAACGAGATGCTGGACATTGTGGATGCCATTTATCAGATGGTGGTAAGAGGGGCAGGGGGGGCACGGGGTGAGCAGCCCCTGGGGGTCTCTGCTGGGCTGGAGCTCAGCTCTGTGGGAGTGCTGGAACACCCCCAATTCCTTCTCTGGCCGTTTTCAGTGGGGGGTTGTGGCCATGGTGGCCGTCATGGCCAGGGCAGTGTCTGGATCTGGTTGCTGAGGGTGGTTCTAGTGCCAACACTGTCCCCTTGTGCCCTGCCCTGATGTGGGGTGTGGGGGGACAGTCCTCACCCAGGGACACCCTCCAGGCAGGGCACAGATGAGTGTGTGACCTGGTCCTGTCCTGCTGCTGCAGGGAAACACAGTGGAGCTTCCTGAGGAGGAGAACACACCAGAGAAGAGGGTGGATCGGATTTTTGCCATGATGGACAAGGTGAGGATGCTTGGGGTTTTGTTTTTTTTCCTGTGGCCAAGGGATTTAGGAGGTGCTGTGGGTCCCTTTGCTGCACCTTGGCTCCTGCAGGAGCCTCTTTGCCCTACCAACACAAATCTCAGGTGCTGCCCAGATCACTGTGGGATACTCACATCCCTCTGGGATCCCTGTATCCATTGCAAGGTCTCCAAGGTGGTGTTGTCCCCTCCATGGCCGCAGGCTTGGGTGGCTCCACGGGGAAACCGAGGCTGAGGCAGGGGAGTGGGGAGGCTGTGTGGGCTGGTGTGGCTGTGCTGGGGTGAGGCAGTGCAGTGACAGGAGTGTTTTGCAGAATGCAGACGGGAAGCTGACGCTGCAGGAGTTCCAGGAGGGCTCCAAGGCCGACCCCTCCATTGTGCAGGCGCTCTCCCTCTACGATGGGCTCGTATAGTCCCGGGGCCGAGCGGCGGTGAGTGCAGTGCCGGGGTGTTGCCACGCTCCGTGCCTACCGTGTTTTGGTTTTGGGAAATTCTGTTCCCAGGCACTCTTCTGGTACACAAGGTCACATATTGTAAACTACCTTGTTTTGCACATACTTTGCCAGAGGAGGGATTTTCGTGTGGTGGTCTCTGGAACTGACCAATGGTTCCCAAAGGTCCCACCTCTAAGGTGGGCACATCTGTAAAAGCATAAAAGAAGCCCGAGAAATAAACGTGTGGCTCCTCCTTGGATGAGGGGTCCACGCAGCCTTCTATCCACTCCCTGCCTCCATTTATTGCGTCCAACAGCGACACCGGGGGCTGTGGGGGGCCCATCTCCCACCTGCCTCGTGCCATTCCCACCTCCCCCAGGCACCCACACACACCTCCCCTCCTCTGCTGAAGCACCAAAACACGGATATCCCCCCCAATCCAGCCAGGGGGAATGCTGCCCCCCGTTCTGATAGGTTCCTCCCAGTCCTGCCTGTGTCTCAGAGCCACCTCATCCCATGGAGATGGAAATGTTTGCCCGCGGCACAGCTCACGCCCTCACCAGCAGATGTGGCTGCAGAGGAGGCAGGGAGGCAGCTGGCGTGCTGGGGGCATGGGGACACTCCAGAGACAGATTATATTAAATGTTTTATTCATCTTTTATCTTGCTATATTATGCCCTGGAGCTGGGTTTGGCACGGCAGTGTCGGGGACACTGGTTCACAGCACCATGCAGGTGCTGGGCTGAGCACCCCGTGGTCCTTGCTGTGCCCTGTGGAGCTGTGCAGAGCCCCTGGGGGCATTTTTGGTCACCACAGTCCGGGCAGTGTCCTGGGGGTGGGGTGTTTTTTAACCCCACTGGAGTTTTGAGATTTTCAATCTCCATTCTGTTTCCAGATTTGCTCTTCCACTGGTATCACATGAGATTGGAGATACCCTCCACTGGTGTCACATGAGATTGTGGCCAGGAGGGGGGATCCCCACTACCCCAGTCCAGGTTTGGCTGGGTTGCACATGGCTAATAAATGAGACAGGTACAATGGATAGCTCAGAGAAAGGATTTAATGCATCCAAAGACCAGGGGCGTGGCTAGCTTGGCATTTTATAGGGTTTGACCTGGGTGTAGGTGTCCAAATTTGGTTACAGGGCAGGGGCTTGACAGTATCAGTCTAAGGTCTTGAACCAACGGGGCTGACTCTATTAGCATCTTCCTAATGTCCCACCTCCCACGGTCTCAGGTTTATTCCTTCCGTGTGGGGAACCTGGGCTAAGCTTTGATCTGTCCCAGCTAATTCCCAGGCTTCCATGTGAGATGGCCACAGGGCTTTCTGGCCATACTTCTCACCCTGTTTCCCTCCTCCCCACCCTCTCCCTGCAGATGCCTGGGGGAAGATGCTCTCCGTGCCATCCGACCACCGCCGCGCGACGCTTGCCTGTCCCTCCCGGCCTTCCTCTCCGTCCCGCCAGCCAGGGATGCCCTCGAAGCGCGAGCTCGCTCCTCCCTCTCCGCACTCCGAACCAGCCGCTGCCATTCGCCAACTTCTGCTTTTTCCAAAAAAAACCAACAAAAAAACCCCCACAAAAACAACAACCCCGCGGCAGACCCCGGTCTGAGCGGCAGCGAACGCTCGAGACTTCAGGGCCGGGGGAACGGGGCGAGCATCGCCGCAGGCAGAGCCCCCCCTCGGCCTCCTGGCCCCCTCTGCTCCCTTTTTCCAGCCTTTCCGGACGGGACTGCGGATGCGCCGGCGGGGTCTTCTCTTGGGAACCGGCCAGAGGCGGAGCCCAAAGGTACCGGGGGGGCTGCACCCCCGGGGTCTGCCCGTGCGGGGTGGCCGGGGAGCCGAGGCACCGACGGCGATTGGGAACAGAGTCCTGGCGTCACCCACCGCGCCGCTGGCAGCCCGGCTCGGCTCACTAGGGATATATATTATATTGTTATTCATTTTTTTTTTCTTTCTTTTTTTTTTTTTTTTTTTTTGGTGAGACAGTATTGTGCTTTTTGGTTTTGTTTTGGGTTTTTTTTTTATTTTATTTTTTTATTTTTTTTCCCCTTCAGTGGAAAAAAAGTGAGGCTTTTTTTTTTTTTTATATGCCTATCTCGACGATCGATATCCTTATTTATTTGTTGTAAATGTTGCTGCTGTGTTTCGTCTCCCTCGTGTGTGTGTGTGTGTGTGTGTGTGTGTGTCCACCCACCCAGGTGAGGATCTGTAAGGTTTACATGCTCGTACACTATTGCGGGGACCCGGGAGCCTGCAATAACAATGAAGCCAAAAATCTGCCTTCCCCCCTCTCCTCCCACCCCTCGTATCCCAAGCTCCGTGGGCTGGCTGCTGTTTGGAGGGGATGCTGTAGCTTCTTTTCCTCTTCCCGTTCCCGTGTTCCCTGCATTTTTCTGTTCACCCTTCCCTTTGGGAGCTCAGACTCAGCCCAGACTCTGAGCAGACCAAGCTCCATCCCTCAGTCGGGCAGGGTGAGGAAACTGCCGGGCACCAGAACATCCCCATTTCCTTCCTTTTATTCATTCCCTCACTGCATGAAAAAGTATTAATGGAGCCCAGAGCTGGGTTTTGCTTTCAAGCAGATTCCTTTGCTGTGTTCTGCTTTGCAAACGGTGGGAAGGTCTTTGCTGGGGGCTGTGACTCATCCTGTGTGCTGGAGGGGCAGAGGGGGAGCCGTGCTCTGCCTTGCTCCCTGCCCCACCCCAGCTGGGACAAGGTGACAGGGGAGTGCCAGGCTGGGCTGTGCACAGCTCAGGGGTCTCCTTACCCCCTGACTCCCACGGGACACGGGAGGTTTTGCTGTGAACCCAGGGCCTGGCCCAAGCGGAGCTGCTTGTGCCCACCTTGGGGGAGGCAGAGGGCTGGGAATGCACACCTGGGGACACTGGGCTGCAGCACCCCCACCATCAGTGGCCTCTCCAAACTCCATCAACACCCAGCACCCCTCTGGGATGTGCCCCCAGCTCAGCCCCACTAGCACCCACACTGGGACACAGTTGGCTTCTCTGCTGGAGAAGGAGCATTGCATGGGAGCTGCCTCAGCTGCCTTGGCACCTGCTCTGGGGAAGGAGAGATGTGCATTGCCTCAGGAGCAGAGTGCAAGAAGCCTTTGGGACCCCTAAAGCCACCCTGGGGCCTCACCCTTCCATCTCTGGTCCAGCTGATGGTAGCAACATCTTCCCACCCATCTTTCTCCCCGCTCCTGTGGCTAAGCCTAGGCAGAGGACTGTCCCCATGGCAGTGGGAGGTGACAGCTGGATGTGGAGGACACTCTGACAGGTGTCTCACAGTGCAGGAGACAAGGTGTGCCTCAGTGTTTCCTGAATCCTCCCAGCCAAGGGATACTGGTTCTTCACTGTGCAGCCCCACTCCTCAGTTTTGGGATTTTTGTGCTTGTGGTACTTCTTGATGCCCATGAAAAACCACCTTTCCCCATCCCCAAGGAGACTGACCTCATGTCCACGTGCAATATTTCTGCCTCTTCTGCAGTTCCTGCCCCTGAGGATGCCCATGTTTCACTGTGGGGGTACTTCTGGAGGGTGTCCCTCACTCACTCCCATGGAAATCTCCTTTTCCTTATTGCTCTGTGGCCAAAATGCAACTCTCTGGGGTAGGTTTCTGCAGTGCCTGCAACTTATTGAATGCTCATCTGCCAGACTGGTCCCCTCCTGGTGCCAATCGATGTTCCCAATGAATGTGACACTGCTGTAATCACCTCTGCTGATGAATGATGGGCCCTGCCACGTTTGACAGAGTTCCCAGGCAAAGGCAAACCTCATGTGCTCTGACACTTTTCCCCTGGAAAGCTTTTAATTTTTTTGGAGGACCTGTCATGGTTTGAGCTCCATCAGTGCTCACAGGTGTTTCCCCTGGGATTCAGCCCTGCCAGGGCTCTTGGCACACTGAGTGTCCCTGAGCAAAGCATTTTGGCCCCAGTGTTCCCCCCGGCCATGAATTTGGGACCCTGGCTTGGATGCTTCTAGTCTCCCTTTTGGGGAGCACCAAGGGCCCCTGCTGCCTTGGGGTCTGCAGCGTCTTGGTATCACTGAAAATAAAGCTTGGAGCATCTTGTGCTTGGAAATGTTGGCCTTAACCTCCTTGTGCCTCAGTTTCCCCATCAGTGGAGTGGCTGGGGTGAGCCATCCCCCTCTGGAAAGCAGTTTGGTGTCTGTGCCCTGGCAAGCAGGAGTGCTGGATACGGCTCAGGGCTGCAGGCACAGGGCTTGGCAGGGCCCAGAGGGCATCAGGCAGGTGCAGAGCACTGGGAATGGTGTGTGAAACACTGGGGTGGAATTTAAATCAGCCAGTCTTGAATTCCAGCCTCTGTTTTACACCTGCTCACCGTGAAACAGCCAGCAAGCCCTGGTTTGCCTCTGTTTGTACTCGGGTTCCTGGTGCCTGTCCAAGACAGAGCCCTGGCCGTGGGAAGGGGGCCCAAAGCACAGCCAGGCAGAGGTGAGGGCCCAGCCCCCGTGACTGTGGCATGTGCCCCTCTCATTTGTCCCTGTCGGTGTTGCCCCATTAAATGCCACCTCTGTACTTTCCTTTCTTTTCACTTTTCTGTCTGTGCGCTGACTGTTGCTGCTTTGTACCCGTCTGTCCTTGAGCTCTGGGGCTGGGCTGGGCTGAGCTGCTTCCCCCAGGAGCAAGAACGTGGGAGAGGGCTCTGGGGGCAGATTCCCCTCTGCCCTCTCCTCACAGCACAAACCAGGACCCTAAAGAGAGAGAAGTGAAGGGTTTTTTTCCTCTGGAGCAGGCTGTTGATTAATGCAATTTATAACAAGGTTGGTCCCAGGAGCACTCTCTGTTGGGTTGGTGGAGGGGGGTGTTTCCTTAAGGGGGACCCCAGACCCTGTTTGTGCCAGGTACCAGCTGCACCTCACCCTCCCTCACAGAAGCAGATGCCTGTTGGCTCTTCCCGAGCCATCAGGACACCACACTCCTGTTGGATGGGGAAGCTGAGCTTGTGGGAATCCCAGCCCAGGTCGCTGCTCCTCAGTGGGCAGGGATGCAGCTGCCCAGAGGGTGGAATTGCCTTGGAGCCTTGGGATCTGGGTTTGAGCAGGGCTGGCTTTGAAGCAGGGCCAGGCATGGCACGGGGGCAGCTGAAATCACTGGCAGAGCTGCCCCCTTCCCATGTACTTCGGGTTGGGGGGTCATTTGGGATGGGTGAGTGACCTGCAGCCAGCTCACTGCCCCCCATCCAAGGAGGAGATTTGGGGCATTTAGTGAGAGCATCTGTCACCTGTCCTGCCCCAGGGCAGTGGAGGGGAGGGACTGCCTGGGACAGAAGAGAGGGCTGAGGGCGAAGGAGGGAGCTGATGGCCCCAGTCTCAGTGCACAGTTTGGGGTGCAGCAGTTTCGGGGTCTCAGTTACACAGGTCAGCCCTGCCCATGCAGCAAAGTCTCCCTTCCCTTCTCTCTCTGCTCCTGTGGCCACCAGCCCTGGGCTGGGTGCCCTGTGCCACAGGTGTGGCCCCTGCCCAGGGGGTGGCTGAGCCCTGGGCTGAGAAGCAGCAGCTCCAGCAAAGAGCCTTGTTTGTGAAGATGAAGCCTGTGTGTGCGTCCGTGCCGGTGTCTCGGCTTGCATGCCCCGCTGCCTTGTCTTGAGATGAATTCAAGAGCAAACCAAGCAAATGAAACAGTTTAATAACAGAACAAAACAAAACCCAGGAACTTTGTGACAGTGGAAATAAAAGCTTAATGACAGTAATGAAGTGGCAGTGGTCTGTGATGTGCTGGGGTCAGGGGGGCCACCAAAGCTGCCCTGGCACCAGTGGGGCTGGGAGCAGGGCTGGGGGGTGTCACTGTCCCGTGCCCTAAGAGCAGGGCTGTGGTGGCACCAGCACAGGTGTAAATAGGGATGTGCTGGGCTCTGTGGGCAGGCAGGCAGTCAGGCACCGTGCCCACATCTGTAAGGAGCTGTCAGGTCTCAGCTCCAGGCACCCCAGGCACCCTCCAGCCCCATAGCACTTTCCACCTCCTTTTACCCAGACACAGCTTTCCCTCTGCCTGGTCCCATCCTGACACAGTGCCTGCATTTTCCCTTTTTCCTTTTGCAGTGAAGACACAGCCGTGTGCCCATGGGCACTGCCCCATCCCCTCTGAGCCCCCTCGTCCCTCCAGCGGGCTGGGAGCCATTGGGTCACTTTTGGCACACAGCGGCTGCAGAGGAATCTTGACAGGAATATTCCATCATTGTGTCCCAGTGCCCAGAGCTGCCCCTGGGCAGCCCCCCCTCCCCTGGCAGGGCTCACAGGGGGGCTCACAGCCTGGACTGGGCTTTTCACGTGCAGCGGGGGCGCGTTGGCCGCTCTGCGCTGCCAACTCTTCCGGAAAGGAGCGCCGCCAGGCCTCCCTGCCAGCCCATGGCCCTTGTCTGTGCTCTCCTAACGAGGCTGACTAATTATTTTCGGGAGGCCAGAGGAGATGCCCTAATGGTCCGAACAAGGAGGCTGTGTTTGTGCAGGGGGTTTTGTCCAGAGGTGCTTTGTGCCAGCACATGGTGGGAGCTCCCAGGGATTTCTCCTCGGCCGTGGAGTGGGCAAGGACAGGCACAGGCTCCAAACCACGGTGGTGACCCAGAGGCTGTGCCCTAACCCCCAGCAGGGAAGGGGTTAAAGCCCAGCTAGCATAGGTGCTCCTGGCACTGGGAGCACTGGTGAGCGTGGGAAGGGCTGGCTGGGATTAATCTGGTGATGAGGAGGAGAAGCTGTTGGGGTTTCTTTGTGCCAGCAGTGCTGGCGCTCCCTGCAGGGTGCAGGATGGAGCTGGGATGCAGGTTGGTGAGTGGGGATGTTCCGAGGTAGGTTTTGTGGCACTTTGGGGTGGGGCTGGGAGTGCAAAGCCTGGGGGAGTGCAAGCCCTGGTTGTGGGACAGGAGGGGGACAGGCCACTGGCACAGCCCCAGGGGCAGAAGTGTCACTGCCCTGCTGTCGTGGGGATGTCCTTGCCCGCTCTGGGGCTGGGCCAGGCTGAGCTCACACTCGCGGGGATAAAGGAATGCACAGGGTGATCCCACTGCCCTGTGTGTGGGTCACGGGTGATCTCCAAGGTCCCCCAGCTCCCGTGCCTGGGAGGAGCAGGGCTGATGCTGGGGGTGCAGGAGGTGCACAGCTTCACCTGCAGCCGGCTCTTGGCCGCGGCTGCTCCCTGGGTCCCGCTGCGGGGGAGTTGAGCAAGAGCATCCCTGCGGAGCAGCCATGAGCTCAGCACTGCGCTTCCAGGGGAGGCAGGAAACGCTCGGCACCCCCAGCCAGCGCTGCCGGCCAAGCGCTGCCTGTCCCGGCCAAGCGCTGCCTGTCCCAGCCCATGTCCTGGCTCCGGCTGTGCCTGTGCTCCGCCTGGCTCTTTGCTCCCCGTTCGCGGGGTGGCTGGGGGGCTGAGCCCACCCGAGCCCCCCAGAGAGCCCCCTGGCCCCCAAGCCCCGTTGCAGACCCCCATTCCAGGGGCCCTTTGCCCAGCACAGGGGGAGTTTGCCTCCTCGGGCTCCTCTCGCAGCTGTCTCTCCCGCCGCTGGGGTTTGGCAGGGTTTGCTCACAGGTGCTCAGCTGTGACCCCCGTGTCCTCCCCTAACCCCCTGCTCCCCCCAGCAGAGCAGGGTCTTTCTGAGCCAGGGGGTCGGGGCTGGGGAGGGGGACTGGGCAGAGTTCCTGACAATCCAGCGGGCTGCGGGATCTGCTTCCCCAATCCCTGTATCTCCATCCCGATCGCCTCCAACTCCCACCCACCTCCCTGCCGCGTCGCTGGCTCCAAAAGTGTCCGGTTTTTCCTCCCGCCCTCCCTCCTCCCTCCCAGAAGTTGAACGCTGGAGGAGCAGGTCCGCAGCTGCGGAGGGCTGGGCGTTCCCTGCCCGGGGTCCCTGCTCCGTCCCCGCCGCGTGTGGCTCCTCGCACACCCAGCGGGAAGGGCAAGGACACGAGGGGTGCTCCTGACACCTGAGCCCCCACGATGCCACCCCACGGAGGGGTGTTTGTGGGTCTGTGGATGCTGCTGACCCTCAGCCTGGCCGAGAGCCCCCCGGGGTGGGCCACTCTTGCCTTTGTCTTCGATGTCACCGGCTCCATGTACGACGACCTGGTGCAGGTGATGGACGGGGCCTCGCGCATCCTGGAGAGGACGCTCAGCAGGAGCACCAAGCCCATCAGCAACTACGCCCTGGTGCCCTTCCACGACCCAGGTATGGCTGGGGCAGGGTCAGGATGTGTCCTGCCAGGGATGGGGCTGTGGGGAGCTGCTTCTGGCTGGGGCTGGGGCTGGGGCTGAAGCATGCACTTCACAAGTGCTCGCACGGTCCCTTCTCCCTGTTTTTAATGCCCTGGTGACTGCTGTGAGGGGGATGGCACCTCAACAGCTGGGAGCTAGGCTGGGGTTCCTGCCCCCAGGGCACCCTGTGGGCACAGGGTGGGCTCTTTCCACCATATTAATCCCAGGTGTGCTGGCACCTTGTTGGGGTGGCTCTTTCCCTTCCATCCTGCTCTAATCTCCCCAAAGTAATCATGGGGGGTATTTCTGTACAAGCTCACAACGTGCCTCCAGCTCACCTCAATAAAAACACCTCTTGCTAAGAGGCTTTGGTAACTTGCTGTGATATCAGAATCATTTCTTTCTGCCTCTGTCTTTGTCTTCTTTTTGTGCACACCCATAAAAGGGCAGCTGTTCTCCGAAAGAGCCCCACAAGGAGAGTGGGACCCACGCTTTATTTTCAGCAAAAACACTGAGTTGAGTGAAAACCATCAGAGCCAGACAGGGAAGGAGGCAGAGGCAGTGAATTGATTCCTGCATTGCTTTGCTGGGAGCCTTCCCCAGTAGAAAAGGGCACTGGGTTTGCAGCTCACCCTGGCTGGGACCACCCAGCGTGTCAGGAGAAATTCCTGGGCATAGGAATAGCTTGCTGAAGTGGTCACAGTGTGGGCACAAGGGCTGCTCTGCCCAATCCCACATCTCTCCTGGCGCCAGAAGCTGATGCTGAACCCCAAGTCTCACAGGGGTTTGAGCCAGGGCAGGTGCCAGGAGCCCCAGCAGCGTTGGTGGCACTGGAAGAAGCTGCTGCTGAGGTGGTGGTGTCCATGTGCTTGCAGAAGTGGGACCTGTCACCCTCACCACGGATCCCCAGCTCTTCCAGCAGCGCCTGCGGGAGCTCCATGTCCAGGTAGGCACCCTCAGCCCCAGGCTGCTCTGCCAGGCCTGCCTTGGTGCCTGGCCCGTGGCACTGTGGGGGGAAGCCTGGCACTGCATGGTGGTGGCTTCCAGGAGAAATCCCTGCATCCCCCACGAGTGTGATGGGGGTTCAGGCTGAGCCAGGCTGGCTGGGGGCTGCACACGGGGGTGGGAGTGGAGAGGATGCATAATGCTGATGCTGAGTCCTGCAACAGGCCAGAGAATTCCCAGCCCACAGCTCTTGTCCCTAATGGAGATGTTGTTCCCAGGAGAGCTTGCACAGGCTCTCCATGGAACCAAAAAAATCTCCTCTTCTAGAACCACTGCTTGATAATTGAGTTTTTAATTTCTGGTTTGTTTGGTTGTTTTTTTTTTAATTATTTCATCTGTTTTCTGCCAGCTGAAATGCTCCCGGGGAACTTAATCCCACTTTATCCATCCCCACTCTTGCCCTGCCTCCTGTGAATTGCTAAATCCCTGCGGCGTTTCCCTTCGGATGCAGCTGCTTTGGCAGGAGGTGTAACGCTGAGGCTGCAAATGGTTTCCCAGCCCCTCGGGGTGCCAAGCCCTGGGAAAGTGGGAGCTGCTCCTCTCCGTGCCAGGAGGCTTCCCCGGGGTGGCCGGCCCTGCAGCCACAGGGATGGGCACAAATGTGCCCACTGAAGGCATCTGTGGGGAACCCGTGGCTTCTGTGAGCGTGGATCCCCAAATGGGCGCTTCAATCATCATTGTTAGTGAGACAGAGCCGGGCCTGTGCCATCCTGGGTGTCCCCGCACTTCCATCCCGCTGACTCCAGAAAAACGGGGCGGTTCCCTCCCCGAGGGCATCCCCTGGGTGGGATCGTGCCGGGGGCCGGGCACGGGGAGGCTCGGTGCCTGTGCCACGTCCCCGGCTGTGCCCCTCAGGGCGGGGGGGACTGCCCGGAGATGAGCGTGGGAGCCATCAGGGCGGCCGTGGAGATCTCGCACCCCGGCTCCTTCGTTTACGTCTTCTCGGACGCTCGGGCCAAGGACTACGAGCAGCAGGAGGAGCTGCTGCGGCTGCTGCAGCACAAGCAGAGCCAGGTGAGCGGCCCTGCAGCACCGCGCCAGCGATAAAACCCCCGGGCTGGGGGGAATCTTGCAGCCCCCGGGCCGATGCGGTGCCCTGGGGCGCTGGTGGGTGCCGGCGGTGTCCCCCCGTGGCTGGGCGGGATGTCACCGGGCTGTCGCTGTGGCAGGTGGTGTTCGTGCTGACGGGGGACTGCGGGGACAGGAGCCACCCCGGGTACCGCGTGTACGAGCGCATCGCTGCCACCAGCTCCGGGCAGATCTTCCACCTGGACAAGCAGCAGGTGACAGAGGTGAGCGGGGAGCCCCGGCCCCTTGCGGTGAGGTGAGGCCGCGCCTGTCGGTGAGGGGAGAGCCAGGTATAACCCTGCCCTGCCTGCCTCCAGGTGCTGAAGTGGGTGGAAGAGGCCATCCAGGCTTCCAAGGTCCACCTGGTGTCCACGGACCACGAGGATGGTGGGGAGAACACGTGGCAGGTCCCCTTTGATCCCAGCCTGAAGGAGGTCACCATCTCGCTGAGTGGCCCTGCCCCAGGGATCAAGGTCCAGGATCCTGCAGGTTGGAGCCCAGGGCAGAGGAACAGCAAGGGGGGGAGGAGGTGATGCTTTGCCCCCCAGAAAGACCTCAGATGAGCCAAGCAGGAAGGGGTTCATCAAACCCTGCCTTAAAACTCAAATGAAAAAGGTGATGAGCTACAAAGCCCTCAGTAAACACCAGCACATCTCCCTGCTCCCCTCCCAGGCTGGCTTTGCCTCTGGCTTTCAGGGCTTTCCCTCCTGTCCTGGCTGTGAGCTGTGAGGGGCTCTGCACTGCCCTGAGCCCTGAGGGAGGCGACTCCTGGCTGCTGTAGGAACCAGGGGATGGGCCTGGGTTGCCCATCCAAGACTTTCACCATCACAGGAAAGGTCCTGGAGAAAGGCCAAGGTCTGAGGGAGCTGCTCAGCATCCCCAACTCAGCCCTGGTGGTGGCTCTGGATCCCTACGAGCCAGGAACGTGGCTGGTCACGGTAGGCTGGTGCACACCTGCACACCCTCTGCCTCTCCCTGGTGGGTATTTAGCTTGCCAGGCTTTTCCAGGTGTGGACATTCCCTGTCCCCGCTCTGGCCAGGCAGAGGATGTGTGAGCAGGCTGAAAGGGGCCGGCTGCAGCCTCTCCCTTCCCATCTCCCCTCCCTTCCCCTGCCCTCAGCACCTGACTCTCAATCTGCTTCCAGACCCGGAGCAGTGGCCGCCACTCGCTGAGGATCACAGGCATCAGCAACGTTAATTTCCAAGCCAGCTTCTCCAGCCAGCCGGAATTTGACAGCAGCCAGCCCGGAGAGCGGCCGGTGCAGGGTGAGGATGGTGCTGCCCGAGGGGCTGGATGCTGCATCGGGGCGTTTTGCAGCCGGGAGTGTGGTTGGTGCTTTTTTCCCTCCCCGCTTTCCAGGTCTGCCCATCTCCGTGCTGGTGAACTGCACCGGTCTGAGGCCGCCCGGGCGCCTGCAGGAGATCGAGCTCTTCAACACCTCGGGCCACCTCCTCCTCTCGCTGCCCGCCCAGCCCCTCCTCAACTCCTCCTCCGGCTCCGCCGCGCAGCTCTGGGTGGGTTCGCCGCTCTGGGTCCCTCCGGGGGACTTTCTGCTGAAGGTGAAGGGTGAAGATGCCCAGGGCCACCCCCTGCACCGCCTCTCAGGGGTGACCTACACCAGCGTGGTCCCCGGTGAGTGCAACCCACGGGTGCTGAGCAGGGACCAGAGGCTCCAGCACTGCCTCTGCTTTGGCTTTTCCCTGGTCATCCCGTGTCCCAGTGCAGCTCCCAGTGAGCTTCCAAGGGTGTTGTGTATCTGCACGTCCCCAACCCCTTCCAGGTCTACCTAAAGTGAACATCTCCAGCAATATCCAGGCCTACAACCGTGAGCCACAGCTCATCTCCTGCTCTGCGTGGAGTGAGATCCCCTTCCGCCTGCAGCTCAGCCGTGGCAGGAGGAAGCTCAGGGAAGAGCAGCTCTTCAGGTGAGCCTCTGGTATGGCCCAGGAGGGACCCATGTTGGCAGCAGCAGCCCCTGAGCTGTGCCAGCTGTGTGCTGGGTGAGTGCCATCGGGTTCTGAGCATCCCAAGAGGAAAATTCCGAGGGACAGGTCTGCAGTAGCTGGGCATGCACCTCTTTGCCTGACTCAGATGAAAAAAACGTCCCAGGGAGTCCCGAGGATGGTGGCAGGGCAGTCCCAAGGTGGGAGTGTTCCATATTTTCATCTCTCCCTTTTTGCAGGATTTCAGGGAACATCAGCTGGTTGATCCCTGCGGTGTCCCAGAGTGACGAAGGCTTTTACGAATGCACGGCCACAAGCAAGGCTGGAGTGACCCGGGCCCGTGCCTACGTCTCTGTCTCAGGTGGGGGCAGCTCGTGCCAAGCCTCAGAGCCCTTTCCAGGGCTGGGCACGGGCTCCTTTCACCCAGACATCCCTTGTCTGTAGAGCCACCGCCGCGTCTCATCGCCCCCGGCAACATCACGGCTTCACCGGGCCAAGACGTGGTCATGTCCTGCGTGGTGCTGGGGGACGTGCCCTACAACCTGACCTGGAGCTGGGACGGGAAGGCGGCACAGCCCGGGGACGGCCGGACGCGGCTGCTGCAGAACCGCTCGCTGGCCATCAGCGGCGTGCGCCCGGGGGACGGGGGCCCCTACGAGTGCGTGGCACAGAGCGCCCGCGGCACCGCCACCGCCTCCCTCTGGCTCTTCATCCAGGGTAGGCTTCGCCCCTGGGCGCCGCCCTGGCCCGGGGCGCGTTCTGCTGCCCTGTGGGAGGGTGGTGAGCGGCACCCGGGGGCTGAGCCCTGCTCCATCCCCGTGCAGAGGCGCCCTGGGTGAAGGTGGATCCCAGTCCGCAGCGCTTCAGCAGGGGCCAGGAGCTGCGGCTGAACTGCACGGCCGGGGGCCACCCCCAGCCCCGCACCAGCTGGAAGCGCTGGGGCTGGGCACTGCTGCAGGATGAGAGGTGAGCCCTGGGGACCCAGGAGCATCCATCCCGGCTGTCCCACAGGGATGGTGCTCCCCTTGCAGGGATGTACGAGTTGAGGGAGGGAGGCTTGGGGCTGCTGTAGCTCTGGAGTGAGGGAGGCATTGCAGTGTGCCAGCCCATGCTCCCGAGATGCTTGGCATGCTGCTGGCCTTAATTTCCTGTATTTATTTTTAAGCTGTCCTGCCTTTTCCAGGTCACCGTCCCCACTTTGCACACCTGGTGTGAGCTCAAGCCTCAAAATACTCCTTGTACTTCCCCTTAATTTCTTCTGCTTTTTGCCTTTCAACTCCTGCCCGTGTCAGGCTGTGAGTGCCAGAGCCGACTTTGGGGAAGGCTTTTGGACTTTTGAGATGAAAAAGCCCAATTCTCAGTGCTTTTCCCTGGTTGAATGCAAAGTCCTTCCCTGCAGCAGCTGGCTCTGAGTGCTGACCCACATCCACCACCTGCCCAGCACGGCCTGAAACCTGCTCATTTATAGCAACACATTTCCCATCACCCCTGTTTTCACAGGGCTCGTTTCTCCCGTTCTCTCCCACGTGCTGCAGGGTTTTCAGGGATGCTGAGGGCACCCTGCACATCAGGTCTGCTGTCCCAGAGGATGCAGGGAATTACAGCTGCTATGCCAGCAGCACACTGGGCTGGGACGAGCAAGTGATCACCCTGGAGTTCACTGGTACCTGCTCCCTGCTCCCTGGCAGCACACTGGGAACGGGGCTGTGAGGGATAGAGGGTGTTGGGGGAGAGCTCCCAGGGCTCTGGGGTCCCCTCGGGCGGGATGGCATCGCCCCCAGCGCAGCAGAGAGTGACCAAAGACACCTCTCTCCCTGTGGCACAGAACCTCCTGCCATCCTGGCAGTGACGCCCAGCCTGAAGGCGCTGGTGGGCGAGGATGTGACCCTGGAGTGCTGGGTGTCGGGGGCGCCCCCGCCCCACATCGTGTGGTACAAAGGTACGGGGCTGGGGGGAGACCCTCCCCTGCCCCGCGGGGACACCGCAGGTGGGGTCCCCCGGTGTGACGCCAGGGGGGACCCCCGATGCTGACGTGGGGGCTCTCGGGGCAGGGGAGCAGGCGGTGGCGACGTTCCCGGCGGGGACCCCGCGCGCGGTGCTGCGGCTGCAGGCGGTGCGGGAGGAGGACGCGGGGCGCTACGGCTGCCGGGCTGGCACCGCCTTCGACAGCACCGTGCTGCACGTGGGCTGTAAGTCCTGCCCCGTCCTACCGAGAGCTCAGCCCTGCTCCACAGCTCTCCGCTCTGGCTCTGCTCCTCTTTGCCGCTTTCCAAGTCTCCCGGGCTTCCCAGCAGGGAGGTGTGTTAGGGCTTGGTACAAGCGTGGCAGGACTTGCCAGCTTTGGGAAGATGCAGGAGGCTCTGCAGGTGGGGAAAGACAAGGCAGTTTTTACTGCTTGGGGACATGAGGGCTTGGGATGCAACTGGGGATGCGAAGTGCATTCAGTGGGATTAGGCAGAGGTCGGGGCTGACTTCTGTGTGTCTGGAAATCCGGGTGAAAATCTTTTGCTGGAGGCAGAAGGGAATGAAAGAGCATGAGGAGGAGGAGGGAAGGCTGTGTGTTGAGGGCAGCAGGGTTTAAAGCAGTTCAAGATGGGAAAGTGCAAGTTATTTTGCTGAGCCAGGGGTTGATGAGTGTAACTGGAAGAGATGAAAACTGTAACAGCTCTAACAGCTTTGGAAAAGCACCAAACGCTTTAAGTCAGTCTCGTAGCCTGTCAGGGCACCTGGCTCATTGCTTTTGCAGCCCCATCCCCTCTCCAGGCTCAGCTGCGGGGAAGCTGGGGTGCTGGACCTGCCCGAGCCATTTCCCTGCTGCTCTCTCCTCCAGCTGCCCCTCACTTTCCTGAGCCCCTGGGCGACACGGAGGTCAAGGCTGGGGAGAGTGTGAGCCTGCTGTGCCGTGCCGAGGGATCTCCCCCGCCACAGGTCGCCTGGTCCCGGCAGGACGGGAAGCCCGTGGCGGGCTGGCAGGGACCACGGGGCGTTTCCAGCCAGCTGGAGGCTGCCCAGCTGCTCATTGACAGTAAGAGCTGAGAGTGCACGCATTTCTTTGTGGTTTTAACTTGTGCAAGCTTAGCTGTGCAGCAACAGCCTGCAAGCCTCCAGCTCTGAGGGGTCTGTCCCCATTGGAGATGCTGGTGGGGCAGGGGAACGTGTTCCCCATCCTGGAGCTTGCTCGGGGCTCTCCAGCCCCACCAGGCTGAGGTTCCTCCCCACTGCGCTCCAGGTGCCTCGCTGGATGACCAAGCCATCTACATCTGTGAAGCCCAGAACGAGTTTGGGAAAATCCATGCAGAGGTCAAGCTCACAGTCACGGGACAGGGTTTGTTTCTCCGAGCTTTGGTCGGTGAATCGATCCCAGCTGTGCTGGCACTGAGTGAGTGGCAGACCAGAGCAGCTGTCTCTGGTCCTCAGCTGGCCACAGTGAGTGCTCAGCAAGCCCAGGACAGGGTTTGGGCAATGCCCTTCCAAGCCCTCTTTGGCTTCATATGCTGACATGGACCCAAACTGCAGCGAGTATCCCCAAATTCCTGGGGGAGTGGAATCGGAGCTGGCTTATGCTGAGCCAGGATCCAGACCTTGCAAGAAAGGTGATCTAGATCCATTCTCCTGAGCCTTCCTGGCCAGTTTGTCACTGACTAATATCGGTTCCCTTTCCCCTCTTTCAAGCAGCCCCAGAAATAGCTCTTGCCTCCCCCGTGGTCCGTGTGCTCCCAGGCCAGCCCGTGTCCCTGCCCTGTGTGATCCTGGCTGGGAGCCCGTTCCCAGCCCGCCACTGGCTGAAGGATGGGCAGAGGGTGAGACTTCCATGCCTGCTGGGATGGTGGGTGGGTGGATGGACACCTGCCCTCTGGTGGGGCTTCACTGCAGGATGACTCCCCCAGCTTTTGTGGTGAAAGCTGCTGGTGGAAGAATCCAGTGGAGCATTCGCGTTGGGAAGGCAACGAGGGTTTATCTCCACATAGGATGTCGCTCAAGGATTCATTTCTGGATGTGTCCAGATATCTATCCATAGATGCAGGGATATGTCAGTGTTTGACCCTGCCATCTGCCCTGCTTTCTGCTCTCTGCCCACCTCCAGGTGGCCCCAGGTGGCCGCTATTCCATCCGGGCTGATGGGAGCCTGCACGTGGCCCAGGCAGGGCGGGGGGACGCAGGGACCTTCACCTGTGAGGTGACCAACGCCCTCGGCTCACACAGGCAGGACGTGTCCCTGGTCATCCACGGTGAGTGACAGGGAGCTGGGTGTCCCTGCCCAGCAGTGACACGGGGCAGGTGCTCTCTGTGCTCTGCTCTCTGTGGTGGATGTGGCCCTGGCCCTGCAGGATGAGCAGCTTCCCTTCCTTCCCAGTTCCCCCCAGCATCGAGCCTGGCCCTGTTCTCATCACTGCCCCCGAGGGAGCGGCTGTCACCCTGCGGTGCAATGCCACCGGCCTGCCCCCCCCTACTGTCACCTGGGCAAAGGTAGGTGACAGGGACAGGCTGCTGGGGCCACCCTTGGGTTCAGCGCACTAAACAGGTGCCCTCTTCAGGGTTTGAAGGGGGTGTAGCTCTCCAGTGTGGCTGTGGCTGCCTGGGGAGGTGGCACCAAGTGCCCAGGGAAGCTAGGACCAGGCTTGCTCTGATGTGTCCAGAGCTCTCTTCTTGCCCTTGGCATGTTCAGCTTGTAGGAGAATCTCTCTCTTCCTCCCTTCCCCTTCCTCTGTAGGGCACAGAGCCCATTTCACTGAGCCCACGCTACCAGCTTGGCCCCAATGGGACCCTCCTGATCCCTTCATCGTCCCCTGGGGATGCTGGCACCTACTTCTGCACAGCCACCAATGCAGCAGGATTCTCCAGCCGGGAGATGCAGCTCTCCATCAGCAGTGAGTGCTCAGGACAGCTCCAGAGGGGACTGGCAGGGGGAGAATGACCTGGGAACACTCCTGGCTTCCTTGGAGCCCCAGTCCAGGTGCCAGGCGGGTTTGCAGGATGGGAAGAGAAGTGGTGAGGGCTGTGGGGCACCTGGAGTGTCCCTGCACCAGCTGTGCTCCCTCTCCACCCAGCGAAGCCCAGGATCAGTGTGAATGGATCACAGGCATCGTCAGACCCTGTCACCATCCTGGCTGTGCTGGGGCAGGAGACCACCCTGCCCTGTGAGGCCCAAGGGTATCCCCCTCCCTTGGTGGTGTGGAGCCGGGAGCCCCAGCCCCTGCCTCTCGCCACCACCAGGTAAGGAGGGCTGTGGGGGCCGTGATCTCCTGGGATTTTGTGTCTCCTCAGAGGGATATCAGGTCCATGGAGGGGCTCAGCTGCTTGGCAGGGAGCTGTGAAGGACATCCCTGGCATCCTGTGGCCAATGCTCAGTGCAGGAGCTGGGGCAGCTGAGCAGTACTGCATTAGCTCTGCTCTCCTTGGAGAGCACCAGGCTTTTTCCCCATCTTCCAAACATCTGCTGGGACCAAGCAGCTGCTTCCAGTCATCCATGTGTCTGTCCTGGGCACAGGGCTGGGGTTGGGAAGGAAAGGCAACCCCAGTGCAGCTCCTCACCCTGCTGTCTGTCTGCCTTCATGCACATTCCTGCCTCGTGCTGTCACAAGGTCAATGATGAGCCTGGGGATGGTGGATCCCTGTGGGAAGTGTTGGACTTGGGCTTGATGCTTCTTGGACAAGTTTTGGCACAAACACAGTTTATAGCCCAGCAGTGGCTTTGTCTGTACTGGGGTGTGGGGGTTTAGCCCAGTTTTGTTCCAGTGAGTGTCTTCTGGAAGGACAAATCAATTTGTTGAAGCTCAAAGGAACCATGAGAGAGTCATTTAATGTGATTTGATCTAGGATAAACACATATCCAACCATTCTCCAGGTTACCTGGTGTCTTGGGTCTTCCAATGTCTTCTCCATATGTTAGCACCATGTTGGAAGGGACCCCCTAAAGTCACAGGCCTGGTGTTAAGCTCTCCTTTCCATGTACCTGAGGACTGCTGTGGCCTGGGGAAGCAGGAAGGGGTCTTAGTTTTGCTCTCCTTGGGGGACGTATTGCCTTGTAGTTCGTGTCTGATTTGCCATGGTTGCTCCTGGCTGACCTGTGCTGCTCCCAGCAGGCTTGTCCATGCTGAGTGATTTATGGGAGCACAGGAGGAGGAATCTGCAGCCGTGGGCTGAGATGATGTTATGTCTGTGGAGCACAGATGAGGCTGGAAATGAGAGCGTGGCCAGCTCCAGCTGCAGGGGCTGTGCTCTGGAAGGACCCTTGTCCTCCTTCATCCCCCTGGGCTCATGTGCTGCCTCGTGCTGAGCTCGTGCAGGAGCTGAGCAAAGGGGATTTGCCCCCATGGGCAGCTGTGCCACCCTCTTTGGATGGGAGGTGGCCATGGTGGCCTCCTCTTGGCTGTCACAAGGTGATGGTGAGCTCTCAGCCCTTAGCTCCCGCTCAGGGTTGGGTGTGGGATGACATGGCTGTTTCTCCCATCCAGCTTTTCTGTTCCTCCTCCCCCCAGGTACAGTGTCCTCCCTTCAGGATCTCTCCACCTGGCCGAGCCCCAGGTGACAGACACCGGCCTCTACACCTGCACGGCCACCAACGCTGCAGGGAACGCCTCCCTCAGCTACAGCCTGCACCTCCAAGGTTCACACACCTCTCCCGGGGCTTCCTGTGCCCCTGGGCTCCTGCACCCTCCAAATCCTCCCTGTGCCAGGGTCTGAGGGTGGTCCCAGCCTGAGGTCCCCTCTCCCTGCAGCTCCCCCCCAGCTGTGGATTGGTGATGGGGAAAGCCACCTGACAGCTGTTGTCAACACCTCCCTGAGGATTCACTGTCACGCCAAGGGCATCCCCCCACCCCAGATCCAGTGAGTGCTGCAGGGTGCTGGGTGCTCCCTGTGTTCCCAGGATGGGTGGTGGGGGCTCTGGCATGGGGTGTCCCTTAGGGTGGGAGGCATCCATTCCTTCTCCTTGTCCCTGGTGTCCTCTGCTCAACAGCCCCATGCCAGGTGACAAGGGGACAGTCCTTGCTGCCAGCACCCCACCATTCTCCCTGTTGGTGTGCAGAGACAGGGCGTGGGTGGTGGCAGGACACACCAAGGACTTGCTGCCTGTCCCCTTCCTTGCAGGTGGCTGAAGGATGGGCACCCCCTGGGTGGGCAGGACGGAGTGGTGGTGTCCCAGGATGGTGGGACTCTGCTGGTCACCCGAGTGGGGCTTGCTCACCAAGGGCTCTACATCTGCCAAGGCAGCAACCGGGCAGGGCTGGCCCAGGCAGAGGTGGAGGTTTTGGTGCATGGTGAGTGCAGCCTCTGGGGTGACGTGGGTTATCCATCCCCTGTTGGGATGATCCTGGCTGCCCAAGGGGATGGGAGTTCTTGGCCCAGTTTTTTGGGAGGTGCAGGGTGACTGGCTTGATCCCTTGGGATCTTGTCCTTTGTCAGTGAAACTGAGAGGTGATGGCCACTGGCACCACAGTAAATCTTTGACTGGTGTTCCCTGCTGGAGGGTCCTCCCCCAGCCCCATTTCCCCTCCACCAGCAGGATGTGACTCTGAAGGTGCCAGGTTAGAAACCAGGCATGGAATGGGGATTCCTGCCTGGAGAGAATGAATGTCTCACTGGGGCAGGGACCAAACCTGCTGGGTGCTTTGGGGAGCAGTGGTGGCACCACGGGGTGATGTGGTTCACTCCCAGAGAGGGGACTGAGCTGTGGACCCCGGCTGCTGCTCTGCCAGGGCTCGGTGTCCCCAGAGCTGGGTGAGCCTGGCTGTGCCCCAGGGCCCTGGTGGCTGCAGACAGCCCGGCTCACACAGGGCCGGTGACAGTGGGTGCTGGGTTGCAGTGCCCCCAAACATCGAGCCCAGCGCCGTGGATCTGGCCATCCGGGAGAACGGCTCGGCATCCCTGGAATGCCTGGCCTCGGGGCAGCCTGCCCCCGGTGAGTCAATCCCGTCCCTCAGCTCTTCCTCCCGAATCCCTGGGGTTTTCCCTGGCTGAGGGGGGCAGAGCATCACCGCTCCTCACAGCTCAGCTCTCTGCCTCCCTCCAGACATCACCTGGTACAAGGGGCACCAGCAGCTGTCGGCCGGAGCAGGACTGACCCTGTCCGGGGATGGGAAGCTCCTGGAGATCCCGCGTGCCCAAGTCTCCGATGCCGGCAGCTACCGCTGCCTGGCCTCCAACGAGGCCGGTGTGGCTGAGCTCTGGTACCGCCTGCAGGTCACTGGTGAGTGCAGCTGTGGTTTCCTGAGAGATGGGGGCTTCCCCCCTGGAATATCTCGTGTGAGTGTGGGATCAGTGGGGTTGTCCCAGCCCTCAGGATACATCCGTGGAAGATGGCTCTAGCAGACCCCTGTCCTCTGCTTCATTTATTCATTCTTGACAATTCCAGTCATGCAATCCCCTGAGTGCATCCCAAATGATGTCCTGGAAAGCCACGGCCCCATGGATGAGAATTGCCAGGTCCCCATTATGGGGTCACCTACCCACCCTGTCCCTTTTGCACCCTGTGTGCCTGGTGACACTTCTGTCCCCCCTGGACTCGGTGGTGACTCCTGGGCTGCTGCTGAGAAAGGCACTGGACACTTCTTCTCACTTGATCCAAGCATCCCTGCTGCTTCCTAGACCACTCAGCATGTCCACAGCACCGGGGGCTGAGCCAGGCTCTGGCTTTTCTCAGGGATGCTCTAGGCCAGTTGGTGGAAGTCCTGCAGGCAGGTGGCCAGGGAGTGGAGAAGATCCAGTTCTCCTGCTCTGGGCTTGTTCCTGCAGTCTCTTCCCAGGGAAATGTTTGCACGTCTGCCGTCCTGGCTCGGGTGGATTGTTTGGGTTCTGCTGTTTTTGTTTTTCAAGGGTTTCTGGGTGTTGGGGCTTTTCTTCTCCAAACTGATGTCCCTCATGGGAAGGAGTTACCATTTTCCAGCCAGCTGTATTTAGGAGCAGCTGAGAACATCATCTGATAATGGAAAGATTTGGGTAACCTTCTCAGTGAGCAGGACTGCCTAATAAGGCTCTGTCTGGCCAACCTGACCTTGGCCTGCCTGTGCAGTGCTTGGTCATCCTCTGCTGTTGGCCACGTGCAGTTAAAAGCATCGCTGGCTTGGCTGGAGAGACAAGATTATTGTTTCCACATGAAGCCAGGACAGGGGAATGTCACAGAGGTTCTGTGGCACCCAGCAGGGCTGCAGGGGGTGTGTGTCCAGCAGGATGGAGCTCCAGTGAGGAGCTGCTCTTCTCTCATCCAGCACCATCAACCAGCTGCTCCTCTCATCCCTGCAGTGCCTCCATCCTTCTCCTCGCCAGAGCCCGAGGCTGTGTCCGTGCCAGAGGGACAATCTGTCCAGCTGGCCTGCGAGTGCCATGGGATCCCCCTGCCCACCCTGAGCTGGTGGAAGGACGGTAGGGCCCTGTTCCTCAGCCTCATCTCTCCCCACATGAGTCGACCCAGCTGTTGGTATCCTTGGAGCAAGGAGCAGATTTTTTTGAGCAGCATCCAGCTTCTGGGTGGGAATTTGTCCTGCTGGGAGCCTGAGGGGAAGCTCTGTCCCTTTCCCTGGGCAGGTGAGCCTCTCTCCACACAGCCAGGGAGCCCAAAGCTGGTGTCCCCAGGAGGGAACATGGTGCACATGGAGAAGGTGCAGCTGCTGGACCAGGGGACGTACACCTGTGAGTGCAGGAACGCCGCCGGCAGCAGCAGCAAGGAGCATCACCTGGAGGTGCACGGTGAGCACAGGGGACCAGAGACCTGTGGGGGTGGATGGAGGTGCTGTGACTTCTCTCAGTGCAAGGTCCAGCTGGGCCCAAAAGCCATTGCCTAGTGCCTTGGATATTTTGGAAGGGATGCTGATACCTGGGTCAGCTTTGCCCCTCCACTTGTGCACGGCTGAGGGAGCTGCTGCACTTCCCTTCCACCCTGTGTCCCTCTGCCTGCAGCTCTGCCAAGGCTCCGGGGTAGCAGCAGAGCTCCCAGGAAGGTTTCTGTCATCAAGGGTGGTGAGACAATCCTGGAGTGCGAGGCCATGGGGACACCACCGCCGTGGGTGACGTGGGTGAAGGACGGGCAGCCCGTGGCTGGTGGGGACGGGCTCCTGCTTACGGAGCAAGGGAGGCGGCTGCACATCCCCAGGGCAGAGGTGGCCCATGCAGGACACTACACTTGCCTGGTGGCCGAGGCAGAGGGGCAGGAGCAGAGGGAGTTTGACGTTGTGGTGCATGGTAAGGCTGTGGGGTGGGGCTGGTGGCTGGGGGTGGGGTGGGTGCAGGCAGGATGGGGAGGGTGGTGGTGTGGAGTAGATATTGGACAATCCAGCCTGTAGCAGGTCTCAGGGCCAGCAGGATTATGCTTCAGGGATCGCTGTAGAACTGTAGAGTGCATCCGGCAGGAGTTTCTTTCCAGAGCCATAACAGCAGATCTTCTCACATAAAGTCCTCTACTACCCAAGGACTTGGGGAAACCTCATGGGTCAAGGTCACTTGAGTTATGAAAGGTCTGAGGTGGCTCAGGCTGTGTGGCCATCCCAGTGTGACAGCTGTAAGCCTGGGCTCAGTGTGCAGGTAAGTGGCACATGCTTGCTGTGGGTCACCTGTCCCATAACACCTTTAAAGCCACCATCTCCAGGTGATGCTAACAGTCCTTCTGGGCTCGTGTCCTAAAGCTGTGCAAAGCAAGAAGGTGGGAAAAATCAGGTTCATCCAGTTCTCCCCTCTTTGCTTTGCTCCTTTGATGTCCTGGCTGCTTTGCAGATGGCTGTCCATCTTTTTCTGCATCCCCAGTTCCTCCTGAGTTCATCCGAGGATCAGGACTGACAACCAATGTCAGCGTTGCCCTGCAAGGATCCCTGACTCTGACCTGTGAGGCCACTGGCATTCCCCAGCCCACTGTCACCTGGTTCTGGGATGGCTCTCCTGTCACTCCCAGCGAGCACACACACGTGCTTTCAGGTCAGAGGCCTGGGTGCTGTGAGAGATGAGCACTTTGGGAACGTGTTTTGCCCCAACACTGAGGAGTTCAAACTCCTGGTGGAGCTACAGCCACCCAGGAGCACAGCTGGGATGTGCTGGTACCTGGATCAGGCCCCTGAGACCTCTCTGCTCTGTGCTTCCAGGGGGCTGGCTGCTGAGGCTCACCCGTGCAGGAGCCCAGGATGGTGGTCACTATTCCTGCCTGGCTAGCAACGTAGCTGGCGAGGCCAGGAGGCATTTCTACGTGGAGGTCCTTGGTAAGGAGGGGTCTTCTGTCTGCTGCAGGGTTCCTGGTGGGGTTTCAGAGCTCCACCCTTGCAGGAACAGATATGAGTTAAGACTGGACATGCTGGGTGTGCTGGAGTCCTGAGGATGTGAGCTCAGAGGCCAAGCTGGCCAGCTGCTGAAGTCCCTGGGGGCTTGTGTTCCTAGTGCCTCCCCACATTGAGAACTCGGATGAAGAACACACCTTCAAAGTGCCCGAGGGTCACCCTGTCACCTGGTCCTGCCTGGCTTCAGGTGAGCATCAAGTGGGGAAGGGAGCAAGTGGGAGATGGGGCTCAGGGGCAGACCTGAGTCTCACTTTGGAGTGTGGAGCAAAGGGATGGCTCCAGTCAGAGACATGAAAACAGCTGAAATCAGCTGCAGAGATTTTTGAGATGGTTCCTGGCTCTGCAGTTGTGCTGTCCGGGAAGCGCCGGGGAGGGGACGCCCACACGGGGAGCCTGTTCCACAATGTGAACTCCAATCTTTCCCAAATGGAGCTAAAATTCCTCTAATCTCATTTCTCCTTTAGTGATGGGAGTAATTAATCACCTCCCACTCAGGACAGTTCTCTTTCTTCTTGCTGGCTCATCCAGCAGCTCCTAAAATCCTGACCCAGATCATGATAACTCTGATTTGGGATGATCTCCCTACTTTCCAGAAAAGCTCTTGACAGGGACCCCAGCCAGGCTGTGCTCACACATGGAAAAACTTCACACAAAGGCCAAAACCCACTTTCCATCCCTCACAGGCAACCCACGACCTAAGATCACCTGGCTGAAAGACAACCACCCTCTCCCTGGCACCTTCTCCATCTCCCCCGATGGCTCTTTGTTCCACATCCCCCAAGCCTCCCTGGCCCACGCTGGTCGCTACTCCTGCGTGGCCTCCAGCTCTGGGGTGAATCAGACCAAGCACTACCTGCTGGATGTTTTGGGTATGAGGTGCCTTTGGATGGAGGCAGGGCCTCAGGGGTGAGCAGGCTTAGTGTGTTTTAATGGCCTGCTCCAGGCAGGTGGGGAGAGTCCCTTAGTCCTGCAGCCAAAGCATGGCTTGGACCTGTCCCAAGCCCTTGTAAAACCTCTTGGAGGAGCAAAAAGCACCTGCTTAGTACAGGATCCATCTGTGATGGTGGCTTGTAGGAAGGGGGGATGTGTCTTCTGGATCTCTGTGGTTTTGGAGGGCAGCAGGAGAGGGTAGAGTCTGAAGTTGGCACATGCTGTGTCAAGTCCAACTCCTGAACTTGGATCATGCTCCCTGGTGGGGGGATGATGCCCTGGGAAGCCTAAGTGTGTGCTAGTGCTGATCTAACACACAACCACATCTCTACAGCCAGTCCCACCTTTGCCCGAGATGATGCTGCTGCAGAAGAAGTGACAGTGATCATCAACAACCCTATCTCCCTGGTCTGTGAGGCTCTGCCATATCCATCTCCCAACATCACCTGGCTCAAGGACGAGGTTCCTCTCAAAGCATCCAGAAATGTCCTCCTGCTCCCTGGTACCGTGCTGCTGGCTCTGCATGGCTGGGGTGGTCCCTTGCTGTGGGCAAGGGGAGTGGGGCTTTTTCTTGGTCTGGCTGGACACAGTGGGATGGTGAGAAGTCATCATCCTGCAGGACCTGAGGGCTTGGGCCATCAGCTGGATGCTGCTCTTCCAAATGCTGCCTCCTTTGATAGTAACTAAAGCCTCCTCAGTGCTGGTTCTTGTAAGCCTGGGACTGGACTCCAGAAGGGCATTAGGGCCCCTCCAGCCAGGTTTGCAGGTGCTCAGCAGGTCCCTTGAGATGCCTTTAGGTGCTGCATGGGGAGAGAGAGCCGTGGCTGTGAGCAGCCCCCCTCTCAGGAGACCCCCTTTGCCCAGGTGGCCAGGGGCTGCAGATCCTGAACGCCCAGGAGGAGGACACGGGCACCTACAGCTGCATCGTGGCCAGCGAAGACGGGGAGGCTGTGAAGAACTACGCTGTGAAGGTCCTGGGTGAGGGAGCTCCCTGTGCCCTTCCTAATTCCTGCAGTGACCCCACCACTGTAACCAGGCTGGTGCTGCTTCCTTTTGCTTCCCTTTGTCTTTCCCCACCAGTTCCTCCTTGGATTGCCAGAGAGGATCCTTTGGGGGAGTTTGCTGTGAAGGAGGTGAAAGCCAAGGTCAACAGCACAGTGGTGCTGGAGTGTGAGACCTGGGCTGTGCCTGAGCCAACCATCCGGTGGTACAAGGACAAGCAGGTGAGGTCCCAGCTGTGACCAGGGGTGTAGTCATGGTTGGTGCCTGTGACGTTTTGATTTCTCTGAAACCTTTCCCAGGCACTGTTCTGTCAACAAGAGGCATGTTTTTCTAACAGTATCCTGTGTTTTGCATTCCTTTCCCTAGGAGGGGCTTCTCTTGATGTCCCTCTGACTTGACCAATGTAGTCAAAGGAGTTTGTCTTTCTTCCATCCCCTGGATGGGTTCTTTGTAAAACAGTATAAGGGGAAGAAGTTCCCAGGCAATAAAGACAGATTGGAGTAATTTTCAGCCTTCTGATCACGGAGTTTGTGTCTTCCTTTCGTGTCCTATTGCGACACAGGGGGGATCTGCTGGGTTTGGGGACTGTCCCAGCTGGATGGAGTGGGAAGATAGATACCCTTTTACATGGCTGGCTGGGCTCTGCCCCACTCCTGGATGTGTAACCCTCCTCCTGCCCTTCTCTTCCCTTCAGCTTCTGGCAAGCTCTGAACACCTCCAGATCCTCAGTGATGGGCAGGTCCTCCAGATCCAACCAGCTGGTGTCCTGGATTCGGGGCACTACACCTGCGTGGCCACCAACGCTGTGGGTGAAGATGACAGGGACTTCATTGTGCATGTCCAAGGTGAGCCCTGGCAAGGAGCCAGCACCCAGAGCAGGGGGTGTCTCAGTAAGAGCAGGGGTCCTCAGGGGTCACTTGTGGGAGCAGAGAAGGGTGAGCAGGAAAAAAGTTTAAGGCTGCTGGAAAACAACATCTCCTCATCTCCAGTGAGGGCAGATGCTGTGGATGCACCTGGGGGTCAATGTCCCTGTTCCCCACAGCTGACCACAGCCTGTCCCCGCAGTGCCCCCCATCTTCCAGCAGCAAACAAGCCCCAAAGAAGCCCTTGAGATCTTCTATCGGGAGGAAGACCAGGATGGGGAGGTGACAGAGCATCGACAGGCTGTCCTCGGCCAGCCCACCGCCCTCTACTGCGACACCAGTGCCATCCCACCCCCCCAGCTCACCTGGTACAAGGATGGGGAGCCCCTCTCCCCTGGCCTGGGAGTGCTGATGCTGCAAGGTAATGGGCAGTGGGTGTGAACCCCCACTGTGGGGCTTGGGGGTGGTCCTGCAGCAGCCTCATGGGTTGAGAGCATCCATAGCGCGGAGGAGGTTGGATCCTGTCCTCTTCCTCCTGCCAGCACACACAGCACCCATGGGACCTCTGGGTCACTGGGGTTGTGCAGGGGGCATCTCAGAGACCCTTCCCTGTGCCCTGCCCCGTGTTGCAGGGGGCCGGGTGCTGCAGCTGCAGGCGGTGCAGGAGGAGGACAGGGGCAGGTACACCTGCCAGGCGGCCAACGCCGCGGGATGGGACCGCCTGCACTACGAGCTGGAGGTGCTGAGTGAGTACAGGGACAGGGGACACGGGGTTGGGGCACACGGCAGCCCCATAACCAGCTGCTTCCAGCTGCCCCAGCCATCCGTGGTGGCACAGAGGACCTGGTGGAGGAGGTGATGGCCACCATCAATGGCACTGTGAGCTTTGAGTGTGAAGCTACTGGGCACCCAGAGCCCACAGTGTCCTGGCTCTGGAATGATCTCCCCATAGAGGCTGGCCCACGGCACCAGCTCCTGGAGGGTGGCACAGTCCTGCAGGTTGGTGTTCCCCTAAGCAGGCGGTTGTGTTGGGGAGAGACAGACAATGGAGGGGATGGGGCACTCTTTCCTCCCAAAGGAGGCTGCCCTGGCCTCACCAAGGTCCCCACGGGAGTCTTAGTGTCTCCCCAGCTCGGGGCAGCCCCCAGTGGTGCTCTGCTCCCCCTCTGCAGGTGGCAATGGTGGAGGTGGGTGACACCGGGAGCTACACGTGCATGGCTGAGAACCCGGCCGGGTCAGCCGAGAAGCACTTTGCCCTCACTGTGCAGGGTAAGGCATCCTCCCCTTCCCCGGGTCACTGATTTACTCCCTTCCCCTTCTTTCTCCACCAACTGGAGTTTCCTGTGGCTCTGGAGCTGCGTGGCTGCCTCTGTCTCCTCGTGCTGGTCACGCTGGCCCCGTGCAAGGAGGCCGAGGTGCCACGAGCCCCGAGCAGGAGAGAGGCTGGGTGCGTGCTTCCTCCTGGGGAGGCACCGACCTCGGCAGTGAGGGCTCCCCTTTGGCTCTGTCTTTTGGGTGCACTGGAGCAGAAGCTCCCTGGAGCGTGGGTACAGAGCCCGAGAAGGTCGATGGCATTGTCAACAGCAGCGTGTCCCTGGTGTGTGACATCCGACCCCACCCGGCTGCAGAGATCACCTGGTACAAGGACGGCCACGTGCTGCGGCTGGGGGAGGACGTGACAGTCACCCGAGGTATGTTGGGATGATTGCCTGTGCCCCAGCTCTTGACAGCGAGCTCCAGGTCCCCTAATCCCCCTTTTTGGATGGCACATGTGGCTCTCGAGCTCAGCCTTTGGGTTGTATGACACACTAATGGCACACTGCTGAGTGATCCCCTCTGGAGAGGACCAAGGGCTGCATCCTGCAGAACTCCAGGCTGCTGCTTCCTGGGAGCTCAGTGCCCCTTTCCTCTGGGGCACAGCAAGGCTTTGGACCTCGCAGATGAGAATTCCATGGCATGGGCTTGGCTGGGTGCTGGGGGGTCAGTCAGCTTGCTGGCATAGTGGCCCAGACCTGGTTCTGCTGCAGGTTGTCCTGATTCCCTGCTCTCCACTTCTTCCAGGCTCTCGGGTGCTGCAGCTCCCTCACCTGCAGCTTTCCAGCTCAGGCACATACACCTGCATGGCACTGAACGGGGCCAGCCAGGATGAGAAGAGCTTCATCCTCACCATCCATGGTAAGTGGTGAGGGCTCAGCCTGGAGCTCTGTCCCCAGAGCACACACTGAGGAGCTGGCAGTGAACCCCAGCCTGTCTCACACCCCTGTCCCTGCTCATCCTCCTCAGAACCCCCAGGCATCCAGGATTCACAGCAGGAGACGCTTGAAGCTGACATGGGGACCCCCCTTGTCCTGACCTGCCATGTCCCTGGTGTGGCTGTGGCTGCTGTCACCTGGCTGAAGGACGGGCACCCGCTGGGTGTGTTTGCTGCGGGGCCTGGGCCAGGCTGTCACCCCCAGCCTCGCTGCTGCTCCCCTCCAAGCCGTCCTGCCTCAGTTTCCCAACTTCTAATGCTGCTGCAAGAGACCCTCAGGGTTGCACAGGGAGGGGACAGAGTGTGAAGGGGCTGGCCTTTTCCCTCCATGCTTTTAAGAGACCTCAGGTTCATTCCTGAGGCTCGAAGCAATGGGATGTGGGCACGAGATGTGATGGGGGGATGTGCCAGGAGTGACCTCTCCAGGCACCAGCCTTTGAGGTGCTTGCTGGGACAGGGGTTTGCCCCCAAACCAGTGGCTCTTTTCTCCTGCAAAGCTCCAGCAGTGAACTCTGCAAAACCCCTGCTTTGCTTTAACTGTGCCCCCAAACCTGGGTCCTGGGGAAAGGGGGAAGCACGACGAGGAGCCTGGGGAGGGCTCAGTGCAGGAGCACTGCTCAGCCCCCTTCCCCCTGTCTCCCTGCAGAGATGAGCCCAGAGCAGGGTTTGGTGTCCGGGGGGGCCCAGCTGCAGCTCAGCCCCCTCCAGCCCTTCCACCAGGGCCAATACACCTGCCTGGCCCCGGGGGCTGAGGCACGCCAGGACTTCACGGTGCTGGTGCGAGGTAGGGCTTCCCCGAGGCAGCCTGGTCGCTGCGGGCTCTGCCTCAGAGGTGAGCCTTCCTCCCCCTCCTCTTCCTCAGCCTCCCTCTCTCCCCGGTGCAGTGCCTCCCCGCATCAGCAGCACAGGGGACCCCAGTGAGCACAGCGTGCTGGAGGGCAGCAGGGTGAGGCTGGAGTGCCGGGCAGAGGGGCAGCCCACCCCCCACATCTCCTGGCTGAAGGACGGGCAGCCCCTGGGGCTGCAGCACCCCTCACACGCCCGGTGAGTCTGGGGGGGCCACCCCAGGGGCTCAGTGTCCCCACCGTGCAAAATTGCTGGGCAAAAGACGGGTTGAGCTGTGCTGCTTCTTCCTGTTGCTTGGTCTGGGGTGCACTCATCCCAGCTGAGAGAACCATCCTGAGTTAAACCTTGGAGTCTGGGATGGCCACTGGCAGGGTCCCAGCTGATGTCCTGTCCTGACCTTGCAAAGTGCCCCAGAATCTCCATCCGTGGCTGTAAACTGAGCACAGAGCCCTTCTGCCCCACGGGCGCGTTCGGGATGAGCACACAGGTCACTGTCCCGTCCTCGCACGCAGGGTGTCCCCGGACGGCAGCACCCTGCTCCTCGAGGGGCTGCGAGCCGCCGACTCCGGAGCTTACACGTGCCTGGCCCGGAACAGCCTGGGCGAGGACACGCGGCTGCACACGCTGAACGTGCTGGGTGAGCAGGGCTGGGACCCGCGGGGCAGCGCCGGGGCCACCCCCAGCCCCGACAGCGGCAGCAGCGCCTCTGTCCCCCCACAGTCCCTCCCGCCATCGAGAGAGGCGCCGATGACTCGGGGATGGTCCGTGGAGCCCTGTCCGCCGTGGTGACCCTGGAGTGCTGGGCACGGGGGTCCCCTCCGCTGCACGTGAGCTGGCTGAAGGACGGGCTGCCCCTCCGCCTGTCCCCTCGTGTCACCCTGCTCTCGGCTGGGCACATCCTCCGGTGAGAAGTGACCCTGCGGCAATGGTCAGCCGCAGGCTTTGGGGCTGCTGCCCGGGTTTGCCTGAGGGCACTGCTGCGCCCTGAAGTGGCTGAGCGTCACCTTGGGGAGCAGGGGCTCACCCGGAGCTGACGCCTCCTCCCCATGCCCGTGTCCCATCCATGGTTAGGATCTCCCAGGCACAGCTCTCTGATGCTGGACTCTACACCTGCGTTGTCTCCAGCCGGGCAGGCGTGGCCGATCGCAGCTTTGTCCTGCAGATACAGGGTACAGGGCAGGGGGCTGGGGAGGGCAGAGCAGGGGGCACTGGGCGCTGGTTTTGTTGGCAGAGCACACGCTGTGCACCGCAGCCCGTTCCCAAGCAGGGCCCTGAGCCGTTCCTCGACTGCTGGGGTGGGCTTGGACAGGATGGACCAAAGCAGAACCAGAGCAGTCCCAGAGCATCCTGCAGGAGGGCTGGGCCACCTCTGGCTGCTCACAGGACACCGGGGAGCGGCCAAACCCACCCCCAGTGTCTGGGGACCTGACTTTTCTCCCCAGTGCCCCCCGTCCTGGAGAGCCAGGAGAGCAGTGAGGAGCAGGTGGTGGCTGAGGGCTCCGATGTCACTTTCACCTGCGATGCCACCGGGTCCCCAGCACCGTCAGTGACCTGGCTGAAGAACGGGGAGCCCCTGGGGCAGCAGAGTGACCGGGTGCCTGGTGGCCGACAGCTGAGCCTGGTGGCCGTGGCACTGGCTGACGCAGGCATTTACTCCTGCCTGGTGGTGAATGAGGTGGGAGAGGTCAGCAAAGCCTTCCACCTGGTGGTGATGGGTGCGTGTCATCCCGCTGGGGTTTGGGAAGGGCAGCTTAGCCCGTTTTTGGGGGAGCGAAGAGGGAATGAGTCCTCCTGCATTGCTGTGTGCCTTGCAGAGCCACCCCGTGTGGAGGCTGCGTCCCATCCCACGGAGATATCCATCGCTGGGGGCACCCCTCTAGAGCTGGTGTGTGTGGTGACAGGAGTCCCCACACCCACTGTCACCTGGGAGAAGGATGGACAGCTGCTGGCAGGGCCCTCGCCCCTGTCAGGGAATGAGAGCAGCCTCCACATTGAGAGCACTGAGGTAGGAGCTCCGCTTTTTTTCTTCCTACCTGGGTTTTCTTTTTGTGCCTCAATTTTTCCCTCTCCTGGCTGTGCAGGTGGCTGATGCTGGCTTCTACACCTGCCTGGCCACTAGCCCTGCAGGGGAGGACAGCAGGAGCTTCCATGTCAGCATCCAAGGTAGTGTGATCCCAGCAGTGCAGCCAGGAGGGGGCTAGCAGGGGGTGCTGCAGGATGGGGGACCAGAGAGCCTGAGCAACCCTGCATCCTTCTTTGGGATTGGTGTGGGCTCCAAAAGAGGGATCTAGAGCACACTGATGGTCTTGCAGGGTGGGGCCCTATGCATGACTTATGGGGACAGGGGTGGCGGTGCCCAACCCGTGAGGGACACGCTGACCCCCCTGGCCCACGTCCCACAGCACCCCCCGGCATGGCCAGCACCGGGGAGATCCCCATCATCACGGCTGTGGCAGGGGGGCAGCTCCTCCTGGAGTGCCCAGGGGGGGCTGAGCCCCACCCCAACATGGAGTGGCACCGGGAGGGCTCCCTGCTGCAGGTACCTGTGACGGGACCAGGGCCGGCCGTGGTCGGGCGCTGGGATGCACCGGCACCACCGGGGGCTGGTGCTGGGGGTGATGCTGGGTGGCTGCTGATGGGGGTCCCGGGGGTTTTAGGAGAATGCCCGCAGGCAGGTGCTGGCCCAGGGGCGTTTCCTGCAGCTCCGGGCGGTGGCTGCGGCGGACGGAGGCGAGTACAGCTGCAGGGCCACCAGCGCCCCCGGGGACACCGCCCCGCGCGTCCGGGTGCAGGTTCACGGTGAGTGCTGCCCTGCCCCGGCCCTGAGTGCCGGCTCCTTTCCGGTTAAATCCAGGATGTGGGATATTATCGGGTGTTTTACGGTAGGGTGATGCCATGGCAGGGCTGGACAATGCCCAGCCCCCAGTGCTGCCCTGGGCTGGCGTCCTCCATCCCGAGCCTTATTCCACCCTCTCGGTGGTGTCTCTGGGTGCTGCCGCAGTGGCGCCGGAGATCCAGGAGGGCCCCGCGGAGGTGAAGGCGCTGCTGAACACCTCGGCCGTGCTGCCGTGCCTGGCGGAGGGGTGGCCCGTGCCCCGGGTGACGTGGCGGAAGGATGGGCAGCTCCTGCCCCTGCCTGGCAGCGACAGGTATGAGGCTCTGCGGGTTGGTGGCACCAAGAGCTGGCGCTCAGATCATGCCACCCTCCACACCACAGGTGATTTAGTGTGCCAGTCACCCTGTGAAGAGCAGTGCTCTGTCCTCACACCAGCTCTGTGGGCATGTGCTGCAGTGGCTGCAATGGCACTTGTCACCTTCCCAACCCCTGCTCCCTGTGTGATGCAGCCTGGCCATGCAGAGCCTGCATGGGGTTCAGCTGCTCTCCCTCCTCAGGCTGCAGCTCCTGCCTGGAGGCTCCCTGCAAATTGACCCGGTCCAGGCCCAGGATTTGGGCCATTACCTCTGCATGGCATCCAGCCCTGCTGGCTCTGACCGGCGAGGCCTGGACCTCCAGGTCCTGGGTAAGCGGGAGAGCCGAGTGGATCCCTCCTGATCTCACCCTCCTGCAGCCCACCCCTGCTGGGCTGCTCTCCCCGTGCAGTGGTGTGCTACTGTCCTCTGCTCACGGCTGCCATGCCCTCCCACAGTCCCTCCTGCCATCACTCCTGGGCCCTCCAACCTCACCCTGCTGGCTCAGCAGCCAGCCACGCTGGGCTGTGATGCCTGGGGGTCTCCTGAGCCCCACATCAGGTGGGAGAAGGATGGCCGTCCCCTGAACCTGCACCTCCCACCTGGCACCTACAGGTACCTGCAGCACCTCCTACACCAAAGGGTTCCCCTCTAGGGTGGGGTTTGCTCTTCCTGCTGCTCCCCATGGCACAGGGGTGATCCTGATGTGTGCTCTGCCTGCAGTTTGCAGTCCTTGGGGTCACTGCTCATCTCCAGCCCTGGTCCCCGGGACGAGGGGTGGTTTGAGTGCATCGCCACCAACGCTGCTGGAGAGGCACGGAAGGGCTTCCTGGTGTCTGTCCATGGTGAGCTCCTGGGGCTGGGGGTCTTGCTGAGAGTGGCTTTCCCAGGACCTGTCACCACCTTTGGGTGTGGTGTGGGTGTGCTCCAGCCCCACATATGGTTGGGTCCCCACCCAAGAACTGGGCATGGCAGTGGACAAGAGGGGAAGAGAAACACTCATGAACAGGGACAGGGACAGAATCCTCTTCAGCATCTGCCATGCAGCCCTGCTCATGTCCTCCCTCCTCTCTCCAGTGCCCCCCACCATCGCTGATGACCTTACGGACGTGGTTGTCACCCGGCTGTCCCCCGCTGTCCTCACCTGCTACGCCTCGGGCGTGCCCCCACCCACGGTGTCGTGGAGCAAGGAGGGGGCTCAGCTGGGCAGCAGGGGAGGGGGCTACCGAGTCCTGCCCAGAGGTACAGCACGGGGCAGCGCGGCCCCGGCAGGGCAGGGGGGCCCTGCCAGCCCTCCCGCCGCTCCCCTCTGCCTGCTGTTTTCCAGGAGCCCTGGAGATCAGGCAGGCGCTGCCTGCACACAGCGGCCGCTACACCTGCACAGCTCGGAGCGCCGCGGGCACGGCCCGGAAGCAGCTCTGGCTGACAGTGCACGGTATGCACGGCTCCAGGCTCCTGCTGCTGCGGGTCCTGCCCCCTCTGCCCGGGGTAGCACTTCCCTGCCCTTCACAGAGCCCCCTGCCTTGAGGCCCCTGCCTGGCATGGTGATGGTGATGGTCAACACCAGCGCGGTGCTGTCCTGTGAGGCCACAGGTGTCCCCCGGCCGGAGGTCACCTGGCAAAAGGATGGTGTTGGCATCACTGGAGGTGAGCAGGAGTGTGCTGGGGGCTGGCAGAGCTCACATTGCCTGCCAGCCTTTACCTAGGGGGAGATGTAGGTGCCAGGGGTTTGTAGGCATCCTGGCAGGGTGTGGGGTGTCACTGTGCATGGGTCCTCCTGGCTGCTGGTTGCTGCCCTCAGTGGGTGTGGTGGCCACTGGAGCTGTTCCATGGAGGCTCCTCGGGGAGAGGCACTTCTGTGGGGGCAGCAGTCCCTGCACATCATCTATCCGTGCCTTGGCTCAGCTGTGCTGCCCCATCCTGCCCTTCATTTCTGCCAGGCTCTGGGCTGAAGGTGCTCCCCAACGGGCAGCTCCGCCTCCTCCGAGCAGCCCCAGAGGATGCAGGAACCTACCTGTGCATGGCTCGCAACCCCTCGGGCACGGCTGCGGGGAGGACCAGGCTCATTGTGCAAGGTACAGCAGCGACCAGAGCCCCGGCGCTCACCCTGCGCTCAGCCCCCTCCCCAGCACCTCACAGCAAAACGTGGCTGCCAAGCTGTGAGCGAGTCCCTGCCCTTCTGCCCCATCCAGTGCCCCCCATCATCGCTGCCGGCCCACCGGAGCTGGTGGTCCTGGAGGGGCTGGAGGTGCTGCTGCCCTGTGCCGCCCGCGGTGTCCCCGAGCCTCGCGTGTCCTGGAGCCGGGAGGGAGCCCTGGTGCGGGGCGGGAGGGCCACCGTCCTGCCCTCCGGGGAGCTGCTGCTCCGGGATGTGCAGGTGAGCACTGTCCCCTAGGGCCGCTGTGAGGCTGGAGTGCTGAGGAGCAAGTGTCCTCTGGTGCTGAGGAGCATTTGGCTGCTCGTGAATCTGGCAGAGGCAGAGCTCCGTGCAGTCCTGTGCCGCGGGCTGGAGGGTTGGGGCAGTGTCAGCTGGCTAATGTGAGCTGGGGAAAGTGGCTCTGTCCACACTGTGACTTTTTAGGTGCACAAGAACCGGCGGAGCTGTAGCTCAGCGAGCCAGGGCTGCAGCTGGAGCCCCAGACTCCAAATGATTCCCTCTCATCCTCATGCAGGAAGGGGATGCCGGGAGCTACTCTTGCACGGCGGTGAACTCCGCTGGGCGGGCCGTTCGCCGGCTCTCCCTCTCCATCCACAGCGTGCCCACCTTCACCCACCTGCCCACAGACATCACCCTGAGCCGGGGCGAGAGGCTGGAGCTGGTGTGTGCCGCAGCGGGCAGCCCCCAGCCCCGCGTCTCCTGGATGGCCAACGGGCAGCTCGTCACTGGTACCTGGGCAGGGGCAGGGGATGCTGAACTTGGGGGAGAGTGCGATCCTGGTGCCACCCTTGTCCCACCCTTCAGGGTCCCTGGGGTGCCAGCACTTCTGGCTGTGCGGGGTTGTTACCAGCTGATGGCCAACCACCCTTTTTTGGGGGATTTGCACCCCGCAGACGGCGCGTCGGTGCACGGCGGGCGGAGCATCCTGCGGCGGGAGGCAGCCGCGCCCACGGACAGCGGCACCTACGTCTGCCACGCCGAGAACAGCGCCGGTGCCATCAGGGCCGCTGTCCTAGTCTCTGTCAGAGGTAGGTGCTGGCAGGGAAAGCGGGGTGCCCAGCCAGCCCCCCTCCCTCCTCTGCCACCCCTTTCCCTTTCCCAGAGGCACCCGTCATAGAGGGGGACGCCAGCATCTACCAGGTGGAGCGCCCCGGAGGTGATGCCCTCCTCGACTGCCGTGCCCAGGGTCACCCTGAGCCCCTCATCCGCTGGAGCAAGGACGGGGTGCCGGTGGGGGCCCACGGGCGCCTGCACCAGCTGCAGAACGGCTCCCTGGCCATCCGTGCTGTGGGGGTGAGCAGGGCCTGGGGGGTGCTGGCACATTTCAGGGTGCTTTCCCGGCAAAGCAAAACGCTGTGCTGACGCTGTTGGTCCTGCTAGAGCACCGATGTGGGGCAGTACCGGTGTGTGGCGGAGAATGATGCGGGCACAGCAGCAAAAGCTGTCACCCTGGTTCTGCAGAGTGAGTGCTGGCCCCCTCTGCACCCTTCTTTTAAGGGACTGCAAACCGTGTCACCTCTCAGCCCCTCCAACCACCCCTGCTCCGTGGGGAATGCTGCATCCCTACCTGCATGCCTTTCCCTGCCCAGGTGCCCCTGTGGTGACAGTGACACCAGCAGAGGTGAGGGTCCGTGCCGGGCAGCAGGTGCTGCTGCACTGCGCCGTGTCAGGGGAGCCCACGCCCTCCGTGGAGTGGCAGCGGGGTGAGGAGCCACTGCCCGAGGGTCCCCACGCTCGTGTCCTGCCCAACGCCACCCTGCTCCTGCCCTCTGCCTCCCACCGTGACGCCGGCAGCTACTCCTGCCTGGCCCGCAATGCCCTGGGCTCTGCTGTCGCCCACGCCTCCCTGGATGTCCGAGGTGGGTGTCTGCCCCTGGCCCCGGGGGGCTTTGGCTGGCTCGGGGGGGGGCTGGGGCTGCCTGCAGGGCTGTTACACCCTGGGGTGAGACCTCCAGCGTGGTGGTTTGGAGTGAAATTGCCTTGCCTGTTGTAGTCCCTGAGATTCAAACTCTGCTTTGTCCTCTCCTCTCTTCCACTGAGCCCAGACCCTCTCCCGAGCAGCCACCGGGTGCCAGCCCTCGCTTGCCTCTCCTCAGCCTTCCTGCCTTAGCTGCCCATGATTAAATTCCCGTCTCCCAGGGGCTCTGCTAAAAGCACAGACACATCCTCTCCTGCTGCCCCTGGGGAGCAGAGAGCCAGGCTGGAGGAAGTGCCAGGTGCCCTGTGTGCCCTTGTGTGGCTGGTGGCATTTCGCTGCCAGGCACGCTGGAGAAGCAAATAAAAGCTTGGGGCTCTGCCAGGACCTTGAGGTTGATACAGAGCAGGGTTTGGGGGTGTCAGTGCCTGTTGGTGTGACGAGGCACAGGGCCACACTCACAACATCCCTTGGCAGCATGGCACTGTGCCTGGAGCCAGGGGGTCTCTGGGGACTGTGCTGCAGCCCAGCAGGGACACTGCCTGCCTTGCTCTGGCTGCATTCACCTCCAGAAAACAAGATTTTTTTTTGACATGCAAATTAATGAGAGGGGAGTCAGGCAAGTACCCTGCTCTCCCATGGGAGAGCACACAGTCCCAGTGTTGCTGCCTGACCCCATCATCCCATCCGCCCCAGGGGAGCTGCACCAGGTGCGGGGCAGCCTGGTCGGTGTCATCAATGGCCACGAGCTCGGTGTCTCCTCCCTTGATGCCAGCGTGCTGGGTGACTCTCAGCCCAGCCCTGCCGCCCTCTGGAGCAGCATTGGGAGCATTCCACCTGCCATAGGTGGGTGGATATTTCTCCCCTCACCCTGGTGAGCGTTTCGACCTCTGTCAGATGTAAATCTTGGGGGAAAGGTTTTTATTTCTTTTTTCCCCCAAAAGCAAAGCTTTTTCCTTCCCCAAACTTTGCACTGTTGGCCAAGAGGGATGGGATGGGGCAGTCTGGGTGCCTCCCCAGGAGGGTGCTGGCTCCATGGTGACACCCTTCCTTCCCCATCCCCAGGGCCGCTGATGCGGGTGCTGGTGACCATCATGGCCCCCATTTACTGGTCCTTGGCCCACGCCAGCGGGGCAGCCCGGAGCGGCTTCCTGCTCACCCAGGGCACCTTCCAGCACGAGTCACTGCTGCAGTTTGCCACAGGTGAGGGGTCCCTGACTGGAGAGCCTGCTCAGCTCCTGGGGAAGCTCAGACACCACCTCCCCCGTGCACCATCCCTGATCCGGAGTGGAGCTGTGCCCGGGGGTGCTGTGGGGTGCTGCTCACCGTTCCCCCTGGCAGGGGAGCTCCTGCGGGTCACCCACCTCGCCCGGGGCGCGGGGGGCGCTGGCGCTCTGCGGCTGGACAGCGTCATCAGCGGCTCGGTGCCGGAGAGCTTTGGCGATGCCGTGGTGCTGCTGCAGGTGCTGGCACTGCCCATTATCCCCGTGGGACCACGACTCCCATGCCGGGAGCACGGGAGTGTCCCTGGCCTGACCCCCTCTCTGCCTCTCCCCAGGACTTCAGCGAGCGCTACGTGCGGACAGGTGCGGGGCAGCTCTCGGGGGGCTCGGTGCTGAGCTTCCTGCGGGATGGGCACCTTGTCCGTGCCCACTGCAATCACACCATCATCTTCGACCCCCCCGCGGGGCCACAGCCCCCCCGGGTGCAGCACCTCCGGGCCAGAGCCATCACAGCCTCCTACGACCCAGCCAAACAGGAGCTCCACTTCCAGCTCCGTGCCTCGCTTGATGCAGGTAAGCAGGGGAGCCCCCAGGATGGGGGTGGAGATCTGTTGTCGGTTCTGGGTGTCTGTGAGGAGGCAAAGGTCATGTCCCAGCAGTGACACGTCACGGCTTATTCTCTCTGCTCACTTCACAGGGGCTGATAGGGACCAGTGCCCACTGGGATTCACCCCAGACCCTGGGCAGCTGTACTGCATTGGTATGGACCCTTCCCGAGGGGGCATGAGCATGGCCAGGGACAACCAGTGCCACTTCCCTGCCTCCCCAACCCTGTCCTCTCCCCGCTGCCCAGATGTCGATGAATGCACCGAGGGGTCCCATGCTTGCCGCTACAACCAGATCTGCCAGAACGCCGCCGGCTCCTACCGCTGCTCCTGCCCTCCCGGCTACCGCACGCTGGGCGTCGGCTGGCCGTGCTTGGGTAGGAGCTGGGCTCTCGGGGCCATCCCCTGCCCTGTTCCATCCTCACCCCCCCCCCCCACCCAGCTGCAGCTCCCCCCCTCTCTCCTCCCGCAGATGTCAACGAGTGCCTGCAGTTTCCCCCACCGTGCGCCTTCGAGTGCCGCAACCTGCGGGGCTCCTACGAGTGCCTGTGCCCCGCAGGCAAGACCCTGCTGCCGGGTGGGCGGTGTGGCACAGCAGGGATGGAAGGAGAGGACAGCAGCGTGCCCCGGGATACTCCCCTGCGCTGGCAGGGGCCGAGGGGACGGGGACGGGGGCGATCCTTCTACACTCAGCTGGCCCTGCGCCGCGTGGCGAAGGATGCAGGGATGGGCGCCCGGAGCCCCCCCTGCCCCACGGGCTACATCAGGAGGAACGGTACCTGCACTGGTGAGCCTGCATTGGGGATGGGTGTTGAAGGGAGCTCAGAGACTACTTTGTCCCCCGAGGGTACCTCGTGTCCTTCTTGCTGCCCTGTCCCCCGCTGTGTTTGAGCCCTGTGCTCTCTGCTGTACTGGGAAGGGGAGGTGAGAGCCGAGCTGGCCCAGGGCAGTAGCACCAGAGGGGACTGATCCTTCCCTTCTTGCCTTCACCCCTCTTGTCCCACAGATCTCGATGAGTGTCAGACACTGAACCAGTGCCAGCACGAGTGCAGGAACAGCCTGGGCAGCTACCGCTGCCTCTGCCCCACCGGCTACCGGCTGCTGTCCAACGCGAAGAGCTGCCACGGTCAGTGCAGGGTGCCGGGGAGGTGCCCCGCCCCCATGGTGCCCAGGCTGACATCTTTTTGAAGCTGCAAGTCTTTTTCCTTCCTTGGGAGGGTTGTTCCCAGCCTGAGCTCTGCACAGTCTGAGTGCTCCTGTCTCACTGCCTCAGTGTCCGGGCAGATGTGGGAGGGTGGGGGAGCTGGGGATTGAGCCCTCATCTCAGCCATGGGCACCCCAGCCCCCTCAGACCTGTCCCCTCTCTCCCTGCAGATGTGGATGAGTGCACGGAGGGCACAATCCAGTGTGGCTCCAGCCAGATGTGCTTCAACACCCGCGGCGGTGCCCGGTGCATGGATGTGCCGTGCCCAGCTGGCTACCGGAGAGGCTCCAGCCCAGGGTGAGTCCTGCCGTGGGGGCTGGGAGTGCCCAGCCCGCTCTCCTCGCGTCACCGTGACCCCTCCCGAGTGTTCTGTCCGCTCCCCATCTCTCCCGCAGGCTGTGCGTGGGTGGCTGCCCCCCGTTCTGCGGCCCGGCCGGCCCCACGCTGCAATACCAGGGACTGCCCCTGCCCCTCGGCATCGCTGCCCGCCGGGACGTGGTGCACCTCAGCCCGGCCACCGCCCTGCGCCACCGCCCCGTCTTCAGGCTGCTGGAGCAGGACCCCGACAGCCCCTTCGCCCTGCGCACCGAGCGGGGCCAGGGCATCATCTCCACCCTGCGGCCGCTGCGGGAGCCCGGCACCCACCGGCTCAAGGTGCAGGCGCTGGTCCCAGACGGGCAGCGAGCACCCAGCGTCTTCCTCCTCTTCATCTCCGTCTCTCCCTACCCTTACTGACACAGCCCAGGGGCAGGAGGGGACGCAGGGTCATTTCTCCTCCTGTCCCTCCCCACCCCATCAGTGGCACACGTGGCTCAGGGAGCGCTGAGCCTGTACCTCTTCTGTCCCTCCCGGACACCCCCTGGCCTCTCAGCTGTGTTCCTTTCAGCCAGGGCCGGGCCCTGACTCAGCAGGAGAGTCAGGATCCCGGGGGGGATAAGATGTCCCACCAACCCCTTGCAATCAGGTGCCAGATCCCAGAACAAACACAGCTCTGGGTGGCCTTGGCCGCTATCAGCTCCCAAATGTGGGGGGTGGGAAGATGAACTGGGTGACAGTGGCCAGCGAGGGTCCCACCAGGGAGGGATTCCCTGGGTTGGGGAGGGTGTGAGGCACCCCAGCATTGACCTTGTATTAAATTGAAATAGACTGTTTGTTTGTTTGTTTTTAATCTGCTTGGTTTCTGTGCACTTTTACTGATTTCTGAAGGTGGTTTGTGGCTAAATATTGGCTGTGCCTGAAGAAGGCGGCTTCCTTCGCTGTGTGGGAGAATCCCCAGGGCTTTGGACACCTCCCTGCCTGGCCTTGGACCATAAAAGGGAGGTTGTCTGGGTGTAGCAATGCCAGAGGGCCAATGTCCAGCCCCTGAGGGTCCGATCCTGCCCCGGTGTCCAGTCCCTGAAGCAGCAGGAGCAGCACGTGGGTTCTCTGTGCATGGTGAAGATGGAGCCCATTCCCAAATTATGTCAGCCCCAGCTGATGCTGTGGGATGCAGCGTGCTGGCCCCAGGAGACATGAGCCCACAGTCACCAGGGCTGGGCCACAGAGGCTGATGGTGGCCATGCACCTCCCGTGCTCAGATCCTGGCACTGGAGCTGGCTCTTGCTGCACCTGTCTGAGATTCCCCTAAAAATCTCTGTCCTTTGGGATGGAGCTTTCCTGTCCTCCAAAGCCAGGTCTGCTGTGGGTCTGGGGTGCACTGGGCATGTGGGAGGGGGAAAGGTGAGTTTGGGAAAGGTGAGTTTGGCCCCATGGACAGCCCTCTGCCCCATCCCCTCCTGCCCACCCTGGCTCCTGCATGGAGGTTCAGATAAATCCAACCTCCCCCTTCCTGCTGGTCCAGGGAGGACAGACAGGTGCTGCAGGGCACCACCTCTCCTCTGCCCCCATTTTCCCACTCCTCGGGGGCAGGTGACTCCGTGGAGTCCCCTGTGGGTGTCCTGTGGAGGTTGCTGAGGGGGTCGGGAGTATGGGGACAGCTGTGGCAGCACCCAGAGCAGCCAATGCAGGGTATGGGGCCGGGCACCGGCTCCATCCCGGCCCGGGAGCAGCTTCTCCCCCCGTTCTGCCGGGCACCCCGGGGGCAGGAGCAGCGCAGGGCCTCTCCCGGGGCCGGTGCCCAAGGGGGGACTGTCCTGCGGCGGCTCCGCCTGCCTACGCCCGGTTATAAAGGAGGAGGAGGAGGGGGAGGATGCTCCAGGCACCGGACCAGAGCACCGAGGGCAGCCGGACACCGGGAGTGCGTGAGTGAGGGCACGGCAAAGGGGGAGAGGGGAGAGGGGCGCCTTTGCCTCGGGGGATGTCCTCTCATCCCGTCTGTCCCATTTCCAGCCACCCGCGGCTGTCCCCCCACCCCTGGGTGTTGGAGCAGGGCAGTGGGGTGCCAGCCCCTGCCAGCACCGTGCAGACTGCAGGCAAGCCCTTCCTAGCTCCGTTTGGGGTGGGCAGGGGGTTTCCAAGTGAGTCCCATTTCCCCGAGGGTCGCCTTGGCCACCCTCAGGGACAGAACTGAGACCTCAGCAGGTACCACCTCGTGCCCTCTGCTCTGCTCTGGGGATTTTGGGGGGCAGGATGGGACCTCCACCAGGGGTGAGAAGTGATGCTGAAGAAAACTCCAGCACAAGAGAGCACATGCCTCTGCTGCTGGAAAGTCTGTTCCTGCCCCTCCTGCCTGCCTTTGCCCCTGTCCCTGCCCCTCCTGCCTGTCCCTGCCCCTCCTGCCTGCTCCATCCCAGCCCACAGGCAGCACCCCGGCTGTTCTTCCAGCCCGCCTGGCCAAGACAGTTCCTCTCTTTACCGAAGTTTCGGGCTTTTTTATTCTCCTCCCTCTTTATTTCTTGGTTTTAAAACCGAAAGCGCGGTGTTCCCTTGGCGTTAGGGCAGCCTCAGCCTCTCCAGCAAAAATCCCTGCCCCAACTCACACGGAAATTGCTGCGGAATAATAACAAGTGCTGAGAAAGTCCCGCCGCGTTCCCCTTCCCCGAGCTTTGTTTGCTCTGATTTATTGCCACCGAACGTTGAAACTTCGGGGCTCTCCCTTCCTGGGCAGGCGCTTTTGGCACCAGCCTTGTTTCCAGGGCTGGAAGCGCTGGGGGCCCCACCCCCGCTCTGGGATGCGGGATGCGTCTCCAGGACATCCCAGTGCCCCCAGGCCCCTCGGGCATTGCGACACTGGGACGTGTCTGAGCAGGCAAAAGCTGGAGGCGTTTCCCTATCGCCGGCCGGGCCACCTGTAGAGCCAGCGTGCCTGGGCTCGGAGGTGCTTGCTCAGGCTGGCAACCACAACTGCGATGCTGGTGGCCGCAGCGGGGGCGAGTTTGGGACTAAAGGAGGGAAGCTGTCTCAAAAGGAGCCCCAGGCGCAGCGTCAGGGTTGGGCTGGGCCGTTTTGGGAACTGCGACTGCCTTCCTGTAAATGCCCCGGTGGGGAAGGGACCTCGCTGGGCAGGGACCCAGCTTGGCACAGCCACGGGGAAGTGCTGCTTGCACAAGCCTGCGTGGCAGCCCGGAGGGCAGGGGCAGGCTCGGGGAGCCGGAGGAAAGGGTATGGGGCTGCCAGACCCCTTTGTTCCTCAGCAAGAACCTGGCAGAAGCAGGGCAGAGCTGGCTCCGAGCCGTGCCCCGCGGGATGCTGGCTCCCGCCGCGCTGGCAGGATCGGGGTGCTGGGGCACACCCCGGCACAGCCGCATCCCGCGGGGAGAGGTGCTGGCTGAGCCAGCCTGGAGCAGCCCGGCCCGGCGCCTTCCCGGCCTGCAGGAGCAGGATTGTGAGGATTGTGCTGACTCGGCAGCAGCAGTGTGAAAAGTTGCCCAAGACGGGGCCTGGCTGGCTCCGCCGTCCTCCTCCCCCGGCCAAGGGTCAGCTGGCATCGCCTCTTACGGGGCCCCGGGATCCACAGCCTGGCCCAGGGACTGCAGGGACAGTCCTGAGCCCCTTCCTGCCCGGGCCCCCCAACCCTCCCCTGAGATCCAGGCTGCTGCATCCTTCACCCTCTCCTGTCGTTGGCTGAAGTCCTTGATGTCCTCGGCTGGAGGGTAAGGGGTGCTGAATCCCCACCTAGGTGTTCCTTGCTGACAGAAAACACGTGCAGTGCAATTAGAACAAATGCCCCGTAAGCTTTAATTAGGCTTGGGGCTGGGCTGGGCTCCAGGGGCTGCTGCCAAGCCCCCCAGCCCTGCAGCCATCGCTGTCCTGCTGGGCACTGGGGGCTGAGCCTGTGGCACGGCCGGGACGTGCTGGGTCCTGCCAGAGCACTGAGCTGTGAGCTGCACCTCAGCCCCAGCTCCCCAGCCTTGCAGGGCACGTGCAGAGCGTGGGGCAGGCTCTGCAGGGGCTGCCAGCACGGAGGAAAGGTAAGAGCAAAACAGCCCTCCTGGCTGCCCCTCCTGGCCTCCTCCCCTGTCCAGCCACCAGCGGGTGCACAGGCAGGGTGTCCTCCCTGGCTGAGAGCCACAGCCTGGCCATGGTCACAGTGCTGTGGCTTTTCCTCCTGCCCCCAGCCCTGCTCTGGCTCCCTGCAGCCTGGGAGGGCTCTCGCTTCAGCTGATCCTTCCTGATGGCTGCACTAAGGGCAGGTGGCATCATGACCCCCTTCTCCTTTGCTTTGGCAGGACCATGGCTCAGCCCAAGGGCACGGTGGTCCTTGCCTACAGCGGGGGGCTCGACACCTCCTGCATCCTGGTGTGGCTGAAGGAGCAGGGCTACGACGTCGTCGCCTACCTGGTGAGCTCTGTGCTGGGCCTTGTCACAGGAACCCTGTCCCCAGGGGCTGGAGGGGGTGCTGGGTCACCCTCCTGGGGGGTTTGGGTGAGCAGTGGGGGTCCTGGTGTGTGTGTGTGGCTGTGGGGGTGACCCTGCTGGCACTGGTTAATCATGGCCCAGCTCACTGCTGCTCTGCTGAGCTGCCAGCCTGGTGTGGCACAGCCTGTCCCCAGCAGCTAATGACCCTCTGCTAATGAAGGCAGGGAATCAGGGCAGAGCCAAGGGGCTTGGCACAGGCGGCATGGCCCTGAGATAGCCACCTCAGGGGGTGGAACTCCCCTCCTGCCCATCCTGGGTGTCCTCAAGCCCAGCCACCATGGGCTCTGTCATGCCTTGCACGATGCACTGTGCCAAACTGGGCTTGCACTGCGTTTTGTGGTCTTGTTTCACACTGAGTCTTTTTTTTTGTTGTTGTTTTTGGTTTTTTGTTTTGTTTTGGTTTTCTTTGTTTTTTGTTTGGTTGGTTTTTTTGTGGGGTTTTTTTGTGTGTGTTTTTTTTTTGTTTCGTTTGGGGTTTTTTTAATTTTTCGGGGGGTTTTTTGTGTTTGTTTTGTTTTGTTGGGGTTTTTTTGTTTTATTTTGGTTTTTTTTTGTTTTTTATTTTTTATTGCTTTCCAGGCCAACATCGGGCAGAAGGAAGACTTTGAGGCAGCACGAAAGAAAGCGCTGGCACTGGGGGCCAAGAAGGTAACAGCAACCCCCCGCTTTCTCCCCACCATGGGGGTGAACCCCGGGCTCTCACACCCCCCAGAGGGCACCGCGCCAATGAGAAGTCCCCTCTCCAGAGGCTTTGCCCCAAAGCCTTTTACCAGCACGTAGGAAAAGGGAGGCAAAGAAACTTTTCGCGGCGCTGTTCCTAAAACTCCAGAGGAGCGCGCCTCCCCCGTGGCAGCCCCTGCAGCGGGCACGTCCCTCTGCCGGCAGGTTTACATCGAGGACGTCAGCAGGGAGTTCGTGGAGCAGTTCATCTGGCCGGCAGTTCAGGCCAACGCGCTCTACGAGGATCGGTACCTGCTGGGCACGGCGCTGGCCCGGCCCTGCATCGCCCGCAGGCTGGTGGAGATCGCCCAGCGAGAGGGAGCCCGGCACGTCGCCCACGGGGCCACGGGCAAGGTGAGGGGGACACGGGGCAGGGATGGCTCCAGGTGCTTGGATGGGGCAGCTGGGCAGTCCTACGGGCCGAGCTGTGGGTGCCAGGAGGGGTGCACAGGGTGTTCCGTGGGTGCTTTGCGGGGACCGGGCAAAACTGAACCGTGTTTCAACACTTCCTTCTCGCTTCTGGGATTCCTGTGCCCAATTTCGGTTCCGTCTCGCTGTTGGGAAGGCTGGAGTCACAGCTGAACACGCTGTTTCTGGCAGCAATTTCAAAACGCTGAGACTCAGCCAGCACGACCCGGCGGGGTTAGGGGCGCCCTGGAACAGGAGCGACTGTCCCAGACTCTGTCCCTATTCCTGCCCGCAGTTCTGCCTCTCCCGGTCCCTGTCCCTACCCTGGTTGTCCCAGTCCCTGTCCCCATCCCCGCTGTCCCCGCTGGCCGCAGGGAGGACACTTTGCCGCTAGAGGCAGCCAGAGACCGTGGAAAAGGGATGCTCGGGGCCCCTTTCCTGCAGAAGGGGGAATCCCCCTCGGGGAGCGTGAGACCTGCGAGACGTGACCGTGGGTCACCCCCGGCACCTCCAGCCGCTGCCCAGTCCCCAGGGGGACACCCAGGGCAGGTGAGGGCCCAGTGGGTGAACCCAGGACCTGCCGGGTGCCTCCTCCTCCTCTTCCCACAGCCTTGGGTAAGGCGAGGTGACTCCCTGGGGGGATCGCAATGGGTTTGGGGGTCCCCACGGTGGGGACCCTGCTGGAAGGGGGATGTTAAATGCAGCCAGGAGACCGCCGAGGGACTTGCCAGCACCCAGGAAATGGGGCAGAGGGGCAGCTGGGGGGGCTACATGACCAGAATAACTCTCCCTGCTGCTGCAATCGGGTCCCTGCACCCCTTTCTGTCCATCTTATCCATCCCCTTCCTTGAAAGCTCCCGCTCCAAGGTGCCCTGGAGTAGCACACCCTCAGTGGGATGATGTCCCCTCTGCTCCCAGGTGCCACCAGCCACCCCTGCTGGCAGGGGCACCCTCGGTGGCGGCACTCCCCAAGCCATTAAGCCCCGGGCAGGGGCAGGGACTGGCTGCGGGTAACTCGACCCGGCTGCCGAGCCTTAAATGGGACCATCTGGGGTGTCCCCCACTGCCGGAGCAGATGGAGGTGTTTTGGGCCTGTGAGGGAAATGAGTGCTCTGGTGGATGTACTTGCCTGTGTGTAATAGTCCTTGGGGAATTCCCAGCCCGGGTGTAAATGTATCCTCCAGGCCGCCGGGAGGGAACTGGGGGTCCTTACGCCCCTTGGGGAGGGTGGAAAATGTGAGTGCTATTCCCTTGGATGTGCTCGTCATTCCCAGCCTTCCTACTGCTCCCTGTCCCTTCCCAGATACCTGGACTCATTAGTGGGACCTAATCAGCATGGGCCAATTGAGGTAAAGGGAGGTTCTGAGCTATTTAATTATGAGCTGCTGCATCTCTCTGTTCACTGTAGTCTTACCCCCACCTTGTCCTCTTCCTTCTTTGTCCTTTGATGTCCTTGGGGGAAAAAAAAATACCCAAATCTGGTTTGAACACACAGCTATCAGGAGCTCCAGGAAAGGTGATTTGGGGTTCAAACCAGCCGTGGAGAGGGACCAGGAATGATCCCATGGGACAGAGGATCCTTGCCCTCTGTGCCCAAGGTTTGCAGTATCACCAGGGGAGCTGTGGCTGGAGCCAAGCAGCTCCTCAGAGGCTCTGTGTGTGTGTGTTGTGACCCCTCAGCACCTCCCATTCGTGTTTCAGGGCAATGACCAGGTTCGGTTCGAGCTCAGCTGCTATGCCCTGTGTCCCAAGATCAAGGTAAGGCACCCAAAGCCATCCCCTGCCTCCCCCCTGCCAGGCTCCTGCCCTCTCCAGGGCTGGTGGGAATTCTGTTTTAACACCGATGCAAACGGCCCTGCCTCACTTTAACAAGCCACCAGCTGCACGCTGCGACGTTTTGGCATTTCAGGGGGCTGTAATGATCCTTAATTGACCTATTTTTACCCCAAACACCACGGGGCCACAGAGCAGACAGCACCAAGGCAGCTGCTGGATAATCGATGCTGCCTGTTTCCCTTTTGCATGCAGTGCCTGGTTAGGGTCGGGGTTTGGTTTACTCCCACCTTGTGCTGGGAGATTAAATTTCAGCTGGGGAACCAACACCCTGTGGGTCTTGGCTCGCAGGGGCAGAGGGGGCCCAGGGGCTACGAGAGGTCAGGGGGCTCCTCACCTCATGCTCCTGCCCTCCTGCCAGGTGGTCGCGCCCTGGAGGCTGCCCGAGTTCTACCAGCGCTTCCCTGGACGCCGGGAGCTGATGGATTATGCCAAGGTAGGAGCTGCTGTGGGGAAGCCACAAGATGCCCAGGGCAGGAAAAGGTGGGTGCTCAGAGTGGCTGTGAAAGCTCAGGGTAGCCATGGGATTCTTGGAGTGACCATGGGATGCTCAGGGACACCACAGGACGCTTACCATGACTCGGTGGGTGACAGCAGCACATCCCTGCACGACATCCCTGCAGCACCACTTAGGAGCCTCCTGGTCAGGGTTTCCCCCCCTGCTTTCTTCTATTTTTTTTTTTCCTCCTTCCTTTCTAAAAGCCCCATAATTACCTGGCTATTAATTGTAACCTGCATTCTGAGGAAACGGGTCCCAGCTCCCCTGACTCGTGAAACAGACAAAGCAAATACATTCACCTTTGTTGTCCCTTCCTTTTTGAAGTACAAGTTACAATAAAACATATTAGAAGTTTTTGCATCAGGTTTTTACCTGCCCACCAGGGTACCTTTCTTTTTTAGCGACTCCACGGAAATGCTTGACAACTCGGCTCAATCAATCAAAAAAAGGGGAAAGTCAGCTCTGTGCACAAACCAGAAAATTGCTTCGGTTTTTAAAAGAGCTGCCACCGAAGCTGCCTGGGTAATCTCTGGGAAAGGAGAGGTGTGGAGCTTTGGAGGGACGTGGCACGGGGTGAGGAGCCCTCTGAGCCCATTAGGGCCGCGTGTTGAGGATTGTGTTTGCCATCTGCCGCTGCATTATGGAGGGGAGAGCTGACGAGGGCTTTCCATATGTTGCCAAACAAATCGTCAAAGAGGGGAGTTATTAAGAGCGCTGCGGTTTTTTATTATACGGGAAAAAATGGAACATGTGTTTTGGGGTTGGGGGTTTTGTTTGGTCGTGGGGGTTGTTTTGTTTGTTTGGAAGAGAGGAGGGGGGGAAAAGGGAAATGAAATGGGTTGGGGCCCCGTTCCGAGAGCAAAAAGGTTGTGGGGTGAGGGTTTAAGTGCTTCTCAGTCTCTGGTTATCTGTTACAAAATAAAGGTGGCTTCCCTGCTTTTTCATCCTTAGGAGAGGGAGATGCGTGGCCAGGTCCTTTCAGCACATACATGTGCTCACCTTGCTGCTGGGGGAATTAGAAAATGGTGACGTTTGGGGCTCCCTTGGTGCCAGGGAAAGGGAGGGTCTGTGTCACTGTGGCACAGCTCTTTCTGTGGATTTGCTGCCCAGGGGCTGAAGCCAGCCTTGGCCTGGCAGCAAATCTGTGCCAGTGGCTGCCTCATTCTCTCACACCTCAGTGAGAACAGCCAAGATTTCCTGGATGCTGCTCCAGGATTAGCCTGGCCACAGGCAAAGCCAGGTGGGGCAGGAGCTGAGAACAAAACCCCTCTTTGGTCCTGGCACCTTTGGCTCCAGCAAAGGCTGCCTAGGCTCCATAGATACTGGGTCTGGACTTGGAGGATCCTTCTTGAAATGAAGTGAGGACAGGTTGGGGAGCACTGGCTTGCCCAGCTGCTGGGAGGAGGCAGAGGGAGGAGAGGGCTGGCTGAGGGCACAGGTCAGCTCAAGATCACTGGGTATTCCAGTCTGAAAGACGGATTTGTACACCCCAGGTGAGATGGGTGTACCAATGGTGTGTCTCTTCTTGTGACTACAAGATAGGACAAGAGGAAATGGCCAAGAGTTTTGCCACAGGAGGTTTAGATTGGATGATGGGTGATCCCAGCAGGTCCTATGCTGCAATTGGGGTGAGGAACCAGCAAATCAGAACCCATGAGCCTGAGGCCATGTCCCCCAGGAGCAGGGCTGAGTCAGTCTTGCTGCAGCATTAGATCTCAGAACCTTGTTCCCATCTCATGTGATGGTTCGAGGGCTGTGGTGCAACAACCACGAGCATTTCCTCCCCCTGTTCCTGGCAAACAAGAAACTTCTGCTCAGCCCCTGCTCCTCTGTCCCCAGCTGAGCCCTTGACAGATGTCCCTGCTGTGGTGGCACTGAAATGCCAGAGCTGCCCAGCAGTGCATGGGCTGTACAGACACATCAGGGCTCAGTGGGAGCCGCTGTCCCCACCCCTGTCTTGGCACAGCTGGCACTCTGTGGCTCGGTGTCCCGGCAGGGTGGGCAATGTCCCCGCTGGCTCCAGTGTCAGCCTGCTGCCCTCACCTCTCCCACTGCTTCCCCTGTGCATTCACCTCCTCTTCACAGGCCATTTCCCCCATTGAAGTGTCAGGGGATAAATGAGCACGCTGGTGACCCTGTCAGGGAGCCGGGCTCGGTGCTGCACATCGTGCTGGGGAGGGCAGCGGGCGTGGGGCCACACCTCCCTGGGCACGGCGTGCTCGAGGTGCCCAGGCTCAGAGGGACACTGCCACCTGCTTGGGGTGTATCTGCTCCACCAGGTGTTTGCACGAGGCTGGGAGGATTTATTGCTGTCCCCTCGTGACAGAGCATTAGTCCTCTTTAGGCTCCAGAGCATCCTGTGGATTTGGGATCCCTGTGTCACCTCCCCTTGCTGAGAAGCCTGGCTGGGGGAATCATGGAATCGTGGAACATCCTGAGTTGGAAGGGACCAAGAGGGTTATTGAGTTCAGGTGTTCCTGGCCCTGCAAAGAACACCCCAACAATCCCACCACATACCTGAGAGCATTGCACCATCCTGGGCCTGGACTTAGGAGAAGCAAAAAGTGTCTGTGTTGGTGTCCCCATCTCTGGGGTTCATGGGGTGCTCTGGGGCCCTTCTCAGCCTGTGGCAGGGCTGGGCCATTCTCTCCCACCAGCCACACTGTGTCCCTGATGCCCCTGTTGAGCTGGCCCTTGTGGTGGGAGCTGATGTTGGTCAGGGACACAGGAATCCACCTTGCATTGTGCTGCCCTGCTGGTAGCCATGGGCACCACGGGTTTTTTGTGTTTTTGGGGCTGATCCTGCTGGGAACCAGCATCAATGAGGGCTGGCTTTCCCTGCAGGCTGTCTTACCTCCACTCTCCTTCTCTTGGCAGAAACATGGGATCCCAGTGCCCGTGACACCGCAGACGCCCTGGAGCATGGATGAGAACCTAATGCACATCAGGTGAGGAGCTGGGCAGGTGGGGGAGCCCCTGTGAGGTGAGCACCTGGGATCTGGAGCCCCAGTCCCCTCCAACCTCCATGTCCAGAACAGCCCCTTGCACATCTACTGCCCCAGGCTGCCCCACCACATGCTGACCACGGGTGACACCAAATCCTCCATCCTCCCTTTCTATCTAGTTGTCCACATTCCAAGTGACAGCATTCACCTCCTGGACCCCCCTAAGCCTGGCTCTCCTTTCAGAGGTGCTGCTAAAATGCTCTGGAAATCCATAACGTGTGCTTAACTCCATCCTCGTGGGCTGGGTGGGCGCGGGGGGTCTCGTCCCGGTGGGTTTGGGGGTTGCAAGTTGCAGGTGCTGCAGTGACTTCTCTCTCCTTCCCTGCCCGCTGCAGCTACGAAGCCGGGATCCTGGAGAACCCCAAGGTAATCGATCACGGCCGCGCTGCCAGCGCGGCAGCCGCGGGGCCGGGGGCGTCTCGTGTATTTGCAGCCTAATTGGAAATTTCACAGCGGGGCCGTCTGTGTGCGCGGGGAGGCTCCGCCGCCGCCCCCGGCACGTTAATTGCCGCCAGCTTGAATAGGGGAAGGGACAGTTTCAGGGTGACAGCGGAGGGGACAATGTCGCGGGGCAGCGTTAAAGGAGCAGTTAGACAGGCGCGGTGCTGGTGGCAGAGTCAGAGCTGGTGGCGAGTGGCAGAGGTCCGGGGTCACCTGCAGCTCGGGTCACCTGCCCGTGCCTGCAGCTCGTCCTTGCTCTCCCAGCCCGCTATCCATGGGGGTGTGGGGTAAAACCTCCGGTTGGGATGGGCGGTGTTGGAGACCCTGTGGGCACCCACGGGGCCACCAGCGGCTGTGCTGCCGGTGACAGCGCCGTGCCCGCGCTCCTGCCCGCGCTGTTCGTGCTCCAGCGGGTCACCGCGCCCGGCCGCTATTTAAACTATCCATCAGCCCTAATTAGACAGCCCGGCGAGAGGAGGGGAAGGCAGGCAGGCAGGCGGAGAGGGAGCGGAGCCGCTGCAGCTCCGTGCCCGCAGCCGGCTCCCGCGGCCGGGCTGACGCGTGCCTGCGGCGGGGGCGAGAGGAAGAGGAAGGTGGAGAGGGGGTCCCGCTCCTCCTCTGGTGCTCTCCCGAGGGCTGCCTGTGGGTCAGGCTTTGCAGGGCCGGGCTCCCGTGGGGTCTCCTCCTCACAGAGAGAGTGGTTGGCCCCGGGCTGGGTGTTGGCGGCTTTAGCTGAAGGTGGCACGGGGCTGACCCGCAGCCGTCCTGCCGCAGCCAGCACCTCTGCCCTCCTTCCCCGCTCCCCAGGCTCTGCCAAGCCCGTTCCCTTCCCAAAGCCAGCCTGAAAAACGGGGCTAAGAGCTGCCCTGAGCCCATCCCCGAGCATCCTCACCCTGTGACAGTGCTGGGAGGTGGCTTCCTGGAGCGCGGTGTCACTGCTGTCACTGTCACTGCTGTCCCCTTCCCGGCCCGGGGAGCGGTGCTGGGCACAAGGTGGCCGTGGCAAGATCCGGGGTGCCAGGCACGGTGGGCTCCCCTCCCCAAACCCCCGGGACCTGCCAAACGCAGGGATTTGAAAGCAGATGGTTGAGCTATTTTCTGCCTCTGTGAGGCCCGATTGAAGGGCAATGAGGCAGCTAATGTGGAGAAAGATAGAAATTTACTTGCTTTAACTTCATATGGCACTCTGAAAGAGTTCATTCAGTCCCGGGCACAACAATATCAGCCGGATGAATAAACCATTTGCGGCATCGATAGCTCTGCATCATGGTTTACTTCATGGACCATTTGCTTCCAATTTCTTCTCTTCTTGCCCCGTTTTTCTTGCTTCTTTCTTCCCCCCTCCCTCTCTCACTTTCCACACACTCTTCCTTTTTTTTTTTTTTTTTCCCTTTCCCCCCCCCGCTTTTTTTCCCCCCTCTCTCCCCTTTAAAGATGACATTGCAGGACTAGCCCCCCTGCGGGGAGGGATAAATAGAAGGCATTGATACACTGCAACAAACTATTTGTCATTTGAACTGTGCTTTTAGGAGAGAGAATAAAAAGAGGACAGACTCGCACCCGTAATGATGGAATGCAAGCCAAATGTCACTTTTATTTCTATTTAGTTATTTTATTTAATAGGGGTTTTCATAGTTGGCTCGGAAAATTGGAAACTACCTGACTTTGACTTCCAATGTTTAGTAAAGAGTTTTTAATACTTTCCGGTATTTTTTTTTTTCCTCTCACCCCCTTCCACCTTTTCCTTTTGAACTCAAAGTTTTTCATCATCTCTCCCAGGTTCGTCTAGTTAATAAGTGTGATCAGGGCTAGGAAAGGCCAGACGATGTAAAATTGAAATCCACAGCCCGTGTAATCTGTGCGTGGGGGCACGGGGGAGCTGCTCCTGCCTGCCAGCGCCTCTCCCTCAAAACGGGGGAAAGGGGCAAAAATGACACAAAATGGGAATTGAGGAGGGGTTTGCTGCAGTGAGGGCTTGGGCAGCTGTGTCTGTATTCCCAGGGTTCGGCTGTGGCTGGGGTTGGGATGTGCACTCCGAGGTTTGGGGTGAGCCAAGGGGTCTTCCCCCGGTGTAGAGAGTGGGATGGGGTGCTGGCAACTGCGTGAGCTTCCCTCAGGTGCTGGCAGGGATCCAGCAAAAGTGAATACATTTAGACAAAAAAAAAAAAAAAAGAAAGGAACTTCTCACTAAAATTTTTATTGCCTATCTGGAAAAAAAAAATTAGATGAAAGATGAAAATTTCTTCTGTAGAGAAATGAATTTTCCCTTTAAAAAGTTTTGTTGTTGTTTTGGGGTTTTTTGTTGTTTTTTTGTTGGGGTTTTGTTTGTGGTTTTTTGGTGTGGTTTTTTGTTTGTTTGGCTTTTTGTTTGTTTGGTTTTTGTTTGTTTTTTGTTGTTTGTTTGTTTGTTTGGTTGTTTTTTGAGCAATCGCTTTTGGTTGGATTACTAGAGAGCTTTTCCCCCTAATTTGCTTTATACCTCATAATTTTTTTTTTTTCTTGCTGGAAGGTAAGAGAGAGGAGGAAAAGGGAAATTTCAAGGTCCCTTCCATTCCCAAACTATTCTATGATTTGATGAAGTGAGCAGAAGAGCTGTGCTTTAAAAAGGAGAAGAGGAACAGGGAGAGCTTAGGCCAGGCATTGGGCGAGTGGGTGCAGGCAGGGCCCTCCTGCCCGGGGACGCCCAGAGCTCTGTCCAGCCGGGTTTAGTGGGGAAACGCCAGTTTGCCACCTTTGCAGAGGCTGCTTGGCTCTCCATGATGCTGCACCTGCCCTGGGTGCTCCGTGCCTCCATCCCCCCCCACCCCTGGAGCTGTGGCTGGCTGGGGAGTCCCTCTGGAGGCAGGAGTTTACAAACACAGCTCTGAAAGTATTTTGGGGTCAGCCTGTGCAGTCGCATCATGGGTGAGCGCTGAGGGGCCATGCGAAATTGCAAAGCATTTGCTCTCTGGGACGGAAAGCTTTTTTATATTACATTCCCCGTCCCGTCCCCCCCCTCCTCCCGCCCTCCCCACTTCTCCTGGCACGCACTTCAATTGCAGCAATTCACCATCAGCACCCGAGCCTCTGCTGGCCTGGCTCTGATGGAGATAACATGCCTCTTCCCTATAAATCTCAGAGAAAAAAAAAAAAAAAATATATATATATATATACATGAAGGTTGATGTGCTCTGAAATGGGTTTTTGCTTTGCTGCTCTATTTTCCCCCGTGTGTATTAACCCCGGGGACACCATGAAAGAGCCGGTGTGCCGGGAGCACCTGCTGGGGTCAGGCCTCCTCATTTCGTTTTTTCGGTCAGCGCCGAATAAGCCCGGCCGCGGTGCGGGGCCGTGCGGGCTCCCGCCTGCCCCGCCGCTCGCTGCCAGCCTCCTGCTTTTCCCTGCCTGACTTGCTTCTCCTCAGCCATCCCGCCTCCAGCTGTGGGGGCGTTGGAGGGAAAGATGAGATCAAGTTGAGGGGAAAAATTGGCTGATTCTGCCAAACCCCTTTGTTCCCGGGGCCCCCGGTAAGCGTCGGTGCTGTGCCGGGCTGGTCCTGCGTTTTGGGATGGGGGATGCGCCTCTGGGGAGGAGGATGTGCTTTGGGATGGGGGATGCACTCCTGGGGAGTGGGATGTGTTTTGGGATGGGGGATGCACCCCTGGAGAGGCGGATGTGCTTTGGGATGGGGGATGCACCCCTGGAGAGGCGGATGTGCTTTGGGATGGGGGATGCACCCCTGGGAGGGGGATGTGCTTTGGGATGGGGGATGCACCTCTGAAGAGGAGGATGTGCTTTGGGATGGGGCATGCACCCCTGGAAGGAGGATGTATTTTGGGATGGGGGATGTACCCCGGGGTTGGCGCTGCCGGCAGCGTTGGCCGTGGCAATGCCACTGACTGTCCCTCTCCTCTCCCCCTCCCGGCAGAACCAGGCTCCTCCCGGGCTCTACACCAAGACCTGTGACCCGGCCAACTCTCCCGACACCCCAGACGTGCTGGAGATCAAGTTTGAGCGGGGTAAGAGCCTCCTTGCTGCCAGGCCCTTGTCCCTGGGCCCCCCAGGACAGCGCCAGCGCCACCTCCCAGCCGGGGGTCTCTGGCAGCTGGGGGCATCCCCGGGGTGGGGGCAGATGGGTGAGCCCTGACTCCTGACATGGGGGCTGAGGATGGAGCTCGCAGCACGCCAGGGCTCTTTGAGGTGTGCAGAGGGTCTGCTTAGATCTTCTGGGACACCCCCCCCCCCGAGAGTGGAAAGGGGTCTGAGCCCCCTCACCTGCCACCAAGGTGCAGCGGGCACAGGGTCCCCGCTCCTGCAGGGGGCTCCGAGGGCGGGCAGGTGATGCTGCTGGGGGGACACTCAGCAGGATTTCCCCAGTGATGCTCTCCTGAGGGAGACAGGGATGCTCCACTACATCCCTGGGGACACGCGGCAGGGCCCAAGCCCCAGAGCCATCCCTGAGGAGGGGACACTGGGCAGCACCTCCGCCTCGGCCACCCCCGTGCCACCATCCATCCCGGCAGCAGCGGCGAGCCCAGCACAGGCCGGGGTGGGGAGACCCTGCTGGGAGGGGACACCCCCTCCCCACCGCCAGCCTCGCTGCTCCATTCTAATGATCCCCCTGCCAGGAGCAGCCCCCCCCAGCCCCCCTCTCCGGCAGCCCATTCAGCCCCTAGTTAATTTATTTGAAGTTTTAATCTAATTATTAACTATTTCAAAGGCTAAGCAGCTTTCAGCAACAACAGCCCCGACAACGTCGGCTCTCCGCCGAGCGGACCCGGGCCAATATCCCGGTGGAGGATGAGGAGAGAAAGGGCCGGGGCGAGGGGAGGGCGCGGGGTGGGGGGGCCCACGCCGAGAAGCAGCTTAAGGTTCATTATTGCCGCGAGTTTACATTTAATAGCAATTTACAACTGAGTTTATAAACCCCTGAAAAATAGGGGGTTTAAGGGCGGGGTGGGGGGGGAGCTGACAGCCCCCATCACTAGACAGGGCTCTTGCGGGCGCCTATATAATAAAGACTAGAAAGGGAGGCATTGAGGCTGATTGGCAACTGATAGTGCGTTAAATGGTAATGAGGAGGGCAGATGGAGGGGGGATTAGCCTCCAACTCCGCACCGCTTTTCTTTGTGGGCCCCGCAGCCCCCTTGTCAGCTTCCTAATACATTTATTGCTCATTTCACACCGCTAAAGAAAAATGCCTCTTTCTATTCAGCATCACCCCCCCCCCCGCCCCATCACCATCACCACCACCCTGCTCTGCTTTGCTCCTGCCCGGTGCCCTTAAAAAAAAGAAAAAAAAAAAAAAGAAAAAAAAAAAAATTAAGAGGGCGGGATGGGGGGAAAAGAAAAGGTGCAATAATTAATTCATGGCGGGGAGCACCCCGCCGCGGGGTGCGTGTGCGTGCGTGTGCGAGCAGCCGTGCCCCGGTGTGGGGGTCCCCCCCTCGCCCGCCCCCAGACACCCCCCGTGCTGGCCAGGGGAGGAGGAGGTGGGGGGGGGGGCACACATTTGTCACTCTGTCCGTCCCCCCCCACACCCCTCCCCGGCAAGGGCTGGTGGGACAGAAGGTGCTGCGCCGTAAGACAATTGCGGAGCGTGAAATTCAATTAGTTAAGGGCCTGGTTGCAATTTCACAGGCCCTAAAAAAAAAAAAAAAAAAAAAAAAAGAGGGAGGAGAGAGAGGAAGGGGGGGGGGGGTGTGTGACGTTTTTATGGCCTTTATTTATTTATTTATTTATTTATTTCGCTCCTCTCCCGAGGTGGGTCTCCCTCCCCTCGCCTCCCTCCCCTCGCAGCAGCTTGGATATGCCTTTTTAAGAAGTTATTTAGAGTTCATATCTGTCACATCTATTTAACGCCCACGGGGTGATGTTCCGGGGGCTGAGGGGGGGAGATCCTGACACTGCCTGATCCTGCCCATCCTCTCTCCCCGCCTCTGCAGGTGTCCCAGTGAAGGTCACCAACGCCGGGGACGGAGCCACTCGTTCCTCGGCCCTGGAGCTCTTTGTGTACCTGAACGAGATCGCGTGAGTGCCACCCTGCCCGGCTGGCAGAGGGGACAAGGGCAGCATCCCCAGGGTGCCCAGCGTGGGCTGGAAGCAGGATGCTCACAGCAGACACGTCCTGATGAGCCCAGGGATGGGATGGTCCCAGTGGGGTCCCAGCTGTGCCATAAATGCCAGCAAGCAGAGCTGGGCACCGAGGCTCGGAGGATGGGGGGATAAATACCCCAGGGTTTTGATTGCTGTGCCTGAGGAGGATTAGGAAGTCCTCTAAAAGTTGTCTGGGCTGCCTGTGTGTCCCAGCTGCCCTGCCTACTGCAGGACACCCTTTTCTTCTTGTCCCAGCTCAGTCCTGGAACCCCTGTTTTCACATCTTGCCTTGCCCTGTCTACCCAAGAGGGCTCAGTGTCCTTTTTGTGTGGAGAGTTGAATTTTTTGAGGCATGGAGACCTGCTGACCAGGTTCATTGCCCTTTTCTAGTCCTGTCTCCACAGCAGCAGCTCCTTTGGGGTTTTCTTTCCATGTGCCAGCCCATGCCTGGTTTCTGCTGCTGCTGGCACAGAATCATCCTCAGGAGTTTTCCCAAAAATACTGCAGCACCCATGAGGGCCCCCACTCCTCCAAAGTGCCACCCAGCCCATGGCCATCCCCCTCTGTGCCTCTGCCTTTATCCTCCTGGTGGTGAATGGGAATGAACTTTTTTCCACTTGGTTCACTTTTTTAATGGTTCATAAGTGGTTCTAAAATTACTTTGGGACTACAGCTGTGGCATGTCCTGTCTCCTTGCCCAGTTTGTTTTCCCATGGCCTAAGCACCACGGCTGCCAGTGGCATTGGTGGCCCCAGTGACAAGTGAGGGACTGGTGGAGAGAAAAATCCATTTCTTTTGTCACCTGCCTCACCTGGCATCTCTGCTGGTGGTCAGCAGTGCTGCTCAGGGGCTGGCCTGCTGTCATTTGGGGGTTTTCCCCACTGTCCACACCTCTGACCCACCTTGCACAGTGTCCCACTGGGTGGGACTGGGTGACTCCTCCCTTCTCCTCTCAGGGGCAAGCACGGGGTCGGGCGCATCGACATCGTGGAGAACCGCTTCGTGGGGATGAAGTCCAGAGGTGAGCCTGCCCTGCCCTGGAAAGACAAAAAAAAAAAAAAAAATGGGAAAACCATGGTGGGTGCTCAGGATCCCTGGGGTGCTTTGGTTCAGGTCACACCAGCAGCTCCCAGCCTTTCCCTCTCCGTCAGCTTCTGGCAGAGATTTCCCCGTGACAGGGACTCCTTGTCGCTCTCTAATGACAGCAGTTGCCCACTCACTGCCACTGCTGGCCCCTGCCCTGGGCTCCCAGTGCCTTCCTGCCCCCACAGCAAACACACCAGGCTGTGGGGTGGAATGTCCTGGATGGTGCCAGGCTCTCCAATACCTGTACAAACTACAGGAAGCCCATCCAAGTTACTGTTTTGGTTTCTTTTAAAAAAGGCAAATATTTCATTTATCTGCACATTTGTAAGTCCATGTCTCCTAATATTGATCGTCCATTGGGATCAACTTCATTGGAAACCCCTGGAGGCAGCGAGCTGCCCTGTGCAGAACTAAGTAAGGAGGTGGCTCAGCATCATTTCCCAACTCCTTGCTGCAACTCTTTTCTTTTAAATCTCATTAATACCTAATTAGATGCTTCCTTTCCTTGAACTTGCCCTCTGTGCAGGACAACAGCAAATATTTTGGTAAAACTAAGCCTGCGGTGTTCCTCCCCAGCACAGGGCAAGAAACAAAACCCCAAATCGTTTGATCTGAGGTTGAATAATCAAATTAAAACCAAAAAGAAGGAAGGAAAAAAAAAACAAAACCCCAACCCCGACCCGCCCGTTCCAGCCTGCGCATTTGCATGCAGGATGCTGAGTAATTTGTCAAAACCTATGGTTTTTTTTTAAGAGCCGCTGACACGCTCTAGTGACCCTTCCAGCATTTAATAATTTCTCTAAACCCCATTTAGCTGTCACGTCTGTCTCCGGTGTGACGCCGCCGAGCGCTCGCTGGTGCGCGGGAGGGCCGGGGGGTCTGGGGACAGCACTGCGGGGCTCAGGCCTTGGGCTCTGGCTCCCCGTGGGGATCAGGCCTTGGGCTCCCCTCCCCACCTTGCTTTCAGCAGGATCCCGCCCTTGGTTGGCTTCTTGGGATTGAGAGAAACCTCCCAGGAATCTGCTCTGGGAGACATCCCGTGGGAGAGATGGAACGGGATGGGGCCGTGGCTGCCTGCTCTCCTCCGGGGCTTTGGGGTGCAGAGCAGCTCAGGGTGGCCCCAGGCACTGCCTGGAGCGTTTTGGGCCCCAAATGGATTTAGGGTCAATGGTGCAGGAGATGGGAGCCGGGCTTGGAGGAGAGAACCCCTTAAAACCTGGCAGTGCGTGGTTGCCCAACAGATTTGGGGCTCCGCAGGGGAAACTGAGGCAGCAGCAAGGCCAGAGCCTTCCCTGCGGTGGAGGTGGAGCAAAGGTGCCTCTGCTCCCTCATCCCCCAGTCCCAGGAAGTCAGAGAAGAGGAAAAATTCATTTGCATTGATTTTTACTAAGCTCCTAATTGGAGTTCGTTAAGGCCTAATGGGCGAGGGGCGCAGGGAAGGCGCTCGCCCCAGCCTTTTAAAGCCCTATTAACTCGGGTTCTGCCGTATTTGTTTTAGTGGGAGGAGGGTGGCTAATTACAGGGTGCCGGGTCGGGGGGGCAGGGCTCGGCCGGGGGCTCCGGGCTGCAGCAGGAGCACGGCCCTGCCTCGCCCTCCCTTTCACATCCTCATTATCAAATTATCTTTTTAACTCCGAAGGGGGGCTAATTAAGTGAAGTAAATGAAATCAGTGGGGAGGAAGAGGGAGGGGGGGGGGGGGGGGCGGCCGCTGCCAAAAGCCGAGCGCTGCCGGTGGTTGAGGCTTTTCCTCCCCTTGGCTCTCTCCTCCTTTCTCCCCTTTCCTCCTCTGGATGCGCTGAGCTGATGGAGGAGGAAAGTGGAAACCCCCTTCCCTGCCACAAACACATCCCAGGCCAAACTCGGCCTCAGGGCTCGGCCTCAGCCCCTGGAGCGGGGGTAGGAATTTGGGCAGCGTTTTCCCATGGGCACAGCACGGCCCTGCCCTTCCCCTCGGGAAGGCACCGCATCCCTTCCCGTCCCGCGGATGACGTCGGGAGTGACAGCCTGCACTCAGCACAGCGAAATTGCTCGGATGGAGGTGAAGTGACAGCCGAGGTTACAAATTAGAAAATTTTAAGTAGCGGCAGCTGTCTCCTTCGCTGCCTCCCTCCATGTCCCCCCTTCCTCAGCAGTAATTATGGGGTGATTGAAGCATCGTTGGGCTGCAGTGCTGACACCTCTGTCTTTTTCCTGTAAACATGGGGAGATGAAAATAGACACTTGGAGATGCTGCGAGTGTCACTTTGAAGGTGGCTCTTGTCTCCTCGGCAGTGGTGAGGCTGGAGAGTGGCTGTCAGCTGCCCTCCCCTCTGCCCCAGCTGACAGGCTCTGCTCCTGTCACCCAACACCCACAGATGGGCAGGGGGTGGGGGTCAAGGCAGGTACCCAAATCCTCAGCCCAAACTGGCCTTGACATCTAAGGGGAAGGAGAGGGAATGTTAATTGTGTTAGTGGTGGGCTCAGCTCCACAGTCAGAGGCTGGAGGGGACAAAGAGCAGCTCCCTGTGTCACTGCTGTGCCCACGGAGACAGCTGGGGCTTGGTGTTAACTTGGCTGGCTGCTCCTACAGGCTGAGGGAGTGGATGTGTGGTGAACACCTCAGCTGCCCCAGGGACTGGGCTGCACCGTCACTGGGGTAGCTGGGGAAGAGGGATTTGCTCTTTTTTGGGACAGTCAGATTGTGTTCTGTGCCTGTAGGATGCTGAAATCATGGACACGGCTTGGGGTGAGGTCTGAGGGAAGAGGCTTGTGTCTCCTGTTGTGCCTGTGGGGCTGTGGCCACGCTGGCACAGGACGTGCTGAGCCTGTGCCACTCTCCAGGGCACTGAGAGCAGAGCCTGGTGAAGTTCTGAGCCCTGTGGGCTCCCTTCCCCTCCTCTTGGGGCTGGGGCTGGTTGGGGACACATCCCCTTCAGTGAGGACAACTTCCTACAGGGTTCCTTTGCCATTCCCATGACTGCACCATAGCAGATGCCCAGCTTTGGGAAGGGAGCATCCCCATGGGCAGGCAGGGGACAGGGACAGGGCTGCTGGAGCAGCCCAGGCTGTGGACAGGTTACATCCCTTCCCATCATCACTGCCAGGCCAGCTCAGCATTTCCCCAGGGCATTTCCACCTGCATCCCACACGGACGGGAGAACTGCATGGCCACGCTCGTATCCAAACACCAAAAATCACCACATCGTGCACAGAACAAGCCCTGAACGGCCGGAACAAAGGAGCAGCCTGCCGAAACAATTAACCATCCTCCATCCCCAGGCCTTGCGCAACGGGGAGGGGGGGGGGGCGGGCAGCGGGAAGGGACTGGGGGGGGCCCTGCCAGCCCCAGAGGAGGTTGCCCTCCCAGCCCCCAGGTAGCCCCATTGCTTCCCAGCGGATGTGCGGGGCCCTTTCCCGGCAGCCGAGGGGAGAGGAGGGTCCCGCGGGCCCCGCGCTCCCCGCGCCTGTGCCCCGCTCGTTCCGCTAATTACAGGTTTTCAGCCGCAGACCGTCGGGCACGGATGGGTGGGGGGGATCGGTTCCCAAACCCTGTCATTTAGCCTCGTCAGAGTGCCTCTTCAAAGAGGGGAATCTAGAAATTTTCTCCGCAAGGTGCGGAGTGGACTGTCTCGGCCCCAGCATGAACATAATGACAGATGCATTTTACAGCGGGCTGAGACTGAATGCGCTCGACCACGGCTCCTTCTGTCAGCCAAGTCATTATTTTTTGTCATTTGCTGACAGTTTGGGTCTCATTCGTTTCTCTCTCTTTTTCTGCTTTTCCCCCTGCCTGGAAAAATGGATAGGTATCTATGAGACCCCAGCAGGGACGATCCTGTACCACGCACATTTAGATATCGAGGCCTTCACCATGGACCGGGAAGTGCGGAAAATCAAGCAGGGGCTCTCCTTGAAATTCTCAGAGCTGGTGTACAACGGTAGGTACAGTGCAGTCAGTCCTGCTCCAGCAGCATCCTCTCGGCCTCCCTCCTCATCCTCCCTCCTTGCTGCTGGAGGTTGCAGCTCGCACTGGCCCTAAAATCAAGGTGTGGGTTTTGAGGCTGCTCCTGGGGAGAAAGGTGGGTTTGGGCTGAGCAAAAGCCCACACTGTGCCAGCTTTCCTGCCGAGGGAGCTCTGTGCCTGCCTTTGGGAGGCAATGCCATCTTCCATGAGGGCTTGCCCATGGCGTCTCTCCCAGCCCAGTGCCACCACTCCACCCCAACCAGCACATTCGGATGCAATTCACCATCCCTTTGCCCCCTCTCACACCACCTTTCCCCAGCTCTCCCCTCCAACCCCTTCCACCTCTGCCTTTGCCTCATGCACTGGGATATGGGGCACTCAAACTTCAAACTTCCAACCCTGCCTCTGGCATTTGGAGCTGGAGAGGTGTCCCTGTGTCCTGGCAGTGCGGCACGGGGGGCTCTCAGGGATGGCAGGTCCCGGCTGTGCTATGTGGTGCACAGCCCACACAGGGGCACTGCCGCCTGGGGCTCCCGGTCCGGGACAGGACAGCGCTGCCTGGAGAGGCTGGGAGCCCTGGGGGATGCGGGGATGGTGGCTCACCCCGGCAGGGAGGGACAGCAGTCCGGCCCTGGGTCCTTCCTCCTGTGGAGCAGCTGCAGCACCAGGTCGTGGGTTGGGTCTGAGGGGTGGCAGCTCAGCCTTTCCCCTGTGCCACAGGGAACAGCTCCCTGGCCTGGCACCCTGGGAGGAGAACCAGCACTGCCCTGGGGGTTGCTCCGTGGATCCACCCCGACCCAGGCTCTGGTGTGAAGCTGAAGGAAGTAGCGTTAGCCCAAAATGCCCTGGGAGAGCTCAAAACCCCATTGCCCACACCTGGGTGCTCGGTTCAGAGCTGTCATCCCTGGAGGCCCCAAACCAGGGACGTTCCTGCCCCGTGGCCAAACATTTCCCATCTACAGGCCCTGGTTTCCCAGCCTCCCTCCCAGCTCCTCCTCCCATCACTTTTCAGGTGTTTCTAACCACAAGGGCTGGGATGATTCCTATGGGGTCTTCCATGGGAAGAGACCCTGGAAATAACCTGGTTCTGGGAGTTGAGGCTTTGGGCAGCAGCAGATCCAGTAGGACTCAGTCAGGCTTTTCTCCCCTGCCGTTTCTGGTGCCAGTGCTTGTCACCTTCCCCTCCAAGGACATTCCCTCTTGCATCTTCCTCAGCAGCTGGCATTTAATGCCTGAGCCCCTTTACTGCTTAAATCATGTTTTAGGGCCCTGATAGGGGCTGCAGAAGCCTTTGCCACCTTCCTCTTGGATCACAGCCCCTGCCCTCATTCATTCTCTGCTGCCACTTTTGCCTCTGGCCGTTTTTATTAGACTTCGACCTGGGCTGCCTTTCTTTTGACTATTTTTTTGGTTCTTTTTTTAGTTCAAACCTGTTTGTTTGTTTATTCCCAACCACTCACTTGTGCAGCCACCAGGTTAAAAAGCCACTCAGGGAATCATGGTTTAAATTCCCCACGTCTGCCAGGCAGAGGCTGCTGTTTCCCTGGCTCCACGTCTGGAATCCCCAGGGATTTCCAGCTTGGTCCTAAGACTTCCCTGCCAGCCAATCCTGAATCCGAGGGACGACCCCAACAGGGTGCAATAAGCACCCGTGGGTCCCCGTTGCCTGAGGCCAGGCTTTCAAGCTCACCTTCCTTTAACACCTCATTATTGCAGCTAGTCCAGTTTTTAGGGGAATTAGTGTTTATCTTCCCTCTGTTCCTATTGATCCCATTGTGGAGGGGCGGCTTTGAAGCCAGTTCCCGTCCTTTCCAGGTGCGGAAATGCCATTGTCCCCCTGCCTGCGCCGTGATTAGGGCAGGATGGTGGGAAGGTCATTAAGGGGGATCGCTTCCAGTGTCTGCGGTGGGGGGTCGGGAGGCGGGGGGGGGGGGGGGGGATGCTTTCTCCCACCTGGAGCTGTCAGAGTCAGGATTTAAGCAGCTGGTTATTATTTTAATGTGTCTGGGGTTTATTTTTACGGGGATTTTTACATCAATCCTGCTATTTGAGGAGTTGTACTTGGAGGGTGGGTACCAAAAAAAGGAGTGTATTTGCCTGGAGCCCGGGTTCCTACTGGCGTGGCAGTGCTGGTTTCAGGGAAGGGGGTCCCCAAGCCCCCCGGCCGTACTGTGGTGGAGCTGCTGAGGGGGGGGGGGGTCAGCTCAGGGAGGTGGGTTTGGTGTGAGGGGCTGCAGGGCTGTGGTGCTGTGCCTTGGAGCAGGGCCACACAGACCCCGGGGACAAGGCTGCAGGATACGGCCCTGCTCAGGGGCTGGTGAGGCCAAACAACAAAAGAAATTGTTTGTTTCTTTAATGGCTTCGGCCCCAGAGCCCAGCTGGGAAGGGAAAGGTGAGAGGGCACCGGTGCGAGATGGGAGAGATAAAACCGGGGATGGCCGGAGGGCGCTGAATGGGCCCTTTCTTCCCCCACCTCTATCTCCTTCTACATCTCCCAGGCTTTATTCTGGGTCTGGGAGGACTCCCTGCCTAATAACCCCGCTTAGGGACAGGAGGGGCATGGGGGTGGCAGGCAGGGCCACGGCCCCTCCAAGCACCTGCAATGCCAACAGCTGCTCCCCCAGGATGTTTTGAGGGGGCTGTGGTGACTGCACATCACCCCAACACCCAGCCTGGGCTTCAGCTGGGTTTGGGCTGCCACAGGCTGCTGTCCCCTCTGGAGCCAGGGCAGGAGGAGGCTGGTCAGGGTCAGATGGAGTTTTCTGGGGTGCCAGCCCTGGTTCCCTGTGTCCCACCAGCTCCTTGCTCTGGGACCACGGTGGGGGCAAGTCAAACTTCCCCACAGGTGGCAGCAGGGACAAGTGGGGGAGACTGCCCTGCTGGGGACCCCCATTGCTGAGGGGGTTTCCCTCCCCAGAGCTGCCCCAGTATTCCTGTGGGGCTGCATCCCCCTGAGCACAGTCCACAGGCTGGGGTTGGCCCTTTGGGGCAGACCCCTACTCTGCCCATCCCAGGGGAGAATGAATGGCTCATCCCCTTCTTGGGGGCTTGGGAGCTGCCCCCGCCGCCCCCCCCCCCCCCCCGCCCCCCATATCTGTGTCCATCTGTCTGTCTCCACCTGGCCCTCCCAAGATGGTGGGGTTTGAGTGGCAATTTCATACCTACTTAACAAATCTTTTTATTTGCATGGTCACCCCTGCCCAGCAGAGCTGGAACAAGGATGGCCCCATGGCCTATTCCTAGTTTGCCCCATCCTCTTCTCTCAGTGGGATCCTGAGGGCCACCAAGGAGAAGGGAAACACTTGAGGTCTCCATCCCTCATGGCTCAACCAGCATGTTCCAGCGTCTCATTTCCTCCCCCAGTCCTGCGATTGCATCTCTTCCCCTGGGAATTACCCAGGCTCTGCCTTGTAACACGCTCTGGGGACCACCCTAGGATGCCCTGGGGTACCACATGGGGGCCCAGGCCCCTCTGGCCTTCCCCAAGCCCCTTGCTGATCCCATCTCCTGCCCTCAGGCTTCTGGCACAGCCCTGAGTGTGAGTTCCTGCGGGAGTGCATCGGGCGCTCGCAGGAGCCGGTGGTGGGCACCGTCCGCCTCTCCGTCTTCAAGGGCCAGGTCTACATCCTGGGCAGGGAGTCCCCACGGTCACTCTACAACGAGGAGCTGGTCAGGTGAGTGGGGCTTGGGACCTCAGGGTGGGCAGGAGTGGTGACATAGAGCATCCCATCCCACCCCATCCCACCCCATCCCATCCCATCCCATCCCACCTTGTTGCATCCCACCCCATCCCACCCCATCCCACCCCATCCCACCCCATCCCACCCCATCCCACCCCACCCCATCCCACCCCACCCCATCCCACCCCACCCCACCCCACCCCACCCCATCCCATCCCATCCCATCCCATCCCATCCCATCCCACCCCACCCCATCCCATCCCATCCCATTCCCATTGGCACAGGTGACACCACAGGCCCAGCCCAGCATCCAGCTGAAGCCATGAGCCATGTTTTCAAGTCAATATTGGTTTTTTCCCCTCTGGCTTTTCCCTTTTCCTTCGTGTTGTTTTCTCGCTTGCTCGCTCCCCTCCCCGTCCTCAGCCCTCCCTCAACTCCTTTCAATCTCTCTAAACACTTTATAAGCCATAAATACACCCGAATGAGTTTAGATCAGTTGGAGTAAATGTCAAATTATCTTCTCTCTTTCTCTTCTCTGGCTTTCCCCCCCCCCTCTTCCCTCCCCCTCAAAATCAACAGCTCCTAATAATCCGTCCCAACCCTTCATTATGCTTCGCACTCTCACTTGGAGAGATTAAATGAATAAAGTATTAAAAAAAAAAAAAAAAAAGAAAAAAAAAAAGAAGGAAGAAAAAAAAGGAGGATGGAGGGGGGTGGGACGGAGGAAAAAGAGAGAGGGAGAGAGAAAAGCAGGGGCACTTATTCTCCCTGCGTCTCCAACCATTTTCCTTTTCTTTTTGATTTCTACATCGCTGGTTTGAAAGCCTTTGAGTGACGGCGTCACAGGAACCCGAGAGAAAGCTGTGAGAGGCAGAGCTGTGTGGAAATGCCTCTGCACAGTAGGTAGAAAGTAACGTAATTATAGAGCAGGTCAGAACCACTCGAATGAGCAAAAATAAAAGCACAGAGGTTTTTCTGTAGCCCGTCAGGGGAGGTAAAATCATTGTAAACTCTTTTTTTCTTTTTTTTTTTTTTTTTTTTTCCCTTCTTCTTTATTTCCCTCCACTTCCTCCTTTAAGGTTTGCGGTTTCTGGGAAATGAGCCGTGTGTTTTTTGGGGATGTAGGAAACTGTTGGAGTTGGGATGGCAGTGGGTGGCTGCTGCCTTGGGAAAAGGGATGTGCTCAGTGTTGCACCGAGGAATCGACAGCCAGGTCCATAAACCCTCACACCAGTGTGGGGATGTCCCTGCCTGGAGTCCTGTTCATGCCTGGGGCAGTGTCTCCTGCCCAGGACCCAGAGCCTGCCGTGGGACAGCCATTCCTGTAGGATTGCTCTGGAACAGGGCACGAACATCCCTGCCAGAGCATGGGGAGGAAGGGTGACAATGCACCTGAGGGACCAAGGAGGCAGATTTGGGGCTGTGTCTCTGGCAGGGCCTGCGGAGCCTGGGCCTGGCAGCTCCTGAGCCCCGTGCCCCTTCCCTGGGGCTGGCAGGGGCTCTGACCAGCGGACAAGGGGGCAGCAGCAGCTGGGAGCAGCCAGCTCCGGGGTCCCCCACATCTTCTCCCTCCCCAAAGGGCAGCCCAGGTCCCCCCAAGGATGCCATGGCAGTGACAGAGCCTTTCTCTCCTCAGCATGAATGTGCAAGGGGACTACGAGCCCGCCGACGCCACCGGCTTCATCAACATCAACTCGCTCAGGTCTGTGGGGCCGAGTGGGACCCTCCCCGATGGGGGAAAAGGCTCTGGGGGTGAACCAAGCCCCCTCTGCAACCTCCCCCTGAACAGTGGGGTGCCACCGGCCCCCCAGGACCAGCCCTGCTTTAATTGCAGCCTTCCCCAGCACAGCCAGCCTCGTTATTTTACTTATTTCTCCGAGCCCTCCACACTCCAGGGCTGGAAAACACGCTGCATTTACATAATGGGCTCTTAATTTTTCCTTTGCCTGTTAACTGCTTTGTTCCCCACCCCCCCCCCCCATCCTCCGTGTCCCCCCGACTCCTCTAAGATTAATTACATTATCTCGTGGGGAAAAAAAAAAAAGAAATAATTAAACTGTACAGGCCTTAACAAACGCCTGCTCTTCACGCCCCCCTCATTCTGCTTAAATTAATTGAAAGGAAATGTGTGTTCTTACTGTTAATTTACAATTAATTTTTTTTTTTTTTTTTTTAAATCCCTGTTTCCAGGCTGAAGGAATATCATCGTCTCCAGAGCAAGGTCACCGTAAAGCAGGATGAATAGCAATCAATCGCACGCGAGCCTCCCTCTCTCCCCTTTCTGATTTCTCTAAGAAGTAGCACTAATTGTGGTGGCAATTTGTAATTGTAACTCGTCTCCCTGGAGCGGGAGCGGCGCGGAGGTGACGGCTTTGTTACGGGGCTGCAAGTGAAATGCAATCGGGGAAAAAAAAAAAGATTAAAAAAGGAAAAAAAAAAAAAAAAAAAAAAAAGGGGGGTTTGTCCATCGGAGGAGAAGTGGGGAAAGAAATAAACCCCCCAGCCACGCGCGGGGTCCGGCATTGAGAGCCGGGCTTTATTCCTGCCTCGTTTGTTTGCTGCCCTGGCCCGGAGCTCCCCCCAGGCCGGCTTTGTGAAGTTGGGAATGGATGAAGTGGCTGCGAAGGTCGTGGGGGGGTTGGTGGTACCTTGTGGGAAGGTGGGGAGCGAGGGGCTGCGGGGGCTGAGGGTCAGCGGGGTTTGATCCTTTCTGCTGCGTTTTGGGGAGTTTTAAAGAGCAGGCTGGGGCGAGACAAAAATGCGGGAAATGTCCTCTGATGGTGGAAGGGAAGGGAAGGGAAGGGAAGGGAAGGGAAGGGAAGGGAAGGGAAGGGAAGGGAAGGGAAGGGAAGGGAAGGGAAGGGAAGGGAAGGGAAGGGAAGGGAAGGGAAGGGAAGGGAAGGGAAGGGAAGGGAAGGGAAGGGAAGGGGTGCTCGTTCCGGGCTGGGCTGTGCGTCCCTCTCCCAGCGTGCCTGCAGGAGTGCAGGTCCCGCTGCTCCTGGCTGGGAGGCAGGGATGGCTCAGCGAGGAAACCTGGAGCTGGGGAGCTGTGGTGGAGGCAGAGGGAAAGGAAAGGACTGGATTTCCTAACTGTGCAAACGCTCAGGATGGGCTGATGCTCAGCACAGCCTGAGACTGGGGAAGGACGTGGTTTGGGATGTCCCCACACTGGGTGTCCCCAGGACAGGAGCAGAGATGCTCCCTGGAGCTGGGGTGCACCAACCACTCTGCTTCCTGTGGTGCCCAGAGTGAGGGCAGGGAGCTGGGCAGCCCCATCCCAGCAGCAGGAATGTGCTGCTTCCCAGTGCATTTGGGGAGCAAAAGCAGAGCTGCAACCAAAAAGGGGCACATTTTAGTAGCCCCTACGGGACTGTCAGGCCAAGTGGCCATTTGGGGACATCCAGGTGTGCCCTGCCCACCCTGCTGCTGAGCCAGCAAGTGTGACAAGCTCTGACATCACAGCTGGGAAAATAACATGTTATTTTCCCAGCTTGGATGTGACTTTCCCTGCTATTACTGGCAGCGACCATCTTAGGAGGAGAAAGCAGCAGAGGGCTGTCAGGAGAGGGGAGAGAAATGGTTTTCTGGGCTGGTGGAGCCTGTCCAACCCCTGTGGGCTATGGGGAGGAGGGGATGCTCTGCAGGGCCACCCCATTCCCTTAATCCTGCTGTTTTCAGCAGCAAGTCCGTGCTGCAAGTGCAGCTGCACATGGGGTCCTGCATGAGCCCCCACCGGGCTGGTGGTCAGCAGGTTGTGCTGACCAGCCACCCTGGCGTGGCTGCCCATTGAGCCAGCCCTATTCACCCCACAGCAGCCCGTTCTCAGGTGTGGGAAAGGGTTTGGAACCTCACCAGAATCCTTCTCCTGGGGAATCATCCCCAAAATGATGGGAACAGAGCTGCTTCCCTTCCTCACACCAAGGATGGATGCTGTGCTGGCCCATGGGACAACGAGGAGCCCTGGAAGCTGTGAGAGTTCCCTCCTGTCCCCATCCTTGCCTGTGGTAGAGCTCTCCATTGGAAAAGTGCAGTTTGAAACAGCTTGGTGCAATGAGGAGCTGATGTCTTTTGTTTGGGCTGGGGGGAAACCCAAACGAAACAACAAAACAGCAAAACAAAACAACAAAACAACAAAACAAAGTGTCTCAGCAAAAGCTTCTTGTGCTCCAAAGCTTGAGAAATGCTGGAAAAGCGCTGTGAGGGCTCATTGTGCCAGCTGGGCCACCTGGGTGCTTAAATCATCACCTGGAAAAAGTAATTTAACTCCCAGTCCTGGAATATCCTCCGACACTGACACTGCAGCCCTTTGGAGCCCAGATCCAAGGAGGTCCTGGCTGCCCCTGTCTCTCTGCTCCCACTGGAGTGTGCAGTGAGGTTTTTGGCTCAGGGTAGAGGATGCTCTGTCATGGCAGCTCCAGCTCCTCAGGAAGCACAGGGAAGCTCTCAGAGGCAGTGATGGACAGGACACATCAGCCTTGGAGGAACGTGGCGTGTCAGCTTCCAGCTGCTGCTTCCAGCTGGGCTGCAAGGGGACTGAGCTGCCAGGGCAGAGCTCAGTGCATTCCAAAAGCCCAGTCAAAGCCAGTGTGAGTCTTGGAGAAGGAAAAGAGCTCTCAGAAATTATGGGTTCAAAGGATGGAGGACACCCACCAAAGTGCCTGCACTTCCTGTTGGGGCTGCAGTGATAGGATGCTGCCAGACAGACACCACATTTAATTACTTTACTACCTTAATTGCCATCAGCCCTTCCAGTTCCCAAGATCTGGTTTCTCTGTGTCCTTCCACCCTGTTGTGTCTCAGGGAGGTATTTTAGGGGTTGGGACTACCAGGAGGGAAAAGCAGTGGGGCAAAGAGCACCCTATGAGCACCTCCTGAACCACCTGGAACTCCCCAGCAGAGATGTTTTGGGGGGAATATTTTGGCCTTTCCAAAGTGCCAAGCTTGTTTTTAACACCCACCTGGTGAAGGTGGGCTGGGGGCTCCCCATTCCCAGGGCAGAGCTGCACTGCCAAGAGCCCAGAGGGAAGGGAAGGGAAGGGAAGGGAAGGGAAGGGAAGGGAAGGGAAGGGAAGGGAAGGGAAGGGAAGGGAAGGGAAGGGAAGGGAAGGGAAGGGACCTGGCTCACTGCTGGGCTTTGAAGCTCTTCCGTGCATCCCCCCACAGCATCACCCATCACTCCAGCTCGGCCAGCTCAGACCCTCAGGTCCCCTGGGGATGCCTTTGGGACACTGCAGCCCCTCTCTACACCACAGGTTCTGCCATGGGGCTGCTCTGCCGCCCTCCCAGGCTCCGGTGAAGGGCTTGTCCAGGGTCACTGCAATCGATATCTCATCTGCAGGCTCTCCTAGCGGAAGTGATGGTATATTGGAACGTGGTAATGGGTCTTGTCTAGTGGAAAAGGCTAATCTTCCCCAGCTGTACAGGATCTCCGCAGGTGTCCTCTGGCTCTCCCCGCTGCCACCAGCCCTGCCAAGGAGCAGACACTTCTTTAAAGCTGTAGCACTCTGATTTACTGCTGTCCTGGGGAGGGAGAGCTGCCTCCAGCCTGGCCCCATGGGGCACAGAGCTGTGTCTGGGGCTTCCCAGTGGAGAACTGGCACCCCCGGTGTCACCACAAGCACAGGCGGCCACAGCAGCTCACATTTGCTGGGTCGGAGAAGAGGAGGTGATGTGCTCTCCAGAGGTGGCATTTCCCCAGGGAGAAGAGGAGAAGGATGTGGAGATGATGCCAGGAGGGATGTGGATCCCCAAAGAGCCACCTGCACACGTGGGAGGGAGGCAGAGACAAGCAAGGGTGGCAGCTTCATGCTGCTAATTCGGCTTCTTTGGCATCGCTCTTGCTGCTTGGTGGGGCTCCCCACGTGGAACTCCTCCTGTTTTGTTCAGGACTGCTGCAGAGCCAGGTCTTCCCTTCCCCTTCCCATTGTGCATCACACCCAGATGGGCTCTGGGCCTAGGGGGTCCTGTGTTTTCAAGCTGACCAGCCATCCCTGGCTACCACATCCTGCTGCATCCCAATGGCATAATCCATTTTCCTGTTTCTCTGGAGGCAGAGGTAATTACCAGGTTTAAGGTTTAATATGCGTGTGGATTTTAGCATGAATTGCCAAGAACAGCTGAGAACAATGCACAGGTGTGGGCAGCACATCCTGGGGGCTCAGACACAGCCACGGCGTGTGGAGCCCCCAGAGGTGGGCTGTGAAATGGGGAGCCCAAGGGCCTGGTGGGGGGCCCATCAGAGGCTGAGTGACCATCAGATTCCACAGAAGCCATGCCAAAGTTTGTGCTAACCTTCTTGGGGCAGGGATTTTTCCTGCAAAAGACAGTGAGGATAGATGGATTTTAAGAGAAAATTCCTGGAGGGATAGAGCAGCTGTGGGGTTGCTGGGTTTTTGCTTAAACTTTATTTTGTTGGGCAAAGAAATTAATCACTGGAAGGAAAAAACACGATGTTTTCCCGCAGGGAAGCAGGGAGGTCATGTGTGGTTGAGCCCTGTGGGATTGTGTCCATATCACATCCCTTCCTGGGGCTCCATCTCCTGTCCGTGGGCTGTGTGGAAGGGGACCCCGGACCACCTCTCCCAAAGGAGGGACAGAGAATCCTCTCGTGCTACCCAGTATGACATCACTTTGTGCAGATGGCGTTCCCTCGCCCTGGATGACGTCCCCTCAGCAGGGACACTGGTACCAACGCCTCCCAGGAAAACCACAGCATTCCCCACGACGAGTGGCTGGTTCCCATTTTCCTTTGGAGATGCGGCTTCGAGTGGCTCACGGGAGCGCGGGAGGCGCCCTGGGCTCCTCACACAGGTCACAGGGCTCGGCACAGCGCGGCTGTCAAACGCTCCCATCCTTCCGAGGGAAAGCCATCCATCCCCCCGGTGAGGTGGGGAGTCGCCGGTCGTGAGCTTCCCAGGCAAGGAAGGGGGAGATGGCCGCCTTTGTAAAGCCCTTAACAAGGTGGCTTTGTCTCCCCGTTTAACAAGAAGCTCCCTTGCCTCTTTCCCCGGGAGTTTTCCCAACGCCGGGTCCCTGAAAGCCAGCTTTATGCTCCGGCCCGGGGACTGCGGCGCGGTGGGGCCGGCGGGGATCAGAGGGACACAGGGGCCCTTCTGCACGCCCCTGACAAAGGCTGCCCCGGGGGGACAGAGCGTCAAAGCTCAGCCGGCTCGGGGAGGGACAAGGGACCCACAGAGGAGGCTGCGGTGTGAGCCCACCATCCATCTGGTCACTCGATCTCATGGCAGGCAACGACCCGGCGATGCTCGGGGAGGGCCAGGGGGTCCTTCTGCTCTGTCCCCCGGAGAAAGGGGCAGGGGGAGTGGCTGGGAAGGGACAGGTAGGTTTTGTTGGCCGCAGGTAACAGGATCCGCAGCCGTTGGTGCCTTCCTGCCCTCTGCTCTGGCTTCGGCGGGGGGGTGGGAGGTGGGAGTGAGGAGGTGAGGGCTGGAAACTGAGCCCTCCATTCAGCAGGGATGCTGCCCCTCATCTGGAAATGGGTTTGGAGAAAGCCTTGAGGTGTCTTGGCTCCAGCACTCCCCAGCCCTCTGGTCTGGACCAGGCAGGTGCAGCAGCAGGAAGGGACCACTGGGAGTGATCCTTGGCTAGGAGGGGCACCCTGGTGATGGCAGAGGCATCACCCATCCCCGTGTCAGCGTCCGAGCTCCCCTCTCCCACCTCCTCTTCCTTCCCTGAGGGCTTTGCTGGCCTCTGCTCAGTTTGGGAGCTCTTGCCCTTCCCTTGTCCCACCAGTAAGAGCCCTGTCCCACCTCCCCCCTGCAGCCATCTGCCTCTGAGCCCCCGGCCCAGATTTACTGTCAGGCGTTAAAGCCACGGCCCAGCACCAGGGTCAGCGTGTCACAGCAGCCCCTCATCGATTTGTTTTACCTCCCCTTGGCTAAAGCACTTTGGCCCTGGCCCCTTCCATGGTGTAAGGGGCTTCCCAAGGCCCTCAGTTCTCCCCTTGCCCATCCTGGTCCTGCAGGGCTGGACCCTGTGGGCAGCAGGGGCCCAGCTGAGCCGCTGATCTCCTGACCCTCCCCGGGGCACCTAATGTGTCTCCCTGGTTTATCTGGATCAATATTTCTGCAAGAGCAAGGAAAATCCCTCCAGGGAAAGGAGAGGATGGGGGGATCCCTCTTGTTTCCACAGCCCCACGGCTGGTTTAATGCTTAGCTGGGGATTTCTGGGGATTGGGAAGGGAGGAAGACTCTAAATCATGGGTGCCAGCTCTGGCCAGAGATGTTTGGGGTCTCCTCCTTCCATTTCGTGGCTCTCACACTCTGCACTGGGGCACAGTGGTTGGGATATCTTTGAATTCATAACCCAAGGAGCTGGGATGGCTTCAACCTTCATGTCCCCCCAACCAGCAGGTGCGGGGCTGCTTTGGAGGATCTGCTTCTTGCTCATGGTGTTCAGGCCTGGATGAGGGATTTTTTAACTGCTCTGCTTGGTGCTCTGGGGACGTTTTTATAGAAGCCTGGAAGTGACAGTAAAGAATGACCATCAATAAATCCAAGCAGTGAGAGACCTGGCTGGGACAGCAACCTCCAGCCCTTCTTGCTGTGCACACTGGGGGATGCCCGAGGCATGAGGGCTCTTGCTTTTGGGGAATCAAGGCAAAGAACACATGGACAACACTCCAACACCACCCCTGCTGAGGGCACCATCTCTCCAAACCCCCTCCTGTCCCACGGAATCACCCCCAGCACCTCCCTGGCCATGCCCACGGGTCCCTGTGCCCGCACCAGGGGCAGATGCCCGGCAGCTCGTGCAGCCCAAGGAGAAAGCGGGGGGCTCTTGGCAACTCTGCCTTTTGCTTTCAGCCTGGCCCTCTCGCTATTTATTGGTGACTTTTGTCCTTGGCCAGCTTAGCGGCTGAAAGGGGCTGTATTATATCACATGTAGGCAGCTCCTGGGGGGAGAGGGCCGCGCTTTCTGCAGGAACAAAGCGCCGGTTGGCTAATTCCCCTCTCCTCCCGCGGCACCCGGGTCCCATCTGGTTGACACAGTTTGCTCCAGTGTCTCCTGCTATTAAGCCCCCACTTGCCTGCTTGAATCTCTGGCGCTCCCCCCCCACCCCCCGCCCCTGCACCCTCGGCCCCTTTTTTTCTTGCTTTTATTTTTCATTTTCCCGAAAGCCAGGCAGAACTTGCTCCGCGGAGTGATGTCAGATGTGTGCGAAGCAGACCAATAAAACCTAATGCATCCCCCTCTTTGTCTGCTGGCCTCTCCAGCGCCTCACATTTTCCACTCAGAAAGCCACTTAAAACACATCAGCAACAATCCCTCACAAAACAGCCACTTGTTGGCTAATTGTGCTGAGGACCCGCGCGCGCCGCACCGCGCGTCCCTGCCAAGGAGGCTCTGGTGCTGCCAGGCACCACGGCTCCCCAACAACCCCAGGGTGATGGGAACCCTCAGCATCCACCAGGATTGGCCCTGGAGGGGTCTCAGCTGCTCTGCAGGGTGTGCTGGGGCAGGGATGTGGGATGGGGATGTTTCTATTCCCCCACAGCCTTCGGTAGGTCCGGGTCGGCTGGAGAGGGTGGTCACAGAGCCAGGAGCGGTCACTCTGCTGCAGGATGGATGAGCAGATGGAAGGAGCAGAGCTCCCTGGACTCTGTCCTCACTGCTAATTCCTTCCTGGGAAGGAAAAGGGGCAGGAAGGCAGCAGGCAGGTGCAGTGGAATGGGAGCTCTGAGGGGAATGAGATGGGTGCCACACTGCCAGACTGGTGGCTTTCAGCTCAGTGGCTGTGGTTCTGGGCTGATGGCTCTGTGGCTGAAGGCTGGAAGAGCTGGCTGCTCCATGCTTTGGTGCAGCTTAGAGGGATGCCAGTGGGTTTCACTGGAGACAATGGAGACCCAGGTGCCTGATGGAGGGCAGAGAGGGTGCAGGTGAGAGATGCTTCAATGCTGGAAGGGAGGCAGAGAGGCTTGAACCTTTGGCTAATGGAGAAGCGTCCAAAAATCCCTCTCAAGGAATCCTTTGAGCCCTTTGGGATATGGGAAAGAGATCAGAGGGAGGTTAATCTCCCCCTCTGCAGCCAGGGGACTCAGCCTTCCTCCCCAGCAGAGAGAGACAAGTGTGTGCAGTAGCTGCATTTATTTTTCTGCAGAAAAACTTGGAGAGCTTCTCCTGCTGCCACCCCCGGCATCCCGGGGAGCAGGACAGGAGCAGTGTGCGTTCACTGCCGCCTGGTCTGGGGGCGGGGGGAACTGTCACACCTTTCATCTTAAAACCACCCAATCACACCCTGGTTTGGGGCTAATTTGAGGCAGGCAAGGAGGCTTAGAAACAGTGCCAGGTAGTGGGAAGGCTCCCTGTGGGCGCTGCGCTGGGCAGGCAGCCCAGAGCCCTCCCTGCGGGCACCGAGCACACCTGCCCGTGCTTACCTGCCCGCATTCACCTGCGCAGTTCATTGTCACAGGGCAGAGCGGCGCAGGGGACGGCACAGAGCGGAGTCCGAGCGACCCACAGGGAGCCGTGCTGCCGCCTGCTCCGGCTCGGTGAGCAGGCTGAGCCTCTGCCACGCTGCCCCAGCGGCAGCCGAGGGATGAGGCGGGAGATGCAGGCAGCTGCCTGCCGTTCCCATTCCCGTTCCCTTTCCCATTCCCATTCCCGTTCCCGTTCCCATTCCCATTCCCGTTCCCGTTCCCATTCCCATTCCCATTCCCATTCCCATTCCCATTCCCATTCCCTCACTTCGCTGCCAGACCCGGACGCTGCCCTGGGGCCACGGGGGACCCTGTGGGCTGGCTGGACCCCACACCAAGCACACACCTGGCAGAGCGCGGGTGCCGGGGGAGGAAGGGGTTAAGCGGAGCCAGCGGCGGCAGGAATCAGAGGATTACAGGTTTGCTGCCGGACTGTCCCATCTGTCACCAGCACAAAGACGAGCCCTGTCTCGGGCTGGGCTGTCAGTGAAGAGCCCACCACTACATTAGGACTCCATTAGGGGAGACTGGTGGTGGGAAATGGCAGCTGTCAGGGCACTATCATTTCTCCTGTAATTCCTCTTGTTCCTTTCTCAACTGCACTTAAATAGCAGGTCTACCCACTGGGCCAATTTTGTGTTTTCTTCCTCCCGCTGCTCCTCTTCTTTCTTTAAAGCTGCAGCTCCCTGGGCCCCTTCCCTGCAGCCTGCTGGTGCCAGTGCCAGTGCTGGGCATCTCCACAAGGAGAAGGGCTCAGGAGCACTGGCAGCATCCTCACCATGGAGCCACAGCCATGCCAGCCTGGTCTGCCACGGCACCGCTGCCATGGGCCTCACTGGCTCCTGACCTTGGCACAGGGAGGAGGGGAGGTGGATCACAATCTCCAAGGGTGGGCAGTGTCCTTCCCACCTCTCATGGTCTGGGGCTGTCTCTGAGCTGGAGAACGTTTCCCAGCCTGTGCTGCCCTTGTACAAAAGGCTGGCTGCTGCTGCAGGGCTGGCCCGGCTCTGTGAAGTGGGACAGAGTGGGCAGAACAACAGGTGGTGAACGGGGCTGGGGACCGTGTCCAGTGGCCTGGGCTCTATCAGAACAGAGTTTCTTCTTCCAGCCACCAAATCTGGCCAATCTTTCAGCATTTGGCAGAGATTCCTGGGTCACACTGCCTGGTCCAGTCACGGCCACCTCGGGGTGGGATGATCCCTTGGTGCCAGGCCTACGTGTGACCCAGAGATAAAACCACGGGCAGACACATTTCCTGATGGGGCAAGATCACCTGGAAACCCTCAGGACCTGCAGAAAGGCAGCTCAGCTCGGTGAGGGACCATGCTGGGGGTCTCTGTGCTCACAGGGAATCCCTGAGTCTCCCCACACCCTGCCCTGCCCTCACCACATCTCCAACCGGACCCGGCGCTGCCGCGGCTCCGTCACTCCCTGTGGAGCCTCCTTCTCCAGCAGGGGATCAAAACAAACACTCGTGTGGGGAAGTGCATTGCAGTGGTGCTCGAAATAAATAACTAATTTCTCCCTACATGATCTCAAGGAGCAGGAGAGGCGTGAATAGCAGGGCCCGGTGTCGGGCTGACTGGACTCCCCGGTGCGGTAATTCAGAGGATGACAAACATAAGCCAAAGAAAAATGTTGAAAAATGGGCACTTCCCGCAGCCCTGAGCAAAGGAGCTATTGCAGGGTTTGGAAATAACGAAGGCAAAGAGAGGGAGAGAGGGGAATTTTCTCATTGAGACCAAGTGAAGTGCCAAACAAGCTGCTATTATGGTGGCTTTGAGAGGCACAGGGAGGGGGTGGTGGGGAGGAGAGTAGGGGGAAGGAGAGGAGGGAGGTGGGGGAGAAGAGAGGGAGAGAGGGCTGGAGGAAGGGAGAAGAGTGGGGGCTGTGGGGAAGAAGGAGATGTGAGGAGCCAAAGGTGCGAGGTGACACCGGGGAGATGGAGAGAGGACCAAGGTGTGTGATGGTGGCAGGGCCACCACATGCCAGCACCTCACCCCTCACCCCGGGTCCCCCACATCTCCCCATCCTCATTCCCAGCCACCTTCTACCCCCCACAACCACCACCACCACAAGGGAGAGAAAAAAAAAAAAAAAAAAAAAAGAGGAAAAAAGAGATGGAAAGAAGGAAAACAAAATATCTACAGTTGTCGAGACAAGGGGAGAAAAATAGAGGCAAACATCCATAATTTTCTCTGTGGGGCTTTGCAGTAATTGAGCCATTTGGATAAAAATAAAGGCAGCAGGCCCTTTAGGTAAGAGGAGCTTTTGCAATCCAAGAAGCCTGAATTATGCGTCTTGTATCACTTGAAACCCCCCACCACATCACCCCCCTCTGCCTCCCCCGTGCGACACCAAACCACTTTCCCTTTTCTTCTTCTTCTCTCTCTTTTTTTTTTTTCTCTTTTTTTTTTTTTTTTTTTCCTTCCCCTTCCCTCCTCCTTTTTTAAGTACCCTGTCAAACAGCATCCGATGAGTGGAGAATTTCAGCTGTCACAACTAATTTCAGCTCGTGTGTGTGCAAAGGTGTGCGTGTGCCTCCGGGGGGAGCCGGGGGATGGAGGCGTAGAATCACTCTCTTGGTTTTTTTTTTTTTTTTTTATTCCTCAAAAGGAAGATTTACATCAGAAATTTGTTTCTGGATGTGTTTAAGGCCTGTAATTTCCTTCTTTTCAATGGCTGCCTGATGTCTTCTTCTTGCCAGCTCCGGCGCCGAGGCTGGCTGTCACCCTCCCAGCAGCCTGGTCCCTCAGCTGGCCCTGCCCAGTGCCAAGGAGGCTTTTCTGTCTCTTGCCAGGGCTTGAGGCTTCCAAAATTCAGCTCCCAGAGCACTGAGCACCAGGCTGGATCTGGTAGGGAAGGTTCCAGCTTTGCCCTGCCAGTGTCCCAGCGCTGGTGATTTTAGGCTCCAGGTTTGGCCGGTCACCTTTGCAGCCACTTTGAGATTGGCATTAGCTGGAGCATCACAGGGCAGATCCTGCTCAGAACAGGGCACCCCTGAGGGCCAAGTGGGGCAGCTGGGGTGATCCCCCACCCAGGATATGCCTGGGGAAAGGGGCAGCTGAGGAGAGGCTGGTGCTGAGAACGTTGGGTCTTCCCAGCCAGAGTTAGGAGGGGAAAATTCCCTCAATCCAAAGTCTCTGAGCTGTTTCCAAGAGAGGAAGAAGCAAAGCCATGGGCTTTGCTGGAGGTGTTGCCTCCATTGTGTTCAGAGGATGATGGGATGGCTGTGGTAATACAGATCATCTCAAGTGATGAGGTGCTCCCTGCCAGGCTGGATGGAGATCTGAACAACCTGGTCTCACGTCCCTGCCCAAGGCAGGGAGGTGGAACCAGCAGAGCTTTAAAGTCCCTCCAACCCAAAGAGTCTGTGATTCTGTGGTTAAAATCCTTCCCCCATGGGCTGTGTCCCTTTTCCCAAAATAAATGGACTTTTTTGCTTAAGGAAATGATCCCAGGTTCTGAAAAGAGGAAAGGCTGGGGATCAGTGACCAGCAGCCGACTCTGCACCCCAGTGAAGAAGGTGTTCCCTGCTCTTGGAAAGCCACCAGACAATTCCCTCTGCTCAGCAATTCCTGCCTACTCATGTAGGCATAAATGAGATGCACAGAAGTGGAAAGAGCAAGAACCAGCCGAGGAGGAGCACAGAGCTATGTGGGACATCACCCGGGTTTTGAATTTCGTGCTCAGGGCTTTGGGAAGCTGGCTGGGGGATCAGTGAAGCTTGGACTACCCCAGGCTCAGTGTGCAAACCCAGCCAGGACTGGAGCTGGGTGCAGGCTGCATTTTGGGAGCTACCACCCAAAAATGACATTCACAAAAAGCAGCAGGAAGGGCTGTGTAGGGCCCTGCTCAAGGAACAAGCTTTGCATATTCTTTGCATTAATCCTTGACTGACTGGTCCTTGCATTATCCCTGAGTCTCCTGCTGCTCCACTGTGGCAGGAGCGATGTGACTGGGGGTTGGACCAGACCTGGGGGCACCTCCAGAGCTCCAGCTCTTGGCAGAGATCCCCAGAGCACTCCATGCCCAGAAGCTTTGTGAAAATTGTCACCAACACCATGGCAGTGTCCAGCCATGGCCATGTGAGTCAGGAACATGGTCCCCAAACACATGGACCAAACCAGGCAGGGAATGGGCACCATGGGCACCCCAGGGAGGGGTTAAGTGAGGGTTCTGGTGGGACATCACAATAGGGATGGAGAGGATGGCACAGCCTGGCATGGGATGGCACGGGTAGGGATGGGATGGCAGCGGCAGGGATGGGATGGCAGCGGCAGGGATGGAATGAGCAGGTAGAGGATGGCCACAGGTAAGGATGGAGTGGCAGGGGCGGGGATGGGATGGAACAGGCAGGAATGGGATGGAACGGGTGGTGATGGAATGCAACAGGCAGGGATAGGATGGAACCAGCCAGGACACGGCAGGAACGGGATAGAACAGGCGTGGATGGGATGGCACGGTCAGGAACGGGATGGAACAGGTGTGGATGGGATGGCACGGTCAGGAACAGGTGCGGATGGGATGGCACGGTCAGGAACGCGATAGAACAGGTGCGGATGGGATGGCACGGTCAGGAACGCGATAGAACAGGTGCGGATGGGATGGCATGGTCAGGAACAGGTGCGGATGGGATGGCACGGTCAGGAACAGGTGCGGATGGGATGGCACGGTCAGGAACGGGATGTCCCAGGCGGGAGGGGATGGCAGGAGCAGAGCAGGGTCCGGGACAGCGGCGCTGCCGGTCCCCGCCGTGTCCCCGCCGTGCCCCCAAGGCCGTCCCGGGGGCGGGCGCGGGGTCCCTGGGGGCGTGGTCTGTCCTGGCCCCGCCCCTCGCCCCCATCCCCACCCCACGGCGCGCGAGCGGCCCCGCCCCGCGGCGCGAGCCCCCCCCCAGGCCCCGCCCCTCCGGGGCACTTCCGGCGGAAGCGGGGGGCTCCTTCCCTTTCCGGGCGCGGGCCCCGGGCGGAGCGGCGGGACGGGCGCGGGCCATGGCGGAGCTGGCGCAGGGGCAGAGCCAGAGCGCGGCGCCCGTGGGGATCAAGCCCGAGGGTTTCGTGGACGCACTGCACCGGGCCCGGCAGGTGAGGCGCCGGCCGGCGGGCCGGGGGCGGGCGGGAGGAGGCCGCGGGGCGCCGCTAGGCCGCGGAGCGGAGGCGGGGCAGGGCCGCGGCCCCGCTGCCCCTCTGCGGGGAGAGCCGAGCCCCGGGGCTGTGCCCTGAGGAGGCGGCGGGGCTCTGACAGCCGCGGCCGCGGTTGGTGACAGGGCAGCAGCCGCCTGGCCCTGGGCACGGGGTGGGTGTGAGCTGCTGCCAGTTGGTGTTTCAGACGGAGCCCTGCGCGTGGGCTGAGCCAGAGAGCGGCCAGAGAGTGGCGGCGGAGCTGGGGAGGGGTCTGCGGTGTGTGTCCTATGGAGAGCGGCTGAGGGAGCGGGGGCAGCTCAGCCTGGAGAAGAGGAGGCTCGGGGGGGGCTTTATCACAGTGTACAAGTACCTGAAGGGAGCGTGTAGCCAGGTGGGGGTCGGACTCGTCTCCCAGGCAACCAGCGACAGGACGAGAGCACTCAGTCTGAAGCTATGCCAGGGGAGGTTTAGGTTGGACATTGGGAGGAATTTCTTACAGAAGGGGTAATTAGACATTGGAATTGGTGGAGTCACCGTCCCTGGAGGTGTTTAAGGGAACACTGGATGTGGCACTCAGTGCCATCCTCTGATTGACAAGGTGCTGATCAGTCACAGGTTGGACTCGATCACCTCAGAGATCTTTTCCAAGGTAATTGATTCTGTGAGTACAAACCTTGGCAGGGCAGGAGCTTGGCATTCCCCCCAGGGAGAGAGGGAGGGGGGAGCGAGGTGCTTCCCAGAGGAATCCACAAGCTTACACAGTGCTAAAATGGGAAGTTTCAGTGGAAGTGCCCAGACCTGCAGGAATCAACACCCTTGCCTTCAGTACAGGATATTCCAGGTGTGCCCCTCTGTTCGTGGAAAGTGGCTGCAGAGCAGGAAGCTGCTGCTCACATCGTGGATGCTGTGGCTGCTCTTCACATCTCCTGTTCCACATCTGTCACAGGTGTTTGTTTCATCTCTGAACAGGTTGCACTTGTGCTTAGCAGCTGCACTTAAGGAGCTGTGACACAGCTGAGTGCCAGGACCAGAGCCCACCTGCTGCTCAAAGACCCTGACTTTATTCTCTCCAGTTTTACAGGCCAGGTGGGAGAAATCCCCTTCTGTTGCCCAGACTTTGTCATTTCACTGACAGAACTTCTGAGGAAACTAAGCTGGACCCTGAGACCTCTCAGGTGCTCTCTGTAATGGAACTGAGGTGCTCTCCTCTCAGTCTCAGCTCACCTGGGAGTCAGAGTGGCAGGCAGTCCATGTTCTGTGCAGTCTGCAGCGACCTGCACAGAGGCACCTGGTGGTGTGGGTCCACACCCTGCACCTCCCAGGACACCAGGAGCTGCTCTGGGGCCATTGATTTCCTTCTCAGCACGGGTTGGTGGGGGTGAGCTGCTCCAGGCTGAGCCAGGCCTTGCTTCTTTCACTCCCTCTGGAAGTGCTGTGTCCTTGCAATGTGGTGTCTGAGCACCCAGTCTGGGTTATGTGCTTGGTGCAGTTACATTGAGAGGTGCTGCAGCTGAGTTTGTCTTGACCTGGTTGTATCTCACTGAAGGCTTCTCATTGCAAAAACATCTTATTTAAATATCTGATAATGCTACCACCTGTTAGCACTTGAATAACCCATTTATGTAAAAGAAAATAATTATTTGCTGTGGAAGTGCAGCTTGTCGAAATTATCTTGTGGGTGTTTCAAGTCCAGAAGAGGCCATGAAGTTGATCAGGGATCTGGAGCACCTGCCCTCTGGAGACAGACTGGGAGAGCTGGGAGAAGAGAAGGCTGAGTGAGGCCATCACAGCATCTTCCAGGATCTGAAGGGGCTGCAGGGAAGCTGGAGAGGGACTGCTCTCTTCATCAGGAGCTGTGGTGACAGGACAAGGGAGGATGGGTTCAAACTGAAAGAGGGGACATTGAGGTTAGATATTAGGGAAAAAAACTCTTCCCTGTAGGGTTGGTGAGGCCCTGGCTCAGATTGCCCAGAGAAGCTGTGGCTGCCCCATCCCTGGCAGTGTCCAAGGCCAGGTTGGACAGAGCGTGGAGCAGCCTGGGACAGTGGGAGATGTCCCTGCCCATGGCAGGGGGTGGAACAAGAAGATCTTTGAGGTCCCTTCCACTCCAAACCCTTCTGTGCTGAAGCTGCAGCTGTGCACTTGTGATCAGTAACAGGTTAAAGTGTGATGCCTCAGAGGGTCCTGGGCTCAAACACAGCAAGTGGATCTGAACTGGAGCTGCCTGACTGCTGTCAGGGAGAATCTGTGAGGCCCCAGCCCAAGCATGAGGGAGATGGAATAATAAATAGTAAATAATTCTGTGCCCTGGCTGTGGTCACTTGCTGAATTTTGTTGTTCTTAAGTTCATTACACTTGCTGCAATTACTCTGTACGTGCTGGGTTTCCATGAGCCTAAAGCTTGAGTTAGTCTGAACTTGATTCCAGCAGCAACCCTCTGGCTTTCCTCTCACCCTGGAAACAAGTGTGTTGGGAAATGTGGGCTCTGCATGTGTTTGTGGGAGAGCAGTGTCCTACATTTTTGTGCAGTGAGTTGTTTGCTGCCTGTTGAGTGTGATTTTTTTCTCCATTAGTGTTTGTGGGATGAAAAGAGCTGTTGGAGGGCTAAAATACTTCCGTCCCCTGTGGAAGTACTTGATTTAATCAAGTTCTGTAGAGGCTGGGTAAGAGAGCAGGTGGTCTTCTCTTGCACAGAACTAAAGTGTCACTATTGACTTGTTGCCAAATGTCACTGAAAATGCCCTGCATTGCTCAGGTGATGGATATTTGCCTCACCATCCAAGCAACCTGTGATGGAGCTTCCTGGCTGAGGATCAGGGGGAAATGAAAAGGCAGCTACACCTAATACTTCTCTAGAGGTGATGGCAGAGCTTTCACCAGGGGTGTTTGGTGTTGTATTTGCCTGAGCTGCACTGATCTGGTACAGCTTTTGTTCTGGTTTTGGCCTTTTTGGAATATTCCTTTTGCTCTAAGGGAATGAGGGAGCAGAGGAAAAAAATTCAGTCCTTGCTTTATGGGTTGGTCATCCCTGGCTTGATGTTTGAATCTTTCAAGGTTTTGTGTCACATGTAAGACCAGTAATCAAATTTACTAAATTCATTTCTCCTGAGAGCCATAGCATTATAATCAGGCTGCAGAATACAGTGCTTGGTTCTGAATATCTAAACAAGGACATAACTTCAGGACAAGGAAGACTTCCCTGAGTAAAGGAAAGTAGCTGCATTCCTCAGAGCCTCTGGGATGTGAGATGATTATAGGAATATAAAATAGAAACCTGGAATATATTTGAAAGAAATTACATAGTTTTCAGCGTTTGTGCTGGACTTGCCTAGATTTTTTTGTGGACTCTGAAATAATTTGGATTTATGAATAATTACTTTTTCAAGGCAGTGCTGGGACTTTGAGCTGCTCTGTCCTGCATCTTCTGCACCACATCTCAAGTGGGTTGGTGGCTCTTAGGTGGGGACTGATCTGTCCAACTGCTCCCAGGCAAGGTGGCTTTTCTGTTGCATTTTGGGGTGGGTAGAGAGAGGGTGTTTGCTCCCCTTTTGAATAGTGGGGTCAGAAAATAAGCAGAGCTGCGTGTACTTTGGGCTAAAATTAATTTCTCTCAGACAATCCTTAAGTTTTGTTCTTATTGACCAAAGAGTGTCTTGCTGGGTGTTCTGGGAATGCTCTGGAGAGGAAAGGCTGAGGCTTGGGGAGCCTCTGATGTGCCACCCTGGCTGCCTCAGAAATGGGGAGTGTCCTGAGAGTGGCTGAGTCAAGAGGCTGCGTGTTTGAAATTAGTCCCTGTCTATATCAGGCTCTAATTTCCATGGTGATGGAAGGGTCTTGGACAAACTTTCCTTTACCCCCTTGCAGAGTCCTTTTCCAGGTCATCCTCAAATAGATTTAGGCTTTGCCAGTTACTCTGGTATTTAGGAAAGCCACCTGTGATATGAAGCTTACATGGTTGTAGATGGTTTTATTGCTTTCTGCAGAGCTCTGGAGAGATGTCTGTCACCTCCAACTCAAGTGTTCTGCTGAGTGAATGGGAGGAACAGCACAAGGACCAGAATAGTCTGAAGGGTCAGATGACAGTGCCTTACTGGTTTTTTTAATCCTGCAAATACCTAGAATTGGTGATTTTATCTGTTGCTGTTCTTTGCAGGGCACCATGGAGAGGTTTTTCCTAGAAGCTGGGCCTGTTCTCTTGAAAGCTGAATTCTGCAGTTAGTGGTGTTTGAGTGTGCCTAGCAAAGAAGCTTCATATTTGAAGTGTTTTCTATTACTTTGTATTTAGTATTGTCATTTTTCTGTCTGTTAAATATATAGGAGAACAGAAGTGCAAGGTATAGGAAAACTTGTATCTCTCACACAACTTAGTGGATTCATTTGTTTTCTTGCCTTTACCATTGCAATTTTTTGCTGTTTTGTGTCCTTTAAAGTCTTTGTTGGAGAGCTTTATTTTGGGGAATTTAGTTAAGGAACAGTAATGGCTTTTTCCCCATTATATTTCAGAGCTTGATAAAATGGTTGTATTTGGTTTGGTGGGGGAAATAGAGGAAAAAAACCTAAGGCTGACATAGAGCAGGACAAAAGCAGTGGCTAACAGCAGTACATTTCTCAAGGTCATTTAGGCTGATAAGGGCTAGGTCTGCTTGTTTTTTGCCATGTCCTAATTTGTGTGCTTACCTCCCTGCTGAACCTGTCATAAAAACTGAGCTTCCCATTTCAAGTTGAGTATGAGATGTTAAAATGTATTTTAGCTGCTAGATGTACTTTAAAAGCTCAGCTCTTAATTTTGCAGGGTGTATTTTCCTGCTGTGGTGAGGTGCCACTGTTGTCTGCCTGTAATCCACTGGCAGCTGGGAGGCTTTAGAGATAAGGGTACAAGTTTAAATAAAGGGGGTGGGGGGGAAGGAAAATATCCTAAAAGCTGATAATGTAAAAATTGCTTTAACACTCTTGCTTTGCCCTTTACCTGGAGGATTCTGTGCCAGGGTGATCGTTGTGTGCTGTGTGTGAGCAGGGGTTCACAAAGCTCCCCAGAGCTGGGAGTAACAGCCTTGGTGCCAGCAAGCTGGTCCTGAGCACCTTTGTACTTCAGGCAGCCTTTCTTCCCTGAGCCAGCTTCTGCTGTCCGCAGACTGCTTTTTTCTTTTGACTGCTTTTTTCTTTTCCTGAAGTTTGTGGTGAGCAATTTCACCTCTAAAGGATCATCCATAACCTTTTAAGTCATGGTAAATAACTACTGTCAGAAAGAGAGTACTTGAAGGGGGTGTTAAAATCAAATGTCCCAAAATATGTCAGGGGATGCTACACCTGACACTGTTCCTTTGGTCTGTGTTTTAAGTTACTACATGAAAGCTGTTAATAGATGGCTGTAAAATGTATTTTTAAATTTATATTTCACTGTTGAAGCAGTCAGAAAACATCTCTGCTCTTTGTATTTCGTTAAAATTCTTTTCATCCCAAACAGAAGAGGGGGGAAGTATGTGGGCAAAGGGCTGAATCCATGGATGCAGTACAGCATTTAACAAAAGAGTAAAGCATCACCTGGCCCTCCCTCCTGGAGAGGGCAAGGTGTGTTAATGCTTTCAGAACCAACTTTCTGGGGACTTGCTGGAGATGTTGATGTACAAAATGCTTGTCATGAAAGCTTCACTGCAGGATCCCAGCTGGTCCCAGTGGAAGATTTTATTCTCTAGCTCTGACATTTCTGACACAACAAAGTTACTGGCTTTCCAAAAGGAGACAGGACAGAATGGGCTATAAGGAGAAAATGGTTCAAACTTGGAGCCCTTTTCATGAATGGCATTGAACAGAAAGTTTCCTATTCTCTTTCTAAAAGCAGTGCCCTCAATCTTACATGATTATTTCAAATAGCTTTTTTTCCAGTACCCTGTGGTTCTGCATCTTGGGCAGTTGTTTGTTCCACGGCAGCAGAGGATGGTGTCAACAACCAGAGTTACTGTAGATGGCTTTCTGTTGCACTGAAACACAAATTTTAGAAATCTTTGGATATATTGGTCATTTAAAACGTATCTGTGTAAAATGCTCTTTCATCTGCTCCTGTTGCTTATTCTCTGGTGAAATCCAGTTATAATGGAGTCTCCTGGTAAAGATTCAATTCAATGGTTTTCATTTTGCTGGAAAAGGCAGCAAATGCTTTAGCATACTCTGTGTGCACTTTGTATTTTTGCTGTAACTGCTTGGTTCTGCGCTTGCTTATTACAGCACAATACTTTATGTAGGCAAGGGGAGCTGTGAGGCTGCAGTTTGCCTGTCCCTGGGAGGGTGTTAACTGGGGTGCAGCACCCAGGGAATGCACCTGAGTGTTTCTAGGGTGGGTTTCCACCAGTTAGCTCAGAGAGCAGCTGGAAGAGCTCATGTTGTCAGCACCCCCACATGTACAGCTGTCCCCCAAGTGTCACTAGAGATGAGCTTAACTTTTTGTTGCATTAAGTGATGTTTAGGTGTGTGTCTCAGTTTATTTGCTTACCTCAGTTCCCTTACTGTGATACCTGACTGTCTCCTTCCTGTGAATAAACTCCTTTTATCCTGGCTCAGCAGGGAATGGCAGTTTCCCCTCTGGAAGGGTTGGAAGCAGAGGCACAGGCAGCATTAGTTGTGTTTGAGCTGTACTGACCACTGCAGGAAATGGAAATTAGTTCTGGACTGATAGTTTGCCCACTGGCTTGTTCCTCACACAGTAAACAAAAGTGACCCAGTCTCTTTGACAGGGAGTTCCCAAACCTGTCCTTGTGCCGTGTGTTCTCACTCTCTCCCTCTGCTCCCCCATGGATGTGTGAGTGTGCATTTCTGTGTGTCTGGTTCTGCACAGGTGCAGGAGGAAGCACATGTCATCCCACACACCTCTGGTGGTGGCAGCTTTGCCAGGACAAAGTTGGTGGGTTAGTTTGAACCCTCCTCTTAGCAAGATTTAGCTTGTCAGCTGTCCATCTAGCAAATAATCCTGAATATAATGTTGCAGGGAGCACATGTCTGCTTTATGATCAGGAAGAGGAACTGGGTGAATGTGATCTTAATTAAGCAAATATTAAAAGCAAGCAGAAAATAGTTTGCTTTACAAATGAAGCACCTTGTTACAAATCCACCTATTTAGTAAATACCTGAGGGAAGATTGGCCTGGGGTCAATGCTTTATTGGGAGAATGAGTGTTTAGTTGTGGTGGCTGAAACTTCAGCTCTGCTGATAATGCTTTTATCTCATTTTTATAGATTGCTGCTAAAATTGGAGATATTCCTCACTTGAATAATTCTACAACACTTGTGGACCCGTCAGTCTACGGCTATGGAGTGCAGAAACGGCCCCTGGATGATGGAGGTAAGCTGGCTGTGATGAGTCAGTCTTGTGGATGCAGCTCCTGAAATTCATCTGTGGAGGCAGTTGTCCATTTTGAGGATGGAAAACGTAGCTTTCTGTGTACAGACATTTTATACAAGATGCCCTGTGCTGTTTACTCTTACCTAGATTGCACAGTGTTCTCAGGCGTTGGTATTAATGTGAAGCAATTCTTTGTTGGTTCATGACCTTTGGGAATTAGCAAACAAACTGTAATTTAAATCTTGGTCTATGGTAGTTGAGGGAGGAGGATTTGCTTATTGGGCCTGTGCTGGAGCCCACATATACAGCACCAGGTGTACACAGTAGCTGTTCTTCCCTGATGGCCCTTATTTTCTGAGAGCAGGCAATGTGTAGGGCCAGTATTATACATCTTCTTTCCATCTGTGACAACAGTCACAGCCCAGGAGCTGAGTTGCTGTAAAGTTCTGGTTGCTTAGTACATGAATTTTAAGGAGAAAAGGTATTTATGTAAGATGATGCAAGTTGGAAGGAAACTTCCTGTATTAGCTTAAGCTTTCTTCATTGTTACTTGAGAATTTTAAAATCTCTGAAGAATTTAAAATTGGCCATTGCCAAAGGATAGTTTGTTGCATGGACCGTAGCTGGTAACTGTCTGGTAATTACATAAAATATTGTAAATTGTTACAATTTTAAAATAAGCTACTAGTTTCTTATTTTTGGTGGGAACAATAAAAAATGTTAGAACAAGAGGTTTTAGGTTTTATAATTCTAATGGTATGCATTGTTACAAGAAGTGTTTAAACTGTATTATCTGCTGCTGTATAGATGCAAAAAGCTCACCTTTTCTTGTGAAGAAATAAAAAGCATGGCTATGTCTTCCTTTTTGCTCTTTCCTCTTATTTTTCCTGACACTCATAGCCCTGCAGGGTGATTCTCTCCCCCATGGATATGTTCAGGAGTGCTGAGGAGATAAGCCAAGCTGCTGCCTAGCACTTCATTTTGAAAAGAATTTTTTTCTGTCTGATACAAAGGCTGAAAATAACTGCACGTCTGCTCCTCAGTCTGAAAAAAGACATGCTGGAGCATGGGGAGAAGTTTCTTTCATGTGGAGCTTCTGGCTTGCTAGCGTTACTGTTTTCTGAACAGATGCCACCACCCACTTCTGTTCTCTGCTCTTGGCTCTATCTGAGCAACAGGTTGCTGCTGCTCCTTTGGTTTGGGGTTTCAGGAGAGAATGGATTTATCTGAGCCCCCACGCTTTGTATCTGGGACTGGAGCGTGGTTTTGTTGAGAAGCCGGGGGTCTGGCATTGCTGGTGTGTGCTGGTGCTGCAGGGGAAGGTGCTGGGCTGTCACAGGCTGGGCAGTGTTGGGGAATGCTGAACAGCTCTGAGCCTGGTCTGAGTAGCTTAGGGACGTGGCTATGTGTGAAAAGGAACAAAAATAGCCTTCTGGGAACCAGTCATTCACAACATTTGCCCTGCGTGTGTTTTTCATTGATTGAACTCGAGATCTGACCGCTTGACAACACGGATTTTATGAAATGGTCGTGGTGCTTTAGTGACAGGTTGGACTTTGTACTTAAACTTGTACTGATGAGCCCTAGAACTTGGTGAGCCTTGTTTGTGTTGACACAGACCGTGTCAATACAGTAGCAGTCTGGGCCTTAAAAGTGCATTGCTGCTGGTTTCTTGTGCTGTGTAGGTAACTCCATGGAGTGGGTGTTGTTCCTGGGAGAGCCTCCCAGGGTGGCTGTTCTTGACTCCTGGGTCAGCAGTTGTTCTGCTCACCCTGTCCTCAGCACTGGGCCTTGTCTGTAACTGTTTTTAAAAGTAGCTCCAAATGTTGTGTTTGCCCTTGGGTTGTTCCTATACATCTGTATATAACTTTGTTCAACTCTCCTCCCAAAAGTCTGATCTGTGAGATCTTTAAGGAGAAGAGAAATGACAGAAGTAATGTTTTAAAGGGCTGGATTGTGACAGAGAAGCAGGAGTTGTCAGGGTAGGGATAAGGGTTACAGCACTTCTTTCAGCTTGGGTCATGTTGGGTTTTGTTTCTAATGGTATTAGTAGGTCCTGTACTGAGATGCAGCCATGTGGTGAGTTCCCCCCTACACGTGGGATCCCCCTGTGCTGTTCTGTACCTGCAGCCTAGCAAAGCAACTCCTGAAGCTGTGGGTACTTCTTGCTCTGAGATCCATATCTTAGTCTTAGGCTACCTGCTCTTGCTGCCATGTAATTAAATGTCTGTAATGCAGCTTTAGCTTTAAACATCTGGAAGATGGAAGTTGCTTTTAATAGGACACTTAAATTAGGAGAGCATTTTCCTGTTTGGATGATTTTTTAGTTCTCTATTAGCTGCAAACAAGGGGTGTTGGAATTGCATGCCCACACTTTTCTCCATTTTCTGCTTGTCTGTGAACCACATTTTGGAGATGTTGTTGTCAAGAAGTGATTATGTTGTTACATGTGCTCTGGAAATATTACAATGCATGGATTTGGATACATTCTACTGCTCTGGATGGGCTGGAAACAAATCTGGTGGGAAATTTCCCCCTGCATACTACATGCTCACAGCTGGATGCAGGTCTCACTGCTTCCTTATCCCCATGCAGCTCTTGGAAAATTAATGCTGTGACCAATACTGCTGAAAAAAATGTCTCCAGAGGAAGTATTTAAGGTGACAGGAGAACTCTCTGTCTTTCAGGACAATCTAATTCTATCTGTCTGTTTTTGTAAACAGCTGCTGCTGTGGCTGCCTGATGTTAGCTGAGGAAGTGGTCTTAAGACAGGTGTCAAAATGTTGATCAAAACAAATTCATCTGCTTTTCAAGCATTTCCAGGAAAACCAGATTTATTGTAGTGTCAGAAACCCGGATGTGTGAATGCTTTTTGCACTTCCCTTAACATAACCTTCATGTGAACTGAGGATCAGCAGGATCAACCCTGGTAACCTGGCTCATTGGTGTTAGATGGAGCTTGAGACTGATTATTTATCTTTTCCCTGGCTGCTTTTTTTTTCTTTTTTTCCCTTTTCTAGAAACAACTTGAAAGTAATCCTGCAAACAGCTGTAGTGCAGAGAAAAGATCAAGTTTATTTGTACTGCTTCTGGGAAGTCACAGCTGGTATTTCTTTGGCCACTTGCAGGGGTTAATGTTTCTCAGTGAAGGGGAAGCACTAGGGACAGGTGAGTCTGAACTGCAGAGAGACCTGGTGGCTCCTTGTCTGTGCCTGCTGCTGAGGACAGGACAGACCCCAGCCCTCCTGTTAAGGGCCAACTGCTGCCCCAATGGCCTCCATTCTAATTAAAAGGTCCCTCTAATTATCAGCACAGATTAATAAGTTTGTTTAATGCTAATTAATCTTTAAAGAAGCAGCCTCCTTTTGTTCAAAGGAAGCAGGGATCTCCTCTGCTGCAAAGAGACTGATGGACAGAGCATTACCCTTTGTTTGCCCTGCTTTGGGCTGCTTTAAAGGAGTGTCCTGTGAGATCCGTAGGATTAAGCAGCAGCATTACAGCTGAAGGCTGGGGCATCCTTTGAGTCTGGGAAAACAAAGGTGAGAGACCTTGGAGAAGCCTCACATCCCCCTCTCTCCACTCCTCTCTCCTCCTGAAGCTCCTTTGGTACATGCAGATCTGCAGATGACCTGTTCTGGTGTAATAAAACTTGATTGTAGTAGAACCAAGGGCTCAAACACAACATGATCCTGCTGTACAGAGTACTTTATTCTTTTCCTCCAATGTGTTTTAAGGGCAGAAGGGAATTTTATCCCTGTCTTACTGCTGATGAAAGTCAGTACTGATGCTCTTTGACACATCTGCAGCAGCAGTAGGACCAGGGCAAAAGTCCAGATCTCTTGGCAAAAGATTTCGTTTAATGCACAAAATGCCACTGTTCTTCAAAATTGTAGCTTTACAGATGGCCACTTTTTTAAATAAGACAGTTTAAGGGAGGGGAAAAATCCTCCAAAGATTTGCAGTATGTGCAGACACAAAAATTATTAGGGCCTGACTAATTAAAGAAAAAAAACCTATCAGTATTTAGTGATGGAGAATTAGGGTAAGTATCTCTGTAGCTTTCTAAAAATTATGGTGATCCCATTTTGGCTCTAAAGTATGAAAAGCAGCCCTGTTCCACTGCTCCCAAGGAGATGTGTCGCTCTGATTTTATTCTAGCCATGAAGATATTCCTGAAGAGATTGTATATTCCCATCATGCACATTAATTTAGTGGGAGGCACTGCTCTGTTTTATGGGGTGGAAGAAAAATCCGCATTTGTTTTGAGTGTCTGTTAGGTGGAATTCAGTTAAGGTGAAGCGTAAAGCAGAATGAAGAGTTATCAACCAGCAGGTGCCATTAATAGGAAATTGTGCTGATTTTATTCAGTATTTTTCCTTATTTGCAGTAAAATGACTGCAGTTACAGTTAAATTGTACTGAATAGATGTAAAAGGGGGAAATATGTATGTGGCTTGTCAGAGTTCAGCCCCCTCCTTGGTGTGGAGGGAGACAGTGGAATGGTGCATCAGCTTTCAGTATTGTGGCTGCCCCAGCCCTGCCTCTCTATTAGTCCCTGTTTTTCAGGGAAAAATGGGCATGTTGGAGAAGGAATGGACATTTGGGTTGTTGGAACTGGGAGCCACATCACTTTCCCCCCCCAAAACAGAGAAAAATCATAACTGACTTGAAGTAAATAATTTCCATTTCTCTCCATTTGCCTTCCATCTCATCTTTTTGAGAAGTTATCTGTGAACTGTGGAAGGAATGGTCTCTCACATTAGTTGTTGTGGCACGATTTTTCCATACTAATCTGTACAATAAACATGCATTAAGGCTGGGATCTCCCTGTGGGGGTGAATGGCTTACTCTGTTTGAATAGTACTCAGAATGGGTTGGAGAGACTTTGTTACCTACACCTAAAGTATCAATTCCCTAATTGATTAACTTCCTGTGCTCATGCAGGTTTGCCCTCAGAATTTGTCTTTTTCAAGTGTAGGATTGTGTTACAGAATGAAGGCTCTTCCCTTTGGTGCATGAACTTGGGGAGTTGATTATAGGATGTGTATCTGTCTCATAATTTGTGGGCAGCGGCTGCAGCGGAACAGATTGCTAAGAGAGCTGTTCTGGTGGATGGAAATGTGAAGTGCAGATTTAAATACAGCCTTTGCAGAGTTAAGATCACTCTTTCTTGCATCTTGATAATGAGTGGCCTTGGCTGTGGCAACCCCAGCTACACCAGTACCACCAGACTTGCTGTGTGGGGTTGAAATATTCTGACTGCAGTTTGAGTTTGGTTGTATTTGCTCAGCTCTGTGGTAGAAGCTTATCAGCCGGAGCAAATATTCCCCATTACATCACCCACCTTTTCCAACTGCACTATTCATGGTTATCAAATTAGAGCTTTTCATGTTCAGGGTGAGAATATGCAAAGACAAATCTAAGGGAGTCAATTAACACAGCAGTTGTCTTATCGCTGAGCTGAGGAGAGTAATAAAATGGATACACTGTCGATATTTTGGTCCTGAACTGTCATGGAGGTATTGACACGCAGCAGAAATACACTATTGACTCTCTTTGTCTATTTTCTTGGAGTAAAGTGTTTGGCCACAAACTTGATGCATTTTTCTACCAGATATAGAGAGTGTTGGATGCATCCACTTTCTGTCCCTGCCAGCTGATTGCCAATTTATTTCAGGTCAAAGAATGTGCAGCTTGCTGCAAAGTAGTTTGAAACAGCATCTTTATTATCACAGCTCACATGTTGGCCAGTTTCATTTGTTTTGTTCCGTGCCCTCCAGGCATGCAATATAATCTTTCAACTGGTTGTTAGCACCAAATGGTCTGGTTTTTAGCTGGTTTGCTGCAGGCAGAGTCCAGTAGGAAGCCCAGCAGGGCTCGTGTTCCCACTTTGCATGAGTTGGTCTAATGATATTTTCCCTATTAACATTTGGAAGAAAGATCTAATCTGTTGGGGCTGCGGGGAGAAGTCTGTCTCGGGGTTGTCAGTAATACGGGAGATAATTACTAATCATAGATGGACCACCAGCTAACGTGGCAGAAATGCCTGGAATGTGTTCAAGAACATGTGTTTTGTGGGGTTGAAACACTGTTTGGGTGCCACGAGGTTACTTAACAGCCCTATTCCTTTAACAGGTCTCCGTGTAAGTGGGCTCCATGGAGCACAGATCAGAGACACAGAGAGAAGTATGTGCCAGCGGTGTCTAATGCTTGGACTGAGGGAATCTCTGAGGCTGCTCAGCTCCTATTCTTTTTGGTTTTTTTAATACACACTGATCTCCTTCAAATTTCTCTCCCTCCTCCTCCTCCCCTCCACCCTTTTCCCCTTTTTTTACTGCTTTGGGCTTAATTTGGGAAGGGGGGAGGTTAGTTGCAAGGATTTGGATTTGGGCAGGCAGGATTTTCTCCCATGACTCTCAGCATGGGGAGACGTGGATCAATTCCCTATCCTGTGTTCAGCTGGACACTGGGCTATGGTGTGTGTTGATCAAGAAATCCCCTCCTGTTTTGTACCACATAACGCATTCATTTCAGCCACTGAACCTAAATTACTGTTTTGCTTTTCTTTCTTTTTTGATGAAACGGTAAGAACTCTCTTTCTATAGGGATGAAGTTAGTTTATCCGTGCTAATGCTTTGATTTTTTTCCCTTTTTTCTCTCTCTGCCACAGTAGGTAACCAGTTAGGGGCCCTGGTACATCAAAGGTAAGCAGTGGGTTATGTTTTATTATTTATTGATCAATTCTAATTGTTTATTGATCCACCATCTGTAGTAGTGTTAGGAAGTCAGAGGTTGAGAATGTGGAAAAACTGTCAGCTTGGGTTTTCTCCAGCCTGGGTTGTTTTTTTTGATGAAAAAAAAAAAGAGGAGTTGATGTGAAACTTGGGGTCTCTGCAAATCTGCGGGAGCAAAAAAAATTAAATTCTCTTTCCTTTCCCTTCCCCTGCCCTGGACAGGGGCAGGAAAGAAAAAGAGAAAAAAGCTCTGGCATTTTGGCAAAAGATGGAAGTACCAAAGAGACACATGTTACTGTTGTTATTATTTCATTTTGTTAGTGTAATATGACCTTTGTTAAAGATGGTTTGGGAGGACTGAAGCAAGTGTGAGTTGTCATCCAGAGTGTCTCAGCATCCAATAAAAATGTAAAATTCTCAGTTTTTCTCAAATCCTGCACTTAAGGAGTTTTCTGTGTTGTTTAGAAGGGAAGAACATTTCTAAAGCTGGATTAGTCTGAAGGTGAATAGTAGTGCATTTCCATCCTAACCAGCTGTTTGGGGCCTCAGCAGAAGGGACAAACAATGTGCGTGAAGGCTGTACAACCTTAAATTTTTAATGGTTAAGTTAAAGCTAATGCCCTACTAGAGCATCCTAGAAAGGGGTAGGCAGTGTTAGTACTTCATCTACAACTAGCTAGCCACAACTACATCTACTAGCTACAACTTCATCTACACTAGCTAACCAAGTCTAGTGTGTCTTTAATACCTTTCCTTACTGATCTAAAGCAAAAAAGGGAAGATTTTAATATACCTCCACACAAAACCTGCATTGAACTTACTATGCAGCTGTTCTGTTGCTGAACAAATTGTATATAATGCATATTTGCAAATTCCATATTCGTGCTGTTGTGTTTTCTACAAGACAGAAACAGCTGAATAAAAAAAAAAAAAAACAATGCAAGGTAATTCCTTTCTGCTTGACTCTGGTCAGGTCTTAGGAAACTGCTTTGAGTGACTTGTTTTGAAGCAGACACGTTGAAAATGTACAAAGAGCAGTAGTTATGGAAGTCTTGAGATAATAAGAATTTAGAGGATAATTGAAGACAATTTTTATTCATTCCAAGGGAAGGAATGATAAGGACAAGCAGGTCAAAAAAGAGTCTCAAAACACCAAACCTGTGAATATCAGAAGGGGAATTTCATGTCAGGACTGGCTTTGGTTGGTGTCTCCTGGGAAGAGAATATCCAGAAGCACTGGTCAGACACCTTGGAAGGTCCAGGCTCAGTGATAAGGAAACTTTGTGCTTTTTTTGTTAAATCTGTCTGGAGCAAGAATGCCAAAGAGAGCTTCTTCCATCAGCTCTGTTCAAGATACCAGAGATAGACCAGAAATGGATCCAGCATAGGAGGAATTGTGTGACCATGAGAAGTCCCTTCCAAAACAAATGATTTTGACAGTGATGTGCTTTTACTTGTGTGTGTGCAGAATCCCTGTGCTGAGCCCAGGCTCCATGGCAGGGGTTTAGATTCTTCCAAATTGTTTTTTGTAGTGACTTTGATGGGGTTTTCTTCATTTTTTTTTTTTTAGGGCTGTAATAACAGAAGAGTTCAAAGTGCCTGATAAAATGGTTGGATTTAGTAAGTACCTTGGATGCTTTTGATGCTTCTTGATGTGTTTTCTGTGCAGGAATGCTGTTCGTTCTGACACAAGTTTTTGTGCTTATTAGCCTTGGATAAGCCTTGTTTAATGGTGTCTCCATGGGGAACAGAGGATCTGTGTTTAAAATCCAGATGCAAACTTCATGGACAAGCTTGGTGTCCCAGTAATAAGACCAAGAATGTTTGGTACAAGTTACTGGGCATTGTAGTGATTTTTCTCTTTTAAATTCCCATTAGCACAGTACATAAACAAGTCAAAAGTGAATTTATTTGCCTTCACTGCAGCATTTTACTTTGAGTATGCAAAACTGTGAGAATTGAGGAAGGAAAACAACATTTAAATGTTAAAATATGTGTTGACTAAAGGCAAGTTAAACAGAATTTTAAACTTCTCACACTTTTGCTGCAGGGAAATGCAACCAGACAGAGAGTTTTTCCTAGATTTGCATTCCTGATACTGTTCTCTTTCAAGCTTGATCCTAATTTCTCTCTTCCTCTTAATGATCATTACTCTGGCTTTCAATGGCACCTCCTGCTGATGTGTTACTGCAGTGATTGCATAGACTCTTCCACTGCTGGGTCTCTGTGTATCCCTTCCAATTTGATATATGAAGAGTAAAGAGGAAAATAACAGGCCGTGGTAATTACCCCATGGTGCGCCAAGTTTTGTCCAGACTCTAAAGACACTGTAAGACTGAAACTCAAATTCCTGCAAAGGAAAGGCTCCCTCCTCTCCTGCCACACCTCTTCATGTACCAGCCCTTGTGCCTACACGTGGAGGATGTTGGTCCTGGGAGAGGGGAGCTTACAGGCATCATCTGTGTCTCACCCTGGTTCAGGGGCAGGCAGATACAAGGGGATGCAATCCCACAGCTGAGGTGCTGCTTTGGGAGCATCCTGAGCCAGGAATACCTGGTTGAGTTGACAGCTTTGCTGTTTTTGCAGTCTGGGAAGGGTAGGAATGGTGATTGGCACAGTCTGTGCTCTGGGTGTCTTGTTGTGAAACAGTGATGTGTCACCTGTGAGAGTTAAGGGAGAGGGATATTTGTGTTCCCTGGAGGTTGATAGAGCATTTCATGATGTGGTTCTGTCTGAGTGCAGACAGCCAAATAGCATGTCCGTTCAAAAATGGCAGTAGAATAGGAATTATAAAGAAACAAGTCTTTGCCTTTTTTTATTACCCCAAATAACTGGCTTATTGGTTCAGGCTGAACAAGATGTACTTAAATTACTCTCCTAGCATCACCCAGAGTAGTGCCTTATTTCCTTCTCCATTCCTGTGCAAGACAGGCTTTTTTGTTTTGTTTTGGTTTTTTTTCCAAGAAAATAGAATAACATTCAGCAGTATTTTAATGTTTTTCTGCTTTGATAAATTTGGTCATGCTGTGGATGCCTCTTCTGCAATCCTGGAGTCAAACTGTTCCTTTATAGCTGCAGCAGAGTAGAAGGGGGAAGGTGCTCTGCAGTTTCCAGGAAAAGCAGTTTGTTCTGATGCTTGTTGAACTCATTTCAGTAATCGGCAGGGGCGGAGAGCAGATCTCACGGATCCAGATAGAGTCTGGCTGCAAAATTCAGATTGCTCCAGGTAAGTCCCTCTTTGTGTGGTGGGTGAACAGGTTTTCATGTCAAAGGGTGTTGTGTCCATTAGATCAGGCACTTGCCATGCTCAGGGTGTGTTATCACCATTAACATGGATACAGACAGCCATGGGAGAGCTGTTGTGGGACCCACCTCCTACCAGGGTAGAAAACAAGTTTGTCAGGTGGTTTGGGGAATGGAACAGTGAGGGAACTGGCTTTAACCAGCAGATGGTTGCAGAGCAAGTGAACAATCCATGTGCTTAGACCTGAAGCTGTTGAGTTTTCTCACTTTGTTCAGCTCTGTTTGCCTCTGACTGGTCTGGTCAGCTCCAGCTCCTGGCAGAAGACGTTTCAGGAGCAGCTCTGTTGGCAGCAGCTCTCCATACAGCTTGCTTTGCATCATAAAAAATGAGACCATTTGTCCAAATGGGAGCATTTGATGCCCGTTTGCTTTGGGGAAGACTGTGCTGCAGTGCTGTACAGGGAACTGTTGATCAATATTATCTGAGTTTTTACCCCTCCCTTTAATTGGTGGGAAAGGCTTTAAAAGAATGCAGACGTCCAGTAAATCATTTAAAATATGTTGATCCTGGATGTCTTTGAATTTTTTAGCATGCTATGTGTGCAGGTGGGTGGTGCTTCCGTTGATGCTTCATGATCACTGAAATAGCTGCCACATTTGTAATTCCATGTATCACAAGTTTTCTCCTTGTTTCCTTTGCAGACAGCGGTGGGATGCCCGAGAGGCCCTGTGTACTCACTGGGACACCAGAGAGCATTGAGTGAGTTCTGATTTCATTTCTCTCCTTTTTCCTTCTTTCTCTTCTCCCTAATGCTGTGCTCTGTCAGTGGTGCTACTTGGTTATTAGCCACACCAGCAAATGTTGGCCTAGAGAAACTTGAGGGTCTCTGGAGCATAGAACCTCTTGGTCTGATGCTTTAAACTGTGCACCTCAAAGGCTTTTTTTCCACTTGCAGTTTGAATCCTCTGCAGAAATTTCCTTGGAATTCCCCTCCGCAGGGTGAGGTTGCTCTTAGGGCACCTAGGATGCAGTTTTGTAACTGCAGCTTCCCAGGATACTGAGCTAAGCTGTTGAAGGGCACTTCTCTTCCCCCCTTCGCTTCCCTACTCCTATTGAGATGAGCATCCTTCCAGCTGAAGAAGGGCTGCATGAGGCCTCTAAAGCCTGTGGGTGCCACTCCAGGATACCCTGGAGGTGTTGGTGTTGTTGCAGAGCAGCATTGAGGCCCACTGGGTGCTTGGCTCTGCATCGCTGCCAACAAGAAGCAAAGGACTGAACCCAAGTCTTGATTCTGCTCCTTGCATGGTAGAGACACGTGGCCAGCCAGCAGGGATTTCTATCTTTAGACCTATAGAAACTTTAGGGACAGTGTTTCCTCCCTCCCCCTTCCCAGGAGCTGAGTTTGAGACTCTCACAAACCAGTTGAGGACCTCCTGCTGGAACTGGATCCAGGATCCTCAGGCTTACAGGAACACACTTAACATATGGAGCTGCTCTTTCTCTCCCCAGCCTTTGGGTAGGTGGGTTTTTTAAAATCCATCTGGAAATCTTTGAGTTGCGTTTGAAAATACATTGGTGCAAAGACTGTCTCTCTAAAGAGAAGACACTCATCATTCTTCCATTCCTAAAGAGATCTAAGGGTACTTAAATCTCCTTATTCTACCATAATACTGCAAGCAGTGAGCCAGAATAAATATAATTGGGAAAGTCACATTATAGGGCAGGCAGTGTATTCTTGCTGAAATTGAAGTGGTTTTCTCCCTTTAGCAAAGGATATTTAAGAACAAGAGCAAAATAGTGAAAAGCTGGGATGCCTCAGGAGATGCAGTTGTGGGAAAATGGGGGAGAGGTTTAGTTAAGACTTCGTGGTTCTGAAATAAGCAGTCAAATGTGTCCAAGGCTGTCTTTAAATAAAATGTGAGTAAATTTTAGAAGTGTGACTATTAAATTTGTGAAACAGAACATGGACATGGAATTAAGTGAAATTTAATTTATTTTGTGGTAAAATTCTTGACAAATTGGTTTTTTGAACTGTTTTTTTCAGGCTACTTGTAGAAAAAGAAAATGAAATAAGGAAACCAGTCTAGGTATCAGACTTCTTTGAGAAGGGTTTTGTGAGGAATGTTTTCATTAGTTTATCCAGTGACAAACTAATAGGGTTAATTTCCTAGTGACCCCTTCTCATCTGAAATATGTTGCATATTAACTGTTGTGGTCTCTATATTGTCACTAAAAGAACTTGGCACAGAAATATGAAGGCAGATGAAAAAAACCTCCTAAGACTTTTCTAGAATATTTGAAGCAGGCTTCCAGAAATTTCCATCTTTTCCCCTTTGTTGTGAGAAGGTCAGGGGCAAGCAGTGCTCTGCTCTGAGTGCAGCCTCAGAGCACCACCCCCTGAGCTGCCTTGGGGGAATGTCTGCTTGCAGGGATGACTTTTACTGGTTCTTCAAATCTCCAGAGAGAAGTCAGTCATCCTTAGGGTGCCTGACACGGCTTGGTGTGAAGTGGAGAGAGGGGAAGGTGCTGGTGTACAGGGAACCAGTGAATTTCTTCTGCCCTCAGAAGGGTTTGTGGGACAAGGGCAGGAATGGGATGTGCTGATACAGGAGTCTTCAAGATGAAGGGAAACCCTGTCAGTTACCTCTGACGTGCTAAAGATGTTAGAGAAGGGATCTTTAATCTCCCAAATGCTTCTTTGTGTGTCTCTTCTCACCAGGAGTAGAAGAACCCAGTCTTTCACTGGTGGCTGCTGCAGTATCCCTGCCTCGCTTCGCGGTGTAGCTTCAGCACCTACTGCTTGGAGCAGAGGCTGTGTTAGGACAGTGTTCTGGTGCTGCTGGTAAGAGCAGGTAGAGAAGAGCAAAGCAGTTGCCTGTGACTGATCAGAGGATGGTTAATCCGTGGGCTGTGGCAGTATCAGAGCAGTTTGTGACTTTTTGTCTTGACTGAGGAGAACAGAGCTCGAGTATTATTATTGTATACTGTGTTAGAAAAGTTAAAACCTAGAGCATCTTCATTCGAAGTAAGCACCCCAAATGCTGTAGTTCAGCGATTGTCCTTAACTTCCTAAGAGGTCAGAGCATGCTGCTGCTCTTCCTTTTCTCTTCCCCTTCAAAAATCAAACTGCTTACAAGTAGTCACGATAGGGGAAAATAGACATCAAAGAGTTAAAAAAAAATAAAAATAAAAGGCAAACATTGTGCTGACTATGGTTTCCTCCATCTTTCCACTTCTCCTCTCCCCGATCGCTCTCCATTCCGATGGTTCCTGGTCTCTTGGTCACGTGGAGCAATGTTGTCTAATGGTTGTTTCCCTCGATTCTTTTCCAAAGACAAGCAAAACGGCTACTGGGGCAGATTGTAGATCGCTGTCGGAACGGACCTGGTTTTCACAACGATGTTGATGGCAACAGTACCATTCAGGAGATTTTGATCCCGGCATCCAAAGTGGGTCTAGTCATCGGCAAAGGAGGTGAAACAATAAAACAGTTGCAGGTGCGCAAGATGCATTTCCTTTAGGGCTCTCTTCCCTACTGCAGCTTCTCTAGATCCACTGGAACAGGCTGAAATGGAGAGCCTTGAATGCTCTAACCTTCTCCAGCAGGGACTACTCTTCTGCCTTCGGAGATTGGACTCAAATCCAATCTTAATCTGTGTTACAAAATCAGTGTGGCCCCAGCTACACAAGTGATGGAGTTTTGCCAGAACTCGTGAGAGAAACCCGTGTGCTGTAGATAACACTTGGTGTGTGCTGTTCAGGAGGGGATTCCTTTAGCCAAGGAAGGGCCGTGTCTGCTCTGCTCTGCAGTATTTTTAATGCCAGCCATGCTCTAGTAGAGTGCTCTGCTTCTCTTTTGTTGCTGATCTGTGGTAAAGCTGCCATGTGTCATCTTTTTTTCTCATCCCACCCCTTTCTAATTAAGTGTTGTGTTATGTATAAACTGTGTTCCTGGACGTTCTTTATTCCTCCATCTGGTACGGGTTTTTAAAGAATACAGGGTTATAGCAAAACATCTAGGGTCAAAAATGGAGAGGTTTTGAGTGCCCTGATTAGGCCTCTGTCATATAGTTTGGAGGCTGGTCACTTAATAATTGTTACATGCAGACAGCTACAGATTTTGGAAATGGCTGGAAAGTCAGTAGTTGAAGTAGAGGGTGTTTTTCTTGCAAGGATTTCAGCTATTTGAGAACCTCAGGAGCAGTGCAATTTCTGGCAGTCCTTTACACTCTGGGACTGTTCCTGAATTTGTGCGTTCTGAAATGGTGCTGGTTTGACCTTCATAATGTTTAGTAACCAAAATCTAGTCCCTTGTTTTAGGGACTCTGCTTAGAAAATTGCTCTGTGCTTTTTCTTCAGGAGCGAACAGGTGTGAAAATGATTATGATCCAAGACGGTCCTTTGCCCACTGGAGCAGATAAACCTCTCCGTATTACTGGAGATGCATTTAAAGTACAGGTATGTAACAAAAGCAAACTGGTTGCCCAAGAGAACCGAGGAGAAGTTTAAACCTGAGTGTATTTGTGAGCATCTAATGGAGTCAAATCCAGCTGTAAATGTAATAATCTTCCCTGGTTTTGTTTGTTCTGTAAGGTTGAGTAGAGCAAGTTACAACACCAGAGCAGTTTGTTTTACAGCGTAACTTAGGAGCTGTCACTCCACGTAAATACTGCACATGGGTAGGACTAGAGATGAGGAGGAGGGTTTGGAGAAAGTTTTGAAATGCTTTCCAGTCTGTGTGACAAGAAATGAGAGCTCTGTGTCACTCGAGCAGACGGGTTCTTAGTGACTGACTGAATCACACACGTGAGACAGCGAACCTTTCACAAACCTACCTCAGACAGCCAATCGACGCAGGTAATTAAAAACCAATCCCACAACAACTCCTGAAACCAAGGGGTTTGCTTAATATGGGTGCCTCAGTCTCCTTGTGTCAGGGTTCTGCAGATGTGGGTGTACCTGCAGTTCAGAGAAAAACCCCCATCAGCTGGGGACTGGGGGAGTGCAGCGTGATGGGAGCCTGAATTAGAGCATTAAAGTTTAGCCACAGCATGTTCCACTTCTCAGCAAGTGCCTTTCATACCTTGCTAAGTACTTAAATCTAGCTTAGCATTCCTGTCCCTAATAAAAGTAGTTCTGTTTCATAGGATCTCCCTAATCATAAATTGCTGCAACAGTTGATGTTGCTCAGGCACAGTGTTTGGGTAGTATTTTTCAAAGCCCTTATTGCAAGTTTTAGAGTTAATTTACACCCCACCCCCCTGAAATTCTTGCTGTGGAGGTATAGCTGTGCAAAAAGAGTTTAAAGACAGTCTGGCTACTTTTAACCAAATCATACTCTCAGTGCTGCCACATCCCAGGTGGCTTCTGTTTTTGCAAGATTTGCTGTTGTCACATCTTCCATTCAAGGAAACATGGAGACTGCACAGGCTGGAAGATGTTTGAGACACTTAAAACTGAGCACACTTAGGAAGTGTTTAAGAAGTGTGATGAATCCTTGGGTTTGGTGGGATTCTGTGGATGCTGCAACAGTGTTTCTTAACTCCCTCAAATCCCTGTGAAATCTCCATCACCCCTATTTCTGTCTTAGCATCTCTGAAATGTCTGGAGTTGTTTCTTTCTGTTAAAAATACCTTGAGGACATGGAAAATATGTAAAAAATGAAAGGAGAGAGATTCACCACTGTCCTCAAGCTTGGAAATAGAATCAAGATGTCAAAAGCTTGACTGGTAGTGGAAAGAAACAAATGCTTGGGTTTGACATGTAGGCTTTTTTTATTTTGTTGGTGACAACTGTTGGTTGATTTCCAGGGTACACTTTCACTAGCTGGGCTACATGCAGGCTTGTGAGTGGCCTTGGGTGCTGCCAGTAGGTAGGAAGAATATTTATTTGTCTCAGAAAAATGTCCTGCTGGATTGCTGCAGACTTGGGTTTAACTTCTCAGAGTCAGTAAGCTCAGTGCTGCCTAGCATCTCTGCCATGCTACCAACAGCTTCTACCTTACTGTATTGGTTTCAGTTCTATCAGTAGGAAAGGGCCTTCACTTCTTTAATTTCAAAACAAAACAAAAAATCAAAGATATTTTAAAAGTTAAAGGGCTTTTTTTGAACGACTGGAGGAAGCAATTGCACCCAAGAAACTGCCACCTCATGCACCTGGCAGCTTTTGTCAGGCATGGAAGATGCCATCAAGAACAGGCTGTGGTAAAAACAAATCCTAAATCAGACTGCTGCTCCCATTCAGCAGATGGAGATCCCTCTGCCTGACCCACTGTTGAGGCCCTAACACACCAGGAGGGCAAGCAGAATAATTTGAAGCTAACTGTAACTTCTTTCCTCATGTAGCAAGCGAGGGAAATGGTACTGGAGATCATCCGAGAGAAAGATCAGGCAGACTTCCGAGGCGTGCGCAGTGATTTCAGTGCTAGAATGGGAGGAGGCAGCATAGAGGTACGTGTCCTTCACAGTGCTCTGCTAACCTCCCTTGGGATGGGCAGTGGGGGGACTCAGCCAACTGCACTTGTAACCTGTAAGCTTTTTTTCTTTTTTTTTTAAATATGTTGTGTTCTTTTGCCAGAAGAATCGAGTCTGGCTCTGCAAAGAGGAGGAGTTCTCGTGGACTCCCAGATGGCAGTTTTTTAATTGGTTTTTTTTTTTTTTTTTTTTTTTTTTTTTAAGCTGCATTCTTGTAGTGCAGAGTTCATTTAGTGGGGAAGGAATTTGTGGCCACGTGTTTGTTTTTTCTCAAGCGATGCGGTTCTGTAGCCTGGAGCTGCCCTAACATGGCCCGTCCTCAAAGTTAAGAGCATCTCCTTGTAAAATCAGAGTCATTCAGTCTAGTTCTCTGCACTTTCATACTCCTTTGCCTTTCCCATCAGGTCTCTGTGCCCAGGTTTGCTGTTGGAATTGTGATAGGAAGAAATGGAGAAATGATCAAAAAGATTCAGAATGATGCTGGAGTTAGGATTCAATTTAAACCAGGTTTGTGTGAGGATGGAGAGCCGTTGCTTTCTGACCAGTGTTACACTTTTGGGTTCCAGCAGCCAGGCTTTCCTCATTTACAGGTGCATTGTGTCTCTTTCTGAAACCCATTTAAATATGATGTGCTGCCTCCTCATGCACTTCCTGGTTTTCAGAGAGTGAGAGTATACACAGCTGATTTGCAAACGTTAGATGTCACAACAGTCATGTCTTGAGTGGTAATTATACAGATAAATAAAATAACAAAGATCTTTTATTTCCTGTTAAAGAATTCTCCTTCAGGACTTTAAAGCCTTTGGGGATCAGGAGTTGATTAATTCTGAGAAACTTTCTCTGGGTCCTTGGCTGTCTGATCACCTCTCAAAGCTGCTTTTTTCCTCTTAAAATTATATCAGTCTCTTTCATGGCTTTTTGACATTTGAAAGTGTTTTCTTTTGAGTGTTGTTCCCTCTGCAGTGTGGGCTGGGTTTTGTCTTCTTTCAGTCCAGGGAAGAGGGGCTGAAGGTGGAGGGAAGCAGTAGCTCCTGGGATAGTTCTGTGGTGTGAAAAAGCTGCCAGCAGTGGCGGTGCTGGAAGGAAGCTTTTGTTGGCAAGTGGATGTTTTCTGCTTTTAATTTAGTCTTTGCCACCTCTCTCCACAGATGATGGGATTAGCAGTGAGAGAGTCGCACAGGTCATGGGGCTCCCCGATCGGTGTCAACACGCAGCACACATCATCAGTGACCTCATCCTCACGGCACAGGTGGGTCCTGCAAGGGCTTTTTGGGAATGTAGGCTGCATGCAGGCAGCTGGATGGAGGCCATCTTCTGAAAAGCAGCTGTGTTCCATTTTCCCCTGGTAGGCCACACATGCTGTTGCCCAGAGCTGCTGGACTCGAGGTTTGTTTGTTTATGATGGAAGCTTTTTTGAAGTAATGTGGGCTGACTGAGCTGTGGGAAGGTCTTCTATCCCCAGGCCTCTGAGGGGGGTCTCATTATAGCTCCACATCTATCTCCTGTTCAGTTGTTGTTAAGTTTGGGAACAGTGACTTGATGGAATGGAGTCCATCAGCATCAGACTGTGACTGGAGGATCTGCTTAGACAGCAGAGCATTGCCAGTGCTCAGTGGTGCCTCATCTTCAGACTCCAGCCCTTTGGTCTGGTGGAGGCACAGGAAGGTGCTGAGTGCTCAGGTATTGTGTCACTGTGCTCTAAGACACACCAACATATTGCATTATTCAAGAGCAAGAAGTACAAAGGTGGGTGAAGTACTAGGGCAGACTCTTGCAGGAGGTTGTATATTCCCTTTGTATTATGAGGATTAAAACTTCAGGCTATTTCAGAAACCTGAACATAATTTGTCCAACAAGGTCCATAATTTGTCTATCTTGATATCTCTTCTAGCCCAAATACCTGGTTTGAATACTTGATTTCATAATTTGCTGTAGTGATTCACTTAAATGTTGAGGACTTTCATGATAGCCTCTGACTGCCCATGGCATTTGCTTTTGGAAAACCACTTACCCAAACTAGGTATGTCCTTTAAGTGTCTTTGAACTTAAAATCTTCCTTTGGAAGTTTTGGAAAATGTGCATGTCTGCTGAGTAATTGCAGCAGAGTGACACCTGAAAGGGTTTGAAAGCAACTTTTGTGTGTGTCAATGCCAAGATCCATTGTTTGCTCTAAATAGACTCCCCCCATCACAAACTGAAAGACCTTAAGTAGTTGATGCTTATTTATAGGTTTACTTCAGCAGATGTAAAGGCATGCATTTAAAAATAAAAATACCTTCCTGAATCAGGAAGGCAACCATAACCTACATTACTCTGCATTTTTCTGAAGTGCTTCAAAATCTTGAATGTGAAACTGAGGTCCAGGAATATCTCAATTCAGTGCCACTGTTTATGAGGCAGTTTAACTGATCTGGCTTTATTTTGTTTTTAATGTGCATTGGGGCCAGCATAAAAACACTGATACACATGTTTTGCCTTCTAAGGAACGAGATGGCTTTGGGAGCATGGCTGTTGCCCGAGGAAGAGGTCGTGGCCGTGGAGACTGGAGTGTGGGCACACCTGGGGGCATGCAGGAAATCACCTACACTGTTCCAGCTGACAAGTGTGGCCTTGTTATAGGCAAAGGTGGGTTTGGTGACTCCAAATACCACAGCTTGCAATCCTTCTCTCTCAGGATGGTCACGTTCTTGCTGCCTGACAGTGAAGCTTTGGGGTTTTCTGTGATTGTAGGTGTTTAGTACCCAGTGAATGCAGCATAGAAATGAGCTGTAAGTGCTTGTGGTTGTTTTCTTTGTGGTGTTCCCACTCATAACTGTATTCTCCAAGCCCTTGTTCACAAGCTGTAAGAGAGGCTCTTAATGCAGAGCTGTCAAATAAGCTTGTTATAACAAGCATCTGGCTGAGAAAAGACAGGTTCATTTGTGGATTCTTTTCACAGAGAATTTGTTTGAAGGACGGTTTATCAGGGACAAGCAGAACAGTCATTTCATCGTGCTGGGTTTCTGTGAGTGCTGTGTGAGGAAATGGAAGGTCTCTGAGTGTGGTAATAACAGTAGCTGCTTCCAGCCCCATACCTGAAGTGTGTGATGAATGAAGAGAAGTAGGAGGATTTCTCTGCCTCTGGGCTGGCACCTGACCTGGCACAGAAGCCACCATGTGCCACTTGGCTGAGCGTGTTCACTGCTGTGGAGGCCCCTTGGCTGCTTGACCAGTGGATCTCTCCATCCTAAGGAGATGGATAAGGAGTCATCCTCTCAACCAGGACAACCCTGTGATTGTTATGAAACTGAGCATCAGCAACAGACTCAGTCTGTCACAGAGCAGGAGCTGTGTGTGGGGCAGTGGCAGGACTTAGGGTAGAGCCAGGAGCAGACAAACTCTAGCTCTGAACTGCTGTGATGTGTCTGAGCTAATGCACTGACCTATCTAAGGCAGCGTTTCCTTTTTCTATCTGCTTATTTCAGAAGGAACGACATACACTTAACTAGTATTTAAGTAATCACAGCTGGCTTTTAGCCTCAGCAGAGAATAGGAATAGATAAGCTACAGCAGAAAAGGAGGCAGAGGCTTGAGGGCATTGGGCCAAGTTTCAGTGGCTTTGAATGTTCCCGGCAGGAGGGAGCTTGTGGTGAGACTGGTGGCCTCTTTCCCTCCTGCACGTCCCTCATGTTCCCTGCCATGGGCCTGTCCCCACAGCACCCTGAGCTCCTGCCCTGTTGGGTGACCAGGGACATGGGCAGGTCAGCCCTGTAGCTGCAGTTGTTTTCAGACGTTGTTTTCTGCCACAAGCCTGTTCACAAACCTGAAAACTTTTTTTAGTATGAAAAACCACCTGCTTTCCCCATCATACAGAAATTGCAGTGATTATGCTTGTCCTCACTGAACAGTCCAGTTGGCCAAAAGATCAAGCAAAGTAAATTTTAAGCCCACGAGTGAGACTTGTATGTATGGAAAAATCAAATTATAATGAAACTTTATTGCTGTATCCATTAGTCATCTTTAATAAAGGATCAGAAAAGGTCACTTGTTGTTCAGCAGTGCACTGAAGTGGAGCATTTGTGACTACAGAGAGCACTGTGTGCTGAAAAGATAAATGCAGGTAGTGGAGTGAATGTCCCAGCATTCAAGTGCAGGGCCTGGCACAGCCTCACTGGGGGGTGAAGGGTGGCTTTTTACCTTTGTTTCCACAACAGCAAAATAGGGATTCTTACTTGGCCAGATCAGAAGCTTTCTGGAGTGACTAATTACTAGTTGTATGGTGATTTGAGTGCTGGTAGCATTGTAATACCACCTTGTAATCGGTGTTCTCACAGTGCCTGTGCTCTTAGGCTGTTGCAGCCTTCACTTTTGTCAAGTGAGTGATGGCTGTAGCATTGCCTTTTGGGGTCTGGACCAGCATGGATGTGCTACACTTTGCACACATTGATGCAAGACAGGCAATTCTTGTTACTTCCTCCCCTGCTGCCTGTGGGGCAGTGCAGGGCAGAGGAGATCTTAGTGGGGTTTTCTTAACAGTGACCAATTACAAAGCCTCTGTGCTCCCTGACAGTTTTTGAGCAGTTTCCAGCTGTTGGGTGTTTTTCCTTGCTGTGATAGAGGATGGGGCTGTTGGCCTTCTCTGTAAAACGTGGCTGAGGACTCTGGGCCATCAGGGTCTCGAGATCAGCACCCAAGCCAAGGGTGCTGACCCAAGGGCCTTGGGCACCCAGGTGTGGTGTGTGTCATCTTCTGTGCTCCCAGCTCCATGTGACCACTCGAGAAGCAGGAAAAAGAGGGAGGCTGGGAAGTTTCTCAGCTCAATTCCTGCAGCATATGTGACGGGAGATCTGGTGCCCTTTCCTGGTGTGGATATCTCTTCTCAGCTTGGGAGCGCGAGCTCTTTGGAGCTGCCGGGGCTCCCTGCCGGTCCTGCGCGTGGCTTTTTCCCCTGGAGGCTGGGTAGGTGCAGCTTTTCTTTCCCCAAGGCCCTGAGGAAGGAAGGGTGGAGGCAAGCACCATACACATGTCAAAGTCTGTCTGTGTTTGGTGGTGCTTGGAAACAGCCGCCGCCTCCCTGGGCCCCCCTGGATTTCCATGATAAATACGGCAATGCTGACAGATACGGCGGCCGGCCCGGCTCTTGTCAGCTCGCCCTTTGAGCAGGTTTGATTAATTGCTTTAGGATTTCACGTCCAGCCGGGAGGCCGCTCCTGGATCACTCCTGCCCCCCATCAGGTGGAAGAATGGAGCGGGATGAATGCTCTATAGACAGCCACCATGTGCCGAGCGGGTCACCTCGCCGTGGGGAACCCAACTCCTTCCGGCACCGCCGCTGCGTCACGGCCTTCGCCTGCTCTGGGGGCTGCCTTGGGGTAGCTCGGGTGGGAGGGAGCACTTGGACATCTACCAGGCTGCAGGGTGAAGAGGACAAGGGCACCGAGTCCTTCTGGTGTGGGGAGTAGGAGCTTGCAGTCTCCCACCAAGCCTGGAGAGGCAGCTAACTTAATTCTGCTGTGTGGTGTAGGAGGGAGCTGCTGTAGAAACAGGCCCAACAACCCACAGGCTTGGTGCTGAATGCTAAATGGGGCAAAGATTTGAAATCTGTATTCTCCTTGCTTCCAGTTTGAGAATGCTTCGATTTTTAATCCCCTTTTGGAAGGAGAAACTAGTCTGCAGTGCAAGTAGCAACCTCTGGTTGTGCCTCTGTCACCCAGTAAAGAAGTTGTGCCACTCCTTCAGATTGTGTTGCCTGAAAGGGTCCTCTGTTTTCACTAAGCAGATGAAATGGCTGTTGATTCAGATCTCACCTCGATATGTAAAAACCAGAGCTTCAAACAAATCTGCATCAGACAAAAGCATGACACAAAAAAAAACCCCTTGGTTTTGAAACTTCATCTTGCTCCTTTCCCATGCTTGACTGAAAATAAGTGGGTTGGCTTTTGGCTGCACAGTACAATCCCTGTTGTCTGCCCTGGGATGTGACATGATTATCTTTTGTTAAATGCATCTTCAAAAATTCATTTAGAAAGAGTTAATTGCCCTTTGGCAACTTTTCCTCCTCCCTTCCCCAGGAAGGCTTTAAAATGTTAAAAAGGTCACGAGTCCATTACAATGAAATGAACAAGTGTCTGCAACATCCACAGTTTGTTTTGAAGTTGTGCTGGATGTATAGAGATGGAAATGTGAGCAAAATTGAGGCGTTTATTTTTGGAGATTCTTTTTAATGAAAACCAAACAAAAGTCTCTGGTTAGTTTCCTTTGCTCTCTGTCCTGCTTGCTGTCTATCCTTTGAGCTGGTGATTTTTTTGGTTTGTGATTTAAAAGTTGTAAAAACCCCTTCCTTCCCCACACCCTTTAATTTCTCCAGTTGAGTGGAGCTGGTCTGTAAGTTGTGAGAGCTTCCAAAAGAAGAATTGAACCATTGTAACATTGGCTGAGGCTTTTGTTAAGCAAATTTCATGAAGAGACCAGGACCTAGCAGGTCTTGAGGAAATCAGATCCACTTTGACTGGCCCTGCTGCATCCTGCTGGAAGCACTCCTGTGCTCTTGTGCATCCAGATGGCAAACGAGCCAGACATGTTCACTGCATGCACAGCTAACTCTGAAATAGCAGGAGACAGCCTGGAATCGTGTGCTGCCGTGGCTGTGGAGGGATGTGTGGCTGCAGGGTGAAAAGGAAACCTTGTAAGCAGAGGCTGCTTTAAGGCAATAACCTATCAAACAGCTCATGTTTGGGAGAAGGCTTAAGCTTTGTTATGTGCCTGGTGGCTTTTTGCCTTAGTGATGGAAAAAAAAAGAAGAAAAACCAGCATGTTTAGATTGCAGGTGACCTTCATTTCCAAGAGGATTTGAACAGCTGTGCAAAAACAATGGAATTCAGTCAATACAGGTTTAGCATCTGCTTTGTCAAAGTGTATCCCAGTCGTGCTGCATCTTGTTGGGAGCCTGGCAGTGGGCACTTAGCAGGGCTTGTGTGTTCTTTAAGCAGCATCATCCGTGACCCCAAAAAGTGTTACAGTAGCTCAAGGTTTCAGGGTATGCTTGTGAGGTCGATTAAAGGAGCAGCATGAGCTCAGGTACTGCAGTTTCTTTTGCTGTTGCCATCCCCAGCCCACCTCTCCTGAGGCACACAGAAGGTGGCTGAAACTGTAACCCATTCCCAGGACCTGACTTGGATGTGATTTTCTGGAAAGAGCTGCTGAATATCCCTCCTTATGCCTTGCCTTTCTTCTCTTCAGGTGGTGAGAACATCAAGAGCATAAATCAGCAGTCGGGAGCACACGTGGAGCTGCAGAGAAACCCACCCCCAAACACAGACCCCGGCGTACGAATATTCACAATCAGAGGGGTCCCCCAGCAAATTGAGCTCGCTAGACATCTCATAGATGAGAAAGTTGGTGTAAGTCCCATCTCTGCTCTCTTGCTCTGTCCCTTTCAGACCTGCTGTTGTCACTCTTGGGTGTGTGTAGGCCTGGACTCAGAGGGTGGCACGGAATGCACGTGCTGGCGTTACTCAGCTTCAAAACCATTTGCCTCTTAGCAGCTGGCTTGGACTTGATGGCCCTCCAGCATCCATTTGGTTAATTTTTGCTGTGGTCCCAGAAGGATTTGACTGTTGACATAATCCTGGCTAGTGTGTACAGCTATATGAGAGGGAAGAACAGCAATAATAAGGTATGAAAAGGCTGTCAAAGGAGATTTTTGAAAGGAAGACAATAGTGTCCCTGTGTGAGAGTGACACAGGCCTGGCAGCATCGTCCTGAAAGCGAAACACTCAACTCCTTGCTCAGTAAGTTCAGGATGACTTATCTTACACTTAATGCAGTGCTGTGGTATTGAAGCTTAATAGAGTCAGGCTGCAGTACTACTGAATGGGGAGACTTAGGTAAAAAAATATGGAGAATACTGAACTGGAGCATGGCAAAGCTGAAAAGCTGCCTTCGTGCTGAGTTGCTGAGAGGGGAAGGCTTGACACCAACCTCAGGATCCATGTGTCCCAGGCTGTCTTCTCTCCTTTCTTACTACTCATAGTAGCTGCCTCCACCCTGTACTTGGAGCTGGCATTAAATGTTTGTGGATTCTGTGACAGGGTACCAGCATGGGTGGACCTGGAGGATTTGGTCAAAGTCCGTTCAGCCAAGCACCTGCTACACCTCATCAAAAGTAAGCTGCTGCCTCTCCTCACCCATGGGCTGGGGGGAATGGCTGGGAGCTAGAAAGTGCTGGGAGAAGGGTGGAGGGCCCTGAGAGGGTGGGATATGAGTGGAGCCTTTTAAAGATTGAGCATTCAGAAGCAACAGCAATTGAGCTCAATCCTTTAAGCTTGACTACAGGAAGTATTTCATCTATTAAATGATATACCAGGTAGGTATTGGCATCTCTGAAATTCCTCTCTCTAGTGCAGTGAGAGCATGAGAAGAAGCCTGAACTGCACAGAGCACAAGGAGTGCTGTGCAGTGTGATGTATCTTCACCTTGGCTTCATGAACACCAAGGCAGGACATAGCAGTTCACACCTGCACAGTTTTCATTTTGCTCCCATGTTGACCTGTTTGTTCAGCAGCTGCTGACTATAACTTCTCTGGGCAGTTTCATGTCTGTGGCCCGGTAAGTATTTTATTGTTTACTTGAGCATGGCTTTTTGTCCTCTGCAGTGGTCCTCAGGCGTTCATGACACAGGGCTGGGGCAGTACCTACCAGACGTGGCAGCAGCCTGGACAGCAAGTCCCAAGTAAGTGCCAGGACCTGGGCTGGAGAAGGGTTGGTGTTCCCTTTGCAGTCTCTGCTTTGTGCCTGCAAAAGGCAGGTTCACCCATGAGACCACATGTGTGAGAACAGCAGAGTGGTTTCCTGAGCAGAAGAGGTGTGTGGAGGCACGTGGTGGTGGTTGAGCTCAGAACAAGCCATGGAAGGCCATGGAAAACTTTGGCTTTTTGTGTGCTTTGCTGCTTATTGCCTCTTTCTGCTCTTTGGGTGGAAACTTGGTTCTTGCTGTCTGTTCCTCTCTAACAAAAACATTGCTGCCTCTGGCTCTCTCAGGATTCTCCAGGCAGGCACTTGCCAACCACACTTCCCCCTAACAGGCACACTGTTGGACTGAGCCCTCCCATCTCTTTGTTCTTGACCTTATAATTTCTTGCTTATTTTCTTATTTAATTGTTCCTTATAAGCTTTTCTCACTGTTAAAATTCCAGACTGGTGGAATGACAGGGGAGAGGGACGCAGGAAATGGAAGGAAGGTTAGGCAGGGCTCCTGTACTGGTCATTTTTTCCTGGCAGCCTGTTGAGTCAAAATTGAGCAGTCTGGAATGGGGAGTCACCTTTTCAGAGCAATTCAAGTAGTAAATGCTGGTGGTGATGCTGTAGCTGCATCATCCTGTGTCTCCAATGGAGGAATGGTTTGCCCTGAACAGAGCAGATTCATGTCTGCTTGGTAATCTCAAACTCACGTGATGGTGGCAATGTCCAAAGGACCCTTGCAGTCACAATTTTTTAAGAAATATTAATTTTAAATGGTCTAGTCTTATTAAACTAAAGCTAAGCACCAAAAGGTGGGGGGGGGGGGGCGGTAATTTTAAAGGGTTTTAACGTTAGATGCTTTTCACTGCTAAGGCTGGTTTAGCAATGAAGTAGATTATGACCTGGGGTATAAATTCCCACCCTTTGAGGTGCCTGAGGTAGAGGAATCACTGGAGAGACAATGCCTGCAATTGCACGTGTGATTCCCTGTAACACTGATCACCTTTGAGTGTTTATGAAGTCGTGAATATGTGAAATTTGGAAAGCTCTCAGTGCTGCTTTGTTAACTTGGTGCACTTCTGAATTGTGTGCTTTGGTGGCACATGGCAACCCTGCATGGGAAGTGTGTGTTCAACTCTGTATGAGTCCTGCCTCTTAGCAAATACAGTCTAGAAATTATGACTTTCCCTTTGAGATCTAGGGTCTTGGAGAAGGTCAGCAGTTGTTCTGGTTTCAGCACATTAAAATGCAGTGGTGGGCTTCAATGGACTCTTCTTCTGTACAGGAGCGAAATAGTATGGTACTGAGGAAGAGTTTTTTCTCATTAACTTCTTTTACAGGAAAAATGGTTATTCCTTTGCTTTGCACCCCCAAGGGCTCTGAACTTCCCTGAGCTTTGGGAAGCAGAACAGTCAGTGCAGCAGGGAAAGCTCCACAAAACAATTCAACTTTTATCTTCCACAGATCCTTGGAATAAATGCTTACAAACCTGCATTGCTCTTTGCCTTGCAAGATGCCTTTAAAAACTCACCTTGGTAACTTAACTTCTTCCTCAGCTTCCTGAAACATCCCCCATGCTGCCCACTAGTGCCTGGGGAAAGAAGAATTTCCCTTCCTGCAGCAGATAATGATGTCTCAGGCTCACCCCTCCTGGCTTTGGAGCCTGGTGTAGGAAGCACAACCCCCTTGAGCCCCCTGATGACCAATAATGCAGCTCATACCCCACTGATGACTGTTTTACACTGTCAGGTTTCAGGTGGCTCCCAAAACCCCTGGAGCTTCCTGCCTTGCCATTGTCCTTCCCCATGTGGGTTTAGTCCCACACTGCTGTCTTTTGGAGGCAGATGTTTTATTTCTGCTGGGAGAAATAAAAGAGCCGGTGTCACTCTGTCAGGTGTCTGCAGCAGCTGGACGGGGGCTGGCTCTTCTTTAAGCTTGACAAAAGGAGATTCTAAGCCTGGGCTTGGACTTGTGATGGAAAATGTTGGTTCCCTAGTTCCATGTGTGCTTAGGATGCTCCCTGTTCCTGTTTGTAGCCAGGCACACTGAAGGCAGGCTGGGAGAGGAGAGGAAGAGGAAACACACATAATGCCTTAAGAACTTCCACCACTCTGCTCTGCTGCAGTGGTGCCCAGGCACAGCTCACCATGGCATAGGAGGAGTGTTGTAAGAAATAGGTGAATACCTGCTTTTGCACATTTTAATTTGAAAGCAGCCTTGTGCAGGGTCCCTTGCCCGAGCGCTGCAGCCTGTGTGTCACAGCTCTGTCAGCCCTGTCACCGCGCCAGCGTCCTGGGGACAGCCTCCAGTGCCCTCCTTGTGGGAGGAGGGGCAGACCCCCACCCCCTACACATGTATTTAGATTTTAATTACTTCCCCCATCTTAAATAAATTAACTGGCTGGGGAAACATTTTGCTGTGAAATGCATTTAGCTGCGTGTCCTTTCAGCCTGCTGTGGACTGTAATTCTCCGAGAAGAAAAGGCATTGAAGGAGGTCCTTTGTTGGCATTAGCAGGTGGACAGTTGAGGCAGCCTTGACCTCTGCCAGAAAAGGTCCTGACTTGTAGCGTTGGTCAAGTCTTTTAACCCGCTTTTATGCCCCTGGACAGGACACTGCTGCCCTGTTCCCTCCACCCACTTCACACTTGCAGTGTATTATTTCCCCCCTTCCCCCCCACTTCAAAGCCCCCCCTTGGGCCGGCGCTGGGGCTGGGCTGTGCATGGAGCTGGGCTGGGGTGGGAAGAGCTCTGCCCCACGCATGTCCTCTGTCCTTGCCTGCTCTCCTTGTCCACAGTGGCTCGTGCTCCCCACTCCTGCTGTGCCTCTCTGCAGCTCCCAGTTGCTGTTTGCTGCTTGTTTGTCCCGTGTCTCACTGAGGGCTCTGGGCTCCCACTGGGATCCAGGGAGGCGTGGGAAGGGCAGGTATCCTTCCTCTGTCCCGCCTGGCCGGGCTCTCCCTGCTGGAACACTTAGATGTGCTGGGTTGAAGGTGTCTTAGTGCTTCAAAGATGGGGAGTCTGTGCTGGGTGGAGCCCAAGGTTTGGGATCTGTGAAGAGATGCTGGCACTGCTTCCCTTGGAGCAGTGGAGGAGCCTGGAGATGACACCATGAGCCAGCTGTGGCTGCTTAGGGATGTCGTGGCTGCCTCTTCAGCGATGCCTGGGCTGTGCCCTGTGGGCACGGGAGCTGGCTGTGCCCTGCGCAGGGCTCATGGCACCTTGAGGAGCTGGGAGCTGAGTGGCTGCCCCAGAGTTGTACAGGTCGTGGGCTGGAGGCTCATCTGTGTGCAGGCTGTATGGAGGGGCACTGCCCTCGGGAGTCCCTCAGCTCTGCTCCACTCAGAAGAGCAGGGGTGGAGGATGCAGCCCCTGAGAAACAAGTGAGGTGACTCAAAACATGGCCATTCCCTTGGCAGCTCTGTGGAGGTGATCTCAGCTGTGTCAGGTGTCTCAGCTCTCCTGCACTGAGTGCAAGCAGACTGGGAGCTCAGGGTGGCTGATTGCAGACAGGGCACTCCCAGCCACGTGCTTTGGCTTGAGCAGGTCCCAGCAGGGTGACATTTGGCTTCATGCCCTTCAGCAGATTAGGTGAGATCAGGAACTCAAGCTTTTCCTCAGCTTCCCTGGAACTGAAGATGCCCAACACTGTAGAAAAGTGGAAGCTGAAGTGTCAAGTCTGGGCAACTGGGGTTGACCCAGGGCCTGTCTAGTGGAGAGGTGGATGTCACTGGCTGGAAACTGTTCCATACTTACGTGCCCCTTGTTGTCATCTTTGCACAGGCCAACAGAGCCAGCAGCAGAACAGCCATCCCGATTACAGCAAAGCATGGGAGGAGTATTTCAAAAAACAGAGTGAGTGAAACAGGCTTGCTGGAGATGGATCAGCTCTTGTTGCCAGGAGTTAACTCTAATCCCATGACTTGCCTCTCCATCCCTGCCATTTTTAGCTTCCAGCCCTTTCCGGATGCCCTTTGGTCCTGTCCTGTTGGTGATGGTGCATGAGGTGCTCTCACAGAGCTCGGTTGTGCTGGCTCGGGAGAGCTGCTCCCTCTGAGCCCCAGTCCCCTCGTGCCCACGCTTGCAGCCAGCCTGCCTGGAAAAACACAGAGCACTCAGGAGGTGATGCTGGCAAACTCCAGGAAGCTGGAGCTGGGTTGTGAGAGGGTAGGAGAGCTCATGGAAGGTCACAGGCCTGGCTCTCTCCACCGTGTTACGGAGTGCATGATCCCAACCTCTGGACTTGCTTTGACGTGGAGCTGCTGCAGGCTTTGTGCCTCTGAGGATGAGGGCTGTGCAGGCTGGCAGCCTGTCCCTGCAGCTGCAGGAACGCTCTGGGTGCTTTCTGCCTGCTCTTGGCTTGTCCCTCGCAGCCCAGCTTGGAGCCCGTCCTGCCGTCCCATGCAGCGGAGCTGGTGTCGCTCTGTCAGGTGTCTGCAGCAGCTGGAAGGGGGCTGGCTCTTCTTTAAGCTTGACAAAAGGAGATCCTAAGCCTGGGCTTGGACTTCTGGGATTGCTTATCTCTCCCTTTTTTTCTTCTTTCCCTCCAGGTCATGCTGCCAGTGCTGCTTCTCAGGCAAGTTCCCAGCCGGACTACACGATGGCTTGGGCCGAGTATTACCGACAGCAGGCTGCCTACTACGGGCAGACACTAGGGCAGGCTCAGGCCCACAGCCAGGTCTGTATTCACCCTCCCCAAACCCCTCTGCTCCTTCTCTTGGGCAATTGGGTATGTTGGCCTTGCCTTAGTGCAGGGACTCTCCTTCAGGTTCATATGGTGAAGCAGAGATGTTTTGTGGCTGAGGAAGTGATCACAGAAGCGTTGCCTCAACCATCAGAGTCTTATTTTCCTGTACAGGGTGGGTGAGGCGTTTTTTGGGAGAGGATTAGGAGGTTATCTGTTTCTCCTGGGAGCCTTTCCTAATAGTCCCCAGGCAATTGTTGGACTTTGGGGGATTAAAGGATGATGAAGCCAGGCTGGTGGGGCAGCACAGCACTGACACATCCCAGAGCTGTGAGTGCAGGCACTGCCTTTTCTCATGCTGTGTGCTCACCGGCTCCCTGTCCTGAAAGAGACCAAAACTGTTGAAAAATAATTTCTACTAACCTGCTTTTGAGTAAAATCTCCCCTCAGCTGTCACTCAGCCCACCAGAGAGTTGTGTGAGATTGATCTGATCACTGATCACACTCGGTGCTTTCCCAAGCGCCGGCTTCACGGTGCGCAAACAAAGCAGCAAGAAGTTTGTGCAAAGCACAGGGGCACCTTGCAGTGCTCTGACACTTGTCCCCACGGCTCCACGTTTAGCTCTGGCTCCCAGGAGCAGGGGCTGCTGTGGCTGCTGGCCCCCAGCAGCTGCTCTCCCTGCTCTCCCCGCTGACACGGGCGAGGTGGAGCCGGGTGCCGGTGCCGGCGCTCGCCGCGGGCGCTGCTGACCTGGCCGCGGTGCTCAAAGGGCTTCTCTTCATTCCTCCCTGAGCCTGCCCTGCTTCAGAGGGAGAGCTTGTTTGGTGAGGGGCAGGAGAGCTCTGGGACAGCGGTAGGGCAGAGGGCTCTGGTGGCAGCTGGGAGCATCCTTTGAGCTCAGCTTCCCGCTCAGCTGCAGCGGGGACAGACCTGTGTCGGGGGAGGAGGGCTCGGCAGCTTTGATCATTTGCTGCTGCTCAGTAACTTTTTCCTTTTCTCCCCTCTCTCTTTTTCTTTCCAGGAGCAGTAGAACAAGGTCCTCGTGGCAATTTTTTTTTTTTTTTCTCCTTGGAATCGTTGTGGAAGAAAACCTTTTTGTAACAGAGGTTTCTAGATTTGCAACATTTTGATGAAGACTTTTCTGTTTGTGAAACACTAGCTGTAGGATAATCTATACTGAACTTTTCTAAGAATCAGGAACAATTAGTAACATACTAAACGTATGGACATGCTGGTAATTTTGTTTCCAAATTTATATTAAAAAAAAAAAAAAAAAAACCTCCGGGATTCTTTTTGGAGAGAAGCCAGAGAATTTGCAGGCACCAAAACGCACCCCAGAGCTGTGACATTTCAACATGTGGGTTTTTTTGTGTGGTGTTTTTTTTTTTTTCTCCTTTTAATTTTTTCGATCTTTTCTGTTGGAACAGAAAGAGTGGCTTGGAAGTCTTAGGTGGTATGTAACAAATCTTAAAAAGAAGAAAAAAAAATTTAAACAGTATTTAAATATTCTTAAATATGTAAATTCATTAAATGTTTTACTTCTAATTTCTTGTATCTTGGCTGTCTTTGATTTTATTGCATTTTTAAAAAACTGAACTATGATATGTATTGTAATTAATGATATGATTTCTGTATTTGAAACAGTTACTGTTTGCAAGTTCAGGGGGGGCATTTTGTAGGGTTTGTATAATTTCTAGAGTCTAAAGGGGTAATATAAAAACGCGTTAATTTTTTTAGCAATACATGTTTTCATGTCTCCATTGCTAGTTGCATTTATGTATCTAAGACCTCCAAGCTTGTTAAAAAAAAAAAAAGAAAAGACAAAAAAAAAGAAAAGAAAAAAAAACTTCTTCTATGCTCTCAGAAATATAAATACTGTTATTTTTAATATTAAAATGAATCTGCTATTAGTACCTTTAACAAACACTGTGGAACATAAAACCGTATAAAAGGTAGTAACTATTTTTTAATTCCAAGGTGTTTTCTGCTTTTTTGTTTCTTTTAAATATTTTCTTATCTAATATTTGTCAAATTACCTAGAGAAATAAATGAATCTAGTATTAACCACAGTATGCTCTAAATAATTTTGATTTAATAAAAGGGATAATATGATTTCTGATGTTTACTGTAGTGTTTCTTGTACAGATAACAGTGTATTTTTAAAGGAAAAACGGAATTGAAGCTATTTTTTCTTGCATTTTTAATTGCCCTGCGGGACATTCCGTTTTTAAATGTACTGAATTTACTGTTCTTGGGTTCTTTCCTTGTTTTTTCCTTATGCTTGAAATGTCTAACTATAAAGAACTGCGATTGGATAATGTTGAGCATGGTGTTTTAAAAAAAAAAAAAAAAAGTGTTCTTTTTATTTGACTGACAGTTGCATTTTACACTCTATATAATAAAATTTCCACAAGGTGTCTTGTGGGCAAAGTATTTCCCGTCTGTTGGACTCCGTTGTTCCCTCCCCAGCTCCCGGGGAGTTTGGGGTGGTCACTGAGGGCAGGAGCAGCGTTGATGCTGGAGCAGCTCTGTCACTGTCACCTCCTCCTGGTGCTGTGACACCGAGGATTCCCCTGGAGCCGCTGAGGCTGTCGCTGTTCGGGCCAGAGGGATCCCGGGAGGAGCTGTGTGAACGCCAGCAGGTTTCCTCTGCAGCCCTGTAAAGGTTTTACTGCTGAGCAGTTGGCAGCCCCTGGTTTTTAATGCTCTGAACTTGTTGCTCTTCCCCAGCTTTGTGGGTGAATCCGTGCAGGGTCCATCCCTGGAGCAGCGCTGACTGGGACGGGGATGGCGGGGATGTGGCTCCAGCCGTTATTGGATGTGTCAAGGGCCATCAGCATTTAGTTGTGCCCAGGCCAAGTTTGGCAATAACTGCAGCCCCTTCAGGGCTCCTTTTCCTGTAAACTGTGAGTTTTGAGCTCCTCCAGCCCAAGGCAGCTCCGTGCCCTGCTCCCAGGCAGCCGTGGGGGTTTCTGACGGGGGAAGGGAGGAAAGAAGATCCCATCTGCAGAGCCGGGAGCGGGAGGCACGCTGAGAGCCGGAAGAAAAGGAGATGTAGCATCTCTAAATATACCTCCAGAGAATCAAGAGAGACAGTGAAAGATGGGATAGTAAAAGCCACTTGGAAAGAGGGGAGAGGGGGGAAAAAATGGCTAGAGGAGGGCATAAAGGCTGCTGATGGGAATTGGGAGCGGGCATTACCGAGAAGACTTCCTTCTAATTCATCTTCCAAGCTCTGTGCCAAAACAGCATTTGGCATGGTTCACAGGGAGCAATTGTGTGATAATGAACCCTAAGGTGTCCCTTAATTGAAGACTGAGGATTACAGATTGTGCCAATAGTCGTAAATGGCGCAGGATTGTGGGAGGATGCATTTTCTTAAATGTATCTGTAAGTACAGATGAGTGAGTCTCCCCAGTGAAATGCCCCTACTATAAATTATGGAAATATCTCTTTCTGATGCAACCTTTTATTGAGGGGGTGGGGCAGCAGCACAAGAAATAGTTTGCAAGCCTTTGAAATTTGGCCTGTCATTAAGATGGTGCCTGCAAAGCTGGGGTTTCATCAGCAGTCTGGTGTCCTGGAAGGATGAAGTGCTTGAAACGTTCCCAAGTTCACCAATTTGTTTTCCATTATTGCTGCCTGCTCTGGGCAGAGAGGCCATGGATGTTGAACTGTTGTGAGTCCATGATGGGCTGGAGAGGGGCAGGGTTTGAGGCAGAGATTCCTCAGCACTTCATGAGGAGCTGGTGGCCCCTGGGTTCCTCCAAGCCCTCCTCCAGCCTTGCTTTGCTGGTCTCTCTGTCCATCCAGGGGGTTCTGGGACTGGTCTGATGGTCAGTCACACCCCAAGGCTGGACAAGACCTCTCACCTTTCACTCTGGGGTCTGCAGGCAGCTCCTCATCTCAGGTGTGTGGTGCAGCCCAGAAGCTGCTGTGGTGCCTTCAAAGCCAAGCCTTGGTGTCCAGGAGAGGAACCGAATCTGCTCAGCTCTGGGTAAATTTAACTCCCAGTGATGTGGATCAAGCCCTGGCTGCACTGGGTTTTGAGGCAGGGAGGGTTTGTCTGTCCCTTTGGCAGGAACTGGATGCTGCATGGAGCAGGAGCTGGCAGGTGGGACACACTTGGGACTTTGGGGTCCATGAATGGTGAGGGGATGGTGCAGCCTTCTCCTCCTCGCAGGGAGCCAGAGCCCAGCACGGGGCCATGCCAGGACTGCGTCCTGAGGGGCACTGAGATGAGCCCATGGGAAGACCTTCAGCTTGGGGAAGGCTCGACCTCCAGAGTGTGGCATTTGGGAAGAGTGGGACTGGAGTTAATGGCCCTGGCAGGAGGTGCCCAGCCCCTGTTCTTTCCTACCTTTGACAAAAAAATCTCCTTCCCTCAATCCCTCTCCAGAGCCCTTGGCTCAGGCACACGATGTCTCTGCTCCCCCAGAATGAATCCATCCAGCAGCACAGCTTTGCTGGGTGTGTGGGGCTGTCTGGACCATGTCCCACAGGACCCCCCAAGCTGGCAGCCCCCACCCCACTCTGCAGGCAGAGCCTGAACCCTGAGCAGACATCAACTGTGGTCCCTCTGCAAACCCTTTCTGGGCAGCAGCCCTAAAAACCCTGCCACTAAAGCATCTCACTGACTCCAGGATGACCCTGATGCTCTCCATGCTCTGTATTTGGTGAGCCTGAACAGGAATGGCTCTTCCAGGAGTGGGAGACTTGGAGATAATCTAAAATACTTTCTTTAATTTTGCATGATTTGAGAACAAACTACATTATGGCCATTGCAAGTTAGACTGAAATGACTGTTGAAAGAGACAAGAAGATGTGGGACCTTTTTTTTTTTTTTTTCTCCCTTCTCCAAGTATTAAATATTTAATTGCATTAAAGGAACGCTGTATTTACAGTAATGGGCAGCATGGTCAGAGTGAGAGCTCCTGGTGTTTAACATGGAGATTTCCATGTGGATGTGGATGTTCACAAGGTCCCACCTGCACTGCTGCTTCTCCCCTAAACCCACCTGCTTCCTCCCACTCTCAGGGATTTTCAGGGCTGCTGGTGTTTGCAGGACTGTGGCACAGGGGTGAGCAGTTGGGATCTTGCAGTGTCAGTGTGTCCTGTCAAGCAGCACGTGGGTGTTTGTTCCATGCAGGGAGCTGTTTATCCTTCATTTGGCTGGTCTGGAGGGTTTTTTTCCACTGGATGTGCTGTGGGTAGCAGCAGTGCAGGGTGCCCATGGCAGGCAGTGTTTCTCTGCTCTCATACGGCTGGAAAAGACACAAAAGAAACTTTCCAGAGTTTTAGCGGTGGAAATGAGCAGAAATTGGTATTATGTGATGTGAGGAAGAGTTGGAAGAGCCACAGCTCCTGGGGCAGGAGGAGACGGTGGCCCCCAGAGCTGAGGGCAGTGGGAGAGCAGAGAGCCCCATCCCTGTCTGGGTGGCTCCTCAGTGGGTGCTGGGCATGGAGGAAGATGGCAGAGGGGAACCAGCCATCCCTGGGATGAAGGATTTGGGACAGTGGGTGCCCAGAACTGCCCTGCCACTTCTCTCCAGATCTGGGGCACCACATTCAATGCAGGTGACCCAAAAGAGCATCTCTGGGGGTGATGTGGGGGCAGGTACCAGCAGCTCCCCAGATTATCTTCCCACCCTGCCCCTCATCACTTGAGGAAATCCTATTTCAAGGCCGCTCTAATGAAGCCTCTGATCTTTGCAGAGCCCGGCTTGCTCCCCTTTAATCCCGGCCGGGCCGGGGTGCAGGTGCCGCGGTCCCGGGGATTAGACGGTCCCTGCCCTTTGTGGGAGCCGTCACTCAGCGCAGCCTCCTTGTTCGGATCGTTCGCCAGGGAATCTTAAACTTCGCTGCCGTGGAGTCGTTACACGGGGAGGCTGGAGCTGCCGCTCTGCTTCTTGTGGGGGAAATAGAGCCGGTGAAGGACAGGAGCTGCCGGAGGAGTCCCCAGCCCCACGCCGGGGTCACCTGTCTGCCGGGCAGCCCCGTCCCCATCACCCCTGTCCTCCTCCCCGCCTGTGCCAGGGCTCGTCCAGCCCGGCCGGGGGCCAGGGAAGCTGTGTCTGGGTGCTGAGATCCCGCTCCTGCCCAGCCCCAGCTGCCTGCTCCCACAGCCGCCTCCTGCAATTCCCGCAGTGCAGCCCGCCCGTGGGTTTGGCAGCCGCTGGGCAGGCACGGCCCTGGCTGTGGGCAGCGGGGCAGGGCACGGGGAGCAGCGGGGCAGGGCACGGGGAGCAGCGGGGCAGGGCACCGGGAGCAGAGGGGCAGGGCACCGGGAGCAGCGGGACAGGGCACGGGGAGCAGCGGGGCAGGGCACCGGGAGCAGAGGGGCAGGGCACCGGGAGCAGCGGGACAGGGCACGGGGAGCAGCGGGGCTCACGCACAGCCCCACACTCCCCCCTTGGGCACCTCTCCCGGCTGCTGTCGCAGCGCAGTCACCACCCCGGGGCACAGCCCGGCAGCTGGGTTGGAGCTGATGCTGCGGGAGGGATGGGATGTGGGACAGACATCGGTGGGACGGGACTGTCCCATCCCCAGATCACTGCCAGGAGGGAGGAAAAGGCTGGAAGGTTTTCCTGGCTCTGCAGCCCGCATCCTCCCTCTCCCCCTCCGGCCACCCCGGGGGCCGAGCCGCGGTGGTGGCCGAGGTGTCGCCACCGCGATTCGCCACCACCGTGCTCCCTTCCGAGGCCGCTGCAGCTCGGACGCAGCTGGGAAGGTGATTTTCTTCCTCTTGCTCTCGCGTGCCGTGACACCCTCGCCGAAACAATCCTGCAGATAATACTTAAAGGAAAGGAAAGGAAAGGGGGGAAAGAAAGGCGAGGAAGCAAGCGAGAGCGGAGGGGAGAGCACTCGGCATCTCGGCTCGGCTCCGCGGCCTCCCGCGGAGTGAAATGGAGGCAAATAACGCCCCAAAGCTCCTTCCCCAGCGGCGCAATCAGCCCGCGGCTCCGAGGCGCTGCCGTGCCCTGTGCCGGAGCCTTTGCCGGGAGGGTCGCGGCTTCACCGCTCCAACCCCTCCCTGCCCGAGGGACCGGCCCTGCCGAGGGACCGGCACTGCTCGGGAGCACCCGGACCCTCCCCACTGCTCCCAGCCCCCTCGGAGGGCGGCGGGGACAGGTTGGCAGTGCGCGGCTTGGAGGGAAGAACGGGGACATTCAGCTCTGTCCGTGGATGTGGCACCTTGGGGACGGTCACTCTCTCTTTGCCCCTGGGGAGGTGGCAGCGCGTCCTCCTCACCGCGCACCTGCACGTGCCCGGTGTTGGCACTGGGATGGGGGGTGCCGGGGGCTGCTCTGAAGCCAGGGGTGCACCCATGGGGGCCCCTCCTCGGTGTCCCAGCCCCGCCACGGCCCCTCTGGCCGGTGATGGAGCTCCCCAAGCGATGATGCGGGGCTGCTGCGTGGGGTGGGTGAAGGCACAGGTGGGAAGCCCCACCCTGGAGAGGGAACATGAGAAGGATGCACCGACCCCCCCGGGCATCGCCTTGTCCTCCCGCACTCGCTGCTCCGCTGGTGGGAGCGTTCCCGGGCGCAGGTAACATTTGGGCACATTCCCATAACCGAGTGTCACCAACTGCTGCGGCGGCAGGGCCGGAGCCCCTCTCCAGTGCTGCTGTTTGCTTTGCAGCCTCCTTAGCCCCCATTGAGGCTTTTCAGCTCCAGCCCCTTCAGGGGGTTTAAGTAGGTAAAACCTGAGGAAGAGGCTATTTTCCTCCCTCCCTTTTGAGCCCTGCCTTGTGCCCAAAAGGCCCCCTTGTTTCACGCGTGCCAGTCACCTGGCTGGGCCCCCAGCCCCTTTCTCTCCCAGTCTCCCTTTTCTTTCTCCTTTCTCTCTTTTGACTTTTCCAGGAGCCCTCGCTCTCCAAACGAGCTTCAGATTGGATCCAGATTGAGGTCCCTTTGTCTTTCAAGGGTTGTACTAAGCTAATTAAATGTGATCCCAACAAATAAACGCAGATCTCCCCATTACATTCAGGCCTGCCTTTCAGGCAGCACCGGGCGGCCCCTCGCCCCCGCCCGCTCCGCGCAGGGTCCCCCTCATTGAGTCCTGGCCATTGAAAGCACTGCCAGGATTTCTTTTGTGCCGGGGGTCTCCGAGCCCTTTTTCCATCAGAAAAGACCCCCAAACAGCAGCTCGGCCTTTGTGAGTTTGCAAGCAAACGCCAAAGAAAAGCCCCCTGAATGCTTTAATAAATGGCACATTTAGCAACTTCGGAGGCGCCTGGCTCCTGCGGCAGCCGCAGGGGTGCGATGATCCCTCCTGCCCCGGCTCCCCCGGCTCCCGCAGGGGTGCGATGATCCCTCTTGCCCCCCTTTCCCTCCGGCTCCCGGGGCATTTGCAGCCCGTGGAGGCGCAGAGGTTGCGGCCGGAGCAGCTGACCGCCTCTGCTCCCAGCCCGGCTCTCCGCCGTCCCCGTTTCCCGGCGCTCGGGGGACGCACGGAGCAGGTGATGGGATCGGCCCGGCCGCCCTGCGCCGGCACCGGGCACCGGGGCAGCGGGCAGCGGGCAGGGCTCGGCGGGGCGGCCGGGGCCAGGGGGCTTTTGAACTCAGACCCCGTGGTCCCTTCGCCTCGTATTAGCGCTGGCAAATCCAAAACCGTTTTTAATTACACACACCACCCCCCCGCCCCCCCCAGCCCGGATCGGGTCTGCGCTGGACTTTTCTCAGCTCAACTAATATCTTTTTAATGACTTTGGGAGGGGGCAGAGCCCGGCTCTGCCCTAGAGCCTGGATTGCTCCAAACAGATGTTGGGGTAGAGGGAGGGGGATGCTCTTCCCTGCCAGGGACTTTCTTCTAAAGTTCAAACGAGAGGGGAGCTTTCAATCACCGCTAAAAATGTATTTCTCCCCATTGAACAATGGGCTCCTTTCTGCGCCCGAGGGGACTCGGCTGCGATCGCGTTTCTGCTGTCGGAGAGAAGAAACCTCCGGTTTTAGGGCAAGAAAAACTCAGCTTCGACAAGGGCTCTTCCCAGCGCCGGTTATTTCCGTAGCTCTGCATCCCTCCTGCATTCACCTTCTAAGGAAAAAAAAATAATAAAAATAATACAGAATTGTACTAACGAAGCACTAATCCTCCTTCTGCGCTGCAGCCCTTCCCCGCCGCACAGGAGCTGCCGCAATCTTTGCACTGCAGCCGGGCAGTGAATGCGGGGTCTGAGGAAAGAATCGCGGCTGCACCGGCCCGGGGCAGCGGCGGCTCCATCCCCGCATCCCGGCTCCATCCCCGGCGGCCCCACAAGAGTTAAATTTTAAAGCAAATCAAATTCCCATTGGCCACTGTATATTATCTCAGCAGTCTTCATTTGATACCTCTTTAATACAGAAAGGAGCTTTTCAAACCCCTTTTCTCTCTTTTCTCCCGCCACTCTTTAAGAGCAATAAATGTTCAACTGCAATAACTATAAATCAATCTCCGCTCTGTTCAAATCCTATTCATGCGAAGGGCTGGAAGAGGGGAGAGAGCTCCCCCCTCCCCCCCCGCCCCCCAAAAAGCAGCTGCTGGGCTCTAATCTCCTTTCTTGCACTGTCATTCACCCTCATTTTTCCTCCATCACCCCATCCCTGCAATCTTTTCTTGTTTTGCTTTTCTTTTCTCTCTTTGCTGCATTATGATCCCATGTCTCCCCTCATCAGACCCCAACCTTGTCCAGATCCTGACCATCCCCTTGTAGGCTGTGAAAGAAAAGAAGAGTCCATGGATGTCAAATTGGTCTCAAAAAGACCATGAAAGATTGATTTGCTCCACTTTTCTTCTGCCTGACATTATTTCTGAGGGTCCTGAATGGGAAACCAGAAAGTCTGGGACTGGAATAAAGATGTTCTCTCTGTAAGGGGGAGACGGGGGGGAAAAATGCCCATTTACTCCTGGCCCATCAACCCTGCAAAACAGAGCAAAAGAAAAGAGGACTGTGGCTATTCAGAGTCAGACCAATATGTACACCTCCCAACAATATGCCAATATACTGAGGGCTTCTCTATTAACACCCATGAATATTAAAGTGCTCACTAAACGCTCAGAAGGAACTTTGGGAATATACACATGAAAATACAAGCAGCATTGTGCGGGGCTCAGAACAATGGGGCGGCGATAATGGCCCTTCTCTATTAACAGCCATGAATATTAAACTTGTTTCCTCTTAAATGTTAAAAAGGAGGGATAGCTGCGATATTAAAAAAAGAGAAATGAGTAGGGGGTGGGAGGGGGGGGGGGGGGGGGGAAACACGCAGCAAAGCACCTTCCTAGGACCGGGAAGAAGCTTTGGGAAACAGCTGGGGATATTTAAAACCACGCAGAAAATGGAAGGATTTTTTTTTTTTCTCTCCACCTTTTTCTGTCACTCCCCCCTCGCACCGCCGAGCCCCCGCAGCCGGGAGCGGGGTTCAGCGCAGCCCGCACCGGAGCCGCAGGGGGTTCAAGAGCATCTATTTTATTTTTTTTTTATTATTTATTTTTTTAATTTTTTTTTGTCCCGGGATAACTCGAAGGTTGAAGGGTTTTCCTCGTCCAAGGAAAAAAAGGAAAAAAGGAAAAAGGAAAAAAGGAAAAAAAAAATAAATAGAAGCAATCCGATGGCTGGCTTGCCTCGGCGGCTGGAGGGAGCCGGTGTTGGGAACCTTTCCACCTGATGCGTTACGTTCAGCAAGGCTGAAATATTCTGACGGCTCCTCTAGCCAAAGTCCAGAAAAAAAAACCCAAATAAACTTCTTTTTTACGCGTATTAAACCCCAAACCAATCCCTGGAAGGTTGTTAACCTCCCCTTTCCAGGACAGTGCTGCCTCTCGCCCGGCGAAAACGCGAAGTAAGCGCAGGTTTGGGTGGGTTCCTGACATCTGCGTTGCTTCTTGATTGGATTAATAGAAATAATTGCACATGGGTTGGAGCATCATTTCACCCAGAAGACACTCCACAGCTTCGCCCTCTAAGACACCCACACAGGGGATGGGGTGGGGGTTCGGGCTGGGCTTGGCTGCTGCTCCGGGCACGGTGAGACCCGGCGGGGCTTCCCCGGGACTCCGGGTTGCGGGAACCGGCCTTTGAGCGCCTGAGGATCTTGGGGGCCCAGCCTTCTTCCCGCAGCCCTTTACAGCCCCTCGTCCCCATGAAAATCAAAAGAACAAGGCTAAGGAGAGGGCTCTAAGCTCCGACACAGCAGGACTGGGTTTAAATCCGGGAAAGATTAACCCTTTGCTGAGCCGGCAAAGCTCGGGCCCGGAGGGGAGCGCTGGGTTTGGAGGCACCGCTCTGATGCCGCCTGGCCGGGGAGCAGAGGTGGCTGCGGAGCTCCCGGGCTCGGCAGGGCGGGGATGGGCGCCCTGGCTGGCCGGGGAACGCCTTCGGGTGCGGGGACGGGGGCGATGCGGCGGCAGAGCCCCGGAGATGCTGCAGCCTCCCCGGGGTGGGGGTCCGGCCCCGCGGGGACACGGCAGGGCACGGCTGCTATTGCAGGGCGACCAGGGATCCACGAGCGGTCCCCGATCCACACCTGGGCACGATTCCCAGGGAAATGCGGGCTTGGGGACCGGTCGGGCGGGTGGCCCTGCCTTGTGGTCAAGCGGGGATCAGCCCCGGGAGCGGGTCCCACCCACCCCGTGCTTGGGGACCCTCTCCCGGCATTTGGGGGAGCAGCGCCGGAGCTTCCCGATGCTGCTGGTCCCGGCCGGGAAAGCCGGGGATACGGGGGGCAGCGGGGAGCCGAGCACGGTCGGGGCCAACTGCGGGAACCTCAGCCCGTTCCCCCGGGGCTGCGAGGGCCAAACGCCGCAGAGCACCGGGAGCTGCCGGGCTCGGGGCCGCCGATTTCGTTGTGGTGCTCAATGGCCCCAAAGCGCAGCGTTTCAGTTCCAAAACGAGCGCGGGGGCCAGGTGGGGAGCGGGACCATGCCCGGGGGTGCGCCCCGTCCGTGCGACACCGGCGGGGACATTTCTGCCCGTTCCGCTGCTGTTCTGCCGTGCCCGGGGGCAGGTGCCCGGGTTTGGGTTTGCCCGGGCCGGGAGGTGCGGGGGGCCCGAGCCGGTGCGTGTGTGTGTATCCGTGTGTGTGTGTATGTGCGTGTGTGTATCCTCTGTGTGTGTTTGTGTGTGTGTGTGCTCGCCGTGCCCCTCCCTCCCTCCAGCCACCCCACCCCCGGGAGGGGAGGGAAGGAGGAGATGGGAGGGGGGGGCTCCGACGGCTCGCCTCGCTCCGGCAGCCCCAGTCTCTCCGCCAACGTCAGGGAGGTCATTAATAACCAATTAGGAGGGTCAATGAAGCTCATATATAGCCGGGCGGGAGCCGCCGAGCCGAACGGAGCCCAGCCCGCCGCCCACCGCCCGCCGCGCCCGGCCCCGTCGCGCTCGGCCCCGCCGCCTCGCCCCCATGATGGGCTCGGTGCTGCCCGCCGAGGCCCTGGTCCTCAAGCCTGGGCTGAAGCCGCAGGGGCTCTCGCTGGCCGAGGTGATCACCTCCGACATCCTGCACAGCTTCCTCTACGGCCGCTGGAGAAACGTCCTGGGCGAGCAGCTCTTCGAGGAGAAGAGCAGCCCCAAGACCGCCTTCACGGCCGAAGTCCTGGCTCAGTCCTTCTCCGGAGGTGAGTGACCCCCCCGGACCCTCCCCGATCCCCCCGGTTTCCCCCATCGGCCCCGGGCCGGCTGCCGGTGCCCGGCGGCGGGATGCGGTCCCGGCGCCCCGCTCTCCCCAGGCGTGGGACTGGGGAAAAAGGGCTTTAAATTCATTTGGTTAACTTGGGCTTGACCTGAGAAAGTTCCCACTTAAACCGCGGGCTGGGGGGGCCGGGGCCGTCCCGCATTCAGCCGCCCGGGACAATATCTTTTCTCTCGCCCCGGCATCGCCGGGGCGTCCCAGCTCCCTTTTCCCCCTCTCGGATTTCTGTTCCTCTCTTAATTTACCATGAAGGCTAATTCCATTTCCATTCACGATATGTCAACCATCTCATCTCCCCATTTTGTAAGAGGAATTCCTGGGCCCTTTTAAACAAGCCCTCGCGCCATTCAGGCACAATGTACCGCTACAGCATTCCTAAAGGACTAATGAATTTAGAATTAGCAATTTCTTTCTAGTTGAGTTTAATGAATGCAGATCACTTTAACAGCATGACAAATTGCTGGATGGGCCGAAATAGACACCATTTAACCTCCTTTCCCAGCCCCGCTCCCTCGGCCGGCCCGGGATGCTTTTCCCAGGTACCTCCTCAATGCCCCGGGGGAACCTTGTACCGCTTTGTGGGAGCCCGGTTGGGCGTTTAAAAGGCTCAGCCCCGGGGTCTGGGCTGGGGCCGGGGTTGGGCGGGGTCCCCGTCGCCGCCGGTTTCCCCCCTCTCCCCTACCCCTGTCCCTTTCTGAGCCGTCTCCCCCCCTCGCAGAGGTGCAGAAGCTCTCCAGCCTGGTGCTGCCGTCGGAAGTGATAATCGCCCAGAGCTCCATCCCCGGGGAAGGGCTCGGCATCTTCTCCAAGACTTGGATCAAGGCTGGCACCGAGATGGGGCCGTTCACGGGCAGGGTCATCTCCCCCGAGCATGTGGACCTGTGCAAAAACAACAACCTCATGTGGGAGGTAACGACCCTCGGGAACCCCGAGCCCGGACCGGTCTGGGGAGAAGCAGGGACGGGGCGCTGGGGCTCTGTCCCGTGCTTGGGCACCATCGGGCACCATCCTTGTGCCTCAGTTTCCCCATTCATGCAAATATCTGGGCAGGTGGGTTTAGGAACCCCTTGCATGAGAAGGATGAGGTTTCCTCAACCCTCGGGGTGCAGCCAGCCCACAGAAGAGCCCTGAAATGCTGTTGCTCGTGTCCAGTGCAGCTGGATCACTCCCTGCCCTGCCCATCCTCTCCTGATGGAACACCTGACTGGGTGCTGCCTGCACTGGCCACAGTGAGCAAAACCAGCTCTGCCCTGCTCCCTGCTTTGCCCCAGCCCCCGTGAGGTTAATCCCAAATGAAACTGTGGAATTTGGGGGGATCTGAATGCACAGCCAATAGAGAGGCTACTTCCTACTTTTTTTTTTTTTATTTGTTTGACTCAGACTTGCACTTCTTAATTATTCTTAATTATTATTATAATTTTATGCCTAACAGAAACTTGCCTCATCTTTCCTGGCACCCTGCCAAGCATCTTTCCAGGCCTGGCATGCACCTTCCCCCTCCACCCAGGGATTTTCCCACTCCCACGGCAGCTGCAGGATGCTGAACAGCCCCTTCCTCTGGGGCTGAGCTGCTGGTGGGGCTCTGACGAGAAGGGAGGTTGAGGAAAGGAGCTGGATTACCCAGGGAAATAGGGGCTGGCAGAACCAGCCATGCCAGTGAGAGCAAGGCACATTTCTCAGCCCCGCTGCAGTCCAGCACCACAAAGCAGGCAGGGTTCAGCATCTCCTGGCTGCTGTCAGGATCTCAGCCCCGAGGCTGTGCTGGCTTTGAGCTTGTCCCTGCCCAGGGGCTTTATCCCAGAGGCAGGAGGCGGAGGGGCTCAGCCCACAGTGGGCAGCACCCCCACCCAGTGCTCTCTCCCCTCTCAGGTCTTTAACGAGGACGGCACAGTGCGGTACTTCATCGACGCCAGCCAGGAGGATCACCGCAGCTGGATGACCTACATCAAATGTGCACGGAACGAGCAGGAGCAGAACCTCGAGGTGGTCCAGATTGGGAACAGCATCTTCTACAAGGCCATTGAGGTAAGTGGGGCTGAAGGGCAACGGGGCATCTGCAACAGAGGAGCAGGGTGGTGGGATCCCCCATCCTACAGACTCTCCCTCCCTTGTTCTTTGGGTTGTTGGTGGGGTGTCTGTGGAAGGACGTGGCAGCTTTTCCATCCTTGGTGCTCAGATCCACCAACAGAGATAGAAACCACAGGGAAGGGCCATTGCATGGGCTTCAGGGAGCTGTAAAGGTCCCTTCTCCTCTCTGCCCCCTTTCTACGGGCTCCTGGAGTGATGTGTGTTGAACGGCAGATCCTTGTTTGGGGTGTAAAGCATGGAAAGAGCTGCAATTCTGGTCCATATGGGGCTTTGGGCAAGGACAGGGCTTGGATGCTCTATTGAAAAAGTGGGATTTTGTGCAGAACCTGCTTCTTTATAGCAGGGGAAATTCGGGGGGGGGGGGTGGGGGGGGTGGGGGGGGGTGGTTCTGTGAGCCCCAGGTGCTGAGCACAGGCTGTGCCTGACTCGGCACTGCTTTGCCTGGGCATCACACTCTGGCTGTGCAGGGAGCAGGGAGGCACGGCATGGGCAGGGAGTGGTGCTGGTGCAGTTGTGCCTTGGGCTTTACACTGTGGGGAAGGGACTCCTCCTGCCCCCTCATCCCTGTGCTCCTGGATGAAGTGCTGGTCTGTGCTGGTGTAGCACAGGAGCAGGGTCCCAGGGGTGGCACAGGCTGCCGTGCAGTGGGGTGGTGGCTGAAGGCTGCCCACAGCTCCCCACAGGGGACTCTGGGATGGAGGTGGGTGTCTGGCACCCCAGAATTATTGATGACATGTGCATACAAATCACAGTGCCGGGGTAGGGTGATGGTGAGGACCAGCCCTGCTTATGCGCAGTGTCCCCATAACCCAACGCCATTGCAGGTGGAGAAAAGTGGTGGCTTGGGGAAATGGCCCTGGGCAGCAGCTTTGGCTTAAAGAGTCACAAGAGGGGACATGTCCCAATCCATCCCAGCACTGTGGGATTGTCTCCCTCCAGTTTTGGGTTCAGAGTCTCACCTGAGCAGCGTTTGCAGCTGGCAGAGGGTCTCAGCTGGGAATGACCATGAGTGCCAGTTCCGTGGGCACGGACAGCTCTCCAGATCCATCCAGGCTCCTGCACTGGCTTACAGGGGAGCACAAACTGAAATGCTCCAGGGCACAGGAGCACAGCCCAACCCTGCCCTGAGCAAGCAGCAGGGCTGGGTTAGGGATTGCTGCCGTGGAGGCCAAAGGAGAATGGGTGGGTAGAAAGAGGAACAGCTATTCTCTCCTGCTGCAGGAGAGTCCCCTGTGCCCCCTGGGCTCTGCCACCTTTCCCAAGAGCTCCAAACACTTCCTTGCTGTTCTCATGCTGGACATCCCTCTGCAGGCTTCAGGTGTTTCTAGTTTTAAGACCTGATACTTCTGTGGGCAGCTCTGCCTCTTCTGACAGCACTTTAAGTGCTTTCCTCTGTTGTTCTTAAATTATGTAAATAAGTAAAATAATTCCGGGTAGCCGTGGTGTAATTGGGAACACAGCTGTGGTTTTTACATCTTGTGCAGGCACGGACGAGGGGATGGGTGAATGAATATTTGGGTATAGCCATGATCCAGCTGTGGGCTTGTTCCTGAGACTGAAGCAGGGAGCAGCAGAGCAGGATCAGTTTAATTCTCTTGGCATAATCAGTGAATTTGAGATGCAGAGAGTGCTGAACCCAAGTGATGAATGAGAAGAGGAAGGCATGAAGGGTCCCTGCTGTCACGCTGCTCCCCAAGCTCAGCAGGACACGCACACACCAACCCAAAATTATTAAGTGCTGCCCTGCACCACTTAATAATGCACAGGTCTCCAAGTGCAGCCATTGTCACTCTCCATCCCCTACCAGCCCTGGTGGCTTCCCCACCTCCTGTCCCCCTGCACAGCCTCCTGCCCGTGCCTGCTGTGCCCCTGTAGCAGTGGCACAGTGAGCTGCCTGGTTCCTTCTGCTCTGCACCCACCCCTGCTGCACCAGAGCTCCAGAATAATCTCTTTGGATGCCCTTCTCACCTACATGCCAAAAAATCAGATTTATTTGGTGCTTTTTTTCCTATTTTCGTGGTGGTTTTTGTTTTGTTTTTCTTTTTCTTTTTCTTTTTCTTTTTCTTTTTCTTTTTTTTTTTTTTTCTTTTCTTTTGCGTTTTAATGTGTTTTGCCGGTTCCTGCCCTTATTTGCTGATTTGTTTTTCCCATCCTCTTTCTCAGCAATACCAAGTTGCTGCTGCTGGAAAATAAAGTGAGGGCAGAAAGTTTTTTGCCTTTGATCTGAAGGCCACAAGACTCTTGGGGGGCAATTTGAATTTGTTTTGGGGTATATGCACATGGGTGCTCGCCCACTGCTGGCGTGGCTGCAGCAAGCAGCTTCTGCAGAATAAAACACAGACCCATGTATGCACCCATGCAGATTGTTTTTATCCTTTCAGCAATATTTTATTTGCTTGTATTAAAATTGACTAATTTTCTCTTAAGAGTAAATAAGGCTAAGAAACAGTGTCATTAATTTGGGATGCAAAAGGATATCTGCTTCCTCTGCCTCCCAAATCCCTCCTCTGCAGCCCAGTGAGGTCTTTATGCAGATGGACAAAGATATGAAGTCAAATCCCTATTGATTTCAGATGCTTAAAATTCAACATATTTTCGGTGTTGAGATGATTGAAATCAGGATCTGTGTTTCACATAGATGATGCTTTCCTTGGATCTAACATGCTCAGTGTACAGAAAACCATCCTCCAAAATGCAGGACTTTCTAAATTAGGTTCTCAACAGTAGGGACTGCTAGGAAAAATACATATTATTTTTTTTATAAAGTGATGTTGCTATTAATGTTGTTTGAACTGCTCTGAGAGGATCTATCCTCCCAGTCACGGCTGCTGCAGAAGGGGAGCCTTGAGCGGCGTTCCCTGGCCGCTCGCCCTGGCCATGCAGGAACAAGACAGGAAAGCAGGGACAGGAGAAGTGCCATTGCTTCAGGGGAACGGGAGCGTGGATGATGCAAAACCCCTGCCCTAGTCCTGTAGCTGTGCTTGGGCTGCTGCAGGCACTGTAGCTTTGGTGGGGGATATAAGAAGCATTTCACACCCGAGCCATGGTCTCTTATACAGCCCCAAGCACTCCTCTGCTCCACGGGCTGATGAGCTCTTTGCTGGCAGATCTGCATTTCCACCTTCTAAAATCAGCCCCGGCAGATGGGTGGGAGATGCTGCCTGTGCCCTGCGGCTGGAGGGTGCTGATGGCTCTGTCCAAAGACAAAACGCTCTGCTGGAGCCCTGAGTCAGGGCTCTGTGTCCCAGCTCACTGCTTCGGTCTCTGTCACTCATGCTGGTTGTGGCCCCACAAAGGGTTTATTTCTCCATGTCTCTGTGTTTCACCCTATCCTGGTCTTGCCTTGCTGGGACCTCTGGGTCCTACACTCTGGAGACTCCAGATTTGTCCCTGTGCTCTGTAGCTGTATATTTGCCCCTAACCCTGTTTGTGTCCCAGCTTGGGGGACAGCCTGGAGTGGGTTTGTGCTGGTGCTGGGTGGTGCTGAGCTATGCCATCACCTCCAGTGCTGCATCCTGGGCTGTACCGTGCCTGTCTGTGGCTGCTGGGGACTGCTGGCAGGTTTCAGATGGCAGCAGGGTCTCACAGAAATGGGGCACAGCCAGGGTAGGTCCAAAGGGATCAGCACAGGGAAGGATGTTCATCACCCCTCCCAACAACCCTTTCTTTATCTCTCTAGATGATTCCTCCAGACCAAGAGCTGCTGGTCTGGTACGGGAACTCCCACAACACCTTCCTGGGCATCCCAGGTGTGCCAGGGCTGGAAGAGGAACAGAAGAAGAACAAACATGGTAGGTAACATCAGAAAGAGCCAAGGGTGCAACATCCCTGTCTGTTCATCCTGTGCCCAGCTCTGAGGCCATTGGGTGGGCACAAGACAGGGACAATCTCAGGGGTATGTCAGATATCCCAGTTCTCTCTGGACAGGCAAAGGGACTATGAAATGATCCGCACAGCAGAGCTCAGGCTGTGTTTGGAGCCATTTCTGTGCTCCCTGACTCTGCTCCCCACTCTGAGAGAGCCATGTCTGAGCCCAGCAGGGTGAGGGGAGAAGCTGGCACTGGGGCAGGGGCTGAACAGTGTGGTTGGGGGTTCCTGAGAGTTCCTGCACCCACCCCCTCCAGCTCTGCTGCAGCCCGGGGGGGGGGGGTGGGGGGAATTGGTTTCATGTCCATCTAGGAGGGATTCATTCAGCTCAGCTTGAATGTTCCCCTTACCTAAATCTGGCAGAGCCCATTGCCAGCACTGGCTGCATCCCAAATTCCTAAGAGCCAGCCTGGAAGCCAGTCTGCCCAGGATAAGTGACCTCAGCAGCAGGGAGCCAGCAAGAGGGCACTGGGGGCTTTCCAGGGTGGGTGGGACTTGGGGTGGGGTGAGTTGCTGCGCTGGAGAGCAGCTCCTGACTGTCCCCTGTCGTTCCCAGAGGATTTCCACGCGGTGGAGACGGGGGCCAGCACGACGGGGCGTATGCGCTGCGTCATCTGCCACCGCGGCTTCAACTCCCGCAGCAACCTGCGCTCCCACATGCGCATCCACACCCTGGACAAGCCCTTCGTCTGCCGCTTCTGCAACCGCCGCTTCAGCCAGTCCTCCACCCTCCGCAACCACGTCCGCTTGCACACGGGCGAGCGGCCCTACAAGTGCCAGGTTTGCCAAAGTGCCTATTCCCAGCTGGCCGGGCTGCGGGCGCACCAGAAAAGCGCCCGCCACCGGCCCCCCAACGCCTCCCTGCAGGCCCACTCGCCCGCCCTGCCCGTGCCCCACCCTGCCTCCCTGGCCCACCACATCCCCACCATGGTGCTGTGAAGCCCCGGTGTGGCAGCGGGATTTGGGACAGCAAAGACTGGTGCCGAGACATGCAATGAACTGCGGGGGGGGGGTGGCCCTTGACTGAGCTGCTTTGTGTCTCGGAGGAGTGTTGGGTTGTTTTTGGGCATCGCTGGCTGCGGGGATTCGGCAGGAGGGGAAGCCCCAGCTCTGCAGCGGAGTTGTGCGGGATCATCCCCAGGGAGATGTGGCAGAGGGCGGGCTGGTGGCCCCTGGCGTTGGCAGGGGAGAAGGGATGCAGTGGGATGTCCAGTGTGGGTTTGCCAGTGCACTGGGGAGGACTGGGGGAGCCAAAAAGATGAGCCTGGCTGAGTCATGCCTGGGTTTTACAGACAATTCGGTAGAAAGAAAAATTCCTCTTATCCATTCTCCTCTGCTCCAGCAGACGTGTGCCCCATTGAAAGGTTGGCACGGCCCTGATGCGGCCACCCCAGTCATGCCTGTTTGCCCCGGGAGTGGCTTTGGCCCCGGTGGCTCCTTCCAAGGGACACCTTTCCCTCCTTGGGAGCCCTGAGTTAATGAACGTTTGCATTTTCCCGCAGCCGAGCCCCCTCTGCCCGCCCTGCTCCAGCCGGAGCCCTGTAGTGGGGTCTGTCACCGCTCCAAGCCATGCTGCGGGCAGAGGGGACAGGCCACGGGGACACCGTGCCAGCTGGGAATGCCCATCCTCAGGCAGGTTTTGGGGAGGACCCTGAGCTCTGCCGGGCTGTGCCTGTTCCAGCCCTGGCAGCTCTTCTCCCCATCCTTTTCCCAGCTGTGAAGGAACATTCTGGTTGGAAACTGCTGCTGCCCTCTGGGGACAGAAAAAACCTATCCCCGGGCCAGCTCTGTCCCCAAGGACAACTCCAAGCGCCCTCTGGAGTCCCCACACTGCGGAGGAGGGCTGTGTATCATAAGTCTTAAAAGAAGGTATTCTAATATTAATTATAAGTCTAAGATGTATAAAGTTCTCACAAACCGTGTTTCACTTCCAGAAGAAAATAAACAAAAACAAAAGAAAAAAAAAATCCCCAAACAACTGTCACTTTAACTTTGTAAATATTTATGTAAACATTATTTACAAGACTTTGATATTATATATTATTTGATTGTATATGTACACAGTGTAAATACATTTGTACCTCTCTTGTATTCTAAATAAAAATTACTTGGAACATTTATCATTTAGAAGAGGGATAGCATAGAGAGCTTCATTTTATGTGCCAGGGGAAGGATGTGGGTATTGGGATGAGTGAAGGTCTTAACAAAACAATTTGTGAGTGAGGGGACGTGGTATCATCTGTTGGACCAAGAAGTGCATCTGGGAGGGGAAAAACCCCCAGGTTTTGGCTAAAGAAGTCTTTTTTTCGGGTGTGGAAGCTGGGGTAAATGCTGGCTCGCTCTGGAGCAGGTGATACCTACTGATTCCATCCTGCCAGTCCCTATTCTTGTGAACTTGTACAATCCCTTTTTGAAGCCACAGCTACTGATATTCTTTGATGTATTCCATGGATTAGCGCCCATACTTTGGCTGCGATGGGATACAGGTGCAAGCCCTGCTGGAAGGAAGCGACATTTGCTGAGGGTCATCCCGGGCTGCGTTTCCCTTGGCATTTCCCCCGCAGCTCCGAATCGGTGCTTGAACGGATTAAACTTTTCCAAGGACGTGTCAGTTCCTGCCGGCACAGCTCGGCCGAGTGGAAAGGGTCACTCCCGAGTCCCGCGGGGATGTTAAAGCCAAGCGTGAGCCAGCTGGGGAGGGCATCAGGGGATTGCCCTCAGGGGGACACCTTGTGTGAGGGGGACACCTTGTGTGAGGGGGGCAACCAAACCGCGGGAGCTGCTCCCCGCCTCGACCCGCAGCACCGCAGCCCAACCGGGGCTGTGGGGCCCGGTGAGCCCCGGGGGAGGCCCGTGGTGTCGCCCCAGTTTGCCGGGCGGGTTCTGAGGGAACGGGTTCCTGCCGGGGGCTGCTCGAAGAGAGGCGCACCCTGCCCGCACTAAAGATGGCCGCAGTCCCCATTGGGCACCACCGGGGCGAAGCCAAGAGCCCCTCCGCTGCCAGGAACAAACGTGGCTGCCCAGGCACCGCCCCCGCCGCCCTCACTAAAGATGGCAGCGCCCGCGCCCTCAGGCGCGCTCTCGCCAGCAAGCAATATGGCGGGCGGAAGGCGCGCAGGGCAGCGCCAAGATGGCGGCGGTGACCATGAGGCTGCCCGCGATCCGCGCGCCCCTGGGTTCCAGCGCGCCCCGGGGCGGCGAAAAGCACCTGGTGGCACCGGGGGACACGATCACCACGGACACGGGATACATGAGGTGCGGGAAGCGGCGGCGGGGAGGAGGCGGCGACGGCAGCGGGGTGGCGCGGCTTCGGGCTGTCCTTAGGTAGGCGCTCTCTCTCCGCAGGGGCCACGGTACTTATGTGGAGGACGACAAGCTGATCGCCTCGGTGGCCGGCGTGGTGGAGAGGGTGAACAAGCTGGTGTGCGTCAGGGCGCTGAAGGCCAGGTGAGCGCGGCCGTGGCGGGTGCGGGCCGGCGGCGGGGCCTGGCCCGGCGGGGTGAGCGAGGTGTGTGAGCGCCGCTCTCTGTCCCAGGTACAACGGCGAGATCGGAGACATCGTGGTCGGGAGGATTACGGAGGTGAATAAAGCCCCGTGTTTGCCGCGGTGCCGAGGAGGAGGAAAAGGAGAGGGTGGCCGTGGCTCAGTCCGGCTCTAAGTGCTTCCCGGTATCCTAAAACATTGATACACATCAGTGTCCCTGTGCAGGGTACTGGGAACATGGGGACTTTAATCGGGATGAGGCTGGAAGAAGCCAGCAGAGCTGTCCCCTCCTGCAGCTTGGTGAGCTCCAGCTCCCATTCAGTTTTTGAGTGTGTACCTATAAGTTTGGGTGGTTTTTTCCCATTAGGTTCAGCAGAAGCGATGGAAAGTGGAAACAAATTCCAGGCTGGATTCAGTCCTGTTGCTGTCATCCATAAATTTACCCGGTGGGGAGCTGGTGAGTATAGCTGGTTTTGTTTTGCCTGGTATCCTAAGGTCCCCCACAATGAGCTACTGATGGATGTTTTCTCATTCTGGGCTACATGTAACTTTTCTTGTGATGTTTCAGAGAAGGAAATCAGCAGAAGATGAGCTTGCGATGAGGGATTACCTGCAGGAAGGAGATCTCATCAGTGTATCCTTCTGCTGCTCCCATTGACAGAAGAGCCAAGGGCATGGGAAAAACAGGGAGAGCTTGGCTGGCCTGGCTGGGGGTGAGAGCTATGCTGGGGTGGCACTGGGCAGCCTTAGGGACCCTGTTTCTTTAAGTGGCACTAACAGGCAGAGGTCCAGTCTATATTTTCTGATGGGGCTGTATCGCTGCACACTCGGAGCCTGAAGTATGGGAAGGTGAGTTATTCCAAAGCCCTTGATCCTGGGTTAATTCTGCACCAGCTGACTTGTATAAGGCCTTTTGGAGGCTTTTGTAAGAAAAGAGCTCTGGAGTAGGGCAGGATGTTGTTATCATCTATTCCTGCAGGACAGGAAGACTCTCAGCTTCCACATGGGAGCACCCCACACAGAGTTTCCCCAAAGCAGAGGAGGTGTCCTTGAGTTGCCCTTTGGTCCACTGCTCTCCCTGCCCACAGTTTCAGCCTGCTAGTTCTGTTTTCCCCACTAGCCACTTGGGAATTAAATCCTGGGGAGAGATCTCCTCACTCCTCTTCTGCTGGCTGTTGCCCCTGTGACTTTTTCCTCTCCCCAGGGCTCTGTTTGAGTTGGCATTTATCTCTGGTTTTGTGCATTGAAATAAGCCAAGGGGCCGTTGGAGCGTAGGCTGCAGTTTGGGATTACCAGACCAAGAGTATTAGCACTTAAAAGATGAAAGGGAAGTGTGCTTTATTGCACAAAGGGTGAAGGACAGTGATTGGATTATGAGAGAAAATGTTCTGCTAAATTGGGCCTCTGACTCCTCATTTTTCTGCAGGGATGGTTGATGTGTAGTTACGATCAAGATATTATTAACATTTGTGCTAAGCACTCAGAGTATTCTTCATCTTCAAAGGGCTGCACAGGCATTAGCTAATCCTCCCAGTGCTCCCAGAGGCAGGCAGGTTTTATATTCGCTGTTTCACAGGAAAAGGTGTTAAAACAGAGTTGTTCCTAGGCCAGGAATGGAGTGAATGTGTGTCAGTGACTTGGTGTTATCTGTGGTGGCTCATGATGTCTCTCACGCTGAGCCTCATGGTCTGCTGTCCAGCTTGCCCAGGGTGTGCTGGTCCAGGTCTCTCCCTCCCTTGTGAAACGCCAGAAGACTCATTTCCATGACCTGCCCTGTGGTGCATCCGTGATCCTCGGCAACAATGGCTTCATCTGGATCTACCCAACTCCGGAGCAGAAGGATGACGAGGCTGGAGGCTACACTGCCAACTTGGAGGTGAGTGTTCAGGGAAGGTGAGGCGCCTTCTGCCAGTGATGATGTCAGTCTGAGGTAGTCAGAGGCACCTGAGTAACCTGAGATTTTCAGGATCTTGTGTTAGGTTCACAGCAAGGCTTTTTTTTTACTTGCATTATTTCCCTCTGTCCTTCCTCAGCCAGTTCCCTTGTCTGACCGGGAGGTGATCTCACGGCTCCGAAACTGCGTCATGGCTCTGGTTACCCACAAGATGATGCTCTTTGACACCAGCATCCTGTACTGCTATGAAGCATCCCTTTCTCATCAGGTACAGGAACCAGTAGTGTTTATGCCACACTGAGGGGAGGGGATAGAAAGGCTTCATCAGTTGCTGCTGAAGTCAGAGTTTCCTTTCAATTTATCAAAGCATCCTGTAGGTAGTGACAGTATGAATTCTCCCCTTCTGCATAATGTAAGTTGCCTTGCACAATTTTAGGGATAGTTTGAAGGCTTCTGCCTCTGGCAAAGTCTAACTGTTTCTAAAGAGAGATCAGTCCCTTTTTTGATAGATGTTGTGTATCCCTTGCTGGGATTATGGATCCTTTAATTCCTGTGAAAACAGTGTTAAATTTGGCATTGTGTGAGGGTACAGTGCATTTTATGAAGCAATGAAAAAGGAAATGTCATGCATTTACAGAAAGCAGTCTCATGTCTGTTTCCACATCCTACACTGCTGAAAGGCTGGCTCCATTTGACCTCTTGCTCTACAGCTTTTCACTGTGATTCCTGCCAGCACAATCACGGGCAATTCTCTTTCCATAAATAAATGAGATCAGAATTGTCTTCTGCTTTCATTCCCAGTGAGGTGTTCTTTTGAAGTATAACTGTGTTTAAGTCATCTCTGCCCTTCCCAAATACAGTGTGTGTCCTTCAGGGAAGATGAGGAGGATTAGCAGCCTCTTCTTTGATTTCCTCTGGTCTCTGTAAGAATTCCCAGCTGGCAAAGTTAATTTTGCCTTGGACCCTCTGCCATAGGTCTTTTTTCACCACAACCCTCTAAACTTCTGTGCTGGTTGCTGCCATGTGTCAGGGACCTTTGCGTCCCCACAGAGTGCAAAAGTAGTAGTTGATTCCTGGTGCTCATGTTGGTCTTCTTTCCACTGCAGATCAAGGACATTCTCAAACCAGAGGTGACAGAAGAGATTGTTCTGGAAGCTCGACAGAGGTTGCTGGATTCGGAGGGATAGGGCACATGGCCAGAAGCAGTCATTTGAAATCCCAGCATGGCAGCTTTGATTCTCAGTATTATATGGTTTTTTTTCAGTGTTCTAGTCACCAACATTCATTCCACACTTCAGAAACCACCTAAATTCCTCACTCCTAGGATATCTCCTGTGTCCTTTTAGTACAAAGTAGTACTTAAGTACAATAGCCTTTTAGTGCAACGGCCTGAAAAATTGATATCTGACCTTTATAAAGATGCAGATGCAACTGGGACATGTCTCCTAGCACCTGTTGCTGTGTCTAGTGCCCCAGAACTTTGTGCAGAATGACAGAGAGGAAGGGATATGCTTTGTGATGTTTCTCACTCCCCAGAAGATGATTTGGATTTTAATTTACTTGTGATACAGATCTGCCAGTCTGTCCCCTGACTGAGAGCCCTCGTTTTTAAGAATGTAAATCCAGGCACATGGGTTTAGAGAACAGGAATATCTACACCCTTGCTAACCACAGTTTGGGTCTGGCTGTTTGTGGCTTGACTGTCTCAGGGGTATGAGATGGGATGTGGCTTGGGATGTGGCTGTCACTGTCCATATGAGCCAGGAGCTGTGGACAAGCAGTGTCCTGGTTTTTGTGTGCCCTGATGGTGTTTTTTTTTTTGGTTTTTTTTTTTTTTTTTTAATGGCCAAGAGCTGAGCTCCTCTTCTGAGGAGGCACCAGTATGGTTTTGTATTAAGTATTTTACATTTCAATAAATTTTTTGAAACAAATCCGTCCTTCAGCAGTGTGTGCATTGGCTTGTTTTCAGTCTAGCTCGAGAGCTGTGGTTGGCTCCTTTCCTTGTGCCAGGACACTTGGAATGGTTACACTGCCTTATCTCCCCCTCAGCTGCTGCCCTTCATCCCAGCAGGACTTGACCTTCCTCTTCAGCCCTTACAGGGTTCCTTTGCAAGGATTGCCTGGTGTTTCCAGTGATGCTTTCCCTGGAGAATCTTCTCAGCTCCAGGTGCTATATTAGAGCTGTTTTATTATATATGTATTCTATTTATTTGTATTGCAAATATATCCTTGCACCACAGCACTGTAATTCTTAAAAAGGATGATGAAACATCTGTCCCAATTGTCCCTGAATCCAATTGCACGTTGCAGATTAGCACTCTTGTCTCAGGCACAAAGGAAAATTCTTTGCTCAGTGTTTTCCTGGGAACTAGAATTTCTCTTTGTTGCTGTCCCTCCAGCTCGGGTTGCTTTCCCTGTGGTCCCGAGCAGGCACTAGATGGCACCTTTGGATCGTGTTTGTGGCACTTCCCTTCTCCAGCAGCTCCGCCTCGCTGCCCTGCCAAACAGCAGGGCCTGGATGGCTGCCACCAGCGCTGCTGCCCAAATCCTAAAGCATAATGGGGCTAAGGACAAGCAAGGACACGGCTAATCCCTTCTGCTGCTGCACAACTGCTTGTGCTGCCTCTGAAAATAGTACTGAACTTGTTGGGGGTGTCGCTGGAATGCTCCACACAAGACCTGGGAATTGTTATTTTTGAGTTTTAAGAGGATTCCCTAATAAGTGTTGCAACAATCACGTTCTCAGGATGACTGGGGAAGTTCAAAAACCAAGGCTTGATGGTGACACTTTCAAGTTTCCATGAGGCTGCTGGTAGCCACATAACACACGCCTGCATGGACAAGACTGGTTCAAAAAGGCTAAAAAAAGTTTTAGCAGCCTGTATCTCTTACTTAGAAAAGTACTTTCCCCGCTCCCTTACCCAATTGCTGTAGTTTAGCAGCTGCTTATCTTATTACCACAGGGGGAGATTCAGGGATTTCTGCTAAAAAACAACTCAAGATCTGGACTACTTCAGCTCTGAGCTTTCTGATTCCTCCTGCCTGCTGCAGGATTCCTGATATTTTGGCATTCATGATATGTTAAATTGGGGAGGCATGTGACTCAGCCAGTTCCCTTATTCCTGAATACCTGGCACTTTTGCTTTTAAACCCAAGAAGAACACCAGCTGGTGAGGTTTGGTTGTGGATCTTTCCTGATGGGAGGGAACCAAAGGTCTCAGTGTTTTCCCCCATGACCATGCACACTCAGCCAGTGTTGTGCCAAGACCTAAATTCTGTAACAAAGCTTCAGCAAGGTCATTGCTGGCAGTTCCTGCAACCCCACCCAGCACAGCGCTGCAAACCAGCAGGTAACAACAAGCCAGCAACAGCAGTGTCCCCTCAAATTCTTGAAATAGTCTGTGGGATTTTGCTGGGCAGCTTCTAAGCAGGAAGGGTGAAAATGCAAGAAATTTTGGCTTCTCTGGTTTAAGAGGAAAAAAAAAAAAGTAATTGAAAGCAGGGTGGGAAAAACCTAGCAAGTGTTCACTTCTATATGGGGAGCTAAAAGGCCCATGCAGGCATTAAAACAGCTCAGACCAACCTGATTCCTTTCACCAGTGTCTGATACTGTTTGTAAAGCAGCTGCAGCACCTCCTGTGCTGCCTACTCCAGGGTTAATACAGGGTGAAATTGTGCTCAAAGTTTTGATTGGTACTAGTTGGTAACTAGTTCCCTTGCTGGCAGTGTTGCCTGTAGGAATGAGAACACAATATCACTCATCTGCAAAAGCAATTTTCTTGTTTCTTGGTCCCAGTGTTCATGTACTAATAGGAAGAATTCCTTTACTCCTAGGAATAACCACTGAGATTTTAAATTTTTGCTAATGGGTTATTAATCCAATTACTGCTGCTTATTGCATTACTTCTGTACCATCCATGCACAGTTTTGCTGTTCAGCTGAGAATGGCACAAATAAAAAGCTTTGTGCAGACCTGAGAAGAGACTGAAATCCCACTGAGATTAGAGACATCTTGAAATGGTTCTCTCAGGTTCCTGAGGACTGTTAATTAGCATGCTAAGTTTTATTATTTGGTGAAGAGGTTGAAGCTTTTAAGATATTGTTATGGAGAAAACATCACTGCAGCTGTTGGGTGAGAACCCACACTTAATGGGAGGTAAACAGAAAAAGTACTAAAGTATCTCTTAGGAAAAAAATAAACGGTAGGATGTACACAGGCTTGATTGAAAAAAAACACTCTGTAGCTTTTTTTTCTTTTTTTTTAAACTTATTCTGTATTCACACAACTTTTCTGTCTCTGTCTTCTGTAACAATTTCTGAATCTACTGGGCAGCTTCCAAGTTTAACATGAGAGTCATGTTCACAAAAAGTGGCAGCAGGGTTGGTGGCAGAAAATGTAACAGCCTTCAGGAAGGGGAGGAAGGCAGGTACCTCGCTATGACATTTGGGAGTGACCCGCTGACTCATCTGCCTGTGTATTGTCCCACATTAACTACAGCAGCGCTCTGGGAAACAGGAAATGCTTTTGGAGAAACTGCTGAGTGGAAAGAGGCTGGGAACTGCTGGCAAAGAACCTGCCTCACTTTGCTGCTTATGACTGCACAGCATCAGAAGGAATAATCATTCAGCTTGTTGGCCTGAATGATAAACTCACCTGATCTGTTAAATAAAAAGTAAGTGCATTCATCTGCACAGATCTCAGGCAAGCCAGGGAAGAGCATATTTACAGCCTGAACTGCTCACAGCACATCCCTGGAAGTGTTCAAGGACAGGCTGGATGGGGCTTGGAGCAACCTGGTCTAGTGGAAGATGTCCCTGCCTGTGGCAGGGGGGTGGAACATGATGGTCTTTAGAGTCCCTTCAAACCTAAACAGTTCTGTGATTCTGTGAGGTCCTGCATATTTGCAATTACTTTTGCTTAATTTATCAGTTTTTCTGACTGTTGTGGACTCATGGTTGTCTTCTGGAGTTTACTCTGCTTCAGCCCTGCCATGGTAGGAGAGATTATCCAAAATGCTCCAGTCAGACCCAGAAAAGAGTTACTTTTTTGGTGAAGAATGGTTGGTATTGGGTTTTGTAACAAATTTCTCTTGGGCTGCTTGGCCTGTGCTGACAGCTTCATTTCCTCACTGTCCTTCAATCCACGGGAGAAGAGCGAGGTTATATCACCTCGGTGAGAAGCTGATCTCCATTACTGAGATAAACCTGGAGAAATTCTGCAGAGTTCAAGAGATGTGACCCTGGATTTATCTCAGCACGATGTACCAGAATTTCTCTCTCCCGTGTGGGTGTGTGTGCAGCACAACCAGCCTCAGTACCTGCAAATTGAGCCATCGATGGAGAAATCCAATAGAAACGGTTTGAGCTCAGTCTCCTGACTAAGAATTAGTGAAGTAGGAGCAGCCTGGCACAGCAGAGATGGAGGATCCCGCAGGGCTGTATGAAGTGCTACGTTTTGGAGGCTATTGTTAGAAGATGAAAAATACAGGTCTGCCAGAGACCTTGAATATGGCATAGGAGACATGGAGTGTGTTTGGATTTGTCACAAGGGAGGAGTCAGTACAAACAAGCTGCTCTGTGTCCAGATGGTTGCCCTGAGCAGGAGGCTACAGCACAGAATTGCAATTGTGTGTTCTCCTGTTGTCGAGTGGGAGCAGCCACAGACCTTTGACCAAAACATCCTGACCTCAAGCTGCTGCCTTGACCCTCTTCTATCCCAAGGTGAACTGGAGAATGTATGAAAACCTAAATATCTTCAGCACCACAGTCTGTTCTTTAGCTCAGGGAACTCTCAGGGACTGCTGAAGACTTTGGGGGTTTAACTCCATCTTGGTACCAAATGGAGAACAAAAATAGGTCAATAAAATATTTTTTCAATTGTCACTGGCCTCTGTGGCTGGTTTTGATATCGAGTTCTGTGTGTGCTGAGAGCATTCATAAGGAAGGGAAGTCTTTTGTGCAAGCAGGGTGACAGATTCCTGGCTGTGCACACAGCTGATCCAGTAAGGATCTCTTTTGCCCTGTCCTGGGATCTCTGCAAGGATCCAGGGTACAGAGCTGGCCAGAGGCTCTGAGACCCCTGCAGAGTCAGATTTGTGGGAAAACATCTTGGGTGGCCCTTCTAAAGAGATAAGGGATTTCACATGAGTTTTTTGGGGCCTTTTCACAGGTTTTTTTCACAGAATCACAGATTAGTTGTGGTTGGAAGGGATCTCTGGAAATCACCCTGTCCAACCCTCCTGCCAGGGCAGGGTCACCTGGAGCAGGTGACACAGGAATGTGCCCAGGTGTGTTTGGAATGTCTCCAGAGTGAGAGACTCCACGCCCTCCCTGGGCACCTGTTCCAGAGCTCTGCCACCCTCGACCTACAGAAGTTCTTCCTCATGTTGAGGGGAAACTTTTTGTCCTTTAGTTTATGGCCATTGCTCTTCATCCTGTCACCGGGCACTACTGGGGAGGGTCTGGCACCCTCTTCGGGCACGCCGGGGAGATATTTACATGGATTGCTGAGATCCCCTCTCAGTTTTCCCTTCTCCAGACAAACCCGGCCCAGCTCCTGCAGTGTCTCCTCATCAGGGAGATGCTCCAGCCCCCAACTCCTCTCTGCGGCCTCCGCAGGACCCTCTCCAGCAGCTCCTTGCCCATCTCGTCCTGAGGGAGCCCAGCACCGGGCACAGCACTCCAGACGTGCCTCACCAGGGCCGAGTAAAGGGAGGATCCCCTCCCTCGCCCTGCCGACCGCGCTCCTCAGAGGCCTCTCCCCGGGAACCTCACCCCCGCCGCCCTTCCCCGCCCGGCCGGTCCCTGGAGCCGGGAGCGGGGCCGGGATCGGGCAGCGCCGGGCGGGAGGCGGGGGCGGCGGAGGAGGAGGGGCCGGAAGGGGATGTGACCGCCCGCCCGCCCACCGGCCCGGGGGTTCTGGGATCTCCCTCGCCTCCTCCGCCGCCCCCCGCCAGTCCCGCAGCCCCCGGGGTACCCGCGGCCCCTCGCCGCGCTCCGCCCGCCCGGCCCCGCTGCCGCCGCCCGGGGATGCGGCCGGCGCGGTCCCCCCCGCCTGCCCTGGCCCGGCTGCTGGGCAGGAACCGGCCTCCCGGAGCTCCCCGGCCTCGCAGCCCCGCGCCCGGCTCCGCCTGAGGCAGCGGGCACGGGGCGCCGGCCCGGCCGCCCCAGCGCTGCTCCGACGCCGCCATGGCCCCGCCGGGCCCCCCGGGCCCGAGGTAGCGGCGGTGCAAGGAGCCGAAGCCCGGTGACCGAGGAGCCCCCGTCCCATCCCTGCACCCCGGGGAGCCTGCGGAGCCCACCCGGAGCTGCTGCTGCTGCTGCTGCTTCTCCTGGAGAGCTGACATGGTTCCAGCGCACCTGACCCTGCTGGACTTCAGCGATACTTGAAGCCAAATCCGTGGCTCTTTGGCCTTTGCTAACTCAATGCTATGCAAAAGAAAAGGAGGAAAAAAAAAAAAAAGAAACCTTGACACTAGCTGTGGTGGGAATGGCGGTTTCCTGCCCTGGGTGAACCCTTGTGTGGTTTCTTGCTTGTGAGATGAACTGATTCTCCTTTACCCGGTGGAAGACACACTACATATGGCAACCTGAAACTTTGGTAATGCTTGGTCATTGCTGAGCGGTTGGAACTTTTACTCGTTTGTTTGGGTTTTCTCTTTTTTTTTTTTTTTTTTTTTTTTTTTTTTTTTTTTTTTTTTTTTTTTTTTTTTTTTTTTTTTTTTTTTGCATAAAGTCACCTAAGGAGCCTTGTTGCTGTCTTCAGGAGCGTTGGAGGAATTTGTCTTAATTCTTCACCTCAAGTGACTTTATCCCACTGGGAGTGCAGCCAGTGCACCCACCTCAACACCTTCTCCTTCAAAACCCCTTCCCAGCCTGGAAGATCAGGGATCACAGACTTCTTTGAAAACTTCTCATCCTGGGAAAGGCTGCCCATAGTTACTTTATGGGGCAGCAGCCTGGAAAAGTTCTTGGGGACCAAAGGAGGCCAAGTCTGCCTGCCCTGCACTTCATCAAAGGAGCAGGGAAGAAGGAGTCATCCAGGCATGCGGGCCCACACTGCAACGTCTTCGTGGAACATGGTGAGAAGTTTCTTTTGGTAGTTGGTTTAATTTTGGTTTGCTGAGCTAGGTACAATATGGACTTACTCAAGACCGTGGAGCAGATACAGCCATGTACTTTATGGAAGTCTTGTTTTCTTTCCATTGCTGCTTAATGCAAATCTCCTGTGATTGTTTATTAAGAAAATACTTGGGTCAGATTGCTTGAAACCTGAGGAGAGGTTGTTGTACAGCTGAAGGTGAAATGCAAGGAGCTAACTTTTTAACATTGCACAAGTTTCTCGTTTCTGCCTTGGTTATATTCTGGTTTGCAGTCCAGGAAAGTGTTTGATCCTTTTTGAGTTGTCTGTGTCATAGTTCATAGCAGCCTCAGCCAGTGGTGATGCTGTGGTCAGTGACAGGTGTTTAATTACCTTTACTGAAGGGACTTTGCTACTTGGAAGGGAAAAAAAAAAAACAACCCAACCCTAATTTCGGAAAGTCTGTGAACTTACTGCTGTTGTGAAAAGAATGTTGTGGTGCATTTGGAACACCTTTGCTTAGTGGTTTCTCACAGCTGGTTAAACCTTCATCCTGTGCTGCGATGGATTGAAGTGCTGGAGGCCAAAAGTTTGGGGTGGAGCAACCCTGTCACTTCCTGGCCTTCTGCAAAGTATGGGGGGAGTTCAGAACCTCAGGAAAGAAGCCTGATGAAAAACCCAGTAGGGCTCAGAGGTAGATTTGGTGACTGCATCAAATTCTTCCTTAAACAACAAAAACCAACCAACCAACTCCCCCCAAAAAACCCAAAGAAACTGTAAACTGAAGGCATCTCTACAGAAGTGAGGTGCAGAAATGCATTGTTTTGCTTAAACCCTTTGGAGTAATCCTTGCTTTTGCACAATGCTTTTAAAATTCTAATGTTCTGTGAGATAACGTGCTGCTGGCTGCTGTCTTTGGCTGGAGAACGTGATTTTGTCACAGCTTCTGTAACAGTTTTGTCCTGTAGAGGAAGTTTATCTGTGAACAAAACAAAACTGCATATCTGTAATCTTCATATAACTAAAAATTGAAATATATGCTGTGTCTGAGAACACAGTTTCCCCTAGTTAGAGGAAAAGTTTTTTGATTTGTTCTTACTTTGTAAGGGCTTTGCTTTCAAACTTTTTCTCAGTCTGTGTTTCTAGAAGGGCCCAAGAAATTCTCTGCAGTGTTCAACAAACACACAGAGAATCCCATGTTTGTACTGCTCTGCTGAAATACTGTTTTGAGTTGCTTCAGTGTTTTATTTTCCCATATAATGTTTGTGCACTGAAGAAACTTGATGTAAATAAGGGAAGGTTAGAGAATATCAGGGCTAACTTGGCCCTCTGATGTTAAACCTCTGATGTTAAACCTGCTGCTGGATTTTTCCTTGCTTTCAGTCCTGTGAGATACCCACTCCTCCACACCCAGTTTGGTTCCTGCTTTTACCACTACTTTGGACAGAGTTTCAAGGTCAGATGAGATACAGTCAGAGCACTTGCTGCAAGCAATACGATATTCTCAGTCCCTTTGGTGTTTTGCTGTAGCAGGAAAGCCAGAAACGTTCTTTTTTGATCATTATAACAGCAATAGGCAGATGGTAACTTCTTACCAGTGTGACCTGAGGTCAGCAGATCCCAGCACATCCATGAGGAAAAGTGGCATCTCCTATGTCCGTGTGCCACATGTCCATGAGAGACCTTGGTGTCGTGGTTTAGAAAAGAATAAACTTGAAAAAGGACATCAGGGCTAGGACATCTGTTAGGAGAACTGCAAAAGATCAGCCCCGCTTATACACATGAGGAAAAGTTTCTTCCTTTGAGTGGATGAAAAGGTTCTTCCAAGTCCTGGCAGTAGAAGGCAGTACCACCGTTGTTTGTTCAGCTCTCTCCTGAGTTTGGGCTGCTCCTCTCCTGAAAAATGCTCTGTTAAAAACCTGGACAAATTAAGAGGGAACAAAACAAAGCTCATTTTAGAAAGCTCTTCCTTTTCCTTTCAGTAGTCTGCCTTTGAAATACATAGACTGACACTTTATAATTAATGAACAGATCAGTATTTAATGCTTTTAGGCCTATTCAGTTATTGAATAGCCATAGGCTGTACTTCATAAAAATAAGGTTAGTGTTTTTTCAGGCCTTAAATATTTACATGTTTTCCTTTCAGTACTGTCATTACAGTTTCTTCTAAATACCAAACATTGTATCTGATTTCTCTGTCGCACTGTGGGAACCAGTTTGTCCCAGGAAAATCATGTTTCTGGCTTTTCATAACTAAGAAATGCTTCAGGAGAAATTCCGTGGTGGGCCACTTAACCCCCCCTAGAGACAGGTAAATTCTTAAATGTACCTGTCTGAAGTTCTTGTATATTAAAGCCCATGATAAAACAAACAACAGAAGTGGACTTTCGGTAGCAGGGCTCTCCTTTTAAGGTTGTGTTTTTATAAAGGTATTAATGATTCTGGTTTGGTGGGACCATTACCTGCGAAGTTCTGCTGAGGCTCATTCAGCAGGCACTTAGTGGAAGATCTGGATTGCTTCAGTGGTGTCAGATTTTGGCTGAAAGGGTTAGTGAACATCATCAGATACTAACAGTGTAGGGCAGAATAACTCTCAGGAAAGTAATTCCCTTTCTCGGTTGTGGCACTCTCTGTAGCACCCAAAGCAACACATCCAGAGGCTTCTGAAAAGCCAGGGAGGCAACTGGCCAGAAATCAGCTCTGCTGGTGCTCAAATGTTCTGTGAGAATAATGCTGAAAGGCTCTAAATTTTGTCATGAGCTGACAATTGGGGAGTGCCTTAAGGGGGAAAAAAGTAATCTATGGGCAAGTTTTGGGCTTCTCTCTTTGTGCTGTTACTTTCCCCACAGAGGGTGTTTTACAAGCTGGAGTTCATGCTCGTGTCGTTACCCTGGGCAGCAGAGTAGCCCTTGCTGGGATTTTACAAATTTCACCCTGGTGCAGATTACTCCAGCTCACGGTTTTCTTGCAAGCTTGAACTTGAGAGGAATTATAAAGGCAAAGTTTGCTTCTTTCTCTTCGCTTTTCTCGGTGAGAAATGAGTCTGTAGTCACTGCTTTTTGGGGATATCCAGCTGAAAAAAAAAAACGTGGTCAGTAGACAGTTAAGGGGAAAGACACCGACAGTGCACCTTGAAATTTGGACACTAGTGTATCTTGTGCCTTACCAGAACGTTAATTTTGGCAAAACTCAAACTTCTGGGGAAAAAAAAAAAAAAAAAAAAAAAAAAAAAAAAGTGTATTCTCAGAGGGCTCAGCTCTGATCCCAGAGTTGGCAGGAGTTGACTGGAGCAATTGGCAAACACCACACCTTCTCTGATTGTCTGGTGGAGGTGTTGCTGTGCTGAATGATGAGCAGATCCCCTGAAGCATGTTGGTAGAAGAGCATCTCCAAGCAAAAGCAGCACTTGGAGGCTTTAAAAGTGAACTCTAATCATTACGTACGTGATGCTGGGATGAGGAAGAGCTTGATAAAGCAGTCAGACAAAAATGGCCTTTTCATAGTCTTTCATAGTGATAAAATGTGGTCTTAGAGTTTCTCTTCCAGCAGGTGAGTGATAGGGAAGCTTAAATGAGCTGTTTACCTCACTGTAAAGAGAGATAAACTGCAGAACTGGATCCATTTTTCTTATACATTTAGTGCTGAATATAGCTGAAGTCAGCCAACTACAGTCTCTGTCATATTAGATCTGAATTCTTTTTCCTACAAGGGTGCTGAAAGTTTTACTGCTTTAATTAGGAAGCAATTGTGCAAAATGGATCTATAGCACCAGCTTGCTACAGCTGCCAGTTGGAGATGTGCCCTATACAGTTCACTGTGAGTAAAAATCCCAACAATTAAAAGTACCATTTCCTACATTATTGATTAAAAATAAATTTTAAAGGCCTTTATGTTTAATAATCTATCTTGTTTTATGCTGTTAAGTTTCATGTTTCAAGCACTTGAGTTGTGCAGATGAGTAAATTACATTGTAATCAGTTCTAAGCATATCCTGGGCTCATCCCACAGTGTGGGCAGCAGGGCAAGGGGGGAGATTCTCCCCCCTCTACTCCACTGTGCTGAGACCCCACTTGCAGTGTTGTCTCCAGCATGGGAAGGATTTGGAGCTGTTGGAAGGAGTCCAGAGAAGGTCCTGGAGATGCTCCAAGGGCTGGAGCCCCTCTGCTCTGGAGACAGCTGGGAGAGCTGGGGGTGTTCAGCTCAGAGGAGGCTCCAGGGAGACCTCAGAGCTCCTTCCAGTGCCTAAAGGGGCTCCAGGAGAGCTGGAGAGGGACATTGGGCAAGGGTCTGGAGTGATAGGACACAGGGAATGGCTTCAAACTGAGGACAGATTAGATATACTGAAGAAATTCTTCTCTGTGAGGGTGGAGAGGCCCTGGCACAGGGTGCCCAGAGAAGCTGTGGCTTGCCCTTGGATCCCTGGAAGTGTCCAAGGCCAGGTTGGACAGGGCTGGAGCAACCTGGGGTAGTGGAAGGTGTCCCTTCACATGGGAGGGTTTTGGAACAAGATTATCTTCAAGGTCTGATTTTTGTACTCATTATCCTTTATCCTACAGGTGAGCTCAATGTGTCTTCCTTTTATGCAATATACGTTTATTAGATAGTCAATTGCCCATACATGGAAATGATTTAAATGAGACTCCTTCCATAGTAGAACTGTTTCTTCAAACCCATGTACTTAAAACCCCTGCATTTATCTCTTTCCATTGTACCTCAGGGCATTTTTATACTCTGTCTCTGCTTCACCAACTGCAAAACCTGAGACTTCAAAGAAACTGCTTTACTACTTCTGACTCCACTTTAGACCATTCACCTGAAATTGGATCATTAGCAGTGGCCTAATTGGAAGCCGTTTTTTAGAGTCTGCCTTCGGTATTTCAGGTTTTCATTCTGAACTGACAAAGGCTGGAGATTTGGCAGATCCCAAATTTCAGTTTCCATCTCTATTAGGAGAGACTTATCCCCAGCTTTTGGGATCATTGCTTATGTATCCAACTTCACTGCATCTCAGTATTAGCGTGGTTAATGCTGACATCTGCTGCATGCTGAATGCAGATTTGTTTACTGCCTCTGACTGTATCCCTTTTCATCGTAAAAATCACTTGCTGTATTTTTTCCTGCTCCAATTATCAAACACCACTAGGTTTTGCTAAGAAGCTCTTCCACAAAGCTTGATCTATGGTTGGAATATGTTTGAAAAGATACCTAAGACTTTCTAAACTGCTTTTCCACAGGCCGAGGTGGATGGTGATGGGGAAAGGCTAATCCCTTTCCTGGGCAAAAGCAGTTCTGTTTTGTGCACTGACTAATCTTTGATAACTTGCCATGTTTAAGCAGTTGATCTCCTTCACGACAAATAGGTAGTGGTTGCTCATATGCCAGACTTTCATTATCAGATTATCCTAGTTCTGCACTCTTATTTACAAATTTTAATAGGAAGGCTATAGCAGGAAATCAGGACAGGGAGGCAAGAGAAAGCTGCAGGGTATTAGCATAGAAATCTTTCCTTGTAGGCGATCATCTCTTTCAGCACACTTCAACATTTGCCATCAAACTTTGCAGTATTTTACATTGGAAAGTTTAAATCTTAAGCTTGAAAGTGAGGAGTTGACACAGTCCTGTTGCTGAGAGTTGAGAGTCCTACGTTTCATCCCTGGTGCTCTCAGTGTCAGGCCCTGTGGCACATCATGAGGGTGGAGAAAGGTGGAAATGGCCTTGGAAAGTCTGGTCCTGCTGACTGTCACTTTAAGGTGGGGATTCTGTTGGGTTGTGCCTTGGAACAACAGGGATGTGTTTCCAGCTGTGCTTGCAGGAATTGTGATAAAGCAGGATAGAAATAATTGGGAGAGTGTTTTGATAGCCCTGCTGTGGATGGGACTGTAACCAGTGCCTTGGCAGGTGCCAAGTGAGGAATGCTCTTAGCTGACACCAGGCAGTGGGAATGCAGAGCTGCAGGAGTTAGTCCAGCTCTTAGGAAACCCAGCTGACACCGGTGTTGTGTTCAGGAAAGGTTCATGGCACCCTGCTGTGAGTTTTGGGCCCTGTTTGGAGCGTCACCAGGACATTCCTGCAGCTCCATCAGTGTACTTGATCCACCCTGTAAAGCTGAAAACCTGGATGGCTGTGGTGCTGTGGGTGGATATTGGGTGTGTTGCAGGTGCCTTTCAGCTGCATAAAATACTCTGATTTGCATTTACAAAGACTGAAGCAAGTGTTTGAAACACTGGTGACCTTCCGGAGTATTTTTGCAGGTGGACTTTGCTTTCCTTTTTCTTTGGCAGGGGGAAGGGGCTGCCTGCTCTCTGCAGTGCCCATTAAGAGCCGTGTGAGGAGCACCAGTGAGCACCAGTGTCTGCACCCAGCAGCATTCTGTCAGTTCAGCCATGCTGTGCCATTCCTTTCCTTTCCTTATAAAAGGTCTGTTATGAATCCCAGAAGTCCTTTGCTGTAGAAACATCCAGAGCAGTTCCAGCAGAAGCGACAGGGACTCTTGCTTCTTTGCTTCTGCGACTCTCTTATCAGTCAGCTTTTACTCTGCTTTATGTTGATTGAAGATCAATCTGAACAAGCTGTAGAGGTTATTAATCTGCTTGCCAGAGTGTCCATTTAATTGGTTTAAGGAAGATTCTTGGGCAAAAAGGTAATGAACATTCAATTTTAGCAAGTAAAGCTGCCTAAGGCAATGTGTTCCCTTAGTTCTTAACTAAATTGGTTCTTACTTAGTTCTTAACTTTCATCCTTCTTTAAACTTCTGTGTTTAATGCCAGTGTTGCACTTAGATATTAAACATAATTTTTTGTGAGATGGCTGGAAGTTTCATCACGCTTGGGGCAAAATTTGATATAACTCTGCTAAAATGGTTTGTTGTGCTCTGGGAGGAGTCCCTTTCTACACATCTTGTAATGCCGAGGCAAGTGTGTCCTGAATGCCAGCTTGCTTTAGTTTTTGCTTAAGTACTTTCTGAAATTAGTGTTGAAATTAGATTTAGGGGTTTTTTTTGTGTGTGTTTTCATTTCCCCCAGCATTTTTTCCTGGCTCTTACCAGCTGGGTTGTGAAAAGCAGGAGCTTGCTTTTATGCAGAGTGATTGCTGCTAATTTACATGGATGCGAGCAAGCTCATCATTCTTTCATGAGTGAGGAGACTGCCTGATTTATGTTGTGTCATCTCTGAGCACTGTTTTTACCTAATGAATAGAGTTTCACAACAGATTATTAATCATTAAGACTTTGGTTTCATTGTGTGTATTAAAGAATCAATATTGCTGCATGTTGCCTGCCTTGAGAAGCTGCTTATCCATTAGTGCCGCTTTTCTAAGGCATTCTGGTGCATTTATCATTTTGGCTGACTTCACTTCCTACCTTATTCCTGCCACGTCTTCCCAGGGCCTGAGCTGTGTCCAGTCTGCCTCTCTGTAGATTCCTCCTTTGAAGTGCTGTCTGAGCAGTAGCAAATGTTGTTTGGTCCAGTCTCTCCTTAGAGCTCATGAAATAGTAAAAGGCTGAACCTTCCTTTGCTGTGGTTTGCACTTCACATTTGCATCAAAGAGGGAGTGATGGCCTCAGAAACTGTGAATAATGTGTGATGAAGACTATATTGAATTACATGCTCTGCTGCCTGATAAATGCCTGGGTTTTGGATCACAAGGCTTGCTGGAGGACAGGACTCCCCCGTTCTCTGACCTGCTGTTTGTTCCCTGTCCAATGTCCATCTCTGTTGGAAGTACAGAGTGACCTGGGCATGTTCCCTGTGTTTCCTGTCGCACTGATGCTGTAGAGGAGGAAATTTCACTTGCTGTGTGCATCCAGAATCCAAAACACACTCTCATGAGCTCTGTCAGGTTTTGTAGTGACCCCAGTGTGCTGATCTCCTGCCACTCCACACCTGGGGGAACTGATGGCTATTTCATAGCCTTTTTTTGTGTGTGCGTGTTCCCAGAATAAACAAGGTTGTTTTTCCAGAGGCTGAATGTGTGAGTGGTAGTGGGATAAGGACATGGAAACTTTAAATAGGAAATTCCTTGGGCTTTCAGGAAATGCTTGCTCTGTCATTCATGTTCAAGTTGCCCAAATTCAAAGGCTGCTTGTTGGGTTCTGCCTCATTTAACATACCTGGTGAAGGGCTGTTCCCAAGTTCTCAGTTCCTGGCCTGACCATGGAAGGTTATCACAGGGCTGTTATGCAGTAAACAGAACTGTTTTCACCTTGATTTTTGTGAATAAAACTATTTAATTAATTTAAAGTGTTTAAAAATATGTGCTTAATTAAAATTTAAGCTTTATTAGAAGGGTGTAAAGCAAATGAAATTGTCATTTGGGGCACTGGCCACCAGATGTCTTCTGTGACTCTTCACTAACTTGCTCTGATTGAAATAATCCCTGCAATGAGAATCGTCTTGGAAATGAGCAAAAGTTAAATGGTGAGAACCAGGGTCAGAAGTGACAACTGTGAATTTCAGAAATAGTGTCTGTCAAGTCTTTTTAGATCCTATTAGAACCTGTAATCGTTGTGTGCTTGTTTGCTGATATAAAAAATGTTGGTAGGTGATGTTTGCTTTCACTGTTAATGGGAAAACCTTGCTCCCTCATCTCCTCAAGCTCCATTTCTGCCTGTTCTTTGTTTAAAAAATAAAAGAAATAGTTTTTAGTTCTGCATCCCTTTTCACTTATTGATGTCTTCTGCATTTGGTTTAGTTCCCCTTCTTCTTTTATTATGCTGCACTGACTTTTTAAAAATACAAATACTTTCCTAATATTAATATTAAATATTGGATTCCTCTCAGTATAGAAATTGATTTGGTAAATCCTCTTGTAGCATTGAGTTTAACATTTGTGAACATGAGCTTTTTATGGCAAGGATGCTCAGGGAATATCTGGAAACAAATTCAGCCTGTGACACTTATTTACACAGTTGGTGTTGTCTGAATGTCAGAATTGCTCTCTCAGAGCTAATTGTGGAGCTAAATTGTTAGGAAGTCATAACCATGCTTACAAAAGCAAAGCTGTAATCTAGTAATACTCTATTTTACTCAAATCTCTTTTGGGTGGGAGTGTTTTATAATAACGAAGAAGATGTAATGCATCTAGCAAAATAGTTTATGCTATAAATATGTATGAGTGAATGGGGTTTTATTTTTATTATTTTTATTGGCTCTAAGTTCTTTTCATTCCTGATACAAGTCTGACAACACATAATGTTCATTTAAAAACTACATCCCATTTTAGCCTGAATAACTGGAACAGCTATTAGAGCTATTGTTGTCTGGCTACACCTCATGTTTGCAAATAACTTAGGAAAGCTCAAATGAAAAGTTTTGAATAAATGCCAAGCTGTTATTTCTTCTTTAATATATTTAGCTGGATGGATAAGAAGCTGCATTTAAAAGTCTCTGCAATCAAACCATTACTTCTTAAAAGACTTATTGATAGATTGCACTAAATGTGTTTGCTATATACATTCTTTTTTTTTCCTCAACATGCAGCTGTTTAATAGAAAATAGATGTCCTTTACAGGAAATGAACTGGAGGGAAGACAAAGCTCTTCCCATCATTTGATAGTGTTGATGTTCATATAGAAGCTGTAATTTCCCTGGGCTCTGCAGATTTTCTGTTATGTCTAAACAGTGCCTCCCACGCAGAGGTTTGGATGTCAAGGTGCTATCATGTTTCAGGTATTAAGTAGTAATTATTGTTATGAGGTGATCACACAAGACAGTGAAAGTGTTGCTCAACCTTTCAAATTCCATATCATTAGGAAAAAAAAATGTGTAGGGGAAACTTCAGTCTAATTTAGCCCTTACTGTGAGAGCTGCTGGTGGTTTTTACCTTGCTCTTGCTGAAAAGTGGGATGAAAAAGGCTTTTCATGACCACAGTTACACCACCAGAGGTGGTGTGGGTTGTGCTTGCAAAATACAACTTGGAGACACAATCTGGGAGTTAATTCTGGGTTTGCTGCAGCAGTGGGTCTGGAAAGGGCCAAATCCTGAAGGCTGTGGCTGGTTAGCAAAATGTACTGAGCTACCTCTTAAGTAGGTAATACTTTGAGCTGAGCAAAAGAAAGAATTAGAATAATAAAGGTTGGATTTTTAGAGGCAAATGCTAGCTTGAAATGCTAATATAATCATCTTGGTGACTGCAGTTTTGCCTCTGCAAAGCGAAGGCAGTGCCTGACATTTCATTGAAGACCTGCTGCACTGTTGATAAGCCGACCTCTCCTGAGAGAAATCATGAACTTCACTGAGCAGCAGCGTGGCTTTGTAATTGTGGTTAAAAACACAGGACTTGAAAAACATTAAATGAAAATAGATCAGTGCTGCATTTATTATCAGGTAAGGATTCAAAGAACCGTGAAATGTTAACTTGAAACATTTGCATTCTGCTCATAGGAATAAATAGCACAAATCCAGTGAGGTGTTTTTGTTCTAATTTGTTAACTTGGGCTACTTTTCCCCAGAAAAGTGAGTGTGGCATTGTGTTGGCCGTGTCCATATCATTTAGTCCTGCCTAACTGCAGAGGCATTAAAAACATCGAGGTGAAAGGCACAGGCACCATCTGAGCAGTTGCTTTCCAGCTCAGACGTCTCCATCACCCGCAGCCTTCCCCAATTAGGAAGTGGTGGGCTTCAGCAGGACTCGGGAGCGGGATGATGTGCAGCCCCTGGAATGAGACACACATTTCATGGCCGTGGACAGCCTTGAATCACCCTGTGCTGAGGGTGCCTGGTCACCCCAGAGCCCTGAGTCACGGCGGCCGTGGCAGAGCTTCGTCTGCCGGGAGATAAAGGGTGGATGTTGTGGCTGAAGTGGGGAGATCACCAGCGAGCCACTTCCGAAATAATGACATTGTGGGGTAGCCAAAGTGCTTGGTTGGGCTGAAATATATTGGCCATTCTGCCTTTAAATTGCTCCATGGATGTCACAGTTCTTTAAGTTCCAGATTTAGAAGGAAGGTGGCTCTTCTGTGGTTACGAGGCTTTCATCTGCTGAAGTTGTATTTCAGAAAGCTGATGCGCTGCTTGTGAAATGCTCCCCTAAGGCAAACAAGCCCTTTGGGGAGGGGGACTAAGGGCTGGAGTGAATCAAACAGGCATTTTACATTTCAATTATTAATACAGTACTTTTTTATGATTCTCAAATTGGAATTGCTAGCAGCTGAATTTTAAAAATGTACTAACTTCTAAAATTTTTAGGAGTAAAACTAACCCTGTGCAAGTAAAGGTGCTGTCTTCTACTCCAAGACCTCTTTACTACAGTCTTGCACAATCACACTTGGATCTGAGTTCTCTTTATCTTGCTGTAGAGTTTTGTTAGCATCCATGTTGGAGGGTCCATAAGGGATGAGTGGAGGGGAGCTCTGCAGCCTCCTCCAGAGAGTAAGGTCTTACCTGAGAGGACTCACACTCAAAAGGTAATTGCAGGGTGCATTCCAGGCTTGTAATCAAATTCTGATTTATTGAAAATGGATCCAAATGAGCACTGCTATTAAATATTATTATCACAAGGATGCCGGATGCAAAGCTGAACAAATGGATTTCTTTAGACTACAACAAATCGGATTAGAGTATGTTGGATGCTTCCCCTTGTGCCTCTCTCCCCATCAAAAAAGGTATTTAAAAAACCAATCTGAGAGTAATACTTAAGGCAAAAAAGGGATGGAGGAGGAGGTCTGTGAGAGAGCTTTTGCTGAGAAGTTCTGTCAGGGCACCTACACCTTGACTCCATGTTGTGGTGGGGCCGAGCTGTGTGAATGCAGCTCCTGCCCAAACAAAGCCCCACAGGAGCCAGGGATGTTGGAATTCACCTCCTTGTGCCATGCAGCACTTCCAGCTCCTCTGGAGCACAAACCACCCGCCCTGACTCTTGATTTCAGAGGCTGACGTGTCAATCTGAGCATCCAAGGTTTGCAGCTGTGGTGAGGGAGTTGCTTTTAGCCTGGGATCATACCTGGGACATTTGATGAAGCTTTGGCTTGAGGAGCTGGCCTTGCCAGGGGTTGGCCTGGGGGTGTTTTATGAGATGCACAAGTAAAAGCAGATAGCAGGGGTGGGGGAGGAGAGCCGTGGAAATGTTCACAGCTTCTCCAGGACTCTTCTGCCACTCCCTGCTGCGGGGGTGGCTGCGGGCCAGCCTGGGTGACAGAGCTCCTGTTTCTGTGAGACCACAGATAAACCACCACAGGGACTTTGGATCCTGCTTTTCCTTCTGTCACCTCCACTTTTCACCCCACATCTGGCCCTTGCACACCGTAGCGATGTGCTACCAAAAAATACAGAAAGAAAAGCAGCTTTTTCTTTGCACCTGACATCAGTGTTACCTGTTCCATATCTGCTCCATATCCCCCCTGAAGTGCTACCCCCCTGGGCTGCTGTGCTGGCTCAGTTTCTGGGGAGCTTTGGGGGGAAATATTTCAGGGGATAAGGATAAAAGATTCAAAAGAGGCTCTTACCTCAGGGTGTTTCCAAGGCTTTATTCTTGAAGGGGTCCCAGGGGCAAAGAGGGCAAACAGGGAAGAGCAGGGGTTTATCTGGACTCTCTGTCCCAGGGCAGATAGCTGGCAATGAGCCAACTGGTCAGAGATAGGGGAAAGGTAGGGTTGAACTAAAAGGTTAGAGCTTTAGGGGGTTCTGGGGAAAAACCATTTCCCCAGAGAAATACAACATCCCCCCATCCCTGTTATTTGCTTTTACTTGTGCATCTCAAAGAAAAATTGAGATTTTTTTCAGTTGTTTCTCCTCTGTGCTGGGGTTGTCCTTGGATAAGTAAAATGTCTATTTTCAGGCTGGGTAATTGAGGTTTGTTCAGGCAGTAATTCCAGGGATGCACTGATGCTGAGGCAAATGAAGTCCTGTGCTATTCCTTGTAGCAGGGAACAGCATCATAGATAGTTAGCAAGTACCTGCTTGGATTGTTCCTCAGTCGAAACCAGATCCTTTATCTTTATTTCTTTATCATCATAAAGCTCAATTTCTTGCTCTATAACCCATATAAATCGGTAACAAGTTTTTTTCGTAGGAGGGCTAGAAGGTTGAAAGTGCTTGAAGATCCTCAGAGATGGAACAGTTTGTTTGCTGGTTCAAATGGGAACCTCTGCTTTTTCTACAGGTACTGATGCCAACTTGGAATGTTGTATACACTTATTTGGCTTTGATTTATTCATTGGGGTGGGGGAAGATTAAACTCTTCCTGGACAATTCCTCTAGTAGGTGCCTATCCTATAGCCACCCAAATTTGATCCTTTTTGATCCTTTAAGATTCTGTGTTTTATGACCCTGATATTTCACACTCACCTTGCAACTGCTCGCCTTTTGTTTTCCAGTGTGCTAAAGTGGTTTATTTTTATTTGCTTTGATTATTTTGGGGCTGTTTGCTGTTGGCTTTCTTTGTCTCTATCAAATAGTTGCTTTTTCTCTTGGAGAAACAACTGTCCATTTTCAAATTGGATGCTCTTGCAGGTTGAGTGATTGCTTTGTATTGTGTAAGACTATGGAAATCCTGCTGTTGAGCTGAAGCAACTGAAATCCTTGTTTAGAAAGGAAGTAATAATTTCTTACTGCCTGCTAGAAAAGCTGTTGGCCTGCCCCTGCAGGTGACCTGCCAAGGATTTAAGAAAGAAAAATTGGATTTTATCCTCTTTCTTCCTGGTTTTAAGATGGTCAAAGCTGGCATGAAAAATGGTGGTTTTCAGAGAGGGGCTTTGTCTGCCCAAAGCAGCAGAAAAGAGCAAACCTAATCTTGTTGTTCTTCTCAGGTCAGCTTTTAAGTTCTTGGTTATATTAGTTTGCTACTGAAAATAGTATTTCTTTCTCTCTACCCTTTTAAGTAAAGGGAGATGGCTGCTTTGCCCACTCAAATTGATATCTTAGCATCTTTCTATACTTGTTCCTTCTTGCTGCATTTTGGGAAGATAGTCCTTAGATATTGGCAGTGTCCTTTTTTGGGACAGCTGGACTTGAAAGGCTGGTGGCATTTGGATAAGGTGACATCCAGACATCCCTGACATCCCTGCTCTCCTCTCCCACCACAGCCTGTGACCCTTGAGCTATTGATCACTGTTTCTGTAATTAAGCATGCAAGTTGGTGTAACTCCTGAACAGCCTGATGGTAGAGAACATTTTTGCAGCCTCTAAGGTGCAAAGTACCACCTCCAGCAGGTCAGTGGAACCAGAAAATCAGACGTGCTCTCGGGAAACTTGCTTTTTGGCTTTCTTGATGAGATGGATCAAAGCTTTTAGCCAAACTCATCTGTATGACTGTATCACGCCGTCTGAACGTCTGAAGCCTGGAGGATTATGTGGACAGGAGGCTGTTGTGAGTTATAACAAGAAGTTTTGTTTTTGAAAACCTGTGTTTTTCTCCTACATTGCAATTACAGGGGATGGGGATTAGATTTCCACTTTGTTCTCGCCAGTTGTTGAGGCCTGACCTGGAGCTTGCTGGGAGGTTGGCAGTGTGATTGCAGCCCTTTGAAACAGGACAGACACTTGGGACTTCCAGTTCAGACACTTTTTCTCATCCAGCCTGCAGAGCTTTATCTCTTTTAACAAACAGTCGCAGAAATTGAAGAAACAATGCACAGGTTCACATCTCAGCAATTTCTCTTCTTCCATGAACCCTGACCAACACAGCAATGGGAAAGAAGGAACATAATTGTAGCAAAACGTTATCTGTGTCTCCTCCATTCTGCAAAGCCTGTATTTTAGGGAAGATTGTATTGCTGGACTCAATAGTCCAGAAACATTGTCCTGCCATTTCCTCTACATTGTCCCCTTCCTACAAATACTATTTTCCTAAGATGCAGTCTGAATTAATGCTTTTTTTTTTTTTAATATATATGTCTTTTCTGTGTCATAAAATAACCATTCCAGCTGAGATCGAGTTCATCCTTCAGCATCCATATTCAAAGGAAAAGTCTTAAGGATTATCAAAAAGCTAAAGCTGGAGGAGGCCATCTTGCCTTCATGATCCTTCGGGCTTTGAGATTTTGGTTGGGAGCATTTGGTTTTTTTTTTTTTTTTTTTAACCTCATGTCTGGGGACATTTTATCATCCTCCTCTTTCCTGTTCCAAGCAATTACCATTTATTTTATCTTCAAGCAGCAGCCTGTGGCAATAAATTTTAGGAAATTCCTTCCCGCCCTTTATTAAGCCCTACATAATAGCTTCCGCTACTCACTCATACATTCATTAGGAAGAATTAAACGAGTGCTGGCGCCCATTAGCAGAGCGTTTAATAACCTCTCCAAGGGAAGGTGCAGCAGATTGGAATAAATGAACAGGAGCAAAAACAAATGAAATAACTTCAGAGAATATGCTCAACTAATTTCGTTCTTAGAAAAACTACTTATTTACATGAACGCAGCGCTTCAGAAGGCGTCAGCTTGAAACCCCTGGCAGAGGAGTCCCTGAAGATCTACAGGCAGTGACAGTGAGAGTGTGGTGCCTGGGAGAAGGGTTCTGGGCATTTTAGGGAGGGAAAGGGCATTTGAGTGTGTCCTGCCCCCTTCCCCAGCTGCTGATGCTGTCAGCAAGGCTGATGGCTGTGCTTATGGACTGCAGGGAGGACATCTGTCCTGTAGGAACTGGGCCATAACTAATAGCTCATCTCATCTGGTGGCAGCCACACCACAGTCCTTGGATGCCTGTGATAGCTGATCCCTGCCAGGATGGGCCATGGGGAAAACACAGACCTTGTACCAGCAAGGAAATTACCCCTCCTCCATTGGTTCTTTACTGTTGCTTTAAAGAAGATTCATGCTCAGCTGACAGTTGGCATAGGAGAGATCAGAGTCTGAGTACCCCTAAGTGGCTTTTCCAGAATAAAGATAGTATTGGAGGCATTGCTGTTGGGAATTTTCTTAGGAAATCTCAACTTGTAAAGCACCAGCACTACAGACAGACCTGGAGCTGCACGTTACAGGAAGAGTTTTGCCACTAGTTCCTAGCACTTTCCATTATTTGACAGTATTTTAATTTTTATGTGTATGGTCTGATCCGTGCAGATGAAGGAAAGTTGTTGGGACTCATGTGGATCCAAGTGCTCTTTTGCTGGATATTCATTTCCTCTTGTCTTGGTGGAAAACAAGCAGAGCTTTAAGATCTGCTCCTGTGTGTAACTCGTGATAGCTCTGTACTCTGGTGTAAAATAAACACTGTACCCACGGTGGCCTTGCAGTGTCACAGTAAGTGTCTCTCAGCAGCCCTTCCTCCTCCAGGATCTGATACTGACACGTTGTTTTCACACACTTCAAAGCTTCAGACTGATTTCTCTCTTGGAAAAAAGGAGAAAAAATCTAGTAAATAAAGCAAATAAAAACTCTACAGTAGCAGTTTTTATGGCTAACATTTCATAATGGCAGTGCTGACAACCTTATTTTCATTTTGCTGTTACCTGTTTTGAAGACAAAAATGTCATTGTTCAAATGTAATTCAGGTCTTGTGGATGACAGATTTTTTTGAGATTTTGAATTGGGTTTTTTTTTCTGTAGTCATTTCTGATCTCATTTGAGGAGCTCAGCGAGTTGAGAACAGTGACACAATAATTGCTGTTATTGAACCAGAGATGCAGTTTAAGACTTTTACCTGGATCACTACGTTTGATTGATATTTTAATTTGGTTTTCTGGCAGATGAAAGATAATGAGAATCAGTTTGCAGTTGGAAATATTTGCACTGGAGAATTCCTAATTCTTTTTTAATTATTGCTTTTTGCCTGCTTATGAAACATGTGCGAGTTTCCTGTTTGACACCCCTCATTATATTTCAAGCATCAACAGTATCTGAATGGAAGGAATCTGCACAGATCATTTCAATATGCTGCTAATATACTCAGAATATCTTTTTCTAGTCTCTGTGCTGGATAATAGCTTGGATAACAGCTTCCAGACACGTAAATAACATTGCAGAGACATGGCGCAGACTCCTTAATGGATAAACGTATTTATAAACCTGGTTGTTTGCATCGCTTTTTAAATGGTCTGATCACCCCTCCTCCGAGTGAGGAAATAACTCGGGTGAATTTTGAGCAAATTGTTTTTGGCTCTGTCTCCTGCTGTGATAGGTGGACAATGAAGTGTTTGAGCAGGACTGAACCTGCAGAAGAGCCGGATGAAACATTGCTGATGAGCTGATTGATTCCTGTGGGGTCACTCCCCTGCTAGTAAATAGCAGCGTTGGTAATTCTTGCTGTTTTCAAGAATTTATATATAAATTCTTGAAATATATGCAAGTTTGCAGTATTTCCTAGTTGAGCCCTGGCTGCTGGATAGAGGCAGTAAAAGCACTGATCACAACCCTCCAGCTTTTTCCTTCTCCCCCAGTGCTTTCCTTGCGGTGCCAGTTGGTGGTACGGGAGGAGATCTCCTTCCCTTTTAATTACTCGGGAAGCTTTTATCCCGGATCTGAGAAACTTGCTTGAAGGCACAGCGTAGATTGCAAATGGGTTGCCCTCGTGCTAATATAAGCTAAAAATTGTAATAATATCTTTATCGCCTTGGAACCATTCCCTGCTCCTTCCGTCCTCCTCGGCAGCAGAAGCCATTCAGCGCTGTGACATTTGATCAGGGGTGCAGGCGGAGCGGCAGCTTGCTAATGGATTTCTGATTGTTCTCCTGGTCCATTCTCCTGATGAATGGTGCTCTGGCAGTCTGGGGAGCCGACAGAAACGCTCTGCCATCATGTCATTGCCTTTTCTCTGGGAGAGGACAAGAGCAGGTTTCCTCTCTTGTCTCTGTAGCTTGCTCTCCTGCTCAATTAGAGAGAGAGAGAGAGGAGCCGGCTCCCCGTTCGAAGCTGAAATTAGTTTTACAGCTTATAATAGCTCTTTCCTGGGAGTCTGGTGGAATCCCTCTTTGCTCTGGGGAGGCTCGAGCAGGCTTTCCTACGGCTCTTTCACTCTGTGAATGCCTTAAAGCACTGCTCTTACAGAGCTGGCTGATGTAGAGCTGTTTGTGGGAGGTGTGTTTTGGGTGAGGGGGTTTCTCTGCCTCCTGGACAAAACACCTTTTTATGCCAGACCTCTCCTTTTCAGGCCAGGGAAGCCACGTCTGCCTGGGGTCAACATGCAGGGTGTCCCTACCGAACTGCCTTCAACAGGGCTTTTTTTGCAAGGAGTTCTTAAATGTGTCCTGGCTGTTGGTTTAAAAACTCAGGGTGTATGGTTTGGGATATCTACTTGAGGGTTTGTGGGTACTAGTAGGAAAATTCAGGGTGATCTCTTTATTTCAGTTGTTACAGGACAGCAAACATCTTTAAAATAAAATAACAGTGTAAAAAGAAAAAAACCTCTTCTTAGCAATGATTAATTAAAATGTTTTTATTGACTTAAAAATCAGCATTTGTGGCCCCTTTACCATCTCCAAGAGCCTGAACCAGCTCATTCCTTTCCCTTAAAGGATTGATTCCCTTCTGACAACTCCCAGAGGGCCCTGAAAGTGAATTTTGAATTTGGGCTTGTAATTAAGATATCTTGAGTTATTTCTGATTTGTCAACATGACTGATGAGAGGGCTTATGCATTTCTTTTCCTTTCACTGATAAACTCTTGCACCTGGAGACATTCTGGGTGCTTTGTGGGTGTCAGTCTGCAGAGTGCCAGCCTGCAGACTTCACTGCTGGAGCAGTGGCACAGCTCTGCCTGGGGAGATCCCCTTCAGGCTGTGCACCCACACGTTTTGTTTTCTGGAAAACTCTAGGCTAATTCAGCCTGGGGTGTCGAGCCTGTTGAAAATAGCTGGTGGTGATAAACAGTGTTGTAACAGGCCTGCATTATAAACATTAATACTACTTTGCAGGATGTTTTATTTCCCATGCATCTGAGAAATACCTGCTGAGTGATCTAGCTCACATTTCAGTAGATATTCACCCCCCCTACTGCCAGTTTTAGAAAAAGTATCTAATGAATTGTTGGCTTAGCTCAGTTTTGTGGCTTAGAAGTTCAGGCTGTGCATTTCTTTCCCTCACAATCTCATTATATCCCACAGCTGCCTCTGGCCTAGTTCAGATAAACAGTGTTAACTTGTATTTAACCCCAAACCCTGTGTGCATAGGCTGTGCTGCCTTTCCCTGGCACAGGTGAGTTGTACCAAGGTAAATCCTTTCCCTGCAGGCAGCTGTCCCTAGGGAGAGCTGATGGGCAGTACAGGAGTGCCCCTTTATCCGTGAGTTTTCAGGAGCAATTTTGATTGGACTCATCTTCTTGTGAGAACATCATTTTCTCAGGACATGCTGTCTTTTGGTAGGATTTTGAAATGGTGTTCCCAAAGTTCTAAGAAGCTTTTCACCAAGATCTTCCTGCTTCTCTAAGGAAGGAGAAGGCCAGTTTATCCTCCTCTCTTTCTGTTACTTTTTGTTTTGACTGGTATTATCGTTCTTCCTGATTTTTTCCTGTTTCCAAGAGCCTTCTGCCTCTTTGATTTCCTGCAAACCTAGTAGAGCTTATGGATCAGTTTCAAAGCCATCAAGTACAGACCTCCTGGGCTCCTCACAGGAGGGCCAATGTTCAGGCCACAATACCTGACAGTGTCACATTGCCTAGTCCCGTCCCTGCTGCGATCTGCAGCTGGAGCTCCCCTCTCTGCCCTTTTGTTTGACTCCTCCATAAAAGCAAGTTGATTGTTTCAACCTGTAATAGTTATACCCGTGTCCTGTGGATAGGCTAATACCAGGTATCTGTACAGGCTTCCATTATCTCTTCATTCATAGAGCAGAAAATGTGAAGAAATGTGTGGGTTTTTTTTTTTTTTTCCTGTCAGTTTGTAGTGCTTTGGTTTAGTAACTGGTTTGGGGCCTTGTTTGCTGTTTGAACTACTCCATTTGGGTTTTTAGTGTTTTTTTGAAAGCAAGTGTTTCCAAACTTTCCCAATTACGTAGAGAATAATCGCTGTGCCAGAACCACCAGGCATCTTTCTTATCATACATGTGTTTTTTTTCTTTTGATTACAGTCTTGCAGAAAGACAGCGTTTAGGCAAACATTCCTCTTTGTGTTCCCTGGGATGGGCTGTCAGTTTGTTAGGCTTCCAGCAGTCCTGTTTATTCACGTGTGTCTTTGGAAGAGTTGCGACACAGCAGGCCCATTTTGCCTTTGTTCACTGCTAAACAATTAGAAAATAATTTATGACTTTGCTTTTGCTTTTGAATCTCCTAAGGAAATGATGGCATATTCTTACCCCAAGAGCTCCAGCGCTGAGCCCTTTGCATCAGAGAGAAGCTGTTCCTCATCTGTGTTGGCACAGCACTGGGGCACTCTGCTGGTGATTGGGCCATTTGGCTGTTACTTAGAATTAAATGAATAATGAATTTTTCCATTCATCCAGAACCGGGTAAGTGTTAGAAGTGATGTATGTGTTAGATCCCTGCCTGGGAGCAGCAGTGTGACTGAAGAATTGAATGCAGTTCAGGCAGGCTGGAGTATCCATGAGGGTGTTGGGATCATTAGTACTTCAGGGTCCATCTGCCCCTCACTAGCAAACAGTTGTTGTGTCTAACAAGCAGCTGAGATTTTATCCTAACCCAGGAAAACATTTGTGTTGTGTGTATGGAATTAGCACCTGGGTTTATTGATCATCTTATAGCGTTGTGTTGGGCTGTTTAAGCTGTTGAAGGTTAATTAAAAAAAGGAATGGCCAGCATAGGGAGCTGATTGTTAATCTGAGTATGACTGCACAGAAGTGAGTTCCTTATGCAGTGAAATTGGTTTATAAGCCTTTTCTAGATTGCTTTCCCTCCACCCCCTGCTCTGTGCCTGGCATTTTTTTCCCAGCTTGACATAAATATTTGGCTAAGGCTAAAGGGATGAACAGAATTACATACTATCAGCAGAATTAGAGGGGGAAAAAAGGTTATTCTGCCAATCACGTCATGCACTGGGTAGAGCAAAGACTTGACTTAATGCATCTTATTGTATTTGGCATATGCTAAGCAGGATGAGGATCCAGTGGGTGCAGGTCATCGCCCACTGCCCGTTTCCCAGGCTTGGGGAGAGCCCTCCATCCAGGAGTTTCAGCGAGCTGCGGGCTGGAACGAGCGGCATGTGTCGGTACCCGCTCTGCAATGTGACCTCTGCTGCATTCCCCAGGCTCATTCCTGGCATAACTTGGCTTCTCCATCCCCACCCCCTTTCCTGGCTGGGTCATGGTCAGGCTGGAAAACCGTGGTAACCCCAGAGCCAGACCTGAGGCCTGCTGAACTGTGTGACTGGAGCCCAGAGACCAGCTCAGGGTCTGAGCCCACCACGGCACAGCAGGAATGCTGTGGCAGGAGGGGATGGCACCTAGAAAAGACTCATCCTGTGACTGATGTGCTAAACCAGCCAGCCAGCACTGCTGCCCCAGCAACAGAGCCAAGCTTTAGACATCTGCAGTCTTTACCATGCAAAGATACTTAACCTTGTTAAGGGTAGGGTAACCTCTTCCCAAGTAATTTAAACAGAAAAAGAAATCTGTAATGCTGGAGTAAGTGTAAATTACTGGGTTATGTGTCTGTACGTGTGACCTTTGGATTGTAGCAAAGTGTCTAACAGCCAAGACCTTTTGCCTTGGGTTTTCTTCTAGAGTGTGCTCATCAGCCTGAGAACAGCTGCTGGTACGAGATATAATTAAGGTTTAATTGGAGATGTCCATTAGGAGAATAGAGTGAGGAACACTGGGAGAAAATAAAGAGAATAAACGGTGAAGGTTGAAAAGAAGAAGAAAGTTTAAAGAATACTAAACTGAGAAGTGGGAGCTGATGCAATATTGGTGCAATGGAGGAGGAAAAGAAAGGGCTGAGGAGCCACACTGGAGCCAGAGGGCATCAGAACAGCTGAGCTGGAAGAGCAGATCTCAGAAGTACAATTGCCTGAATTATTCTGGGATGAAGGAGAAGAGGAGCTGAGGAACATCAGGGCATGAATTTGAAGAGCTCAGAAGTGAAAATAAGTGGGTTTTAGATGGCAGAAGTATAAATGTTGAAGGGCAGGAGGCCTATTGGGGTGAAACAATGAAGTGGAAGGTCTTTTGCTGGAGGGCCCTGCAGTTCTTGGAGAATGGATTGTAATGGTTCTGCCCCAATGGATGGGAGTGGGTGTTGAATTACTAGCAAGATGCCTTTTCTTCAAAATATCATTGTTAATCTCTCTTAGTGTCAGTGCTGTGTTCAAATAGGAGTTTACAGCCCTTGCTTTTGTCTTGTCAGTGTTTCAGAGGGCACTGTTTATGTCAAGCACATTGGCAGTGGCACAAGAGAGGTGAATTGCTCTTCCAGTGGTTGGTGTCCCTGGTGCTGCTCTGGGACAGCACCACCAGACATCACAAATCAAAAGCTCTGCAGCCAAGCCAGTGCTCCAGAGCCCTGCTTAGCAGAGCAGTTCATCCTGGTGGAACTGTAGGGGTGAGAAAACTTCAGGGTGCACTCCCTACCTTCCTTGTGCCTGTGCAGGATCAGAGGCATCAGGGAATGAATTGGATTGTCCTTGGCTGTGCAGGGAGTCCAGACTGGGATGAATTGAAGGCTGATGGCCATTATGGATTGCCTGGGATGTTCTGCCCTATAAATTCTAGCCAAAAATGAAAAGACTTCCTTTAAACAAAATATTTAGGCAGGCTCTATTTAAACATCCCCCGCAGTTTCCTTTCTTTTATATTCCTTGCCTAAGTCTGAAATTCTGCTGTTGAAAATGGAAAACTCCACATTGGCAGTTTCCACTGAATTTTCTGAATGTGAGCACGTGAACTCAGCGCCTTCAGATTTTCATCGCGCCCTTTAGCAGGGTTGCTTGAAGCTCTTTATGGAGGGAAGTGCCTTTTCCTAAGAAGCAGGGAATGTTTGAAATGTTGAGAACAGATTTAGTATCTTTTGATGAGAAGGTTAGGCTGGTGCTTAGAGCAAAGTCCTGGGAGCTGTAAAAGTGCAGGGCTATTACGCCAGCGGAGCCAACTGACTTTCCTCTCTGTATGACCTCCAGCAAGTCCTCAGACCTCTTTGCATATCATTCAACCCAGCTGGAAAACCTAAGTAAACAGCAGGAACCTTGCTTCAAGCCAGAAGCCTCAACTGACTGAGTTATTCTGGGGAAATGGAATAAGTAGTGAATTAGAATCAGGTAAACAACATGTAGATTGGATCGCTTTAAAGAGAAAATAATTTTGTAAATGTCCAAAACCACTTTAATTTGGCTTAGTTTGAATGGGTGGAGTGATTGCTTTGTCCTACTTTACAGTAAGAGGGGAAAAATATCTACTTACAGTTTCTGTTTTCATCAGACTGTTTACAGAGTCTGTAGAAATAGAGTTAATCAATATTTCTATTAGACACATCTTTGGGCCCTATGCCACATGCACACATTTTTAAACCCTTCAATCTTGTATCGTTTGTGGAGATGGTTTTGTCAGAAATAGTACTGTAAATAATTTATTCTGCTGCCAGTGCTTTTCTAAAGGTCTCTAGGCATGCAGCAAGATTTCCTCCAGGAGCTGTAAAGCTTCCAGATCAGTTTGCTATGGCAGAAGGATTTATTTTTTTGAGAGAGACAAGAAGGATGGTGGAAATGATGGGTTATTTTAGGGAGTGGCTGGCTGACTGTTTCTTTTGCCTAATTTTTAGGATCTAGAGTAGAGCAATTAGTCAAGTGGAATCATTATTTTGTGGTTTGAGTTGGGTTCCTTGGTGCTCCCAACCTCCCCAATCTGCAGATGCCCCTGTCTGTGTCAATGCCCTGCAGTGTGGGTCTGATGGGTTCCCTGTGGCTGTGCCAGCCAACTCCAGGGCTAGAAGCAGCCAAGGGGCAGCTAAAGTGACCTGTTTTCAGCCCTGGCATGAAGGTGTGTTGTGGTGTAACAAATACCAGCCTGGCAGTCTGTGGTTTTCACTGCACTGCGCAGCCACAGCAGAAGCACAGAGACTCCAGCTTGCAGATTTGATGTTTTCATCTCTCAGGTGATGCTGTTTTTAACTACACTGGCAGCTGCAGAGGAAATGTGGCACGGTCTTCCCTTTGTACTGTTCAGAGTAATTCCTTTGTGAGTGGCTGGTGAATCCTGGCCCATTGCAGCTGGGCCTGCCAGCCTGGAACAGAAGATGGAAATCTGTCAAACTTGTGTAACTTCTGAGAGATGGGAAACTTTGCTGATTGAAGAGAAAACCCTATAGCAGGCCTGAGTAAACATCAGCTGTGTGCTGGGAGGCTTGCAAGAAAGCCACTACCTCCAATTTACTCTTGAAAATCTTCCCAGGTCTTTAACATTGTTTTGGATTTCTGGGTAATGAATAGAGAGTGCAAGGAAAATTCCATGTAAATTCACTTGGTTTACTCCCTCAATAAACTAGAAGGGAAGTTTCTAACAGGAAAGCAGGCACAGGTAGCCTAAATTATCTCCAGGCTTCAGGGCTTGATGACCCTTATGGGTCCCTTCCAATTCAGAATATTCTGTGATTCTGTGATTTACTGCAAGTTTAGACCCAGTGAGCTGATGCAGCTTTAATGATGGTGCATCAAAGCTCTTTCTAAAGCACTGACAGCAGTTGTCAAGAGACTACTTGGGTATCACGTGCTCCATCATTGTGCTCTGATGGTCCCTGCTCTCTGGATATAATCTGTATATAAGCAGTAACCCACAAAGATTGGTTGTTGTTGTTGTTGATGTAAATCTTGGTGGTTCCTGGCAATGCCCTTCCCTGTCTTTACTCACCTTCAGTTACAAGCAGAGAAATCAACATCTTCAAATGAGTTAAGATTATAAGCAATTTAAAAGAGAAACCGTGGCATTTTGCTTGGAGGGGTAACAAAAAGAACAGCCTGGCTACTGTTGTAGTGCAGATGGCTACTTGCAGGTATGGGATGAAACAAATCGATCCTGTACTTCTTATATGGATCACAATGGGCCTGATGCAGCTGAGGAGTCTCTCATCCCTGTGGGTGCAATGGTAATGCAGTTTGCTAACAGCTTCACCAGCCAGGCTCCAGCTTGATTAATAGATGAATCCTCAAATGCCTGCTTTGCGTAGATGTATGTACTCTTAAAAATTGCCTTTTTGTAGTGCTTTGGGAAAACACTAAGTATAATAGTTAAAAATAACTTGTATCACTCCATGTCAGGTATAAAACATTGCATTTTGACTCAAACTGCAGATTAAAGTGGGAGGCTGTGTCTTTCCTTCTTTTTGTTTTACAGCCCCCGAGGTGGCTGTTTCACATGAAACAGTGTCATCAGGCTTTGTTGTCAGTGATTTTTGTGCTTCAAAGGAAAGGATCAGAAACTGAATCTACCAGTTTTTACACTGACAGAACAAACCTCGCAGTATTTGAAGTTTCCTTCCGAGATAATTTTTTTTTCCATGGCTTATTTCGGTGTAGTTGCACGATCTATCCCAACATTTCCCTCAGTGTGCTGGGATGTCTGGGGACAGTGGATTTTTAGTTGTCTTGCTCCAGCTGATGGTGCCTTTGCAGCTCTGCTGACCTCGTGCAGCCGTTCGGAGCTCTGCCACTTGGTGACAGTCTTTTAAAATAAAATCATCACCACTAAAGGGAAGGTTTGAGCTCAACTGACCAGTGTTTGTTTCTCCACAGCAAATCTCAGAGTAAAGAAGGCTGGGCTACACGCATTTATTTGCATGTAAAGTAGAGTGCAGGGATTCAGCTCCTCAATGCCAGTTTGCTCTAAATATCAGGTTATCACTTCTGATTAAATCACTCCCTGGAATATCACCTGCTGGTAGGACTTTTTTGTGGAGCAGTCAGACAGCAGTAAATGGCAGGTCTGCATCACTGCAATGTGTCTCAGGTTGTCACTGGGGTGACACATATCCACACGTTCACACCTTGTGAGCAGCCTCTTAAAGGCTGTTCAGACCATGCTGCTCATCTTTGGGTGGAAAGGCACAATCCTTGTGCTGGTGAGGGTTTTGCTAATTTATTCTAGACAGTGAATCTGTTAGCTGGACTTTTTTCAAGTGAAGAAAATATGTTTCAGGCAGGTTTCCTGCGTAGTGTCTGCGTGGTAGCTGGTCCATACCTAATAGCTTGCAGCCAAATTTAATCCAGGAATGGAGGGGGAAGCAGGGAAAGCTCATCTGTCAATCTTCCTGCATAGTAGAAGCTGGTCAGATGAGCATTTATGTTGTACTGGACTAACCACGGAATATCTTCATTGAATCATTCCACTTTATCTTCTCTTTCCCTTCAAATTTGGCAAAATTCCCCCAGAATGTCAGAGCAGTAGATTAAAATAAAAAATTAAGTTTGCTCTTTTTGTGCTGCTCTATGGCAACATTTTGCCTGTTGAAACATTCATAAACCCATCTAATATTAAGCTATTTTAGTGGATTTCATGCTTCTGGTGCCAAGAGAACCTTTCTAGTAGCTATAGTCCTGAAGCAAATCAGTAATCTCAAGAATTTGGGATCAATTTTCTTGCGTTCCAAAATCTGGTGTGCTGCAAAGTGAGATAATTTGTGTTGTGTTCAGTTCAGTGCTGAGTTGTGAAGGTACCCAGTAAAGTCAAAGCACTAGTGCTTTTCACAGAATTATGGAATTGTTGAGGTTGGAAAAGCTGTCCAAGATCAAGTGCAACCGTTAACCCTGCACTGCCAAGGCCACAGCTAAACCATGTCCCTTTTAGTATTTTTCTTTTATTAATTTGAAGCTACATCCAGTGATTATAAAATAGACAGAAAATCTGGTAAAGGCCAATTTCCTGTAGAATAAACTCACTTAATGGGGTTGCTGAAGGCAACAGAGATTTTGACATTGGGCCTGCTTCTCACCTAACGCAAACTTCGATTAAAACATTACAGTGGAAGTTTCCTCATTGTATTTTGCTTGTTTCTTAAATTCCCAGGGTGGGAACATGGGTGTTACAGAAAATGATTTTCCATTTTCAGCATCATGATACCACAGAGCTGTTTCTGAGCTGTGTGACTGGGGACTGCAGGTACTTGCACAGCACTGGCTGGGTGAGCGAGATTTCCCTTGGCTGAGGGCAGGTGAGCAGGAGAAATCTGGTTTCTGGAACCACGACAGCAATCCCCTTAATGTTTCCATCTTGCTCAGTTCCAGACAAAAAAAAAGTCATTCCCACGACAAACTCTGAGGGGTTCTTGTTTTTGTGCAACCTGAGCTGCAGCAGCCTGTCCGGGTGGTGTGGGTGTCTGCTGGCTGTCTCTGACACGGGAGGACAGCAGGCTCTCTGAGCCGTCTCTCTGTCTCCAGCAGCAGTAGATCCCCTGTCTGGGCAGAGGATCCTGTCTGCAGTGCTGCCTCAGCTGCTGCTTTCAGACAGCGTCAGCTCTCGCCTTCTGATTCTTAATGGTCTGGAGAGGATGGGAGCTGGGGGGAGGGGGCAGAAATCTTCTATATTCACAATTTTGACATGGCAGCAGTGGTAGAGCTTGGGTTTATGCTCTGTTTAAGACAGGGCATGGTTCCCTTCTGTAAATTCTCTGATGCAAACACTGAGAAAATACATCTTTCTTCCTGCCAGGTGTGGGATGATTTAGGGTTACCTTGTTAAGCTCCGAGTTTCCAACACAATGCAGTGTATTTCTGAGAGCTGTGGATCAGCAGCACCAAGGGTCTGACCCTTTTTCAGTAGGCTGGTACCTTGTTTTGGATTGTGTAAGTAATTAGTTTGGGACACATGGCACAGAAGCATAGCCAGAGGACAATGTACTGTATTATTTAGATAGCTTGATGTGCCAGGGAGATGAATTTTGACTCCATTCCTTTCAAACTCACTCATACACTGGGGGAGCAGGGGAGCAGCTTCAGCAGCTCAAAGCTGGCCTGCTCCAGCTGCCCCAGAAGAGCTCTTGGTTGTGTCAACACTGGAGACTCAAGTCTCTTGGAACCCAGGTTATGAAGGATAGCATGAGGCCGTTTTTTCTGAGTTCTTTCCCTTTTTTTTTTTTTTTTTTTGCAATTCCTGAAGTATTAATCAGCCTTTTTGAAAGAACTGCCATCGTTTTGCAACCAGGGGCGTCCATGCGGCAGCGCTCCGTCGCTGGCCACGATGACACTGCTTGGCACGAGCAGCTGCCAGGTGAGTGAAAGTTGATCTGGAGCTGTGGAGTGAGTGGAAATAATGTGGCCCAGGACATGTGTATGCAATTTGTGCAGATGATTCAAGTGAGAGCCATGGCAACTGAGATAAACAGAGGGAAAGATACTGGAAAACCAGCAGTGGCTTCATTTTAATAGCGCAGCCCTGATGCCAGACAGCTCAGATGTTTACTAGAAGAGCTCCATCTTCCTGCATCTCTTCCTCCCCACCACCCCCATTGCTCTGCATGCACTTAGTCATGAGATCAGATGGCTGCCTGGATGAAGCACTGCAGGCCAAATTCCACTGTTCCTACTTGAGCAAAAAAAGCCATCGCCTGTCTTCAAATATGGGCTGCAGAATTTCTCTCCCTCTTTGCACACCCGTGATTCAAAGCACCCTCATAGAAACTCATCCTAGAGCTTCCCATGGAACAAAATGAACTTTCTGAAGGCATTGTGGACTATTAGGCCTGGTGCTGAGCTTGGGATGTGCTTTTGCTAGGGGTGAAACTGTTGGGTGAGCTCAAAGCCTGTGCTCTCTGAAGGTAATGTCTAGAACGGAAAGAGTGGAGCGGAGCACACCAGGATTAAAGCCCACCACTGCTGCTCCTCCCGTGTGAAGTCAGAGTGAAGCTGGCTGATCCGTGGCTGTTGAATAACAAACAGCTCTTGAGAAGATCAGCTCCAACTTCCATGCCAGGGCTCCATCGCGTGCTTGGCAGCGGGGCCGTGCTGGTGTGTGGGCTTTGGGCAAGAGAAACCTCAGGCTGCAAGTGGCAACAACCCAGCGAGAGCAGCAGGCGCCTCGTGCTGCTCCGCCGGGAGAGGATTGGGAACGAGGACCTGAGTTCTGTCTCCAAGTAAACGATCCTGTGCTTGCTGCCCGCGGTTGTGTAATCTGGCATAGGGCTGCAGTTTGGGTATGCTTATCCCAAATCCACCCCCCAGGGGAGCTGCTGGTGATTCACCTCTCTCTGCATCATAATTCCTGAAGGCTTTTCTGATCGCTGTCCTTAGTGCGTCCTTGCTTCCTGGGCTGCCAGTCCAGCCTGATTGGAAGAAAAGAGCTTTCAAGCAGTTGAAAAGTTTGCCAATTTCCTACACCAATGCATTAATCCCACGTCAAGATTCTGTGGCTCCTTCTTTTCTCTGTTGCTTTAAGAGTGAAGCAGAAGACGTAAAAAAATTTGTGGATGAAATTTAGTTAGCTGTAGAAATGTGATAAACGACCAGTAATTTGACTGTGAGCAAAAGCATTCCTTGTATGCAGTTATGCCGTTTTCAGTTCACAGTTTGTAAAACAGAGTGTTTGTCTGTTTAGAAAATCTGCTCTTTTTGTTAAGAACTGGCAGGATCCTCAATCCTGTGTCTTTCCAAGACAGTGCAAATACTAATTAAAAAATCTATATCTAAATTAAGTTGTTTGCATATATTAACACTAGATATCTTTTTCACATACGGTTCAACATAAAACTCCCCATTCTGTACAGAGAATGTGAAGCTTTATATGTCTTTTTTTTTTCTTTTTTTTTTTTTAATGGATGACTGAAAATAAGGATTAAAGCACGTTTTGCAGGTATCCTCCAATCTTAGTTTTGCAGTAGGAATGGAGCCAGGGCATGGATTTGTGAACTCTAGGTCCATGTGAAGCCATCCTGCACTTCTTAGCACAAACATGCTTCAGTCCTGCTGCCTGCTGCTCTTCTCCTGGTGGCTCCAAGCTCCTCATGTGCTGCATATTCTTGGTCTCAGGTATCACAGTGTTTGTGATAACACTTTACTCTGCAGTGTGAGGAAATAAAAGTTGGGTGTTCCCTGTGAGGCAGGAATCAGGAACCCTCTGCTAGCAAAAGGCTTTTGCCTTTCTGCTCTAGAGAATGAAGTGTGAACAGGTTTGTCTTAGACATTTATCTTCCTGAACTTGGCTTGAACGGAACGAGCAGGCTCTCCAGCAAGGAGGCTTTTTCCCTAGGATGTGTGTTACCAGCGTTAGTGGAGATGATAAAACAAGACACTCATCTTTCTCTCTGAATTTGTTCTCCACTTCATTATTCAGTTTTACATTTTTATGTCACTTCCAGTTCTCTTATCATGGTGAAATCTTTCAGAGTGGATAAAAGCTGAAGGCTACAAGCAGAAACCAGAATTTTTCAGCTGCCTTTGCTATCAAGCTGCAAACATCAGTTAGAAGCCCAGTGTTTATTTTGCTTTTGTTACCATTCCTGTATGAAAAAAAAAGTACATAAAAGGGCTGTTTGCTGACTTGTAGTAATTGGGAGAACACAAAGAGCTGAGTGCAGGGATTCAGAAGGAAGAGAAACAGAGTTCAGTCTTGAGTCATGGAAAATGCTTTTCCCAGTCCAGTGGTTTCTGCATGCATCTCTCCCCGTGGTGGTTTCAGGTCTCTTCACAGAGTCCACCCATGAGCATGTGTGCTTAACCTGTTGGAGTGTTTCCTAAACTTTCCCTCCTTGAATAGATTTTCTCTTCTTTTACCTGCCTGCCCTTGCTGGGAAGATAGATCCGAGAAACTTGGAATCAGCTTGGAAAATTTAGTGTGATTTTGAATTTTCAGGGTGCTTTAAAAAGGATGCTGCTTGAGAGCAGAGGTTTGCACTCAATAATAGAGCTGGAACTACAATCCCATGGGAATAGGGGCAGAGCTGGATGGGTCAGAGATAGACCAGTGCTTGTAGGTGTTCTGTCAGGACCAAAATTTCCACAGGATTCAGAGTGGAAACTTAAGCTTTCCTAGAAGTATTCCCAGGGAGAAGAAATGCCAGTGATTAATCTGTTTGCAATAAGGATAGGAACTGAAGTTTGCCCCCTGCTTCATGGGGTGATGCCTGCTCAGGAAGAACACCTAATTTCCATGGTTCTTTGGTGGCCACTTTCTGCCTGGAAATGTTTGGAGCCTGTTTTGAAGCTGTGCAGAAGAGCATGCTTGCGTCATCCAGAAAATGCAGTGAGTCAGTGGAGTCCTGAGGGAGCTGTAACGGCTCAAACAGAAACTTGGAAAACGAAATGGGGATGGATTTAAAGATACAGCATTTGTGGCTGCTGCTGTGTTTAGAGATGCTCTGCACTCATCGGAGGCGTTGGTGAGGAAGGGGTTCAGGGAGGACTTTGCTGCTGTAAAATACAAGTGGAGCTTTATGAGTGATCCACCCGGGACAGGGTGTGGAACTGGAAGAGGGTGTTAAGCAAGTTCTCCTTCTCATTATACTCAGTAATCTGGTATTCAGGGAATCTCCATGAATTCTTCATTGATATGTGTATTTTGGTATGTTAATGAATAACTTATGGGGATGGACAGGAAGGAAGGTGGGGGCAGCCTCTTGGTTTGGCCCCCACTCCTCCTTTTCCTTAACGTCTTCAACCGCCTTCAGATTTGGGATGGTTTCCACAGCATTACGAGCTGTGTGTTGCTGCAGTGCAGCTGTGTTGGGATTGCTCTTGGCCCAGCTCACGTGGCCCAGGAGATGCCCCAGGTCCTGTCACAGCACCCAGTGTGGTTTGTAAGGACGTGCCCAGGTCCTCACTGGCTGTGTCACCACCCTGGGGAGGTTTGGTGTCAGTGCGTGCTGCTCTTTCTCTTTGTGTCCACCCACAGCCAGACAAAGTGATATGGGATCTCTCCTTCCTCCAAACCCAGCAGTGATCCACAGCAGGACATTTCAGGCATTAGGTGCACTCACCTTAAAATGCTTTTGGTTGCTGTCGTAGATGAAATGGCCAAGGTCTGTCATGATACTGTTGGTGTGTTGGTTGTTTTATTTGAAAGCTTTCAGGGGTGTGAACCACTGTAGTGTTTGGGTGCCTCAAACCCACAGATGAATTCATCTTTATGGTCTGTTTCTGGAGGAAAAAAAGTGCAAAGACAAGGGGGCAAGTGGCCTAGCAGTGAAGTCAAAGACAGTGTCTTGTGCTTCTATATTTCCTATTGGTTCTGCTTCAAAATTGAGAGCCTGTTTTCCTCATTTACCAGACCAGCAGAACAAGGCTGTTCCTCCCAGCAGATGTAGTAGAACACAGCAAAAAATCCTGAAAAATCTCCCCTCCAGGTAGGCTCTTTCCTTGCTGGGACAGAGTAACTTGAGGTGCTGAACTTTGTTGGTTTATCTAAGCAGGGCAGGGTAGGAGGCATCAGAGCAAGCTGGCCCTTTACAGGTAAGATGAACCTCCAGAGTGACTTTTCTGTAAATAAAAGAACGAGTTTCTGGAGAGCCAAGAATGAAGAAAAATGAGAAAACCTGGCTTTTCCCATTGATTTGGATTTTTTTGAGCAGGGGCAGCTCAGTCCCTGGGCTCCCTCAGAGCTCTTCTGATACTTTGTTATCAAGAACATAAAAGCATTTTGTGATTGTGATGTGTACGCACCTCAGCACTAGTGTTTAGCTGTTTTATTCAGACCAGGAAAGCTTCATTAGTTCATGTTGATTGAAGAGTGATATGGTCCCCAGCCATCCTAATGCAAATTGATGACTCATTTATATCTTTAGAGTTAAATTTAAATTTCTATAAAATCTTAGACTTAGGCAAGTAATTGAATTACAGTTTTGTGGCTTCTGTGAAAAATCTATTTTTTTTCACACCTAAGGCCATATTTCAAACCTGTGACCTCATTCCCATAAAGCAAAGCTATTTCATCACATCATAGCTGTGCAATTTGCCTTCTGATAACTGACATATACATTTATGTTGGATCCATGAAATACTTGTCCACCTAAAGAGCTGGCAGGCATTAACATGTTAGCATGTAAATATTAATTAAAAAAAAAATTAGAAATTGGTATTCTTTTGGCCTTCTTGCTGGCAGTTTTGTTGAAAACAAATGAACTGTAGTTTTCCCTTCCATCATCATCCTTCTTGGTTTCCAAAAAAAAAAAAATGATTAATGAGCTTTAGCCTTTGCAGCTGCAACATTTGATTGCAGTCTGACTTCACTAGTGATGAATACGGAAATATTTCTGCAGTGAATTGGATGTTATCAAATCCACAGCAGTGACTAAGACCATACTCAGATGTAGCTGTTGCAATGAGCAGGATCTTTGAGGGCAGGTTTCCCTTCATGGCACTTTACCCCTTTGTATAGTGATACCAGTTCACACTTTATAATAAATAAATACTTGAGGGGCTTAGTGTCCAAGATTTGCTCCATTTCCTTTGCTTTGGAGGAGCTTAGTGCCCAAGATCTGCTCTGTTCCCTTTGCTTTGAGGCACTGAGGTTCCCCTGCTGCTCTGATTCAAGTTAAGTTTCAGATAAGTTGGATGGATTTAGGGTGGGAAGGGATCAACATGTATTTGAAACAGTACAATGTGTCAGTCTCATATGAGATGCCCTTTTATAGGCTCCACATAAATGTCAAATATTTTAGCTTAGTATTTATCCTTAGCAATGGTCAACCATCTTTGAATCCCCCTGAGTTCCAGCACTAGTGCTCTGTGCTGAAACGACTTAAAACATCTTTCATGGCTCTGCAGCTTTAAATTGCCTTTTCTTTTCCTTCTCTGAGCCTCTTTTGTCACCTCTGTTTTGCCAGCAAGTCTTGTGAAAGCAGCATCCCTTGTGATTCAGATCAAATGACTGTCTGGCAGCAGGACAAGGACCCTCCTATGGGGAGCAATCCAAGGCCAGCCCCCCACCCTGGACCCCTCACTGCTTGGGGAGAGGATGCTCTGTACATGGGATTGGGCAAACCTTCCTCCCAGCACGCTGGGAGGGGGTAGCACCAAAATTAACAGGAATATTTCCTTGGCACCGTCAGCTTGGGAGCTGCAGAGTTAAATTCCTTCCTCAAGCTTTGCCCCCTTGGTAACACCTCCAACACACTGATTATTCATGTTAAAAACAAAAACAACAAAGGGATAATTGCCCATATTTTGTAAAATGGCTATTTCTGCACATTCAGCCTCAGATGGCATTTGACCCTTAATACAGATGGTTTCACTTAATGTATTTTGTTTAAACAATCCCTGTTCCTGGAAGTGGTTTCAGAATAGGCTGTTCCTCATTGCTGTTCATGTTTGCTTTTTCTTATGATATTATAAGAAGCTTGAAGAGAGTGGATTCAGAAAAGGGCAGTAATCAGTGTTCACAGGCATTTGTGGAAGCTTTTGTATTTTCCAGTTAATACGATGTTGACTCCTCAAGCTTTCAAGACTGAAGTGGTTTGGAGTACTTTTGTCCTCAGGCTGTTGAGCTCCCTCTGCCTCTGTTATTCCTCTGTCTGTGCTAAGAGACCCTAGGGAGTCCCAGCACATTTCTGTGGAGCAGCTTTTCATCTGGGATACCTGGCTTTCCTCCCAGGATAGGCTTCTTGGTGCTCCATCACACAAAAACCTCCTTTCTCTTGCATGAAAATAAAGTGTTTCTGTTGCACTCAGAACCATCTCCTTTTCACGTCTCAGGATTTCTGCACGTGCAGACATTTCGCAGGTGGTGCAGGGTGTGTTGGTGATACTGAGCACACCCTGAGTGAGCTGTGAAAAGCCTCCCTCTTAAAAATCTTAAAATCCTGCCCTGTGCCACAGCCATGAGAGGCAGCCCCAGTTGATGGAAAGAATGTGAGTGCCCTTGAAGTACATGAGAAGTGTGGTTTCTAAGCTGGAAGTTGGTGTGTTGGGTGTGTTACTCAATGTTTCACATTTGTGTAGTGCCTTCTAGCAGTGGGTCCCGAGGCTGGGACCTGATCTGTAGTTTCAAGGTTTGTAGTAGTTACATTTGGAAAAAAAAATGGAGATGCCAAGTCAGGTAATTGTTTATCTACAGTGATTGGAGAAATCTAAAGGAAGAGTTGGAAATAAAATTATGGCATATCTGTTCATATGATGAAGCAGAATAGTTAATTTTCCCTTATTTTATTTCTTTATTTTTCCTAAATTTTTTTTTTTTCTTCAAATCCAGGCCCTGTTTGAGGGGTTGACAGTGTAAGCAAAAGTGACCCAAGCCATCATCATGTCCTTCCAAAACAATAACCTGCTAATCCTCCCAGTGACCTTGGGATGTCCTTTATAAACACTTCAGGTAGTGAATTAAAAAATGAGAGATCACATGGTCTCGGAGGTTTTTCCATTTTATAAATGGTGTGTAACATGGCTTAAAATCCTTTTGTGTCACATCCTCAATATCCTCTATTGTCCATGCAACGCCCTTGCTTCATCTCCCTTGACTCCAGGACTGCTGAAGATTCCTAGTCCCGATTCTTTCTATGAATGTTCCTCTACTTTAAGATTAATTTTAGAAGAGGTTCTCCTGACTGCTGTATGTGTGGGCGGGAGGGATTAGGAGAACAGAGCAGCTCTTTCACCATCTGAAAATCCTCTGGTCATGCTGGGCTTGCAAAGACTGAGCTGAACCAAGGAAGGGAGGAAATCAGGATGTGTGGCCTAACAAAAACCAGTTTGTTGACTTTTGCTCTGGGTATTCCCACCTGATGTCAGCTCAAGCCAGAGCCTTCCTTCTCCGATGTTCCAGGCTAGTTTTGTTAGTTCACTATTTTTTAGTCTTTACTCTTGTAGTAACTCAATACAACATCTCTAACTCGGCTGGGCAGGCAGAGGAGCTTGCATATTGCTGGTTTGAGAGTTCAGTATGGACTGGCAATCAATGAGAAATGGGAAAAGCTGTGAGTTAAATTACACAGTTGTGGTATCTTCTGTCTGGAACTTCGTGGAACAATCCCAGAATCAGGAGAGGTTTAGAGTGGAGCTGCAGAGGAACTTTTTACTCCAGGTTTCTCACCAAGCTGTGTTTTCTAGCACTGTTGTCTGTATTGCAGCACTGCTGCATATCTGGGTATCTGTCAGCTCTCTAGGAATTTGAGGCATTGCATTCCCTAGATCCAGACTGGAGTGCAGCCAGTTACTCGAGGCTGGATGAAATACTTCCATTTCAGGTGGAAGCACGTCTCCCAGCACAGGGTAACTCTGGTCTGTTTGAGGGTCTCTGAATGATTGATGAAGTCCATCTATAGCTGGTCCAGTTCTATATTCACATTTATTTCTTTGGGATTTACTTGTAGCCCTCTCAGTAGGAAAGGTTGGTAAGATTAAGCTGTTTATACAACTTGTCAATACAGATGGTTTATTCAGTATTCTGAATTAAGCAAGAGCTTTGCTGGCCCCCTCATGATGCCAGCACTTTTATTTGTGTGAACATATACTGATGAGACTCTTCACATCCTTGAACTGGGTCACCCCATGGTTATGTGAGCACCAGTGCCAGCAAGGGGGAGAAGATGGGAAAGGTGGGACCCAGGCACTCTGTGTTTAGATGGGGTTAACTGGTTGAAGACCCTCACTCTGCGTCAGCAGGATTTCTTCCCAACTCATCTCAGTGTTTGTCTGTGCACTTTCCTGCTTCCTGTCCTGCTGCTCCATTGTGCAAGTTTTCAGAGCAGTCACAGGTATTTTAGTTTTGTGTTTGTTTGTTAAATATTTATGCACATCATCAAGGTCCTCTTCTCTCCCTGAACAGTGAAGTGACTCAGCTGAGGCTGACATGAAAGAAGTGTCTAGCTCAGCCTTTGGAGCAGGGTGGGATGGCTTGGAGGGTGCCAGTGGTTGTTATTCCTTGATACTTGGCACTTCTCCCTATTTTCTGTCTGGTATGTGGGCAGACAGAATCAGCTGGAAACCTCAAGATCCCATGTAACATATCTGCTCTGGGAATGGCTCTGATTAATGATGGCCAGGTAAAGAGGCAGTGAATAGAGAGGAACTTCTGGGGTTACTGGAGCACTGATTTATTTTTTATTCCTTCCTTTATCTTTCCACTTTCTGCCTGAAAAGGCAGAAAACATGCAGAGGAATTGCACAGTCTCATGCCATTTTCTAAATCTATATTCAGATATGACATGCATGATTAGGCATACCAAAAAAACTCATCCTGAAAGAGCTTTGCTTAATAACTTTTTCCCCTTATGAATTCAGCATCAGTTTTTGCTTTGTCTTAATGGTGCAACAACCTAAGGAGAATGTTCCCTAGCTTTAAAAAAAAAAAAAAAAAATCCAAATTAAAAATGCTTCTTTCAATTTGTTTTTATGTTTAGGAATTGGAAAAGTGTGTTCAACCTTTGTGGGAGTTTAGCACTTGAACTGCATCCGTCTACGCTCAAACAGTGCATGAGTAAATTAAAGATCCTTTTTCCTGCATCCCTGCTCCAGGTGGACCAGGACAGAGGTGTATATATACATTTTGCTTTTGCCTTTCCTCATGGTGAAGTAGCTTATTTCTGTCTGAAGTTTCTTCCTGTCGGCCCCAGCCATCACAGGAAAAAATACTGGCCCTGCCTTTACGTCATAGTCCCAGCAGGACTCTCAAAACTTCTTATATTGTGTCCTGACAACAAAATGAAATGCTGAACTGTTTGGAGGGAACCATTGCTGCAGGCAGTTCTAATTAACTGGAAGCTTTTCCTTTCTGGGAGCATATATTTACTTTCTTACACTGGGAATAATAAGCAATTAGTGCTATGGAGCACCAGGCACTTACCTGCACATCTGAGGGAGGCTGAGAGTAGATCCTGAGGGTGGATGAGTAGAGTAATTCAAATCAAGTGACTGTAGATGGCTTTATATAGTGGGGTTTATGCTTATATGGATGCTTTCTTATTTCTATAGTTACAAAGGGCTTCTACTACTTTCTCAAAATAATATGTATTCCCCTGTGGATGAATTAGTGACGTCTGGAATTCCTGAGCAGAAGGCACTGGAGTTTGGGGCTTTGGCTTGGGTTTTTGAGGGTTTTTTTCTTGGTTTTTTTCAAAAAAATAATTTAAAACAAGAGAAAAAAAGCACAATCATTGCAGTGTCAAAATATCTGTATGTTGTAAAGGTTTCTGCCCATTGATATAGATAGTATTCAAAGGCATTAACTGTCTAGGATTAGATCCCTAGAGAAAAACGATCTCTGCAATCGTATTTATCCTATTCTCTTGTGGCTGTATGTGTGTTACTTGAAATTTTCTGCATTTCAGTAAATTAGGATAATCTTTGCTGAATTCAGTGCTGAAAAAGCTTAGGTGGGTGAGTACAGAAAGGATGTGTGGCTGGGAAGGGAACCTTTGCCTGCCCTGAAATGGCTGTGAAAACTGTTAATACTGCTGCGAGACCTCCTTCGTGTCATCAAGGCCAAGGAGTCGAATTGCTCCTCGGTTTGGTGGATTATTTGTTTATTTGTGCATCATTATTTGCTCTGCCTGGCTTTTATCCATTTGCTTTTCAAGTCCTTTCGGTGATGCCCACACCTGTGGCAGCAGCAGGACACGTCCACAGATCCGTGCCCCAGCCTGAACCCCCCCAGCTGGGAGAGAGAACGCAGCACAGCCACTTTGCCTGGGTGGGGAGAGCCAGCAGGAGAAGGGAGTTCCAGCTGGTCCCATCACTGGAATTCCATAGCTGATGCACAGGAGGTTTTCCACGTTGGCCCAGGGGCTCAGGACAGGTCGGTGTTCCCGCAGTGGGGATGGCAAGGTGCGGGCATGGAGCAGGCGTGTGTTTGCAGCCAGCCCTGGATAAACCTCTCCTCCTCCATGTTCCTCCTAATCCCCGCTGGGTCTCATGCGGCAGTGGTTCAGTAATACTTGTTTTCTTTTCTTCTTCTCCCCTTCCACCCCCTCCTCATGTGTAATTTGATCTCCGAGGCCTGCTCTTCTGCTTTGGCAGATTTTTCAGCTCTTGAATGGAAGAAATTAACCACTTAGTTACTGACAGGACTAACCCCTGTTCGCTGGTCCCTCTGGCTCTTCCTGCGGTTGTGCTCGGGCTTACACAAGGAAAGCTGACAAAGTCATCAGCTCTGAGCTCCCCGTTTTAACCTCTTATCTTACCTTTACTTTTTCATCTGCATTTCCTTGCTTTTTCATTTAAAAGAAATACGGAAATGCTCCCACTCAAGATCTGAGTCAGTACTTGGCAAAGATATTTCTCTAAAATTTGTTTGCTGATCCTTTCCAAGCATGTATGTTTTCTGATTGCATCCTGGCTGTCTGTGATTCCTCCCTTCCCTGGGCTGGCAGAAAATACTGAACTTCAGCAGGATCCCTAAAGTGATGGAATTCTACCTAATGCACAGGAACTTCCAGTCCCTGCTCGCTCTTTCGCAACCTTAATAAACTGCCTGGACAATGGAAGTTCAGTCATTAATAGTCAGTAGGAATTTATGTGATTTTTGTGTCTTTGCTGCTATTTTTTTCAGGTCTGAAAAGTGGAAAAGTGCAAGCTGCTTCTTCTTCTTCTTCTTCTTTTTTTTTTTTTTTTCTTTTTTTTTCTTTTTTTTTTCTTTGCCTGCAGATGTTTCAAAAAGCGCTCAGTGGAAGAGGCCCAAAACTTTTCCAGTGATGGGTGATGAGCCCCTTTGGACTTGAATTTAACCTTGCAGGCTTCAAATGCTAATGCTCCAAGCAATTCCCTGTGGAGCTCATGACCCGTCTTGTGTTTTTACATGAGTACAGTGAATACTCATGATCACCATTGCAGGAATTTAGTAGTTTGTAAAGATATATCACCATTGAAAGAATTTAGTAGTACCTTCTGCCTTGTTACTACCTTAAAAAAATAAGGATTCTGCTCTGTTGCTTGAAAGGAATTTCAAATAGTTGAACATTCCATCTCCGAAATCCCACCACTTCCCAGCCACCTCCTTCACTCATGAAAATTGCAAATAACAAACATCTGTTAAATCAAGGAGAAAAACCAACAAATGCACATGCTTTATTGCAAAATCCTTGGCTTTTTTGTTGATGTATACAGTGGACTTTTTGTAACCTGGCTTTTCTTGGTTTTTTTTGAAGTTTCTACTGATGAGAGTGGAACTTATTAAGTCCAAGTACCAGAAGTGTTTAATATCTCCCTATAAGTGCAGATACATCTCTGTGCTCTTGCAGGGCTATTCCAGCTGTGCTGGATGGTGACTGAAGGAAGAAAAACACTCTTTGCCCTCAGGTGCTAACTTGCCTGTGTTCAAATTCATGTGTGGGGTTTTTTTAAATTTTATTTACAATAATACCTATTGTAGAATGGTCAGAGTAGTAGCAAGAGGCTTTTGTTTTTAACATGCTGTTTTAACTTGCTGTTGTAAACATGTCAGCTGGATCTTGAGAAGAGCTTAAACAGGAAGGTAGAACAGTGGTCTCTAAAAATGGCTTGTGTGTGAATTGGAAAAGGAGAGACAGAAGTTTCTACATAAAAAGCTGGAAGAGAGACACTGGCAGCACTGGCAGAGTGGTCCCGAGTTAGGGCAGTGGTGGGGAAAGGCTGGCTGGCATTTACACACATCTCTGGCACAAAGTGTCATCTGGGCAGAGTAGTAAAACCACTCCAGCCCTCTTTATCTGGGTGTGCATTCCTAATGCCTGTGGTATTAGGGATTCCTACAGCTCACCAAGTAAGTGGTAGCTGTAGATCCCTCAGTATCCTGGTTGCTTGGGCTTTCTCCTGCTGTGTGCGAACACACTTGGAGATTTTACCAGGCTGATGTAGAGCATATTCTGCGTGGAAAAATCACCAAGGACTCTTCTCACCCTCTTCTCATGACAAATGAATCCCAAATGTCACTGCCTTCTTGTACAGTGCTGTCATAGCCAAGGAAGTGAGGAACCTTGGAGTATCGTGGAAGACTTGTTTTCACTTGTCCTTTGGAGCTACAAGGTGTCTGAACAATCACTTGAGACTGAGGTGATTGACTCAGGAGACAGTTGTTTAAATCTGAGGTGACTTTTTAACTGGCTGAGTGTGGGGTGTGCACTCACCTCTAACCCTGCCAACCTTGGGCTCATCTTCTGCTGTGCTTTCTTTGGCAGAAGGGATTCCTCTACCATAACAAAGCTCTCATGACTCAATGGGCTTGACTCACTGAAGTTGTTGTATTCACTACAAACAGCTCTGCAAGAGTCCATCAGAGTTTTTGTGCTGCACATGCCAAGAAGGTAGAGTTGAGTAGCCAGCATTTAAAAGCTGCTAGTCCTCTCTGTCTCATAGACAGCCCTATCTCCCCAAACGTTTGGCACTTTGTGTCTAAGAGTGGATGGAGTTGTTTAATGGTGGAGGATCTGAAAATCCAAATGAAAACTGGAACCTGTCAGACAAAGCAGGACTAACCCCCAGGAAAACAGGCAATGCCGCATTTGTTGTTGGATCAAAGCCTGGCTTTGTTACAGCTGCATCTGTAGCACATGCTGTGGTCATTCATGGATTTCCACGTAGGTTTCTTTGATTATTTACATAAACACATACACACACACACTTTTTAAATCAGATAATGGTGTTAGGATGTGTTATTCCACTATGTGAAAAATGCTATCAGCAGAAGAAAGCTGTGTGGCATGGGAGTGTTCTGTGGCATGGACGTATTTTTAATTCTAAAGACAATGACCTATGAATGCCCCAAATCACATGTAATCTTACCACTTATTAAGAAAAATGCATCTCATAAACTACATGATTCTACATTTTGTTGCTCTAGAGACAAAAAACCCCCCTGTTTTACAGCTTTATCACCTGTGGGGAAATTCTCAACTGCATTTATAGAAGAGAAAGATAAGGCATTGGTAACTTTAACTGTAAGCAAGAATTTGCTCTTTTTGTGGCAGGTTTCTTTACTCCTTTGTTTTAACCACTAGTTTGTGATACTTCTGTTTCCAGTGACTTTTTTCATCCCAAATCAGAATGTGCCTATCAAATGTGCCTATCAAAAAATGCCCAGACTTTGGGACTTGAAACTCTGTTAACTTTCCATGTTTCAGAAGAGGATTTTAAAACAAAATTAAACTCAGATTTTAAATGGGTGACAAACACTCAAGAAGTTTTTAACGGTATCGCAACAAAATTCACTCCAGCTGCTAACATGTGAGATCATGCCAAAACTCACTTTCTGTTCATGGAGTCCAGTCCTTTCGCTGCTGCTGTTGTGTGTGATCATTCTCTTTTGGATAAAAAAATCTGTCCTCAAATTCTGGGTAGCATTAAGAACGTAAAGAATAAATATCTGTCTGCTAGAAGCAGCTCAAACAAAGGGCCGTTGGCTAAATAGGTTTATGCTCTTGTAGGAGCATGAACAATAAAGGCTAATGGATACTGGATTGCATTAATGAGAGCAGAGCCAGCAGGTCGAGGGAAGTGATTATTTCCCTCTTTTTGGCTCTTGTGAAGCCACATCTGGAGCTCCTTCCCCTGCAGCAGATGCCGAGACCCCGGAGGGAGCCTGGCGGGGGCTGGAGCCGGCGCTGCCCCCCGGGGCTGAGTGAGAGAGGGGGTGGAAGGGGTCCCAGAGCTTTCATAACCACCCAGCTGGTGGCTGGAAAGACTCTTCTCTGAGGTGCTCAGCAAAAGGAGGAGAAGCTACACTTTAAAACTTGCCACAAGGGAAAGCTGTGTAGGTATGAGAGGATAAAAAGTGTTTAACTGCCCAGCAGACTCGGTTAAAGTTTAGCTGCATAGAGCCTGGAAAATCCTGATGCAGGGAGATGGCCTCCCTCAGAGCAGGAGCTGGAACTGGAGCCCTTCTGAGCCTGCTCCCAACCAAATTGTTTTGCCATTCTGCAGCAGAGAGCCTGAGTTGAAGGTTGCATCAGTCACTGTAGTCCAGAAATCTGCCCACGTTTCATGACCGATCTTGTTCCAAGATCTGTATATGACAAACAAATGTGAGAGGGATTAATAGCTGGCAGCAGTAAGAGTGGCAGAGGTTGTGTGACACCACCAGTAATGGCTTTTATTTCTGTATCACACGTTAATTTCATGGCATTCAGGAATGGCAGAGGGTATTTGCTCAAAGTATTTACAGCGCAGTTTGCCATGACACAAAAGAGGAAACATTGAAGGATGATGTTTGTAGCACAGGGACCACACAAGCGTGTCTGCCTGGAAGCATAAAGGGAATTAATTTGTTTATCTACAGAGGAAGTTATCCCGGATAGCTCTTTGTGTTTAACTCCCCAAGTGGATGTGTTTCTCCTACAGTGAGGTTCTTCTGCAAGCGGGTTAATTTAATTTGAGATGAGGCATTCTTCTTCAGGAATAAGAACCCCAGGAGTTCATCAGAAATGTAATCCGCATTAATTCTGCTGGCACTCATTGTATTAAACTTAATTGTAATGGCTGGGTGGTGCTCCTGGGGGGCAGCCTTTGTACTGTGGGGAATGCTTTGGGGATTCTGTGTTCCTACAGCTGCAGGAAAAGCGGGATAGGGATGGGGATGCTCGTCTCATGGAAAGGAAGTTGCGTGCAGGGTGCTTTGGTCTGCTCTTAAAATCTCATTTCATCCCAGTTCCCTAAACATGACACTGGGCTGAAACATGTGAGGACAGAGCTCCTCCTGTGATTTATGTAACCTTTCTCCTCCAAATCTGTGTTTAACTCCTCTTTTTTTTCTGTGGGTGGGGTTGTGTTTTGTTTTTTTGGGGTTTTTTTGTTTTGTTTTGTTCTTTCTTTCTTTCTTTTCTTTCTTTCTTTTCTTTCTTTCTTTTCTTTCTTTCTTTTCTTTCTTTCCCTTCCTTCCTTCCTTCCTTCCTTCCTTCCTTCCTTCCTTCCTTCCTTCCTTCCTTCCTTCCTTCCTTCCTTCCTTCCTTCCTTCCTTCCTTCCTTCCTTCCTTCCTTCCTTCCTTCCTTCCTTCCTTCCTTCCTTCCTTCCTTCCTTCCTTCCTTCCTTCCTTCCTTCCTTCCTTCCTTCCTTCCTTCCTTCCTTCCTTCCTTCCTTCCTTCCTTCCTTTTTCTCTCCCCAGTGCAGTTGCACACAAGTTCTCTGTTAGGCAGGCAAGGAACAAGCAGATAGGTGTTGGCTTCTCTTAAAACTCTGGTGCTTCCATAAAATAGAGATTCTCCACAAGTGGAGAGAGGATGTTGTTTTGTTGTTTTCCCAATGGCCATGCAGGCTGCCAGGAGTGGGGATGGGAGCCTCAGCTCTTTGCTGAGCTGTCTGAATTGAGGAAATCTTCAAGTTCTCTAGCTGCTTTCTGGTGTATTAAATGGGAATATCCATGTTCATGTTTTCTGAGAAAAAGGTGAAAGCACTTTGAACATCACACTGTCATTACTGTTATTTCTTTGCTAGAAATGTGACTTGTAGTATTTAAGAAAAAAAAGGGCAAATGCTCTTATTGCACTTCAGTATGGGTTGAGAGATCAAGGATTTTTTTCCCAGCTGTCTTTCATGTTTTCACCCCATGGATCAGAAGACTGAGGCAAAGTGATGCTGTAAAATAATGTTTAAAGAGTCTGAGCAATGTTTGCTGTTTCGGAGGCACGGACCTCAGATGCTGGAAGCATGCAGAGTTTCCCCTAAAGTATTCAATGTTTGAAAACGTTGGAGGGCAAAAGAGCACAAGCACTAGTCAGAAACCTTGCCAAAATAAACTGTCAGATGTGAAGGCAAGTTTTCAGGGACAAAAATGAAGATCTGCTGCTCTGTTGACTCTGTGTGTGACACACCGAGGGCTCCACATGTTGTGGCGTGGTTTGTGCTGGGATCAGCTTCCCAGGCCATTTCCCCCAAGCTCTGTTTTGCACCCCTAATGAATTCTGCACCCTTGAGCATCTCTTGCTCCAAGCAGCAAAAGCACCCCAAGCTTTGGGAGGTGAAAGGGGATTTTTGAGTGGAAATAATGCAGTTGTATACATACCTAATATGCTATCTCCTCTAGAGAGAGAGACATAGGTAGGTAGATAATATATATAACAAAAATGATGCTTGTTTAAATGGGACACACACAATAATGCCAGAAAACATACCCAATATGCTATCTCCTTTAGAGAGAGACATAGGTAGGTAGATAATATATATAACAAAAATGATGCTTGTTTAAATGGGACACACACAATAATGCCAGAAAACAATCCATTTAAAAAATGCATAAGCAGAGAGCATTAATTGCTGTGTAGCTTTGAGAAACATGCAGGGAAAAGGGCACAGTTTGCAAGGAAAAAGAATACTAGTGAGTGGGATAGTGAAAACTTTGGGGCCCTTGCGCCAGAGGAGCAGCAGTAACCTCACTACCCGAAACCTGAATCCCCGCGCCTCTAATTAGCGCAGAGATGCTAAGACAGGATCCCCGGGCGGGAGGTGCAGCTCCCCCGCCGTTTTTTGCGCTGGGTTACAAATGTGCCTGGCTCTGGGCTCGCCTGTCCCCGCTGCCGGCGCGCTGTCCCACCCGCCCCTTCCTTCCCTCACGGCGGAGCGCGCCTCGCAGCCTGCGCCGCTCCCCGGGGCGGCACGGCCCGCCTGCCCCCCTGCCTGCCTTTCCTCCGCTTTCCCCCAACCTGTTGGTTTCCCCCCTCGGCCTCGGCGGCGCTGCGAGAGGCGCAGGCAGGAGGAGGTTAAGGAGCGAGGGCGTTGCTGGCTGCCTGATGTCATGGAGGCCGGCGGCGGCGGAGTGAGGGGCCCTTTGTTGGCAGCGGAGCCCCAGCAGCGCCCGGCGGCCGCCGCGCACGGCCGGCACCGCTGACTCTGCCCAACTTGCTTGGCTTCGCTTTTTTTTATGTGTTTTTTTTTTTTCCCCCCTCCTTTTCTTACCGCTTTTATTATTTTTTTTTTCTTCTTCCCGCCTTCCCCCCCCCCTCCTTTCCCTTCCTCCCTCTCCCGCCAAAAGAGTTGGGAAGGAGGGAAGATGGCTGGAGTTAACTCCCCGGGAGAGGAGGTGCGGGGCCCCTGGATTTTCCGCCTCTCGGGCTCGCCCTTGTAATGCTTTTCGGAGCGCTGGATTTCGTCGAATTTTCTTGGATGTTCTGTTGTAGGCTTCTCCCGGATACGTTGTTTTAGGCTTCTCTTGGAGTTTTGTTTGTTTTTTTTTTTTTTTTTTTAGATTTTTACCGGATCTTTTTAGACTTTTTTTTTTTTTTTGGACTTCTAACGGATAATTCCACATAGAAGAAGCTGAAGGAGGGGGGGGGGGAGGGAAAACAGACAGCCGAAGCCAAACTCTAACAAATGAAAATGTTGGAGATTTGCTTGAAATTGGTGGGTTGCAAATCGAAGAAGGGGCTTTCCTCCTCCTCCAGCTGCTACCTGGAAGGTGAGTACCCACGGGGGCCGGGGTTGGGACGCGCTCCCGGGGGGCACAGCCCCATCCCATCACCACCACCCCGGACACGAGATTTATCCCTAGACTGTGCAAAGTTGGGGCCAGGTTTGGGGGGATGTTTGGAGCTGGCCAGCTTCAGGCTGGGCTTTCCCGTGCGGGGGTGAAGAAGCGAGCGGTGTCGGCGGCGTGCGGACCCAGGTGCCTTTCATTAATGCAGTTACAGAGGGAGCGCGGCTCTACCATTTATGGTTGTAAAATGTCAAGTGATCTTATTGCCGAGCCCATAAACAAATCCCTATCTTCAGGCCTCAGCTTTATTTTTTTTTTTCTTCCGGGGGGGAAATCTTCCTTATTTTGGACGTGAAAAAACCCAGCTCCATACTCAAGAAGAAAATCCAGATGGTAAAATATTTTCAGCGTGCGTTAATAGTAACTCCTTGGTCCATCTTGGTTATCCCCTTTCTTAGTGTGCTTTCCACAGGCATTCGTTCAACTGAATTTTCTTGCATGTTTGCTTTTAAAAAGTGATTTTTGAGTCACACCCGTGGTTACTTGTAGACAGTGAGATGTGAAACATATGGACTCAACTGGTTTGGATGGAAAGCGACAGAGGCACCGCGCTGGGCAGGGGGGGGACTTTGGGCTGAGGTCTTGCTTGGTGGGACCTGAAGCAAGATTTTCACCCTGACCTGGCTTCACACCCTGCCAGCGTTGTGGTCCCTCCGTTCAGCCTCTTCGCTGCCCTCCCAGGGCTGTGTCCATCCCACAGGTCCAGGCTCCTTCGACTTCTTTTGTGTGGCTGGAGGTTGTTTCAGTAAAAATAATCCTCCTGCCAGGAGGACTGTGCTAACTCATCAAATCAGAGGCACTGAAAGGCAGCAGCTGATTTCCAGGGGCCTATCAAAAGTCGTCGTTGCTCAGCTCTCAAATATTCAGTGCAGAAACGGCCCTCGGAAATTCATAGGTTAGGAATCTCAAAATCTACAAATGGCTGCTCGTGGCAAACTCACTTGAAGAAGTTTTGCATCAGGAGTCTATACTTATTGGATACATTCAGTGACTCTGAGGAATTTTCTGTTCTCTAAAATCAAAGAATAGTTCCCAGAGGACTTTTTCTGCTTGTTTAAAGTTTCAGAAACCAAGTGGTGGGCAGATGCATGAATAATTTTGATGTCTTTATGTGACTGAATTCTTCTGCGATATTTTAAGTATACAAAACCTCTGTCTGTGTCCCCTGCCTCTGGTATGGCTCAGGGTGTGTGTGGAGAAGGAGCCCCAAGCTGTGCTGGGCCTCCTGTCTGTGCTGCTGGATCTTTCAACACAGCCCTGGGAGAACAGGCAGAGCATCTGGGGCCTCATTGCCCTCTGCAGAAATGAATGCTGAAGGATGATGTTACAAGGGTGTTGCCCTGGCTCTTTTTGCAAGTTTTCTCTTTTGTGTTCATTACAACCACTCCCCCCCCGCCCCCCTCAATTTGCAATGCAGTTTCATAATAGGATTAGAGCATAGTTTGACTTGGCCGGGTAGGCAGTGTGAGTTGAGAACTTTGGACACAATTAATATTGTAGTACTTTCACCTTCTGCTTCCCCGAGACTGTGGTTGCATGTTTGTTTTTTGTGATGGAATGGGAAAGGCACGTTGAAACAACTTTTTACTCGATCTCTCAAGGCGGCTCAGTCTCACTTCTCAGCTCAGCGTGGGGCAAACCCAAAGCCAGTGTCAGGGTGGGTGTTAAAGGTGTACAAATGTGGCAGCTGCAACCTTAATGTGGCAGTCAGGACATAGCCCAGAACCCCCATAATTGATTGGGGAACTCCTGGAGAGCAGAGTAAGATACTCATCTGAGGAAAAAGAATTTTTAGAAAGCAGGATATTTTGTTACTCCTTTCTAAAGCTGAATGTATTCCTGGGCAGCTTTCTTACAAACATTGCTGTGAGGTTGAAATTGCTGTTGAAGGCTCCTCCAAAAGAATGGTGGTGGTTTGTCCCAAACTCCTGAATTCCAAGAGCACAAGTGAAATCCATTTCCTTGTGTTGCCCTTAGGAATGTAACAAGTTTTTACATATGGATGTGTTATTTTAAGCTTGGCAGATCATGAGAAGGGGGCAGGGTTGTGTCAAGGGTCAGAAACTTTGGATCATTGCTCCTGGATCCCTGTGAACAGCCTGTGATGGCCAGTGCACATCCCTCAGCCTCTGTGAAGTTTCTGAAAGAATTAATGAGATGATGGTGATATCATTGGAGGATTTAACTCTGCTGTTGTTATTTTAGTTGTATGGAAATCTGAAATTTACTGTAATAGATTAGGAAACCTTAAGCATAACTTCTTGAAGGCTGACAGGTCCATTAGGTGCTTGGAAAACCAGCTGCAGCCAGGAAGATAGATGAAATTTTACTTAATTTCTTATTTTGTATTCATATGTTAACAGAAATAATTCAGTTCTTGGTTGATGGGTAGCATGGGATGTAACAAAACCAAGTGTATTTGTTGTATTTTTAAGCACATTTTTTGAGAATGCTGTGCTGACTTTGGAGTTGGTGTCAGGCCCGTGTGTAGGTGTACGTATCCTTTGACCGAGTAATCAGAGATGTGGTTTTCTTTTCATGGTGGTCCCTTCTGAAAGGCTTTTATGCTCTGTTAGTTTGCAGGAATGAGGGTTGTGTGGAGATGCTCTGTGTGTGGTGTGGAGGGCTGGCAGGTGCTGTGGCCCATGGCCGTGTGCTGCTGTGCAAGGGCAGACTGTCCTGCTCCCTGAAAAAGCTGAAATCTTCTCTTAACTTGATCAAAAATAAGTTCAAACCACTTCTAACAATGACTGAGTTTTCATATTGATGTTTGAGGTGAGCATTTCTTTGCCTTCATTTCTGTTCCAACCAGTGAATATTATTTTAAAATGTGACAGATTTGAATTTCTCTCATCTGCTTTCTCCTTTCTGCCGTAGCCAAAGTGAGTAATTCCTCACCCACTTCACACCAAGAAAGGGTAAAGAGTAGAAGGAAGAGGCACAGTGAGCATTGCTGCCAATCTGATCAGGAAAACAGAACGTGTCCATGTCCCAAATAGGGGCTGAAATAGTCTTCCTGCCTTTTTGGGCTTGGCTCTACCACTGAAAGGCAGAAGCCTTGTTTAAAACCTGTCAGTGTTCTCTGTGAAGTTTAAAAAAAATCCATTTTGGGGACACTAGTAAAGTCCTTTTGTTTTCTAGCTGAAAAGACTCCTGTCCTGCCAGCTGTCAGATGGCCTTTTTTTTCTTCTTATTTTTTTTGTGTGTGTGGTTGTTTCTTGTGGTTTTTTGTGGGGGTTTTTTGTGGTTTTTTTTTGGTTTGTTTTGTGGTGGGTTTTTTTGTGTGGTTTTTTTTTGGTTTTGGTTTTGGTTTTTTTTTGTTTTTGTTTTGTTTTCTTTTTTCCTAATTTATTTTTTCTAGCATGTCTTGTTACAGCTAAAGTCTGGGGAAGAGCAGCAGCCTGTACCCGTTGCCCTGTTCCTGGAGAGGGGTTTTTGTAATGCATTTGGGCACGTATTAAGCCAGACCTAAATTGGCAGCACAGTGACTCATCTGCCCCAATGTCACTGGGATCAGCAGGCAGGGCTTTGATCACCCTGTTAGGGAGAGCAAATGCATTAACCTGGAGCTGCTGCCTCCCTTCTGTTTGTTTCCTCTCTTCCTTGGCTATTTTCTGCTCCTCACCTCATGGCCTCTCATCTACCATCACTCAGCAGAGTTCTTGCTGTTATTCACATTTCTGGCTTTATAGTGGCTTCTTAGTTATCTGCTTGTTCCAGTGGCTCTTGTTTGTCCCATGGTTGTTAAAAAATCTGGTTGGTGGTGCTTGCTACAGTTTCCCATGGGATGTGGTGAGGAAAAGGATTATCATTTCACGGGAGAAGTTGTAACTGTTTTCAAACCTAAAAGGGATCGTCCACAGATATGTCAGTCCTTCCCTGAGTAGGCTGTGGGGCTGCTTAGTAAAACAAGGGAAAATAACAGTAAATCTTAATGATCCTTGCTTGGTGCTTTCCCTGCCCAGGGCTCAGAATCAGGCAGACTTCCCTACTTCTGCTCCTTCAGTAAGGAAACAAAACCAAAAGCTATAAAAGTGAAATTGTCAGAAATACTGAAGTGTCATTGAAGTTTGCTTGAATCTAGTTGGTCTTCCCCCTTCCTCTCCCAGAGGTTATTGTCTAAGGTCAGGCAGAACTTAGTGGCAGATTTGGGAGTAAAGTTCAAATTTCTGCCATAGCCAGTGTTCTGCTCCATCCATCTACAGCTGTGATTAGCTGGCTGGAGATGTGTTTGCCATGTCACTAAGGGGTTTTAAATGGAAATAAACTCAGTGAATGAGCTCAGGTAGAACCTACAGGTCTGTGTGTGAACTTGAAGAAAAACCCAACAAAACAACTCACAAACAACCCAAAAAACAAAAGCGAAGGCCCCGAAATGATGGGATAATCTCTTGGAGGAATGGGATATGCCACATCACCAGGGGTGCTCAGACAAGATCCAACACTGCATTTCACTGTGAGGGTCTGTTTGAGCCTGGACAATGCAGCAGGAGCCATGGGTGCCCTTGCTCTCAGCAATCTTGGTGTTCAGTATTTGGAGCACTGGAGGTTCCTGGTGTCCATGTGGCAGGAGCACTGCAGGAGGAAGGTGCCTTGCTGGGAGGGGAAATAGGGCAGCACAGCTGGGGAGGCTGGCCCAGCTCAGGGGAGTGGGGCTGGATCAGTTTCTGCACTACTTCGTCTTTGTGTATAAACACACAATGTTTAAAAAATGGTATTTATGCTCATGCTGGCTCCAAGAAGGTGGAGTTTCCAAATACCAGCCAAGAGCAGGAAAACCAGCAGTTGCCATTGTTGCAGAAGGGTCTGTGGGCTGGGCTTTGCAGTGGGTAATGGGAGAGGCTGAGCCTCATCTCACTAGAGGGATGAGTCTGAAATAAAACATGAATTTTTCTTTCTTTTTTGGAAAGATCTGGTTTACAGGTTCTTCAATTTTATATTTAAATCCATATTCCATCAGGCATAGGGAATCTGTGAGGACCACTAAGGAAAAACACTGAAACAGAGAGGCAGCTGCTCCATCATGTGTGCTCAGAGTCGGAAACATTTGAAAGTATTAAATCTGCCTTGCTATTCTGCCATTTATCATAGCTTCTTCCAGGGGAGGAGTAGAGGGAATGTAGGGAAAGGAGAAGGCTTAGGTGGCATGTGCTGTGCCTCCAGAGAGGTTACTGGATGTGGTCTGCATTCCCTTGCTCTACAAACCTTGTGGAAAAAATGCCAGCACAGTTTGTAAGCCCACAGGATGTTTGTTTTGTAGGGAGACAGGAGGTCTCCTCCTTCCCTGGGGACTGCCTCACAGTCAGCTATGGAGGAGCCAAGTGTAACTCTGTGCTCCTGCCTGTTTTCCAACCCTTCCCTTACATTGTGAAGGAAATTTTCTTGCGGTGATCCAGACCAGAATTGTTCATATCTGAGAAGTTCTCACACAGCCCCTAGCAGTGATTCATGGCTTTGTATGAACAGTAATGAGCAGGAGATAGTTACACTTACGAAACCTTTTAGTGTGCAAGCATAAATACCTTCTGGTAAAAATTTAGGGGGGAAATGATGACATTCTTAATGCCTGAAAATACAAGCTGCTGTTGTCTTATTTCAAAGTCTGCACTGCTTTAATTAGGAGTCATCATTTAGTTGATGTTAGTGGAGAGCTGAATTACAGTGCTGCTTTAGGACTCCTGTGAGGAACCCAGGTGTTACCCAGGGCACGGTATGATCAGAGTAATAAATTGCAGCCTTGCTGGGATGCAGCACAAGACAAAGTGGATGTGTGGAAGGAACGACAGCACAGCGATAACAGATTGAATTACGCTCGCTTCCTGCCCCATCAGCGTGCCAGGATGGCCTCCTGTAGGTACAGGAGCCAGGCTGATTTATTAGGAGGAATCTGGCCCACTGAAGATCTCAGCAGTGCTGTAAAACTGTAGTTAAAACCAGCAGTGGGAGGTGAAGAAGCTGTGTGTTGAAAAAGACCCTCAATATGTAGGAACAGCAAGGTCTAATTCCTGCTCTGAAGGACTGGAATGTCTGGGCGGATTTGCTGGAGAATCGCTCAGAGGGATAAACGCTGCTGACAGCCGGCTGTACGTGGCTCCCAGATGGACATGTCCTGTCTGCTTCTCTCGCTTCATGGTTTTGTGTCCTCAGTCTGCTGGCAGTCTCCTCTTGGGGCCCAGATCTTTAAAAGTGTGTTTTGTCACGGTCTATCAAGCTTTTGCTACACTCGGGTCACCACAATTCTGCTCTTTCCTTTACGCTCCTCTCCGTGTTGACTCAGGGCCTCATCCTTCCTTTCTGGACACTCTTCCAGCTTCATTCACCACCTTCCCCACCCCAGTTCTTAACTTGGGGTTCCTACATTCTGGAAAAACCAGCCCCACTCAGCCCAAGAGTTGTGTCTGGCGTCTCTCCATCGTGCTCTCCTGCACGACACGTTCACACACGGCCTGCACCTCTGTTGGGGTGCCTGTGGCTGCACAGGAGGGTCAGACTGGGAGATACAGAGGGTATGAGCATCCTCTGATTTCACTGGGAGACCGGTGTGGTTTTCCAGCTTAGCAAGCTCTCGTGTGTGTGTGTTTACCAGCCCTTGCTCTTGCTGGTTCTTGGTTTTGCAGGCATTATCACTGACTCAGTGTCTGTAGGAATGTCATGGAGCAAAACCAGCCTTCCCCAACTCCCATACCACAACTCGTGGGTGTTGTTGGCAGCTGGCACGGTGTTGTCTCACAGCTGAATCTAAGCACATACCTTGGCATCCGTGTGTAGTGAGTCAGTCCCAGCCCCGCCACGGCCTGGGCACGAGGGAGGATTCTTGTGGAGCACTTGGCTTTGCTCCCACATCCCCATCCCTGTCTGTGCCTGAGCCATCCTCTGCTGGGCTGCGATCGTGCTGGGGTTGGAGGGGAGCCTGCCTTGGATTTCCTGCCTTCCTGTCGAATCAGTGCCCCGTGTGGGAGGCATTTTCCTTCCTAACAGAGGTTACGGTCCATCCCACGGAGCAGCCAGTGCTGGTTTGTCCCGTATCTGGGGGAGAGCATCACAGCATTGCTGCTTGCTGAGGTTGTGTCTGCCACTTGCAGCTCTGCTGTCTGTCTGTTCCAGGTGTTCACTGATGGTTTAACTCCTTGGAGTACCTCCCGTCACTGCAGTCAGTGCCCTGTGTTTGATAAGGGAGCTTAATGGGCTTGACAGGATCAAAGCGTTCTCATGGTAAAATGATTATAGCTTAATTTCTGAAAGTGGATTCTCTGTTTCTTTTCTCATTGTCACTCTGGAGGGAAACCCAGGCTATTAAAATATATTCTCCTGTAGGACACAGGAAGAGGAAGCCAGGGTGTCAAGGTGCTTTAAAATAACCACCCAACACACTATCACTTTTTCTGACTGTGGAATCATTTAGAAAGTGGAATTATTTAACTGCTCTGATTCACTATGGAAATGTATCTCCCTGCAGTTACAGTTTGGCTTGGAAAACAGGCCCAGCAGTGTCTGTATTTGCTCTTTTGCTCACATATATCATATACATTTTCCAGCAAATACAGTACTCATGTACATAAATAACCACGCAGAGAACCTTTACCAGTGATCACCTGACCAACACATCAAGGATGTCAGATTGTCTTTGGGTAAACAGTGGCCACCACTCCTATTCACACTTCTACTATCAAAGATAACAGATAATATTGGAAAGTAGTGTGTATTGTTAGGTTTCATCAGGTTGAATTTTGGGGAGTTGGTGGGGATTTTAGTTTTAGCATTTCCCCATTGGGGATGTATTTTGGACATGTCCCCGTCCACACTGAACTTCCATGACTTTTCTGGTGTCAGTTGCATCAGTTCTTCACTGATTTATTGGCACAGCTTGTACTGAATTGCCAGGCCAAACAAACAGTAGTGTTAAAACCGTGTTCTGACGGGATTGCATCTGTACAGCAGCACAATGCTACTGAGCATTGCAGGTGTAAAAAGAGGAAAAAGGTGCTCCCAGGTGACCTGACAGTCTGAGAAACACTTGGGGTGGGATTTCTCTGTCCAAAGCCCTGTGTGTGCAGAGGAGGGGTTCAGCAGAAGGGGCTGATGCTGTGCAGTGGAAGGCGGTTCCATGGCACAAGGGGCTGCTGTGACAGTGCCGTGTTTCCTGTCCCCAGGGCCGCACTGACGCAATGGTTGGTGTGCAACACTGTGACCTCGCTCAACAAACTCATCCAGATGGAGAATGACCCTTCAAAATACAGGAGTTTCACAACTTATTGTCCTGGCTCTGTGCCAGTACAGTCAGGCATGGCGCTGCCAGCACATCTGGGGGTAGCATGTTAAAGAGTGAGGGGACACAATTATCTGGAGCATTTCTGCTCCAGACTCTACAGTCATGCTCCAAAGTGAAGGATTTGCAGGAGCAGCTGCAATAAAATTCCCTGATGTATTGGAACTTACCTGATACTTACTGAATATTGCATGCCTGATGTGCTGCGGTGTACAAAAAACTTTGGAGGTTGGTTTTTACTCACCTGTAAAGCTCAGTTTCCAGCAATCTCTGTCTTTGGAGGTGCCTCAGGGTTCCTAAAAAACGTAGAGGTATGCTCAACACTGCTCTGGTTTAAGAGTGATGGGCAGGAGAGAGGGCAATGAAAAAGACACTGCCTTGTCTTCAAATAAGAAGAGAAATGATGAAAAATACTGTGAAGAGCAGAAAGACCTAACTCCTTCTTAAATACCATGTCTTATAAATCTTGCCCTGCTTGGCTCCATTTGCTGCAGGTTCTGGCCATTTCATTTATAGGATAATTAAGGGATTTAGCTTTTAAAGGTCCTGGGTTTGTTTTCAAATCTAACCATTCCAGCAGGTAGGTGTGAGCCAAAGGATTTACAGACAGCAAACAGCCTACGTGAGCTGCATTTACTGGAGGGATGGAGAGGGGCTTTTCCTTTCCTGCATTTCCTGAGAAGCAGGAGCTGGGGGCTCTGGGAAGGCTGGGGACAGCTCTGGAAGAAGAGTGTCCTGCCTATGTGGCAGGAGATCTGCATTAAGGCACCGTCCGTATCTGTCCTCTGACGCACGAGGAGCACACGTGTCATGAAACAATGCAACTTAGAAAGTCAGAGTGCATGGGTTGGCCAGATGGATTGTATCAGCCAAAATGAACCTGCTTTTTCTTTTTTTCTTCCTCTTTCTCCTCCAGAAGCCCTTCAGAGACCGGTAGTGTCAGACTTTGAGCCGCAGGGTCTGAGCGAAGCAGCTCGCTGGAACTCCAAGGAAAACCTTCTCTCCTGCCCTAGTGAAAATGACCCCCATCTCTTTGTTGCACTGTATGATTTTGTGGCAAGCGGGGACAACACTCTCAGCATAACTAAAGGTAAGGTCACTGGCTAGAATTCCACTGGGAGAAGGTGTAGGAAGGGAAGTCTCTGTGAAGTAATTAAGTTTTACATCAAGCCCTGTGGAATTTTTTTTTTTTTTTACTGTGGGAAATCATCTTAAACAAATACAAATTCACAAAGTCATGACCTTTTTAAAGGTTATAACTGTCTTTTTTTATTGCATCGGGCAAGAAGCTGTTTGCCAAAACTGAAGTCTCCATTAGGAGCAAGAATTTGAACTGAGAAATTAAACTAAGCTGATTTTGGAGGCTGGCCTCTTATTTTCACAGTTCTCCAAAACACAGTCCCTGAAAAATGACTATACAGATCTAAGGACCAGAAAGACTGAGTAAGAAAACACTTTATGTACTCCAAGTCACATCTACTTACCTTCCTAATTGAAATTATTTTTTTTTATCCACTCCAGTTCTTTCCTAGCTCTAACAAGCCAACTCAGTTCAAACAAAATTTGCTGGGCTCATTTTTTAAACTCGAGCAGTATTGGAGCTGGTGCAGAACTGCAGGAGAGCCTAAAAATCCGAAGCATGTGACTTTATTTGGCTTGGAGAGGTCCACTGAAGCTTGAAGAGAAACACATGCTCCCTGCTGAGTCAGATACCTATTCTTATAGGAGATCATTTAATGATCCGTTAGGCAGAAAGAACTTATCTTTGTCCTCAGCTCCCGCGTCTGAATACATTTCCTTTCCCCCAAGGTGAGAAGCTCCGTGTGCTAGGCTACAACCACAATGGGGAGTGGTGCGAGGCACAGACCAAGAACGGGCAGGGCTGGGTCCCCAGCAATTACATCACCCCGGTGAACAGCTTGGAGAAGCACTCGTGGTACCACGGGCCGGTGTCGCGGAACGCCGCCGAGTACCTGCTGAGCAGCGGCATCAACGGCAGCTTCCTGGTGCGGGAGAGCGAGAGCAGCCCCGGCCAGAGATCCATCTCCCTGCGCTACGAGGGCAGGGTCTACCACTACAGGATCAACACTGCCTCCGATGGCAAGGTAGGCTCGGGGCTGTGCCGGCCTGCTCTGCTCCAGGTCAGGCGGGTAGCAGTGGAGCTGAGCAGTTCTGAGCTCTGCTCACGGGGGCGTCCTGGTCTGGAGTTACAGTGAGCTGTGAGATTCTGACGTGGCTGGGACAAAAACAGTTTTATTTCCTTTATTTCCTGATCTGTGCAATAACAGATCAGCAGTGAAACACTTTAAGGGAGAAAATAGTAGAGTTGGATCAGAGCAGAATCTATTAGATGGTTAATAAGAGATTCTGAGAATTCTTATGCCCTATGTTCAAAAGATAATCTCTTTGACTGTCAAGTCAGAAAAGTCAGTGCCTTTTGCTAGTAATCCTATAAATATATTAGGGACAGAATGCTTTCTGAGGTGTTCTGCAGTATTTTTAACTACTGTTTTGATTTCTCTACAGTATTTCAGCGTGATCATTGGAGACGGGTAGGCACTTTCACTTTTATATGGGCTTTGTCCCCAGTTCCTTCATTTTTTCCTTAGATTGTTGTGTGCTGTAGCAGTGTTGCAATGCTGTGCTTTGTGGATGCTGCAGAGAAATGATAGCATAAAAGTAGTTTTCCACAGATTTTTCTTTTAATTTCATGGAAACATTTCTACTGGCATTGGATTTTGGAAAATGTTGTTCTTTAACAGATCTATTTTAAGCAGTGTCTCTTTAGATGCTGTGCAGAAGTTGAAGTGTGGGTCTGGAGCATGGCTGCTGAGGCTCTTCTTGCCAGCATCTAATAGATGACAGACTCTGTGCCATTAAATTTCTTCAAAAGAAAAAAAAATAAAAGTAATGGAGTATAGTAGCAGCCCACTGTGCCAAATTTTCCTTTGTCTTGTGAGAGCTTTACTCTTTTTACAGCAATGCTGACAGCAAAATCTTTAGAATGAAAATACAGGGGACCAGTACACCGTGTTTCCTATTTATCAGGCTCAGCACTCTAAAACCTCCAATAAGTTAACCAGATTTTATTCAGTGATGAAATACTTTCTGTCTGCTTTAGCAAACGGGTTGTAATTCAGACAATTCTGACCATGTTGTTTTAGGCAACATATTTCCAATTTACGGCATTTTGATTCTTCCTTCTCCCTTCCATGTAGACACCCTCTGTGGTCAGCATCAGCTCTGTGAAGTGCTGACATGCAGCATACTGGAAGGACTAGATGGCAGTCTGGAATATTACTCCTCCTCCTGTCTCTGTAGTGGATATTCCTTCTATTGCCATAGATGCTGGCAGATGAGCAGTGCTCATATGTGAACGTTTTGAACCGAGGGCTCCTTGGGTTGGTGTAAATAAGCATGTGTCCGTGAGGAGATAGCACATGTTCTCCATTTGAGCTGTAATAGAGTTTGGCATATGAAGGCTTTCATCCCAGCAGAGCTGTTTTTATCCCAGAAAAACAGTTCTGCAGAGCTCCAGTAATCCATTCAGGTCTGTGTTAGCCAGGTTAACTGTTCGTTTGCCACAAAGCTGCTGGCATTGGTGCTTTTTGAGAAAAAGCGCAGGTTGGAACAATTCACTAAAGCAGATCTGCAGCTCATGGTAGCTGGAAATTGAGCAGCAGCAGTGACCGAGACCTGTGGCTTTTGGGTAAAGCCAGGAGGTAGCCACAGTCCTGCTGATGCTGTGCCAAGTGCCAGCATCCCTGCAGAAGGGGCAGTTTGCCATGTCCATGCATCACGTGCTGCAGTTCGCAGCCTGCCGTGTTCAACCTCATCGGTTTCAATTTGCGTTAACGAGCTGGGCAGTGAATTGCGACATCTTAGCGGCAGATGTGCTGCTGGGCTGGGGGCACTGTGCTCTTCCAGCACCCTGTCCCTGGCTGTCAAAGCTGAGGAGCTGGGGAGAGAGAGAGCCAATATCCCTGTTTGTCCCTCTGCGGAGTGGAGGCTGCTGGAGCAGGTCCTGCTCTGAGCTGCTCGTGTCGCTCTCTATTTATTAGCAGCTTCATGGCAGATCATGGCTGTGCTGGAGGAAAGCTCTTACCTTCACTGCCCTGAGCACCTGGGGCCCTCCCAGCCTGCTGTATCATTAGTCAGCCTGTCCAGGGAATTTAATATCTCCCAGTGCTGCAGTAGGGATGAATGGCTTTGGTGGGATCATATCCTGTGCCTGACAGAACACGCTTCGGGAGAAAGAGGTATTAGAGGAACATGTGGAGCAGCTGCTGCTCAGCACAGTGGTGTGTCCTGCATTGCAAAGCCTTACCCAGACTTTTTCCTGGGGGAAAATTGAAGGGACTAGAGAGATCAGAGGTTTGTACATCTTAATTTTAGTACAAATGATACTGAGTGCATTGGCGTTCAATAACTTCAAAAAAGTTCCTCTGGGAATTTTTTCCTTATTTCCCACTTCAATGGGTCATATTTTCTGGACCACCCTCTAATGTTTTGTTTTGTTGGTTGGGGTTTTTTCAAGGAAGGTATTAAAAGTGACCTTTCTTGATTTGGCTGGCACAGTGCAGCCAGTCATCTGGTAAACCGCTTCTGTGGTACAGAGGACTTGGTTTTCCTGACTTGATAGTACTTGAGGGAAAACCTCCTATTGAGTAACCCAACTGAATAAACAGCCTTGTCCAGCCAGTTCTTCAAATCCTGCTGTCCTCAGCAGGAAGGAAGCAGGACTTGGGGTCCTGTTTGAGTCTCTTGGATCCTCCAGTGGCTGAATTGGATGCAGACTTGAACGTTCATGGGTTTTTTGGTGTGGATGTTCAGTTTTGTCTGCTGAGTGGGGAGCGGGAGTGCCATTGATTCAGGATGTGCTGAGGTTAGCATGGGCCAGTTTAACCACCTGTGTAAAATATCCCAGCTGGGAAAAAGAGATGTGGTCTGGTGGCAGAAGTGCAGATTTGCAGCCCATTCGTACAAGCAGAGCCCCTTGAAACAGGACTGGTGTTTATGATTTGTTTGATACACAAAAATTGACCAAATAATATCTCAACAACATAGCCAGGAAGCAGACTTGAGTCCCTACAAAACTCAGGTGCTGGGTCTGTCACCTCTGTGAGAGCAGCACCACATGGTTTTCTTGTTGGGTGTCATCAGTGAGAGGTTAGAAAAAACCTTCCTACAGAATAAACACATTTACTGGTGGAAGTTTATCTTAATGTCAATGGAAAACTTAATGAGTGTTAAGGCACGGAGTGTTGCTTTTGTGGCCTGGACAGGGCAGTCCTGTTCTGTCTTCATCCTGCTACAGGTTTTCTCTGAAATCTTTGGCTATTTATTTAGCTTCTTTCTCCTTCTATAACAGGATCATACAATCTGTCACACTAAATACAGCTATCTCTAATTTTCACGAGATACAAGTTGTCATAAAACCATGGGGGAGCTTCCTTCTCCATGCCTCTCTAATACTTCCAAGTAATCCTGGAGCTCAGCTTTTTCTACATCCATATTTTTAGATTTTAATTCTCAGTGTAACACAGGAACTGCTCATACCACTGCAAGTACTTCAAGTTGTTCCCAAAAAGGCATGGCTTGTTTTAAATTGTGGTTGTACTGGTTAAGGCTTGGTCACTCACACCAAGCAGCTGTAACAGCCTCTTATCTTGTCACTTTTCTGTTCTGAGGACATGTGGTTTTAAGGTGATTTCACCTATTTGATCATGAAATGTGTTGTAGGTTTTTGTAACTTTTTTTTTTTTTTTTTTTTGATTGAGGGCGTTTTTTTAGCCATAGTGTTGAAATGAGATTTGGTCAAGTTACTTTACCAAAAGAATATCTGATTCATCTTGATAGAGAGTTTTGAACATGCTTGCCAGGAGGTTGCCATTATTTTCCAGTCTCCATTAAAAAGACTTCAGTCAAGTTTGAGAGTGATTTTGTCCCTTCCTGCAAATGTTTTTTTTTTTCTCTTGCAAATGCAGTTCCCTTGTTTTTTTAGGGGTGATACTCTCTTACTGCTGGAGCTTCAAAGATGTGTTTTCTTTTTCTGTCCAAACATTCTCTCTAGATGGAAGAACCAGGATTTGACTCTTAAGTCTAGGATTTTCAGATGCCTGGCAGCCCTATCAACTTCCCAGCCTCCTGAAATCCCAAACAGATGGCCACTGCAGATGCAGAAACTGTTGAGTGTCCATCCAACATGTCAGAAGCATTTGGGAAGTTTGATCATAGCTGTTGGCATGTGATGTGAGCAGCAGGGCTAGTGTGTGCACTGGACAGGAATTTGGGTGGCCTGACATGGTCCTGTTCTTCCTGCAAGCTTGTGCCTTGCCAGACCTTGGTCCTTTGTGAGAAATGGAGCTCTTCCATCTTCTTTGTTGTAGGCTAGGCTATGATGCAAAAATGCGTGTTGATGCAAAGGTTTCTCCCTGTCCTTCAGAGAGCACTTTTCAAGTAATCAAATTTCTAGCTTTTTTTCACCTTGCCTGGCAGAAGACTGGGCTTGAGGATGAAATCTGGAAACACACAGCTCTGGTAGGAGGGAGTCAGTTGTCCATTATCTTTAGCAGGATTTTAGGCTTAAAATGGATCTTCTGTATAAATGTTAAGAAGGTAACAAATATGGGTTATCATGCCTCGCAGCAGGTTTTCATTCAGTGGTAATGATTTTCCTTCTGTGCTATTGATCAGTGCCCATCACAGGGATGGAGCAGACAGCTCCTGACTTCATGCTAAACCTCTGCAGAAGCTCAGGCCTACAGCAGGGAGAACTCTGGTTTGCCAGTGATGCTTCAAGGAGAATTTAGGTAGATGAAAATGTCATAACCCAAGTAGTAATAGTGAAATTGAGGCTACTATGCCACCCCTCCCATACTCTCCAGGAAATGTCCCACTGAGCAGCCTTTTGAAAAAAGACATCTCAAGCAACAGCATGCCAGCCTAGTGCTATTTGCAGCCATTTCTGCCCCGTTGTTTTGGCAAAGTGCATGTATTTTCTCCTGAATCCATGCCTTTCCCATGTAAGCATTGGTTGTTCCGGGCTCTGGAGCTGGTGACAGAGCTTGTGGAGCTCACAGTTCCCCAGCTCGAGTAGAAGCAACACCACCCTTCGCTCTCACACTTCCATGACGCAGCTCCTGTGTACGAGCTCCCCAAGGGGCCTTACCTGAACGAGCCTTTCCCCTTCCCCTTTTGCTTCCCAGCTCTATGTGTCTTCAGAGAGCCGCTTCAACACCCTGGCAGAGCTGGTCCATCACCATTCCACCGTGGCAGATGGGCTCATCACCACGCTGCACTACCCGGCGCCCAAGCGCAACAAGCCCACCATCTACGGCGTGTCCCCCAACTACGACAAGTGGGAGATCGAGCGCACCGACATCACCATGAAGCACAAGCTGGGCGGAGGCCAGTACGGAGAGGTGTACGAGGGAGTCTGGAAGAAGTACAACCTGACAGTGGCCGTGAAGACTCTCAAGGTAGGACTCAATCTCCCCGTTCAGCTGGGAGCAAGTTCAGGCTGGCTGCCTGCCCTCAGTTCTAGTTGGGTGTTTGCGTTGATGGCGGCCCTCCCTTTGAGTGCTGTAGGCTGGAAATAGACTGTTTTTAAAAGAGCTTGATCCTCTCGTGGTTCCTCTAACCTATAACACTCGTATCTAAACAGAGGATGATGTTAACAGCATGATTTTTTCTGGAGAGTGGATGAAACCTTAGAAAAGTAAATAGTGCCGCGGTGTCTCGCGTTCAGGGTGTGGTAAAGGTGAGCTGTTCAGGGATGAGCACACCAGCACAGGCTGGTGTATTAAGGAAAACTGTGGACTGTGAGTCAGTCAACATAAAATTCAAAGGCTGTGCTTCAGGGAGGCTTTACATGTTTTGATTTTCTGTCTTATGTGGTGTCTTTCCCAAAAGACAAGCTCCCTGTGTACCTGGAAGTCTTAAGCAACTGTTCACAGCTGCTTCTTATCAAAAGACACAAGAGGAGGAAAAATGGTATGCAAGCTAAGGTATATTAAAATTCATAAGTGGCTTTAATGAAGAACTGGATAATCAGTTCTGTTTCTGGCTCTGCTCCCTGATTTCTGCGTCTTGGTTTCCTTGTCTCTTGAAATGCAAATAGTGCTCTGTGAGTTCATAAGGTCGTTGCTAATTCATCTCTGTTTATAAAACTGTCTTGAGATCTTCTGGCACCATCTGCACACATTGCATTTGATTGCTTAATAGGAGTTTATGCGAACTTGACACCATGTTCTCTCTCCTCGAATGGGGACATGGTTTGGTCTTGCAGAAACAAACAGAACCGAGGGTTTCGTTTGTTTCTTTTTGTGTTGTTTTTTTTTTTTTTTTTTTGCAATGGAAATTTTGAAGTGGAGAGAACTCTGTAGACGCTTCAGTGTCAGGGGAAGAACCTTTCCTTGATTTGGGGAAAATATTTCTTCCTTGCTCTCCGAGCAGCGGCTGCCTCAGTACTTCTGGGTTGCCATGGCTGCAGAAAGTATTTTCATTTTGGCCTTTTCTGTACTCTGGAGGTTCCTGCTGCTGCTCCCAGCGGGGGAGTCCGAGTGCAGCTTGCACAGGGAGCGAGTGACATCTAGTGTTGTCCCTGCTCGGGATGGCTCGCAGCGCTGCGGTGCAGGTGAGCTGGGGTGTGACCAGGTTCAGCAAAACACCTGCTCCTTCTGAGGAGAGCTCAGCTCTTCCCTGCAGCACAGCTTGCAGTAACGTCTTCCTGCTGCTGGTTGCAGTGTGAGGATTCCTGATGCTTTCAGACTTCCCATCTTGCTCCAAACTGAAGTTGTTGCTTTCATTCTCTTCTCCCTAAAACCCATCAACAAAGACAAATTGCATGTTATCCCATCAGATCTGTTTGTGCAAAGGAGCAGCCTTAATACAGACCATGGCTGCTTCAAATAAATAAATATTTAATGAAACATGACTAAAAGTGGTTCATAATGTAGTGTGGAACAGCATGTTCCACTGGGGAGTGTAAGAACAACCAAGAAGAGAGTTGAGAAACACTTCCACCTGCAATTATGCACGCTAAAACCATCCTTAAAAGCAAATTTATAATCCACCTTCTTTAAATCCATTAGTCTACTGCCTGACAGGTGGGATTATAGCTTTCTTCAAAGTTTTGGGAAACATTTTAAAATCGCATTTATATCCCAGTTCTACTGGGAAAAACAAGCCTTTTGCAGCTTCTGCCCAAATCTTCAGATGACTCATTTTATTTTCCTTTGAGAGAATGTTTTTCAAAACTTTGTATGATTCTTCTTGCTCCTTCCCCATCTACCTCAGATATCTCTATAAGAAAGATAAAGGAGAGCGAAGACTAAAGGAGAGAGGAGGAGAAAAGTCCTTCCAGCATCTTTTTGAATAATGATGCTTACGAACACCCATTTGTTGTTCAGTTTTCTATCAAGTGTCTAAAGATAGCTCATGGCTGGCACAGAACTGGAGAGAGAAGAAGTCATCAAAGCAGCACACACTGTTCCTCAGTGTTTAACTGGAGAGGGCAAGAGCATGTTTTGGTTATGAGATGTTGCCTGTTAAAAATCCATCCCTGGCAGCTCTGTTGCACAGGACTCAGTATTTATCAGGGGCTGTTATAACAGGACACGCTCTGAATTTGTGTTTTTACCCCCAAATTGGACAGGAGCACAAGGCAGTGGCTGTGGTGACAGGGAGCACTGTGACCTGCACTGGACCAAGTGCAGCTGGTCATGACTCTGTTTCTCCTGAGGGCCATTTGATGGCTGAGCTGCTGTGAGCTGGTCAGCTCAGCACATTTCTTACTGCTCACCTCGGCTCTGCTGCTCCTAGGACTGCCTCTGCTTTTTCTGCTGTGGTTTTTTTTTTCCTCTCTCCTTTATTTTTTTCCCTGGCAGAGAAGCCTGTGTTTTTAATTAGGCAACATGTAACTCTGGTGTCCCTTAAAGCTGTGGCATGGCCCTGTGCTGTGCTGGGAAAATGCTGGACAGCCAGAACTGTTTTATTTCTGCCGTGGTTTAGTATAGTGGGAGCTGGAAGCCAGTTAAAGCTTGGTCCTTTCCACAAGATCAGGTTTTCAGAGGGGTCACTGCTACAATGATTCTCTCTATGTGTCCTTCCTATTAATATGGTCAGTGAGAGGTAAGGAATTTCAAACTGTGGAGCAGCTATGCAAAGGACAAACCTTCCAAGGTTTGTGTAGCATGAGTAAGACAAAGGCGTATTTAGGATAATTTTGCAACCTGGATTATTAACCCAGTTTCCTTTGCCAAAGAGAACAGTTTAAGGTTCTGCTCACAAGGACCTTTGGACTATTCGTTTTGACAATGTGTTGAGCAAATCGCAGCTGTCAATCAAGCTAATTGGCAATGAATAGTAAGTGATGGAATGGAAGTGTTGGAAAAATGTTCTCAGTGCTAAGTGCAGAGCAGGGAGCTGGCTGGATCTCACAGTGGCAGCCCACTGTTATCGTTCTCACCAGCAGCAGTAAATCCTTTCCAATCCTTCCCTAAAACACTTTGTCCGTGTAGCCTGTCAACATTAATCCATCATTGAAAAAAATATGGATATAGAAAGAAACATTGCTTTAGGAATAGATCTGTATTTTTGCACCACTTTGAAGTGACCTTCTGGCCATTTGGGGCATATCTGCTTCAGAAAAATATGTCTTTTGAGCAAGATTGTATCTTCCTTGGTTTTGTGCTGTGCCAAGTAACTTTATGGCACCCAACAAATTGGCAGTGACACGTCTGCCCAGAATGGATACGTCATGGGTCAGGCTCTGAATGCCAGGAATGAATCTGTGAAACCTTGGGCTTTCAGTCTCACAGTGGCTGCCATCAGTCGTGCCTCCCTGACTGAGAGAGGGGATTTCTTGTTCCTGCCCAGTGAACTCAAGGGCCTGCCTTTCAGCAGCCTCTCAAGCATTTGATTGTGGTGTATCCTTTCTTTTATGTTCGTTCTTGTTCCTTTTCTGTACTTTCTATTTCATGTTATCTTTTTTTTTTCCCCTGTCAGGAACAAGCTTGTTTTTCCTTTTCAGCTCCCGAGTGTTCTGTGAGAGACCCTTCACAAAAGGGATATGGATTTTCTTGCCCCAGAAAGCTCAGCTAGTATGAAAATGACAAAAATGTGTATTTTAAAAATCATACAAAAAATTAATGTTTGTAACTCCCTGGCTTTGTATTGTGGCTACAGGGAAAAAATTACCTTGTGAGAACTGTGGCTTATGTTGTCAGTTTGCAGTTCTTTTTGTGTCCTCATACAAAAATCTGTTCCTCCTTTGTGTATACTTCCTTTGCCAAAGCTTTGCCATTGTTCTGCAGGAGGATACCATGGAAGTGGAAGAGTTCTTGAAAGAAGCTGCAGTAATGAAGGAGATCAAGCATCCGAACTTGGTGCAATTATTAGGTAAGTGATAAATACCAAGCAGAGGGATTTGAACTAAACCCTTGTGCAGTGATATGGATGTTAAGGAGCAGATAAGCTGCTTACCATACCAAGGCTTTAAATACAGACACTTATTGTCTGGCAAAATTCACAATTTGTACCATTAATACATGATTTTTAATGATCTCGTCTCCCTAACGTTTAATTTGCTGGAGCCTGAAGCAGAAAATTAAACCCCTCTGTTAACCACTTCCAAGCAGAATCCATTCTTTCCACAAGCCCCATTTTTCCGCCTTCTGGAGGTACAGATTGCCTTGGAGGATGAAACCTGAAGATTCACTGATAGTCTCCAACGTTTATTGTCAACTTTTATGTTGTTCCCCAGGGGTGTGCACACGGGAGCCTCCTTTCTACATCATCACAGAGTTCATGACGTATGGGAACCTGCTGGATTACCTGCGGGAGTGTAACAGGCAGGAGGTGAATGCTGTGGTGCTGCTCTACATGGCAACTCAGATCTCCTCAGCCATGGAGTACCTGGAGAAGAAAAACTTCATCCACAGGTAGGAAGGACAGCGAGCACCCTTGAATCTCGAGCACAGAACAATCCTTGATGTATTTTCCTGCCTTTCAGGCTGTCACAGCATTGATTGGTGTCATATATTTAACACACTGGTGCAGATCTGGCACAGTCTATTTAACCTGTCCAAAGGATGGGTTTTCTCTCAGGGTTTTTCTCTTGCCTTTGCAGTAGATGCAGCTGAAAGACACACAAGTGTAGTCACTGCTTGTCATGTTTGGGTTTTCTGAAGTTCTTTCCCAGGGACCTAAACTGGCAAACAAGGTCACACTTTTTAAACTCTCTTGTTTTTCACATTTCTCTCCTAAGGAGAGACTTTGCTTGTTGACCCTTGGTATGACCAATGGTTCAAAAGATCCCACCTCTTAGGTGGGCACGTTGTAAAAAAGTATAAAAATAAGTTCTAAGAATAAACCAGCCCCTTTCTCAGAGCATCAGCCTTCTGAAATCACGAGTCCGTGTCTTTCGTGTCCAACAGCAACACATCAGTACTTGTATATTTTGGGCAGGACCTTAAATGTGAATTTAAGCCCAAAGTAATGGACTTTTAATGGACCAGACAAGCCACTTCCTTGTTTTTAACAACCTTTCAAACCAGCTGCAGTTGGTGATGCTGGATGTGTGCAGGTCACTGCAGCAGAGTCACCCTCCGAGCGCCGCCTCATCCCCTGTTCTTTCTTGTTTGGTTCACTTTGTTTTCCACTGCAGGGATTGTTCCGTGCTATTGTCCAGATTGTGTATTCACTTTAATAAGCATCTCTGCTGTCTTAGAAGTCTCAGGGACTCTGACCTTTAAAGTGTGCTGCAATTATGGCTGGAGCTTTGCGTTCCTCGTCTGCAGAAACGGGCTCCTGGCAATGTAATGACACATCCTGCGCCGGGGCTCGAGAGTGGCTGAGCTTTGTACAAGATGCTCTCGGTGTCGTGGCGTGACCTTTCCTGCCCAATTAACTGGAATATGGAATTAGCACGTGTTTTTTTTTTTCATAGAGACAAATATGAAGATTGCGTGTAAAGTTCCAGGCGCTCTTCTAAGCCACGAGTTGCCTTTGCTGCTTGAAAGGCCTGGTTAAACGCTGCTATCAGTCGATAAATTGAACAGTGATGCTGCCAATTAAAATTTCCAGCCTTTGATTTGCTCTGTTGAAAGGATTTTGTCCCTTCAGCCCGCAGGAAGTAAACTTTAAAAACTCCTTTGTGTGAATCTCATTTGTCTTCTCTGCCATTCATTTCATTTCCTCTTACTTCTGATGACCCATTTATCTAAAATAAATAGTAGCGTTTTTCCTTATCAGCCACCCCCATAACCACCTACCCAATTATTTTGAAGAGTGTTGTCACCATTCACATCCATGGATTCAAATGCTGTGCTCTGACCTCATTTAATGAATCGGGAAGGAGGAGGAATTTGATTATGGAGAGGAGCTTTTATTTAGATACACATTGTAGTAATCAGCATTGATAAGAAGGTACATTCAAAAACACTGTGAAATTTAAATGGGCATCTAGTAAGATGTACTTTTTTCTGTTTTTTAATTTATTCTGATTGAGCAGAACAAGCAACAGAAACAGCAATGTCTGCCTCATATCTAAAGATCTCACAGGAGCTTCCTGGTACAATTAATTTTTAGTTCAACGTGACATAATCTGGAATAGTCTTTTTAACAAAACCTAATATTAGGAGAAATCTCCTTCTATGCTTTACATTTTTATCCTCCTGAAGCATTTCCAAGGATGCAAACAGCATGTACAAGCCAAGGAAGTGGCAAATGCAACATGCACATCTCTCACCTGCCAGGGGCCAGTGATGGAAAAAAATGTGGAGAAAAAGTTAAATCTGCTTGTTTCCTAGTCCTTTGAAAATGCCAGCACTGGTAGCAGAGGCTCTTGCAGGTTTGCAGATGCAGAATGCTGGTTGTGTTAAACAAGTTGTGTTTAAAAGGTGGTACACCTGGGAGGAGAAAGGGGAGGGCTGGGAAGCTCATCCTGGTGCTTAAGCAAGGACTGGAAAAGGAGTTCTGGAGAATGACTGGTGTTGGCTGGGGTGACTGAAGCGCTACAGAGGTGGGCAAGAAGTGAAGAATTGAAACTCAGTTTACTCAGTGCTCATCCCCAGCTATTGATAACTTGAGCACTGACATTTCTTGAAATATTTTTATCCTGAGGGTGGCAGCTTTTATTGAAAGTGAGGGGGCTTCTTGAAGCTCTCACTTCAAATTAGAAGGGAAAAAAAAAAAAAAGTTCAGATGACAGTCTTACGAAGACAGAATGGAAAATAACTTTCCCTCTTGTGTGTGTGCGTGTAACTCCAGAATCTCTGTGTAATATTTGGATCAAAATAATCACAGAGGCCCAGGTTTCTTTGGGAACAGCAGGCTTCCTTTGCTGTCGCTACAAGTGAGATGGTAAAGACTTTCCTCATCGCCTATTTTTGGTCTTCTTTTTTAGGGACCTTGCTGCCAGGAACTGCCTTGTAGGGGAGAACCACTTGGTGAAGGTGGCAGACTTTGGCCTGAGCAGGTTAATGACGGGTGACACCTACACGGCCCACGCTGGAGCAAAGTTCCCCATCAAGTGGACTGCACCAGAAAGCCTGGCCTACAACAAGTTCTCCATTAAATCCGACGTCTGGGGTAAGACTTTGCATGGACAGATTAATGCAGGGGGTAGTCTTCCTTCCCAGGGCTGTGAGATGAGGCCGTGGTGGAACATCTCAGGAGGGAGCAGCAGGTCCCCTGATTGTTCCCACGTTGTTCTGTGAGCTTGTCAGAGTGCAGGAGCTGATCTCTGCTTGGGCAGTCTCAGAATGCCCAACCTGATTTTATATATTTGAGTTGTAGGCAAATAGGAAAAGTAAAGGATACTGCAGTGTTTGTAGAAATGTATGAAATGGGGCTGAAGGGCACCAGTGCTATTGCCTTGATGGAGTTCTGTACAGGACTATGAAGTGATACATTATTATACAGCCAAAAACTTTCTAACTACTTCAAGGAGTGAAGAATCTGGTTCGTTTTATGTTAAAAAAAAAATAATTATGTGTGTATCTGTCTAGTGATAGCTCCAAGCTTGTCTTTCTGCATTTTAAAAGAGTAATCTTTGGAATGAGATGAGGAGAAGCAGAGGGAAAATTTGATGACAAATGGTTATTGAAGAGCCCTGAAGTGCTGGTGATAAGAGTAGGCTTAGCTAAATGGAGCTGTATTGTATCAAATCTGACCACAGAAAATCTCATTGTACTTTTATCAGCCTTTCTTTGGGTTTTATATCTCTACCATAGCTGTTGGTCAAATTCTCAAAAGTGCTCCAGTGACATGAGATAGAAGTTTGTGGAATGTGGTCCCAAAGGCACTTGGAAAATGATATCCTGAGCATCTTCTATGTATAAACCAAGAGACAGAAGTGAAGCAGAGATGAAGTTTTCTGCAGTTTGGGGAAAAATGTGCAGAGACAGGTTTTATGTTGAAGAAACTTTTAGGTAGATGGCTCATGTAGAATGTTTTGTAGATGGAGGAGGAGGATGGATGGAGGAGGAAAAGCCAAAACAGCCAAAACAAGGAGTATGTGATTGCTGACCAGGGTGTTTCTGCTGGCTTTGGGTTTCCATGTGGTGTCAGCTGCCGAATATCTGCCACAGTCTTAGGATGTTGCTGTACTGCTGTGGTGGCTGCAGGATCCCTGGTGCCTTTCAGTAGCAGAGTGCTCAGGGGAGGAAAGACCCCAAAGGAACATGAGGTGTCTTTAGTTAGGGTTAATGTGACCTCAGGAAGCAGAGTTGGGGCAGTGGACTTTGGGATCTCATCAGACATCAGCTGTCCCCCGAGGACAGGGCTGCTGCTGGGCACGCCAGGGTTTAGATGTTTTCACCTCACTGCCTCGAGACAGCAATCAAAAGAAAATTGTGCACAGAAATGTCTAATGTAAATTGCCCTTGGTGGCATTGCCATGTAATGTGATGTGATTTCCTTACTTATGCAGAATTGTAATCGCTTTCTCTTCAGGTTAAGAACAGAATAGGGTGACTGAACTAATTACATGCAGGTTGTTGAACTGGTGTTGGGTTTATTCTGTGTCCCTGACTCCAGGGTTAGCTGCCTGACCCCACGGCTGACCTGCATCCCCACTGACTGCTGCCACTTGAATGCCTGTTCCAAGACCCTTTTTGTGCTCTCCCTTTTCCTATTCAGCTTTTCCTTGGGAGCAAAATGTCTCACCCTCACCGTATCTCGTTGGCAGCAACTGCTGAAACTTCCCTCTCACTGCTGCCTCCCAGATTCCCTTTCCAGACCACACTGCAGCTAAGCAAGGGCACCCCAAAAACACTGAGCTATTAAAATAGCGAGTCCTCCAGGGAGAGGTTGCAAATGAGAGGAGCTGCCACACTGAGGGAGCGACTGCAGTGCAGCAGTGAAGCGCTTTCAGCTAATCCGCTGTGAAGTCTCTTAATTGTGCCCCTAATAGGACTTGAAGGATCTCAAGGCGTTCAGGTTTGAGACAACTGATACATTGAAAATTAGTCTAATTCTACCCTGTCATATCGCAGGAGGCTTGTCTGTGCTGACGGAGAGGCTCGTTACGCTTCTTTAACATTTCAGCTGCTGCTGAGCATGGGATCTGAGCCACCCAGGGCTGGTCGAAGTGTGCAGCACTGTTTAGTGACTACTCCCACTAAACATCCTCTCAAATTCAAGATGAAAACAAAGCTTATTGATTTTTTTTTCCTCCCCTTTTTTTTTTTTTTTTCCTTCCCTCTGTTCTCTGCTGCAGCCTTTGGTGTTCTGCTGTGGGAAATTGCAACCTACGGTATGTCCCCTTACCCTGGGATTGACCTGTCTCAAGTCTATGAGCTGTTGGAGAAGGACTATCGTATGGAGCGTCCTGAAGGCTGTCCTGAGAAAGTTTATGAGCTCATGAGAGCATGTAAGTGTTTCTTAGCCCTGCAGATGCTGCTTTTTAGCTCTGCAAGGGTGCAGTAAAAGTGCAGGGGTCTGGCTATGTACCACAAGGCATGAGAATCCCCTGCCAGTTGCAGGGAAGGTGCAGTGCTGTGTGGAAGTGTTCAGTTAAAACTGCTTTCTCTAGAGGATGAACATGCTATGAAACCAGCTGTTCATCTCTACTGGGAGCCCCCAGGCCTGGAGAGGGGATTTGTTGTAGATCTCAAAGCTTCCTTTGTCTCCTTTTTCCTGACAACTTAAAGAAAAACTTGTGTTCCAAGGATGAAGCAGGAGCTTCATTTGGCATCTTGCAGGACTGACTGTGACTCTTCAGTGTGGCCTTTTGGTTCGTGACTCAGTGCCCTGCACTTTTCCCCAGCAGTGCTTAGCACCTACTGTCACACACTGACACCAAAACCTGATTTAGGGAGTGCTGGCTGTCTGCAGCTGTCACTGAGCCAAAGTGGTTGCAGACACTCAGCATCCTGTAAATCAGATTTTCATGTCAGTATTTTATCTCAGTGTATTGGAAGGAGAACTGTGATTTCTGGCTCCTCCTGGTGCAGGGTACTGTCTGCTGCTGGAGGGAAGTTCTGAGTGGTGGTGGTGTGCTTTTTTTCAGGCTGGCAGTGGAGTCCTTCTGATCGACCATCCTTTGCTGAGATCCATCAGGCCTTTGAAACGATGTTTCAGGAATCCAGCATATCCGATGGTAGGTCCAGGTCCCTGCTGGAGCAGCAATTCCAGGGCTGAGGAAAGGGCTGACTGCATCCTTAACTCTGCCTGTTTATTTTCATAGACTGCTTTGCAGTGAAACTCAGTCCTGTCTTGCACTACCTGGTGTAAATGATGTAGAAAGCAGTTACTTGTTCACATGTGGGTATTTTTTATGTTTTTATATGTTTATTCTTATATTTTTATAGGTTTATTTTTATATTTTTTTATTTATTTTTATATTTTTTGTATTTTTGTATTTTATATAAATAATAAATATAATTTTTTATAAAATACAAAAATGTAAAAAATTATTTTTATATTTTTTTATATACATTTTAAATAGTTTTTATTTTTTATAGTTTTACATGTGGGCAAACATCTCATTTTAAAGGGCCAAACGGCTGAACAGCCTCACGGAACCCCTTGTTTCGTGTTGTTTGCCTTTCTTTTGTGCTATTCACTCCAAACAGAGCAATACTTTGGGGTTTTTTTAATCTTCAGTTGATTGCAGTGATTGTTTTTCTTCTGTGCATTGCAGAGGTGGAGAAGGAATTGGGAAAGAAGGGCATGAGGAGTGTAGTGAGCAATTTCCTCCAGGCCCCGGAGTTGCCAACCAAAACGCGAACGTCGAGGAGAGCTGCCGAGAGCAAAGATGCCAACGAGGGCTTGGAGACTGCACATGCTCGAGGCCAGGGGGAATGTGGTAGGTTTTAATTAAAGTCATTATTCCTTCAGGAAATACAGGGGGAAAACAAAATGCACATCTAGCTCCAGGCCCTCACGTAGGCAAGGCTGTGCCTAATCACAGGTGCCATCTCTCTGTACCAGCGCTGTGTTTCTGGGTGACAGGCTGCTGAGTTTGCTGTCCTGGGTCCAGAACTCCTTTTATTAGTTTTTGCAAAGGTGGGTTGTTAATTCTGGAGCCAGATACACACAGCAGCTGGGAGTGTGAATCCTTAACTGGCTGAGGGACTGGTGATCTCCCTGCTGTTGCTTAGAGAAGCCCTTGGAGTTCTTTTAACTTAATGGCTGTTGCCTGCAGCTCCCTGAAGACCAGAGCCTGAGCACAGAGCTCTCTGATCATATCCTCTTCCCATTCCCTGGCAGGAGCTATCAGTGGGATCTCCCACTGCATCTGAGTGCTGGGTAATCTGCTGTGTTCAAGCCACTTTACACTACCACACTGCATAATTTAAAGCAGGGTGATAGCTCGGGTTTAGCAAGCCCCATAAGGGACGTTTCTTCACTGTTCCATCCTACCCAGATTTGTGCTTGCAGCACAGAAGAGTATTACTCTTGGCAGGCACCAAATATAATTTCAGTGAGGGACAAAGAGGTATTTACAGACTCTTCCATAAAATTAAACTTGCAATCAGTTTTTTCAGGCACTTACCTTCCATTCCAAGGTAATAAAAGCAGTGGTAAAAGGCTGAATGAGTACAGGAGATTTGTATCTAGCTTTATGTTTGAAAAACAAGAATGTAAAATGAAATGCAGTGGGTTTTTTCCAGCTCCTGCTGAGGCTGCCTCTTCTGACCATTTATGTGACTGACCCCTTTTGTGTAATGTCAGATTGACCCAGTGGTACATGTTTCAGTAACCAATGCACATGTAGGCAGAGGGGAGGAAAAAGAGGGGATTTAAAATGTTGGGAAAAGAAAGTATCAGTGACTCAGGAAGGAAGGTTATTTACCTTATATAGGAAATATAATTGCCTATTATTACAAGCTTTTGAAGTTAAAATAATTTCATTTAAATACTTGAGAGCTTTGAGAAATTCAAGTACAGCAGGCATAATATGATTTTAACATTATGCTGGGAATCATTTCACTCTTGACCGTGGAAGAAATTTTTTCACAATAAAGTTTTATTGCAGTTTCCCTTCCAATTGTCAGTGTTTCCATAGCAAGTCCAGCAGCTGGATGCCAATCCTCAGTGCTAGCTGCTAGTTTTCTCTGGATTTCTGCACCTTTACTGTGTCTGTACTCAGCAAGGTCATGGTCTGGCCCTTCTGGCTGTCCAGGTCCCCCTGAGTCCTGTGGGAATGGTGTAACTGCAGTGCCCTCTCAAAGTACACAAATATTCTTCTTTCAAATTCTCTCCCCTCAACCAAAATCCATTCCTCAGCCAAAATCCTACCCGTAGCACGATGATCACCAATTTGTGACTAAGAAGCATCCTTCCTTATGACTCTGCTTCATCTCCCTTCTTGCTGCCTAGTCAAGCTGTAAATGTATATGCTGCCCTGCAGGCATTCCTCCTTTGGATTAGAATGCCATTGGAGTGCCTGGCCTGGGAACGAGCCCCTCTGTCAGTCAAGCACAGAGACCTTCAGGACTGTGTATGAATTTATTATGAAGCGTTATTCATTTTTAAGCACCGCTTGTAAGTGGAGAGAGGGTCACCCCATCGCTTCCCTCTGCAGCAGCGCTGCTGGAGGAGGCTGGCACTGCCCCCTTTCTCTGGTACTGTACAAAGCTGAGCATCTTCACCTGAAGTGTCATATCTTGATCTCGATTTCTGCTCATGAAACTGTTATTTCCATTCCCCACAAAGGATGACATCAGGAAAATGAACGAGGAGCCTGGGGATGGAGGTGGGTTACAGAGGTGCCTCATTAATTCAGAGGGTCAGCGATTCAAAAGACAGCAATAGCACAGGGACTGGAGCAAAGGCCTCTTTGTATTTATCTTCTTCACAGTGTGAAGTTTAGACAAGTCTCCAGATGTGAGAAGGGGAATCTGAACACAAACGTGTAGTGTTTGTATGTCGCTCTTCCAGTCAGAAACCCACAGGGAAAGAAGTTTGGCAGCCACCTCAGGAATGGATGGATGCAGGATCATGGACCATGTTCAGTCCAGGATTGAGTGTGGCTGTGCTTCCTTTATTTCTGCTCTGAAGCTGTGTGTGTTTAGAGAACCTACACCTTTTGGAGGTGCTGCACTGGTTTGATGCTGTAAAAAAATGGGTTATCCTGGCTCCTTGAGCAATGCTCAGAAAACTTTTCTTTTTCCCTTGCAGACCCCCTGGATCACGAACCTGCTGTTTCTCCCTTGCTCCCCCGGAAGGAGAGGGTGGCCCTGGAGAGCAGCTTGAATGAAGATGAGCGGCTGCTTCCAAAAGACAAAAAGCACAACCTCTTCAGTGCCCTGATCAAGAAAAAGAAGAAAACTGCCCCTACCCCTCCGAAACGGAGCAGCTCCTTCAGGGAGATGGACGGACACTCGGAGCGCAGGGCGGGCGGGGAGGAGGAGTGCAGGGATGCTGGCAACGGAGCTTTCATTGCCCCCCCTGCAGACACAGCTGACCCCTCCAAGTTCCAGAGCCCAAGCAATGGGGCTGGGGTCACCAACGGGGTTGTGACTGGGAACTCTGGGTTCTTATCTCCCCACCTACGGAAGAAGTCCAGCACGATGAGCAGCAGTCGAGGGGTGGCTGGCGAGGAGGAGAGCAGTTCCAACTCCAGCAAGCGTTTCTTAAGGTCCTGCTCAGCCTCCTGTGTGCCCCACGGAGCGAAGGACACCGAGTGGAAATCTGTGACTCTGCCTCGGGATTTGCAGTCCACGGGACGCCAGTTTGATTCCTCCACTTTTGGGGGGCACAAAAGTGAGAAGCCAGCCCTGCCTCGGAAGCGGGCGAACGAGGCCAAGGCTGACATTGCTGTCAGGGGAACAGTGACCCCCCCTCCACGGCTGCTGAAGAAGAATGAGGAGACCGCTGACGATGTGTTCAAAGATGCGGAGTCGAGCCCCGGTTCCAGCCCTCCCACCCTGACACCAAAACTTGGCCGTAGGCAACCCGCTGCCCCTCCTTCCTCCAGCGGGCTCCACAAGGATGATGGAGTCAAATCCAGTGCCTTAGGTACCACTGTGATGATGGACCAAGGTTCTGCTTCCAAACCCAACCCTGCTGGGTTCGTGGGGGCCAGCAAAGCTTCCTGTGAGGAGCCACGCCTGAGGAGGCTCAAGCAGACCTCGGAGTCGGCGGGGAAGGACAAAGGGAAGTTAGCGAAGCTGAAACCAGCCCCTCCACTCCCACTGTCTTCATCCTCTATTGCCAAGCCTGGGAAGGTTTCTCACAGTCCCAGCCATGAAGCAGCAGCAGATGTGGTGTCTGGGCCGAAATCCAAACAGTTGACTCAGGTTGGAGAGGCTGCAGGCAGCGATGCTGTCAAGCCAAACCAGTCGGGGGAAGGTGTGAAAAAGCTGGGGATCCCCTCTGTACCAAAGCCACAGTCCTCTACAAAGCTGCTGCTGAGCACAGCAACCCCAGCTGCCTCTTCCTCATCTGTACCCTCTGCCCCAGGCGGGGACCAGACGTCATCCACAGCCTTCATCCCCCTCATATCCACCAGGGTCTCGCTGCGGAAGACCCGGCAGCCCCCGGAGAGGATCGCCAGCGGCACCATCACCAAAGCGGTGGTGCTGGAGAGCACCGAGGCCCTACGGCTGGCCATCAGCAAGAACTCTGAGCAAATGGCCAGCCACAGCGCCGTCCTGGAGGCTGGCAAGAACCTCTACACCTTCTGCGTCAGCTACGTGGACTCCATCCAGCAGATGAGGAACAAATTTGCCTTTCGGGAGGCCATCAATAAGCTGGAGAACAACCTACGGGAGCTTCAGATCTGCCCAGCCACGGCTGGCAGCGGCCCTGCAGCCACCCAGGACTTTAGCAAACTGCTCAGCTCGGTGAAAGAAATCAGCGACATTGTTCAGAGGTAGCAAGAAACCAGGCTGAGAAACAAAGCAGTGAATCAATCAGTCAATCACCATGGGCCAAAGCCAGCTGTGGAGAGAGTAAGGTGTGGACTGAGAAAGGAGCGAGGGCGTTCAGGTTAGGGCTGTGCCAAGGACGCAGACTGTGAATGGACACCCCAGCTCCAAAGGGTAGGGCTGTGTTCAGGAGGCACTTCCCACCCTCTGAACTCAGATTCCCTGTGTTTCCTATACCTGTAATCGTCTTATCTGTGGAGTTCTTGCCTTGTGGACTACAAGTCTAAATGCTGATGTCACACCATGCCTTTGTATTAATATTTTATTGTTCTGGACAGACCATTAAGACTGAAGCCAGACTGGTGGACACTAAGATGCCATCCTCCTCAGGAGGACTTTGTACTGCATTTTTTTCCCCTCCCTCTGCCCCCCTGTACATGAGGATGAGTGTTTGGATAGCAATATACCCACTGCATTTCTTAGGAGAGTTTGCCCAGCACATGGCCCTGGGCCAGGTCTGGCATTTACCTGACACTAATGCAACAGATTTGGTGCTTGGGGGGGAAGGGGGAAAAGTTATTAATGTAAGTTTTCTTTAATGACAGAATACTACACATGATGATTGCCCAAGTTGCTCCTCTAATTCCACCTGCTACCCTTTGTTTCTGTGTTTTTTCAGTAGTTTCTCAGTGTTGTTGAGCTCCAGTGAGTTGCTTGGGCTGGCAGTGTTGGAGGCAGCAGCTGCTGATGTCACAGCCTGTCTGTGGATCTCTCTGGGCAGCAGGGCAGCCTGGAGAGGGTCTGGAGGAGGATGTGCTGTGGCACCCTGGTGATGTCTGACACTAACTGGGCTGCTGTTTGGGCTGGGAGTTGCAGAGCTTGGGCAGCTGGGAGGGTGGCAGTGGGAGGAGGTGGCTCAGGGTGAGTCCTGGGACACCGCTGTGCCTCCAGCAGCCGTTCTGGCTGGGCCTGCACATCACAGAGGGTGAGAGCTGCCATGTCTCCCGTTGAATTTCCAGCTCTTTGTTTTGTGAAGGGAGATGGAGCCTGGCCCCTGCTCTCCTGCAGAGCCCTGTGCTTTGGGGGGCTGTGGTGCCTGCCTTTCTGTGCCACTGGAACTCCCCAGGAGGAGCTCCAGTGCCAGTACTCTGGGGTTAAAAGCTTTTCTACCTTCATGCCAGCATGATTCCATCCAGCATCAAACAAGGACCTGTGGAGACTGCAGACACTTCTCTGGGGTGCATCTCCTGAGGAAACTGCCACAGCATGCTGTGCTGACAGCAAGACTCCTGGCCTTCCTTGCCAAGGTCCTGTGACCTTCCCAATTAATGCTGGGAACTAACTGTGACTCCTGACAATAGTGAAAGAACAAGGTTTAGGGCTATTAACAGTGCAATTTAACTCCTCTTAACAGTTCCAAACATGAGAAAAACACATTTTCCACTTTCTGTTCCCCTGTAACTCGTGACCCCTCTTGTGTATCTTAAACACTAATTGCCTTCAATTGTATTTTATGCTGTTCTCTTTGGAACTGTTTGTTTTGTATATGATTTCTAGTAGCTCACTCGTGTGTGTTCATGCCACTTCTCGCCCTCACAAACAGCCATGACTTAACACGTGACAAATGTTCAAAAGAAAATACACACTTCTGCCACAGGCTGCCTTTAAAAATGTAAGAAAAAAACCCAACCCTTGAATTGTCTCTTTCCTGGAGGTACTGTTTTTACTTTGATAACATATTGTGCCACTATATTATACATTTGTATCTTGTTATTACACACTTTTGTAGACTTGTCTTTTTTACAGTGTGTAAATAGCTCTGTCCTTCATCTCTGTGATACTTAAGGGGGTCATTTCCCCTTTAATTTAGTCCAGTACAGATTGTTTCTGTACATGACTTTCAATTCTTCTCTCTTTCTCTACTTCCATTTTTTTGATTTGTTTTTTATTCCAGTCTCTCTTGCGTAGCATATTTAAAAATAAATCAATGTTGAGGAAAACTTGTGTTTGTCTGTTAGTGAGCCTTTTCCAACCCAGCTGACTCCCCTGAGACTCCTCATCCAAATCCAGGGGTTCCCTGTTTGGGTGGTTCACTGTGAGCCTTCAGCACAGTCAGAGCCAGGCCAGCAGCCCCTTCCCACGTTCCTTTGATCTGGCTCTGAACAGTCAGGAGAGAAAAGAGATGCACAGAGTAAGGCTGTGTCATCACCTCTTCTGACTTCCTGACAAAGACTTTGCTGTTGTCTTCAAGGAGATTTGTATCAGAGATTGGACTAAACTTTTCCTCAGTTAATGGTTTGTATTCTGTCATTCAGCTGCTGTTGTGTTTTCCTCCTCCTCTGCTATGAAATGACCCGTGAGTTTCTCTCCTCATACAGTTCCCTCCCTCTTTTCTGGTTGCCCATTCTTATTTTCTGTTTCCCTTCAGCCTTTCTAGTAAACCTTGAGGGAGGTACTGAGCTCCCTCTAAAAGGAGCCGCTGCTTTGATTAATGAAGATGCTAAAGACTAAAAGGATGAGAAGGAAACAAGGGCAGGTGACAGTGTGTGGTGTGCCCGAGGTCCCACAGTTCTACAGTGATGTTTTAGGGTTGTAACCCAGTTCTCTGCATTTCTAATCCTCAAAGTAAGTGCCTGGTGAAATCTGTGGGTCCTGGCACTGGGATCTGCTCACTCCTGGGCTGGGGGAACAGGACTGATGGGACACCTTGGCCTGCTGTGACAGCAGCTGCCTTGGGCTGCTGCTGCTGCTGAGGCTGAAGAAGGTGAAGGAGAAGCAGGAGGATGCAGTGGTGATTATAAATGAAATTAGTGTTTGGCACATGTTAATGGCAAGGCAGAGGCACAGCGAGGGGCTCTGCAGTGAGCGGAGCTGCAGTGCTCTGGGAGTTCTGGGTGGGAATGTGACCAACACCCTGGCAAAGGTCACTGGCCAAACTTGAATATGGGGGTAGCTGTGGGCTGAGGGAAGATGGAGAAGCTTCAGCTGGCCCTCAGTGCAGTCACTGCTGGTGATTTCCATCTCTGCTGGCTCAGGGACCCGTCCGTGGTGTCGTGGGAAGGCAGAGGCTGGTTGACCTGGCTGGGGAAAGCCCCCAGGTCTGCTGTGCTGGGAGTGAGAGAGAGGGGATTAAAGGCTAAATTTAGCTGAGTACAGTAGGAGTTGATTTAACAGATCGATGCATTTAACAGTTTGATTGCTCCAATTTTCAAGGCTATTGAGCTTGAAAGTGAGAGTGCTCTGGGGAAAAAATAGCTGTGTTTGTGGTTTTGTTTTGGTTTTCACGTCTTTGAAATTACAATGTTCACTCTTTTAAGTTTTCCTTTAATGTCATCTTACTTTTTTGTTGAGAAGTTGCTTGTCACGAGATGTAAAATGTGGTCAGTGTTTTATGCTCACTCTTTTTCTTACAAACCCCATAGTTTTATGGTCAGGCTGGCATGGCAGCCTGGCTGGGCCAGTGGTGGTTTCAGTCCCCCAGGACGGTCAGGGACAGCCCACAGCCTCTCCCTTGGCTGACATTCATCCTTCCACAACTGAAGAGAGAGGAAAACACACCTAAGCACAGTGTCACCTCTGAGGAGGGGGTTCCTGTCAGCACCTGTGCATCTAAAGGCTGGCAGCAGCATGGGACATGCTCCTTGTCCAAGGGTGACACCTGGCCTGGGTGGGCTGCTGAGAATGATGCTCCTGGATCAGTTCCTGGTCGGTCCTGATGCCTTGGCAGTGCCAATGCCCCTAAGGCTGTGGGACTGAGGACCAGCCCTCAGTCATTTCAGTGTTGAGGCTGGGCTCAGAACTGTCCTCCCTGGCAGGGTTGCTCAGTGCTCAGCGGTAGATCCAGCTCAGCAGAAAGCTGACCTGCAAACCAGGCTGTGCTGAGCGTTTCCCCAGCAGTCACCGCCCTGTTGAGGGTTCTGTGTTTGTGCTGCCATCTATTCTGCTGGTGAAGGTCCCACCTGTGCTCCTGCAGCCTGCATGACCCAGTTCTGATACACGGAGTCTCTTCAGGAGTCCCTCGGACGCAATTAAACCGAGCTCTTCCTCTGCCGAGTATCCTTTGGGTTTCTGGGATTTGCTGTTCCTGTTTGTGTGTGTTTGTAGTGCTGCAGGTCTGCCCGGGGTGGGGGAAGGATGAGGGGCAGCCCATGGGAGTGGAGCAGATGAGCAGAGGCCGGGGAGGGCCAAGGGTTGTGCCTGGGCAGGGAAGGTGAGTGGGACGTTTCATGGAGAGTCCCAGCGGTGGTGGCAGTGTCTGCATTGCTGTCCCTGCCCGTGTGCAGAGGAATCCAGGGCCTGTTTGATCCAGCTCTCTATGGACTGGGGGGTGGGTGGGTTGGTTCTGAGCTCTCCACTTCTCAAAGGTGCCCTCAAAGGGGTCTGGGTGTTCCCTCGGGAGCTGCTCCCCCCATCAGGAGGAGAGAAAGGGGTGTAGGCTCCTGTGGGGGATATCGTGTCCAGTGTGCAGGGACAGGCTTTCCAGCCCCTCAGGGGTTCTTCGCATGTTCCCCCCCTCCTTCCTCCCAGCCACACCCCCAGGCTCCAGGCAGTTGTTTTCCGTTCACTTTTACCTCCCCTCCCCAGCATTAATCACCAAGGAGCAGTAATCAAGAGCCTGGGATGCTGCCTCCTCCCAGGCACCCTAAGGTGTGCTCAGGGGAGTTCAGGGATGCCATGGCCCCTCACCTGCCCCGTGCCACAGCCTGGCAGGAGCCCCTTTTCTGACAGACGGTGAGGAGGCTGATGGCATTGCCCTGGTGGCACCAAGCTGCCCATCAAGGAGCCCTGGGGTGTGGGGGCTGAGCCCAGCTCTGTCCCACCTGCCAGGTAAGTGCTCCAATTTTCAGTCAGTCCTACAGAGGTTATTGCACATCAATCAAAGCCTCGTTATGTGTGAGCTTTTATGAGGCTGTTCTGAGCCTGTTCCTCTCCCGGACTTGAGTGCAGGAGCCCAGGTATCCCCGCTGCCTCAGCATTGCCCAGCAGGTTTCCTTTCCCTTTCCGCAGCAGTCAGTGCCACTTTCCCCTGCAATGATCCATCACAGCAAAGCCAGGGATTTACCGACCCTCACTAACCCAGAGTTACTCCAAAACTCTTCCCCTTCCTCCCTTCCATCCCTCCCCCCCGACTCCAGCGCAGGGTAAAATTGATCGGTGCGTGTTTATTGATGGTTTGAACACTCAAAAGAAAGGGGTGGGGTGGGGGGGATGTCGTTGCCATAGAAACATCGATGAAGCTCCGTCTCCGCTGTGCGATGCCAGCGCGGCGCCTGCGTCCCGATGGAAACAGGGGGTCTGTGCTGGGGCGGGGATTGGGACGGATGGGGCCGGGTTTGGGGGTGCCTGGGGTGGGGGTCTGCCTGGGCTCGGCCACCCTGAGGGTCGTGGGAGGTCGCTGCTGTGCTCCCCAGTGGGAGATGGGCAGGGATGCAGGGGAAGGCAATGCCCTTCCTCACCTTCGCCGTCCTCGCGTGAGGGCCAAATCCTGGCACTGGCTGTGTCCCTGCAAACCTGGAGTCCCTCCCGTTCTGCTCCCTCGCTGGATGAGCCTGGCCCTATGCCCCCACTGCTCCCTGGCCCTGCTGCCCCACGCCTGCTCTCCCCTGGGCTCCAGCTCCTCCGTTCAGCCTCAGTCACTGCTCCTGCTGCCAGAACGACTCACGCAGCCCTGCATTAAGTGGTCTGTCTGCTTGATGGATATTACAATGCACCTCTTGCAGCCTGATTTAGGGGTTTTTTTAAAATCTTTTTACTCCCCCAACCAAGTCCTGCCACGGTCTCTGATTTTTGAGGGTGCAATTTAGCGCTTGCAAATCATCTCCAGGCTCATTTTTGTGCCTGCAATGAAATATCAGCAGCGGCTCAGTGTGCAAGTTGCCGTCAGTGCCTGCAGCAGGTAGTTAGAGCTCTGATTGCTGGTACCTCTGGCAGGCACAGAGAAGACACTGGCACTGGCAGAGCTAAATCTGCCCAAAAGAGGGGAAGGCAGTGGCTGGGCAGAGAGGCTTTTGGGGCTAAAGGTTCCCAAAGCTGCACCAGCGGTGACTGGAGCAGCAGTGGCACTGAGCACCTCTCAGCAGTCCCAACAGGTGCAGAAGTTCTCGTTCCAGTCCTTCTGCACCCAAGTTCTGCAGTGGCTCCAGCTGGGATTAGGCAGTGATGAGGCCAGGAAGGCTTTAGGAAGGGCCAGGCTGTCAGGCAGGAGCTGGGGTGGTGTGACAAGGACACTGAAGGTCAGGCATCTCCACCTCGCCCTGGTGAGGAGCCTGGGGGTTGGGGCATGAGCAGGGTGGTGGGGCTGTGGCAGGACTGGTGGTGCCAGGACAGGATTCTGTGCTCACACCAGGGGTTGCTAAGGACAAGGTTTTCTCGAGCCCTGCTGCTCTGCCCTGGTTTTGCAGGCAGGAGCTGCCTCCTCTAAGAGGCATCTTGACACTAAGCAGAATTTGCTGCCCGAGGGACTTTTTCCTTAATAGGCAGAAGAGCAGGAACTCAGTGGAGAGCTCTGAGGGACCCTCTCCTCCCTGATGGCTGGCCCTGGACTACAGGCAGTCCCCGGGGACTATCAGCACCAGAACTATGCTGCTGTAACCCTCCAGCCTTGCTGCCTGGCCCTGCTGGCACTGCCTGTCCCGTTGTGCCAGCCCTGCTCTCTGCCAGCACTGCAGCACTGGAGACCCAGCACCAGGAACCCAGCACCAGGAACCCAGCACCAGGAACCCAGCACCAGGCCCTTTCCCTGTCTCCCAGCAAAAGCTGTGTGTGATCAGGGAAGGGATTTGGTGATTTCTCCTTAAGGCACCCTCCTCTTCTTCCATTGCATTGGTTGGGAATAGGGATGGGAGCTCTAGAGCAGGGCTGGGAGTGGAGCAAACGCAGCATCCCCCTCTCCCCAAGGCAACCCCAGCAGCAAAACCCCCCAATGCCCTTTTGTCCGAGCAAACCCAGGTGAGACGGAAGGGAAGGACGGGATGGGGCGGCCCGCAGGAGGTGGGGAATCGAGTCCGAGCTCTCATCTCCCAAAGCGGAAGGTGAAGCCTCCTTTTTTCCTGTTGTAGCCGTTGAGCTCCTCTGCCAGGTTCCCCAGGGTGCCGCTGCGCTTCTCCCCTCCGAAGGGCACCAGCCCGGGCCCCCCCCGCCTGCCCGGCCGCTGCCCGGCCCCGGCCGCGCCGTATCCCCGCAGCTCCCGGGCGATGCTCAGCAGCGCATCCAGCTCCTCGCTTCTCCTCCGCTTGGGCCCTGCCCTCCAGCCGGGACCCCGGCCCTCCGCCGCCGTTTGCCAGCCGGCACCGAGCAGAGCCCCTTCCCCGGGCTCTCCCGGCTCCCAGCGCTCGCCGGGAGGGAAGCAGGCTCCCAGGCTCAGGAGGAAGAGGCAGGACAGCGAGTAGGGTGCTCTCATCTGCGGTGGGGGAAGCACAGGGAGGGGGAGCAATGTCAGTGAAGAGCATCCTCGGGCAGCGGCTGAGGCGGCAGCACGGGCGGTTCTCCATCCCTGCCGCTGCGCCCCCAAACCAGCCCCTGCTAGAACCCCCCAAGCACCCAGCGCTCCTCCTGCAGCACCCAGCACCAGCGAGGGGTCTGAGCTCCCCCTCTGCCTCCCCCAGAGCTGCTGCCCTTCATCGGCAGCGGCTCCGAGCTCACAAACTCCGGCCTTGCGGCTGCTGCGCTGCTCCGCAGCGGAGCTGGGGGCTGAGAGCCGGGCAGGGCCGCGGGCTCCGGAGCTGCCCGCTCCTCTTGGAGGCATCGCCCTGCTCGTCGCCGTGGTCCTGCCCGCTGTGCCCGGGTGACACAGGGGCGGAGGAAGGTGCTCGGCATCCCTCAGCTTCACGGGGCTCGGAGCTGCCCTGGCAGAGGGGCCTCAGAGGGGCAGAAGGGAGCGGAGCCCTGAGCCTCGCACGGTGCCACGGGCAGTGGGTGACCTTCAGCAGGGGCAGGGCTGCTCTGCCTCCTTTTCTCCTCCCACAAAGGCTCAGAAAGAGGAAACTGGCTGTATTATTATTATTATTATTATTATTATTATTATTATTATTATTATTATTGCTATTAATTATCATCTGGGGATATTGCCTGAAAGCTGCTGCAGGTGCTGGGGGCCAGCCTGTCTGCTCCACGCTTGCCGAAGGGGGCTGTTTCTCCCTCCTGCGCCAGACCCAGGTGCACTCGAGCCCCTGCCCGCCCTTCCCAGCACCCCTTAGCCCCGAGGCTTCACTCCGGGCTTCACCCGCACCTTTTTCACACCTTGCCTCTGCTCTGCTCGCTCCCTTTTTGCACCCCGTTGCCCGTCATGGAGCCAAATTGCTGAGGCCCTTCCTGAGGTCTGGAGGTGCTGGTGGGTCCCCAGTTGCTTCCCACCAGCCCCGGACTCCTCCCCGGCTGTGCTGCCCATCGAGGCAGGGCTGTAAAGCAGGGACAGACAGACAGACAGACACACAGGCACCAGTCACTTACCTCTGCCCCTGGTGCTGCCACCCCTGGCACCTCTCTGTCCAGCCTGTGTCCGGATGAGCGGCCAGCCCGCCTTGGGCCATTAAATAGCCACCAGCTCTGTGCTGTGCCACCCCCTGGACGTGTGGCCACAGAGAGAAGAGGGTGGGGTCCTCGGGGAGGGAGCTGAAGAGGGGACGGAGGGGACAGGGCTTGGTGGAGCTGCCACAATGGGAGCACAGCAACACCGCTCGTTAACGCGCCGCCCTCGTTTGCTGCCTCATTTGGAGGAGCAGCTGGGAGCTGGCCTTGTGTCCCTGGAGGCTGTCAGGGATCCTCTGGGACTGAGGGTCTCGTCTGGGGGCCCAAGTGTGTGCCCCTCACCTGGCTGGTGTGTCCTGTGTGTCCCTAGCACACATAGGTTTGTGTGCCAGGCACCACTGGAGACCCCTGCACCCCCAAACCCACCCAGGGCCTGGCCCCACATGGACATGGACATGCCCAGGTGGTCCCACCCCCCTGGTCAACACACACAGCCACCAGTGCTGGAACATGGTCCTCAGGGCACCCTGCTGTCCCCTCCAGGTCTGTCCTGAATGGGAGGTGGGCAGCAGGGAGGGACTGGGGCAGCACTGGGTGCTCTGTCCATCAGAGCAGGGAGCAGATCCCCTTGGCACAGACACCTGCCACCCTCCCAACCCCAGCCCCAGGGCCACCCCAAGGTCCTGCAAGGCCTTGCTTTGGGCTGGAGCCCTGGGAAGCCTCCTCAGCCTCCTGGGTCTCCCCAGCTCTTGTTTGGCAGAGTGTTCTCAGTGCAGTGGGCAAATTCCCAAGGATGCCATGCCATCAGCCTGGCAGGGGGCAGGAGCCATCCCCCCAGCACCGCCAGGAACTGCAGTGATCCAGTGTCACTCCCTCTGCTGTCCCCACAGCAGGTCCCTCTGGCCGTGTCCCCATGCTGTGCACGGCTGTCACACGCTGGGCAACGATGAGATCCTTTTATTCAGGAGTTTAGAAAGTCCACATGTACAGCATCGGACACACTCACACACCAGCTAGACTTCACAGCACTGCTACACACCACAGCCTGCCCAGGGCTGCTCTGGGGAGCTTCATGGCCACATCCCAGGTCACCCCTGCCCACCCCTTCCCAGGGAGGTGTCACCACGGACGGGTTTAACCTAATCCGGGGCCGCGGAGCGATGCGTGAGCTCTCGGGAATAATCCTGGGAAATCCTGCGTCTTGGCAGGGATTAAATACCTCTCGTGCAAGCCAAAACAAAGCCTCTGGGGGGTCCTGGGCGACACAGGCAGTTACACAAGGGCGTGCTACCAACAAACCAAGGTACAACAGCCCCTCCCTGGCACGGGGAGGGGTCTGGGGGGGAATGAGCCTTCCCACCCTGCACATGGTCCCATGTGAGTTCCTGCCCAAAGCATCGGGGGAACCCGGCTACAGCTAATCCACCAAAATAACCCATCCAAAAGTGAAGATGGGTGCAGGCAGGACCCTTTCCAGAAAAGTCCAGTGGAACACAGGAAGCTCCTTGGAGAAGCTGTCGGGGCTCCTGCTGTTGTGCTGAGAAATGCCACTGCTGAGTTGCCCCCATCGTTCCGGAAAACCGGCCTGAGCAGCTGCTCTGGGCACGGATGGAGTCTGTAGAGCTGAGTGCCCTTCACTCAGAGCTCATCCTCACCTGAGGGTTCTGAAGAATCTCTCTGGCAGAGTAAAAAGCTGTGGTGATCCCAGTGCATCATTTGTCCGTTTCTCTGTCAGGGCAGACAGACAGGGACTCACCCAGTAGGTGAGAGAGCTTGTCCAGCACAAGATCCGAGGTGGGGGAGGCTTAAAAAAAAAAGAAGAATCACAAGGGGGAAGTACAAACCTGGTGCAGTTGGCAAGCTGAGCCTTTGATCTCCCTGTGCTTTAAGCTCCCCTGGAAATGGAGACAGGGGGAGTTTTCCTCCCCTCCTCAGTCCATCCGTCTGACAGTGACTCTTGGGGCCAGGGCTCTGCTGTAGCACAGGCAGCAAATGATGTAAAGGGTGGCAGAGTTCTGTGTGTCCCCTCCCCTCCTGGTCCAGAGTCTGCTCACATTTGGTTCTAATTTTTTTTTTTTTTTTGGACAAAATCCCCCATTTGTGTCCTTCCAGGGAGCCAGCAGGAGACATCAGTCCCACACTCCATGGCAGCTCCTGCCTGGGCCGGCTGGTGCTGCTGCTGCCCCCTTATCAGAGCCCTGCAGATGCTAAGCCCCACTCGGGGCTTCTTTTTTGCAAACCCTTAACGGGATTTGAGGAAATGAAAGGCTTTGGATATCTGCAGGTGCCGAGCCAGTGCCGCGGCTCAGCCGGGGTGGAACTGAAGGCGGGTGGGGGCTCACCGGGAGGTGTGGCTGAGCTGCCCAAAGGGTCTGGGGAAAGGTCACAGCCTCTGGATGGCAACAGTCCAGTGTGAATCCGAGTGGGTCTGGTTGGCAGGGAGGGCTGTGAAAAGCAGAGCTGTGCTGGGAAGTGAGCCTTCCTCTCCTCCTCCTCTTCCCTGTTGTGCTCCCTGTTTCCCCAGCACTGCCAAAGCAGCTCCGTGCCGTGCTGGGTTCTGGGTGTGCGTCCTTGCAGCACTGCTCTGGCTCACTCTGGGGTGTCCTGACCCTGCTGGGAGGCTCCAGGAGTCAGGACAGGGACAACAGGGACTAAAGAGCTGGTGGTTGTCCCTCCCCAGCTGCGTTGCTCTTGCAGGGGCAGAGGAGAGCATTCTGCAGTCCGGAGAAGGAATTGCTGGCACGGTCAGGCTGACCCAGCTGAGCCCTCCCCATCACCAGTAGCACCATGGGGGGAGCTGGAGCTGTAGAACAGCAGCCTCATCCCAGTCCTGGGGGTTTGGGGTGGCTTGGGGTTCCCCATGACAAGTGCCCCCAGTCCCTTGCCAGCTTGGCAAGCCCACTGCCAGATGTCAGTGCCCAGAGAAGAGGTGACCAGAGGTGCTCAGCCTGCCTGGGCTGCTCCATCCCTCCCTCCCTCCCTCCTTCCTTCCCTCCAGGCAGCCCCTTTCCCAGTCCCTTGTGGGACCCTGCTGGGCACCTCTGCCCAAATACCTCATCCTGTCTGCCCCAGCCATGAGCTCAGGCCATGGGGTCACACTCTGGCCAGGACCTGTTCTGGCTGCAGGGGAGCCAGGGCAGCGGGAAGCAGAGGTCTGGCAATGTCTGTGGGTGCCCAGGAGTCAAAGTCATCCTCAGTGGCAGCAGGCGCTCCCCAGGGGCCCCTCAGAGGTGGGCAAGCCCTCAGAGAGGATGGGGAGGACGGCAGCTGAGGGAAGGGGCCTGCAGGGTGGTGGGGAAGGGAGGGGGCCGGGCACGGTGCGGGGTGGGGCTCATGCCATCAGCTAATTCTCCTCCCGGATGGGCCGGATCTTCATCTCGGTGAACTTGAGGGAGTACTGCCAGCCGGTCCAGGAGGACCACTCGATGCCGTCGGCGTAGGAGCTGTGGTGGCCCTTGAGGTACTGCCCGTTGAGGTTGGAGGTGTGGCAGTTGCGGTACCACCAGGCGCCGTGGTAGAAAGAGGCGCAGTTGTTCTCCGAGTGGTCATTGTCCAGGTCCTTGGTGGTGAACTTCATCCCGTTGTGCTTCAGGAAGGAGTCGCCTGTCCCAGGGGAAAGGAGTCCTGGTGGGCAATTCCTGCCCTTGGGGCTCCCCTGGGCACCCCAGTGAGGCTCCTCCAGCAGATGCCCAACCTCACCCCCACCTCCAGCTCCCCGAGGCCGCAGGGATGCAGCCCCCGCATCCTTCAGTGCCCCACTGCCAGAGAACGCCACCAGCCAAGGGGGTCGGGTGGCTGTGGGCTCCCCCTGCCCACGGGCCCAGGTGTGCCCCCCACCCCGTCCTGCTGCCCTACCTGCTGTCCCTGAGTAGTCGGCGATGGTGATGGGGTACCCGTCCTCCTCGGGGTCCACAGAGAAGAGCCCCACCCCGAAGCTGCCGTAGTGGGCGAAGGCGGTGCCGTTGTCAAAGTCCTCCAGGTCGATGCGGAGCTCGTAGCTGCCCTGCACCGTCAGCAGGTGGATCCTCTTCAGCCCTGGCAGAGGGAAAGGGGTGAGTGTGGGGATGGGGTGGCCCGGGGTCCGGCCCCTCCCTGCCTGCCCAGCCCATCGCTCCCAGGATTTGGGGGCTGCCCATGGAGGGTCTCAATGCCCCCTGTTGGAGAGGAGGAAGCAGGAGGACCCTGCAGAGATAGTTTATTAGTGAAAGATTCTAAGAGTATGAAACCTACAAAAGAGATGGAATTGAAAGCAAAATTTGAACTGTAAGGTGCTGGGCAGGAAGAGAGTGATTAAACTAGCTGAAAGACTGGGCTGGGTGATTCAGTGACACTTCTGCTAAGAGAAAAGGATGAATAAGGGGTTGGACTTTCTCAGGTATCAGGGAAAAGGTAGTTTTTCAGGTTTTTAGTATGTAGATTAGTATGGTAATATAGTACTCCTTACAGGCTGTATGTAAATTCTGTAGGTTTTGTATCTTGAGGTGATTGGCTGATGCTCATTAGAATATTCACAATAGAAAGGGTTAAAATGGAATGTAACAGGTAACTCGGCCGCTTGCTCCCCTGGATCCCTGCCCCTTTAGACCTATGGACTCTCCCCCAGTTAGGCTGCCTTCTCACTACCAATAAACCACGTGTCCCAAAGAGTATCCTGCTCTTCAGATCATCTCTCTCAAAGGACACTAACAGCGCGTTTCCAATAGTCCCCTCCCCAGGGGAGCGCGGGCTTTGCCAGCCTGCCCAGGACCGAGCCCTGCCAGCCCCACACACCTAACCAGTGCTCTCCTGTCAGCTTCCCGAAGCCGTCCCGATAAGCTTCCCAGCCACGGAAAAAGTTGACGGAGCCGTCCTCCCGCCGCTGAAACACCTGGGGAGACACAGAGCATCAGCTGTGGGGCTGCTCCCAGCCTGCGTGCCCCAGGCAGCCCCTCTGCTCCCCACCGTGCTGCCCACCTCTCCCTGCCGCTGCCTAATTAGCCACCGGCACAAATTACACCCCGTTGGCTCGGTGATTGCTCAGGGATGCTGGGCAGAGAGAGGTCCCTGGGGAAACGCTGGATCATTACCTGCCGGCTCCCTGGGCAGGGGGTGAGTCGGTTCAGGTAAAACCCTTCACAGGATGCTCTGCCTGGAAATGTGAGTGGAGCTGAAACCTGAAGCTCCTTGGTAGGGATAGGGGTAGGGGTAGGGATAATACAGCCTTTTTTCATTAAATACTCTGAAAGAGCTCAAGTTGCCCTTGATGGAATGTGCCTGAGATTTGCTCTCATAAAAATCTCCCCTTCACAAACCCCTACAGTCTTGGGTGTGTTGCCCCAGAACATTATAAGCCAGTCAGAGACCTGGAATAACACAGGACCAGCTACTTTTCAAAATGTCTTCATTTCCATGTCCTCAGGTATGCTACCAAGAAAATCGTGTAAAATATGTAAAATAATCCTCAGGTGTCCCTGGAGCCGTGGACACCCTGCAGCTGCCTCCAAACAGCCGGGCTGTGCTACTGCACATGGAGCAGGGACACGGACAGCATGGCCCGAGCTCTACACGGGCTGCCCGGGTCACTGTGAGCTCTCCTGCCAGCAGTGGGTGCTCAGAGCTGTGTGAAAACCCAGCGGCTGATTTCTTCCTCCTGGATCTCCCTGCTCTCCTGGGCGAGCACCCCATCATCAAGTATCATCTCTGTGGCAGCCTCATTAGCCTCCCAGAGGAATTCACTGTGGGGCAGTGACTGCCCTGAGTCCTGCAGAGCCCCCAGATCCCAGCCAGATCCCAGGGCTCAGTGCAGCTTTTCTGCTCGGAGCCTTTCCCTTTTCCTCTCCCATCTGCTCACTGGCGTGTGTGCCCTGTGTGCTTCATCCCATTTTATCCATAGTTTTAGGTTTGATTTATTGACAGCCATCCAGAAAATGCTGCTTCATGCCCGACCATTTGAACTTAATTAAGCCTCCAGCCCCGGATTAATTGCATTAAAGTTGGCTGAGCAAACCTGCCCCGCTTCCTCTGAGCTCCACGCTCCCGGGGCCGTGGTGGGGACAGCTGGGGCATTTGGTGATTTAGGCAGAACCCTCCCAGGCTCTGGCAGCCCAGGGGCCAGAGGACCCCATCTTCAGAGCTGGGCAGGGTTGCCAAGCTGAGCTTCCAGCATCCCAGGACTGGGGAAGGCAGATGAGCCCTGAAGTCAGCTGGGGAGCCACCCACCATGCTCTGCTGCCCCTGGCTGCTCCTGCCCTCCTGCACAGCCTTCCACCCTGGCATGTGAAGCAGAACCACCTTGTGAACCTCTCAGTGGTCTGCCCTTCCCTGGACGGGCGTTTTTGGGGCTGCCTGTGCTGGCTGAGGCTCCTCGGCACGGCACAGCTCTGATCCTGCTGTACTTACCTTCTAGAATTAGAGCCTTAATTTTTATCCCTGCCTTGAGCACTTGAGAAGCTGTGGTTAAGCCCATTTAAAGGGGCTTTCTTCAGGCTTGCTGGGAAAGGGGGACAGTGTGGCTGGACAGGGGCCTGAAGCTGATTTTCCCCAGCCAGCACTGGCTCCCTGGCTGGGGAAGGCGGTGGGTGCAGCACCGGTGCTCCCTCTTAATCGGCTTTGAGCCACGCCTGTAAATAGGCCAATTGCCTGAGTGGTGCCCAGGGAAGCATGTGGGACAGAACCCCACTGCCTGAGCCCTGACACAGCCCAGGAATCACCCCAGGGGAAGCCTTCAGTGCCCCATTGCCCAGCAGGCTCAGCCCCAAGGGGGCTGGGAACCAGGTTCGTTGCTGGTGAGTGCTGGAGGTCCTGTGTCCTCCTGAGTCTCCTGCTCCATCCTCATCATCTCTCATGCACAGTCCCTTCTGTGCCTCTTTTGTGCACCCACCACTTGCAGGCAGGGCTGTGGAGCCTCTGGATCCCCCACTCTGTGGATGTTGGGAATGCTGGGTGCACCAGTGACCCGCAGGCTCATCGTGCTCCCAGCCCTGCCTCGCTGCTCTTTTCCTTCTCATCAAATATGCATCACTCCCTCTTAAGCAAAAAGGATTTCCCTCCCTTCTTTAAAGGCAAGGCTGAAATATTCATCTCCCTCATTCTCTGCCTCCCCCCAGTTGCCCTTGTGGGGCAGGGACAGGCTCCTACAAAGCCACAAACCCAGAAAAATGGGTTAAAAGCAGAGAAAAGTGGGAGCACCAACCTGTGCCTGCCATGGCAGCTTCCTCTCCCTCAGCTCCACCAAACTCCTGGTGGGCTTGAAACTCCCCGGTCTGGGGATGTGCTCAGCCATCACTTCTCCACCACAGGAGTGCTCAGGCTCCTGGTGCAGTTTTGGCAGCCATGGCACAGACCCCAAAACCCTGTCACTGCAGCACAGAGCTTGCAGCCCTGTCCCCAGGGTGTCCTCTGAGCCCTGTCACAGCAGAGGGACCATCTTTGGGCTCAGCCAGGGAGAAAACTCTGAGCAGAGCAGAGCCAGTCTCCAGGAAGTGCCAGTCCTGGGGGACAGCCTGTGAGCACCGTGGCTGGCAGCACTGCCCGTCCCAGGAGCTGCTCCTGCCCGGCCCTGCCAGCAGAACTGTCTCATCCCCACGTGTGGTGGCACATAAAGCACATCCTTTGGAACCAGCATGTGCTTCTCCAGGCTCCTCTCACCCCCTGCCTGTGCTTCACCCCAGCCCAGTGTCAATGCACCAGTGCCTGCTCAGCCCCCAGCCCTCTCCAGGACCCCTCCATGACCAGGCTGGTGAAGCTGTCCCCAGCAGTGTCCCAGCACAGCAGTTACCCCTGAGGCTGGAAGCTGTCACTTAATGTCACCACAGCCCTCCTCCTGCTGGCACAGCCTTTTCTTCTGCATTCTTTGGCTTCCCCACCATTCCCCAATGAAGGTTGTGCATGGAGGTGATGCTGAGGCACACAGAGCACTGCTCCTTATGGAACTGAGCTGCTGATCCCAGGGGATTTTGCCCCAGACAGGAATGGAGGCTCAGGGGCACTGGGAGGAGCAGTGGGGCGTTTGCAAAGACATTCTGAAGGCAACATCATCTGAAGAGGCAACTTTTTGAGCCCTCCTGGGATGCTGAGCCTCCCTTGACCTCTATCATCCCATTATTACTTTAGGAAAGTGCCAGAGGTGAGAGTCGAGGGGGGAGGGAGCTGGGCAGTCACAGGGCAGTCACTGCAGTCACTGTCACTGCTGGGCACAGGGTGTGGATGCTCCCATCAGCACCGACCCAGATCCACAAACAAACGTGGCCCTGCTGCCGGTGGGCAGGACCGAGGTGGGACAAAGCAGCCGTGCCCTGCTCAGCCTTCCGAGGCTTGGGGACAGGGAGCAGGCAGGACCCTGCCCCTGCGGATGGTGCTGTGGGGACAGCGAGGTCCTGAGCTCTTCCCCCTGCCCCGGTCCCCACGGCCCCTGAGCTGTCCAGGCCGGGTAAAGCTGAGCTCAGCAGCTCCCGAGCTCCCGAGTCAAAATTGATTCAGCTGCTGCCACCGCTTCCACCCACCCACATGCAAATGAGCCCAAATGTCAGGAGTAATCGCTCCGGAGAGGAGGAGGGAAGGGAAGGGAAGGGAAGGGAAGGGAAGGGACGGGACGGGACGGGACGGGACGGGACGGGAAGGGAAGGGAAGGGAAGGGAAGGGAAGGGAAGGGAAGGGAAGGGAAGGGAAGGGAACTTTCCCGGACTCTGCACCACCTGGAGCCTGGGTCAGTCAGTCCCCCACACTCCCGGCCCCTGGGAGATGGCTGAGACAATCCCTGCACCCAAGGGACTGGGGGCACTTTTGGGACCCTCTACTGCAGAGCAGCCCCAAGAAACAGGAGCCTGGGGTGTGCACCCTCAGTGCAGCTCTGGCTGTCTGCACCTCTGGGGTCCAGCAGCTGGTTTGGCTCCTCACCCCATCAAGGCAGGGCAGAGCAGGGGGGTCTGTGCCGCTCCCAGACCCTCCCGGTGCTGCGGGGCTTAGAATCACTCGCGGTGCCCCCTCCCCAGCCCAGCCCGAGCCCTCCCGCCTGCAGCAGCTTTAAATAAGCCTCTGAGTGTCTCGCTAATCACCTTGGGCTGCTCTTCAGGCTTGGCTGGGGCTGCTGGAGGCTGTGCAGGCTGTGCACGGGGTTTGCAAAGACCCTCTGCACCCTGAGGAGACGGAAGGGTCCCCTCCTCCCCTCTGAAAGCCCCCAAGAGCTGAGGGCTGTGCTGTGCCTCATTTTCCCCACCGGAGCTGCTGGTGCCGCCCGGACAGCACAGGTTCCCATCCCAGGGTGGGCTCTGGGATGTCGAAGGCTCATCAGCCCCTGAGGGCAGGGGGGCTAAGCTCCCTCTTGGCCCTGCTCAAAGCTGCTTAGGGGAATCAGATCGGGGGGATTTGTTTCCTAGAACGCCCAGCTGGAGGGGTTCTGGCCAGCTCGGCTCACCCAGGGTGTCCTCGGGGCAGAGGCTGCCTGGTGAGACCCCTCCACCTCCTGGGACCCCCTCCCTGTCCTGCTGGCACCCCAAGTGATGCCCTCCAGGGCAGGGGGAGCTGCTGGCACCCGAGGGTCCCTGGGGCAATGGGAGGGGAGGGGGGCTGCAGGCCGGGGGTGGCAGTGCCGTGTCTCCCCACCCCCCTGCTCCCTGCCCCCATCGCTGGGAGCGCGGGGCCATCGCAGCCGCGGCGGCAAAGGGAATCGGACAGGGAGTGAATCAGCACGGCAGGCAGGGGCCCCGGGCAGCCCGGCCTCACGTGGGGCCAAACAGGCCGGGCTCGGGGTCTGCCCTGAGCCCCAGCACCGCCTCACTGGGTGCTCCAAAGCACAGCCACACTGTGCCCCAGCCACACCCCAGCCCTGCTGAGAAGGACAAATTCCAGTGGTGGCCTCCAACTCCCTCTTCCAGCTCCAGCCAAGCTCCCCAGTCCAGGGCAGGCATTGGGCTCAGGGGTCTGGCTGGCACTGCTGGGAAGCTCTGGGTGCACAGCCAGTCCCCCTTGACATTTATTGCCCGTCCTGATGACACATCCATGCCCATGTCCAAAGTGACATCTCCCGCCCCCAGCCCCCGGCACAGGGCCAGGCCCTGGCCAGCGGTGGCATCACCCGGTGTCCCCAGCAGGGTGCAGCTCACCGTCCAGCCTCCCCCGTCCGTCGTCATGTCACAGTAGACCTGGAAGCCGTCGGGGTAGTGCGTGGGGAAGATAGAGTAAATCCCATCTTCTTGCTGTCCACTCGCATAGATGTCAAAGCAGTCTCGGGGCCGGGAGCCTGCAGCGTGGCGTTGGGATGGGGTGGGACGAAGGGAAAGCTGGTTAATTAATGATCTAATTTAATGTCTTGCCATTTCTTCCAGGCTCCCAACCTTGCTTCCAGCTCTCGTTGCCAGCTTGGTGCTGCTTTGCTCTTTCCCTCCCTTCCCCTCCGATGCTCAGGGTGAGCAGTGCCAAGGGGGCTGCCACCACCGTGGGGACCCCCCAGCAGCTGGTAGGGACTGACCCCACGTCCCTGTGTGATGGCAAGGGCAGGCTGGGACCCAGATGGGGACAAGGGGGAGCCAATGCCCAGAGGGAGCACGTGCTCCCAGCTCCAGGCCAGACTGACTCAGCTGCATCTCAACCCAGCGCTGAGGAATGTGAGTGTTTATGCCGAGCCACCCTCCACACCCGATGGAGCTGAATGCTTTGCCTGTGTCTCTGCTACGCTCTGTGGGGAGCAGATGGGTTTACAGGGATGTAAAGGGGCTTTTGGGCTGGTTTATGGACAACTGGGAGCTGCACGGTGAGAACTCCCCCCTTCCAGGACACACCTTTCCACCTCCCTCCTTCTCCACCTCCTTGCCAGCCCATGCACTGTATCAAATCCCTTCTCCAGGATGGTTTGCCCCATCCTGGGTGGTTTTCTCCCTGCCACCAGCAGCCCCAGGCACATCCCTCTCCCCAGGGACTGCCAGGGATGCGGGCTCACCGTTGGAGCAGCCCCGGGGCCGCGCTCCCCTGGCCGGGGCTCGCTGCAGGTCAGCCTTGAGGCGGGGCCGGGCCCCGCCGCGCTCCCTCTGCAGGGTGTCCAGGACGTCGCTGACAGAGCTCACCAGCCGAGCCATGTTGGTCTGGCTCTCCGAGAGCAGCTGTGGGCGGGGGACACATGGGGGGGACACGGAATTGTGGTTAAATGGTAAATTCCTCCCACATCCCAGCCCCTTGACCACTCTGCCTGCCCCCACTGCTCAGCAGTGCCAGGCTGGTGGGGACATAAATCCACAGCAGATCCCATAAAACGTCTCTGTTGCTTTTTGGAAAGGGTCAGGGTCCAGAGAAGCACCTATTGCCAGCAGGGAGGAGAAATCCCCAAACCTGGGTGCATTGGTGCTGCCACCCCAGGGGAATAAGAGCATCTCTGGGCAGAGGGCAGGGTGACGGAGGCGGCAGGAATAGCCGTGTCCTGAGGCAGCCGCCAGCTCTCCCTCGTTCCCCGAGGTGACCCAGGCTGGGACAGTGACATGGGCTGGGCTGGCTGTGGCAGAGCAGCAGGATGGGGAGAGAAGTGAAGCAGCAAGAAACAAGCAGCTCTGGGCAGAGGGAGGTGAGCACCAGGAGGGTCAGGCATGGAGCATCCAGCCATGCCCTGGATCTTGCTACAACACCCAGCAGACCCCTGGCATACTCAGGTAAGCATTTACAACACAGCTCACTGGCTGGGAAATTTTGGGGACTGTAAAGAGGGCGGGCTGATTGCTGCATGAACTGCCCGTGAGAAGGTTCTGTGCTGTGCTTGGCTCTCTGACTGGAGATCCCAAACTGGAGCTGGGACACCCAGACTCCCAAACTGGAGCTGGGACACCCAGACTCCCAAACTGGAGCTGGGACACCCACAATGTGGGAGGCTGCACACCTGGCTCACTGGCACTGGGGTGGTTTGGCAAGGAGACACTTCGCAACTTCCAGTTCCCAAGCCCTTGCCTTCAACCTCAGCTCCTTCTCCTGGAGCTCCCTCCTGGGCACTGTGGGAAGGAGCTGCAGGCAGCCATGCCCCCGGGGACATTGGGACAGCGAGTTCCATCCCCAGAGAGCCCTGCCTGGCACTGCCAGCCCCGGCTCACCTGGATGAGCCTGCCCTGCTCTCCCTGCAGGGCGCTGAGCTCCTGCCCCATGGCGCTGTGCCCCTTCTTGAGGCCGTCGCAGTCGGCGCGCAGCTGCACGGCGTGGCTCAGCAGCTTGGCCACCTCGTCCGCCACCGTCACCAGCAGGGCCTTCTGCTGGCTCTTGGTGGCCTTGGCCTCGGCGTCGTGGTCGGTGAGGGCGCGCAGCAGCGAGCTCTGCAGCCCCTCCACGCGGCCCAGGGCGCCGGCAGCGCTGGGGCAGTTGGGGTCGATGAAGATGTTGATGCGGGAGCTGTCGGCTTTCTCGATGGTCACCAGCGCGTTGGCCTCCTCGGGGTTGGTGCTGATGACGGGCGGCGACTCGGTGACGGGCGTGTGGTAGTGGTTCATGAAGAGGATGGCCCCCGTGACTGTCACCGCCAGGAGGACGGCCACCGAGAGCAGGACGGTGCACAGGATGTACCCGCAGCTCATCCTCTGCGGGCAGAGGCACGGAGAGGCCGTCAGCACCGCTGGGCACAGCCCGGCCCCGCGCCCCTCCATCCCAGAGGGGCTCACACCCGCTCGGCTGTGGGGGGCTGGCGGGGACACTGGCCGTGGGGGTGGGGGGTGGCAGAGGAGGGAGGGAGTGTGGGGACCCCAGGGAGCCCTGCGGCTCTGCCAGGGACACGGAGGCCACGGGCGCAGAGCGAGTGAGCAGAGCAGCCGAACCCGCCTGGGAGCGGGGTATGAAATAATAACGAGAGCCGAGGCACGGCAGCCGCCCGCTCCCGCCGGCAGCTTTTATTCACGGCGGTGATCCTTGGCTGGAGCAGCCCCTGCTCCCCGGGAGATGCACGTGGGGCTCCCTGCTGCCCTGCTGCCACAAATGTGGGGAGAAAAAGGGTAAATACCCGGTGTCCCTCGCAGCAGGGACCGCAGGGAGAGCAGCAAGGGCAGCTGTGGGTCAGTGTTGGGGTCACGCTGCCCTGAGAACCTTCGGGACCTGCTCTGCATAGGGCATCTCCCAGCTGTGCCAAGCTCCATGCTCCTTATCACCTCATTCCCTGCTGGAGGGGCCAGAGCTGCCCTCAAAGCCTTTGGATCAATCCCAGAGCCTCTTGGCAAGGGAGAGTTGCTGTGGGAAAGGTCTCTGAGCCCCCCAGCCCCTCTGGCAGCTCTGCTGCTGCTGAGACCCATCGGCTCAGCCCGTGGCACCTGCTCCACGCCCACCAAGAGCCTTTCCTCCCTGCAAAGCCTGAAGTGCCAGCACAGTCGGTGCAGAGCAAGTGAGCTGCCACCCGATCCCATCAGCTCCCGGCCCCGCTCCACCTCCCCTCCTCGTTACACCTGCAGGACAGAGGCTGTGATTTTCCCCTGACCCTGGCCGCGGCTGTCACAAGGAATTGCAGGGCTGGCAGCAAACTGCAGATTCAGAGAGACAAAGACTACTTTCCCCAGAAACGAGGGGAAAATTGCTGCATCTGCAAAGATTTCCCAGGCCCTGTCCCCTCCCGTGCGCATCTATCTGGAGTGACACCTTCCTTCAAGCACCCTTCATTTCACTCCCGCTCACGCAACCATTTGCATTAAGGTGACCCCAGCTGCAGTGGGGGCTGGCTGGGGGGCCAAGGATGCCCCACCAGCCCCAGGGTATGCTCTGGGTTTCTCCCTCCCTCCCTGGAGTGAGGCTGCAGATGCAAACAGCTCTGGATTGAATGGGAAGCCACCTGCAGGGACCTCAGTGAGGGGACAGCCCCAGGCTCAGCCCCTCGGCGCACGGTAAAAGGAGATGTCAAAGGCAATAAGGGAAACTCCGGGCAAGCAGGGGGTTCAGGAGTTTGCCTGGTGTGTGTAGACACCAAGTTCTGGCCTGGGGACATGGGGGACACCCAGGAGCAGCAGGATGGTGGCAGACAGAGGTGGGAGATGCCCGTTGCTCAGACCCTTATGTGGATACCCAGGACCTGGGCTCAGCTGGGCCCCTCAGCCCCCTGCAAGCACAGAAGTGACAGGAGGGGGTGGCTGCTGACCAAAGGCCAATGTCAGGTGGTTTGGAATCCAGAGGGTGAGCAGGGACCCTGTCCCAGTGGTTGTCCTGGCTGTGACAGCACCCTCACCTCCAGGGCTTTGTGCCCTCTCCTCCTGCTGCTGCTGTAGCCCAGTGCTGCCATGCCCAGCTCGAGGGGCACGTGGAGGAGCTGCAGAGGCTGAGGGTGCCCTCTGAGCAGTAAGAGCTCCCAGAACAGAGCTATGAATGGATGATGCTCCCCTTCCCATGGCCACACAAATCCCAGCTGGGCTCTAACACACCAAAATCACTCAGGCTTTGCCTGGCTGTACCACTACACCAGGAGCTGTATCCAGCTGTTTTCCAGCCTTCAAGCCCCAGAATCACTGCCCTCACACCAGCAATGGGAACTGGGGGCCAATCCCCTTCCAAAATGATCCCCTCTGCTTGTGACTGCAAGCTCCTGAGTGGTGGCAGCTTCATGAGTCCCACGGCATTTTGCTGGCAGGTTGTGTTACCTGGCAACCTGCAGTGGGGAGAGGAAGGAAACTCAGCCAGTGGCACCAACAGCACTCCAAATTGGGGTGGGGGTCCCCCTAAGCCCCTCCAGCAAAGCAACACTGCAGCAGCGTGCCCAGCTGCTGGCATGGGACCCTGCAGACAGCCCCTGCCACACGCTCCTGCCTCACCATGACCACAGCTCTCATGATCCCTAGGGTTCCTGCTGTCTCTTCCATGGCCACAAGCTCCTGGGATTCTTGGAATTCTTGTCAAGACTTTTGGACAGCTGTAGGACATCCCCCTACCCTGGTTATTGATGTTCCCCTGGGGACATCCATTGGGCTGGAGGTCCCAGTGTCTTTAAGTCACTCCTTCCTAACAAGAGCAGAAGCTGAGAGACTGAGTGGTGCTTGGGATGAGCAGATCTTCCCTTGCAAACCAGCTCTGGAGCCTGGAAGGGAGCCCCAGGCAGGGTCTGTGGGATGGGTTTGTCCCTGGTGCAAAGCTGGGTCGGGCTCTCCATGCCCTGCTCTGGCACAGGCAGTAAGTCTGCTCTTGGTCACCCATGGGGGCTGGGTCCTTGGTGACCCAGCCACAATTCATGAGCAGCTCTGGAGCCCATCAGGCCCCTCAAAGCACCCAGACTGGCTGTGCTGGGCATGGAGACAGGATGTGCAGCCTGTGGGAAGGGAAGGACAGGAGCTGCCTTGTCCTTGGGGCACCCAGAAGTGTCCAGTCCCTGGAGAGCATGGATGGAGAGCAGTGGCAGGAGAGGCTGAGCTCTGTCCTGGGAGATGCTCTAAGATGAGGAGGTCCCCTTTGCTCCTGCCAAAATCCCTGCTCCTCTCCAGCTCACCAGACAAGCGCTGCTGTGGGATGGCAGGCAGCGTTCCGGCAGCCTGGCTGCTCTGCCCCCGGGGCTGTGCCCTCAGCCAGCTACAAACCAGACCCTGTGTTCTGCTCCCGAGGCAAGGGGACACTGTGGTTTGCATTGCCAGGCTCAGATGTTGGTACAAACTTCAGTCCAGGTACCCCCCACCTCCCTGCTGGGGTCCACCCAGCACTGAAGCGCCCCAGGGCAGCAAGGGTCGGTCCCCCAGCCCGAGCCCATCGCTCATTCAGAGCTGCCTGGGCAGCTCAGTTTGCAGCCCTGCTCTGCTCCGCTGCTCCGTGCCTCCCCAGCCTCCCTGCCCATCCCGCCCTGCTGCTCCGCCCGGCTCAGGGCTGCAGCCCCCGGCCCCTCGCCCTGCCCGGGGCTGTGCCCCAGCCGCCCCCCGCTCCCTGCCGGAGCCCAGCGCCGCGCTCCGCCGGCTCCCCGCGGGCACGGAGCAGGTGAACTGAATCTCGCTCCCGTTTTCCTGCTCTCCCCCGTCACCCAGAGCCTGCCCGCGACCGCTGCCAGGGCCCGCCGCACTCTGCGGATCGGGAAGAGGAGAGGAGAGAGGACGGCAAGGATGGCGAGCGCACCGGAGCCGGCTCTGTGGGTGAGCACGCAGGCGGGCTGGGCTGGGATTCCTCCGGAGCTTGCGGGAGCTGGGATCGCAGCACCGGCTGCACGGCAAACTCCGAGCATCCTTTGAAACCCTCCGTGAAGCATCCAGCCCGGCGCTGGGTTGTCCAGCCCCGCAGGGGTGGTGGGGCTGGGTCCACCCTGCCCTCGGGGCCACGGGGGGGGCACAAACCCGGGGGGAGGGCAGCTCCGAACGGGTGGCACTGCTGGAATCCCTGCGTGCAGGGGCTGCGCACAGGGAGGGAGCTCTGCCGGGGAGGGAGGGCAGGCTGGGTTCTCTCTCGGGGGGTCAGGGCTCTCCCGGGGAGCGCAGCCCCTCTCCAGGGAGGCGCGGAGCTGCCGGGCTGAGCGGGGAGGGGAAGGGTGAGCAGAAGGGAGAAGCCGGGCAGAAGCCCCTCTCCTGTCTTGCTGGGGGTGTCAGGGGCCGGGGAAGTGGCGGCCCTGGGGTCGAGCGGGTCTCCCGGCTGCTCCCCCCGTCCTTGCCCAGCTCCTGGTGCCGCGGAAGGGCAGCACTGCCGGCTCTTGGCTCCTTCCCTTCACTCACAGGCTCGCTGGAGATTCGCTGCCCTCCAGCTCTTCCCAGACACGTTTGCCCGTACTCCGCGCTCCTTCTTCCCACCCTGCCGGCGCTCAGCGCGCATCCATGCCCGTGCCTATCCCTAGAAGTGTCCAGGGCCAGGCTGGATGGGGATTTGAGCAACCCGGTCTAATGGAAGGTGTCCCTGCCCGTGCCAGGGGGCTTGGAACAGGATAATCTTTAACTCCCCTTCCGAGCCCAACCAGCCCGGGCTCCTCGGGCTCCGCACCTGCCGGGCCGTGCTGGGCGGCTGGCGGAGCTGGCACACGTGCAGCGGGATGTGCAAACAGGCTCCGGCACGTGCCGGATCCCCCGCGTGTCACCGCAGGCTCTGCCGCCGCTCCACCGCACCCCGCCGCAGCGCCGGCCTCCCCCCCAAAATCCTCCCGGAGGTTCAGAGCGGCTCGAGCGGCCGGGAGTCCCCGGACCGAGAGGGGTGACTCCGGCTGCAGCGCCGAGCTGAGCTGCCAAATCCCTTTTAAAGGGTTATTTAAGCAGTTTAGAGCCTGTGGCGGTTCGGCAGAGGCGTGCGGCAGCCCCTGAGCATCGCCCGCTGCCCGGCCGGGGCAGCCCCGGGGCTGGGTGGGAAGCCTGGCTGCAGGTTCATAAACACATTGATTTTTTTTTGGGGGGGGGGGGGGGGGTGAGGAGGTGCAGCCCGAGGGGCTTCGCACCGGGGGGGGCTGGGGGACACCTCGCCACGCTGGGCTGCGCCGGGAGAGAAGCTCGCTGGGGACACTGGGGGGGGTCGCTGGGACCCCCGGGCTGGCTGACCCCCCCACCCCCGCCCCCCGCCCCGTACCTGTGATTTCTCCTGCTGCCCATCCTCAAGTTGCGAGGCTCCTCCCACGGTTTTCCAACGCTCGTTCCCCATCGCGCAGCCAACTTCCAGCCCAAGTAAGTGCCCGGACCCCCCAAAACCCCCCCAAACCTCCTCCCCGGCGGCGCAGCCCCTGGCCCGCCCGCGCTGCCCGGCTGGCCGCGGCGGAGGACGGGCGGCGGCGGCGGCGGCGGCGGCGGAGGAGGAGGAGGAGGAGGAGGAGGAGGGAGGGAGGAAGAGGAGGGAGGGAGGACACGGGCACGGACACGGGGGTGGATCTTCCCTCCCCGCCCGCCCCGATCCCCCCCGGGGCTCCCCCGGCCCCGCTCCGGGCACCCCGCCCGGTGATGCCCTGGGGGATCTCCCCTCCTCCCCCAGCACCGCCCGCCGCCCCCCGGCCGCCCCAGTCATTCCGGACCCGGACCCGAACCCCCGCTCCAGCCCTGGGCTCCGCAGCTGCCCAGATGTGGCGGCACAGCTGCAGGAGCGGCAGCAGGTAAGGCGGGGGCCGGTACCAGCGGGACCGGGGGTGCTTCAGGGGACCGGGGGGGGAGAGCGGGGGATGCCCCCGGAACCCGCTCACCCCCTTCCCAAAGATACTCCCCTACATCCTCCAGTGGAACACCCCGAGCTGGTGGGGCTCAGTCCCATCGGTGGGCAGGGATGGGCAGGGTGCTGGGCGGGGGGGCGGAGAGGGTGGCACTGGCATCGCCACCCCCCCCCCCCCAAACCTTTGTGCCCAAGGGTAGCCGAAGTGCTGGGAGGCTCCCTGAGCAAATCCCAGCGCGCTGAGGGGAGCTGGTGCTGGCGGGGCGAGGCAGCAGCCGCCCCCGCCCGCTCCAGGGTCACAGCGATGCCCGAACCCCAGCGCTCCCAGCCCAAAGCCGCGGTGCTGGCCCTGCGTGCCAGGGCTCCCTCCCGGCCTGATGTGCCGCCGCTCCCGTGTGGATGTGGTTTTCCTTCCCATAGCTTTGCCGCACCTCCCGTAAATCTTTTATTTGCCACTTGTCTGACCTGCGGGCAGGAGCGTTGCTGAGAGGTTCAGAGCATCGTGAGAGCAGCGATGGCTCAGCGCTGCCTCAATCCGGCTGGGGAGAGGCTGAGTTCTCTCTCCAGGCTGAGAATCCCCCGGGAAACCTCCCGGGCAGCCCTGCAGCCCCTTGTCCTGCAGCATGAGGCTGTGCCCTGGGCAGGCGGCACGGTGGTTCCTCCAAACCCCGCTGGGTCTCTGTCCCTGGGGCTCAGCCCCAGCCGGGACCTCCCAGCAGCTCCCGTGTGGCTTCACCGGGGTGGGGGCTGCCTCCCTGCGGGGGCAGGTGTGGCCCAGGGCGGGCAGGCTGGACCTGTGGGGGACGAGGGGTTCAAACAGCTTCCCTCCAGGGCACACACCCTATTTTGGGAAGAGCTGGATGCGTGCTGGGCTGGCAGATATTCCCAAAGAGCTCTCTGGGGCGGGGAGGGGAGCAGGCGTTGCCCTCAGGCCGTCGGTCCCCGTGTTGCGTGCGGGGTGTGTGCATTGTCTCCCGGCCGGGTGCAAATCCTGCCTGTGGCCGCAGAGATGTTTTGTGTGGATTTACCGGGCGATGCTCGTGGCTGGCAGCCCAGCTCCTTCCCCACGGGCGGCTTTCAAGGACCTCCTTTTGCCAGCCCGTGCCACTGGTGCTCGGTGTGCCCACCCCGGCCGGGCTCGGCTCCCCGAGCAGGAGGCGCCGGTCCCCCCCGGGGGAAGCTGTTTAAGCCGAACTCCAAACAATAAAAACTTACCATTAAAAAGAAATGCATCTTGGCTTCATGTGGCCTGGCAGCGCGGGGAGGAGTGATTCAGTGGCTTGTCAGCCCTGGGCGTTAGGCACGCCGAGCTGCACAACTGGACACTCTCCAAGTCCAGCAACTCATTTTCTGCAGATGGAGCCGGGACCGTGCAGCAGCGGGCTGACGCTTAATTTGCAATCCAACATACCTTGACATAACCCACAGCCGAATGGTGGAGGTGGGGCGGGGTGGGATGCTGGGCAGGCTGCTGTGCCGGCAGGGTGTTGTATCCCTCTGGCATTGTTCTCCCTGCGTGAAACCCTACCTGCCCCTTGACTCTGACCTATGGGCCATAGGTAACCCCGCCCCTACCCCGAAATGGATAAAACCCCCCATCCCTCCGAGTTCTCTCTTTTTGGCCCGGGATCCCTTCTTGGAATAAACCTTGGAACATATCTCAGGGTAAGAGCCTCTTTTGGATTTACTCCCCTATCCTGAAGATCGCCTGACCCAAACCTCCCTAAATTCTGAGCTAGCTGCCGGCCTCGGGGGGCAGAGGGAAGGGGAACACTTCAGCAGGGCTGGCCCCTCTCAGCCCGGCCGTGTGGGGGGTGTCCCACAGGGTGCGGGTGCAGGGTCCGGCTTGTCCCGGTCCCGGTGCTGCTCCCAGCTGCCCATCTTCAAGCACTGAGGTGAGCAGGATGGGGGTTGCCTCCCTGGCAGAGGGATCCGTGGTTTTGGGAGCTTGAGTGGTGCTCAGGATGAGCCCTGCCCAGGCCAGCGGCCAGCAGGGACACCGGCCTGGCTTGTCACCGGGCCGTGTCACCCCCTGTCACCTGCCACAGGGTCCGGCTGTAGCTGTGGGACTGGGGACGTGGGTAGGGGCGTCCGTGGCCAGCTGAGACCCACAGCAGCACAGCCCTGGCCCCAGCTGCTCGGGCTGTGTCGGGAAGGGCTGGGTGCTCAGGGCCTGTCCTGGGCACACGGTGGTGGCTGGGCACCGATGGGCACCGACCCTTCCCCCGGGGCTGACAGGGGAGAGGGTGAGGAGGGGGTTCTGCCAGGAGCCCAGCCCGGATCGATAGGCATCGGAGAGGATGATTCATGTCTCAGGCTGTGGCCCGAGGGCAAAAACGGGGAGAGGTTTGATGTGAAGATGCCGGGAGGCTGCGGGTCCTGCTGGGAGATGCGGCTCCTGGCAGCGTTTCCCCTCCCGATGCCGGCTCTGCCCGCACTGCCCCGGGGTCCCGGCTTGGCCTGGGGGAAGAAAACGACTGAAGCAACACATGATCAGACCCAAGCTCTAAACCGAGTCTTTTAAAACCATTTCAGACTCAGTGGTCCAAGACAGCGAGTGGAGTTGCAGGGGGGGGGGGGTGTCGGGCAGAGGCTGGGCTGGGGTCACTCTGTGCCCCCCGTGGGGACAGGACACTAGAGAGAGTGGGACCCCACCAGACACGGCTCGGTGGCACTTCACCCTCCGTGCTGTGCTCAGCCACACTCAGTGTGCACCACCGGGGAGCCGGGGGCCAGAGCTGGTGAGAGCACCGATGTCCCGTGTGTTCCCAGCCCAGAGAGGGGCTGGACTGTCCGGGAAAGGCTGGGAGGGGAGCGGGGGGCACACCGAGCCCTCCCCCGCAGGATCAGCGTCTGCTTTCCTTGGCAGGGAGCCGCGGGAGGCAGAGCTGTCGCTGCACACGCGCGGCGTCAGACATCATCACCATATTAATAATGAAAGGGCAGCTCCTTCAAAGCTCTCCGTCCCCGCGCCGGCGAGAGCGCGGAATGCAGAGGAGGAGCGTGAGCCTCATCCCAAGCAGCGGCGGGGAGAGCGCGGCGGTGCCCGGATGCTCCTGCCCTGCTCCTTCACCAGGGCACTGACCCAGAGCGACAAAATCCCGCCCGGGTCCCCGCCGGGTGCTCTCCCTGCTGGGAGTTTGGGGGTCCCTGCACAGGAGCAGGGCAGCCCACGGTGTCCCCAGCTCCTGCTCCCGACACTGCCCCGTGCAGGCTCCCCTGTCCCCCTCGTCCAGCAGGAAAGGCCGTTTTGGCTGCTGGGGAGGGAGCCTCTCTCCCAAGTGCTGAGTGCTCTGCCCATGGCTGAGTGACGTGGCAGGACCCCGCTGGCCGTGGCAGGGCCTTTTTCTTCCCCGGGAGGAATCGATGGCTCAGACAGTGACACAAACCACCCACAAGGAGCTCTTGGGCTGCAGCCTGCACAGGGTCAGTGGCATCGCTTCTGCTCTTCTCCCTGCAAGGCATTTGGGTTCCCAAAAACCTCCTTCAACCCCCCTGTTTTGTCTAGAGCACCTCCAAGCCTGGTTGTGCTTTGTGAGGGTCTCAGCAGAACCAGAATGGGGGATGAGCATCTTTTCTCCTCTCTCCCCTCTGCCAAACCCTCTCCTTCACTTTTGCCGCTCTTGAGGGGCCAGAGCTGGGAGGGATTTGCTGCAGGTGCCCTGGTCTGGGGAGGAAAGAATCAAACCCTCTGTGCCAGGTGGAGATGGGGCACCCCACACCCACCCTGTGTCCATCCCAATCCCCACCCCGTGCCCACATGCCCTCCCTGGCACCCCCAGTGTTTCAGAGGGCCCCACCCTGCAGCAGCATCCCAGAGGGGTGGGTGCTGCTCTGTCCCCCACAGCTCTTCCTTCCCAGCCCTTTCTTAAGCTTTTTTTCCCCCTCCTCCCTCCAAACACAACAAAAGCCCCAAATCCCTCACAAATGAGAAACCTCTTTTTGTTCCTCTTTTCCCTTTGCTTTCTGCCACGGCGGAGTATTGATTGGAGCTGATGTGCTGTAATCCTCAGTTTCTCTGAAAAGTTGGCATCCCAGAGTCCCTGGAGGGGTCAGATCCTGCCCTGGTGTGGGTCTTGCTCCTCTGCCAGGCTTGTGGATAGCAGGAAAGCTGCAACCATCCCCATCCCATCCCATCCTATCCCGTCCCTCTCTCACCCCCTGCTTTTCCACCTCTGCAAATCCATGGGCTACACACTTGGTGAGAGGGTCACCATGAGCAGCTGATGGGTGGGAAAAGGCTCTGGTTTGGAGTAGAGCCAGCTCAGATCCCACTGGGATGGGTATCCAGTGCTGGGCTTCTGAAGGAGCCCTCCTGCCCTTTTGGCAGGGCAGGGGATGGTGACAGGGGGACACTGGTGCTGATGAGAGGGGCTGCTTGGGGGGTCAGCAGGGATCTCCAGAAAGGAACAATTCAGTTTCCTGACAGCCAGGGAGGGCTGTGGAGAGATAGGGCTGAGCCCAGCCTGGGAGGGGCTCATTATGGGGTGCACAGCTGCCTCTGTGGGTCTGGGCCCTGGCTGGAGACCCCCCCCCCCCCCCCCCCACCATGATGGCAAATGGGCCAGAGAGCTGGAAAGTGAGGGGAAAGAAACCCAGCCAAAAATCGCCAAAAAACACAGGGAAGATTTTAATTTAAAACCTTTTCCCACATGGAGAGCAGCAGCCTGGGCCATCTGGAGGAGCATATGCAGGTGAGGGGGGGCAGTGGTGCCTCCTCCAGCTCCCTCGCTCTCAGCAGCCCCCAGAAAGGGCTTTGGGCTGGTGAAAACTCACCCTGGGGATGGCCCTGGGTACCCCAACCCCAAACATCAGCCTGGGGGAGCCCAGCTTTCCCTCCTGAGCTACCAAGACCTCTCTGTTTAATTGCTGCATTTGCTGCAAAAGTGATGATGAATCCCAAAGCAAACTCCGAGAGCAGCCGAGTTTATTGCCAGAGATTAATTCAGCGGTTTAATTGAAACCACGGGAGCAGGACGGGAAAAAGCAGCAGCGTGGGGCTGGGAGGAGGGGGTCAGGGTCAGCTCTGCTCAGCACCCACATCCACCCCTAGCCCCGGCAGCTAACGATGCCCAAATTAGCAGATTTACTCCTCAGAGGGCTCCTCCATTGGCTGAGCATCACATCCAGCATCCTGAAGCCCCAAGTCTCCTAGCAACTCCCCAGCTCTGCCTGTGCCCACCCATTAACCCCTTCCCAAGCCCCCCCCACGCTGTGTGGAACACCCGGTGCTTTGCAGGCGTCGCTGCCACGCTGGGTGGGAGCGGGGGATTGATGCAGCAAATAAATCTGCAGGATGCTGGAAGCGAGCTGAGGATGCTGGAAGGAAGCTCAGGATGCTGGGATGGGTGGGAGAGCCGAGCTGGGCTGGCTCTGCCAAGACTCAGAGCAGTCTTGATTCCAGGTGGCACAGAGAAAACCCTCAGGTTGACGTGTTGGTGGTTTGGTTTCTAAGTGTCACGTTGGGGTTTGAGGTTTTGTTCCTCCTGAGTTGTGGAGATGGCTGGGAAAAGGTCGGGGAACCCTCAAATCACAGCCAGCCCGTGCAGCTCCCAGCTGGCATTGGCATCAGGAGAGGCTGAGCACGAGCCAGCCTCTTCCTCCAATTTCAACAGTAAATCAATGACACAGTTCCTTTGAGGATAGGGTGGAAGGGAAATTTTCAAGGAAAACGGCCTTGAAAGTGTAAAATCACAGCAGGACATGGTGTGGTGGCCAGGCCTGGGCTGAAGGAAGTGGGGCTGCTCTGTGATGGTTTTTTTTCAGATGGGATGTCCAGCACTTCCCTGGTTTTGCCTTTAGAGATCAGAAAGCAGGAAACCAGGGCTGGGAAAAAATAGTGGGGTTTATGGCTGAGAAATAACAGCTGACATTGGAAAAAACCCAAACAAGTTTGTTTGGGTGGTTTTGCTTGCTCTTTTTTTTTTTTTTTTTTTTTTTTTTAACTGTCTTAATATATATAGACTGGGAAATGTGTCCAAAGATCATGTGCCACTGAAAAAGGATAAATCACTTCTCTCACTTTAATGTGCTTTCTTGGGTTTTATCAGAAACGTTGTCATAAAATTACCAAATTGAAATTTTAAGGGGGGGGGGGGGGGGGGGGGGGAGAGGGGATATCTTGAGGGTTTGTTCTTGCTTCTCTTTTCTTATTGCCAAATAAAATACAATTAAAGCAACATTTTCTACGCCAGCCAGCAGAGCTAACATCGCTTTTCTGACGGCACTTTTTTTCCTGTCAGCCAATGAAAATAAATGATGCAGGATTACCAGGGAGCATCCAGCCTCCGTGGCTGGAGGGGGATGCGGAGCAGCAGGCATTCCAGTTCGAAACAGAAGGATTTCATTCCCGCGGTAAGCGGAAATCTCCAGGGATGTTCCCCGCAGAGCTCTCTGCCGCCGCCTGGAGCGAGGCTTCGCCTTTCCTGCGCTCTCCCAGTTCCCACCAGTGCTTCCCAGTCCAACCCAGTCCTTGGCACAGCCGCTATCTGGGAGTGCCAAATTGACTCGGGAACCCCTGCAGCGCTTTTGGGGTGAGGGCACCGTGGGCTGGGTCCCCCGTGGGGCTCATTCCCCTGCCCGGGGCTTATTCCCGTGCCCGGGGGGCTCATTCCCGTGCCCGGGGCTTATTCCCCTGCCCGGGGCTCATTCCCGTGCCCGGGGGGCTCATTCCCGTGCCAAGGGCTCATTCCCGTGCCTGGGCTCATTCCCGTGCCCGGGGCTCATTCCCGTGCTGGGGCTCATTCCCGTTCCTGGGGCTCATTCCCGTGCCCGGGGCTCATTCCCATTCCTGTGGGGCTCATTCCTGTCCTGGAGCTCATTCCTGTGCCCGGGGGGCTCATTCCCATTCCTGGGGCTCATTCCCATGCCAGGGGCTCATTCCCATGCCCGGGGCATGAGGGGTTCATTCCCGTGCCTGGGCTCATTCCCTTGCCTGGGGGCTCATTCCCATGCCAGGGGCTCATTCCCATGCCAGGGGCTCATTCCCCTGCCCGGGGGCTCATTCCCATGCCTGGAGCTCATTCCCATGCCTGGGGGGCTCATTCTCCTGCCCAGGGGCTCATTCCTGTGCCCGGGGGCTCATTCCCATGCCTGGGGGCTCATTCCCTGCCCGGGGCTCATCCCCGTGCCGGGGCTGCCGGCGGCTCAGCCGCTGCCTGCACCGAAATCCCCGTGGTAATTGGATGAGGGCACCGGTTTCCATGAGAATATTAAATCAGAGCCCCAGCCCCAATCCGGGGCGACACGCTGGGGAATATAAAGACACGGTAGATCACGTTACAGAGGAGTCGTTTCTCCTACTTTAAAGTCAAAGGTATGGCAACAACTTCTTATTTGTCACAGAGCATTTTGGGGCGTCTCTGATGGATGGGAGCGGGAGGGAGCGGGGAGGCAGAGGGGCTGAGCACTCAGCACAGTGATGGGCTCTGAGGGGCTGGGGAATGCAGGCTCAGAAAGTTCTGAAGTGCTTTCCAAGCCCTGGTTTTCCAAAGCTGCCTGAGAAACCATCTCTGTGATGAGGTGTGAGTGCTCAGCCACTCTCAGGGGACAACCCAGGCTGTGACTGTGGCCACAAACATTCGTGGCAGTGCCAGTGCAGGTGTTCCAGAGCTGGAAAGGTCCTGGAAGCTTTGTGGGCAGCAGCTCAGTGCCACCATCCTGAGCTCGCTCCCCTTGGGGAGTCACTTAGCAAATGAGGGGCTCCAGTGTCCTCCCAGTTACTGATTTAGCCGGGTCTGTCATTGTGGTGACCATCTGGTGGCACCTGCTGCTGCTCAGCTGTCACCCACCCTCCTGGTGAAGGGGAAATCCGGGCACCTTATGGATGGGGTAGGCAGGAGACACATCCAGGGATCCAACAGAGGCAGCCCATGGCAGAACACCCCATGGCTCCTGCCACGGTGGGGAGCAAGGGATGGATGGATGGATGGATGGATGGATGGATGGATGGATGGATGGATGGATGGATGGGACAGATGGACATCTCCCCACCCACAGCATGGAGGCAGCGGGGGACAGACAGAAGTGCCTTGTTCGCCAACGTGGTGGCCTCAGGTGGTGCTGACAAGCCCATTAAAGGGGTTTATCAAGGGGCCTGGGGCTAGCAGGAGGCTGCTGGATTTATCTGAGATGCTGCATTTGGGCTGGGAGAGCCTAAGCCTCTGCTCGTTAATTAGAAAGGCTTCGAGGAGGCTTGTACTGGTTGGCCTCACTTGTGAGCAGCCATAATATGATGAGCGATTAGGGACTCTGAAGCTTTTTAGCCAGTGTCATTAAGCTGCTGATGAGCTCAGGCGAGAAAAGGTCCTTTTTGGCTGTGCCTGAAACCGGCTGGTCCTGCTCTGACCTGGTGCCTCCTCCTGTCGGGGTCCCCGACCTCCTGAGCCCAATGCAGTGGGTGAGATGTGTGTCCTGGGGACAGTGATGGCTTGGCTGTCACCCCGTGTCCTTGGGCTGGGTCAGATCCGGAGTAGCTCAGCTCATCAGTGAGATGATGAGCTTGTGGTCATGCACGAGCGAAGCTGAGATGTTCCTGCTTTCACTGTCTGCCAGGTATTGAGAGAATTTGGGGATGATTATCTCTGAAAAGGTGACTTTAGCCCATTTGTGCATCAGGGAAGAGGACGGCGATGTGTGTCCTGACAATTGCTTTGGGACAGAGAGCTCCTTTCCCTCTTATGGGGTTTCCCCATTCGTCTGGGGGCTGTTGGTGAAGCCTTCTTGCTCAGGGGACATACTGACAACGTCACTTGCTCAGGGGACATACTGACAACGTCACTTGCTCAGGGGACATACTGACAACGTCACTGTCCCATCCTCCCCTTGCTCCTTGAGGGCTGTGGCAAAGCAGGGAGCAAAACCTACCGGATTTTCTCTTTCTCCCCCACCTCATCTTCTCCTGTCTGCCTTGGCAAAACCTCCCGCAGCTCAGCAGCCCCGTGCCCCGCCGCGCTCTGCCTGGCATCTCCAGCGCTGTATTTATGGCAGTGTTAATTAAATACTTTCCGCAATCAGCGCCAGGCGTGACCCCGCTCCCCGAGCAGGGCTGGGCTGTAATGTGCCATCATCGAGCGAGAACATGACTGCTGCCGGCCCAGGGAATTTCTAATAGAGATTTACTCATCCCCGGCCTCCCGTTTCTTCGTTTTGTGACATTTTGCAAAGTTCAGGTTTACAAAATAAAGCCAGTGCACGCCAGAGATGCTCCAGCCATCATTTACACTGCACGTTGACGCTGAAGATGGGGTCTTCACCTTGTGCCCAGCAGAGCTGGGGGGTTCACTGGCAGCTGTCCTTCCCTCCTCCCTGCCCAAGGGGCTGCTGTTTGTGACAAAGAGCACCCCGTCACCCCAGCTGTCCCCCCTGGTGGGGCTGTGCGTGCTGGGAGAGCGGCAGAGCGTTGTCTGTGCTCATTGAAATGCTGGTGGCATCCTGCAGCTCAGCCTGCCTCCAGCCCCTGCTCTGGTCCCAGGGCCAGGGATGCAGTGAGAGAACACCAGCCACAGTGCCAGCAAGGGCCAGGTAGGGCTGCTGTGGTGCTAGGCTGTGATTTGGGATGTTCAGCTGCTCTGCTTTTAAAAATAAGCCGGTGCTGAAAGCTGGAGGAGAGCATGGAGGCAGCAGGCTGCCAGCAGAATCCTGTTACTGTGCCACAGCCTCCAGGTCTCAGCTACGGGCAGAAAAACCATTTTTGGCAAATTGCTGGTGGTAGGAGCTGCCTGTTCCAGGAGGGTGAGGCAGTGTGTGTGCTGAAACACAGCACATCTGGGATGGGTCTCCATCCCAGAGGCTTGTCCCTCCACGGCACAAGGTGGTGGCCAGTGCCTTTCTGACTCTCTCCCATTTAACCTGTGGTCAGCTCCTGTGGGTGGTGGGACCTGGGGCAAACCGTCAAGCTAGGTGACCAAACCTTCTCCTCCTCTTCCTCAGGATGGAGCTGGCCATCCTGCCTTCCCCTTCCTCAGGATGGAGCTGGCCATCCTGCCTTCCCCTTCCTCCAGCAAGGCCAGCTCATCCCTTTGGGAGAAGGTCCTGCTGGAAACCGAGGGGTGTCCATCTCACAGCACCACTCCAGGTGTGCAGTGGAGCCAGGGGCAGTGACCCAGCTCTCACCCCAGCCCCAGGGGATTGATGGGGCCACCCTCAGCCCCACAGGTGCTGGAGGTGGGTAAGTGGCACCCAGTCCCACGCACCCTGTCAAAAGCTGGCCGTGCTGCCAGCCTGGAGCTGGGCTGTGGGACAGGAGGGGCTGTGGGATCTGGCACACCTCGCTCCTGCCCCGCGCCTGCCTTGTCAGGTCTGATCAGGAGGAGGATCAGTCGGCCCTGTTCCTCACTCTCCAGATTTAATTAACGGGCCTTTCATCTCTACCCTGAAGGAATCTGCTATCTTCTGTCTTCTTAATTAACGTTCATTAAGCAAATCAGAAGAACATTTTCTCCTCTCCGCCTCCACGGTTTTTAACCCTTGCGGGGTTCCAGGTCTGTGTTGGGGCAGAAGAAGGCTCCTGGACAGGTTGGTGTCATCACAGCCTTGGTCACCACATCCCTGAAGTGCTTGGACCAAAGTCCTGGAGCAGTGGGTGAAGTCTCTCCAGGTACAGAGGACTTCAGGTGAGGTTGGGCTTTGTTACCAGCGGACCACAGCAAGTGCAGGGCATCTCCTTGGGCAAGGGGCAAACTCGTGCCCACCACCTGGCAGGAGCCTGGTGAGAGGCTCATCCAGTCTGGGGCACAGCTGAAACCATCTGGGAATGTGCAGTTCCCACTCCAGCTGCAGCATTCCCACTGCTGAGCACAGCAGTGTCACCAGCAGTTCCCATCAAGCTCTAGCCCTGTGGGCCATCCCCCCATGCCCAGTGGGCTGTGCTGGAGGAGGAGGAGGAGGTGAGATTGGGATACTCACCAGCTTTGCCCAAATCCTACTGCATCCTGAGTCCTGGCTGTGTGGTCTCATCACTCTCTAACGTGGACCCCTCTGTACCAGGGGCAGGGAAATCCTCTCAGGGATATGTGTTGCATCCCAAGGAAGAGCAGGCAAACCCAAGACACAGAAGATTTGATTAGAGTGTGGCGTTAATAGTGCCAAGGTCGTGGGGTCAATCCCCATATGGGTCATTCACTCAAGGGTTGGGCTCAATGATCCTTTTGGGTCCCTTCCAACTCCGAGTATTTTAGGATTCTATCTCCTCTCCAGAGCTTACAGCCTCAGCACCACGGGAAAAGCAGAATACCTGGAAAACCTCACCTCTGCAGGATGCAAATCCCCTTAGAACTGGTGGTGGAAACACGCGGGGCAATTACTGAGCTGAAAACCCTTCTCCTTCTCCCTGGAGGTCGGCAGTGGGTTTGCCACTGGCCGCCCACTCCCAGCAGCTGCTGCACGGCTCCTGGATGCTGGGAAATTCACCCTTCCCAGAGGAGCTGGCTCTGGCTGTCAGAGCCTGGGTCAATATATGATAATGGGGCTTTGAAACGGCGCTGCTGCGGGAGCCGCTGCCCGGGACTCTGATTCACAGCTCCCCTCTGGTGCTTTCTCCCGCAGTGTGTACGGGGAAGGAGAATAAAATAAATAAGAGTGGAAGGGAAGGGGAGGAAGGGAGCTTAAATTATAGATGAGTACTAAGTTTCCAGAGCCCCTGTGGGCGGCGCAGGGAAGCAGTGAGGGGGTCAGAGGCAGAGTTCCCCTGTGCATCCCACTTCTGCAAACACGGCCCTGTGGGCTGTGGGTCAGGGTTTGCCCAGGGGCATGGCACCCTGCCAGGCCGCCTCTCTCCCTCTCTGCTGTCACCCTCCTGCCCCCATGGGTCAAATCTGGAGGGTGCCATGGTCCCCAGAGGGATTCCCCTGGCACAGTTTATAATTGGCATTAGCTGAGAGCTGCTAATGAGGTCTGGGGATGATCTGGTTCTGCCACCCCATGGGGATGCCTCCACAGGAATTTGCCCTCTCTTGGGCCCAGGGCACTGGGCTGGCTCATGGCAACAGGCAGGGATGGGACCCCCACCCGAGGGTGCTGGTGTGGAGGTGTTGGGGTGTCACAGACCCACAACCCAGGCAGGTTGGTGTGAGTGGGAGAGCAGTCAATGCCCCATAAATCAGTGTGGGGAGAAGAAGGTGCTGAATCTGTTTCAAAGCGTTTCCCTAATCCCCTCCTGATTTTGAGACTGCAAGAAAAGTGGTGGCTCCCACTAACCGAAGGAAAAATGTGAGGTATGTGCCACCACAAGCTCATTCCCAGGGCTGGGAAATGGAGGAGCTCAGCTATATCCAGGCAGCTGAAGATGCAAATCCTCAACCCACAAAGCAACGGGGATGGAGCACTGGATGGTCCAATCCCCACGGCCTGGGGACTACGATGTCCTGCGGGGATCCCAAACTCCACGAGCTCTGCCTCGCACACAAATATTTCGACATTCCCAGCAGCTTCCACAAGATGGACCTCGGAGCGAGAGGAGGTGCCGGGGAGGGGGACCCGTCCCATCCCATCCCACCGCGTCCCATCCCATCCCGTCCCGCCTGCCATCCAGAGGAGGCTCAGAGTCGGGCCAGGAGAGGCGCGGCATGGCACGGCCTCCCTGCCTCTGCCTGCTGGCCCTGCTGGGGCTGGGGCTGGGGCTGCGGGCGGGGGGCTCGTCCGCCTGCTGGGACCCTCGGGGGCAGCCCCGCCGCTGCATGCCCGTCTTCGAGAACGCCGCCTTCGGCCGGGCAGTCCAGGCCACCAACACGTGCGGGTCTCCCCCGGAGGATTATTGCCTGCACATGGGCGCCCACCACGCCAGCGCCCTGTGCCACCGCTGCGACGCCAGCGACCCCCGGCGCCACCACAACGCCTCCTTCCTCACCGACTTCCACAGCCAGGAGGAGAGCACCTGGTGGCAGAGCCAGTCCATGGCCTTTGGCATCCAGCACCCCAACTCCGTCAACATCACCCTGCACCTGGGTAAGTGCCAGCAGGAGCCCGGCGGTGCCGGGGGAGGGCAGCGGCTGCGGGTGCACCGAGAGCAGGGCAGGGATGGGGGGTGGATGCTCCCGCACCCTGCAGCTCCTGCAGGAACAGGATTAAGGAACGAGACACTCCCGAGGGCTTTTTAGGGGGGTCTATGGAGGGAGCTGCCCTCTGCAAAGCACTGAGAGGGCTCGGGGAGGGTCTGCCCTGCCCATCAGCCGAGCCCAGGATGGCAGAAGCTGTGCCTGTCTGTGCTGCTTCCCAGCCAGCCATGCCCGGAGTGCCTGCTCTCCCCTTCACCCCGGGCTGCTTTTCACCGATGATGGAAGCCTGCGGAGCAGGAGGCAGATGGTTCCTACCCTGGGGAGGGTGACTGCCAAGGGTGCCAAGCCCCTCCTGTTTCACCCCCGTGCGTTGCTCAGGGTGCCTGGTATGTCTCAGGGTGCCGAGCTCCAGACACACCGTGCAACCCCAGTAGGCTTCCCCAGCTGGCATCCGACCCTCTGTGTTTTAAATACCGCGCAAGCCGCCCACTCGGAGGGTACTTCAACCCAAGGGGCATGCCTGGCATTTTAAAAAGGTTTTATAACATTTTCCTGCCATCTAAACTCTCCTGGCTGCTGGCCAGCGCTGTAAAAATCTTCATTCTCTGCAGTCTCCTGCCATCTGCATGCCGAAGGCGGGTAGTGGAGGGGCTGCGGCTGGAGCTGGTGAGGGGACAGCCGAGCGTGGCGAGGGGACAGCTGAGTGTCGGTGTGGCACTGAGCCGTGCAGCCTGGTCGGGGTGACCGTGGAGGGTCCGTGCCTGCCCCGGCAGTGAGGCTGGAGCTCCCGGCTGGGTGGAGGTCGCTGCTTTCCCAGCCCCCGGACATCTGGTCCTGTCCCCGGGCTGGGGGGGGGGTCCCCGCCGGGCACGAGGAGCGGTGCCGGAGCAGTCTGCCACCCTCACTCCCTGCTCCTGCCAGCCCTGCCCGAGGGGATTTGCCAGCCTCTTGTCCAGCTAAGGCAGGCTGTCAGATCATCCCAAATCCCTTTGTGGGTGACCCGGGGCATGGACCACCCGACTGCAGCCTGTGTGCCTGAGCCAGCTGCCGCTGGGCAACTTCGTGGCCACCAGTCCCAGCCTGGCACAGCGACATGTGTGGGCTTCCTTCCCATCCTCTGTCCTTCTTCCAGCTCTTCCCTGGCTCCTCTGGTCCTTCCTGGACCCCACACTCAGGTTTCCTGTGGAGTCCAGTCCCTGTGACTGCCCTGCTGCGTGTGTCTCTGTTAACACAGCCAAGGCTGAAGCATTGCACCGAGATCACCCTCCAGCCTGTCCCTACAGCCCTTTGTGAGCTGGAGCATCCTCTGCAGTTGTGCCCTTCTTCCTGCACAGCTCCTATGTCTTGCCATGCTAAAAAGTACCATCTAGGTGCTTGGCACATCATTGTCTGACCTTTCCATCAGTTTCTGGGCCCTTTTCTTGTCCCAGCCGTAGATGTTTTTATTGCTGCCTCAATGCTTTCACCTGGGTTAAAGAGGAAAAGCCCAGCTGGCCCCTGCAGTGCCCTGGAATGCAGTCTGGGCTGAGTCCTTGCTCCTGAGCTCCAGTGAGTAATTTGGTGTTTCAGCCCATGTAGCTTGTTCCCCCAGCCTGCCTGTCTTGCTCAGTCACTCCTCTTGTATGTTCTCCAGCGTGGTTACCTGGGGAGCTTATTAAATAAGACATGGGATGACTTGGACAAGACCCGTGTTTACCTGCATGTTGTTGATTGGCGTTAATTAGATTATGCTCCTTTAAACCTCTCCTTCCCGTGAGGTTCCAGCCACGCTGTTATGGTGCACTGGGCTTGCAGCTGGTCGATCATCCCAAGTGTCCACAGCTCTTGCATTTGCCCTGTCAGACGTCAGGAAGGAACCCAAAATACCCGTGGCTTGAAAAGGCAGCAGATAGCAGAGCCCGTCAGGAAGCAATCTGAATGCCAGTGGCTCATTTTGGAGTGTCTAGATCAGGCCCTGTCTGTGTCTGTGACTCTGACTCTGATCTTCCTGTGGGATGAGAGCCCGGGGCTGAGGTTTGGCAGGGACTAGAGATGACAGGACATGTAGGTGACGTGACTGTCCCACATGCTCCTTCCCTCCTCTCCAGAATTCTCTCCTTGGAGCCCCAGAGCAGTACAAGCTGCAGTTTGGGCTCAGGGGGAGGCAGGTGCACCCTTTGTTGAGGTGACAGCACAGCTGGGAGAGCACCCAGGGGTGCTGGTGCTGTCAGTGCATCACTGTCCTGCAGCACATCTGGCTTTGGGACATGTCACACCTGAGCAGCAAAGAGGAGACAGACAACCAGCCGAGGTTATTTTCTGTGTCTTTTTTTTTTTTTTTTTTTTTCCTCTTTTTTTCCTAAGGAGGAACTGGCTGATTAAGAAGCCTGTCTGGGGAAAGCATGCGCTCTCTCATGAAAATTCCTCAGGAAAGTGAATCTCCTCCACCCCAGCTGGAGGCACCAAAACGGGGCTCCCCCAGCCTGGCCGTCCCCTCCCCTCTGGCGGGGCCACTTGGGGCAGGGGCGGTTTATTGACACAGCGCTGCGTTCCCTTCCTCTCCCAGAGGAAACTGCTCCGGGAGGTGACGGCCCCGACCCCGCTGTTTTGGTAGAACAGCTCCCTTGGGACCGCGCTGTCTGGGAACCGGCGCCTGCCAGGCGTCCCCCCTGCACGGGGCACAGGACAGCGGCACCCCCGCTGCCACCAGCCCGGAGCGGTCCCAGAGGGAGGGGAGAGGCAAAAGGCGAGGGTGGGACAGCCCAGCTGCAGCCCCTCCTTGGCCCTCGTCACCTCTGGGTGGGCCGGGAGTGGGTCTGTCCCCCTCTGCCGGGCTCTTCCTGCATCCCTGATGGGATGCAGCTGCTTTTCCCAGCGCTGGTAGCCGGCTGCCTCGGCTCCCCCGCAGCAAAGTCGCAGCACATACGCGACAGTATTCATATGGGCCCAATTAAAGGCTTGTTTTCCTAGTCCCGGAATAACCCCTCTAACATTCCCAACTCATTATCTTTTCAAATAAAGCCAAAACCTTGCAGCTAATTGTTTTGTGCTGTCAGGAGCGGTGCTGTTATGGAGCAATCCGGGCTTTGAGCTGGTCCTTCATCTCTGGCAATTAAGTGGGTCTGATGTTCACTTTGGTGTTTTCTCTTTTCCTTTCTGCTAATTCTTTCAAGCCCTTTCAGAGCTCGCCGGACGCCCCAGGGACTGGTGGCCTCTCTTTGTCTTCATCCCAGCAAAGAGGGAAGCGATGCCGGGTCCTGGCATGGGGCTCCCTGGGAAGGGGTTGGCCTTGACCCTTTCCAGCTCTCCATCCCTAAGGCACCGCTGCCCTGGCGATGCTTTCAGTGCTGTGGGCTTAACTCTCCCCCCACAGCTGCTGGGTAGAGCCTGGATTTGGAACTGCTCTTTGCCCAGGCAACCCACCCAGTGCACCCACACAAGGGTTGGGCACTGCACTGGGGCAAAAGCCAGCTGGATCTGGACAGGGTTTGGGCTGCACCAAGGAGGAGCGCTGAGGGCAGCTGGGTGGTGATTTGTCCGTTCCTGGCTGTGGTGGGTGCCGCAGGATGGGATAATTCAGGCTGCGGTGCCCATCGGGTGGCCGGCAGAGAGTCTCAGCTGGGTGGGTCTGTCCCCAGGCAAAGCCTACGAGATCACCTACGTGCGGCTCAAGTTCCACACCAGCCGCCCCGAGAGCTTCGCCATCTACAAGCGCAGCCGCGCCGGGGGTCCCTGGGTGCCTTTCCAGTTCTACAGCGCCTCCTGCCAGAAGACCTACGGCAAGCGGCCGCGACAGTACCTGCGGCCGGGCGAGGACGAGCAGGTGGCCTTCTGCAGCGACGAGTTCAGCGACATCTCCCCGCTGAGCGGGGGCAACGTGGCCTTCTCCACCCTGGAGGGACGGCCCAGCGCCTACAATTTTGACGGGAGCCCCGCGCTGCAGGTGCCACCAGGGTGGGACAGGGGCGTGGTGCACGGACCCTTGGGATCAAGGGCATTATTACACCCACCCGGGGTGAAAGCCTTGGAGATGCCCTGCTGGAAAAGCTGCAGGATGTGTCCTGGTTGGGGTGGGAGCTGGTGGCCCAGACCTCTCCCCCAAGGTGCCTTCCCCATGTCCCCTGCAGGAGTGGGTGACAGTCACTGACCTGCTCATCTCCTTGAACCGGCTCAACACATTTGGGGACGACATCTTCAAGGACCCCAAGGTGCTGCAGTCGTACTACTATGCCATCTCTGACTTCTCCGTTGGTGGCAGGTGAGAGGCAGCCAGGCAGAAGTGTGGGGACCTTCGTGGGGCTGTGGGACTGGGGCAGCTGCTCCCCACCTCAGTCTTGTCTGAATTGTGATTTTGGGGCAAACTGCTCAAGATGTGGCTTCCTCCTTGTGTAAACTGGAGTTGGAAGAGCAGAGATGGGTGATTAAACCTGAAGACCTCCCAGCTGTGCAGAAAGGTTTTTTCCCCACTAGCCCACTCCATGTGCCACCAGCTTTTTCTGCTTTGTTCCCTCCCAGCCCAATTGCTTTTAATGACACTGGGGCTTGTGTTGCTCCTCCTGCAACCCTGCTGGGCCCTGGGCACTCCAAAAGGGGAATCCTGGGATTCAAGTGAAAAGATGACCTGAAGCTGCAGAGGCTGCTGGAGGAGCTTGGAGTCAGCATGGCCACAGGCAGAGAAGCTGGAACAGCTGCCAGCGGGAAAGGGCAGCAGATGTGGGATAGAGATGCAGGTGGCACCCGCTTGGTGCTGCCTGTGGGCTGTGCTGCACATGCCCCTCCCCGGCTGGGAGAAGTGGAAAATTCCCAATCCCTGGGAGCACACTCTGCCCCAGGCAGCGGGGCTGGGACAGCTCCCAGCCGCCCAGGAGACCTGTAGCTGTTGTCCCACCTCTGGGGTCAGCAGCTGGAGCTGGTTACCCCGGGCCACCCACGGCGTGTGACCTCCCGACTGGCCAGGCTGGGAGAGCCTCGGGGACACCACGGGTGGCCTCAAGGCCAGCACAGCCTGAGCTGCTGTCACCCCACAGCCAGCCCAGTAGCAGGGTCACACACTGCACGGCCTGGGCACCGTCCTGCTGCTGCTGCTGCTGCTCAGAGCGGTGCTCACAGAGGTTACCCCGCGCCGGGCTCTCGCCGCAGGTGCAAATGCAATGGCCACGCCAGCGAGTGCGCGCCGGACGAGGCGGGGCAGCTGGTGTGTGTGTGCCAGCACCACACGGCCGGCACCGACTGCGAGCGCTGCCAGCCCTTCTTCCAGGACCGGCCCTGGGCGCGGGGCACGGCCCAGGCTGCCAACGAGTGCCTCCGTGAGTATCGCCCGCGCTGCCTCCGCGGCCGCAGCGCCTGCTGGCCCTGCTGGGCTGCGCCGGTGCTGCATCAGCTCCTCCGGCTCCTCCTGCCCTTCCTGCACCTGCTCCGTTTTGGGAGGGAGGGAGGATTTGTACCCCGGGACTCCCCTTCACAGCAGCACCCCGAGTGTTCCCATTCCCTTTACCCCGGGAGTGCAGCCATCGGTTCCCTGCATGGCACTGCACCCACCTGTGCTCCCAAGGGCAGAGGCACGGCCAAGGGGTCCCTCCGGCTCACCCGACCCCGCAGGATGCTGCCGTAGCCTCCAGTGCCCGCCAGGTGCTCACCCGCCCTCCCGCCTCTCCCCCAGCTTGCAACTGCAGCGGCCGCTCCGAGGAGTGTTTCTACGACCGGGAGCTGTTCCGGCGCAGCGGGCACGGGGGACACTGCCTCAACTGCCGCGACAACACTGCCGGGCCCCACTGTGAGAGCTGCAGGCAAAATTACTACCGCTGGGAGCCGCAGGGAGCCTGCCAGCCCTGCCACTGCCACCCCGCAGGTGCGTGCGGCTGTGCCCAGCCGGGCTCCGGCTGCTGAACTGCTGCCCCAGCTGGGGTTAGCTGGGACACGGTGTTGGTGGATTCTCTCTTGCTCGGGGTTTCCCCGTCTTCCCCGTCCTGTATCTCTCCCCGGCTGGGGTTGAGCCTCAGGGCTGGCCGGGGTCCCCACAGGCTCCCTGCAGCCCCAGTGCGACAGCTCGGGGACCTGCGTCTGCAAAGCCAACGTGACGGGCTGGAAGTGTGAGCGCTGCAAGGACGGCTACCACAGCCTCAGCGAAGGTGGCTGCAGGTGAGGAGGAGCCGGGCCCTGGGCAGGAGCAGCGGGCTGGGACCGGGGCTCACCTCCTGCCTTTGTCTGACCCCATGCAGACCCTGCAGCTGTGACCCCGCGGGCAGCCTGGGCACCTGCGACCCCAACACGGGGCACTGCACCTGCAAGGAGAGGGTGGAGGGGCATTTGTGCAACAGGTAAGCACCGTGGCCCTGGCATGGGGACACAAACACTGCCCCTTTCCAGTGGTGGCAAGGCTGCGGGGCTGCATTCCTCTGGAGCACTGGGACTGGGCTCACAAGGAGCTGTCACCAGTGTCCCACGCAGAGACACTGCAGCTCTGCCTGCCCTGTGCCACCAACTCCTGTTCCCTGCCTGTCTCCAGGTGCCAGCCGGGCTGGTTTAACCTGCAGCCCCACAACCCCATCGGCTGCACCAGCTGCTTCTGTTACGGCCACTCCAGCGCCTGCAGGGCGGCCGATGGCTACGAGGAGACTCGCATCCGCTCCGACTTCAGCCAAGGTAACGCCCCCCGCCCCCAGCCCCGGGTGAAACGGAGGGCACCGCTCTGCCAGTTTCAGCCAAAAATATTCGGGAATGATGTGGCTGGGTGTCCCTCTTTGGGGCTGAGCATCCCCCTTTGGGGATAACAGGTGGTGCTGGTGAAGAGGGTTTTCTCTGGCTTGCCCCTGTTTTACTGTTGAACCTCTGCTCCTGCCCCCAGCTCCACGGGGACAGGCTCTCCGTGGCTCCCCGTGGCATCCCTCCATGCCAACCCGCTCCTGGGGCCGTGCAAGGCTCAGGGAGGGCTGTGGGGCCAGGCGTGGACGTTCCACCACAACAGGGACTGCAGGAGCACTAAAAATCAGCTCAGAAAGATAAAAAAAAAAAAAAAGGATGGAGTCTACTGGGAACTTTCCCAATAATTCCCTTCCCTCCCCACGCTCGGCTGGGATGTGCCGGTGCGGCCGGGCAGGCTGGATGGGATGTTTTTGCCTGGCTGCTGGCAGGGCTGGATGCGTGCGGGATGCTCGGGGAAACCCTGCCATCTGCCGCGCATCCCGGCATGTGCAGCCCCGCTGCGGGGACACCGCGGGGACGGGCACCCACGGCGGGCACCCCGCTCGCTGCCTCGCCCGTTCCCAGACGGATGCGAACGCGCCAGGCACGGGTGGATCTTAATTGCCTTTAAACCGCGCTGCCAATTGCTGTGCTGCTGGAATGTCTTCCACGGCCTTGAAACTGAGCCAGGCTTTAAAACGAGTCTTTTTTTTTTTTTTTTTTTTTTTTCCACCCTTCACACAGCCAATTTGGGGCTGCTCCTTTGGGGGCTGGTTTGGCAATCTCCGAGCTGAGATGCAACCACAGCGCCCTCCTAAAGCCCCGCACCCCAAAACGTTCCCCAGCCCACAGTGGAGGGGATCAGATGGAATTTTCTTATACTGGGTGAAAGTATAAATTTGGGATAATTTGATAACAGAGTACAGCCCACTTGAGAGATTTCCAAGTGTTTGTCCTGCAGGCCTGGAAGAAATAACTAACCCTGCAGAGTCGGGGGGAGTTTAACTGGTTTCTTAAGGAAACCAACTTAATGCAATTACACTCTGTCTCTTCTGGGCTTCTCCAGCATTTCTCCTCAGGATTCCTGTGTTCGCCAGCCCACAGTAATGTTAAAATGGCAGCACAGGCAGGGGGGCAAAAGTTTAAAGATAATAATTTCCTCCAAATCTAAGAAAATAAATAGATGAGGGGTGGTTAAGGCCACCCCCCAGTGCATGAGAGCACAGAGCCTGAGCAGAGCAGGGTGTTAGGAAGTGCTGGTCCCTTCCAAGGCTTGAGAGAGTGTTGGGAGGAGGGACAGAGCCCCTGAAAGCAGCACCCTGCTGGTGCTGTGCTGGCAGGGACTCACTGTCACTGTGTCCTGTCACACAGGGCTGGAGGGCTGGGCTGCCACATCCCCAGGCACTGGAGAGCTGCCCCTGCACTGGGCTGGCCAGGAGATCATCACTGAGTGGGATGGAAAGGAGCCAGTGGATTTCCTTGCACCAGGTACTGTGTGTGCTGGGTCCCTGGGGGGCTGCTCTGCTGTGAGGACCCCCTGGTGCTCTCATCCCACTGTTGTGCTGGTGCAAGAGGCACTGAGCTCCATTTCAGAGCTGAGCACGTTTCTGTAGCAGAAGGCAGTATTGGGGGGTATTGGGACAGTGGACCAGGACCCCAGGTGGGCAGGTTGGAGCTGGCACCACTCTAGGAGGGTGATGGTGGCTCCTCATGATGGTGGTGGGAATAGGGCTGCACTGGCAGTCCTGGCAGAGCTGGTGTCTCCCTGTCCTACAGACTTGGCTCCTCTCTCCCCTGGCAGAGAAGTTTCTGCAGAACCAGCGCCTCAGTTACGGGCAGCTCCTGTCCCTGCTGCTGGGAGTGGAGAATGGGACAAGAACAGAAACTGGGCTGCCCCTGCTCCAGGTCCAGCTGCTGCTGGAGGGTGAGGGGATGAAGATCACTTTGTCCAGCAGCAAGAGCCAGCTTCAGCATGGAAAGCAGGCTGTCACCTTCAGGTACCCATCATGGCATCTCGGGGAGCCTCAGTGGGGTTTAGGGCTCAGTGCCTGACTCATCTGGGCTGTCCTGTACCTGGGGGTTTGTCACTGTTGGACATGAAAAAAGACATGGACTCGTGGTTCAGAAGGGGCTGGTTTATTCTCAGAACCTATTTTTATACCTTTTTACAATGTGCCCACCTAAGAGGTGGGATCCTTTGAACCATTGGTCACACCAAGGGTCAACAAGCAAAGTCCCTCCTTAGGAGAGAAATGTGAAAAACAAGAGAGTTTACAGAGTGTGACCTTGTTTACCAGTTTAGGTCCCTGGGAAAGAACTTCAGAAAACCCAAACATGACAGGCAGTGACTACAGGAGTTCAGCCCCCCTCTCTCTCCTCCTCGGGGATTTAACTGTGCTGTGCACAGGTCCCAGCTGTCCTGCAGCACCTGGCTCAGGCTGGCCCTGTCCTGCCTGCCACACTCCCTCTCCAACAGGCTGCACGAGGCAGAGGAGGGTGCAGAGCCTTTGCTGTCGGCCTTCAGCTTCCAGCGCCTGCTCTCCAACCTGACCGCCCTCCGCCTCCGCCTGAGCCGCGGCCCCGGGCCAGGTGGGTGGCTCCACAAAGCAGCCCCGTGGGGACCCAGCTGGGCTGGGACTGGGGACATCGAGGCAGCGTCAGGCTCTTGAGGATGAGAGGGATTGTAGGGGTTGTTCTGGGGCAGGGGCTGCCTCGTCTCTGTGAACGCCCCTAGGCTCTCAAGGAGGTATTTTGGGGGTCTCCTGCCCTGTCTGGAGCATTTCAGAGCAGAGCAAGGGATGCACCAGACTATTCCCACAGCGCTCTTCCCTCTCACAGGCAGGGTGTCCCTGAGCAAGGTCCAGCTCACGTCTGCTCGCCCCGGGCCTGGCACACAGGCGGGCTGGGTGGAGGAGTGCACGTGTCCCATGGGATACAGCGGGCAGTTCTGCCAGTCCTGTGCACCTGGATTCAAGAGGGAGATCCCACTCGGCGGCCCCTTTGTCAGCTGCGTGCCCTGCACCTGCAACCAGCACGGGGACTGCCACCCCCTCACAGGTGTGCACCCCCCGGCCCCTCCACTCACCTGTTGCTCCATGTGTGGGTGACAAATCCATGCCTTTGCTTGTTCTGAGGGAAGCTGGAAACCACTGGTGAGGCTGTGGCTCCCAAAGTTTGCAAGTTGAATTGCTTGGGTGGTTATAGGGGCAGGGTTCATAACTGCAAAGCTAGAGACAATTAATGAAGTGCAATAATGGTGGTAATTTATAATTAGAGGAGCATTTTTCATGATACTTTATGATCTTTAAGGAGGAGAAAGGAAAGGTGCTGGTCCTCAAAGGAGTGGGGGAGCAGGGGTCAGGGCAGCAGAGAGGGTTTTGCTAGGCTGGGTCTCACAGGCAGCATCACTGCCCGATGAGAGGAGCAGGACTGGGCACAGCTCTGGAATCTGCAAACTGAGGGTTAACCTGAGCAGAGAAACAAGGAAAAAAGCAGGAAAACACAGAGTTGCCTGGCTTGAGGGAAGACACCGGAAGAGCCAGCTCTTGTGCCGCCAGCCCAACCCCTCGGTGGCTGGTTCTCCTCAGCGGGGAGCAACAATGATGTACGGCCGGGATGGAGAGGGCTGGAGGAGTCAGAGTGCTGGGCGAATGCCCCTGCCCTGCCCACGAAAACACGGCGGCAGCTCTGCAAACCCGCCCTCATCCCGCAGAGCCGGGGCTGGCGCCGCCGACTGCACAATCCCCAGGGATGGGGCCAGGCTTCTGATGTTCCGGCCTGGGCGCTGCCAGCCCGCGCACTTCCTTTCGTTTATTTTTCCACTTCTTCCTGCCACCCGCCTTTTCTTTCTTTTCCATCGTCTGACTCTGCCTGGATGTGGGGAAAATGCAAGAACACCCCCTCCTGCGCAGCCTTTCTGGTATGACCCGACCCCACAAAACACGGGGGAAAATCCTACCCCTGTCTCCTCTCTCCCCGGTGAAGCAGAGCATCTGCCTGGAGGTGGGGAGGTTCCTTGAGCACTCTTCCTCCTCTTCCTCCCTCTCCTCCTCACAGCCGATTTCGGAAGGCTGACTCACCGGCTCGGCTCGCTCCGGAGGAGATGCTCCCCGGTGGGTGCCGGGCCGGCTGCTTGTGTTTTCCAAGCCAGGCTGGAAAGGACGCGCCTCGACGCTGAGAAATGTGTTGTGGATTACGGCAGGCGCCGGCAGCCTCCGCACACATTGATGCTGCCGTCTGTGCCAGCTCTGCCTCGGCCCTGAGTTGCTGTGGCCTCCGTGTCCTCTCCAAAACCTTCTCCCTTGACCAAAGACAGGGCAAGGAGGGAAAATGTCCCGAGTACTGGTTGGAGATGTGCAACCCCTCGGTTGGAGCTGCGCATCTCTTGCCGTGCTCGGCGCTGGGCTCTCTGTCCCTCCCGCAGTCCCTGCTGCCATTCGGGGTTGGGTTTCCGCAGAGCCTGAGCTCCGTTTCCCTCCCCGCAGGGCACTGCCAGTGCTTGCACAACACAGAGGGTCCCTCCTGCGAGCGCTGCAGCCCCGGCTTCTACGGCAACCCCTTCGTAGGGCGCTCGGATGATTGCAAGCCCTGCCCCTGCCCCGGCCGCTCGCCCTGCACCGAGGTGCCCAGCAGTGGGGAGGTGGTCTGCACCCACTGCCCCCCGGGGCAGAGAGGTGAGGCTGGGGCTGGGTGGGCGCAGGGACTGTGGGCATCGTCAGCACGGCTGGATCCTCCCCACCTTCCCACCTTCCCCAGGAAAACGCTGTGAGCTCTGCGATGACGGCTTTTTCGGGGACCCCCTGGGGCAGAGGGGCCCCGTGCATCCCTGTGAGCCCTGCCAGTGCCACGGGAACGTGGATCTCAATGCCGTGGGCAACTGTGACCCCGTGTCGGGCCGATGCCTGCGCTGCCTGTACAACACCATGGGTGACCACTGCGAGCGGTGCCGGCCGGGCTTCTACGGGGACGCGCTGGCTCCCGGCCCCGCGGGGAGGTGTGCGCGTACGTACAGCCCCCGGGCACGGCTCCCTTGCAGCCCAAATCCTCCCAGCAGGGGAGGCAGAGGGTGGAAGGGGATGCCCAGAAGGTTTAGGGGCTGATGGATGGTCCAGGTTACCCCAACTTGTTCCAGAATGTCCTTTGCCCTCTTGCTCCACTGCCATCCTTCCCCAGAGACACTCTGGCCTGCAGGGGCTCTTTCTCTTGGAGCCCTGGTTGATGGGGGAACGTGGCTCTCCATGTTCTCAGGAGCTCAGCCCCAATGCCCCATTCCTGCAGTCCTATCCCCATGGAATTAAGGGTTATTTTGTCTCCCATAGCTTGTGATTGCAACCCCAACGGCTCAGACCCGAGGCTGCAGGGCTGTGATCCTGGCACAGGCCAGTGCCACTGCCTCCCACATGTGACAGGAAGAACCTGTGGGCAGTGCCAGCCCGGCTACTATGGCCTGGAGCCCACCGTGGGGTGCAGGAGGTATGTGGGGCATGGCATGGGGCTGCTGCCAGGGGACAGCAGTGGCTCCATGTTCCCAGCTCTGCTCTCTGGACTGCTTGCCTGCTCATGACCCTCCACTTCTCATGCCAGCTGCGAGTGCCACCCAACAGGGTCACGGGAGAGAGGGTGCCACGTGCTGACAGGGCAGTGCTCCTGCCAACCAGGTGTCACAGGGAAGAAATGCGACCGATGCCAGCACGGCTTCTTTGGCTTCTCTGCCAGGGGCTGCCGAGGTAACGGGAATGGGGGCTGCATCTTTGTCCCTACAGCAGGGCTGGCAGCCACACTGTGATGATGCCTTTCTGCCACCACTGCAGCCTGCAACTGCTCCCCGCTGGGCTCCATCACCCCGCAGTGCCACGAGAACAGCACCTGCCTCTGCCACCCCGGATTCGTGGGCTACAAGTGTGACCGGTGCCAGGCCAACTTCTTCCTTGACCCACTGAGCTCCCGCTGCCAGCAGTGTCCTGCCTGCTACGGGCTGGTGAAGGACGAGGTACAGCCTGGGCACTGCTGAGGCAGGCACAGCACCCCGCCCCTGCGCTGCCTCACTGTCCCCACACGTCCCCCCCCGTGTGTCACCTGCAGGCTGACCAGCTGAGGGCCAGGCTGCAGGAGATGGAGGAATGGCTGCAAAAACCAGGCTGTGACACTCACCCAGGCCTGCCTGCCATGCTGGGAGACGCACCTCGTGGAGATGGGCTGCCCAGCCCACACCTCCTGAGAGGTATGGGGGGCTCTCCTTCCTTCCACCCATTTCACCCTCTGCTGTGACAAGCTGGGTGGGTGCAAGGAGGTCCCAGTGAGCTCAGTGTGGTGTGACCTGGGGGGAGGGCAGGGGAGGGGACATGCCTTTTTGGGAGGACAGAGCATTGCAGGGATGCTCACACCACTGAGGTCTTGGAGTGGGCAGTGATGGGCATTATTGGGGGCTGAGCACCAACATGTCACTGTGGGACACAAAGAAGGAGACGCGGACTCATTCAGAAGGCTCCCAAGGAGGGAGCCAGGGTGTTTATTGTCCAAACCTATTTTATACCTTTGTACAAAACACCCACCTTAGAGGTGGGACCCCTGGAACCATTGGTCACTCGTAGAGACCATCATGCCAAGTCCCTCCCATGGGAAAGCGTGTGGAAAACATCTTAAGTTTACAAATAGCATGACCTTGCTTAGCAATTCTGTCCTGGGAGCAGAATTGCCAAAAACCAAAACATGGCAGGCACAAACCGTGGCAACACCAACACATGGGTGTCCTTTGGGTGCTGAATCCTTGTGTCCCTCCTGAGCACACAGAGGGACTGTATTCCATTTTCATTAGTAGGTGTGAGGCAGGGGCTGGGGCATGGGGCAGCCCCACAGGGAAGCAGGGAGCCCTGAGCGACCCCAATGGGCAACAAGCTGCTTGTGCTGCCCACAGGTGCCTGGGCCACCCTCTTGGTCCAGGTGGGGCAGCTGGCAGGGGCCCTGAACACTGCACAAGGCCGTCTCACCAATGCCAGCCGGGCCAGCAGCTGCTCTGGGGACCACGGACCCCCCAAGACCTGCACCCTGCTCTCGGAGATCGGGGCCGTGCTGCAGTCGGCACAGCAGGAGACCCTGCACGCTGCTGACACCCTGGCTACCACGGTGGGGGCTCTCAGTGGCCCTGGGCTCCTGAGAGGGCTGGTGGCAATCCTGGGGGGCACTGGGATGTGCCTCCCAGGATTGTTGGGGTGGGATGTGACCAGCAGAGTGGGTGAGTGGGAAAGCCTGGGATCCACGTGGGTGTAGCCCTCCTTGCAGCTGAGTCAGGAGGAGATATTTTCCTTGCTCTAGCCCTCTGGGAGGTTCCTGGTGGTGCTGGGCTGGCAGGGTCTGGGGGTGGCTGCTTCCTGCCAGGGTCTCAGCGCTGCTGTTTGCGTTCCAAGGAGATTCCCCAGGAAATCCCACAGCAGCCCACCAACTGGAGCCACTTGGCACTGGAGGCTCAGGCTCTGTCCAAGAGGTAAGATTTGAAGAGGCAGAGGAAGCTATCAGCCCAGCTGGGGATGCAGGGGGCCCACTCCTTTGCCAGGAGGCCAATCCTGCTATCCTCTGTGTGTGTGTGTGTCCTTGTCCCTGCAGCCACAAGGACTCCATGGCCCAGGTGGAGGCAGTGGTCAGGAGAGCACTGAGTGCCTCCAACGCCAGCTCCGAGCTCCTGCGGAACCTGCTGGAGGGGAACGGGACACAGGACACCCAGCGTGAGCTGGAGGCAGGGTGAGGAGCTGGCAGCAAGGGGGGCTGGCAGGGCACCACAGCCCCTTTCCTCTGGCCAGGCCCCTATTGCAGGATTTGGTCGTGGTGATTTGGCACCTGCCCAACAGGCACCTGCCCAACCTTCAAACTCATTGCACTGCAGTGCTGCAAAGCACAGGGACAGGTGCTGCATGCTGGGGGGTTCAGGAAAAGCCCCCAGAATTTCCTGCTATGTCCATGTCCAGGGCCAGGTCTCATGTTGTCCTCTTCATCCTTCAAAGGACCAGGGGCTGACAGCAGTGTCCTGTCCATGTAGGTATGAGGAAATCCAGCGGGCGCAGGAGGAGCTGGGTGCTGGCATGGCAGAGGTGGCAGTGGAGGCCAGGAGAGCTTTGACAGCCATGGAACAGGCACATGCTGACCTGGCTGAGAGACTTTTGCAGGTGGCTGCTCTGGGGCAGGTGAGCAGCACCCAAGCCACAGCTCCTGCTGGCATCCCTACCTCCTGCTTTACCAGTGCTGCCTCCTGAGCTGGGAGATGATCTCATGGAGCCTTTGGCACCCCTGATCCTGCAGAAGGTGCTGGCAATGCAGGCTGGAGACCTGGAGCAGGAGCTGGCAGTGCTGGAGCAGACAGCAGCAGCCCAGGAGCCGTTGGCTCAGCAGGCTGTGGAGGCATCTCGCACACTGGCAGCTGGATTGCGCCTGGAGCTGCAAAGGACTCGTGGCTTCAAGCAGGTAATTGCTGCTCACGTGCATGGGGAGCCCCATCCCTGCTCCTGCAGCAACTGGAGGGACCATGCCCGCAGCCAGGGAGCTGGGAGAGGATGTTTTGGGAGACATCTTCCCTTGGGCTCCCAGATGTCCCTAGGAGCTTGCCTGCCAAACGGGAGCAGGCTGAATCCCACATTCCCCAGCTGGGTGCAGCTCTTCACCCACTCCCCAGCCTCATTCCTCCTGTCCTCTCCCCTCCCAGCTGCAGGACCAGGCTGGCTCTGCCCATGACGTGGCCACCATGGCTGTCTCCCGAGGAAAAGCTGTGCTCTCTGATGCAGAGTCTCTCCTGGCCAGCCTGGAAGGTAAAAGGCACCAGTCAGAGCATCTCTAGCCACAACTTTGCTCTCATCAGGTGACAATGGACAGTTTAGTGACGGCCAGGTTGCTCCCATAGGCATGAAGAAGGTGCTGGGGCATCGGAAGAGTCAGGCTGCCCTGAGGAGGAGGATGGCCACTGTGCGGGACAGGGTGATGGTGGATGCTCAGAGGAGGATTAAACAGGCAGAGAAGACACTGGGAAACTCCCTGTCCATCTCCACTGCAGCCCAGAGGACAGCCAGGGAGGCTGAGCGAGTCTCTGAGGGGAGTGCCAAGGTCCGAGCTGAGGGCTGTGGGGTGGAGCATGTCCAGGCTGGCAGCCATCACCTACAGAGGCCAGGCTGCTGCAGGCAGGGCTGCGTGTCCCCAGGTGACTGTTCCCATCTCTGTCCCTTTGCAGAGGGCACGGGCTGTGCTGCAGGGGAGCAAACAGGCTCTCAAACACGCCAGCCAGCTCGCCAGACGTGCCAACGAGACCCAGTGGGAGCTCTCCCGGCAGGAGCACATGGCTGAGAAGCTCAGGGGAGACCTGGAGGAAGCACAGCAGGTCAGCTGGGGCCCCTAGGGCAGGTTGTGTCCTCCAGAGCATGGAAGCAGCTTTGCCCACAGCCCAAAGCATAGGGAACAACCCGGCTTGTGAGCTCCACTGTAGGGACAATGCCTTGGGGATGTTCCTGGGATCTCCTCTACCATCCAGCCAAGGGTCAATGGTGTCCCTGATCTGGGTGTCTGTCTCTGTTGGAAGGTGGGGTCAGAGGTGAGTGAGATGGCAAAAAGTCTCCAGGAAGCCCGGGGCTCGCTCATGTCCGACATCGAGACCCTGAACAACCTGCTGAGCAGCCTAGGTGAGATCTGGAGGGAAATGGGGTGCAGGCTCCAGGGAAAGGAGTGGGCTCTCAGGGACCAGGGCTCTTCTGCTCTCTGGTACTCCTGCTTGATGGCCATCCAGGCTAAGCTGGGTGCTCTTTGGCTGAGATCATCCATGGTCTCAGCACAGCTTCTCTAAGGCTTGACTCTTGGGGAAAACCCTCATGAAGAATGAATTGGGGCTTGCTGAATATGTGTGCTCATGTCTGCTCTGGGTGCACTGATCTCCCTTGGGATCCTCATGGGGAGCAAGGCTGGCAAAGTCCCTTTGGAACTGAGGGCTGTGCTAGACTGGGTTTCTCCTTGTCACTGGTTAGCCTTGTTCCAGCTCCTCCTGTTTTTATCACCTGGGTATATTTCTGAGCATTCCAGGACTCTTGCATCCAAGAAATTTTGCAAAAGGGTGGAAACCATGACCCATTTGTAAGAGAGAGAGCGAAGTGCCTAGGCCCTGCCTGGAGCCACAGTTCTCTTTGCTTACCTGTGATCAGTGAGAATCTGCAAAGCCTCCATGCCCTGCTGCACCCACTCCCTATAATTAGCCTGGTGCCATGGAGTACATCCAGAACATCTCCTGTCCAGCTCCCTGCTCTCATCCATGTCCTCTCTCCCCTTGCCCAGGTAACCTGGAGCAGGACATGGATGTGGACGCAGTGCTGAGCGCCGGGAGGCTGCAGCTGGAGCAGCTGTGGCTGCGCCTGGCCACGCCAGGCCCCCTGGCCAGCCAGCTCAGCCAGCTGCAGCAGGAGGCAGCACGGCAGCAGGAGAAGATCCAAGCATTTGAGAGCGACTTGGCTGAGATCCGGGCTGACAAGCAGAACTTGGAGGACATTTTGCGGAGTCTCCCTGAGAGCTGCTCGAAGTGACGGGTTGCTGGCTGCTGCCACATGCCCTCTGTGCCCTCCCTGCACAGGGAATGGCAGAGGGAAGGACACTCTGCATTCACCAGCATCCATCCCTCCCACTGCTCCTCACACTGCCCTCCCTACAGTATCACACCCCAGGTCCTTTTCCATGCCCGTTCAGGCTCTGCATTCCAAGCACTGCAGCAGGACTCCAGCCACCACCTCTGTCCTTGGGATGGGGGGGACACCCACCTAGCAGGGACCACCAATGTTTCTGTGCAGGATATGGAGCCATTCCAGGGTTGATCTCTCACTGCAGAGTGAACAAAGGATCCTCTCAGATCTCCTCCATCCCTCCCTTCCCATCACAGCCCGGTGCACCGGGCAGGGACGGCTTCCCAAGTATGTAATGTACCCAAGCTGTACTGCCCGGCACTCCCTCCTGCCCCAGGGGATGAGAGAGGCTCTCACACGTGCTGGAAGCTGGTCCTGCTGCACAGCACCCTGCAGTGTCATGTTCATGGGCTGTGGTCACAGAGGTGCAGAGAGGAATCCTGGTGAAGCCAGGCAGAGAGCTGCTCGCCGGAGGGCACACAGCTTGCCTGCTTCCCAAGGGAAGGGAGATAAGAGCAGGGAGGGCTAAATTAATGAGCAGAATCAAAGCAGAGGCAAAGATGGATCCTCACCCAGCTCCTGGAAGGCAGGTGGGATATCCTCAGCCTGCTTCAGTATGAGAGAAGCTCAGGTCTTGCTGTTCCCTCGCTCCAGGGTAACAAAAGGCTACAGCCAGCTCTGCTAGGCTCACTGAATGTCACCAGGCATGGCTATAAACCAGCCAATTGCCACCAGTCCCAGGGGCTGGGTGGCAGAGATGCAGGCAAGGGAGGTGTCAGAGCAGCAGCACCCCCAGCCCCACATTAGCACCTGTGCCCCACTGCAGAGGAGCTGGCTGGTGGCAGCAAGGTCTGCAGCCAGTGTGGACTGGATGGGGAACAGCTGGACACCCGCTCCTTCCTGTGTCACTCCCACGGGGTGGCAGAGGTCAGTGGCTCTATTGCCTTTAAAGGAAAGGCATTTATCTTCCCCTGTGCTCCCGTGTGGGCTGGGCTGCAGGGGCAAGCCAGCTCCTGGCTCAGCCCACCTTGTGCTGGCTGTGCCGTGACTCCAGGTAGTTGAAGTCATTCCCATAAGACCAGAAACGAGTCCCCAGGCTGGAGCTTGCTTAATTTTTTAACCGGTTTTAGCCACGTTTCTCTGCTCACAGTGCTGCAAATCAGGTTTGCTAAAGTCTTGTGTAATTTATGTAAAATTGCTGCCACCGATGTTGAATTCCCTCAGCAACATCTCTGGTGAGTCCAGTGGTCTGGAAGGAACACAGGATTTTCCTACTGAGAACAAAGCCATCATCCTTCTAATTCTGCACAAAAGCTGCCCAAGGAGTGGGGTGCCAGAGCTGCAGATCTGTGGGGGTGTGATGGCAGGGGCTCCCCTGCTGCTGCCCAAGGACAGCTCTGGGAAAGCAAAACCATGAAACAGTGAGAGCACAGCGTGATCTGGCTTGGCCAGAGGCAGGGAGCCGTGGCCACTTACTGTCTCTCTGGGAGGACAATTATACATCTCCAGTGAACACACAAATTTGCTGCTCTTACAGAAATGTCAAGCCTCCGCTGTGTGCCTGCTGCTGAAGATGTGGTGGTTCACGCTGCCTCCTGCACTCCCTGGAACTCTGTGTTTTCAGCTGGTGCCACCTGCCTAGAGCTGTATCCATTAAAAATTCTTAATATAACACACAGCTGTCCATCCAGGGTGTGTGGCAGCAGGAGAGCACACCGTACCTGAGCTTTTAAAGAGCAGGGGTTGAAATGCGGCTGCATTCGGGGTGATGAGGGGGGAAAACGTCTGAAAATTCCCACTAAACTCCACGTTAGTACATGATTTTAACATAAGGTGTCAGGCTGTCACCGCGGGGGCCGGGACACACATGGCCAGGACAGACATCACCTCAGCCCATCCCTTCTCCCGCAGCTCGAGCTCCAGGGTTTATCCAGCGCTTGGAAGCGGCGGGACCATCCCGGCCCTGTCCCCCTGCCGCCGGTACCGGCGGGGCGGTGCCGCTCCCAGGGCAGCTCCGGAGCGATCCCCGGTGTCCCGGAGGCGCTCCCGGCTGGCGGTGCGGGCAGAGGGAGCCGGTCCCTTCCCTCCTGCGGGAAGCCCAGAGGCGGCGGTGCCTCCCCCCCGTGCTCGGGCACCTCCAGCCCACCGCGGGTCCCACGCTGCCCTCCCGGTGCGGGGCGATGCGGGCTCCGCCAGCCGAGCGCTGCCGGCGCCGGGCGGAGAATGGGTTAAGGGCGGGGGGCGGAGGGCCCGGCCCGGCCCTGCCCGCCCCTATTTAAGGCGGTGGCGGGCTCGGGGAGGCTCGGTGCGATGGCGGCTCCGCGCCGGCCCAGCGGCGGGGGGCTGCGGAGAGCCCCGCAGGACGGGCGGCTGGAGGAGATCAACAAGGTGGGGCTGGGGCCGCCTCCCGACCCCCGCGGGGAATGGGAATGGGGATGGGGAGGGGGCGGGCGGGGAAAGAGGAAGAGGAGGAGGGGGGCGGTGGGTGCAGGAGGAGCTGCCGACCCCTCTGCGCAAAGCCCTTTGGAGATGGGATCCGGCCGCAGGAGGAAGCGCGGTTGCTGCGGGGATCGCGCTCCATCCCCTCCGCTCCTGGTGTTGCCCTCTCAGGCTGCTCTTTTCCTCCCCGTGCATCGCACATCGGTGGGGCCGAGCGGGCTGGTGGGTGCCCCGGGGCAGGCTGCTGTGAAATTCCCTTTGGGAACGTGCTCCAGCAGGAATGGGGGCTATTGTTCTCCTGGAGGACTTCACCTTTCCCCTCTGCTGTATCAAGCGCTTCAACTTTTTCTTCCCGGAATGAGAAGTTTCTGCTGCTCAGAGCTGACTCCAGCCTTGCTAGCTTTTCATTACAGCGGGTGAATAGGTTGCCCAGGATGGTTGGACGTCCCACAAGCCTTGGGCAGGGGGAATGGCACCTCCTGGATTAGTGCAAAGTGCACTGGGCTTCGTGCCCTTCATGCCAGGGTCAGGCAAGGTCCTCTCCCCGGAGCTCCAGGCTTACCCTGTCCCTTGCTTGGCATGGTTGTGGGGTCAGTTCTGTTGGCATCCCTCCCAGCTAAGAGCAGTTCTGAGGGTGAAAAGAAGGTTTTAACCCCGAAGCAAACAGTGCTGAGATTTCTAGCACTTCCAAGTGCTTCTTTAGTCAGTGGCACCTTGGTGTTGCAAGTGCAGAAATCAAATCTCTGTACAAGATGAGAGCCCGGAAGAGACGGGCTCACCTTGCCCTCACACTGACTGAGCTATGAAAAGTGGCAATATGCTCCACCAGACAGCATGCTCCACCAGTGAGACAGTCTGAGGTGAAGTTTGGGTCACTGGAGAGAGAATTAAGTCATTAGAAATTACTCAATTAACTAGAAATTAGGATGTGCTGCGGAATAAGAGTGGAAGAAGGGCTGTCATGGCATAAGGTGTAGAATGAGAGCACTTGGTTAAAAAGGAGCCTTTGTAAGCTGCTGCTGGAAGGCAGACACAGCACACCTTGCACCGAGGTGTGTAGCTGGTCTAACATATCTCTCCTGGCCAGGGTGGTGTTGGCCCTTAGGCTGAGGATGAAGGGACTCTGTTGCACCTGCTGCTGCAGTTTCTGCTTCTCCAGAGCTGTCCTCCTGCATCACACAGGTGGATGCACGGTCCTTAAGCTGGTAGGGGCTGTAGGACTGAGTCTGAGAAGCTGTGCTCCCTGGGATGCTGCTGGTGTGCCACTGCTGTGCCCCAGGGCTCGGGGCTGTTCCCATGCAGGGGACAGGTTAGTCTCCCCTAAGCTGACATCACTTCTGGCCTTTTCTTTGGCTGAGGTTTGGAGGACAGAAATGAAACAAGCTATGTGACTTCCCCCTGACAGAGCTGCTTCTTTGCATCCTTGCTGCCCTGTGTGCTGGCTCAGTGCTTTGAGATGGGGTTAGGGCAGCTCAAAACCAAGCTGCAGATAGCACGGGTGGCAGATGCCCATGGATTCTCAGAAGCCATCGTGCTCTGGGCAGCAACCCCCACGCTGCTGTGCTTTGCCAGCTCTATGTGGCAATGGGGGAGTGCAGCAAACAGCCTCACACCTCCCTGACAAACAGCTGATACAGAAACTTGGGCTGATACTGTGGCTGGAGCCAGGGAGGGGGATTCCCCAGCACTGAAGAGCCCTAAGGCTGTAAAACAGTCAAGTGCTCCTAATAAAACCTATCAGGCCAAATTCCTATCAGGCTTAATCTCATTGTCTCATCCTAACACTTAGCTGCCTCCAGCCCTGTTTTCCTGGCTGGTTTCTACCCCAGAGCTCTGGCTGGGACGCGAGTCTGGCAGGCAGTACGCTGAGTGCACATGTGCTCCTGAAGGATTGCTGAGTCCTAGTGCTGACTTCTCTCTTCCAGCCTGAAAGACTCCCCTCTTGCTTTTTCCCCTCTTTTCGGGCAAGGCAATCACATTGTCCAGCCTCGTGCATCAAGGTGGCAGGTCTAATCCAGCACAGATTAGTTTCAACCTTGTTTTACCCTCTAATGCGCTGGGCTGCGGGGAAGGAACTCAGCCCGTTTGAGAGCAGGTGCCTGCTTCTCCTGTCCAGGGCAGGCACGAGCATCCCTCAGCCCTTCCCAGCCCCTGCAGACAGGGTGGCTGGCATCCAGCACTGAAACAGCCCAGTGAGAGCTTGGCCTGCCAGTTGGAGTCACCTTTTTGGGGAGTAGGGATGGATCTGGCTTTGGTCAGGTTGTCTTGCAGGTAGCTGGGACTTGTCTGGCTGAGTTTATTGGCTTAGAAAAGTCTCTCAACAGCTCAAGAGAGGCTGTTCAGGGCAGGAGCGGGGGAGAGGCTTTTAAAGCAGTTCTTATTAATAGAACATGCCCCTTAAAATGGGGACTTTAGCAAAGGGCTCTAGGAGGAACTTCAGCCACTCTGAGTTTGAGTCACGGGCCCTGGGGACTGAATTCCTGTGTGCCATTGTGAGTGTTTTCCTTATCTCAGTCACAGCCCAGCTCACACACAATGTGGAGAGTGGAATGCCTTTCAAATACAGCCCCTTGCTGCTTCCTTGCACCTGGAGCAGAGCTGCGGTGGTGGTGGGCTCTCCAGCCCCCTTCCAGTTGAAACACAAGGGAACTGAGTCCTAATCCCATGTGCAGTGTCACCCGTGCTGCTCCTGTGTCACGCTGCCAGGGCCTGGTGGGCTCCTGGGCACGTGTCCCTCAGCCACCATGCATGGATGCATTCCCTTCAGTCTTCACCATTTCTGTGCTGCTTCTTGCCCTCAGAGAGATGCTGTGCTCTGCCCTGACATCCCCTGTCCTGCTGGGAGGTGGAAGTTGCTTGCTGCTCCTGCAGGGCAGGAGCAAAGCTGTGACATGGTGGCCGAGAGGTGTTTCGGTTTTCAGTGATGTCTGCCTTCTCCAGAGGCTATTCAGTGGTGATGGCAGCAGGTAACACTACTCTGGTCTCTGGTGACTCCTGCTGCTGCCTGAGCCCAGGTCTCGAGGCTGAATTGGGCCCTTTGTGTTGGTCTGGTAAATGATACCCCTGGGTAGAAATAACTGAGCTAAATGAAACTGAGTTGGCAAAGGAAAGTAAAAGAAGGAACTGGGAATGTTGCTTCTCACCACAGCTTTCAATTTGAGTTGGTGGCCATGGTGATGAGGGAAGCCAATGTCACACTGGTTTGGTGGCCATGGTCTCTGGTGTCCCATCTGGAGTTTCTGGGGTGGGAGGAGGGGGTGGCAGTCACTTCTGTCCTAGTGGGCTTCCTACAAAACCCTAGTTCAACTGCAGGTTAAAGACTTGCCCTAGCAATGGTTAACTAGCAGTGAAGGTTTAAGGACTCCCTGAGCAGTCCAAGCTCCCCTGTCCCAGTGAGGAAGGAGGGAGCAGCTCCAGATGTGTGGGACCCAGAGCACAGGAGCAGGATTAGGATGACCAGCAGTGATCAGCACACAAAGCTATTGGTGACCCACTCCTGCCTTCCCCAAGAGCATGGGGAGAAGTGGTGAGGAACACATTCCCAGAGTAGGGAACAGCCTCAGCCCTCCATCCACTAACCCCTCGAGGGCTTTGTCCTGGACAGGCCATGCATAAGCTGTGCAGATGTTAATGATTTCTACACTGAAGAATGTGGTGTTGTTGCTGAACACAGATCGAGTCATTAAGCTGTGCTGGGCTGGGGCTGGACGGTGTGGGAGGGCAGGGACAGGAGCAAGACCCTGCTGCTCACAGCTGTGGGGAGTGTTGCTGGCAGGGCACAGCAGAAGAGCTGGCTGTGCAAGCTGTGGTCCGTTCTCCTGGGTATCTGAAGGTTTTTGAGGTGGTGCTAGGGACAAGTGACCAGAAGTGATCCAGGGTTTCCTCTCTAGCCTGAGCAGGGTAGAGGGAGAAAATGGTTATTTGGTATGAGAGAATTCCTGAGCCCAAAATACCCATCCTCTTGGGCATATGGCATTGTGCAAACTTTGCCTGCTCTATTTGCAGGCCCTCTGAGTTTATCTAAGAGTTTGAAATCTGAGATAAGAATGCTTTTTTTGCAAGGACTAGGAGCCCTTGGTGGAAAAAAGTGCCCAATCCACATGCTAAGTGTGCTTAAGCAGAGATGTGGGGAGCTGAAACCTTGGGTGAGCAAGAACAGGCGCTTTCATGCAGTTATTCCAAGGGCAGGTGGGGTCCAGTCCTCCCTCAAGCTGCCAGTGGGAAATCTGAGGCATCAGAGGGATTCCCCTTGCACAGGAATGCTAATGCCAAGGTGTGGAGGGATTCAGCTCGTTTTCAAGTCTCCTGGTGATGCTGCTCAGCTGTGACTCTGGGAATTGTGTGAGTCTTCTGGCTAATGCTGCCTTTGGAGGTGCCCTCTAGGCTGTTCTCCTTTACATCTTTAACCTTGAGGATATTTTTTTTTTTCTGTTTTAGGAGTTTCTCTGTGACCCAAAGTTCAGCAATGAAAAAGACCTGGAGGAGAAGTTGGCAGTGTTCAAAGGTGAGACCTGGAGGGTTTCCCTGTCCTTTGAGCCTGTTTGTTCTGAACCAGATTATTTTCCTCAGCACTGGTATCTCAGCCTGAGACTCTCTGCCAAACACAAGTGACTGAGCTGGGATAGATGCCTTCCCCCTTGCTTGTGGGACTTGGTGAAACTCTCTGGAGAGGTGTTTTCCACACAAGCTTTTGTGCTTCTCCCACTTGCAGGGCAGGGACATGTCACCCTACAGACACCCTGCCTGGCAGCTGCTGTTACTGCAAAACCTGCTGTGTGGGCAAAACCCTGGGGAGCAGCAAAGGAGGATGGTTTCTCTCTGGTTACCCAGCAAGCTAACTGGCATAATGGACCATGCAATAGCTGGACTCTTTTTGGTGGTTTTTTTTCCAGTAAGTAGGAGGGCCTCATTCCACAAAGCAGAAGTGTCAGCTGCTTTGTGGAGGAGTTGGGGACTTCCTCTCTCCAAAAGCTTCTTTAGTCCTTTCCCAGCCCCTTGACACGAGAGGGAACAGCACTGATATGTCTAGTTCTGGCCAAAGCCTGACTCCACTGGGTCAGCATATCTGGGGCTTATGTTTGGGCCTTTTGCTGGGATGGGGGATAGAGAAAAAGCTCACAAGCCTGGAGTCCTCTGGAGCTTGTCCCCAGACTGGTTACAGGACAAGATCTGGCAGGGTTATTCTGGTGTACCCACTTTCTTTCCAAGCAGTGGCTGAAGGCAGTTGAGAAAACATGCCTGCGTCACGCTGCCTCGAGGCTTGTGCTCAGCCTGGCTCTAACCAAATAAAACCTGACCTTCCTTCCATTTCAGACATTGTCTGCTATTTCCCTTTGAATTTTGGCTTTGCAGTCCAGCAAGGAAGAAGCTGGCTGGCGTTTTGTGATCCCTTACACTGCTGGGCACAGAGGAGCCTCCTGTGCTCCCCAATCTCTTTGTGTTGCCTTTTGTGTAGCTTTGGCTTTTGGCTGCAGCCCCGCATTATTTTTTCCCATCACAATTGGGGCTCTTCAAACATTGCAACTGTAGGTCACAGGCACAGAATTCCCTGTAACGAGAGCCTTTGGCATCTCCTCCTGCTGCCTCGTGAGTTTGTCTCCGTGGCCTGTCCCTCTCTCCAAGGCCTCCTCCAGCTCCCCCAACAATTGGCTCATTGTGCGATGATGGGGGGAATATTTCTTCTCTGCTCTCCTTCCCACTTCCCCACCCCCCCCTCCCAGCCTGGGGGAGGCAAAGATGGAGCCCCCATGCAGTGTTGGTGTAAATGTATTTGTGAGGGAGGGACCGTGCATGGTTTTTGCCCCCCTATATCCCCTCTGCTGGGGTGGGAGGGACACATGAATGTGTGAGCTGAGCTGATGTAAAGCTGCCTCTGTTCTCTGCACTGTTGGCTATGTGTCAGCTCAGAAGAAAAGAAAACATATGCTGGGCATGGACATGGCAGAGCAGAGTTTGTGCCCCAGGCATGTGCAGGGGTGCCTGATCCTGGTAAGGGAGGTGGCAGTTAAAATGCCAAGGTCATTCTGTTGAGGTGGAGTGTGGGGAGAGGCAGTCCCACATCAAGCATCACTCTGGCCCCTAAACATGTGTGTTAAAGCCCTGATTTCTTCTAGGATTGGTTGCTTGCATTTACTCCTGCCTGAAGCATGAACAGCTTTGGTTTGTACGTGGTATTTCTGTGGGGCTGTCCTGGTAAGCTCATGGCAGCAGTAATCCATGGGCTGAGACCCAGGTGAAGACATGCCAAGCCATTGCTTTGCCTCCTGCCATCAGTCCAGTTAACCCAACAATTTCCTTTGGAAGCATAGGTCCTGGGAAGACTCTGATGTGTGAAATAACCACTCTTCCCTTTGGCTCCTTAAATTAGCCTGCCACTTCTCTCTTCATGCTCATATGCTTGCTGGTGTCCCTGGAGCAGAGGCAAAAGGTCTTTTCCATTTTCCTTCCTGAGGCAAAGGAGCAGCCTGGAAGAGCTTGGTTAATTTGAGTCCTCCAAGGCTGTTGTGGGGAGCGAGTGCTCACTGCAGGGTGATTTCTCCAGCTCAGCACGGATGGATGGTGCCAGCAGGCACCTTGCTCTTTCCATTTACTAGAGCTGAGGTGATGGGGGCCCCCTGCGGCACTGGGAGCTGTATGGTCTGTAAGACAGACAAATCCTTGCCTGAAGAGCTTAAAGTCTAAATGGGGAACAGCTAGCAAGGGGTGGGGGCTGTGTAGGAGGCTCAGGTGTGCCACTTCAAAGGGCAGAAACTGCACAGGACTGAATTCCTGAATTTTCTAACTCAAATCAGTGCTCTGCCTGTTACAGCACGCGAGCTTTTTGTCCTGCAAAGCTAACCTGACCTTTTGGAGCAGGCTCTGCCTCTCTCTGACAATGCTGGAGTTGCTCAAGTCAGCAGTGTTTGACAGCAGGCTGGAAAGGCAAACAACCTGCTCCAGCATCACTGTGCCCAGGCATGTTCTTGGCTTCGCCCTCTTGATGTGGTCCTTGAGCATCTCTCCTGGCAGGTGCTGCTCTGGGAGTGAGCACAGCGACGGGAGCACTGTGGAGTCTGCCCCTCGTTATTGCAGGCAACTGCGTCATTTAATCCCCCCTCTAATCCGATCAGGCTTCATCTCGGGAGTGCTCAGGGGTTTGTTTTCCTTGCTACTCCTTCTGGGAGGCTGTTCCAGAGCTTTGTTTTTCTGGCTGGAAACCTTTTAAGGCTGTTCATAGCCAGCTGATACCTTGTTCTCATGCCAGTGTTTTCCTTCAGCTTAAATGAAAAGCAGCCACAATTACAGAGCACTTAACTCTAGAGCCCTAGAGCTGAGATAAGGTGCTAAAACCAGGCCTTGAGATGGTCTCCCCCTCTGAACTTTGCATTCAGCAGTATATCAATCTTATCCCCAAATGCTTTATTTCAGTGCTGTAAGCAGGCAGGGCTCCAAAGCCCTGCACACCCCCCTGCTCTAGAGTCCTGCTAACTTAATTCTGTGTCTCTTCCAGAGAAATACATGGAGTTTGACCTGAACAACCAAGGCGAGATTGGTAAGTGATTCTGAGAGATGCTGGGCTAGAAGAGCCACAGCCTGTCTGCTGCTGAATCTGCTCTTCCCTCTGCATTTGTGGTGTTGAGGAGGAAATCATGGGGGTTTTTCCTATGTCCAGCCTTGCTTGGATACCGATTGCCAGCCAGGGGCTTCCTTGGCTCTCCAGCCCCTGCCTCTCAGCTTCTTCAGTCTCTCCTTGCCTGTTTCAAGATCTAAGCTCTCCTCAGTGCTGTTCTTCTGAAGTTCTGTTTATCTCCTCCTCTTCTTTCTGCTCTAAATGCATTTTTTTTCTTCTCTCTTTTTCTCCGCTGAGGCCGCCTCCTCAATCCTCTACTGCAAAGCTGGGAATTCTGAGCTGGGAAGCTGCAGGACTTGGACAATCCTAGGGCTTGCTTGGCTTGAGGCAGGAGCTGTATAAACCCACCAGCCCTTCTGGTGCAGAGAGGCTCTTTGCTTTGCAAGGAGGGGAGCAAAGGACTTGGGTGTGAGCCTGGTTCAGCTGAGCAGCCCTGCTTTGGGTCCAGAAAGCACAAGTTACGTAAAGTTCCAGCCTCCTGCAGGCCTGGAGCTGACACTGAAGTGTAATCACTTGTGAGCTGTGCCCTTCCAGGAGGCAGCTGCCTCATTCCCCTCCTCCACAAGTCTTCCAGCTGAAGTGAAGCCTGTGGGGAGCTGGAAGAGGCCTGACTCAGGGCTTCCGGGAGGGAAGGGGCCCACAGGTCTCAGCAGGCAGCAGTGCAATGGGAGGAAATGGCCTGTGGCGATGGGCAGGGGCGTCTGCTCCCCACAGCTTGTTTGTCTCCAGCTTTAATCCCAGTGTTGCTTCCCTCCTCCCCATCCTTGTGACTCCTAGCACCACAATCCGAGCTAGAGAGCACTGTCCCCACGTGTCTCTGGAGCACTTGCAGAGTTGTCCCTCTTCTCTGAGCGTGTGGTACTTCTGTCTTGAGCTGCACGACTGGGAACTGATGCTCTGCACTGGACAGAGTGGCAGGGAGCTGGACTGGAAGGCTTCTCATGGCTTTTGGCAACAGCTTAATGCTGTCAGCCCCAGAGGCCACAGGTGAGGTGGTCTCAGCTGGGAACTCATGGCTCTGTCTGTAGGGTTGGCCTGAGCTCAGTGGGGTCACTCCTTGACAGCAGTGATTGCCTTGCTCTTGTAGATTTGATGTCTGTCAAAAGGATGATGGAGAAGCTGGGGGCTCCAAAGACCCACCTAGAACTGAAGAGGATGATCTCTGAGGTGACTGGAGGGGTCAGCGACACCATCTCGTACCAGGACTTTGTCAACGTGATGCTTGGGAAACGCTCTGCTGTGCTGAAACTGTGAGTGTCCCGGGGAGAGCAGCAGCACCCCAGCTGCCCTGCTGGGAAGCTGGGAAGCACAAGCTGTCCTGTCTGGGGGAGCTGGAGCTGTGCACACTTGGTGTTCGTGGAGGGGGAGGAGGATCCTCGTGCAGGGAGTCGGCAGGGTGCCATCAGAGGGTGTATAAGCCCATGTCAAGGCTGAGCAGCGGCCAGTGCTCCCAGCAGAGCTGCCTGCTGTGTGTTAGCACAGGCTTCCTCCCACGTGCTCCATGGGAGCCATCCCCCTCCTTTCCTGGGGCTGTGCAGGCATTCAGCACTGCAGGACTTCTTCCAGTCTCTTCCCTGAGGATCCTGCTGGCTTTGGGGACACAGACTTCCCCTGTGGATGGTGGCAGGACTTGAGTGACTGATGATCCTGCCAGCACCAGTAGTGCTGGCTCCTGTTTCCCACAGGATGCTCCATCCCTGCCTGATCTTGGAGGGACAGGCAGTAGATGGACACATGGGACACATGCTTAAAACAGCTGGCTTGTGCTGGGAGAGAGGTTTTCTGTGGTACAGGCTGCCAGCACTAGCCTCCCACGGCCCCCTCTGCCCTCTCAACAGGGCTCTGAAAGTGCTGCTCTAACAAATGGCTTCCAAACACTTGCTTGGCTCCCTCTCCATCCCATTGAAGCCTGGCATTTCCTTTCACAGCTCAGAGGCTGGCCTTGCTTTTGTGTCTGAAGCGATCATGAATAGGAGCTGATCCTCTCCATCCTCCTTTCCCCTTTTTGAAGGCAGCTTTAGAGAAACAGCCAGCTTTCCAGGCAGGTTGGGAGGAAGAATCTTGCACCCACCTCTCATGTGGTTTGTCTGAGCCTGGGACATGTTTGCTGGCAGATTCTCCCCACTGTGTGCTGTGTCTCTGTTGTGATGCTCCTCTTCCCAGCAGTCACAGACTTCTGACATCCCTGCTCCTCCTTTTTCTCCATGGAACCAGACTGTGCCTGCAGCCTGCAGTCCTGTATTTTCCATCCCTCTTCCTAACTGCTTGGGAGCTTTCACAAGCTTTCAGCAGCTTTCACAAACAGGTCCCTTCTCTTGCTAACAGACACCCCATTGTCTGTTGGACCCTGTAGAGCAGGAGCAGAAATGTAAAACTTGTCCTAAGAGCAGTACAGCCCTTTGATCCATCGAGGCAGCTGGCATTCCCAGCGTAGCTGCAGTCCTCAGGGAGGAAGACAGTGCTGGTGGTTGCAAAATGCTTGAGATTCCTACAGCCAGTGCCTTGCTCCTTGTTTTTGCTCTCTCCCTGGCTGTAATTGCTGTTGCTTGCTCGGTGTTGGCTTCTGAATGTTCTGCTGTGTGTTTATGTGCAAGGTGGGCCAGGAGTGGTATTTGGTTTTACGCATCAGGAGCAACTTGGCATGCAGTGTGTGCCCAGGGGATTTCGGAAGTGGCTGTCTAAATAAAATGTGCTAATCCTCTGGGCTCTGAGAGGAAAACCGGCAGAGACTTTGGGAACCCATTCCTGGTAGCTGCTGGAGAAGCCAGCCTGGCAGCACTGCCCTCTGTTGGCTTTCCCTGCTTTGTTAATTATCGAGTGCGCTTTGTAGGGGAGCCAGATGCTCTTTTTCAGCAGAGAATGCCACCCCCAATGATGGATAAATATGCATTTGCTTTTTTTTTTTAATGAACAATATCTGTTGTGTTTTGCAGGGTCATGATGTTTGAAGGAAAAGCCAATGAAAGCAACCGAAAACCTTCTGGTCCACCTCCAGAGAGAGACATAGCCAGCCTCCCTTGAAGAGGACAGGCTGTAAAATGGGCACTGTTTGCTTTGCTGGTCTGTAACAGAGGTTACCTGTGCTTGTTAACTCTTTACTGTGCACAGTCCTAGTTTTCAACTAACCTGCCTTAGAGGAACAGCAAGGGAAGCTGGAGACCCCCAGCTCGTGTCTTTCTGCTGCATCCCTTAGCCAACTTGATCTGTTAGACAGAAGCTGTAGCACCAAGTGTAATTGCGAGACCAAAAAGAACAAAAAATACCCGGTGATTTTACTCTTTCCTCTGCCCTTCCTGCATTTCTCAGACGAGGAGCTACTTTGTTCCCAGTGTATGGATTGAGAGCTGTGCTTGTCAGGACAGGTTCCTAATGGTCAGAGCTGCCAGACATGGACAAAGCCCCTGAGAGCGGCTTCATGGGTACAAAGAAATAAGTGCCTTCTCTGCTCCATCCTCCTGTTCCTACTTTGGACTTAGTTCCTCCCTTCCTGACTTCTCCAAAATGCAAATCAGGGTCCCACGTTTGTCTGATCATAAGGGGAACGTGTGAATGTGCTTGCACACAGAGATCTGCCTGCACAGCCTATTGGAGTGGGCACAGCTGTCTGCAGGGACAGCTTCTGTCTGCTCTGGGGGCTCATCCTGCGGGCAGATCTTGGGGTCCAACACCAGGCACTGCAAGTGAGAATGGTTAAAGCCACCTTGGGGATCCCCCTCCTGATAAATCATGACTTGCCTCCAACCAGGAGTGTAACCTCTGGGCAGGTGATTGTCTGTCCCGTCCATAGAGCCCAGAAACAAGCTGTGATGCCTTTGCAGCCCCACAGGATGCCTGGGGCGAGTGAAACCTCCAGGTGAAAGGAAGCTGAGTGACCAAACTGAGCCCAGCCAGACCAGTTGCAGATGAGGATCTGTCCTCAGGCAGCTGCTCTGTCCCTCTGATTTTTGCAGACTTCCCTGTATATGTTTCAGCCTGGACCCCTGGGGCTATCCATTTCCCTGATGGATAAGCCCTCAAATCTGCAAAATAAGAAGGGTTGTAAGTATGGAATATGAGCTGGGACTGTGCTATCCACCCTCTGGGTACTGTGGTGATTCTTGTTCCATACACAATTTCTGGAATCCAGGTGTCTGCTCATTGCCCTTTCCCTACTCTTTTCTTAAATGTTCTTGACAGCTTTTAACTTTTTTTAAAATCATGGTTTAGTAAACACATTTTTTTTAAAAGCAATACAGGTGATTAACTCTACTAGGCTGATTGTTCCTGCCAAAGGCTGCACTTTTAAATAATTAAAAAAAAAAACAACAAAAACATTCTCACTACTGTTTGTGTGAAAACCAAAACTGTAACAGAGAGAAAAATTATGAGCAAAAGCAGCACCAGTCTACTTCAAGGGCTGAAAATAAATCTTTTGAAGCTACACAGTGTGTCAGTGTTTATTGTTATCTCTTCTGGAGCTTGGTCCATATGATTGGTTGCAGATTAAGGGAGCTGGTTTCCAAGTCTGTTAATATAAACCCTTAAACAGATCCTGGAGATAGGTTTGGACTGTCTTCATCTGATCTTTATCTGTAATAACTGACTGAAAACCATGGAGTTTGTGTGATGAAATGCAGAGGCCACCTCCTGAAAGCTGGTGCCTTTTTCTGACTTACTGAAAAAGAGCAAGTGCCAGTGCTTGTTTTAAGGAATAACTTGTTTATTGAGAGCAGAAACTTACAATGCTTCTCTTGAAGGAAGATTTTTGTTGGATTTTTTTTTTCCCCAAGGTTCTTGTCTGATGTGAATTATCAAAAGGGGAGACCAGGTTTCCTGGGGAATGACTGGGTGCACTTTTTCCATGTGTTTCTCAAAAGGGCAGAAACTCCCTGAGATCACAGCCCCATGTCTGCTTTCTGCTGCCTGGTAGCCTCTGGGAATGCACCTGCTTTTCTTGGCTGTGTGTTGAAGCTGTTGGTCAGTTAGAAAATAAAGGAAGCATATTACACGAGGGAAGCTTGGATGTGGCTTGCCACAGTTCAGGTCACTGCCCAAAGCCATCATTGCTTGTCTCTGTGGAAATCCTTGTCCTTTTTGGACCTGGAAAAGAAAATGACTTGCTAGAGCTGAAAACAGCCCTCCCCATAGGGCTGAGTGCTGGCATTCTGTCTGAGTGGGAGCTGGACCCCTCAAAACTTGAACAAGTGAAGAAATGGAGGACCTGGTGTGATCAAGCCTCCATATTCTGCTTTTCTGTGGTCCTGGAGCACAATAAGGCTGCTCCAGCTCACAGAGCTTCTGTGTTTGCATCTCAGCCACCCCTCACTGGAGCTGCTCAGGGGCTACAGAGCATTCCTGTACTCCCACTGCAGCCTATGCCAAGGGAGCAGGATTTGACCTGAGAAAGGCACGAAACTGTGTCAGGGTGGGGTTAGGTTGGAATTAGGAAAAGGTTCTTCCCGCAGATGGCTCCCCAGGGAATGGGCATTGCCCCAAGGCTGCCAGAGCTCCAGGAGTGTTTGGACATAGCTCTCAGGGACATGGTTGGATTCTTGGCTTGTCCTGTGCAGGGCCAGGAGTTTAATTTAACCATCCTTGGGCACCCCTTCCAACTCGGGAGTTTCTGTGATTCCTTAGACCTGAAGCAACACTGGATTTCTGACAGGGGAAAAGCACCAAAGCCCCTCACCAAGGGCTGGTGGCCGGGGTGGAGCAGGCGCCTGCCAGGCTTGGCAGGGACAGCCAGAGCCCGTCCCCGGTGTCAGCGGCGCCTGTCCCCGCCGGGGCTGCTCCGGCGGCCGCGTCCCCTCAGGGCGGAGCAGGGCACGGGCGCCCTGCGGCTCCCAGCGCCTCGGAAGGTGTGGAAAAATCAGGGCGAGAGCACACAGCCTTAAGCTGCGTCAGGGAAGGTTTAGGTTGGACACTGCTTCACAGAAAGAATTAGACACATTAGACATCGGCACGGGCTGCCCAGGGGGGCGGTGGAGTCACCGTCCCTGGAGATGTCCAAGGAACGACCGGACGTGGCGCTCAGTGCTGCGGGCTGGTTGACAAGCTGGTGTTCGGTCACAGGATGGACTCGATGGTTTCAGAGATATTTTCCAATCTGATTCTGTGCAAAGAGGGTTTATTAAGCGCAGCTGTTTAGAGGAGGCCCCGCTGGGAGGACCCGGAGCAGCGAGAAGCGAGGCCAGAGCGGCCCCGCCGGAAGCGGAAGCGGCGCGGGGCTCTCCCGGCGGGGCGCGGGCGGCGGGACCGCGGCCGCGGGGCCGCCATGGGGGACGACATGGACGTGATCCCCGAGCGGGAGATGAAGGTGAGGCACGGGGAGAGCGCGGGGGGCGGTGAGGGGAAGTCCGACGGGGGAATGGTTGGCGGGCTGTTTGACTCGGGACGGGGGGCCTTGGCTTGGAGCCGGAGGGGGACGGGGCTTGGGGAAGGCTCGGCCTGGGCTGCGAGAGGTGGTGGGCTGTGGGGGAGGCTTGGTTGGGACCGTGGGCCTGACAAACCGGGAGGGTTGGCTCGGGATATAGCGGAGCTTTTTGAGATATCCTTGCAGTGTTTGTGAAACAGAATCCCAGGATGGGTCAGGCTGGAAGGGACCACAGTGGGTGATCTGCTCAAACCTCCCTGCTCAGACGGGTTCGTCCCGGAGCACACGGCACAGGATTGCGTGCAAACGGGTCTGGACTGTCTCCAGTGAGGGACGACACTCCACACCCATTCTGGGCAATCTTGAGGACTTTCAAATGCTTGAGGACTTTCCAGCATAGTGTGGTAGAAGCCTGTGGGGTGGCAAAGGGAAGGCTGGCATGGCCTTGGTGCAGAGGGGTGTTTAATGCCTGAGGAGGGAATCCCGGAATGGTTTGGGTTGGAAGGAACTGTAAAGCTCATCCCATGGGCAGGGACACCTTCCACCAGACCAGGTTGCTCCAAGCTTCATCCAGCTTGGCCTCGAGCAGTTTCAGGGATGAAGGAGAGTTGGAGGAACCTTGTTTTGGAAGTAGAGTGATGTTTCTGAATCCTCCTGTCAGCATGCCTTGTGTTGGGAATCTCCTGGTTTGGGGATGTGTGGCTGTGGGGCAGTGTGAGCTGGAGTCTTGCTGTGTGGTGCCAGTCTAGCCTGTCTTGTGTCACCCAGTGTTACTGTGAGGCTGGGTAAGAAGGGACATGGGGGAACAGATTCCTGGAGTGATTATGGGTCTTTGTGCAGCTGCCTTCTGCCCTCAAAAAGCAGGATAGTTGGGCTGTTTGTTTTGCAGAAGTTTCTGAGTCCCTACATCCTCCTCAAATTGCAGGAATGTACTTATTTAGTGGCAGTTATTTGGGAATAGCTCAGGTGCTTGACTGGAGTTACTGGCGTGTAGGTTAGCAAATGTGTGCCTTGTAGCAGCAAGTTTTGTTCAATCCTGTCCCATCTTTTCTTTATTCTTTTCTCCTTTCCTCTGTATCCCTTGGCTGGTTTTGGTGTGCTCCTGAGAAGGTCAGATGTCCCAGGCAGGTTTTATGAACACAGGCACTGGGTACAAGCGAGATTTAACCAATGGAAAAAAAAAAAAAAAAGTGGTGTGATCTCAGTCTTTCATGGAGGGGACAGAAAACGTGATGGAGTGGCCAGAGGTTGCCTGGGTGTGTGGCAGGGATTTGCAGCTCTCATGGAGAGGCTCCTGCACTTACTGTCTTAGAGAAGCCAAAGTAAACTGCTCCTCTTGGGCAGCATGTGAACAGATACCTCCCATCTGTCTCAAACAGGATTTTCAGTTCAGAGCACTGAAGAAGGTTCGCATCTTTGATTCTCCTGATGATCTTCCCAAAGAGCGCTCCAGCCTCCTCGCAGTGTCCAACAAATATGGGCTGGTCTTTGCTGGTGGAGGGACCAGCCTGCAGATCTTCCACACCAGAGACCTTCTCATGCAGAAACATCTGGGAGAAGATCCCAATAAAATTGGTAAGGCACGCTTAAATCTCAATGAGTTTGGCAGAGACAGGTTTATATGGGATTTATGAGGTAGAGCTCTTGGCTTCTGATACACGTTACAGTCCTTGCCATCCTCTGTCAGGCATTTGAATTGCTACATGTTCTTGTGTGGGAAGGCAGGAACAGTGGTTGGTGGCCCCATCCTTTGCTGGGTTGGTGGCCATGCTCTGCTGGGTTGGTGGCCCTGGTTTGACCTGTGAGCCTGTGCAGGTGTCAGGGCTGTGTGTGAGTGGAGGGACACACTGAGGGAGTTTTCACACTGAGTTACCGACTCTGACTAAATGACTGTCCAGGAGAGGGGAAGCAACCTCTGTTCCACCACTGAATGCAAAATGGTTTTTATTCTCCTTAGTAACTATTCTACTCTGTACATAGGTAAATAAACCCAAAAATCTTTCCACTTCTTATTACTCAGGTTACTGGGGAAGGAAAGTGATGATTTCTTCTCTTAGAAATTTGGCAACTCTCAAGATTGTATTGATAAAGATGAAGGGACTTACTTTAATTCAGTTTTTCTACATGTTACCTTTGATAGATGCTGTTATCTGAGGATTATTGCATAAATTTGTTGTACTGTTTTACAAGAACAATTCTTGCTATTTAAATCTGTCCCCTTCATTCCAACATCTGTCCCTTTTGTGTTTTAAGTGGAGAATATTCAGAGTACTGTGGTTCCCATGAAGTTTCCTATGCAGCACCTGGCTCTGAGCTGTGACAATCTCACCCTGTCTGTGTGTATGATGTCCAGTGAGATCGGGTCGTTCATCAGCTTTTTTGATGTCCGCACGTTCCTGAATCAGGTACAGCACATGCCAAGTGGGTTTGGCTTGGGTTTGGGTTTTTTTTCAGAATACAGCAGAGGAGAGGCGTAGCTGGGTGGGATTTTCTATCTCTATGAGGGCTGTCTCATAAAGGAGTTGCTCAGTAAACTCAAAATCTCCTTGTTTTTATCCGTCAGTAATTTATAGGCAGGTTAAAATTGCTTTGAACTATGACTTCAGGAGAGTTTGGTTTTGTGCTCCACTTTGACTGTCTCATGTATTTGTCTTTCCTAAAAGGCTAAGCAGCAGAAACATGCATTTGCTTGTCACAAACTGGCCAAGGACTCAGGAAGTGCAGCCACGATCAACGACCTGAAGTGGAACCCTGCCAATCCTGCCATGGTGGCCATCTGCCTGTCTGATGGCAGCATCTCTGTCCTGCAGGTCACAGACTCTGTCAAGGTCTATGCCACACTCCCACCCTCTGCTGCTGTCACATCTGGTGAGTGGCAGCCTTGGAGGGCCCTCAGAATGTTGGGTACTGAAGAACAGACACTGATTGAGTGGTGTATAAACACAGGTTGCTTGTCTCGGGAGGAGGTTTCTTAAAATTCTGCTCAAAAAGGAAGGGTTTAAACTCAGTGAGACTCAGAAAATGTGTTGCAATGGAATTATTCTTTGCCACTCGGTTGCAGCAGCTGAGTTTTGTGAGTTATTAACCATGCCCACCTGTGGTTTGTGCTGTCTCAGGCTTGACTCATTTCCAGGAAAACATGCAAATAAGCATCATCACCTGTTGGATTTTGACCTGTGTAGTCTTGCCTTCTTTGTGACTGGATGACTCCTTGCTTGATTCAGATTCATTATTTTCTTCAGTGGAAAAAAATAGCAATTTTAATTTATTGGCCCTGTTTTTGTATGGCCTTGTAACTCTCCAGTTCCTTAGTGTTAATGAAATTCTCTTTTTTTTTGCCTAGTGTGTTGGAGCCCAAAGGGAAAACAACTGGCTGCAGGGAGGCAAAATGGCACTGTCGTGCAATATCTGCCTGTAAGTGCTGTTAAGGCCTTGTGACTTTTCAGGAGTTTGAAATATGATATTTTGTTGGTTTGGGTTGTTGGGTTGGGTTTTTTTTCAGTTGGTTGATTGATTTTTGTATCACAAACTACAGAATTTGGTTAGGTGCACATGATGTGAGCCATGTGATGCTGCCCAAGTGCTTCAGTAATATTCAAGTGTCTTAGGCCAATATTTGGTTTAGTTTAAGATTTGCACTGGTCACTGAAGTCATGATTTCAGAGTGGCCCATGATGAGTTTTAAAGAATGGGTGAGTTGCTCTGATCCAGTTCTCTGGGCTTTCTGCAAAAACTTAGAGTTGGATTTGTTCATTGCCTTTTCTGTGTATTTAAGAGTTATTTTATTTACAGAATCTGCAGGAGAAGAAAGTCATCCCTTGTCCTCCCTTTTATGACTCGGACAATCCTGTTAAAGGTACATCTCTATTAGCTTTTAACCTATTTTCTCTTTAAAAGTATTTTGCTCATTCTTCCCCCTGTTATCTTTAGTTAAAGCAGCTGTATAGCACTGGTTATGAAATTACAGTGTGATTTTCTGTGATTCTTAAGCTTGGTAGTTTAGGAGTTAGTTGCCATTTGTCTGTCATTTCCTTTTGTGTACTGTGCACAGATAAAATCAGCAGGAAAGTGTTATGAAGTGTTCCTGCCTGAGGTATTTGCTTTGTCTTTCAGTTTTGGACATACTTTGGATTGGCACCTATGTCTTTGCCATCGTGTATGCAGAGGCTGATGGGACACTGGAGATGTCTCCCCAAGTGGTCATAGCCATATTGCCTGTAAGTGCCAGCAGTCACAGCCACACAAGTGTCTGTTCCTTGGTCCTGTCTTGTTCATGACAATGGCGAGTTGCTTTTGTTACTGACGTTGGCACCACGTAGAATCTGAGTTTGGTACTGCTGTAAATCGTGGGATTGGGGGGGTTAAGTGGAGGAAGTAGGATCCACCTGAAAAATCAATGAGTAGTCTGTTCTCTGCTAAGATCAAATTGATGTTATTGGTGTGCCCTGAGACTGTCAAATTGAAGGGAGATTACTCGGTTTGTGCATTGACAGATATTTTGTCGATGTTGATCTTACAGAAAAAGGAAGAGAAGCGACCAGAGAAGTTTGTGAATTTCATGGAGCCGTGCTACACAAGCTGCACTGAGAGACAGCATCATTACTTCCTCAATTTTGTTGAGGAATGGTGAGTGGCAGGAATCATGGCAAGGTCCTTCCCTTGGTATGCATGTGTGAGGGGGTCAGTGCATCTCCATAGAATTTGTTCCTCGTTTTTGTGGACCTTGCAGTGGACTGGCATGTTAATTTTCACCTGTTTGTGTCCGTGCTTACAGGGATCTAGTTCTGGCAGCTTCAGCAGCCTCCACAGAAGTCAGCATTCTTGCTAGGCAGGGGGATCAGGTAAGATTTTTATTACATTTTTGGAATATATGTTGTATTGCATCTGTTCAAATACACATTTTCTTTCCCTAAGTATAACCTATGTAAGACCTAGAATACAATGACTTGAGGATTTTATTTAAGACATCGCAAAACTAAACAAGCTCCTAAATTGTACAGAATCTTAAGATAATTCTTAGATGAACGAGAGGCATATGCTGTGAACCAAGTACCAGAAGTCTTTTTTTCATTATTCACTTGGCAGTCTCAAAATTTGGTCTAACTCAGTATAATGAAGTGATTGATGTGAGGTCTTCAGTTGAAGTTAAGCACTAAAAATGTCTGACCTCTGACATGCAGTGATACATGAGAAGTCACACACAAATCTGTGAAGGACCCTGATCTTTCTGGCATTTGTTAATCTGACAAACTTAAGTAGTTACTCTCTAGCTGGTGTTTCAGTTTATAGGCTGGAGTGCTAAAGAAGGCTGGTCACAGGAAAGCAATAGTTGATACAATATTAATTTTACTTTTTACAGAACTGGGAATCATGGGTTTTGGAGGACTCAAGCAGAGCAGAACTTCCCGTGACAGATAAAAGTGATGACACTCTGCCTGTGGGTGTTGCTGTGGACTACACCAGTAACATGCCCATTGTGATCAGTAAGTCTGTTATTCTTTCCTGTGGAGTAGTCCAAAAATCTCAGTATGTTTGATATTTTTGAGGGGCAGCCATGTGCTCAGAGTTCTGGGAGATCATTCTGAAAGGCAGACTGACATACCTGCTGTTTTTATACCAAACCCACAGCACATGGCTTTGCTTCTGTGTAAGGATTCAGTGGCAAAGTGTTAAATGCTGTTCTTTCCTGGAGCTTTCAGCATCCTGGGATACTACACCAACAGCCATGGCAAACAAAGCTCCCGAGTTACATCTGTGTTCCCCCAGAACTGGGATTTTAGTGAGTTTAAAGGAGTTGTGTTCTAACACTGGGGATTTCAGGCTGCCTGTGTGGTGTTCTTTATTCTTGTCACTTATGTCCTTTTGCAGACCTGTTTTGTATCAAGTGCATTTGCACGGATCTAAAGGAAAAGTAGGTTGGTTTCAAAGCCAGAAACAGTAAAGATCTCTGAGGTGAATGCGTAGGTTTTAATTCTGCATTAAAGCACAGGGTCTGTACTGCCTAAACCCTGCTGTGCTCTACATCTCAGCTGCATTATTGCTGTACCTTCTGTGCTGCCTGAAGGCCCTTCAAAGTACCTTGTCAAAGTCTGAAACTACATCTGAGCTATTGTGTTGCATCTTAGTGAATTCTGAGAATTCTTCTTTGAAGGCCAGAGACAGATGGAAATAGAGATGCCTTCAGGCAGAGTGGAAGGTACTGCTGTCAGGAGTTCCTGAAGAGCACAGGAGGGTGCCAGCTAACTAAGACCTTTACCTGAAAGAAAACCTACAGTAGGGAATTGAGGTCAGATGTTGTACTTGAATGCCAACTTGAATTTGAAGCCTTTTCTCTGGTAATCTGTACAGTTACTGGATTAAGAAATCTGTCAGGACAGATTTTTTAAAGCCTGTGTTGTGCTGCCTCAGAGTTTTTAAAAAGGTTTCTGGAGAAGCTTTTTTGCTAACACATTCTCTGTGTTCTGACACAAGAGTTTGGCTGCACATTAATTGGCTTTGCAGTTCACAGCAAGTTTAGGTTACAGAGAAACCTGATTTGTCCTGGAGCTTATTCCCAAGTGGAAACTGCCCTTCCCTAGCATGCTTTTCCTGAAGAACCAATAGTAAAGAAAAATGGCCATCCACTGCACTGCCTGACAAACAAAGCAGCATGAATATGGCAGATTTTTCCTGCACTCTAGATATGTTGGTTTTGGGGTTTTGTGTTTAATTAAGCATAGTTAAACCATTACAAAATTTTAGAAATACAGAGAGTATTTCTAAATACTCTGGGGCCTTTAACTGTGCTGAGAATTTTTGTACTGAAGCAGACTCACAAAGCAGCTGCATAAAACACAAGTATTTTATATCAGTGGTTCAGATCACAAGGATATTTGTTTGATGTTGGCTTTCTTTAAAGTTAAAAAGCTTCCTATGTAGCAATTCTGTTTTGTAGTTTATGCATGTGAATGTTAATGAGGGCCCAATGCAATGTGGGGATTGCTGAAAGGAATTGAAGGAGGGAGCAGAGTATCAGTGAGGAAAAATGATTACTTCAAAATCAGAAAAAGCTTGGCAAATGAATTGATGGATGAAAGTTGGGCTTTGTCATTCAGGGGATGACATTCAGTTGTCAAAATAACCCTTTTATGAAACATGAAGTCAGGAACAAAAAGGAATATAAAAGGATAAAGAAAGAGAGCTGAGCACTGACAGAGAAGCAAGGGAACAAAGATGCAAATGAAAGCAAGAGGGGAGAAATGTAAGAAATATTGTGCGAGGAAAGTCACATGAAGCTGACAATTCCAGCAAGAACAGAATAGGAAGATTTGACTGCAGAGCTTATCTGTGTGGTCTCTGGCAGGTGATGAGAAGATCCTTGCTCCAGCTCCAGTTCTGATCCTGCTCTCTACAGATGGTGTGCTTTGCCCATTTTATATGATCAACCAAAATCCAGGAGTCAGGTCACTAATTGTGACCCCAGAGCCGCTGCAGTTGGTAGGGGAGAGAGTTCCAAAGTCAGCAGGTAAGTGCTCCAGGGGCTATGGGGAACACTTGGATTTGTGGATCTTTGTCATACTGATCTGTCAGTTGTTCAATAGTCAAGACACACATGTAGTCACAGAAAATATATTTTTCTTTATAGGGATAATGGGGAGCAGTTCTTGGGTATTTTGAGTTCCCAGGACTGTTCTGTCTTTGTGCATCAGTGTGAAATTACCTAGTCCTGTTCACCAAATGACAGAATCATTTTGTTTGGAAAAGACCTCTAAAATCATTGAGTCCAACCTTTAAACCTGTTTGTTTGTGGGATCTCAAGCACTTTGCAGGCTGTGGATTTAGACTGTCCTGTGCAATCAGTCTTTGGAGAAGAGGGTCAAACCAGTTTTAGGAGGCTCTTTGCCCAGCTTTGGGCATGCCTTGCACACTTCACAGAGGTGATGGTTTTCCTCTGTAGTTTTGCCACAGGAGGTCATGATATAAACTAAGGTGTTTGACTGCAGCAAAATCCTATTTAAACAAAATTCTATTTAAATCCTATTTAAAGCTTTCCTCAGCACTGTGAAAGTTGTGTCAGCAGGTGAAGAGGAGTAGTTTTGTTTGAGTTATAGATGTGTTGCCCTGTGCAATGTGATGTAGGCAGGTAAGATGATTGTTTTGCTTGTCTGCATTCATGGAGAAAATAATTGCAAATACACCATTCTCTTCCCTGTGCCCAAATTTGCTTCTCCTTCCCCAGCCACAGTGCTGTTGTTTGGCAGCCTGCCTTCCTGCAGTGCTGGCTAACTTGTGTGCTGACTGCCTATTTTATTTGAGATGGCAGGAACCTCATCAAAATCAATGGAGGAAGGTGAAGTTTTTTCACAGAAAACTGCAGACATTAATCTGAACAGATTGTTGTATTGATCGTGACTTCGTACAGTTTTTATATCACTTGCTGGGACTGGGGACTGCAAGCCCAGCTCTGCCATCTCTCTTCCTCACTGTCCAGGGAGAGAAGCATGCTGAGCTGTCCCTATCAAATAGATTTGGCCTTGCAGTGCCTTCTGCCATTAGTCAGTGCAGCCAGATGAGCCTCCTCCTTTCCTGTTTGTCTTTCTGCAGGGAGCACTGCCACCAGCCCAACCACTCCTCCAACTTCTCTAAAGCCTGACACAGCACCAGCCGTTGCTCCCACTGTGCCCACCTCAAGTCAGCCTCCAGCAGGGAGTGGAGCAGCTGTTTTTTCCTTCATGCCCTCAGCTGTGAAGGCTCCTGGCTCCATGGGCAGTGATCCTCCACCGTATTCCTTTGCCACCGATGCCTCCAAGCAAGCCCAGACTCCTGCTCTGACTGGAGCAGCAACATTCTCCTTCTCCTCTGCTTCTTCCAAGGCATCCATGACTCCTGCTTCTGTAGGCAGCACTACAACAGCTCCTGCCACCTCCTTTCCTTTTGGGTCCATGAACTTTAAACCAGCTGCAGACAGCTCGTCTGGGCCATCGCTCTCCACAGCACCTGCTGCACAGAAGTCATGTTTTGCAGCTGCAGCTTCTTCAGTCAAAGCGAACCTCAGTGAAAAGTAAATAGATTCAGCAGTGAATGCAGGGGCTGCATAGTTGTTAAATTGCTGCAGGCATGGATAATGTATGGTAGTTCTGAAGGTGGTGTCTGGCTTTTTGCCCTGATGACAGTTCCCAAGAAAGCACTGAGGAAGCCCCTCTTTATCCAAGAGTGTTGTGGCTGTGGAAACCCTCAGTGCTTTCCATGCCAGAGGTTATGTTCATGGACGTGGTACTAGTCAAGGGACAATGCCAAAAATTTAGACTGATTGCCAGAGACTTAGGGGAGTTTTTTATTTCTTTGTTTCATAGGCATCAAACAGTGATTCCGTGCTTTGGTTTGATGCAAATCATGGCTAAGGTCTGCTGGGAAATCCCTTCTGTCTGGGACTGCTTTAGTGGGGTGGTGATAGCACAAGTTTCTCTGACAGTTTTTTTGAAGGTTCCTTACCCCCAGTCTGAGAGGAAGCTGGAGGCACAGCTGATGGATTGCTTTCCTCACTCTGTGTTCAGCAGAGAAGGTGCCAGACCTTTTGGTTCTGTTCTTGAATGGACACTTGCTCACTGAGCACAGGATCTGGAATCTTCAAAGGTTGTTCACACTGACTGAAAAAAATTAATATTGATTAGAAACTAGGCAAAATGAGTTTGAGTGAGTGTTCTCAGATGTCATATACTCAATCCTCCTTCTAACTCTTGTTCTTTATTTTTAGAAAAAGTGGTTTATAACACAGAGCTATGTAAATTTGAGCTGCTTTTTAAGGAGAAGAGCTTTCATGTAAATGCATCACAAGAAATTTCTAGTGGTGCAAATGATTATTTTTGAATTAGAAAAATCTTTACTACACCAGAATCTGATGGGAGCTCTTAGGGCTTTTTATATTTTGTGTATAAAGCAAATGATACACCAGTGAATTGGCTGAATATTTAAATTGGATGCCTTGAGGAGCTGAGTTTGCAAATGAATAAAAATTTGTATTTTCTTGCAGAATTTCTGTTTGAGCCTTACTCAGGATGACACTGAAGAGCAGCTCAGATTTGCTATAGTTGGAACAAAATGACGAGGTGCATTTGAAGCAGGACAGTAGTTTTTGCTGGCATTTAGCTTTTGCTCATGGGAGGATCTAAGATCTTTGTGGTCCCATGTATTCAGAAATGATCCTGAATGGCTCCTTCCCACTCTCTCCAGAAGCTACTCGTGATTTTGTATCTAGAGCTTGAGTTGTTGCTGATCCCAGGGGATGCTCATTCATTTATTCATTCACTCGCTCATTCATTTATTGATTCTGTTGCAGGTTCAGTGCTGTAGACACCTCTTCTCCCACGAGCAGCAGTGGTCAAGCTACTTCCACGATGTTTTCCTTCTCAACCAGTTCCAAAACTGCACCTGGAGGTTCTCTGAGCCAGTCCACACCCCTTGCAGCCCCTCCTACCACACCACTGAAGACTTCATCCCCTGTACCTGCCACGGGTAGGAGTCTCATCCCTATTGTTGGGAATAATGCATTATAAAAAACCTTCTAAAAGTTTTAGGACACAGGGAGCTTCATTTGGCTTCTTTCTTGTTTTTCCTGCTCCAGAGGCCCTCCTGATTGGCACACCATCATAATGTGAATCACTTTGTCTTGAAACAGAGAGGTTTTTCCATTTGTGCTCTATTTCTCAGAGAGCCATATGTGAAATAATTATATTCAGCTGCTTAAATTCACCCAGAAGTTCTGGCATTTTCAGTGTTCTGATTATGAATGTTTCTGGGCAGCCACACAGATCAGTGCCTTACCTTCCATCTGCATTGACTAGAGTTCAAAGCAGTCACAGAGAAATTGGATGGAAGTGAAAAGGCACCTGAGCAGGGTGTGTTTCTGCATTGGGGCCCATAGCACTCCTGCTTTTGGATTTGATTGTGGTGATTGTTTCTGATCACAGCCTGTTTCCTCAAGCTTTATAGAAGTTCATCAATTACTGTTCTTATTAAATTCCAGTGGCACGTCCTGCTCAAAATACTTCTTCAGCTTCCTTGGTACAGAAGACACCCAAAATCACCCCGTCAGCAGCAAAGCCAGGCTCTGCTCAGGTAACAGGAACTTGACTGGGTTCTTTGGAGGGTGAATATTTTTCATGGGCCATGAATTTCTTAGAATTCCTTGGACTGAACTAGTGTTGCTAGGTCAAAGAATTAGCTGTCTTCTGATTTTGGAATAGTAGCAAATCTGTGGTTGTAAACAATGTTCTCTGCATGTCTTTAGAGAACTGTATTTTGACCTATGTTATAATCAGTGTCTGGTGTCTGAATGGAGTTTCTAACACCAGGCCTTTTTGATATTCTAAGCACCCCATTGCAATGAATATCTCCTTAATATTGGTTTTGGTTTTGTCTTTTTTTTTTCCCTTAGGGCAAATCAGCACTCCCCAGCACAGCTTTAGAGAAACAGACCCACCAGTGGAAGGAGTCAGACCCTGTCATAGCAGGAATCAGGGAAGAGGTGAGATTTTCAAGCAGTTTTCTTCAAAATGCCACACAAACACCTCAGTTCAGCTGTGTTCTGATGATATTTGTAAGTAGTTTAGGAATCAGAATGGGAATTTTTTCCTAAGATGATCAGCCTGGTCTGTAGTTGTTATTTGTGTGTCCTGTTCAGTCGCTGTGTTGAGAAGATGGAGTGTTCTTTCCTGTTAATGTTCAAGAAGAATTTCCTGCTTTGGCTGCAAAGTGACCAGTGTTTATGGTGTAGCTGAGGCATGATCCAAGAGCTGAGACATTTGTTCCAGAGCCTGCTGTGTTTTCAGTGCCTGCCCTTTTTTTTCCGCTTGGCTTTGCAGATTGCGCACTTCCAAAAGGAGATGGAGGAGCTGAAGGCCCGGACTTCCAAAGCCTGTTTCCAGGTTGGAACTCCAGAGGAGATGAAGATGTTGCGAACTGAGTCAGAGGATCTTCACACCTTCCTCTTGGAAATTAAAGAGACAACAGAGGTGAGCAGAATATCTTCAAACTGTGAACCAGCAGTGACTCTTCCTCACCTGATGTTCCTCCTTAGCCTGCCACAGCTGAACTGTAGATGGAACATCTGACCCTGCTGTGTTAATGAGGGGGTGACATTTGCCTTTCTGCTTTCAGGCAGGTGCTTGCAGAAGCCCTTGTGCTAAAGAAGGCAATAGAAAATGTTACTTTGAACCTTGTCCCATCTGTTCTGTTTCACTTTGCAGTCACTTCATGGAGATATCAGTATTCTGAAGACAACCCTGCTGGAGGGCTTTGCAGGGGTAGAAGAGGCTAAAGAGCAAAATGAACAGAATCATAGCTCAGGATATTTACACTTGCTCTATAAGAAACCTTTGGATCCCAAGAGTGAAGCACAGCTTCAGGTATGAATCATGTCAGCCAGCTTCTGATAGAGAGCTTTAAATAAAATAAAACTTAGGCTTGTGTGTGCAAGTGCCCAGCATTGTTGTTCTGCCCTAAGTATTTGCTGTTTCAGTAAATAGTCTGGTAAATGTGTGGTGAGCTTTGGTTTCCATGAGTTTGCAAGAGAGGCTGGAAATCCTCTCCTGAAGCTCCTCTGTGTTGTTGCCATTTGCAGTGATGATTCAAAACTCCTTCTGGAGGGATGTAGTTCACCTGAGATCTAAGTCTATTCTAATCTTAGAAGGTGACTCTTGACATCCTGTTCCTTCTCAGCCTGTAGTGTTTGCTCAGGGGTTTCAGTTAAAAGAATGTTGAGTTTTTTTCTACACTTTATAGAAGAGTTCTTGGAATTATTTTTATCTTCAGCAAGTGCCTTATGGAACAATTTGATGATTTATTATGACTTACAGAATTGTGTGGTTAATTTCATGGATGGTGGAGCATAAAAATTAATGATATTCTAAAAGCTGGGGCACAAAGGAAAATAACCAGCAATACATAAAGAGGCTTTCAAAGACAAGAAAGAAAGTAGGGGTGAAGCACTTTTTGTTACAGCTCTGGTGATGAGGGCTATTTAACCCTAAGCAAAATAGAGTGAATGTGCCCTACAAATGATACTTGGTCTTTTATACACTGATAAGTTCCCCTCAAGAGGTTTGACTGCCAGGTTGAAGGCATAATTGAATGTCATCTTTGTGGCAGTAGGTATCAAGCCCATGCACACAATTATTTGAAATCAGCTGACACAAAGTAATTGCTTTTAGGTCTGATCTCTAATCTTCACCTGGATTCTGTTGATTGATTCACAGTCTTAATTGCATGCCTGCTTTGATGTCCAGAATGTCTCTGTGTGACATTTAAAGCTTACACTTGCGAGTTCAGAGAGATGATAATCTTGAAGTATGTGTTTCACTGTGTACAGAAAGGACCATGAGGAAAGAAAAACAAAGTGGGAGAGAAGTGGAGGTGGATTGGAATGGAAGGAGAGAGCTTTTGGGTCAACTTTGTGGAAGTTTGCTTTGAGAAAGCTCTGTGCTGACTGAAATTTTGCTCAGTCTACATCATTCTCATTCTCCTGAGTGAGAAAAGCTCCCTTAGGCAGCTTTGTGTCGTAGTTTTCAATGAAGTTTTCAAGACCCTGAGACTTTTCTGATGTCCAGCTGTATCAATTTGGTATCCAGAGAGTTGCTGTCATGTAGGTGCTGGAGAAAGAAAACCTGGGCTTGGCAGTGTTTAAGCCCACAGCAGAACTGGACTTGCTTTCAGGTTGGAAATGTCCCACTAGAATTCCATGCTGTGTATTGAAAGAAAGCATTTGCAGTGGAATTCTTCCTAGGCTGTGTTCCTTGGCTGCTTGATCATGTTCAGGTGGTCGTTCTGTTGAGATGTGCTGAAGCCAACTGCAGTTCCCATTTCCAGTTCACAAGGTTGGAGTTCAAGCTGTGGCCATGCCATGCCTGGCTGGAGGGATCACAGGAATGAGATTGAGCTCTGGGTTTGTTTAGAGAGGAGAGCTTGGGGCCAGAGCTCTCTGGAGTAGCTGCTCCAGTTGTGCAGCTGTGTGGTCGTGGATAAGTCACTTTACTCTCTGTCCTTCCTTTTTATTTACTTTCATTTTCCTACCTATAAAAGATTCATTCCTTGCCTTAGTGTGGGCGGTGTGAGCATTTGTGAGTGCTTTCATGAATCATAGTCTGTGAATGCTCATGTTCTAGAGCCGTGTGAGTAGCCTGTAAAGCTTTGATCACTTATAATTCTTAGAAGTTTCAATTTTCTAAGATGGGACCAAATGACTCATGTTCTGGAAGTGGTATTTGAAATAAGGATTGTTTTGTATAATTCCTGGTGTTTGTAAAATCCTTTTTGTAAAGACCTAGCAGTGTTTTGCAAATATTATGGATGTTACTCTTAGTTGAGAGCTGAGTGAAATGTCCAGGCCAAACCCTGTGTGTACCCCATTGATTGTTACATAAATTTTCACCCTGTTGGGTTCTGTTGTGCTGGTAAAACTTTCCAGGCAGAAATACTGGCAAGTGCTCTATGTCTTGGACTGAATGAGCCCAAAGAGTCTTCATCTTCTCCAACTGAAACTGAGATTATTTCTGAAGTGAGTTTGAAGCTCACTTTCTTTTGCATGGCAGGAAATCCGGCGCTTGCACCAGTACGTGAAGTTTGCTGTTCAGGATGTGAACGACGTTCTGGATTTGGAGTGGGACCGGCACCTGGAACAGAAGAGAAAGCAGAAGTAAGTAACTGAAACTGGAGCACAGAACTACATCAGTGAATTGGCAATTAGTCTGTAATCAACAGACAAAGACCTTTTTCTGTTTTATCGCTTTTTCGAGGGATTGGGGAGTAAATATTTTCTCAGATACCTAATGGGAGCCAGAGGTTCAGACAGACTTTGGCTTCACACATGTTACAAGCTTTCTGTGTACAGTGCAAATAGTGCTTATAGAAACAAACTGCAAGTTTTGTAGAAATTCATCGATGGCAGCTAATGAAACTTTTCTAATAATACAAGATAAAACATCTCGAAGCAAATGAGCTAAATGAATGAACTGGCAGCATATTCAAAGGAGCAATCTGTATCTGAGATGAACTGAACTGCTTTGGTGTTTGACTTCCTTGAGTTTCAGTAGCCAGAACCACTAAACCCTTGGTGTTTACTTGCCTGCCTGTGACCCAGATGCAGAGATTGGTCCTTATCCCTGTCTCTTGCTCTCTGCAGGCGCCTGATAGTCCCTGAGCGAGAGACTTTGTTCAACACCCTGGCAAATAACCGGGAAATCATCAACCAGCAGAGGAAGAGACTGAACCACCTGGTGAACAGCCTGCAGCAGCTCCGCCTCTACAACCAGACATCTCAGTGGAGTGTTCCCAGTGATACATCTCTAAACAGTGCTCAGAGGTATGTGGAACATGAATTGCTCCTTCTCTCTTGCCCTCAGCAATGTGCAAGGGTGCATCCTCCAGAAAAATGATGTTTTGTGGGCGTGGTATGGGAGGACAGCATGTCCAAAAGATGGTACTAAACCATGCCCAGGTAATACAGAATTGGTTGTATTCTTGGACCCCGTTTGATGCTCAGCAGAAATTTCCCCTAAAAATTTAAGGGTAGTAAGTGGGATAATAGAGCCTCCACACTGAGATAGTGCTGGTTCACTTCAGGGGAAGAAGTGAATGGCTCTAGAAGTTTCCAAAATAGTTGATGCTACATCACACTGTATCTAGAGGAGCCAATTGTTCTTCAGAAATGCCTGTGGTTCTAGTGGCTACTTTGGCCTGATTTTGTTCCTGCTTTAGTTGGTTTCTTTCTGCTGCTGATGTTTTTTCACTGCTCTGCCTTGTCACAGTTTTGACAGTGACCTTGAAAGCCTGCGCAACGATTTGATGAAAACTACTTTGAAATCACATGCCAAACCTCTGCCCAAAGCACCTGGTAATTTATTCTTTCTTCCTGACATTCATGCCATAAATGTGAATTACCTTTTTTTTTTTTTTTTTTGACTTGCAGTTTGACTGTAGACTAATGCTGTCTTCCATTTTCCAGCTAAGTTATCCCCAGTGAAGCAGGCACAGTTGAGGAATTTTCTAGCCAAGAGGAAAACTCCACCAATTAGGTCTACAGCTCCAGGTAAACCTCTAGTGACCATAGAAGTCTGATATGCTTTCCAGGAGGATGATTTACTTGCTGTGGGACTGAGACCTGAAATTAGCTTTTGATTACTCAACCCCTATTTCTCCTTTCCTGTTCTCCCATGTGCTCTCAGGAGGACTTGCCTTCAGTTGCTGTCTGATTGAAGGCTGCCTTTCCAGGCAGTTAGGAAGTCAAATCTTGTCAATGCAGGAGTAAAGCAAGCCAATAGGAGACCATCCTAAAATAGGGTGCATTTGTCATGGCTGTTAGACTGGATGGTTCCCTCACCTTAATACTGGATTTTGGTTTTGATGTTGTAGCGAGTTTGTCCCGATCTGCCTTCTTGTCCACGAGATATTATGAGGATTTGGATGAAGTCAGCTCAACATCCTCAGTTTCCCAGTCACTGGAGAATGAGGATTCCCAAGCAGTGGACCAGGAAGAAGAGGCTGCCCCAGTCCAAGTCCCTCGTCACGCTCCTGTGGTCCGAACTTCCTCAGTCCAGCCTGGTTTGATGGCTCAGTCTCCGTCCTTTGGGAAGCAGCACCTCTCCCTGGGTACTTTGTGTGAGTTGTGTTTGCAGTGTCTCTCCTCAGTGTGGTCTTATGAGTAGCTTTAACTACTCTATTGTCCATTGCCTGTGCTTCAGGCCCTGGAGAAATAAGATTGCAGGATACAGATTTACAGTGCCAGGTTCCCAGGAGCAGTAACAGTGGCTTTGTAAGCTCATGAACTTGAGCTGCAAGCACTAAAACACCTTGACTCACTGGTTGTGTTCATGTGATAGCCTGCTTCTTTCATATTGCAGTGACTTAAAATATTGCCCATAGACTAAGAAACTGGAGTTCTACTGCATTTGGTTGATGTAGCCAAGGTTAGGAGTTCTGAGCCCAGCAAGTCTCAGTAAGAACAGCATTTGCATACACTGAGTTTTCCTTGTGCAAGAGAGGTTTCTTTAATCTCTGCAGCCAGAGAGAAAAATAAGGTGTCAGCAGAAGTGTCTGTTACAGCCATCTGAAAGTCCTCTAATGCACTGAAATGACATCTATTGAGACTTACTAAATTCCTTGGGATATACCAAAATCTGCCAGGAACAGATTGTGTTGATTGTTTGAATGGCCTACACACCACTCCTGTCAGAAGGAAGCTGTGTACTTAGAGGAACTGCAGCTCAGCAAAGGCTTTCAAAGACTCCCCGATTTATAGAGAAACATTTAACTAATGCTTTTGTTAATTTGCTTTTTTCTTTAGTGCCTACATCTTCAAACAGAATCATCCCACAAGGGGCAGACAGTACAATGCTTGCAACAAAGACTGTGAAACACGGGGCCCCTGTCACTGTCACTGTTCCAGCACCACAAGCAGCTGCTGCTGCAGCTCTGCAGAGGCAGATGGCTGCTAACCAGTCCCCAGGTAAAAGGATTGCTAATTGCCCAAGTGACCTCTGAGCAGCTGAATGTGGCTTTCACAGGGATTTAGTGCTCTCAAAGGAGATCGTCAAACAAAATGTGGTGCACATCTGTAGTTGTTGCACCTCTGAGCTATCCAGTGTTCCTTTGTCTTCCTTTTTCCTGTAAGCTGCTGGTACAAAACACCTGAGAAACTCCCATTTCACTTAACAGAAGATGTTACAACACAGGAAAGAGAGTGTTCATAATAATTAGATTTGGTCAGCAAAGAACAAAAAACGTACCAGCTATAGAGATTGCTGCTCACTTTGTCCTTAATGAAGTCTGAGGTTCCAAATATTTAGGCCAGGTACACTGTATATGTTCTAGAATCTTGGATGAATCTTTTTGGAATTATTCAGGCCATATTGATTGAAATTAAATGCTTAATATGGAGTTTGTCTTTACATCTTTTTCTTTCTTCTTTTTTTTTCCCTGTTCCTTAAAGCTGTGAGCACCTCCTTGACTGAATCCACCCTGAAGAACGTTCCTCAGGTGGTGAATGTTCGAGAACTCAAGTCTGGTGCAGTGACTCCAGCAGTGTCTGCAATAATAGGGTGAGTGAGTGCTGCCCTTCTTTCTGGTGGCCTTTGGTAGCATTTGCACTGGAGCACATCTGCCAGTGGGGAGCAGTGGCAGTGTTTTACTGTGTCTGGCTGTGTAAGACCTAAAGTGGGTGCATTTAGACAAGAGTATTGGGCTTGTGGATAGAAAGAAAGAAAGAAAGAAAGAAAGAAAGATAGATAGATAGATAGATAGATAGATCTTTCCAGGTCATTCAAGGATTTGCTAATGGCTTGTCCTGAACAAATGATGAGACCAGTATTAACCTCCTTCTCCATTTGTCTGTAAAATGCATTTATGTGCATCCTCTCATTTTGGGATTCAGTAATTTTACTGCTAATATGAAATTTGGCCCTGGTCACTATCTCTGTCCTACCTCTTTCAGTGAGGGAATTGCAGCCCTCTGTCACTGAGTGTGGTCTGTGACTTCAGGCTGTCCAGATGTTTTCCTTCTACTATGTCATCCTTTGCAGAGAGAACCTTCTCTGGAGTTATGCTTCTTCTGTCTGTTGCCAGATTCACCCCCTGAAGGGAGGGAGAACTGTTGCTTGGCTTTTCTGGAAATTTGTCTCTAATGTTTTGACATCAGAATTTTGACTGAAGGGTTGGGTGTCACTAGGGGTCAGTCACTTTGGAGCACCACCGAGCTGCAAGGCTCTTCCTCATGAGTAAACTATGAAGGTTGACTTTTGGTATTTAACCTTGAATTTGTTACCATTCTTGTGAATTAGCTGTAACATTTGGCTTCCCTACCCTGCTTCCTGCAGACAACAGCCAGCTCAGCTCATTCCAGAGATTTCTGCCTTATCACCAGCTCTGTCACCAGCCTAGGACTAGGCTTTTTCCCTGTCATTGTGGTGACCTTGAAGCTGTCTTTGCTTGAAGTTCCTGCTGTCACTTAAGACCAGGGCAGTGCATGGTCAGTTCTGGGCTGGTGAAGCAAGAGCATTACTGAAAACTCTGTGCAAAGTTGGGCTTACTGCATGAAGAGGGTTAAATTCACCACATATCTCTGATTATAAGTTCATATGGACTTGCAAATGCTTTATCCCTATAACTGTAAGCTGTACCTGCAGCTCCTGGAACAATTGCTGTTGTTGCATCACCACTGGCTTTCACACATTTGTGTGTACTCTTCACTGTCAAAGAAAAAAGGTGAGACTCCTTTGATTCAACTTTTCCAAAAGGGAACAAACTCACAGTGGTGGTACTCAACTGCTGACCTTGACATTTACGTCACAGCTTCTTTTGCATTGTAATTGAGAAACAGCTTGGGTGCTTTTTGCTATTTTATTTCTTCCTAAAAGTGATAAACTGGAATGGGGAGGGGAATTGCTGCATCTTTTGAAAGTCAAATTTGCAGACAGCTCTGCTTGGGAATTTTTTTGGCTAAAAGTAGTGTTGTGACCAGGAAGAGTTTTCCACCCTCTGTTTCCTCAGAACTGTGATGAAAACAGTAGGAAGTACTGGCTGTGCATAGAGAAGGTTTTGAGTGAGCAATATGTAATGAGATTGGTTTTCACTTGAACTGTAGTTGAAGACCTGTCTTACTTTCATGTAGTTTTAGACTGGCAGTGTTGATTGATCTCTCTAATTTATAGAGAACCAGCTAGCTTGATATCTTGGAGGCTTTCTGCAGTCTTACTTTATAGCTGATCTCATAAAAATGTACCTCCTAAAAATTCTACTGAAATGAACCGTGCTTGCCAGTCAGATTCAGCACTAAAATGAGAAGCATTCACCCAACAAAGTTAATTCACCAGTTTTTGCCACTTCAGACATCCAGGTTCCTTTTTGCTGCCACAGCATACTCTTCAGTTGTTAAGCAGGAGTGATTTTTCAGTTGTTATCAGTTGTTCAGTGACCTGTGACTGGGTGTGTTGGTGGTCCCAGTCCAGTTACTAATACATAGTTTTCAGTAAAAAAACCCCCTTTCTCCACAGCTTAAGTCAAACCTAGCATTTTCACAGTGTTGCCAAGTGATCTTGAGATCAAGTCCCACCCTCTCATGAATTTCACAGACTTTCTGTTGTTTTCTTCTTTGTTCAGTATAAGTTTGAAACCTACAGCTGCACCATCCCAACACCACCTTTTCTCAGTTGTTAACCTTGAAGTTTTCATTCTCTGCTGTGGGCAGAGAGCAAATCCACGCCATGCAGTGTGGAGAGAGAGTACTCGTTGTTGGAAGGAAGGACTTTCTAGTACAGCAAAGCTATTTAAGGCACAAAACCATATCCAAGACCAAATGGCCATGCAAAATTTCATCTATGTGTCCTCTTCCTTTGGAATATGGTAGAAAATTCCTGTGAATTGGCCTGCAGCTGACCAAACAGTAAATGCAGTTGGGAATCCTCATGCTTTAGCAGACAGGTAACTTTGGATGCCCAAATTTGCACAGTGTCTGGGATTTGTGGCCTCAGTCAGAGATTGGTTTTTTGCCTTAGGAAAGTTCTGGTCCGAGTCAAGATGGAGAGAACCTGTCTGGGTAAGAAAGCTGGGGTTTGCCACCAAGAGAGTGCAATCATGGTTGAATTTAAGCTTCTGAAATCTCCTGGTATTGGCCAGTGAAGCTTCTGAACCTGGTGGTTCAGACTTGAGGAGATGCTAAAACTGGTTGGCAGTTCCCAGGTTACAGTGATTTGATATGTTAGTGCCCCACAGTGCCAAGGTCAGATGCTGCACCCCATGAGATTCTGCCATTCTGCTGCAATTGTCTGGGGGGGTTTTATTTCATGGTCAAAAATACCAAACCTACAATTTGGAATACAGGTTAATTTTGTCCTCGTTCTTGCCATGATTTTGTCAATGTTTATAGTACACTTCAAAGACAGGAAATGCTCCCTCCACCCCCTCCCAACTTTGTCTCCTTACTCAGCATTTCTAAGCATTGAGTATACGTGTCTGGGCTCCACATTGTGAAGGAAGCAGCTTAAATTTGTTATCCACGAGGCATAAAATTGTAATCCCCTTACCTGCTGATTTTTCATCAACTCCCTGTGAAATAGAAAGCCCTGACTCTCTTCAGAGACAAGAGTGTCTGGAGAAGACTTGATCGTTTAAGTCTAGAGGTTTAAACACATTTACAGGCTTCCTTTGTTAAATGTGGCTGATTCATTTAAGAGGTTTATTCTCTAATCAGATTTGTTCGTTTGGAGTTGTGTGTTGAATCTTTAATAGCGGCTGTTGTTCAAGCCTTCTGGGAGCTGTGCCTTTTGAGAGGAGAGGAAATCCTCTTTCAGGCTAGTTATTCATGTAATTGTTTCATTTTTTTTTTTTTCTTTTTAAGATCATCCGTGCCTCACTCTGCAGCCCAGGCAGTCCATCAAGTTTTGGCAACTGTTGCTACAAATCAAGCTAAACAGGTATTTTGATATGGAGCCCTTTCCCTGTGGAATACTTACCTGGGCATGCTCAGCAGAGTTTGGGGGTTTAATTTTCATAGTGTTCTTGACAAACCATTTCTGTATCTGTGACCTCAACACTGTGATGCCAGGCATATCTATGTTATGTCTTGCCTTTTCTCACTTCTGAAGATGTGCAGCTTTCCAGTGCCCCCAGCCTTGTTGCAGTGGGGGTTGCAGCTAACAACAGAGGAAGCTGTATTAGGTAGATACAACTAAATTTCACATCAAAAGGAGAAAGTTACAGGCAATCAAGGGAGAGGGTTCTTTACTTACCCTGTTGTTCTACTGGAAATATTGCTTAATGGTTGACAAGCTGCTAGGTTTTATGCCTATGCATTAAAAAATCCCAGTGCAGCAATCTCTGTCCTCTGGGATCATTGAGCTTCTGCCCACAGAGGCTTACTGACCTGTTGAAAAGGTTGAGGACTGACCCTGTATTTAAGTGTCAAGACATAATGGGCCCAAGATTGCAAAGCTCTTCTAAGTGCTTCAACCACCCACCTCTATTTTATTCTTAAGTCACTGCATGACACTGATAATACCAAACCAATGTCAGCAGAACCTTTGTTAATGAACAGACTGCACTGACCTGAAGTGGTGCTGTGTTTTTAGACACCTCTGAAGGGCCAGACTCCACCTTCCTCTGTGTGTGCACCCTCCCCTATGGCATCCACAGCTGCTCCAGCATCATCTGGCAACAAGATCTCAGGTGAGTTGTCTTTTGTGGAGATGGCCTGGGTGTGTCTGGCAATGTGTCAGGGTGCAACGGTCCAGAGAATGAGGACACTGAGGAGAAAAGATTTGCCTCCACTGAGAGGTTGCTGTGCCAGTCTTGAGGGGGAGAATTTGTAAAACAAAGGTACAGAAGTGCAGGAGAGTGGTTTTCTGTATTCCCTGTGTTTTGTCTGTTCCTGCATCCAGAATTCAGTGGCACAGTTCCTTGTTCAGAGTGCACTCACCACTTGTCACTCTTACCAGGGAATGCTGAAAGCACATCTTCCAAAAGGCTGTGATCAGACAGGAAATTAAAAGCAGTTCTTTTGTTTTCAAAACATTAAAATCCTGCTGGTTTTAAACATTTTGAATGCACTGATTTAATTTTTAGACACGCAGCATTATAGGAGTACCTGAACAAGCTTGATCTAATTCCTGTGCAGGATCTATTGAGCTTTGAGCTGTAGGACCAACTTCAGAGCCAGTTCAGACACAGGGATCAGTCTCATAGGGCTGGGAAGCTTCTAAAGAAAGGAATGCTCAGCTTGCAACTTCAACAGGGAAAGAGGAAACATTAGGGGAAGGAAGCAATTGATTTTTAATGTGTATTAGATAATAATGCTTGCATTGGACATGGTTTTATAAGCCTCTTGCATAAATGTCTGAAATCCATCACTGTTGGTCTATTGCCTTTAATCCGTGGATGTAGGTTGCCTCTTAGCCAGGGGTAAGAAGCAGTAAAAATAGCTAGGAATCATATTTGACTTGGCAAATGCTTCTTAAATTTTGGTTTATTGAAAATGTCAGCTCCTGAAATTGATAGCATTTCCTTTTCATTTGAAATTTATTAAATTACCGACTGTGTGTGCAAGCTAATCCCTGCTTTTCTAATAGATGTATGACAGGGTGCCCTGTTTATTTTTTTTTTATTTGTAAACATATTTTAGAAGTATATTTATTTGTTGTTCTTGTAACTTACAGGACAAGGGACAGTAAAAACTGTTACAGCTGTTTCTTCCCCTGTGACATCAGTACAAGCAACAACTTCACAGCTTAACAAAACGTTCTCGTTCTCTTCTGCGGGGTCTGTATGAACATTAAGAATTCTTTGTAGTTGACATTAAATAAGAGTATTGGCTGTTACAGCAGGTGTTGCCTACAAGCTGTAAAATGGCACCTGCAAGTGTTACACTGGGAGGGCAGGGGTTCTACCAGAGTCCTTTGAAGATCTTGTTTGTGGAAGCCTGAGGGAGGTCTGAAGGTCTCTGAGGCTTTGACACAGTATCGTGTTGCTTTGTGATTTTTCAGTGTATAACTAATCAAGAGTTAAAGGATGACTGGCTTGCTTTTGGGGCTTATCTACAGTGGACTGTTGAACAAATTCCCAGTTAGAACTTGAAATATGTACTGCTGGTCACACTCACTTGTTTTTTGAATTACTTGTTTATTTTAATACAGCAGAACAAATTTTGTGTTTTGGCTTGAAAAGTAATCAGTTCATGAAGGTGACAAGAGGGGCCCCAAGCCATCTGGTGATATCTGTTACATAACAATAACACAAAGCAAGGCACATGTTATGAACATGCAGTTACTCTGAAATCTCTTTCAGGGATGGCAAAAATCTTTATTTGATTATATTTTATATTTAGGGGAGAAGGGTAATTCCTTAGGAATGATTGTTTGAAATTTTGCATGTTTACTGGTCTAACACTCGAGTGAGTTTCTCTGTGAAATGGGCAACATTAAGTATTTCAGAATACACACACATTCAAATGGCTGGTTTATTTCAGTCTTACTCTTTTCTCTGCATGTTTTTTAAGTGGATTCTTCCCAAATGCCTTGCTGGGCTCTTCAGAGGGCTAAAAGACTCCTTTTGAGTGATGGAAATTCAGATTGAAAAAGCAAACAACACTGCCTTTGTCCCATGTGCAGAGCCCCAGTGTGTAAACCATATGCTAAATACAGTGCTGTTGTCAGTGATGTCTTAGTCCCATGGCCTGACTTCTGTATCAGCAGCTGGTCTTTGAGAATCAGAGAAAGCTTAAAAAGCCTCAGGGAATGAAGATCTCTGCAAGACTCATTTTGAAAGATCACAGTATTTTTGCAAGACAAAATATTTTCAGTGTAGAATAGTTATGATAGCTTTTCATTTCTGTCTTGCTATGAGTGATCTCCTTTTTGATGGATGGCTGTATCCAGTTATTCCCTTCTGCACATGCACTGACTCTTCCCTTTTAGTTCTTTTAAACTCTAGTTGCCCCTATGGTTTCTCCTCTCACCAGTCTCCCCAAATCCATGAGGTTTTGGTGCATGGGGAAGAAATACACAGAAGGGAAAAACATGGGAGGATGAGGGGTGGTCAAAACAATTTTGAACCCCGACTCTTTAATCTTCTAGAAGCCTTTTCAGAGAGGGAACAAATGGAGCACAGTGTGTGTGTGTGCTTCTCTCTTCCTGTTTAATCCTTGGAGAAACTGTGCAAGTCTCTACTGGAAATCTGAGTCTCAGAGTTGTGCTCATCATATGGTTGGAAATTTCAGCACTTTGAGCTAAGTCATTCTTTCCCTTTCTCCTCTTTCCTCCTAGGTCTGTATTTAATTTTAGTGCTGTCACATCAGCTGCTTCATCACAGACGCCGCCCAGCCTCGCTCCCTCACAAGGTTGGTTTGGGAGAGTGTGCAAAGAGCATCTCTTCCCTCTTAACAGTGTTTACTCTTCCCAATTTGTGTGATTCTTGTTTTATGTTGTAGTTCTGTTACTACAGTTGCAATAACATTTCAAACTCCCCTGTAATGCACAGAAATCTGGGCCACCCACCTATCAATTCAGCAAAATATTTGTTGCCAAGAACATTTAGGAGGCACTAATTTATGAAAAGGGTAACTAACACCTGTAGTCATTTCCTCTGCTGTCTTTAATCTCTAGATTTGAAGTGGCTGAAGGGGGACTGACATAGAGCTATTATCCAGTGAGCATTTAGTAATCAGAGGGAAATGCTTGGAATGGCTTTGTGTTGCTTCTAAAATTGAAGTGGTAATACATAGGCTGCCTTTCCATGTCATAGGTAGACCCTACTTGCCCAGTCTCACAAAAGGGAACTGATAAAATCTGCTTTGTAATATTTTTGAAGCTTTCTGCCTTTAATTTCAGTCTTGCAGATGAGATCACACAGTCAAAAAATTTGCTCCCAAAGTTGTTGGTTCCTCTGATAAAAGGTATCACCTTGTCTTCCCACAAATCTTGGCTTATTTCCATCCTTAGACCATCACAGCTACAGTAATGCTACTGATACTCTTGATGTTAAGCAGAGAGAATGAACTGGGCTTAAAATTTGGAGATTAACACAAAAGCTTAGGTAAATAACACAGATAAAGCAGGAGTGGGAGGTACAGGAGACAGACTTGTGGACCACAGCATTGTGTGAGGGCAGGTAATTCACTCTGTTCTGTGAACTGGTAGGAGCACCTTTGTCTCTGTAATTGGTAATGGAAGAACTACAGAATGTAGTATCAGAGCCTCAGGAGGAAGAAAAAAAAAAGCTACATTGTAAAGTGTCAGTTACTTAAAATATATTTAATATAGGGGAAAACACAAGGGTAATACCAGATCTACTAAGAAGCCTTTGCTCTTTGTTGTTTGATCTCCATGCAGATTTCCTGTACTTTGTCCAAACACCAATGCAGCATTTTCAAGTCAGAATTTGTTTGCTGCTCAGAAATTAAATGACAGTACATTAAGTAAAACTAGCCCAGTCTCCCTTAAAACTTCAGCAGTTTCACACTGTTGGGCAGCAGTGTAAGTTAGAAATGGAGCTGCTTTGGCAATTACATTGAAGAGTTTTTCTCTAGTTTTTCAAAGCTGAAAACAGGCTGTATAGAAACTGGTTGGTGGTCTATAAATAGCTGAATTTGTAAAGAAAGATTTGATTTTGTAGGAGACTCTTCAAGTGTCAGAAATTATTTTTATGACCTACACTGTTCAGAGCCATTGGTTTAAAAAGAAAGTGCTGTAGTAAATGTCAGGGATTTTTTTTTTTACCTGAACCAAGTAAGAAGGGGTAAAAGTGATGTCAATAGAAAATTACCTGTAATAACCAGGTCTGTTAAAGAAAATAGAAAAAAGAAATAGGAGGCAAAGGCTGCAGTTGTCTGATCTCAAAGAGAAGGATGGTTAAGTGGAGGCTATGATGTGACAGTAACAGTGTTTGTCACTGCCACCCTGGCCATGAAGGCTTCAGGTGTCACTGTTTTGTGTCCTGAATGGATAGGAAGGTTGCAGTTACCTGATGGACAGAGCCTTTGTAGTTTTGAGGCAAGAGCACTGACAGTCTGTGAAGGACTAAAATGGACCATTATTGCAAGAATGATAAATGAGCTTTGCATACCCTAACTCCCTTTGTTGCCTCTGTCTCTCTCACTGACAGCCCCTGCAAAAGAATCTGCCCAGCCGGATTCCTTTTTGTTTGCTGGGAGTTCCAAGCTTGGAGCAATTCCCGAGGCCTCCTTTGCCTTTGGGTCCCACAAATCAGCACCTGCTCCAGGAGGTGTAGTAGGAGGTAGCTCCTCAGCAGATGGCACCCAGTCAAGCAAAACTGCTGCAACATCATCTTCTGCTCCTCCCACAACCTCTGGCAAGTTGGATATTGCTCCATCCAAACCAGGAGATCACTTGTTTCAGGGCAATCTAGCTGGGGAAACTCTTGGGAGCTTCTCAGGACTACGGGTTGGTCAAGCAGATGATAATGCCAAGACCACCACTAAAGCACCATCTACCAGTGTTGCAGGAACACAGTCAACTAAAGTGTCTACAATACCTTCTGGGTTTAATTTTGCTGCTCCCCTGACGTTAGGAAAAGCTGGAGAAGCTGCTTCAACGTCAGTCACGTCAGCTGGCACAGCATCCCTGTCCATCAGCACCAGTGCCACAGGCAGCCTCTTTGGCAATGTCCAGTTAACCAGCACAGGGTCTTCTGGGGTGTTCAATCTTGGAGGCTCTGGTGGCAACAAACCCACCTTTTCATTTGGTATTCAGCAAACAAACAGTATGAGCACATCCACCTCTGCCCCTTCCACTCTCCCTGCCTCAACGTCCCTCTCGTTTGGAGGTTTCTCAAGTTCATCACAAGCTGCTATCCCTGCTGCAACTTCCAGTAAGTCTGCAGGGGATGCCAAATTACCACCTGGATCAGAAAAACCATCTGAAAACGAAGCTGTAGCAGCTGGGTCTTCACCTCCAGTGCCACAGCCCCAGGCACAGCTCTCAGAGCAGCCTAAGGAACCCACCTTACCCCAGGCCACAGCTGGGGACACTGTCCCAGAGAGCTCTGGGACCACAGTGGCACCACCTCCCCCTGACCCCGTGGCTGCTCCCACCTCCAGCAGCGATCTGAAGGCCCCGGTGCCTCCTGCTGTCTCTGCAGCTGCCCCACCAGATCAGAATGTCTCAGCAACAACCTCCACAGCAAGTGTTGCCTCTCCTGCAGAAGCCACAGGTGCTCTGGCTGCTACCTCTGATGTTGCTACAGGTGTGCAGAGTCCAGCTGTTGGTGCCTCTGTGTTTGCCCCCACCTCTGCAGGTACCTCGGTGTTCTCTCAGCCACCAAGTTCCAGCTCTTCTGGCTCAGCATTTACCCAGCCTGCCGGGGAAGCAGCTGCCACTCCTTCCACACCACCTGTTTTTGGGCAGCTCCCAGCAGGTACCACGGCGTCCTCTCCATTTGGGCAGCTCACCACCAGCACTCTGTCCACGGCCACCGCCACCACCCAGGCTGCCACCTCCGGCTTTGGCACTTCTGCTTTTGGCACCACCACCACGGGGGGCTTTGGCCAGCCAGCCTTTGGGCAAGCACCAGTCTTTGGACAACCTGCAAGCAGTTCTTCAAGTGGCTTTACCTTCAGCCAGTCTGGCTTTGGGACGATGCCAGCCTTTGGGCAGCCAGCAGCTTCCACAGCAGCCTCGAGCAGCGGGAACGTTTTTGGAGCCCCAGCCAGCACCAACAGCGCCAGCTCCTTCTCCTTTGGCCAGCCAGCCAGCACGGGCGGGGTGCTCTTTGGGCAGAGCAGCCCCCCCGTGTTTGGCCAGAGCACTGGCTTTGGGCAAGGGGCATCTGTCTTTGGTGGCACTGCTGCTGTCACCACCACCACGTCCTCTGCCGGGTTCAGCTTCTGCCAGGCCTCAGGTAAGAGCAGAGCGCTGGCTCAGTGGTGCTGTCTGGCTTGGAGTGTGTCACTGGGGAAAGCAGCATGGCATTAATGCCTTTTTTCCCCTCGATGGCACCTGATGGGTTTCATTTTTTTGGTTTGGTTTTGTTCTGTTTTGTTTTCAATTAGTAAGAACAGGAGCTGCAGTGTATGTGAGAAGCAGACTGATGTTGGAGACAGAATAAGCTTTTGCTTTGCTTCACTGTGCATCAGCAGTCCTCTGAATGTAGCCCTGCCATCCAGTCCTGCCTTCATTTTATACTTACAAGTCTACCTTGATTTAATTTTGGGTTACATATTGTCCTGCCTGTTGCACAATAGCTATAAGTATTGTAAATGGTTGCACCAAAGGGGCAGAGCAGCTCTGAGACCATAACCAAGGCAATGAATAAACACAGATGCAGCACTTCCTTCAGTGGCCTGCCCTGAACACATACAACAGTGGATGTAAAGCCAGGTGTAATATTTTGTCATCAGATAGGATGGCCAAAAAAAATTTAAGCTCTCAAAGTGATGGGTTTGCAGGGAAAAACTTGTTAAATCCACTTTTGCATTTGGAAACATCTCAAAATTAAATATAGAAGTAACGTGAGCATCAGCTACCTGTCCACACAGTTAAATTGGATTCTTGCACAGACCAAACCTCTTTGGTCAGTCCCTTTTTGTTCTCCACATGCTCAGTATATTGTTGGGGCTTTTCCAAAGGTTTGTCTCTACAATTTTCAGAGAGCTCCCAGGGAAAAGTGACAAGTGCATAGTAATAATAGAGAGCATGTATTTTCAAGGAAGAAAAACTAATTAGGTTCATTTAATTAAAAATTATGGCACTGCAGGCAGCTGCTTGCTCATTTTAACTACGGTAGCAGAGAATAGTTAAATTGTGGGAAGTGAACTCTGCTCGAGAAAGGTGTTCCTAATTATAGAAATGCAAGTTTTATTACAAAAGGCACATTTAAGTGAACTGGGAAGTGGAAAGGGGAGCTCTTTTTTTAATCAAAACATTTCATTATCTTTAACAGGAGTCTTCAGGTAACAAAGCTCAGATCCTCTTTACACAAGGGCAATCAGAATGCTCCAGTGCTTGTGCATGACTTGCAGTATTATTGTAGCCATGTTAACAGAAATCCAATTCTCTTAGTGTTAGCAACAATCCCACGAGTGAAAAGGCCTTCTATTGTCTGTTTTTAAGTTGTCTAAAGAGAGAATGAGAGTGACTTTCATATAAACTTTTGATGTAATTTATTATTTGTATTGGCACATGCTTTGTTTTTGTGCAGCCTAGATATGTTTGGTGACATCATTTGTATCCCTGTGTCTTGGCATGGAAGACCTGTCCTTATCCTGTCCTGGTCTAGTGTCACCTCCCTGAATGTCTTGTAGTAATTCTGGTGGTTAATTTTTCTTTTTTCTCCTAGGTTTTGGTTCTAGTAACACAGGTTCTGTGTTTGGGCAAGCAGCAAATACTGGAGGCACTGTCTTTGGCCAGGCAAGTATTTATGGCTTTTTGTACAAACAAAGGCCTGTTGCATGTGGGGGACTTGGTCAGGGTTCCCTGTTTCTGATATATTTTAAAAAAATACAGTTTGATGGGTTTAATAAAATGTGTCCCAGTCTGTCCTGGAGATATTTGCTGTTGTGGTCAGCACCAAAGCAGCATCTACTTTGGTGAATGAATACTCCAGGGGGTATGGAGACACATTTTATCACATGCAAGATAAGATAGATGCAGTAAGTCTCCTGCCTTTGTTCCATGCTAAGTGGAAAGTAGAGCAAGTGAAGGGCAAGTCTCAAAGGCATTGTTCTGTGCTGTGGACAAGATTTAAGACAGACTTAAATAAAATTTCATGGCATTCCATTTTGGAAGGTGATTGCTAGCTGGTTTGTCAGCCCTTTTAGACATCCAGAGAACAGGCACAGGCAGAGCAGCCTTGGGGGGAGCATGTGCTGCTTTGCCTTTGCTTAAATCCCTTTTTTCTCCTTTTTGTATTCTAGCAGCCATCTTCTTCCAGTGGAAGCTTGTTTGGAGCTGGAAGTGGTGGGAGAAGTGGAGGCTTCTTCAGTGGTTTGGGAGGAAAGCCAAGCCAGGACGCAGCCAATAAGAATCCCTTCAGTTCCTCCAGTGGAGGATTTGGATCTGCAGCTTCCCAGAGTAAGTGAACAAAACAAGAATACAAAATGTGCTGTGATTTCCATCTGCTTTTGTGATCCCATCTGCTTTTCTGCTGCTAATTGTTTTTGAATAAATTCTGTGTTAATATGAAAGGCTTTGAGGGGGTAACCAGAGTATGTGTGATGTGTAATCCAGAATTTTTCTTCTAGGTTTATGGAAAACAAGTAGGGAAGCCATTGAAACAAACAAGCAGATGCAGGAAGTGTGAATAATATCTATATTCTGTAGAGAATTCTTGGCCAAATCCTTCCTTAAAATGAAATACTCTAAATTCTTGTCACTGAATTTCTGCCTCCGACTTGGTTGGAAGTTAGAAAGCTTTGATCATCTCTCATCGCCCTAAGACTAAAAATTGCAAAGAATCAATATGTGAGGGACAGAATTTTTGTTAACCTCTGCCTAAAAATTAAAATCTTTATATGCAGCACACGCAAGGTACTTCATCAAAATTTGCTGTGACATATAGATAGGCAGGTAGAGAGCACAAAGAAAGGGAAGCAGTGGCTAAACATGGAAGCTGGAAAACAAAGGAAAGCTGTAAAATTAGTGCTGCAAGTGGTTATCAGTGGTACTTCAAGCCTTAGGTGAGAAAATCCATTTCTTTTATTACATCTTTAATGATCCATTGGGATTAATGGTTGAGGTCAGTTTTCTAACCTTGCTAATTTAATAATTTAATGCAGTTCTGGGTTTTGTGATGAAACAAAACAGATGGTTCACCAGAGAAAAGCTTTGGTTGTTCTGTGTCCTGCCTCTAGATGCAAAAACTCCCTGTAGGCATGTGAAGGATGAAAAAAATGAGTTATTTCTCAGTAAGGCTGGAAAAGTTTGGCTCCTACTTTAAGGTCCTGTTAGATAATCTTGTGTGGAAATACTGAGCATTGCCAAAACAGCCAAGAACCTTTAATTTGTGGTTTGCTGATATTTGTGTTGTCTGGAGAGACTGATTGTAGCTGCTGGGATTTCTCACTTGAGGAATTGTCTTTTACTGGCTGAGGCACAGGATGCATCTAAACAAATCATCCCTCCTGGTGATTTACTAGATTGCAGCAATAAAGGGTTGTCAGTGGTCCATCAGATCCAGAATGGATCTTGATGGAACTACAAAGTCCTGTAGGAATAAGGGAGAACTTGGCTTCTCCCTGTGTTGTTTTCAGTGTGATGTTCCTTGTGTGCTTGGGGCTTGGGGAAAGAAAAGTCATTTTCCTTCCTCCTGCTTCAGGTAATGAAGTGCAGTGTAGAATATTGTCTGCTGTGAGTATTGGCTGTTTATAAATGTTCTTCATCTCCCCAGATTCATCGAGCCTGTTTGGAAACAGCGGAGCAAAGACTTTCAGCTTTGGCAGCTCCTCCTTTGGAGAGCAGAAGCCCACGGGCACTTTCAGCTCTGGTGGTGGAAGTGTGGCCTCCCAAGGCTTTGGGTTCTCCAGCCCAAACAAAGCAGGTACTTTGGGAAATGCACCACTAGGACAACCCTCACTGCCTGGGAGATACTTGCTGTTCTACCACTTAGCTGTCCACAGCCTGGACTCGGTGCACGGACAAGAGTTGTCTCTGAACAATAAATAAAAAATAACTAATGGCTGAGTGAATGGAGCTTTAACTGGTGGGTCCAAGGTGGAATTTTAATCTCTTATGCAGCATCCAGTAAAGCACATCCTCAGGTGTTCATTCCAAAAATTCCCTTTGCAATTTAAGAGCTGAGAGCTGTGTTGTTTAGTTCTGGTCTTACGTTCTGTACAGTCAAGAGTACAGAACATGGAACTAAATAAATTTTTCCTGTTTTAGATGCTTCCTTGGAATATTATCTTAGAAACTTCTCTCTGGATTTTGTAACCTCTTTTATCCCCTTTTCACTACTTAAAATAGTGGAAAAAGGAAAGTGAAACATGTTAATGTGTGTTGCTAAAGAGAGTGTTTGCTGACCAAATCTTCAGCCCCTGGGATAAATGCTCTTAACTTCCTAGAGATAGAGGTAACAAAATATCTGATCTGTGTTTAAATAATTCAGGCCTAGCATTTATTTTTTTTTCCAGGCCTTTTGTGTTTACAGCCAAACAGTATCCATTACCTTGGGATGGACTGGAATTTCACCCTGGGTATTAAAATGTACAATGGTATCCCATCCTCATCCCTGGTCAAATAAAAGAGCAGGTGTCCTTCATGTTCCACAGTGAAACAGGCCAATAATACCAGCAGATGAACATGGAATGAAATAATCTGGGTAGAAATCCATTCAGAGCGGCAGGAGGCAGCTAAACCCTGAACAGAAATTGCCAAGAGCAGAGATAAGTTCTTGATTCCCTGCGGTCAGTTCCACTGACCTGGCATTTAATCCTTCCATTTTAGTTTCCACCACTTACACCAGGATTAAATCATACCCTACCTCCTGAATCTTTGCATCACTGAAGCACCTAAAACCCCCGTTTGCATCATAAAGAGATGGGGGAGACTCGCCAGCTGCAATTTACTTTCATGCACTGGAGCTCTCCTCTTACCCATTCCTTTTACAACAAAACACCCTGCAGATTGGAATTAATTCTCTAAATGTGGTAGGATGAACACCCCATTATCTGCTCGGAAAGCTGCTCTTTGTTTTTTGTCTCTGCCGTATTGTTTATGTGATGTTCTTGTCCCCTTTTTTTTTTGCCTCTGTTTTGCTCAGGTGGCTTCGGTGCTGCTCCAGTGTTTGGCAGCCCTCCCACTTTCGGGGGATCCCCTGGGTTTGGAGGGGTGCCAGCATTCGGTTCAGCCCCAACCTTTTCAAGCCCTCTGGGCTCAACGGGAGGCAAAGTGTTCGGCGAGGGGACGGCAGCAGCCAGCGCTGGAGGATTTGGGTAAGCCAGGGCAAGCAACCTCCTTGCATGACAGGATTGTGCTGGGTTACCTCTGCTTTTACATGAGGAATACGTTCTGGCATTGGTTGGTAAGCTCAAGGTGTCCTTGGTTTGTTTGTTTAAAAGGCAAGAACGAGGTGTAAAACTAAACCTCGCAGCCCAAAGGGAAGAATTGTGTGTGATCTTCTTGATGCTGATAAGCCCTGGGTTGAATCTTTAGCTTTAGAGATGTCAGCTTGCAACTGTGTGAGGAAGTGCAGGGGTGTTTTCTCTGTGTGCATTGCAAATCTAGGGCTACAAACGGTGCCTAGCAAAGAAAATAACAGTTATTGTTGTCTGTTACTCTGCCCAGACACTTTATCCTCTGGGTGGATTTGGGCTTAGAGATGCTAATGACAATTCAGGCTGTTCTCTCACCTGTGGGATGAGGCACTTGTAACAGTCTGTGCTCCCAGAGCACTTTATATTTATCCCTCACTGATTGTTTTTACCTGTTCCTGTACCCCCTAAGCCTGTGCTTGGCACCAGAGCAGACAGCACATCATTCCTGGCTTTGTTCAGCAAATACAAAATTCCAAACCTTGCCAAGCAGCTTCTGCAGGAGGCAGCAAATGCAGTTCTTCAGCATTGTGCCACCAGCCAGCAGCACCCCTTCATGTCCTGCAGTTACAGCCAGACTGAACAGAGCCAATTAAAAAGAGACAAAAACTTCCAGTCAGGAGAGGAAACCGGATGTCTCCCCAATCTTGGTGTTTATGTATTTCACAAGTGTTTGTCTCCTTGTCTGGTTTCAGGAGGAACTGCTTTTACATAAGGCACATCCAGAAGTTGTTAATTCCCTGTGAGGTGTGGGCAGGTGCCCCTGAGCTGGGGGAGGCTTCAGCCAGGTGCTCCTGCTGCCCAGAATGGGCAGCCAGGCTGAGGAGTCCCTTTGGGAAGGGTGAAAATACAGGCAGCTTAATTAAATCTCCACAAAGAGGGATGTGTTTGTAGGGATGGTTTAGCTTAAATCAACTGGTAGTTTGTTCAGTTCCAGCATCCAGCCATTGTGCTGCAGGATTTGGTACTGAGACTGGATGTGCTTCAGTGACAACATGGAGAGCTTAAAGATAAAATGGGATTGAGAACAAGCAGCATGTGGATGGAAAAGAGGTCTTGCATAAGCAGTCTGCAGACTCAAGAAAGATAATTCTGTGACTTAACTTGTGGGAAGCTTTTACAATCTCTTCTCTACTAGAAAGATACAGACTCAGTCTGATATTTTCAGAGTTCCCTGAGGATGTTGATTTTTAAAACTTTTTAAAGAGTGTGCAAAATTCCCAGGCAGCTTTACAAAAATCCAAATCTCACCATAAAATGTTGAGCAATAGCTTAATTCAGCAGTATAATTCTGTAGCATCTGTGCAGGACTTCCTTTCTGCCTTTCTCTTGAAGTGAAACTTCAAAAATCCCAATTCCAAAGAAGTTACTTGCAAGTACATGGTGTTGTATTAGCTCCAAGTTCCTAAGAATACTCTGCTGACTTAAATCCATGTGATTCATACTGCTTCAATTCTGAAAAATCTGCATCACTCAATAAATGATGGGGGTGTCAGAAACAGAAACCACTACACTTCTTCAGAGCCTGCAGTTCCAACTGTTGGTGGGCAAATAATGTTTTGCTTTTATAAACTAACCTCAAGTGCATCCCAGTTGTGTTTTGCACAGCAGCTTTACAAAAGACCTGAAAATCTGGGCCAGATAGGTTGTATTAAATTGTTACCAAGCAATTACTGCATTTCATGTCTTTTATGTGCCTGGAAAAAATAAATCTGTCCATATTAAGCTGTTTCTTACTTGTACTGTGTGCAGCCTTTCCAACAGGCCTCTTCTGGCTGCAGCTGAAAGGAGCAGTCTGAACCACAAGTTTTCTTGTCACTATTTTCACCTCCTCTTCCTCACACAAGACAGACAGAGGATTTGTGTTTTTTTAGCACAGTCCTGAGAAGATGGAGCACTCTAAAACCTTTTGTTCTGGACACATCAGCCAATCTTGCTTAAAAAAAAACAAAAACAAACAAAACAAAACAACAACAAAACAAAACAAACAAAAAAAAACACACAAAAAACAAAACAAACCCCCCCCCCAAAAAAAAAAAAAAAAAAAAAAAAAAAAAAACACAAAAAACCAGAAACAAAAAAAACACCCACCTAAGAAAAGTCTGTTCTGCTTTTCCTGAGAAAAGCACATTTGTGGTTGTGAGTGCTGCCTGCAAGTCTAGGGGTGAGGAGCCCCAGCAGGGCCAGAGATGCAGAGTTGCTGAAGTGCCCCTGGTGCCTGCTGCTGTCTGTGGAAGCAGTGTGCACACTTGGCAGCGTCTGGGAGAGGAGAGGTGATGTCCTTTGCCAGGTGAATTGCTTGTCACATTGCTACCAGGGCTGTCTTTTGTCTGGAGAGATAGCTTTTGATGTGGGTCTGTGTTTTGGGTTTTTTAAAGCCTCCTGGATGTGGATGGATGGAGAGGTGGGTTAACGTGCTGTCAGGTCGTGTTTAAAGTGAGAAATGACAGGAGCTTGTGTGAGGCACAGCTTTGCAGAGCTGGCACACTGTGACGTGTCCAGCTCTGCTCAGGCTGCTGCTGGGTTTTTAGGATTGTTCTGCACTTGCAGAGCTTGTCATTTGGAAATCTTGTGTCTGCATTTTGCCCAGCTGAAGTGAAACTTGAAGGTCGTTCTTTGAGAACGTTTCTTACATGCAGGATGGAAAGAAGGGCAGGGAAGCATCCTGCATGTCATGGTCTCATTAGTGTGTCACACTGAGAGCTTCGTGCTGCCTGCTTGGACAGAGTGGGTGGAGAAAGACACATTTCCATATATAAAAGCATTTCTCATTTCAGTCCCCCAAAGCAATTAGGGAAGTGATTAGTTAGAGGTGGTGGGGAGAAGTGCCAGGTTGGTGCAGATCTTTCAGGGAAGCACTGGAACCTTGTGTGGTTCAAAATGGGCTGGGGAGAGAAAGGAATTGAGAAATCTGCAGATTTCTCTGGGCAGTGGGGGACATACCCTGTGAAGTTCTGTACCCAGGTTCTGTATCTGAGCTGTGCTCTGGCTTTGAGCAGCACACACCAGTTCTGTGTTGTGAAGCAAGGGGATGCTGTGCTTTTGGTGAAAACCACACACAGGGGTGAATTAAATCCCTCCATTTGATGGCTAGAGTTGGTATTTCCAAGCACTTGAGAACATACCCTGTGTAAGCATGAATGTATTTGCCTTCCTGCCCAGTGTGTGTCAAGAGTGGGAGCTGAACAGACCTTTCTATGCACAGTAGTCTCTCCCAAACCAGGAAATCTCTTTCCAATATGAACAATTATTCACATCTGGTCCCACCTTTTGATGTATCCTCGGTTAAGCAGTGCACTGTTACCACAGGTATGGGGGCAAACTCCCAGTGTAAGTGAGGTGTTTGCAAACTCAGATTTTCTCTTTCAAACTTGCAGGTTTGGTGGTACCAGTAACAACACGGCGTCATTTGGCACCTTGGCAAACCAAAACACACCCACCTTTGGCTCCCTGTCCCAACAGGGCACAGGCTTTGGCACACAAAGCAGTGGATTCTCAGCTTTTGGGACAGGTGGAGGAGGTAGGAGAGGCTGAAATCACCCTAAGAGCCCCCATGTCTCTGGTTTTCCCTGGAAATGGGGTGGGACGACTCAGCTCCCTGTGAAAAATCTGCCTGGTCCTGGTGGTGCTGTAGGGAAGGCTCTGTGTCCAGGAGAACTGAGGTGCAGGGTGGGGTGGAGCACCTTCTCAGCCTTCAGCTCCTAATTCCATCACTGATCTGCAGTGTGCAGTGTCAGCACATCACTACTTCTCTGCACACCTCGTCTGGTTATTGGTTTTCACCCCTTTTTGTGGAGTTGCTCTTTCACCTCAAAGGAAAATACTGAGAAAAAAGGAATATTCCTTCAGTACCACGTGCTTGGGTATCTGTGCTGTAAGTACTTGGTGTCAGAGGAATATGCACTGAAAAATTGAGCTGGAACACCAACAGCCAAATGTTTTCTGTGCTGCAGTTCAGTGAAGCCACAGTGGTTTAGCCAGGGTTCAGAGCAGAGCCCATGCCCTGGTGGCTGCCTGACACCAGGGGCCTGCATTAAGCACAAACCACCTCCAGAAAGCAGCTCAGAGGGAGAGGAGCAAAGCAGGCACATTGTCTGCAGGGCTGCTAATGAATGACCTGGCTGATGAGCAGTGAAAGCCAAGCCCTCTTAGGAGCCAGGCAAGTCACTTCTCTTGTAGATGGAGATTTGACTTTCATTGTTTGCCCATCCTTTTTTTCCTGGCCTAAGGCAGGAAAGAAGTATTTTTCAATCTGTGTGTGGGAGGGGACATTTACTACAAATCCTAGGCATTCATTTTCCCTTTTACCAACTTATTTTTCTCTCTTGCTTTTCTTTCAGGGTTTGGCTTTGGATCACCTAACACGTAAGTACCATTTTGTGCCTTAACTCTTCCTTAAAAATACGAATGGAATCAGAATAAAGAGTGGAATGGTTTACAAGAGCAAACTCTGAAAATAGCATTTAAGTGCTAGTTCTGATTTCCATTTTGGTGATGCTGCAGAGCTCAAAGCCCAGGCTCTGGATGTGAGGTTTACCTGTCTCTTAAGAGAAAATTTCCACTTGGATCATGCTTCTCCACCTCTCAGGGACGTGATGTGTGTGCCCAAGCTGTGTGTGTGAATCAGGAGTCTGCTCCATTTATCAGGTTGAAACAAGGAATGAAATAAATTGGTACTTTTGTGGCTGAAGTGAGATGATGATTTACAGTTAAAGGTTAACTCTGTCATCTGCTCTGCCTCTGCCTGGCTGGATCCCTTCCAGCAAGTTTCTTAAACTTTGGTGTCCCTGTCAGATAGAGAGAACATGGATCTCTGCAGATGGCAGGCTCTAGAATAAGCACAATTATATCTAGTCAGTGTGTGTTGCTAAAGGCTCAGGTAAAAGAGGCTGGAAATACTCATGTGTTCTCATAAAAAGCTCCTGGTACTAGGGAGACTGGAGGTTTGATTGAGAGATCTGCTGAATTAATGCTGCCTGAGGGAGGCTCTAGCACTCACTGCTGTGGTTTTCTTTTTATCTTGCTCCACAGATCTTCCTCTGGATTTAGTGGATGGAGAAGCTAGGAACATCCTGAACTCTTCCTGTAGCTCCTGCACTCATGAGTCACCCACATGATCAATACCCAACCAGCTTCTCTTCTAAATACGAGTTCTCAGACTTTTTTTTTAAGAGAAAAAAAAAAAATCCTTATTTTTATGCAATACTTGTTCTCGCTCTATATTAAACTATTTTATCTGGCTTCATGTTTTGTTTTTTTTTTTTGTGGTGGAGGGGTTTATTACCTCCCTGCATCAAGAGGAGGTGGATGTGTGCTGGGCTTACCCAGCCCTGTGCTGGGCTCAGCTTTCTCTTGTCCATCCCTTGCCTGCACAAGGGAGTAGCTCCAGTTGGTTCCTGACATAAACCAGCACATTTTTTCATTAATAGAATGCCTGATTATCCCAGGCTCTGAAGAAGGGGCTGAGGTTAGCCCTGCTAATTTTAAGTCTAGGATGGGGCACATGCTTATCTCAGTGAAGTGCTGAAACTGAGTCATGTGTGAGCCAGAGGCTTAGTGGAGAAATAGGAAATTATCTGGGAAGAAGCTGGCAGCGTGCAGAGCACGTTCCCATGGCAGTAACATTCAGCAGAGAGGTGGGAAGTAAAAGCTCTCCTATTTTTACCTTTCTGCAAACCTTACAGAACTCAAAAAAAAAAAAAAAATAAAAAATGGAACTCAGGTTCTGGGGAAAACTTCTGGCCCTGGAAGCAGACATGTGACCTCCATCCAGAGGCATTAGTGATTTTGCTTTTTTTGGCTTTGGCTGTTGGATTCTACTGTAGGACACATTTTTATTTTTTTTTTTTCTAACAGGGATGAGATTGTGCTTTTTCCCTGTAGCTTTTGGCTTTAGTCGATATCATTTGTGAAATTCTCATGTGTTTATACTTGAACATGCTAAACAAATGTTTTAAAGAGTGCCCCGAAGGCTTCTGGCCAAACACTTTCTATTTGATGCATCTGACCTCCATGAAACCTCCAAATGATGCAATCAGGTTTTGTTGCTCTGTGGAATAACACATTTGAAACAGCAGCTCCTGTACATGCAGATTGGATGGGCTTTTCTTCTTGGTCCTATCAGGATGTTTTGGGGAGTTTGGCATTTTCTGTTTTCAGCAGAAAAATTTTAATGTTTCTTTTTCTCTCTCTCTTTTTTTACTATCATGTCGTATGAAGACAGGTGACATTTTCTGGCTTGGTGGGCATGTGATCATTTTTGGGAATTGTAAATGATTGATAACTTCTTTTCATATCCATTATAAAAACTTCTTATATTTGTTAACAGTTCCTGAGGAAATTGCTTTTTTCAAATCAACCTAAAAATGTTTTCCTCACTGCTGTCCCTGCTGAGCCAGGTGTCCTTCCTGTCTCTGCACCTGGGAACGACATTAGGCAGGTTTCCTTTAAAAATGAAGAAAAGTGGGAAAATCAGTGTATAAGGAGGGCTTGTTTTAAGCTGTAGAGAGGCTTTGCAGGGCCATGGGCTCCAAGGCTTTTCCATCTGCCCTGGATTTCTGTTAGAGGCAGCACTTTTGGGATTTGAGTGTAGCCTCCCAGTCCCTTTGGGGGAAGAGGCAGAGTTCTGGTGTTCCAGGGATCACAGCCCTGGGACACAGCGAATACTCCCAAACTGGCTGCTCTGGAGGTGAAGAAAAGCTGAGGATGGATTGAAACATGCCCCTCCCGCTGTGTTCCCCTTGACAGGACATTTCTTAAGGCCTGGAGGTGACACTGCTGTTGTGCTTTCCTTCCTCTTTATAAATAGCAGCTGGCCCAAACCATTGACCTTACATTCTTTGCATTAATCTCCCCTCACTGTGGCATGTGACACCTCCTCAGAGGCCATATCAGCTGTGCTCCCCCAGATAGCTCAGAAGCCTCTTGCTATGGAGAAGATTGGCTTGGTAAGAATGTGGTGTTGGCACGCTGGGCCATTTCAAGTTTCTCTTGTGGAATGATGGGAGCAGTTGGGGGTGTCCCTGCTCTGCTGCTTGCTGCCTGTTTAACTCCTGGCAGGTGAAGTGCCTTTAGAACTACCCCAGACACATCTTCTTGCCATTGTTCCCAAATCCTGCCTGAAACAGCCCAACCCCCTGAACTATCTGCCCTTGAGAAAACAGGTGCTGCTCCCTGTTTCCATAGTAGCTGCTGGAGGAGCTGAGCAGCTCAGAGAGACTGATCGTGACCACAAGCCCACAGGAATATGCACAAAACCCAGCAGAGTCGGCTTTGGAAAATCTGCATTTTCATTAGGTGACTCAAGGAGTTGGCAGGTGCCTGTGGCAGTGGCTTGGTGGCTGCCAGAGGCTGTCACGGGCTGTGTCACCTGGGCTAAGTGGCTTCTGATCATCAGGCCTCTGTCCAGTGCTCTGGGGGTGGGCATCCACCAAAGAGTAAAGCTGCTAATGCAGAAAACCCCAGTCTTGGGGGAAGGATTCAAGGACTAACCAGGCTTGGAGGTTCATTCAGGAGTTTGTCCATGCTGCTTGATCCTTGGGTAACCAACAGCTCTCGCTCTGCTGTTCTGGAGGAGCTTTGCCTTCTGTGCTTCTTCTTTTCCTGCTCTTTCAGTGTGAGCAGAAATCTTCCAAGGCTTTTATCAAAGTTTTGATTATTTCTAATGAAAGCACACACTTCTTTCCCCCTCCCCTGAGACCACGCTGTGGCCTCCAGGCAGTGGGAAGCCAAGCTCTGCTGTGACAGAGCACAGGGATGGTGTCACTGTGCTGGGCAGAGGGGAGCCTCGGGCACAAAAAGGATCTCCCCAAACCCATGGAGAGACCAAAACAGGGATTTCTGCTTCCTTGAAGGTTAAAAGAGCAACAAAGAAAAGAGCTTTTTTTCCTGGAAAAATAAGGCAAAACCATAGCTTTGTCACAGAAATAAGAAAATTAATTACTTAACTCTCATGTTTGGAAGGCTTTTGCTGTATAATGCTTGGTATTTCAAAATGTGGTCTTGGCCATATCCCTCTGCCTGGTTCTGTCTCCTGGGAAGGGAAGGACATCATTCCTTTGGTCCTTCTGTGCCACAGTGTGGGGGTGACCAGAGGACAAATGCCAGTGGCATCCTTCTGCTGTCGAGCTGGGAAGGGATGGCAGGGCTGGAGTTCATCCTCTGCTGCTGGGTTATTTCCCTTGGCTTGCCTGTCCCCCATGGCCACCCCCTTGCCAGGGGCAGAGCTGGTGTGTCCTTGACCAAAATCCTGGCAATGCTCCCTGGGAGAAACCAGACCATGCTCCTGACAGGACCATCCTGGGCAGGAAGGGCTGCCCAGCCCCAGCAGGGACCTGCTCTGGTGTGTTCAGGCGTGGGCTGAGACTCACAGGGATCCCTAGGAGAAGGATGGAGCTTGGAAAAATGCTGCAGAACATTCCCTTGCTCCAGATGCTGGGAGTGAGGCTGGGGAAAGGTGAAGGCAGGTGGTGGCACTACCTCCCCTGCCACTCCTGTGCCCAGCAATCAGGGCACTGCTCTCTGTCCCTGCCCTGCCAGCATTCTGGAGCAGAGCTCCCTTCTCCCCTGCTGTGTACGTGTCCAGGCTCGGAGGCTGAAATGACATTTTATTTATCCCTTCTTAGTTTTCATGTGTCCCTCGTGCATTGCTTCCAGCATTGCTTACAAGGAAAAATAATCCTGCATGAGGCTTTGGCATGAGTGAGCCTGGGAGCACCAGGGAAGGTTTTGTTCCTAGATAAATGTCGTGTGGAGCCCCAGGGGCTGGGAAGAGGCGGCTGTGGCTTGCAGGGATGAGCAGCCCTGGGTCAGCAGTGAGTCCATCCCTGTCCTCCCTCTCACAGCCACGAGGCTCCGGGGTCTTGCAGCCATGGAGAGCAGGCACTCAGTGCTCTGCTTTAACTGACATGGGGGTGGTTTGCTCTGAGTTTGGACGCTGTGACCTCAGAGGTCTTTTCCAACCTTTGTGACTCTGTGACTCTTCCTCTCCCAGGGATGAGCTCGGATGTGTCAACACATCTTCCAGCTCTGCACACCTACGTGTGTCCGTGGGCTCAGCTCCCCAGGGGCTCTGTGGTCACACTCGGCATGTTCCTCCTTTTCCTGCAGCTCCCAGTAGGTCAGAAAGCTCCTCCTCTGCCAGTGTGTGTCTGTCCCCTGCTGCAGAGCCAGGACTTCCCCTGCCTGCCCTGCCCTTATCTCATGCAGGCTCTGTGCTGCCAGTGCCTCTGTCGGGCCTCCTGGGTTCCCTGCACAGGAGATAAGCTCGAGTGCTGGGGCTCCATTGCTGCTGCTCCAGCCTGGGCTGCACTTCTGCCTCCTCACAGACCCACCCCAGCATGGTCAGGAGCAGTGAGCCCCCCTACACCATCCTCTCCCAGAGCAGTGCTGCAGTCACTGCCCCTCAGGGCTCTCACAGAACCTCTCTGCAGGTGCAGAGGTGAAAGGGGAATGTGGGATCACCCCAAAGTTAGACCTGGTTCTCCAGTGCTGCTCTCTTGTATTTGGGTTCTTCACAGAATCATGGAATGGTTTGGGAGGGAAGGGACCTTAAAGCCCATCTCATTCCATCCTCTTCCACACCTCCCACTATCCCAGGTTGCTCCAGCCCCATCCTACCTGGCCTTGGACACTTCCAGGGATGGGGCAGCCACAGCTTCTCTGGGCACCCTGTGCCAGGGCCTCACCACCCTCACAGGGAAATCCTTTTTTCCAGGACTCTACAACCAAAATCTTTGTGGGGGCCAATTTACAGAAGTTACTAAAGGGAGCCCAGAGAGTCTCAGTGCAGCTTGTTTCAGGAACTGTTACAATCACATGTCAATTCATGGCACTGTATTTTTATTTTATTTTTAATGGGTGTTTCAAGGTTCTTCAGGGCACTGCTAAAAATGTTTTGCTTTAAAACTTGAAAACATGAAGGAATGAAAGGAGTATTTGCAGCTGCTGCACATGAACAGTTTAAGGAGATGTGAAAGAAGAAATAGGGAACAAAACCTGATTTGCATCAGCAGAGGAAAGTCCCTGCAGAGTTTCAAGCAGGAACTGTGGAGGTCAGAGGGTTTCTTCAAATGAAGGAACTGTTGCCTCAGTCTGCTTAAAACTGAGGTTGGAAAATTACAAAGCCAAGGGACAAAACTTGTAGAACGGTGAAGTTTGAGATGTGCTGCAGTCAAGGTTTGGTGTTACCTGAAGCACCAGAAAGGGGCTCCAGCATCACCCGGGCTGTGCTGGGCTCAGCAGCTGGGCTCTGATCTTCCCTCTGCCCTCCTCATCCCCGGCAGGGGCTTTTCCAGTGTCCCTGTGCAGGGAGAAGTGACCGGGTGCTTTCGGCTTTTCCAGGATCTCCCCAAAGCAGCTGTGAGTTGGCTGGTGTCCCCTGCCCACCCCTCCCTCCCTCCCTCCCTCCCTCCAAAACTGGGACGTCTAAATTTAACCTGCTATCAACAGATGAGGCTGGAGTGTTTCCACTGTGGAAAGGAATCCCACTCAGAATCTGTCCTCTCCCCTGCTCAAGCTCCATCCCTGCACATTCCTTTTCTCGAGCTGGGAGTTTCCTTCCTCCTCTTCCCCTCCCGCACTTGTTTGTGTCACTGCCGCGGCACTGATACCGCAGCAGACGGAGCAGCTCTCTGGTGCTGCTTTTTGGAGAAGCTTTGATGCTGCCTTGCCAGCTGAATCAGAGACCAGCAAAACTTCTCAAAGAGCAAAAAAAAAAAGAGAAACCTGTGTCTCGCTTGGGCAGAGCCGGTGCGATGGCAGCCTGCGGTGGGGTCGGGCTGGGGCAGGAGGGGCTGGAAGGTGCCGGTGGTGGGGCCCTGTGGATTTAAGGGATCAGCAGTGGAGCTGTGCTGGCCGCTTGGCCAGGCACCCCCCGCTCTCCAGAACTCATGTCAGCACTTTCCTTTGCTGGAAAGCAAACAAAACCCGAACGTGAACATTTTTGGGGAATAATGGAATGAATACAGGTGATGTTTGAAAACCAGCCGCGGACGGCAGCAGCTTTCACCCTCTCCTCTGCCCAGGGCTCCAGATGCGGTATTTTCAGCGAGCATCTGACCCGGCTTTTGCTAAATAAGCAAACGGAGTCAGGAAACCAAAGTGTGCACAAGTTCAGGCGCTGCCTGCGCCGACCAGCCCGGCTCCGGCCGCCCCGAGATGCGCAGCAGCCTGCTGATGAAAAATGCAGGATGTTGGCTGCTGTTTTTCACCAGAAACCTCCGGGCTCTGTTCGCTGCAGCCCAAGAGCTGCCACGGAGAGAGAACCGGTGGTAAATCGGGTGCTTATCTCTGCCTCGAAACGTGAGCGCAGAGCCATTTGTGCAAAAACAGCCGCCGCCCAAAGGACTCCAGGCAGACGCGTTTGAAAATTTCACTTTATTTCTCTGTCTGTTATAAAAGCAGGGTTTTGTTTTGTTTTGTTTTTACATCTCTGTAAGTGTCCAGACTCGGTACATCTTGGTTTTGTTTTCACAGTATCTCTGCAAGACCAAGGACGATTCTTATTGCTGCGCCGGGAGCCAGGGCAGGAGGGACGGCGGTGCCTCGCCTTCCCCCCGGGCTGGACCCAGCCTGGCGCCGGCTCGACAGGTCTCTGCCCCTCCCCAAGGCTGCCGAGGGTCTCTACTGGCTCCCCGAGGGGCTGCCCCTCTCACGGTGTCAAGGGTAGGGAAGGAGAACCACGAGGTCCGAGACCCGCTGGGCTCCTTGGCCGTGCCCGGCAGCCCCTGCCCGGCCCTGGGTGCGGGTGGTGTCTGGGCCAGGGCTGCTTCCCACCCTGGATGGGGCTGTGACAGGGCTGGCCAGGCTGCACTCTGAGCCCCTGTGGGGATTTGGGTCTATAAAGAGCTGAGAGCGTCACTGATGGGAAGGGCGAGGCAGAGACACGCTCCCGTTCATCCCTGTATCCTGTGTCAGTGCCCCAACACCTCCCCAGGGTGTATCCTCTGTGCATTCCTGGTTCTGCAAAAAGCTGCCAGAGAAGGAGCTTGATTCACCTCTGCTCATTTACCACTCTGCCCTGGGTCCCCAGATATTTTAGTCCCCACTGGAACCCTGCCAATCAATCCCTGCTCTAAGCACGTGGCCATTAACCAGCCACAGCAGCAGTGGTGTCTCAGACCCTCTGTTGCTGCCAGCCACCCTTCCTGTCATGGACAATCTGTCCCCAGCAGGTTTGTAGTGGAGCAGCATTGGAAAAACATCACTTTTAATCACAACGCCTGGAACCTCCAAAGAGGCAGCATCACTCTCTGTGCCACGTCTGGTGATGCAGATGTAGGTGAAGGGGCAGGTTTCGACCTAGGCACGGGAGAAAGGCATTCTTTGGGAAGGGAGAAGTCCATGCAAAGCCGACCCCAACGTGAAATTTCGTATTTACTGCTTAGCTGGGTCCGTTCAGTGCAACAAGGACGAATTAGCCAGGAGGTTACTATCAAATTGCATGGATGTATCCAGTCCACCAGGTAGAGGGAATAGGAGGAACCAGATTTACTTAATGCACTGGGAGACTAAGTCCAACACAAAGCTAAGTGGAAAAGGACGTAGGTGTTCCCTGAATGTGGTTTTTGGTGACCGAGAAGAAATCTTTCCTTGGAATTCCTTCGTGCAGCTAATTAAGACAACTGGGCCCGATTCCTTCGACCCAGGCTGACATCAGTGAGAACTGTAAGTACTCAGCACCTGGAGACAAAGTGAATACCAGACACAAATCCCCCTTCTGCTCCCACCCATGGGACTCAGCAGCAGCCAAGATGCGTGAGAGCACCATCAGCTATTCACCCACAGCTCAGAGTTTGTCCTCTTCTGCATGTATTGCCTCGGAGAAAATACAGACAAGTCCCAAAGGGCTGTGCCAGTGGAGCTATAGTTGGATCTGAATCCAGGTAAGAAAACGGAGTTTAATACAGAGAGTGACTGTGCAAGTCCAAATCTCCCTAGCTTCATCCTTTATAGTCCCAAGGCTGAGATTTAGGCACCCTTTGGCTTGTGGATTTGGGTTTGATCCAGCCCAGCCGTCTGCAAGCCGGACGTCCCACCTCAGAGCTCTGCCCATGGGAAGGAGCAGCTCGGTGGCTGAGCAGCTCTGAAAGCCAGTGGATGGAGGAGGGGGGGCTCCCCTGGAGACAGGGGAATGGCTGCAGGGCCCCAGGATCCTTGTTTGCTGGTTTGAGGCTGTCTTGGTGGGGGATCTTCTGGAGATTCCCCAGGCAGGGGGTGATGTTGAACCTGTTGCCAGAGAAGGTGGTGTGGCTGTGGAGAAGTGAGGAAGGAGAATTTCTTGCTGGTAACATCCCGTCTGGAAGGTGAGGATAGGAATAGCAGCTAATTGGTGCCTCTCCGAGGGGAGAGCCTTTTGAGCAGCGTGTGTGGGGTTGTGAGACCTGTTCAGACCAGCTCAGCAGGGCCAGGCTTGTACCTGGCATGCAGAACTCTCCTTAGTCCCAGCTCTTGAGGCAAGTTGTTAACAGGAGGAAGAAATATTTTCTGGGGGAAGGAGCTGCAGAGGGAAGTGATCTGGCTCAGGCCATGAGCTGGAGCAGGGCAGATCCTCCACTCCCCATCCTGTGCCCTGGCCTCCAGATGCCACCTCTACCACAGAACTTCCTCTGCCTTCAAACCCATCCCTCCCATCCAAAAGGCTCTTCTGCCTCATCCTCCTCTTCAGAAGAGCATCTGGTTATCTCAGCAGCCATCTGGTCCTTATTAAAACCTACAGGTTTCACCTCTTCCTCGTCCTCCAAATGCTCCTTCCTCACTGAGGATCCCCACCCAAGGCTCAGGTGTTGCCCTGCCTGCACCTTCTCGTGTGTTACCCTTTGCTACAATGGATGTTTGGGCCATGACAGACAGGGATGGTGTCATGGTCCTGCCTGCACCTCGTTCCTGACAGTCAGGTAGATGGTGAGGTCATTGGGAAGAGAATTATCATCCAATCCCAATGTGATTTGTTACCACGGAAGGAAGAGTTTCCCTCAGCTGTCGCTGCTGTGTTTGCTGGGAATGATCCCTGTTGTTCTCAGACGTGGCTGCTCCTGAACTACAGGTCTTGCTGGGCAGGCTTGGTGGGTAAGATGTGCCCTCGCTGACACCTGTGTGTCTCCAGTGACTTCAGAAGGATCCTTTTCATCTCCTGCTCTCTGTACAGCACCATCACTGGGGTTTCACAGGCAAACAGGGCCACAGAGCTGACAACAGCAGGTGCAGGAGCCCTTGGCTCTTATCCAGGAGAAGGTGAGGCTGTGGGCTAGCTGGGAAAACATCTGTGTGTCCTAAAGACAAGCCCAGTGGGACATCCCCCTCCCCCTTGACTGGTGCTGACTCCCAGGGCTGCAATTCCAGCTGTGAGGTTATTCCAAATCGAACTGCTAACGGGAGGCTGAGACCACCACGGGTGAGCAGCACGAGGAGCTTCCAACCCCTCCTGCAAGGCAGGGAGGTGGCCTGGGAGCTCCCCCTCGAGAGCCATCCGACAGCAGGTTTGTTATTTGCATTGCTTTGGAACTGAGATGATTTCCGTGCTTCCTTGTTCCAGGTTTTAAGAAGAGGAAGATTTTCTTGCTTCTTCCAATTTCATGCCCTTTTCCATCCATTGCCACGCTGGCAATCTATTCCTTGCTCCAAAACTTTTTCTCCAGAATTCTGTAGAAAGGACATTCTGCCTGGTGGTGTTTTTGTTGGTTTGTTTTGTTTTTTTTTTTTCAAACATAGCTTTAAGGCAAAAGTTTGGCAATGCAAAGCAAAGTCTACATAAGGCCGCATGACTTGGATTTGCAACTCAGAACCTTACAGCTTAAAAAAAATACCTTATCTTAAATAGTCAACTTTTTGCTCCAGGAACTTGTTTCATTCTCAACCAAAAAGAGAAAAAAAAAATCTTAAAATCCCAAATAAAATGTTCTTATTGTTCTGGGCAGTTCTGGACAAGCTAATGAGTTCAAACAGGAACTAAAGTAGGGAAGAAAAAAAATAATAAGCTATAGGGTAGACATCAGTGTTAGTTTCTTCCCTTAGGAATCCAGTGATGAGACAGACCCAGTCCAAGGTCTCCTCTTTAGCTTTAGCACAGTGAAATCCGTCCCAATGGGAGAAGGTAGAATGGTTGCATTTGTTGAATGAATAAAAAGTGCATTTTTGATTTTGCTCAGATTATACGTGTGTAATCCTAAATACCTAAGTGATTGTTTTGCTTCGGGTTTCGTTGTCTCCCTCTCGGTGCCGGGACGCCAGGCGAGCATTACCGATGTTTGGGGGGTATCACCACCAGAGGTGGTCCATCCTTTGGCCTCCACATGAGTACCTGAGCATCATTGGCATTGGGTTTGACAAGGGCACTGGGTGGTATTGGCTCATTCTTGCTGAGGACCTGGGGCTGCTCTTGAGCAGAGGGCTCCTGCAGCTTGGCACGCTGCCCCAGGGGCCTGCTGGGGTTCACCTCGATGCCCAGCCTCATGCGCCATTTGATAGTCTGCAAGGTCACCATCTCGTTGGTGGCCGTGTTGGTGGCCACCAGCCAGGTGGTGAAGCTCTGATCCCGGTGGATGCTGGTGAGCTTGGCCACGTTGCTGTCGCTGACGGGCACCGCCCACGTCACGCTCGGGTAGAAGTTGTCGTTCATGCTGATGTTGAACTTGGACTCCTTCTTGGTGGGACCCACGATGGTGCAGGTTTCCGTGGTGTTCCCATACCAGGGATAGTTCACTCCGTCTGAGTCACTGATGGCCTGGATTTTACCGTCCAGTAGATCTGGAAGCTCCCAACTTGACCTGCCATAATCAATAGCAAATTATGGATAATGCTTTAATTAGTTAGTTTAGAAACATGCCGGACTTTAGAAAGGAGAGGGAAGAGCTGCGGATGCATTCCCTCCTCAGCTTTTACTGGAATTTGTGCCCTTGGTGCTCAAAGAGCTCATCCCTGCCATTAAAAGCATCCTCCTCGTCAGGCCTGCTCTCAATCCGTTCATCCCCTAAATTTCTTCTCTCTGGATGAACCACCGTCCCTCCCCAGTGCCTGCCTGGCTCTGGAAGTGTAACCCATCCTCCTCCAGCCCTTGGAAGGACCCAGCTCCAGGGCTGCACACCAGGCTCAGGGCTGGGGATGGTGTTACAGTAATCAGAGAGCCCGAGGTCGAGCTGCTTGTAAAACTGCCCGCGCTGCTCACCTGCCAGAGGGACAGAAAGGTCAGTGTCTCTAGCAGGAGCATCAGTGAAAACAGCCCCCTGTCACCTTGTACTGCTGATGCACAGCTTGGAGTGGGTTTTTTCATTAACTTCCAATTTAATTTTTAAGATTAGATTTGCCAATAGAAGCAAACTGCTGTGAATGTCTCAGAAGAAGGGTTGGATGTTTGCTCTGCTCTCTCAGATCACTTGCTCCGTGCACACCAGCTGTTTTAAGGACAGTCTTTTAAAAAACCAGGCTGGCAGAGGTGTCTCTCATGTACCTTCTCCCTCTTGCTCATGAATCAGCACTCCCCAACCACCCAGGGATGATGTCCCAGCCATCGAGGTGGCAGAAGGGACTGGGGTGGCAGCAGCAGTGGCGTTTGCACCTGACCCTGCCACAGGACTGGCTGTGCTCCATTCCCCCAAGCCTCGTGGCTCCCTGCTGCAGGCTGGGACATGGGGAATTACTTATCTTGGAGAGACACAGAGGGGACGCCCTGAGGCTCCTCAGGGTCAGGGTGACTGTCCAAGCCTTTCATAAGTCTGGTGCTGCAGCTTAAAATAGCCCCTTGATTGCAGAGGAGGCTGTGGCTGGGGGTACTCGTCGGCCTGGCTGGCTCTGACACAGCTTTGGGATGAGCTGCTCTGGCCAGGACTGATGTGACTGTCTCATAAGGCTGTTTTGACTGTTAATTAGTAAATGACCGTGAAGTGCCTCCATGTTTGTACCCGCTGGATCGTTCAGCACTTAGCTGTGTCTGGCTCTGGCTAGAGGATACCACGGGGGATTTAAAGGTCTCATTTATCTTCCTTTCATGCGAGCAGGGGGTCCTGGCAAACACCTCCCCAGAGGGAGAGGAAGTGCCAGACAGGAGGTGGGGTGTCCCAGGGGCTGCAGGGATGCTGGGAGCAGCAGGACCAGGGGATGCTCTGAGCACCAGGGCCGGGGGATGCAGGGATGCTCTGAGCCGCAGGGCCGGGGGTTATGCAAGCACAACATCTCCCCGCACAGATTCACTGGCTGCTGTCAGCCACGGCACCGCAGCTGCAGCAATCCCTTCCTCCCGAGCCCATCGCCAGCAGGCAGAGGGAGTCCTTTCCCTGGAAGAAAATTTTCAGTGAAGGCAGCCAAAAGGAGATCCCTGAGCAGCCCTGCCAGGACCCTTGTGCACTGCAGAGATGTTGATACGCTCTGCCCTGCAAACCAGAGTCATCCTGGCTCAGCACCCCTGACGCCCTTCAGGCAGAGCTGAGCAAGGGAAGGCTTTGGGAAGGCTCTGGGAAGGCTCTGGGAAGGCTCTGGGAAGGCTCCAGGGATGCTGGGTGACCCAGCCCTCACTGATGGATGAGGGGAGGTTGTGCTCTGCAGCCCCCACCCCTCCCTGCTGCACAGCCCAGCTCCGAAACTCCATCTAGGGGCTCTTCTCTCCCTTTCAGCTGCTGGTTTAGGGTTACTTTCCATTCAGACAGTGGCTGGTACTCAGCTTGGCTGTCACCCAGGGATGAGATGTGACAATGTCCTGGAGGTTGACTCTGAGGTGACAGGCGTGGTGCAGCCACAGCATCTCTGCAGGTACAGAGGTGCCAAACCACGAGCTGAGATGCCAGAGAGGGTGAAAACCTCCTGGGCTGCTCCAGCCCACTCAGATCAGAGCTGGTGGGTGAATGGCAGGAGAACCTGGTAGAGTATGCTCAGTAAATGCAGGTCCTCTAAGATCTGCTTGTCCCCATCGTCATTCCCAGTGCCCCAGGTCAGCACAGAATTGCAGGAGCTTCTCAGGATTTGCCCAGGATTGAAGCCAGAGCGCAAAGGTGGAGCTGTGTCAGGGCCCAGCAGGATGGTGCCTGCAGAGCCTGCAGCATCCCAGGACAAAGCTGAGGGTGGCTGGGCTCAGGGTGGCCCAGGAGGGCACCCAGCTTGAGGAGAGGCGTGGGCAGGAACAGGGAAGGAGAAGCCAGCCTGTGTTTCTTCACAGAGCACGCTGTGCCTAATTCTAGCCAGTGTGGTTAACCCCGGGGTTTCAAAACCAGCATGCTTCATCTGCACAGCTTGGAATGAGCAGAGAAACGAGGCCCCATGATGGTCCCATGACTGGAGCAGGGCAGAGGCTGCTGGGTGGTTGCTGCTGGTGGTTGCCCCTTGCCTGGTGCTACAGCAAAGCCTCTGTGCCAGCCAGGCTGGCAGCCTCTGCTTGCAGAGCGTGTCCACGTTAAATAATATGCCAACAACTGGATGATTTTGGAAAGAATGCTGTGGAATGATCTTTGGCTGCATCAGCATCTTTCCCTGGTAGTGTCGAGCCAAGGAGAGACCAGAAAGTGCCCAGTAAACACTTTGCTGACAATAGCAGGAAGGAGGCATGAAAAGAAACCAAGCTATCTGGTTTCGTGGGTTCGCTGATCAGCTCCAAGATCAGTAGGTTCTGGCTTATAACACTGACAAGCCTGTTTCTGCCTCTTCTGAAACCTTCAGAGTCAGTGTGGGCATCGCCAGAGACTGGAGCTGCCAAGAAACCTCTCTTAACAAATGTCTTCCTGCTACCAGAAGGAACTTTGAGCTATTTCTTGTGGTACAACTGGAGCCCTGCTGCTGACAGCCAAGCAGCTTTATGTAGGTTTTAGCTTCCCAGTCCTCATTCAGAGACTTTTTTCCTGTTCTGTCACATGGAACGAATCCCCCAGCTCCTCCTGAGCTCCCAGATGTCTGTCCCACAGCCCCCACCAGGGCAGTGACAGCAAACCCAGCACAGCAGCCTGCAGCCCTGGGCATCCAGCAGTGTGGATGCATCCAGGTAACCTTTCCAGACAGGCAGCAGGCACTATTGCATGCTCAGCTCTAATTGCTTAAAGCCAGCTCCTAATTAGTCACAGGCCAGATGGACTTGCACAACCTTGTGCTTTCCAACACCTTCCCCTCCAAGCTCCCTAAATAAAGAGCAGCCCCTCTGGGACACAGTCCCTGCTTGGTGCATGGAGCAGGGCCATGTGTGGCTGTAGTGAAACTGTCTCAGGCATTTCACATCCCTGCTCCTGCCTCCCTCCACCACTGGCCTGCACTGGGGACTCACTGAGAGAAAGAAAACCTGATAGCCAGAGCTGCTTAATTTTAAATTCTCCTTTACAGTGCCTCTCTCACCTACACCAGCACATCAGGCAAGTCAAGGCAGGGTTAGAGAGAAGAAAAGGAAGGAAATTTAAGATGTTGTTCCCTGGCTGACAGAGCTGTGCTGCTGTGGTCCCTCTTCCTCCCACTCTCCAGCTGTGTGTTCCTGCCTCATCTCTCGAACCAGCAGCAGTGTTTGATGGCTGGGTCAGGATGTAAAACTAGAACAAAAGTGGCATTAGGAAAAAAGGAACAATTTCTGCTGGTTTAGGGGAGCAGACACAAGTCCAACTGGACAACCCATGTAACTGGGCCACGGTGGGTGCTCACAGCACAAGTGAGATCCAGAGGCCATTGCAGGGCAGCAAAGCCTTTTCCTCTAAATCCCTGGAGGGGTAAATTCCCACAGTGAACTGACCTCCCTTCACTTTCTTTGGAAAAGATACCCTTGTGACTTTTCTGATTGTGTCCTCCCTCCTGGGGACTGGGGGTTTATTCTCTTGACAAGTTGAGTTCATTATGTCCCTGCTGCAGGGCAGGGAAGATTTAATCTCACCAGGGAGAGATGCCTGGGAAGATGAAGTGATGATGTAACAATGCAAGTGCCCCATCAGGTCTTCCAGGGGGAGAAACATCCACAAGAAACTTCTCCAGATTCTAACTTCTCCAGATTCTTGGCTGATCATACTCCAACTCCAATTTATTTATCTCTCTCTTTTGCATATCTCCATCTGCACGGCTTCTTGCACATCTCCATGGAGATGAAGGAGGCTGGATAATGCCATTCCAGCATGGCCCAGCCACTGACACAGGTTCCACCAGGTGCAGAAAGCAGCACCCACCCCAGGAGATGTCAGCAGGGACCTGGTCCAGCTGCTCCTGCACAGGTCACAGCTCTGGCCTGATCCTGATGCCTTTCTCTGCACAGCAGCACCTTTCCCTGAGGACAGGGGTAAAATCCTGCATGGGAGGGACAGCAATACCAGCCATGGGGTGAACAGGAGTTTGCCCCAGCCCTGCACAGAGAAGGGTCCACATCCTCATGCTGGGGGTTTTCATGCCCCCTGCAGCATCTACTGACTCTACTGTGTAAAGTAATGCCAGCACTTATGTGTTATCTGAGCTTTAATTCTCTCCCTTTAAATTTAAAGATGCTGCATTTAGCCCCCAAATTGTCAGTGCCACTTTAAACGTGCGTGTCTAAATTATCCCCTCTGTAGCTCCCATCCCTATAGCAGCATTATGCACAGCTCCATCTGCTCCAGTATTTCTCAGCTGTTTCCATCCTCAATGTAATGGCCAGCTTATGCACAGCTAACAACTTCCCAGCAGAGAAGTGAAAAATTAATCCAGAGCCTGCTGTAAGTACTGGGGCCTCGGTTGGATGACTGATTTTTGATTATTTGGTTGGTTTTTTTTTTTTTTTTTTTGTTCGTTTGCCAGTCACCACAGGGGTTAAAAACATGGATGTGGCAGGAGCCTCTCCCTGTCATGGAAAGTTGGGACTCTGTTGGCACCAATCGATGCAGCTCTGTGGAGGTCAGTGGGATTACATCCAGCTACACCAGATAAAGCCTTGGCCCATCCTTTCTCTTAGGTTGGTGTCCTGCCTCTCTCTCTCTCTCTGTAAAGGTCTTCCAAGCCCATGTTTCAATGGCATTGAAGAGGCCTTTCCTCCTAAATGCCTTTATTTATAGCCTTCAGATGGCAGTGAGTCTATAGAAAGAGAGTGCAGGAACAGACCAATTCCTGCTTGCGTTCGGGTAACTTTTTTTTTTTTGGTATCAGTTAAATGTCAATGAACCTCCTAGGGAAAAAAAAATCTTTGTTTCCATGATTTTCTAACTAAAAGCTCTCATACATATCTGCAATGTCTAAATCTACCTGTTTACAGCAGCAGCTACTGCTCTTTTTACTTTTTTTTTTGTCCCAAAACATTCCAGCAAGGCCAGGCTGTACCAAATCCTCATTTTAAGCACAGGACAACCCAGGTGCAGGGAAATAAAAGGCCACGCTGAGGTTTGCAGCCCAGAGCAGCACTGGCAGCATCACTCTGTGCCCAGTCCTGTCTATTTCAGTGCATCTGAGCTGTATTTATATATAAAGTGGACTTTTCTATTTTCCTCTGCAGCTGGTCACTAAAGACAGGATTCCTAAACGAGCCGGGGAATTACACATGCAAATCCCAACGGCCTGGAATTGGGAACATCTGAGCAACAAACTGCCCTTGCTAAAGATGCTGTCGGAGCCAAAAAGCCTACAGATTTCAGGCCTGCTGTAAATACTTTTCAAATCGAGATCAGCCTGTCTGCGCTGCTGGCGTTTGCCAGGTGCCAGTTCGCTTCTCAAGAAACTTTCTGCTTGAGCAGAGAGGGGACACGGGGACAGGAGGAGGGGGTGAGGGGACAGCCTGTCGCTTCGGGCTGCTCCTCCCGTGCCCTCCCCTGCGCTCCGCATCTCGCAGGGAAGATGCCGAGATGCTGAACCCGTGTCCTCGGCGGGGCTTAGAGGCAGCGGGGAGGGAAGGAGGGCCGGGCTGTGCGTGCAGATGTTCAGACCGGCAGGAAGGCGCGGCATTAAGTCAGCCCTGCTCTCCAGCCCGCCGTGTCCCCCCTCCTCCCTCAGCACTCCTCATTCAGGGATTTTTTTTTTTTTTTTTTTTTTTTTTTAAGCTGCCCAGGCTGACCCCCTCAGGGGCTGAGCCAGCATCTCCGTGACTCGGGGCGCTGGGGATGAGCAGGGAGAGGATTGCTCAGAGCTGACCTTCCCGTCCTTCCTCCCTCATCCCCAGGGACTGGGCAGCATCAGCACCTCCAGCCACTGACCCATCTGCCAGCTCTGGTTCTGTCCGTGCCTGGACAGACCCGTTCCTGCTGCACCAGGAGGCTGCACCTGGTGCTGCCCAGCACCGTGAGTTGCAGAATTGCTGCTCTGTGCAGGCATCTGGGGCTCAGGTGCTGGGGCTGATTTAGCTGAGGGCCAAAGCCTGCAAGGTTTGGAGAACAAGCTGGTGGGGGACTGGGGGAGAGATGACTTTTCTCGGCAGGGAGGTGACATTCTGATTTGACTCATTCCTGTCTCACTGTGGCTGTCTGACCAGTAACACAGGGATTCTTGGTGTGCAAACAGCCCCTGGATTCCTCCCACCTCACACGTACCCCTATATATTCCCTTTCACATCACCCATAAGGGAGGCTAACGTGAGATTTGCACCCTGCTCTAAGGTGATGCAGGCGGTTCAACCACCAAGGGGTTAAATCCAGCTTGTGCTTTCCCGTGGGCTGCCTGCTACTGTGGGCAAAGCAAGGATTCCTCCTGTGACGTTAAATGTGCTCCCAAAGCTGGTGGGCTACCGAGCTCCCAGCCACGGCTCACTGCAGCAGCAGCAGCAGCAGCAGCAGCAGCAGCAGCAGCAGAGCACTCCAGGGACAGCTCGGTGCCACAAGTGTCAGCCCTGGGCTCTCCCTGGAGCTCCTCAATGTGCATTTTTGGGATGGGGAGGGATGCAGGCAAGAGGGGCTGGAGGAGGTCAGGAGAACCACTCATGTCAAACCCGTACCAAAGCAGGGGTGCCTGTCGTGGCAGGGCTGCTCCCAGGGTTTCGGGATCTCCCGTGCAGCCCAAAAGCTGTTGTGAAATAGTGCTGCTTTTGGGTTCCTACCAGAACAAGTGGGGTTTGGTTGGGGCTTGGGCAAATTCCCATTCGGAGAGAAGAACACCCACTGCTTTAAAAGGGCAGGGACAAGCTCTCCTGTATTTTAAACACAGGGGGAAGTCCTGTTGAGTTCCAGAGGGGCCGGGTTTTTAAACATGGGTTATAATTTTTGGCTTAATCCACTATTTCCCGACCAGGCCATGGCCCTCCCGCTCCCTCTTCCCGCACCCGCGCAGGCTCTTGGAAATACTTACATTCCCTGCTCCCCGTAGTGATTGTAAAATTCCATGTGGCTGCAAGCCTGGATCCAGCCCACGATCCAGGTCTCCTTCTTGGGAAGAGGGGGCACCAAGACCTGCGCCGAGGCTCGGAAGTGAGGGGTCCGGTAGCGCAGGACCACGCTGGAGGACTCGTCGATGCTGGTGGGGATGGGGTCAATGGAGGCTTTGACTTCAACCACTGAGATACTTTCCCGGAAAACTTTGGATTTGCAGCTAATGCTCTGAATACAGCCCATGGCATACCCCGAGTACAGTCCGACGCAGCTCCTAGGGTACTCCAGCAATCCTGGGGAATATTAGGCATTGAAATTGTCTGGTGCTAGATCAATTACAGATCTTCTTGGTTTGTAATTTCAAAACCGATATCCATAGGATAGAAAATGCATCATGTAAAGCCTTAATTCGAATATCTGTCTCGCAAGTACTGCTTCTATTTTTTGAGGTTCGCTGCACTTCAGAAGCAAAAGGGCCTTTAAAAAAAATTTTCCCCTTTTAAAGACCCATTAAATCTCTTGCTCAAACAGTCTTTGGGTTAAAAAAAAAAAAAAGTCTCTTGAGTTCAATAAATAAAGGTGGTGTTCTTAGCTGATATATTTAGTCCTTCCTTTGCTCAGACGCGGTCTGTCATTCACCATCAAACATTGGACTAGCCGGTATTTCCCTTTATTCTTTGGATGAAAAGCAGAATGTTGATAGACACATCTATATAAATAATGAAATAGTTTTTAGCCCCAGCTTGTCACAACCGGTGTGGATTTCCACTTCCTGACTTGCAGTTGTTCATAACTTCCTTTCGCACAAAATTACAATAATAACAGAAAGAAACGACGGCTGAAAAACGCAAAAAAAGTCGCCAGATCTCCGATTCTGGAGGCTCCTCCGCCAGCGATGTCTGGGCTTCGGGGATTAATTTTTTAATTTTTTTTAATTTTTTTTTTCTTCTTCTCCTTAGAAATAGCCGGACGCCGAGGGAAAGCGACCGCGGTGCCGGTGGGGCCGGCGGCTCCGGGAGCGCAGCGGGGCAGGCGGCGATGGAGCCTCCCCCGCGCCCGCCGGGGCCGCGCCGCTCCGCGCCCGCTCAGCGCCGCGGAACCGCCGCCCGTGACATCCCCGCGCCACGCACCGGCCCGGGGGGCGCCGGCCCCGCCGCTCCCCTTCCTCCTCCTCCTTCTTCTCCTTCTCCTCCTCGGCGAGCGGCTCTCCGCAGGGGTGTCCGACCTTCCTCCTCCTCCTCCTCCTCCTCCTCCTGCCGCCGCTGCTGCCGCCGCTCCCGGGCGAGCCGGCTGTGGCTCAGCCGGCGGGGCTCATGGGCGGGCGGCGGGGCTGCCCCGCACACGCGTGGGCCCCGCAGGGCGTCACAGCATCCCGGGGAGCCGCGCCGAGCCCCGGCCGCGCCGCCGAGCCCCGGCTCCTGCGCTGCGGGGGCGAGCAGCGGCGTGGGGCGGGGGGGGGAGGCTCCTTCTCTCGCTGGGGTTTTTTTTTTTGGGTTGTTTTTTTTTTTTTCCCCCTTTCTCCTCTTTGCTGGCTGCCCGGGGAGGTGAGAGGAGCGGGATCGGTGCCTCCGCCTCCCGGCTGCCGCAGGCTTCCTCTCTTCCCGCAATACATTCACGCACCCGGGGACAGCGCCGGCCCCGGGTCTCAGCCTCGCCGGGGGAGCGGGGGGGCGCGGGGGGGCTCCGGCTCCGCTCGCCGCCGCCGCCGCAGCATCAAAAAGGCAACGGGGTCAAACTTTGCAGAAACTCGCCGGCAGCCCCCTCGGTGCCCCCGGGCGTGCCCGGCCGCTGCCCGGGCAGGGAGCTCCGCATGCCCGTGGCTGCCGCGGCCCCAGCGGCACCGGCTGCGGGTCCGGGCCCCCCCGCGCCCCCCGCCGCCCTGTCCTCCCTCCTTCGCCCAGTCCCATCCCTCCCCCTGTATTTCGCTTTTAAACTGCAGCTGTTGAAGCTAAACCTCCTTTGCAAAAAAAACCCCAGCATTTCCTCCCACACGTCCGTGAATTGTGGGTAATGTAGTTTTTTATTATTATTATTATTATTATTATTATTATTTTAGAAACGCCTTTTTTCCGCCCCCCCCCTCCCCTTTATTATTATTTTTACTGTATTTTGATTTCACTGTGATGTGCTTTTTCTTGGGTTTTTCAGATGAAGATTTTTTTCCCCTCCTGGCCGGAGCCTGCTGGGTAGATTTGGTACCAAGCAAAGGGCACAAGAGGGGATGTTCTCCTTATCTGCAGAACTTGTAGCCCGAGGCTGGATGGGCTGTGGTTCCAGCAACGAATAATGTAAAGCTCTCCGTAGCAGCGGTGGGGCTCGGGAGCAGCTGGAACAGGGAGTGAGAATCGTCTGAGGCAGCAGTGGCCTGTGGGAAAGTTGTAAACTTCTATTGCAGGCAGTTTTAGGAGTAATGCTGCCAGCTGGTCCTGCTGGCCATCAGCTGGCTGAGGATCTGAGCACCAGGGGAGGTGAAATTGTCGGGCTTTTCAGCAATAGCTGCTGGACATCGGGTATTGGGTGACTGTGTCCTCTATCACTCGTTTCTAAATAGGAAACCTGGGGAAATGAGAGGTAAAAATCCCTTTGCCGGTGCTGCTTCGTGGTGTGGCACAGCAGTGCAGAGCTGCTGTAAATGTCTTTTAGCCCTTCCCACCCTGTGGTCTCAGCAGGCTGGATTAGCCCTTAGCAGGTAGGGGAGACTGGGGCTACCAGGTGATCCTAACCAGCGAATGCCACAGGATGGGGGGAGGCAGATTTGCTCCTTTCCACCCACAGCAAGTGGAAAAAAACACAGTTTATTGTCATGGTTTCCCCCCTCACGCGTTTCTCGAAGCATTGAGAAGTATTTATTTTAAACTTCCCAGTTGCTGTGAAAGGCACAATTTAGTCACTGGTCCTGTGACAGAGAGAAACACCAAGAACCTGCTCAAATTACAAGCCACTTACTATCGTGTAGTACCAGGAAGAATGAAATTAGCATCTTCAGAATGAAATATCCAGCAGCCTCCAGAAGGTGCTGAAATCCTTTGACATTTCCAAGACTCTTTCACACTTTTCAAACAAGCTTGTCACAGTTTCCCAGAGCATCATGAGTCTGGTGAAACTGCATATTCTGCCACTCTAGTTTCACTGAAGCTTCAGCCAGGTCTTGCTTCGGCTTGGCTGTCTCTGGTTCTCTGGTCAACTAGGAAATTGCATTATCTCATTCTAATTAAATCAGCCCTTCAGATGGGGTTTTTTGTTGGGTTTTGGTCATGCCTGTCTCCATCGTGCTGCTGCCAGTGATTAAGGCATTAGCACATCCCACCCCAGAGCAGCTGCTTTAAGCCATGTGCAGAAGGGCTCCTGTGCCTGAGCTCCTGGATTTCTCCGATGGCATTGGTGGGGATGCAAGGCCAGGCTGTGGTGAGTGGCTGGGGATGCTGTGAGTTGTGTTTCCTTCTGCTGCTCCTTTGATGCCCCCTGGCCACGTCTCCTGATAGCCCAGGAGGAGGCTCTGTTCCTGCTCTGTTCCTGCAGCCTCTCCCCCAGCCTGCACAGTGCCTCAGTGCCTTTGCAGCGTGTTTTGCAGCTTTATAGAGCTCCCCTCACCAGCCCACCAGAGGCTGCACGCTGTAAATACTGCAGGATATTATATTTTATTTTGGCCAAGCTTTCTTTTTTTGTCCCTAGAAGAATCCTACCCAGTGATGCTGGATGCCCTTTGGTTGCCAGTGCTGCTTCTTTGGCCAGCTGCTGACAGAGGTTGGGATGCACCAACACTGCCAGTGAGCTGCAGAGAAAGGGGATGGGGCTGTCCCTCCTGTCCCACCCACGTTCCAGGGCAGTTTGCCTGGCCATGCTGGCCACTGACACCTCTGTGGCTGTGGCTGTGCAGGGAATTGTGGCCCCGAGGCCAGCAGCCCTGCAGGCGGGGTGGGGAGGACAGCAGGGAGCACAGCCAGGGCTGAGCAGGCTGGGCACAGGGAGCATGCTGGATTTGTCTGCCTGGGCCTTCTCCCAGGTGCTGGATGACCCCTGTGGATCATGTGTCAGGACTGGAATAGCCCTGCTGGAGCAGGGAGCCTGTCTACAGGGATATTTATAAACCCCTGGGTTAGTGGCTGCTCTGCGGGATGGGGCTTGTCATGGCCTCAGTGGGATCAGGGATTTTTCCCTCCCAAGCTCAGTTTCTCCAGCTGGGACTGTCAGTGACAGCCCACCTGGCTGCAGGAGAGACCAGACTGTTTCTCTTTCCCACTCCAGCACTGACAGGGGTTTTGCTGGCACTGCATCCATCCCATGCTGCCCTTCCTCCTCCTGCTCAGGACTGGTGCTGGAGTACAAGGCTGGAGTCTCACAGGGAGGCTGGGGCAGAGAAATTCCCTCTGTCAGCAGAAGAGACAGGCACCAGATTAAACTCACTCCCAGAGGTTTCAAGGTATTTTTTAACCTGTGACAGCTCCCGAGGAACGTGTTAAGTTGTAGCTCAGCATCCCCAGCTGAGCAGGAGCCTCCCTGTTTCTGCAGGGTCCTGGCCACCAGTGCCTTTATCCCTCTGCCCACTGATATTTGCAGAGCCCCACAGAGCAGCAGCCTTGCACAGAGTGGGAAAACCCAGGAGGCCATGCACTGGGGAGGTGATGGCTACAGCCAGGTGGAAGCAGTGCTGATGGTTCTCTGCCTGGCCAATGTCAGGTAGGCTGAGATTTCCCACAAGAAATGGGCAATGGGATGAGGGCAGGCAGGTAGGGATGGGGTGCTGACTGCCCTGGTAGTGGCAGCACTGCAGGGATCAGGCAGGAGCTGGTGGGTGCTGGTGATGTGGCAGCTCCTGTGCCATTTAAGGGCTGCCACAGCCCTGCGTGGTCCCTGAGCCAGGAGAAGTTTTGTTTTATGGGCTGGGTGAGGGTGTCTGAGAAGGGAACGAGCTCTTCCTCCCACTGGGATTATAGAATCGCATGGTTTAGGTTGGGAGGGACCTTTAAAGGTCATTTAGTCCAACTCCCCAGCCATTGGCAGAGACACCTTCCACTATCCCAGGCTGCTCCAAGCCCTGTCCGACCTCGTCCTTGAAAACTCTCAGGGGTGGGGCAGCCACGGCTTCTCTCAGCAGCCTGTGCCAGGGCCTCCCCACCCTCATGTACAAAATGTCTTCTCAATGTCCCATCTAACCCTGCCCTCTGTCAGTGTGAAGCCAGTCCTGTCACTCAATTTCCAGGTCTCCTGGAGCTCCTTTGGGCACTGGAAGGAGCTCTGAGGTCTCTCTGGAGCCTTCTCTGAGCTGAACACCCCCAGCTCTCCCAGCTGTCTCCAGAGCAGAGGGGCTCCAGCCCTTGGAGCATCTCCAGGGCCTCCTGTGGACTCACTCCAACAGGTCCAAGTCCTTCCTGTGCTGGGGACCCCCGAGCTGGATGCAGTGCTCCAGGTGGGGTCTCACCAGAACAGAGTAGAGGCGCAGAATCACCTTGCTTGACCAGGGATAAGTTCCAGGAGGGTATGAATCAGAAATAAATTGATATGTATTGCTTTCCCTTGAGGGAGGAAAATATGAGCAAAGCCCAGGAGCGAGGGCTCCTCAGGATCTCAGGCACTTGCTTTTCCAAGCACTGCTGCCACCTGGATGGTCTATCAGTCAGATGGGCCCAGCCTGGATGCACCGTTCACTGAGGGAATTTTGAGGGCCACGTATAAAAGTGCAAAGAAAATGTAAAATTTGTGTTACTGTCTTTGGAAGCCAAAGAACCACCTTTCATTTAGCACTTAAACTCCCCAGTGCAGTTTGGATGAGACCTTTAATGACACCTGGGTGCCCAGGGTTACCTGTGCAGCCACTGACCTCTGTAAGTGGACAGCTGTGTAGACAAATGTCACTGGCACCAAGAGACGTGGCTGCTCTGCTCCTCAATCTTCTCCAACTCTCTCCATCCACGGGGGATTTCCAGCCTGTTTGCATAGGAATAATCCTGTTCCTGGAGCCTGTGGGTGGTGTGGGAGCCCACTGTGCAGGGCAGGTGCTGGCAGTGCAGGTGACCCGGCTCAGGGGCACTGTCACCCTGCAGGACAGGGTGGTCCCTCGCAGAGGTGCTGGAGGCTCCGATGCACACAGCTGCTGCTCAGGGACTGCAGCACCATCCTTCAGAGCTGTGAGCGGGAGCTGCAGGCTCCGGTGGGACGCTCCCTCAGCGCCGGGAGGTGTCTCAGGGGGGTTGGCGGCAGGTGACAGCGATGGAGCACAGCGTGCGTGGCAGGAGGGACAGCAGCGATTCATTCCCTGTCCTCCTTGGGGCCTGGCAGAGCCTTCCTCCTCCCCGTGCCGCGATGCCCGTGCTGCTGGGGCCGTGCTGCTTTCGGGGGACACAGGCAGCGGCTGTCACCTGCTGTCATCTCGGGCTGGGTGACACGGCAGGGACACGTGCGGTATCGAGGCCAGGCGCAGCGCCGGGGGCAGGAGGATGGGAGCTCATTAGCGGCTCCTTCCCGGGTAATCAGGAGGCAGGTGATGCTGCTCCTTCCTCCAGCGGCGGGGTGAGTGATGGAAGGCGCTCCGGGGGCGCATCCTGAGCGGGCAGGGAGGATGGGGTTAGCGGTGCTTTAAAAGGTATCCGTGCCAAGGGGAGGAGGGGGGTATTTAGGGTGCCCAGGCAGGGAGGGGGGGGGGAGAGGTTGGAGGACAGATTAATCAGGAAGATTTGGGGGAGAGCCCCTTGAAGGGGAGTCCCTGAGCAACACCTGGTCTTGGTGCTGCAAAACCAAGCAGCACAGCCCCCCACGGGGTGCCCTGAGGAGGGGGATGCCATCATCTCCAGCTCTGACTCTGGTACTGAAATGTGAATTGCAGCACAAAAAGAACTACGTTTCCCAGTTTCCCTTGCAGCCCAGGGGAATAAGCAATTGGAAGATTTAAATAGACCAGGCCTGAAGCAACCAACCTTTGGCACAATGTTTTTCCCTCCTCTTCTTCCTATCTATTGGCTGTCTAACCTTTTTCCCTGGCACTGGAGTGGCTGCCAAGCCTGGCATTAATTTTCCTTCCAAGCTTGCTAGGCCCATGAAGTAAACAGCCATGTGCATTCCTTACTCTATATTTAACAGCTGCAGTCTGTGCTGGGGGCAACTGCAACAGAGGGGAACCTTTGTAGCTTCCCAAATTCACAGCTTGTGAGGGTGGGAGTGGGGGAAGCTTTCTGCAGGGAGAAGAGGGATTTCTCTCCTTCCCGGTATTTGCAAAGCAGGTTGCGTTAAAGAGAGACTGCAATGCCAGCATCCCAGCCACGGTCCAGGGCCAGAGACAGGAACAATGTCCTCAACAGGGCTGAGTTCCTCTCCCTGAATCAGCCCTTGAAGGGGAACCAGGAGAGCAGGAGCTCCAGCAGGAAGCAGAGCGGCCAGGCCGGGGCAGCCGGCGCCCAGAACACCAACCCCAAGGAGCGGAGGCAGTCGCAGCAGCTGCCCGAGGAGGATTGCATGCAGCTCAACCCCTCCTTCAAGGGAATCGCCTTCAACTCGCTGCTGGCCATCGATATCTGCATGTCCAAGAGGCTGGGAGTGTGTGCCAACAGAGCTTCTTCCTGGGGAGGTGCCCGCTCCATGATCAACCTCCTGGGGATAACGGGGCACGGGATCCCCTGGATTGCAGGTACGCTCATCTGCCTGGTGAAGAGCAGCACGCTGGCAGGCCAGGAGGTCCTCATGAACCTGCTGCTAGGTGAGTGGCAAACCTCCCTCCCTGCTGGGAAAGCCCAGCCCTCGTCACAAGGGACAGCAGCACTGGGACTCCTCCTCTGGCTGCTCCCAGCATCAGAAGCGGTCGGGGAGGCTGGGAGTGACCTTTAGGGTAAATGCTGCACTTATGGCCCCGTTAGTCCCAGGTGCTGTGGGTGGTGGATGTCCCAAGGAGGTGTCTAAGAGGGATGAGGTAACTGTGGTGTCTGGGGATAGCCATGGAGCAGGGGCAGGCCCCTGGTGCTGCATGGGGCAGGGTTGTCCACTCAGACCGAGGGAGTGTCCGTGGTGGGAGGGTGGATACCAGCAGTGATGTCTTTTATTTAGTCTGTGGTCATCTGCCTTGGTGTTTGATAGGTGGGGAAAACATAAAGATATTAATCTTTAATACCTGGATCAATTCCTGAGGATGTTATTTCCATCCCCTTGCCACCTTCTTGACCAGACTCCACGTGATGGAGTCCTGTCACCTTCCCTGCTGCAGTTTGCTCTCACATCCTCCTTCCCTTGGGTACCTTTCTTGCTGCTGTCCCCATTTCCATGTGCTAATTTGACCCAGAGGCTGTGTAGGCAGGCTGGGATGCCTCTGGCTCTCCTGCTAGTCCTTCCTTGCATGCTGGTGGTCAGTGTCCCTGTTTTTGGAGACTGGGATGTGTTGAAGGGTTTGGCTTCTCCATTGTGCAGGGCCCGTCCCACCCTGATGTCCCAAAGTGACCAGGATGAGCTCTAGCTGTGACTTGCCTTAGATCCTGGCCCCAACCTGCCCAGGCCATGCATACCTGAGGACTTTGCTCTTCTTGCTCTTCTGCCTTTGGCACAGGGCCCAGTTATCCTATTTTTCCTTGTGACTGATTGGCTGTGACCGACCCTGGTGTTTCACCCTCCCTAAAAACTCAGCAGTCCCACTTTTGGTTGGTAGGAGAAATTGAAAACATTGGATTTAGTTTCTTCTCAGGGAGCATTTTGAGGGGCCATGGGGACACTTTATTTTACAGGCACCACAGGAAAGGGACGTCCTGTCTGCAGGGGCTGACTGTGACCTGATACAGCTTCAGCAACATGGTTTTGGGGCTTTTTTTTTTATGAAGTTCATCCTTCAGAGAGGGCGAAGACTGAGCTGGACTGGCTTGAAAAGCACAGTGGTAGCTGCCTTTTCTCCCCTGTGCCTTTGGAGGAGACTGTCCTCGTGCTGTGACATCTCATGGGGGGAGGCCGTGGCAGGGAAGAAGCCAGAATAGCACCAGCGTGATGCAGAGCCCGCCAGCGTCAGCAGATCTTCCAGGGGCTCCTCGGAGCGCGGGGTCAGCCCCTCGCTGGGAAGAGAGGATCCACTCAAAAGGGCACGAGGATGGAATAGTTGGTGACTAACAGCACAGTGTCACTAGCACTGGCCGGCACAGTTTCCAGATGTCTCTTGACCCGAGAGCTTCTGGTGGGGTTGGAGCATGAAAACGACCGCTTTGACTCCAAAATATTTGAGGTCCTTGCAAAGAGCTAATGCCCCTTTTGGCTTAAAAACAAGGAAGGTTTTCTGACCCTTCTGTTGCCATATGAGGAGGCCAAATGCAAAGCCACCTCGGGGTCATGTTCTAACTTTGTGGAGTGGTGGCTGGGAGAGCTCATCCCTGCATCACTACCCACATCTCCAGGTCTCCTGAGCTCCAGCGTGGTGCCCAGGGACAAGCTGGGGTTTTTGGAGTCTTGCATCCTTGCCTAGACACACTACTCCCACCCCTCCTCTCCCCCTGCCAAGACAGGAAATAGTTAATTGGTGTGAAGGACCAGTTCCATAGGTCTGGCAGCCTCCAAAGAGCTCCACTGCTCCCTCTGAAAAGACAGCACTGATTGGTGGGACTGGCCAAGGTGCCCTCAGCCTCTCTTGTCAGAGCTTCTGCAGCAGGACTTGTGTCACCCCACAGAGCAGATCTCTGCTGTGAGAGTGGCCTTGGGCTGATATTTAAGATTGCAGTCAGAAACCAAGTATCTGAGTAGCTGCTGCCATGATATCTGCACTGCTGGTGGAGAAGGAGCCTGGCTGGGAGCCTGGGTGGACCTCGATAGGTCCCAAGGAAAGTGAGGTCTTGTGTGGACAGGAAGGTCATGGCACCACTGCTGCATCTGGCATCCTTGGTCCCTTCTGCTGCTGCTTTCCTGTGGTTCAAATCCACCAGGATGTGGTGAAAAGCCCTGCTGGATAGGCACAGGTCAAAGGGAAGGGAACCTCCCTCAGAGGGAAGCTGGGAAGTTGGGGTTGTCTGTGGCACCCCTTCCGTACCTCCCCGGGCTCTCCTCCCTTCCCCCGGCTTGCTGAGGGTTGGATACATCAAGCAGAATTTCTGATGCAGTCTCTGGGCAGGGAGCCAGCCCATCATAGAGCACTTGTTTAGGATTTGCAATCAGGCTTCCAAGGCGAGGAGACAGGAGACTGCTGAAAGGGGACTGGGAACCTGGCAGGAGCACCACTGCAGATGGAGGAGGAGCTCTTGCCAGGGGCTTTGCCAACACATGTGGGAGCATTTCGGGTGAGGGGGTCTGACCCTGGGCTGCTCCATCCATCCCCACTGCAGATGCTGATTAGCAACCCCAAGCAATGTTTTCCCTCCATGTTTGTCATCTGTGATGGAATTTATTGATTCCCCTCCTCGCAGTAATCTTTTCCAGCAAATGCCAAACAGCCAGAGAAGCACACACAGCCTGTTACTGAAAAGATGGAAGAAACCAGATATCTGTGCCCACTGTAAAAATCCCTCTGCCAGGACACACTTTCAGGAAGACTGTCTCAGCATCACCAGCCCTGGCTGAGCAGAAGTCAGGGAGAAAGTCCACGACCCCTTGGCTAAATCAAGAAAATCATAACTCAGGAAATCCCCCAGTTTTAAAGTTCGTTTTATTTGTCTGCCAGTGTTGGAACTTCTAGGACCATTCAAGGTTTTCTCTGCAATCACAAGGGTTTCATGAAAACTAAGGTGCTTAGAAAGTCATTTGAACCTTGCAGGGGGAAAGCAGTTATAAAACTTTCAGTAAAATGCCCAGATCTGCTTCAGAACCAGACACAGATTCCATTAAACCCTGGGGGCAGCGGTACCTTGGTTTCTGGTTCTGATCCATCTGGTGAGGATGTGGATCCAAATTTAGTGATTCATTGACTGCAAAGCCAGCAAAGAACATTTGGATCATCGATCTAACCCACGGCAAAATACAGGCTGTAGCACATCCCTTAATTTATTCCTGTTCAATTTGTTAAGGGAAAAAACCCAAACACTCAATCTGATGTACAGTTACAAGTGAGGGTGAACTTGTCAGAGCCATTTCTGTATTACTGCAGTGCTGGGGATTCTCACAAGTGCTTTTTAGTTGGACTCTCCCCTTCATTGCGTCTCCATACCCTTCTCTCTCCAGCTGAACAGCTCTCTCAGCCAACATCTCTTCCGCCTCTCGGTGTTTTGGATAGTGCTCAAGTAATTTCTTCACCTCCTATTTATTAAGCTAAACAGACTGATCTCGTTAAACTGATGGTCTTTGCAGATCCAGGCACCTTCTCACTGCAGTGGGGATGGAATGTGGTCACTGGGGATGGAATATGGTTGCCCACCCAAAGTGCTCACTCCAGTGAGGCCCCTCTTTTGTGTTTACAGCCAAACCAGCGCTGTGTTTAGTTATTTGCCATCAGCTGGGTGCCTTTGCTGTCGGGAGGTACCTGCTTGGGTCATCCTTGCACATAAAACTGTGTCTGTGCTTGGTTTGAAGTACCAGTAGCTGGTTCTGCTGCGGTCATGGCTCTCTGGAACAGGTGTCCAGACTAGGAGAGGAGAAAGCCCTTGTCTTCTCTTTGCTTGCTGTCTTGGTGACACTGGTCCCGTGCTCAGCCATCTCCAGCTGGCTCTGCATCCCCTTGGAGGGGTGGGATGGCTCTTTGGTGCTGTCACTGAGCATTTATCCCATTAAGTACAGCACTGCCTCGGGGCGTGGATGTATCATCGAGCAGCCTGTCAGGCTGGGGATGGGTGAATGCCACAGGAGGAGGAAAGGAGGGAGCCCAGGGCTGCTTCTCCACTCCTGGAGGTCAGCAGGGAGGAAGTTCTTGCTCTGTCCAGCCTTCTTCCTGAATACTGACGCAGCTTTACTCTGACCAGGAATGAAGCCATGATATTCAGTAGTCCCTGCAGACCCCCTAAGAAGGAAAATTATAAATACATATATATGGTCAGAACCCTGTGGTCCCATGCTGGCAGCTTTCAAACAAGACCAGATTTGCAAGAAATTGGTGGATTAGGAAGGAAAGGGAGAAAGAAATGCCTTCAGCAAGCCCCTGGAGATCCCAGTGACCCTGTTCTAACAACACGGACGTGCTTCAGGTATTGTTGTGCTTCTCTTCGGAGGCTGTGTGATGAAAATCCAGACAGTACAGCCCCTTGCTGGTAAAGGTCACTGGGTAGATGAAATGCCCAGGCAGAGCTGATCCTCTTGAGCCTCAGGGCAGCCCAGACCCAGCAGAGAGGCCAGGGAGCTTCATGGCAGATGGATCAGTCTGTATGTGGCAGAGCTTTGCTCAGCCCAGAGCCCCAGAGATGGTTTGGGGCCAGATGTGTCTGTTTTTTCCCCTTTCATTCTTCCACTGTAAGAGCAGGGATTTTCTGAGCCAGGCAGGGCAGAGGACATTCCATCAGGGATGGGTAGAGCAGCTCAGGAGTTGGTGCCCTGCAGATTCATCACTCCTTGGACAGCCTGGCACATGGGAGGGGCTCAGCTGCTGTCCCACTCCCCTCCCAGCCCTGCCAGTGCCCACCAAGGTCTCACTGAGCCAGCAGCATGTCTGCCCAGTGGGGTGGAAACATTTAAATGCCAAATAACCCAACGTGAGTGACCCGTGGAAGGTGCCAGGCATTGGGAACAAGGCAGGTACCCACTCCCTGCATCCAGCATTTAGACACAGGTCCAGCCTGGCATTAAACGTTCCCCTTCATCACTCCAGGCTGCTAATCTGCCTCTGTTCTGCCCAGATACAGCAGCTGAAGTCCGTGGCCCTTTGGTGGGTGCCGTGCTCAGCCTTCATCCTTTCACAGCTGATGAGCTCAGGCATCTCTGAACAGCCAGCAATGCCCAGCTCTCCCTGCTTCCCTGCCCCCCTTGCTGCCTGCTTCCTCTACAGGAATGTGTCCTGCTCACTGCAGGGCAGGCTGGCGAGCCTGCAGTGTCCCCTTGGATGAAGGACAGTCAGTGACAGCCTGGGACTCATCTGACTGTGGCTGGAGCAGGCACGGGGGTATTTCCAGGGACCTGCACGGTGTCTCCATCAGAGACAGCCCCTCGGTACCAGGCAGCACCGGTTTGCTCAGGTGCTGGCCGGCTGCTGGGGATGCTGTGAGCCCTGCAGGCATCAGCGTGCAGCCCTTGGGGAATGTGCAGAGAGCTGGAATCCAACCCTCGCAGAACAAACGGCGAAACGTTCCCGAGCCTGAATGCAGAGCAAAAGAGAAAAGAAGTGCGAGGGTTGTTGAATGGGAAGAGGGGGAATAAACATGGGAAATGAGTCATCCTTCTGTCTGTCACTCCGGGAACAACTTCCCATTGCCCCTGCCTGCAGCTCAGAGGGGACAGTAGCTGTTTCACTCAGGCAGAGCTGGAGAAGCAGAGCCAGGCTCTGGCCCGGAGGGAGATCCCAGGAAATGGGTGAGTGTGTTTGCCTCTAACACGCCTTGACAGGAGCAGTGGCTGGGAAGAGGAAGGTGGGGGAGTGAGGTGAGTTGTTGGGAGGAGCAGCAGGCAGGGAGAGCCAGTCGGGTCTCCAGCTCCGGGTCAGGGCTGGTGGAGGATGGGGTGGGAAAGAGGGGGATCAGATGAACTGTCAGTGAACTCTCATTTTTTTCCTCCACTTTGAGGAAACCTCCCATGTTTTAACCTGGAACAGAGAGCCATCTGTACAGGGATGCTGGCAGATGTTCCTGATCTGGGTCCACGCTGTGAGAGGTGTGATGGTCGGAGACCCTCTGAGCATCACAGAATCAGATTTTATACATATATATATATATATATATATACACACACACTTTTGGGTGGGGTTTTTTTGGCCAGTTTGCCTCTTTGGGGTGTAACTCCAAGCCCAAACAGCACTGAGGCTGAGCAAGGAGCCCAGCCTTTGTGGGCTGGGCCATGCTGCTGGTCCTCAGCCCAAGGCACTTTTCTTCCTCAGGCTCATCCCATACAGTGCTGGTGCGTGTGATTCTGGGATGTACTGATGGTACCTGTGCTGCTGCCATGGGGAGCAGGAGCATTTCAAGCTGTCAGAGCCCTTCTGGGAGGCAGATGAGCCATCCTTGGGGCTGCTCAGCTCCTTTCCCCCAGCAGCATGAGCCCTTTTCACTGTGCTCCCCCTCTTGCCTGCATCTCGCCCCAGCCTGTGCAGACCCCCAGGGAAGCAGCCCCACTCAGTATTTGGTGCTGAGTACAAATTTCCCAGCTCCCAGGGCACAGTGTTTCCAAGGGGAGAACTCCAGGCAGCCTGTGTTTGCACTCAAGGCTGCTTTTAATCATCTAGAATATAGCAAATCTATTTTTAGTTGTTGTGGGTTTTTATTTTAATTAATTGCACAATTCTGCTTTCCACCATTTTCTTTCACCTCCCCATGACCACTTACCCCACGCTGATGCTTGTTCAGCCAAAAAAATAACCCTCCTCAAACACCAAAATGCCTGATTCATTGGCTCTTCAATGTGTCATGCCATCTGTGCTTTTTGTCAGCTCTTGCACCCAATAGTGCCACATTTGGGGAAAAAAATGGAGTGGAGGGGTTCATTTCCAGAGTGGACCTCCTCCAGCTGCCACTGACTCCATTGGAGAGAGGTTGAAGATTCTTTTGAAACCTGCATCTTTCATTAATGTCAATGAGATAAGGCTGCAAACAGCTCATTTTCCAGGTCAGGGAGCCTGATGCCTGCAGGAGATTTGGGAAGTTCAGAAGGAGTAGGAGGGGGCACATAAGTAAAAAGAAAAAGGGGGGGGGGGGGGGGGGGCGGAAATTATGAATTCTAATTATGGGGCTAAAGAAACTGTTTCCTGGGACTGGTGGCATTTGTCCAGAGTTCAGTTCTGAGTGAGGGTGGGTAATCTGGGCAGTACAGGACCCTCACAGCCAGTCTGGGCCCTGCACGTGGCCTCAGCAGCTGCAGTGGGGAGCACGTGCCACCTCCAGCACGGTGGGTTTGAAGCCCAGGCAAGGAGTTGTCACCAGCTTGGCTCTGCTCTGTGCACATCTGCTCCCACATTGGGAGCCTCCTGAGCTCATGAAATGGGCTCACTCGTCGTTCTTGGGAACCTACCTCCCTGTTTTGCTCTCCTCATGTGCTCAGCCATGGTTCTGGGAGGCTGAGTCCAGCCTGTGGCTGTTCCTGATCCCAGCCTCGCAGGCTGGGCTCTGGAGAGCAGCCTTGTCTCCTCCAGGCAGCCCCACGTGTGTGAAGTCACGTGGATCTCGGCTGCAGGAGCAGATGAGGCCAAGGGCTTTTTTGGCTTTCTCCTCTTTTCCTCCCCCTCTGCCCCCAGCACTGCCCCCAGGTTGTTTTTCAGCGGTGGTTTTTGATAACATGTTTATATAAACATCCCAGCTGGAATCTGCCTCCGTCCCTGGAGACACTGCCTGGCCCCAACCTGGAGCAGGCCATGTCCCCAGGGGTGCTCACACCATCCTCAGCCTCTTCCAGCCATAAGGGACAGCAGCAGAGAAGCCACCTCGGGGACAGAAGGGACCTTATGGTGGCAGGGGACAACCAACTGTTTGGATTCCTCTTAAATACAAGCTTTGGGTTTTGGTTTGGCTCTGCTGACAATGGTTCAGGTTTGTCCTTGTGCCCTGCCTGCACAGGGCTCCTCTCTCATTACCTCTCCCCTCCTAATGGGCTCCTAATATTAGGTGGTAGGAGCAAGGCAGATAATTGTTTTCCTTTCCTTATTAATAGATATAAAATGCCTGCCCAGGGGGCTCACTTTCAGCTCATTTACTGTGCATCAGATGCCAGATGTTGGCTTTTTACAATACCAAGGTGATCTCTGATGCTAAAATTGTCACAGGCAAGAAGACAAGGCTTGCTCTTTGGTTTTGTCTTTTAAGGAAGTTTTAGATGTTAATGTAGGATTTGGGGATTGGATGGATTTGCATTGGAAATCTGAAGGATTGTTTCCCTTAACACCAGGTCAACAGGGAAATTCCTGGTCTTTTTCAGAAAAATGTGAAAGGAGCAAGAATGGACAAGAGCTAATCCTTCTTTTGCTCTTAAGTACAGCACTACCTGGATTTTACATCCAGTGATGCCTCTGGTTTAAATCCAGTGCTACCTGGCTCTGGGTGGGGGGAAAGCATGATGAAGAAAATGCTTCATATTAAAATTTCTTGCTCCTCTCATCCCAGCCTCAGTCAGGTGGCACTCTGCCATCCCTGCTGTGCTTGTGACAGCCCCGAGGGTCCCCGGAGAGCAGCCAGCCAGTGCAGGCTGCTCCATCAGCTGCAGGCTCCCTTGCATGGGCTCTCCTGGGGCTGTGTTTGCCCCAGCCCGCAGTCAGGTCAGCCCGAAGGGTTTGCAGGGCTCTGTGTGAGGCAGCAGGGAGGGACAGAGCCGAGGTGCTGGTGCTGGTTTGCTTTGGGTAGGGTGGGCCTAGGTGGGTGCTCTGAAGGAAAATCTGCAGGTGCAAGGCTCAGGGGCTTGGGGTTCACCAGCAGGAGCAGCCCCCCGTGCAAAGACACCCACCTGCAGCTGCAGCACCCAGGGCACCCGTGGGGAAGTTAACCCCTTAGCTGCCTAATGCTGTGCCCACCCGAGGAGGGAGGATTGGATGTGCGCTAAGGGGGGGGAAGGAAGCCAGCCAAGGTCCAAGCGGGTATGTAGGTCATGGGATTGCAAGGGAATAGGGCCGGGGATGGGGCTGCTGGGCAACGGCACTGTCTGTATCTGTTCCTGAAGGATGGGCCCTTGGCAGCACCGCCGGCAGCAGTGCTGCCTGCTGATTCACCCCGCCAGCGCCGGCGGCAGCAGCAGCAGCAGGAGGGAAGGGGAAGCGCAGAGAGCCAGCGCTGGGAGAGGGGCAGTGGGACCCCCCCGCCTCCGGGGCCGGGGCTGGCTGCTGGGGCTGTTTCATAAAGAAATCTCCATGAAAGGAACGGAAAGTGCAAGGGGAAGTGACAGAAAAAGCACCAGACGGAGGGATCTTTGGTGGTTGTTTTTTTTCTTTTTTTTTCTTTTAACGGCAAATTAACCCCCGGTTTTAATGCTGTCATGCCTTCCCATCTTGAAATGTGGGCAAACGAGGCTTTTTGCTTTCTGTGCATCATTTGACGAAAATCAAAGCTAGCAGTACTGAAGGCCCATTTTATTCATCTTCTGAATGAAAGGATTATTAGAACTGCTCTTTGGCTTGTTCTCCATGCCCTGAACACCTCCATGCTCACATGCCTGCATCCCTCAAGTTGCCCTGACATCACCTTTGACCGTAAAAAAATATTGCCAGTGCAAAACATTGACAGGCAATGGTGAGCACCACACGTTGCTAAAGCACATGGCACTTGTGCTACTGATCTCTGGGCAGGTTTGGTGGGGAATGGTCACTAGGGAATTTATTGAACACCATGGAGGAGATACTGGGATCCATTGGGGTGCTCAGACTCATTCTGGAGCCCTGGCTGGGCTTCTCAGCAATGCAATAGGTGCTGACTTCAGCAGAGCAGCTTGGGCCAGAGTCTTCTCTTGGCAGCACTGGTGCATTATCTCTCTGATGCTTCTGGGTTCCCGAGAATTTGATGAGTCTGGGTTCCAGAGAGAGCAGTGTGGAGCTTCAGTTTCACACAGTTCTCATCCAGGGTGAGATGGGAAATGCAGCCAATGAGTTCTGAAAATCATCTCCTGAAGCACTCTGCTGGACCTGCTGTCACTTAGTGTGGTGAGGAGTTGGGCTGGGGGTGATTTAGGAAGCCCAGCATGAGCAGAACCCTGCATGGAGGGGCAGCCCTGTAATGGTCAGCCAGGCCCAGGCTGACAGCATTTGACCTTAACAGGGAGCCAGGGTGAGTGGCTGCTCCAGGGCTCCACAGGCTGGGTCTGAAATCCCTCCCTCCCTTGCTCCCCCCAGCTGGCCTGTCAAAAAAAAAATAAAAAATCAGCAAATTGCAGACAAGCACTCTGCTGAGTGCGAGTGTCCTGGTGGGCTACAGAGCTCCTGCTGCTCTCTCCCTGCCTGATGGTCACATCCAGCAGGAGCTGGGCAGCCCCTGGTTGTCCTTGTCCTCCTAAACCCGTTGCTACTGCTACAGGCCCAGTGGTGTGACTGGCCTCCTTGCAGCCCCTTGCCATCTACACCCTTGACACCCTTGTTCAGGTGCCACTCATGAACCTTTGCTCTATGTCAATCTCCTGCTTTTTGTGTCTAGCCTGGATTCCTGCTACTGTCCATGCCAGGGAGGAGCTGGTACCCAGATTTTCCTCTGCTCCATCTGCCCTCCACAGCTCTGAGACCCCAGGACCTGTTGGGCAGAAGCTCCAGGGGAGTCCTGCTGTCCCACTTCCTCATGCAAGATGCCCTGCAGATGAGGGAGAAAAGCAGTTTTCTATAAGGAGAAGGTTTAGCCAGGATAAATACCCCTTCCCAAGGTTTAGCCAGGATAAATACCCCTTCCCAAAGCAGTGCTGGGGGCTGGGAGTGGCACACAGGGAAGGTGGGGGAGCAGAGCTGCCGTGACAGCTCCTCACTTCCCAGCTCCTGCCAGGTGCTGAGCAGGCAGGTGGAGCTGCCTCCCATGTCTCATTTCCCATCCCCACCACCAACGCACTCCCATCCATGCTCCTGAAACCCTGTCAGCTCTCACGGAATGGTCTTCACCAGGGCCTGGGAGCCAAACAAGTGGCCCCTGGCACTCCTGCTGAGGGAGCAGGCTGTGCTCGTGATGGCAGATCTGTCCCTGTCATTGCTGCGGGGAGCCGAAATCAGCACTCTGACTAATTAGGAGGGTTGGGGAAAAGCAGATGAGGGGATTAAAGAGAAATAAAATTGATGCTAGGAAATAGAAATGACAGTACCTGTCGGCTGGGACGAAGCGGGTGGGCTGAAGAGGAGGGTGATGTAGATAAGTGCTGATGGGTTTCATTCCTGAAGCTGTTAAGGAAGAAAGGTGGTTTGGTGTAGAGAGCTGCAGCTCCAGCTGCCTGTGCCATCACAAGCCTGGGTTTGCTGGGGCTGGGAGGTGTGGTACCCCTGATGTATTTGAACAGGGAAGGGGCTGTGTGAGGAGACTTGCAGGGAGAAAGTCACAGGGAGCAAGAGGTGAGCAGAAACAAGAAATGGCTCGTGGGTGTTTGATGCTTTAGCAAAGGAAGAAGGATGGTGGGGGATATCTAGGAGGCTGCCACCCACCCTCCAACACACCGTGGTGCTGTTTCTAACACAGGAGCCCATTTTTCTTTATTGTGTGCCTTTCCCCTTGGCTCGCTGGCTCCTAATGATCTTTTCTTATTGAAATCTGTCAGCATGGTGCAAAATCTGTCAGCATGGTGTGATTCCCTGGCTGGTCGGGCAGGAGGAGGTGGTGGGCTTGGGAGGGGACAAGGGACAACACTAGAAAGTACTGTGGGGCACCTTTCCTTCAGCAGGCTGCTCACTGCAGTCTGCTCACCCTGGCACAGAGCCCCAGGCAGGGACCTTGCTGCACAAGGTTTCTAAAGCACAAGGTGGGGGCAGCAACAGGAACACCCAGAGTGGTGGTTTGAGGGCCAAAAAAGTTTCAGTTTTAGCTTTGCCAGTTGCTCTCTTCCTCCCCAGGTGGGTCGCTCGCCTCTGTGGTTTCAGATTCTCCTCTGTCAGATGGTGACAGTGGTATTTACCTCATCTGTGGGCAAACTGGGAGGGTTAATCAACATTTGGGTGGTGACCTGAGGATGGGGGAGTTGTGTGCAGCTGCACCGTGGACATCTGGCCGGAACCAAACCCAAATTTTTTATTTGAAAACAACGACCACCCTTTGCTGTTGAAAACGCCTTGAAAATTGCCCTCAACTCTTCTGTCTCTCACTATTCCCTCCGCGTCTCCTGTTTTGTAGCCCTGCTCCTGGATATCATGATTGTGGCGGGTTTGCAGAAGCTGGCCAAGCGGAAGGGCCCCTACGACATCAACCCTGGCCTGTTGGACTACCTGACCATGGACACCTACGCCTTTCCCGCCGGGCACGCCAGCCGGGTGGCCATGCTCTCCAAGTTCTTCCTCAACCACCTGGTCCTGGCCATCCCTCTGCGCATCCTGCTGGTCCTCTGGGCCCTCTGCGTGGGTTTTTCCCGCGTCATGATCGGACGGCACCACATCACAGATGTCCTCTCCGGCTTTGTTTTCGGCTACTTGCAGTTCAGGCTGGTGGAGTTGATATGGATGTCTTCCAACACGTGTCAGATGTTGATATCCATCTGGTGAACGTGGAGGACTTGGAAACTAGAAGATACTTGGAGAGTCCCCTTCCCTGTATTTTCTACGTGTTGTTTGTTGGAAGCTGTTGTAACTTCCATTGAGTAGTGGTGTTTTTTAATGTTGCTTCCCCACCTTTAAAAAAAAAAATGTTCCTTGTAATGGATTGGGTTTTAGCAATCAAGGGCCATACCTGTGTTTTGGCCTTATTCTCAAGCTGTGTTTGGACAGCAGCCTAATTAAGCTTTACAGGTGAGAGAAATGAGCTCCATGTCTGCCTTCTTTAGGTGGTTCACACTGGCACCTTGATATGTTCTCAGGATGGGCAGTGCCTGAGAGCTTCCTGAGAAGACATTGGTGAACTTTTTAGAGGATAAATTATTTTGGCCACAGTGCTTTTTTTCTTTTTGTAAGCCCAGCAGTTGTGTCTTGTACAGAGCCAGGACACTGCTGGTGCTTTACAGATAATAAATAATCATAAAAATCCTGCCCTGTTTGGTTCTTATCATGAGGGAGGGGAGAAAATGAGCCCAGTTTGGATTTGAGATATACATTCAGCATGGAGCAGGTCCTGCAGTCTTGCTGCCCAAGGGGATGCACACTTTTGCTTTGGGTGGGGTGGGCCTAGATGGGTGCTCAGGACACTGAAGGAAAATCTGTTCTGTGAGGTGTGTGAGGAGTTTTTGGTCTGGTAAGGGACACACGATGCCCTAATGTGGTGCAGTTTCTTCCCATTATTGACAAGTGGCCTCCTTGAAGCCTGGTGGTGGTTCCTTATCTGGAGCCATGGTGATGGCCATGCTCAACATGCTGTCTCCAGAATGGATCCCCTCTCACAACTGCCATAAGAAAATCCCCCATTTTGAACAGAATGTGCCAGTTCTCTGTGGTTTAGCTGTCTCTAGAAGACAGTTTGATGTTCGGCAAGTGATGGATATTATCAGACAGAGCACCTACCCTGACTGGATGAATCCTGCAGAATGGAGGGGTCTTGTCATCCCTGTGCTCCTGTGGATCCCAAGTGAGCAAAATACACCTGGCTTGCAAGGCCAGGGAGGAGTCAGCTGGGTCTGTGCCTGTCATCTCTCCCTGCACATTGGGAAGCCACTTCCTACAGGGGCTGGTGCGAAGAAGACATTCAGCTAATGACTGTTGCAAGCTGCTGACATTTGTTGCTCTTTGATGATTAATATGAAAAGAAGCTAAACAGAAAATCTATCCCTGGCATGCGTCTCCAGCTGGGATGTCAGCGCAGAGCCCTGGGAGCTGCTGCCTTCCCGCGCTGCCGGCTCCGAGGCTGGAGCAGGAGCCTGGTGAGGAGGGCATCCATGTCCTTCGAACACAAGCCTCCCACGGAGCTCACAGATGAGCTGTCCCCTGGGAAGGGCTGTCACTGAGCGTGTTGAGGAGAGGGGGAGCTCTGGGTTGTCCCCGGAGGCTGGTGCAGCAGCAGGCAGAGCAGCGGGGGTGGCGGGTGCTGTCCTGCTTCCCTCCTGCTGCTGCGTGTGGGAGCAGGGATGTGCTACCCTCCCATCAGGGTTTTCCTTTGCTAGCCTCCTTCTCCTGCAAAGATTTCTGTGAAGAAGTGAGCTGAGGTGCTTTTTCTTCCTTCCAGGCATTATTACACGTGGCAGAGTTTATCCTCGTCCCCAGCAAGGATGGCAGCATGTTCCGAGCTCTGATTGTGGGTGATGCACCAATGTGTAGCTGGAGATGACAGGTTCCTGAAGGGGCAGGGAGCAGGAGATGCCTTTTCTCCCATGGCTTTGTGGGAAACTCTCACTTTGTAGCTCCAGAATTTACTGAACCTTTGCAAATAGATTGGATGATTCTACAGCCGTGTCACCAGGTCGAGGTTTCCTTGCACTTGTGTTGTCTTCTCTTGGTATATCCAGGGTGGCAGAATGGCTTTGTAGGAGTTGCTCCTGATCTTTGCTGGTGTAATCAGGAGAGCATGGCCTGGAGAAGCTGCCACAGTGTGTTAGATCAGCTGAGCTGGTCTCAGCCCAGCACATGGTTGCAAAGCAAGGCAGGAGAGCAGGGGGAGGTGAGCTGGGGCGATTCCCAGGAGTGAGTTGGGATTCACAGGCTGGGGCTTTCTCCCACATAGCGTTTCTCCAGGAAGTCTTCCTCCTCAGCCCCTCTGCAGCCTGTGCCCCTTCTCTCCCACAGTACTTCACTGCCCAGAGCAAAGGAAGGGAAGGTTTTGGGAGACCCCCCACAAGATGAGTGTGAATTCGGGCACAGAGGCACCAGGAGAGGCCTGCCAGAGCCTTGCCTTAGCCATGGCTGCCCTCCCAGCAAGCCAAGACATTCCTGATCCCTCTCTCCCTGCCTGCCACGCTGAAGGTACTGCTCAGAAACAACCAGCGTAGCTGTGGAGAAAAGCAGCTTCTGTCTCTATAGCAACAGCAAGGGATGGTGGGTGCCGTGTCCCCTATCCCTGTGAGCTGGAGAAGGACACTGGGGCTGCTCTGTGCAGATGCTCACCGTGGCAGTGTGGGGAGACAAAAGGCCAAACAATTTGAGCTCCTTCAGGAGTGTCCAGGAATGTGAGTGTTTTGTCTGAACCTTCATCCCCAAATTCAGGCACACAGGGCTCACTCAGCCTGCGAGGCTTGGGAGGAGGAGTGGTCCTTCCAAGACAAGACCTGTCCAACCAGAAGGAATGAAGAAGTCCTGACTATGGCATCTTCTGCCTTTCAGGTTGTCTAACTCCTTAATTAAGAAAATGGCCAGGAGGAGGCAAACACAGTGTGTGGGCTGGGGACTGCTGCCATCAGCACTCCATGGTGCCACTGGGAGAGTCCCAGGCTGCTGTAATGATGATTTCGTGTGTGATCCTGCAGGGGACAGTGAAAGGCCCCTCCTCCCCTCACCCTAATGCTGATAATGCTCAGCAGCAAAAAGAGATTTTAATTTATTAAATTAAAAAAAAAAAAAAAAGGAGAGTGCCAGGGCCAGGGCAAGTAGCAAATCTGGATTATATCTTTGGGCATATGTGGCAGTCACGCCTGGGGTGTTTAGTTCTCCTCTCCTCAACCTAAGCTGGTGGGTTTTTTTTCCTGACAAGCTGTTTTGTACATTTGTGGCTGGGGCTGTGCTGAAATGAAGGCAGGACAAATCCTTTCCCACATCAGGGCTGTGCTGCTCTCCCTGCCATGGCAGGGTCCTCTCTGTCCTCTCTGTCTCCCAGGATGGGGGGCCTCATGGTCCATGTCCTTCCCAGGATGAGGCAGCTAAAGGGAAGGGACCTGCAGGAGATGGTGGAGGGTGGGTGGGCAGATTTGAGGATTGAGGGGACAATTAGAAAGGCTGTCACACAAGGTCTCCCAGCAGTAGCACAGGTGTGGCACTAGTTCACCCCAGGCTGGGTTTTCTTGGGCAAACACACTCCTTTTATTCAGCCAGGATGTTTCTGAGGGAGGGGTGAAGGGACCCATGGGTTTACCTGGCTCTCAGGAGCTCAGTGCAGCAGCCCCAGCTCTTGTCACAGCCCTGACACTGCTCCCTGAAGCACTAGGCCACACAGGATGTCCCTGGCAGCCACGAACTCACTTTTGGGAGACTAGGGGGAATCACCTGCATGGTTTTCAGTTAAGGTTTTAATTAAAGTGATAATTAACCATGTAATTTCCACGCTAAAAGTTTAATATATTGGGCAAAGCCTAAGGAAATGGGATGGTGTCTCCCCTTCATATTCCAGAGGGTGCTGCAACACGAAAGATACACAAGAATAGATGATGCCTTTTATGTGGTTTTGGTCACCTGAACTAGAGATGTGGCAAGTTCTTGCCTCAGCACACCGGGCTTCAGGCAGAGACATGGACATGTAGGCGGCAGGGTGGGAGCAGGTGACCAAAGAGGTGTTTTTCTCTGCTGTTGACCCAAGTGCCTGGCTGATGTGCCTATGTCTGCATGCAGTGCTTGATTTAGGGGTGATGCTGAGGCTCTGCCCCTCAGACAGGCAGGGATGGGGTTGTTTCATTCCGTGCCTTGCTGGGACTCAGAGCAGCAAAGATCTCCGTGCTCGTTCGTTCCCCAGGACACAGGAGTCAAAGCGGATTAAAGGTCCCTCGGCTGATCACATTTATTTCATTATTTGAGTGAAATCCCTTGTAAATACCGCCTCCCTCCCTTTTCTTTTTATAAAAATAGAAGGCACGAAAGAATTGGAGATTTAGGAAAAGTTAATCACAGGAGTCGCTTGAAATCCATTAACCTCACACAGCCTGAGCGAGGCTGATCCCTGCCCGAACCCTGCTGCAGGAGAGGAGATGCTGAATGGCCTGGGGGGGCCCCAACCCCGCCGAAGAAGAGCTTTCCCTGGAAAAATACCTGGTTCTTAGCAGGCTGGGTGGCATTACAGCCTTTGTTCACAGTCTGGCCATGATGAAGTGCTAATTGCAGTGTTGGAACAAATTGGCTGAAGCTCCCAGGAGGCTCCAGAGCTCTGGGCGAGCAGGCTCACGTGTGGGAGCCCTGCAGCAGATGTTGCTAGCCAGCCTGTGGGTTCAGGGCCATTGGAAATGGCAATGTTATTCCCTTTACTCTGTGGTTCCTCTGAGCTTCTCTGGAGAATGGCACTTGGGCTTTGCACAGGGATCTATCCCAGTTTTTCCAACAATTTTCAAACAGGTGCAGCTGATTCTCCTGAAACTGTCCTGAGTCCCCATCTCTCCAATAATCCCCACGCCCTTGGTACTCTCCCCGACTTCCTCTCTTCTCCCAGGACCAGCAGTTTTGTGCAAGACCATCAGTGCTGCTAAGCCAGAGCTGCAGAAATTAATTAAATGAAAAGCAATGGGAACAGAAGCTGAAAGCTGAAATGATGGATGTTCATGAAACACTTGCCCAGAGCCCAAAGTGCTCTGGGCATTCAGTGATGTTTGCTTCCAGCCAAGGAGATTGCAATAGTTAAACACACTCAATGCAGGGGTGATTAAGGAATCAGCTTCTGGTATCTGGGTGTGGGTCCAGAGCTGGTGTCCTCTCTGCCTTGGGATTTGCACCTTGGTGTTGCCAGCACTGGTTTGTCATGGATTGCTTCTCCTGGCTGTGGTGGGGGAGTTATTTGCTTTAAATCCTAAACCTTGAGTTGTGTATTAATAGCACAGTAATGCATCTCTTTTGTGTCCAGCACGAGGGGTTATATAAAACACAGATTAATGGGAATCAGCAAAACACAGGAGTATGTGGAGGGATGCCATGAGGATGGCTTGGAAGGGGAGGCAGGAGGGAGGTGGCAGGTCCAGAGGGTAGAGAAGGTGGCTGAGTGGGTTCAGAGCACTTCCTAGCAGGATTTGCTCCAGTAATTGTTCTGCAGGCCCCAATGCAGGCCATTTCCTGAACCAGCATGTCTCTGCCATCAGAGGTCTTTTGTCCTTGGGTGATAACAAGAAGGCAGAAAGAAGGTCTGGAAATTTGAGTGGAAATGGCTGCTTTTTGCCTTTTTTTTTTTTTTCCCCAAGCTGATATGCATCATTTCTACAACTGCAAAAAAGCAAACATAGTACAGGCAGGAAGATGAAGGGACAAGCAGTTGTCTAAAGGAAAGGCACATCTTTCACTAGGAGTAAATGAACCTCCCTCCATTCCCAACATGGCTCGTTTCTTCTCTCCCATCCCAAAATGCAAGGTGATACTTGGGTTATGAAAAGCTGAGAATTCTCAGAAGCTCCTTTCTGCTCTTGCAGTGATCAGTGGGAGATCACTGGGTCCCCATGCACAACCCAGAACAGCAGTTCCTCAGTTTTGGACAGAAAATCTCCCTCTTGCAGACTCCTCAGCCCAGAAACATTCAAGATGCTCTGGAGGGGCAGCAGGGACGCTGATCCAAACCCCTCCTGCTGCTATTCCTCAGAGCAGGGGCAGGGCAGGAGAGAGGGAAAGCAACAGGTTTTTGAGCACCTGCCTCTGATGTGACCTTCCTTGGGAGAGCATGACCTCGGGAGCTCTGCCCTCCGGGTCGGGAAGATTCCTCCCACCCCGGGAGGAAGGCACAGCTGGACTCCAACCATCAATCACATTCCGCCGGGAAGGGCTTGTATGGGTTGTGGGATTCCCGGTGGGGTGACTTTTTTTCAAAGCCTCCTGCAATAACAGCAACCCGTTGCTCAGCTTCCTTTCTAGATAACCTTTTTCCTGCTGCCCAACATGCTTATCTGCTGCAGACAGGCTGGCAAGATGAACCGGAAAGCTGATACCTTATCTCTCCCCCTCAAGGAGCCTATTTAAGTGCTGGAATGTGTTGAGATGGTTAATGATTGTTAAAATCCAAGTGAGGAGCATGGACCTAAGGACAGGTCCTGCTGGGAGGGAGCACTTAGTCAAAAAGGAGACTTGAGGGACCACAGCCTTTCCAGGCTCTTCTTTTATCTGCCAAAAGATGCATCACCTAAAATATAAAATATTTATTTAAAACTAAAAGGTATAGACTGGGTTTCTGGCTAATCTGGGGGTTACCCCTGCAGGCTGCTCCCTGCTCAATGAGGTCTGCTGTGTCCCTTGGACATGGTTTTATCTGAGTCTCAGTTTGCTCACTGCAGGAAATACACTGCTGTGGGTCTGCCCTGCAAGGGATGCAGTGTGTGATTCCTCGCTCACCCTTTAATCTGACTGCTGTGGGAAGCAGCGAGATGCTCACACATTCATAAAGGTAAATGGGATTGGAGAGCTATCGGGCTAATTGAAATGAACAGGGCTCAGAGGCTCAGAGAGCCTGATACAATGAAATGAGACCTCTCCAGGGACACAGGAGTCAAGCATAGCTTCAGCACTTCACTTATTTCAGCCACTGCAAGTGGCAGCTACAGCAACTGTAATTGCAGGCACCAGGATTTGAGCACTGTGACAGGAGAGGGGCCAGGGAACACCAGCGTGGTGATGTCTGTAACAGCTGCTGGGGATGGGTGAGACAGGCTTTATTTTGGTCCTGACCTGGGTGAAAAAATAGCTGTTGGAGATGTTGCCAGCCTGAAACACTCTGCCAGCAGGAGCCAGAGTGCTTGTCTTCCTGATAGGCAACTGTGTTCCAGCATACCCAGGGGGATAGGATGGGGAAAGGGGAGCAGGGCCAGGCAAACCCTGACAGCAGTGGGTTGTGTGGCCCTGAGGAGCTCTGGGAGTGCCCAGATCCCAGCACACAGAGCAGCGAGTGATGGGAGCTTGTGTGTGTGTGAGGGGTCCCTGCACCCCCTGCCCTGAGGGCCAGGCTCAGACCTGGGGACGGTTTTTTTGCCACTCCATCTGCTCTTGGACTGTGTTTGTGAGAGAAACTGCTCAGCTGCAGTGCACACTGCTACAGTGGGCTGCTGCATCTGAAAGTTAATCTGTTCCACATCACCGACTGGTTTTCCATAGCGATGCATAAGGAATCACCCCAGAGCAGACCTCAGCCTGTCTCAGCCAAGAGCTTCAACAGAAACACAGGTGATCCTGTGGCAGCCAGGCTGGGACAATGTGCTTTCTGGGAGGTCTGATCCCATCCCAAGCTTGCTACAGCTGCCCTATCCCCTGAGGCTTTTTGTCTCCTGCAAAACTCCTGAAATTAGACACTGCAATGTGCATGTCTGCAAGATCCTCCAAATTCTCTTTGCGTCTTATGAGGTCCTTGGCTCCATCCCATTGGGTAGGAGCAGGATGCCAGCCTCAGTCACAGCCTTTTTGGGGTTTGCAGAGAGGACCCTGCAGGGAAGCAGGACGGGAGGCCTGTGGGACTCATTTTTCTCTCCGTGATGTGATCTGATTACACTGATGAGGAACGGGGCTATTATGGCTGCTATGTCCTGACATAGCTGATCAATCCTGTGTGTCTCTGTCCCTGCCCTCCTTGTTTAATTCCTTTAGGACAGCACTTGTATTTTTGGGGTCATTGCAGCTCCAGTCCTCACCCTGCATCCCTGCTGGATGCAGCGACTGTCAGGATGGGGCCGAGCTGTCCTGTGGATAGAACGAGGCCATCTTAGCAGTTGTCCCTGTCAGTGTAAAAAGCAGGAATGAGGGAGATCCATCTGAGCTGCTCGGCGCCTGTCTTGTGATCCTGAAACCCAAGAGCCCCCCCTGACTCAGCAGGTTATTAATAACCCCCTGGCTGTGCTCCCACCACAGCGCCTGCCAGCCCTGGCACTGCCTGGCTCTCCTCTGTGGTGAAGTGAGATGCACATCCCAGGCAAGGGCAGGAGCTCCTTCCTGCCAGACCCCGCAGCCCATGCTCACCCACAGGGCTGGGCAGGAATGGTGTGAGGCTCATGGAGGGGTCTGGAGAGACCCAAGGCATCTGCTCCTCCTGCAGAACAGGAGAGGCTCCTGCTGAAGTCAGCCTCATTGCATTTTTGTCCCACATCCTCTGGCTTTTATGTCTAAAATCAGTCCTGGTCCATCCATCCCAGGCTGCAGGACAGGTGAGTTTGGCCTCCTGGAGTGTGGCATCAGCAGTGCCACCTACCCCCTCCCCAGGCTGGGATACACTGGGTGTCCCCAGGCTGCTGCAAACCCTGGTGGCACTTGGCCCCTGTGTCTGTTTGGACAGGACAGGGTCTGCCAGCCACTGAGTTTCCATCTGTCTCTGCTGAACCTTTTCTGTGGTCATGGCCTTTGCCTATGCTCCCCTTCCCAGGCTTGTGAGGGCAAAGCAGATGAGCCACAGATCTCTTGGAGAGGAGCTGAGGGGAAAGAATGGCACATTCAACAAAACTGTGGTGATGATGCAATCTGACTTTGGTCTGTTCCAAAGGAAGCACCCGGGCTGCAGGGATCCCGGAGCACTGGTGCTCTCTGCCAGCCCTGGGGAGCACAGACCAGAGCTGCCCAGGTCTCCTCGTGCCCGGGGTGGGCTGTAGGACACCCACATCCCCAGCACACTACACAAACAACCCTGACCCCAGGGGCTCAGCAGAGCTGCGGGGTGGTTTGTGTGAGGATGAGTCCGGCTCTATCCACCAGGGCTGCTGCTCATTAGCCAGGTTCATTAGCACTCCCTGGGTTCTAAACAGCAACGTGGAGGTGCCCACAGCACCAAGAAAAACCCACTCCCAAGTGGCAAAGCATCTACTCGACCCCTCGGCAGCCTGTCTGAGCACCAGCGAGGGCTGCCAGCCCAGCGTACCGCGGGGACCACGGGCTGTCCCCCCGACACAGAGGGTGGAGATGCGGGAACGGGGCTGGCCGCTGCCCGGGGGCCACCCTCCGAGCCCTCCGGCCACCGGGACACGCAGCAGTCAGGACTGGGGACGCGGGGGAGAGCGGGGCTCGCCCGCCGGCGGCTCCAGGCTGGGTTTGTCGCTCCATCTAGCGGGGACGCGGCGGGATGTCGCCGCCGCCCCGGATGGCGGCCCCGGGAGGGCAGCCCCGAGCAGCCCCGGGGCCGCGATGCCCCGGGCCCTGCGACCCTCCCCGCGTACCGGGAGCTGCTCCTTGTGCCCCCATCACAAGCCAAAGTCCCGTGGGAAGTTACACCCCGTGCCATGTGGCCGTTCCCGAAGGGAGCAGGGACAGAGAGGCAGGAGGTGGATGGAGCTTTTGGGGGTGATGCTGCTTTTTCCTGAGCAGAGGTAGTTAGCACCCACTGAAATATTTCATAATTGTGTTAATAATTAGAACTCAAAAGGGACCACGTGTGATCTCCTGAGACAGAAGGGACAAATCTAGCCATGAGAAAAAAAAAACCCCAAAACACCCACTAGAGAACGATTGAATGAGTTCCCCAAGAAAAAGGAAATGCTGCCGCTCCAGTGGTGTTCCAAACAACGGCCTTGGCTTTGGGGCTGTGGAAGTGCATCCTGCAGCCTGTTAATGGCAGTTACCATTTCTGTCTCTGCACGTGTGCAGGATTCACACACTGGCTGGGCTGTGATCATCCCGTCACTGATCAGAGCCACGCTCGGCAGGGACAGAGAGAGCTGGCTTGTTTACAGCAGGGGCTGAAGCTCTACCAAAAAACAACCAATCTCATCAGCTCCAGCGCATTCAGAAGCAGATGATGGTTCCCTTTGTCAGGGTGAAGCAAGATATTTTTGAACTGTGAAACAGCAGCTGTCTCGCCATGCACGGAGGGGAGGAATGAGATTGTTGTGATGGAAGACTGGAGCCATGAACCCAAACGTGTCCTTGAACTCACATCCTGACCACAGCTATAGTCACTGTGAGAGTTTCAAGGTAGGAAACAAAATTATTTCATAGTTTAAATCTGGACTGATCTCCAGATTTAGAGTGAAAGAAGTTTGATATATTTGTATTATGAATTGTCATAAGGGTCAGGTTGATCTAACACAGGAATGTTTTGCTTTCCTCAGAAATATTCCTTGTGTTTCGAGATACACCTTGTAGGACCCTATGTTAAATAACTGGATCCCCTAATTTGTCTTGGATTTTTTTTCCAACCTCTTTGAAGAAGGGGGCTTTGATAGAGCAAACAGAGGTGCTAACTGAAAAAAACCAGGTGCTTCTGTAAGTGCTTTTCTGTGTGTTTTGGAAGTGAGTGTTGTATTGACAAGACACCCAAGTCTTTGCCTGACAAAACTTTACTACTTGCACCTCCATCTCCCTATTTTCTCCTCTTTTCTGAATGTGCTGAAAACTCAGCATGTCACCAACAATCTCTGGAGTCTTTTGAAGAACACAAGCTGTCACACTTGTAAGAAAGGTGTGTGATGTTTCTTGATTTTTTTTCCTTGAACCTCTTGCTATTTAAGCAACCTAGGTTGTGTGAGCACTTCCAAGTGGATGTAGGAAGATAGGCTGGGCTTTAAAAGCTGCCTGAAGAACGGCCTTGCTGTCTCCTGCTGCCCAGCCAAAGGAAAAAGTCACCAAGCCAGGATGAGCAGGAGCAGTAGACTTCTTTTGTGGTTATGCACAAGGAAAAACTGAAGTCATGGCCGATGAAGTACCTCCAAAATACTTGCACTATCAGGCAAGTGGTATTTGGTTTTTGTTGCAAGCAAAGCTCAGTGCTCATGCCAGCTGAAAGCAATTCACTTTTCATTGGAAGAATAGTTTCTTCCTTTTAATCAGCTCTGCTTTAAATGATTTCCATTTTTAGTGCCTTAAATAGTCATTTTGGTTTGTCCTTCAGGCAGCCAGCATTTTCCCATGAAGAATGGAGTGGGTCTGCAGCCTTTAAAAGGACAAACAATAGCCTGGCAAACAAATACTTCCATGGCATCATGTTTTCATACAGAGCCTGCAACTTCCATGGGCTGCAAAGGAATAAAAATCAACAGCCTCTACCTGATCCAGCAGCTAGAAGAGTCAGTAAGTAATACAACTATTACAAGTAATCCAGTTTGGAATAAAGGCCAGGATTCCTGGGTTTTCATACTATTTTCCTGCTCCCAGTATTTCATACTCCATTTTAGCTTAGACAGGTGAGAGGCTCCAGCTTCCTCTTTCATCAGAATACCTCTTTCTTCTTAAAAAAGCATCTCTATTGATATTAGGTCTTAAATAAGAGGAGGAAAAAAAATCTTTTATATTTGAGACCCAATGTCCCTTTGTTCTACTTGAGGTCTGGCTTTCAAAACATTTCCTTATATTTGGATAACACAGCCTCATACGTGGGATTACAGAGAGCTGCCAGAGCTACTCATGTCTTCTCTCCCACCTCTCAAATATGACAGCTCAACTCTATTGATGTTCTTGCTGACTGGGTTTTGGGTCCTAAGGCCCTGCTCACTTAGTTGCAGGCTTGAATTTCCCTGTAGCTGTCTCAGATGAGCTAATGAAGTCAGTGCAGGCATGAGGCATTCTTGATTTAGACACAACTGAATTTGAAATGATTTTCATGCTTCAGGACATAAACAGCTCCTACCTCATGGAATTATAAAGCATATTCTCCCATGGACAGGTTATTCCACCACTGATCATTGAGTGTTTCTCCTGCAGCAGCTGATGTTGGCTGCTGTCTGAGACAGATGGAAAGCTGGAAGGACTCTAACCTGACCCACTAAGGTAAATGTGTACTTTGTGGTGCCAAATGGCCTCTGGATGGAGAACAGAGAAGGATCACTTTGCTTTTTCCAAGTGTGTTGTGGAGTTTTGTGAATGACTGCGAGGGCAGTAAGGCCCTGTCCTGTGGTGCAGGCTGCCATTTACAGCTGAACAAAGTGATAGCAAAATGGCACAGGAGCATTGAGCCTGTAAATCACCCTGCTTGGTACAAGGCAGGGGCAGGGATTGATGGATTTGAAAGAAATTTTTTTGTAGAAGCTGTAGAATATAATAGAAATTCTATTATTTCTAGGAGCCTTTGTACCAGAAAGCATTTCTCTAGATGTATATCCTGTACTAGGGCTGTAAGTCCTCTGTAATGGGTATTTTGTATTTGGCAGATTTCTCACTAGTGGAAGGATGAGGCACACAGCAGGATTTCTGCTCTCTCTTGTAATTAGTCCTGCAAGGAGGAAGCAGAACACTCCTGAGCTTGACTCTCTTGTCCAGGGGATAATTTGCTAAGGACTCTGGAACAGGTGAAAAATCAGAGTGGGTGAGCTGTTTTTCCAGAATAGATCCTGCACAGAGCTATGCACTGAATTTCATCCGGTTGAAACCTGTTCTTCAGTCTCTGCCCAAACTGCTTCTCATTGTTGACACTCCTCCCTCACAGTCTATTGTAGGTCTAATCCTACCAGCTCTCACTTTACACCAGTTGTTTTGATTTACACCCAGGCTGGTGAGAGGTGATGCAGGTTTTTTAAAGAGCAACAGAAGAAAGTCCTCATCTTATGCCAAGGTCTGATCCATGGATGTCCCCATGGGCCACACGTGGGGATGTAGAGGAGCCACACTCTCCCCTGTGGTGGTAGACACAAGCTGTGTCCTCTGACTATCCAGATTGTGCCCAGCTTTGAGCAGTGAGGGGGTGGAAAATCCAGCCCTAATGCAGTCCTGAGCCAGACTTGCAGAATTCCAGAGCTGGCTCTGGCACACTGCTGGGCACAGGTGGAAAAGCCAGGAGCTCATGGGCACTGCAGTGCACACACCTGGTAATGAATGTACAATTGTCTTTCATTTGTTTATTTTGGCCTTTTGATGGCCACAACAGTTTGCATTAATTTTTTTCTTTAATTGCTGCATATTTTGCCTTGGCCTTGGATCGTTGCCTTGGAGATGCACAGGAGACCTTGGGAGAACTGCTTATTACAGCAGCAGGTGTGGATAGTGCTGACCTGGACAAACCTGTGTGAGTCACCTGCTGGTGGCGGGGTTGTAGGTGTCTGCATGAGTCACTGAAAGTGAGGGGATCTCACATTCCTGATCTCCCCAAGGGAAATGTTAATGCCTTTGGGTGCCTTCCTGTGACTGTGCACCTGTAGCTGCTCCTGTGGAGGACAGTGATGTTTGCATGGGCAGGAAGCAGGTTAGAAGAGCTGTTTGTATGTGTGTGTACTTGTCTGACCAATGGAGAAAGAAAGAATTAAGTGGACCAGACTAATGGCCCAGCTGCCAGTGAGTTGGTGAGAGCAGGAGTTTGGGAATGTCAGGAAGGAGGGTGGGCTCCTGTAGGGAGAGAAGTGGAGGGCATTGGCCTCTTGTCTTTGGACAGGGAAAACAATTCTAGAAAGATGAGACACCAAAGGGGCAGGAGTGGTGTAATACTTTGATATGCAGAACAACCAGATGATGGTTTTCAGCAGCGCTGCTGCATCTCTTGGTAGCTTAGTGCCTGGCAACTTCAATAGCAGTGCAGATCAACTGCAGGAACATCCCATATGGTCCAGAAAGCTGTTCATGCATTTCTTCCCTCTGCGATACTCTTGATGACTGTTTGAGATCAGACACATCTCTCATGAGCAGTGATCCGGGCGCCTGGCCTTACGCTGTTCCTGTAATGTGGAGAGAGGTGGGGATTGTTCCTCCTGAGGCATGGCCTGCACTGGGGAAATGTGCTGCCAAATTCCTCTAAAGCCAGCTTCCCTTCATGGGCAAGGGCCTGTGGGGTGGCAGCATATGACTGGTGACCCATGAATAAGCTAAAGAGTGTATCTGCATGAGACCAGCAATTTCCCAAGTGCTTGTCCCATATATATAAATATATATGTGTGTCTGTGTGTGCACAATTTTTCTGAACCGCTGGACAGTCCCTAAGAAATAAATGCATAGTGAATTTAGGAAAAAATACACAGAGTGCATGTGTACCTGCAGTCTGGCCTTCCATCACCAAATGTCACGCTGACAGACACCTGTGTGCCTTACAGGACAAGGAAGGGGAATTAAAGAGAGGCTGCTCTGTCCTTGGGTGCAAGGAGACATCTCCAAAGCTCTGAAAGATCCACTGGGCAGAGGAACTGCAATTTGCAGTGACCTTTACAGCAATACCTTTAGTGCCAATTTCGTGCCAGTGCTGCTGCTCAGGTTGTGTCGACCTGAAGCTCTTTTTGTCTGAAGCAGGGACTGTGTTTGCTGGCAAGGCTATTGGTATTTTATGGCTCTATAGAGTGTTTTGGGAGAGGAGTGACTGCCTTGGTCTACTGCATTCTTTTCCATCATCCTTAATGACAGAAGAAATTAAAAGATATTTCTGGACTGAAGTCCTTCCAAGGGGTAGCTCCTCCAGGTTGCCTTTGAACCTGCTGCCCATGAAACCACGAGGGAACAGCAGGAAGACTTTTCAGTGGTCCCTCTCAGGCTGGACAGGAATCCTCACGGGCCTGTCATCACCCCTATGGCACTGGGATCATAGAAATGTGAGGGAAAAACTTCCAGTATCCCCTCGGAGACATCATCCCTGGCAAAGAGGGTTTAAGCTGGGGTTGTAGCAATGAACCCTGCAGTGACGACCCTTCCCTCATAAGAGAGAAGCTCCTGTTCCCCAATCATCCTTGTTGCCCTCCCCCTTGAGCCACTCCAGCAGCTCTGTGTCCCTCTGAGGGGAGCTCACAGAACCATAGACTGAGTTTGGAAGGAACCTCTGGAGATCAATGCAGGGTCACCTGGAGCAGGTGACACAGGAATGTGCCCAGGTGTGTTTGGAATGTCTCCGGAGTGGGAGACTCCACGTCCTCTTTGGGCACCTGTTCCAGAGTTCCGCCACCCTCAACCTACAGAAGTTCTTCCTCATGCTGAGGAAAGGGGAAACTTTTTGTCTTTTAGTTTATAGCTATTGCTCTTCATCCTGTCACCGGGCACCACTGAAGTCTGGCACCCTCCTCGGGCACGCCGGGGAGATATTTACATGGATTGCTGAGATCCCCTCCCAGCTTTCCCTTCTCCAGACAAACCCGGCCCAGCTCCCGCAGTGTCTCCTCATCAGGGAGATGCTCCAGCCCCCAAATCCTCTCTGCGGCCTCCGCAGGACCCTCTCCAGCAGCTCCTTGTCCCCCTGAGGGAGCTCCCCCTCAGCGCCGCCCCCGCGCTGCCGGCGGCGCCCTGCAGGTGGCGCTGCGCGGCGGGGCCGGGCCGGCACGGGAGGAGGGGGAGGAGGCGGAGGCAGCGAGTGCCCGGATCGGCCGCAGCCGCCGCCGCCGCCCCGCGCAATCCGCCGCCATCCGCCGCGCCCCGCGCCCATCGCCCCTCCGCACCCGGCTCCGCAGGCACCCCCGGCTCCCCGCCACCACCACAGGTGGGTATCGGGGGCCGGCGGCGGCGGCGGCCGCGGATATTCGGGGCGGTGAGTGGGGCCGGGGGGGAGGAGGAAGGGGAGGGAGAGGGAAGGTGGGACGAGGCAGCGCTAAAATGGAGCCGGAGCCAGCGGCTGCGGCACCCCGCGGCCTCCCGGCTCGGGCGGGTCCCCCGGGCGGGTTGGGGGGTGACTCGCCCCTATTTCGCTCTGCCGTAGCTGTCGGTATTTATTGTGCGAACCGCCCCCCTTCTCCCTGCGGGGACGGGGCCGCCGTGGGGCCTGGCCGGGCCCATCCCCGGTGGCGCTGGCGGGGCCGCCCGGGCTCGGGGCCCCTTGTCCGGGCTCCGTCCCCCCGGGCCGGGCCGCCCCCGCCCCGCTGCGCTCCCCGGCGGGTGCAGCCTGGGCGGGGGGCTCCCCGCCGCAAAGGCAGGTTGTTTTTTTTCGTCGTCTGGAGTGTGACACAAAGATATTTTTGTCGCGCCGTGTGTGTGTGTGTGTGTGTGTGTGTGTCTCAGCAAAACAAGGGGGGGGGGGTGGCATCCAGAAGGCTCGGCCGGTTTGTTATTGTGCGGGAGCTACAAAAGGACCGCGGAGGCCGAAATGCGGCTGGGGCGGGGGGGAGCGAGGATGGAGTTTGTGCGCTGGGAGAGCTCGTTTGGTAGGTTTGGAAAGATGTTTTAGGGCTTTTTTTTTTTTTTTTTTTTTTTTTTAATTCAAGGAGGAGTTTCTTATTTCTGTGTGGGAGCAGCTGTGCTGCAAGCTGGGGAAACCCTAATGCGGGTCCTGGGACACGTGCTGAGCATCTTCTCCGGGGGGTGGTTTTAGTCCTGTTGGTTGTGAATTTGGAGGGTTTTTTCTTTACAAAAAACCCCCTGGTATCCAAAGTGTAAGCTGCCATAAGGGGTTTGAACGAGCTGGGAATTGTGGGGTTTGTTAGGAAAGTTGTTTTGTTTGGTTTCTGTCTTCTGGGTGTGCAAAGGGTGAGATACACAGTGAGTGTCTACTCATCAGATAGATGTTTATGTATTGGTGTTACTGGTGTTTGGGGTGGAAAGGTACAATAAACGTAAACGTTTAGGAATTTAGTAGTTTTGTTTCTTTCTAGGAACAGGTATAAAGTGTAAGACATTGTGGTGTCTGCATCGTCTCCTTGGGGGGAAGGCATCCCATCCCTTCAACTCCTGAATCCATGTTTATAGTGGAAGTTTTGGTTTTGTTAAGCCTTGTCTTACAGATTCACTTGAGACCTCCACTGGAATGGGTTCTTCCATGATAGATAAATAGTTGATCCATGTCTTGGAGAGCCCCAGTTTGGAGAATCAACTCTTGATGAGTAGGTTTCTCAGTTATAAACTGGCCAGGGCATTACTTTTCTACTTGTCTTCTCCATGTTCGGTGGTCACTGGGGTAGTGAAACCCCAGTGTTCCAAAAAACCAGTGCTCTGAGCCAGAGACTGGGGAGTAAAGTTACCTGGAAGAGGTAGGGAGGCTAAGGGCATATTCTGAAAGTGGAATTTAAAGAGAGTGTTTAGGCTGATTTCTGACTGAAAAGATGAAATATTTACATGTGTTTTTCACTCCCAATTAAGCGTTGTAGATGAGCCTGGGTTTTATCAGAAGCTCATCTGTGGTCCATGAGATCTTTGTGGGCTCATCATGGTTTCTGGCTTAAGAAGTTTTTCCTAGTTAGCAGAATATTTTGGGATTCCAATGAACAACAGTTCTCCCATAATGTTTTTCTTGTTAAAAGCTCAGATAAAAATCATACTTAGGAAAATTGCAGATACTGTTTGGAGTTGCTTTGTTGTTTATGCAAGCCAGCGTGAGTACATCTGCTGTTAGCTGTATTTTAATTTTGTGCTTAATTTGTTGAGTGCCTTGAGTACAACTTGATTCCTTTTCCTTTGTTCGTTAGCCTGGTATGCTTTTCTGCATGTTCGAGTAAACTAGGTATCACACATTTAAGGATGCTTTTAAGAGTCTTCACTCTTGAGAAAACAAATTTTTACATGGTTTGACAGATACCTTTCTTAAAAAAAAAGAAGGAAATTAAACAATGTATTCGGTATGGGTTTCCAAATTTGTCATTATATAGTGCTTTGGTGCCTTTTTCTAAACTCGGAGAATTTTTCTTTGGTCTTACAGTGCATTTTTTTGGATGCACTCTGAGCTTTTTTTTTTTTCCCTTTTTTTTCTGTGTGTGCATGAGAGCTTAAAAGGGCAGCTCAGCCAGCTGGCTGAAACTGGAAAAGTGAGTAAATAGTCCATAAAGATGCTGGAAGGGACGTGCAGTGTTTAAAAGTACTTTTGTTTCAATAAGTGAGTAATATTCCTAAATATTTTGTATTAAAGTTATTTCACTTTATAGTGACATCTTAATAAAACCTTTTAATAAAGCTTTGTGTAAAGCCTGACTTCAAAGGCTAATTTATTGAAATAACCCTCTAAGGGTAGTGGTGGCATTAGAGGCTGTGGTTGTGTGGTGCCTGAGTGATGGTCCAGGACAGACAGCCCTCAGTGCCCTGTGTGTGTGGCCTCCTCTCTGCTGGGGTCACACCTGAGGTGTGGCTGAGGAAAACAAGGACCCTGAGCTGTGCAGTGCAGCCTGTGAGATGATCCGGTACAGAATTACCTGCCTCTTCCTGCTCAAGGCCTTCATTGTCCTTACCTGAGTAATTGAAAGTATTTAAGGGCAAGCCAGGCTAGGTTTAAGTGCTGCTGAAAATAATAGTAAGTATTTTGTATTTTTTTTTTTTCCCGTTTATGGAGGTAGTCTACAAAGAGATTTTGCTCTAGAGGCATTTCCACTTGAAATTGTGTATTTTCATGTTGGAGGAATAGAAACAGCATGAGCAGGAGAAACTTAGTGATGCAGGATGGTAACTTTAGGAGAGGGTTTATTCCAAAGGCTGGACCTCTCTGGTTCCCTGTTTCTTTTTACTACATTCCTCATTTATTCTGCAATTTGGCACTGAGCTGTTGTCTCAGTATCAGACCTTGCTCTTAAGCCGATCCTGCCTTGTTAAGTGGGTTTTGTTTTTCGTGTGTCACTGACTCATTCTCTTAATAGGTCGATAGCTTCACAGCTCGTTATCACTAATTTCTCATGTGGAGCAGAAGAAATACAAGGGTGGTTCCGTCAGGTATCAGACAGTGAGGTGAGAGCACAGAACAGGTAAAAGGCTGGGGAGCTGCAGCTCTCCATTGCAGAACAGCTTTTTCTAATTCTGAAATTAAGTGACTTGTTTACCAAAGGGAAAACACCCTCTCAGGGTGAGTTTTGCACACATCTGGGTTTGAAGAGTTTTTCCTTCCCCCGAAAGGATAAAATGGGACTAAAGCAGGACATTGCATTATATTCAGCCTCACTGAAACATAGCTTGGGTGCAGGTTCTGTTAGTAACTTGTACTAGAATTCAGGATGTTCCCTGCATGCACATGTACTCCTTGTGCAGAAGTAACAGAGCAGTTGGAGCTTATGGGCTGTTTATTTCAGGCCAAAGCTGTTCACATACTGATCTGTATAGCTGTTAAATCCTGATCTGTTGTGGTTGTGGTGTTTTTTTTTTTTTATCTGGGAGCATTTGGACTATAACTGAAGTGGACTGGAGGCTGCTTTTGTAACCCTGTGTTGTTCTGTATTCCCCTGTGGCTTTGGTTGGTTGTGAAGCTGCTTGTCCTGCCGTGCTGTGGGGTGTGTGGGACAGGTGTTGAAAGGTGTATATGCAGTTCTGCAGGGAGTTAAATAACGTGCAGCCAAAATACAATGTCTGCGTTTTGATTCCAACACTTAATTTTTCAGGCGAGTGTTAGTAGGCTGGAAGGGGTGAGAAGAGGTGGAAGTGGGGAGTGAGCTCATGGTTCCATCTTAAGGAGACTGCAGGTGTTAATTTGTGGAGGACTGATGAAAAGCCATACCTTGGGTGAAAGGGAAGAGATAATGACTAGGTCTGAATTTGGCAGCTGAGCCCATTAGGGCTTAAGTGTGAAGAAATGGGGAAAAAGAAGCAGGAAGAAAACGACCCTCTAGGGATCTGAGGCCCACTCCGTTGGACTGTAGTGTCTCAGATGTCAGCCAGCCTTCACTTAGCTGGTGGGAGCATCCTCAATGGCCTTGGATTTCAGCTGGGGTGGCACTTAAGAGGAGTAAGCTACTGAGTGTTTGCGCAGTTAGCACTACTGTTGAAGAGGTTTGGTGGAGGAATCCTTCCCAGGTAGCCATTGAGACATTTAGATGGGAATTGTAGTGATGCTGCTCCAGGGAGTGAATAGAGACAGATTTGAAGAGCTTGCACTGGGACTTTGCCTCCCCCAGGCGCTTATTGTGTGGGAATATAGTGATTTTTTTGGAAGAGTTCTGCTGCGGGGTGAGTTCTTCAGCTCTTCCTACCTGTATGTGGGCTGGGAGGCTGCACAAAAGCCTCGAGTGATCTTGTTCAGAGTTGGGAGTGGGCTGTGAAGCAGGCAGGGGAGTAGGGACATGTTCAAGAGGTGCTCCTTCTTTGGCTTCAATAATAACTATGGTTTTATCTTTTATTGAAATAACCTAGCTTCAAGAACTGTCATTCAGAACCAGATTCATGTGATCTTGAGTGATATTGTGGTGTTAGTGTTCTGCATCTGAGCTAAGTGTTGCCTCTAATGATGCCTGTGATCCTATTGCAGTGCAAGCAGTGTATGGGGTGGTTCATTTAGGAGGTGTTTGCAGCATTCCGCATCCCAGCATGCAAGGACCTGCTCCTCCCAGAACTCTGGAGCAGGGCTTCATGCTGCTGCTGGCCCCACAGCGTCAGGCAGGCTGTGTGATTCAGAGGGTGGTTTTCAGCCCCAGAAGGTGGGAGATGAAGGCTCTATTTCTTGCTCTGCCACTTAGCATAGCTGCAGAGTTCTGCCGTGTCGTTTTCCTATCTGGAAAATGAAGTGATGATGCTTACACACCTTGTCAGTTATGCACTGCAAATATCTATGTAAATTAAAGCATCTGTGAAATGTTTTCACTTCCTGTCTAGCTCAGCGTAGTCCAGATGTCCTGGGCATAGTCCGAGTTGCTTAGCTCCCCAGAAAACATAAAGCTTCCTAAAGATATCTAAAGCTTCTTTCTTCAGAGTACCGAATCAGAACTCATGTAAGGTGCTTTCTTACCACTTGGTACCTGTGTTCCTTTTCCCATCACATTTCTCTTAACATCCTTGGCACTCATTTGTCCTGCAAATGGCTTCCTGTAAGGAGAATTGCAGTGCAATGCTGCATTGCCCTAGAGCTGGGGATTCAGACTGGGGAACCTGGAGGAAGACTTCCTTCGAAGCTTCAGCCTCTGCAGTGTTTATGAACTGCAGGCTTGTCCAGACTGCTTGTCATCTTGTTAATGGCTTGAACCAGCTGCATCAGTCTTGATGGCTATGGGAATTGGGAGAAATCTGATAGAGAAAGAGCTCTTCAGCTCTTGCCAGGGCAGCTTTGTACCCTGCAGCATGTACCTGCCAGGGGAGCTCCCAGCAGTGCCTTGGGGAGGAACAAGGCCGGAGGAATCTGCTCAGCAGGGATGTAAAGGAACCTCTACTTGCTTGTGCAGTGAAGGATTGACATTTGCTGCCTGCTGATCAACAGCATTGGGTTTTATCTCTTCATAAAGAAAACCTTATATACATAATCTTAGTGGGAGCTGAGACCCTGAAGTCAGCAGACAACTTGAGAGAGTGGTGTTACCAAAGTCCAGAGTTTGTTGTGAGGCTCATCAGGCACAGGGTAAATATCCATCCCCATTCCAGTATGATCCTTCCTGAGACTGCAGAGAAATCAGAGCAGCTTACTCAACAGCTGATGGCATTTGTGTGGAAAGAGCTGTTTCTGTTCCTGAAAAAAGGACTGTTAACCCAAAGGACTGCCAGCTTTGCTCTGATTTCATCTCTTGGAGCTGTGACATCTCTGCTTTTCTCTCTGCTTGTTTGCAGTAAAATTTATGTTCACTGCTGAGAGATGGAGTAAGTTGCTGAGCTTGGGACCTGGTGAAGGGTTTGTGAAATGTTTGATAGAGAAGCATTCTCCAGTGGCCAGTGGTGGCCTTGGATGGGTATTGCTCTCCAAGATAAGCTACACCTGGTGGTTTGGAGCCTTGTTTGGGTTCTGGCACTGGCAGCACAGGTGTTTCACCTCTGCTGTTCCTGCTGTGTCTCAGCTGGTTGTATGGGTATCATGGCTGTGATGACTTTTAAAAGTCTGTGTAGGCAGCAGTATCAGGACTGAGGGACTTTCACAACCTTTACGTGCAACGGTGTTTATTTTTAGTGAAGGAAGAGTCTTTGCTTTCACCTATCAGACCTAAGGTGTGGTGCAGTGCCTGAGAACAGTTTGTGCTTGTGTGGGTGCATCCTGCCCTTGTGGGATCCTTGGGAGCAGTAGGCAGGACTGGGTACACTTTCTGTGCCAGTGGACAGTCTTTTCCACTGGAAGGGAGTGTTCTGGACATGGCAGATGCTGCTGCTGTGCATTTCCTCCTTGTTTGAGTCTTCTTTACGAGTTACTTCTTTTTGATGAAGAGCTGCATTTTCTCTGAGGGTCTTGGCACACAGGTTTGGGTGGCTGAAGCAGGCACCTGAATTCTGGGACTTCTTGCTGTCTGCAGTCTTACTTGAGCAAACTGTTCTCTGGCTTGGACTGATGATAGTGCCAGTCCTGTTACCCATCAGGAGATCCCCACCAGCTACTCACAGTCTGTTACTGTTGCTCAGATACCTAAATGCCCAATTTACCTTACAGTTCAGCTGAATGTTGCCAGGAGCTTTCTGAACAGGTTTTGCCAGCAGAGCATTATGCCAGGTATTTCTTTTGTATTTGGATTTAAAGTGCTTGCTCATGATCAGCCTCCTTGTTTTGGTGTTGAGGGAATGGGATGTTGTATCTTTGTGCTCCCCCTGGACACAGATCTCAGAGGAACTTCAGCAGGGAAGATTGGAAGGCAGAATCTGTATTGGAGGCTGGGGGTTGTGTGTTTCAACTCTGACCCTTGGTTGTAGGAGAGCCAGAGTGAAAGTACAACTCTTAAGGGTAAAGATTTGCACTTGAATATGAGCCTTGTTGGGCAGGCAGCTCGTGGAGATCACGAGGTTGCTTCCCTTTCCTCTTGTTCCAGAGAGGTCGGGATCTGGATCTGTTGAGGCCACAGGTGATCCTTGTTGAACTGAGCTGTTTTGTCCTCCCTAGCTTTTGCCTGATCTGTGTAACAGCAAAGAAATAGGCCCTTTTATTTCATTTTTTGCTGAGTCTTGTCTCCTTGAACACCTTCTGGGCCTGGATGAGAGGGTAAGGAGTGTAATGTTGGTAGCTGGTGCCTCCTGGTTGTTCCACATGGGACACCTTCCTGCTTCCCTGCCGGTTATGAAAGCCCTGTAGCTCTTCCTCTTGGGTTGGAGATAAGGTTATACCTTCCTGACAAGCTGCCACTAGTTGGTCAGTTCCTTCCCTACAGCGTGATGGGGCAGATGGGTGAAACTGGCTGTTTCTCAGTGGGCTGTTGTAAACAGACACTCCTTTCAAGGAAAGAATTAACTGCACACCTTGGGGTGGTTTTCTGTTGCTTTGAAAAAGAGGGGGAGTTTCATGAGCACAGAATCTCTTAAATACTTTCTGTGGGCTGTGGACCAGCCTTCTGACTAGGCTTTTTTTTTTTTTTTCCCTCTGTGCCATAGTCTTGCATACTCAGGATGAACTATTTCTTTGTCTGCATCCTCAATTACTGGAGGTCAGGGCTCCTTTCCAGGGTGTGGTATTGTCTGTCCAGCCTGCACAGAAAGGACCACAGAACTCATTAATGTTTTTGTGTAAATACAATTGCTCTATTCTCCAGACTCCAGTTTACTTTATCTGTTTTACAGTAAGTTACAATTCCAGCCTCTCTGGCTGCCTTTGCATTGCCTGCCTTCCCAGCACTGGAAAAGCTGTTTAGCAGAGCGGTGAAGCTTCTATATTTTAAGTCCAAACCTGACATTGCAAAGACCTTTTTTCTCTAGAGTGTGCAGTGATTCACTGACAGTAGTTGTGATTCCCAGCCTGTTGGTACATTCAGAAGAGGGGGCAGCAGGTGAGCTTGGTGAAGGCAGAACTGAGAAAATGAGGACAGGACATCAGACAGGACATGGTCCTTCTGTCCCCTTTCCCTGTTGTCATGTTTTACCACTGCCTTTAGAGCTCCACAATGTGGAGTTAATGATAGATCCACTGTCCAGAAGACTTTGCCTCTCCTCTTCATAGTCCTGCTCCATGTTTCAAATCTCAGGAGGCTTCACTTAGAGCCTGAGGATGGGGCTGGACAGCAGGCAAGTCCTCTGGCAGACAACTTCCAGCAGTATTGCTTGGCTAACAGCATACCTCTGCAACAAATCATGGCAGATGTGATCGTGGTCTCCCATTCCCTGAGCCAAGATTCCTGGGAGATGGAGAGGAGCTGGAATTGTGCAGGATTAAAAGAACTGGTACCAGCAAATATGCCTATTGAGCTAAGCAAGGAGGGTCCCCTCTTGTGAGTCAGGAGGTCGGTGATGAGGTGTGTTATCTCTTCTCTGCACTGCAGACTCCTCTCTTGGCTTCTCCCTGTCTGGCAGGATTTGGTGCAGTTTTCTGGCACTAGGTTTGGTGTTACATCCAGATCTTGGCAGGACCTTTTTCAGGTGGACCAGCAAATCTTGGCATCTCCCTCTGGAAGGAATGCAGTAGAATGACAGCGAGAGGTTTTTTTTTTTGTGGCTTAGACTTTTGGTACAGCCTCTGCCTGCTGCACAGCTCTTCTGCATTGATCCCATTGACTTTGTACTTGGATGCTGATATTCCCCTGTTGCTCCCTGCCTTACTAAGCAATCTCTGCAGAGAACTGAGTGCTCATCTGGGTCCCTTCCTTGCTAGGCTCATGATCTCTGCATGGCCCAAACAGGGCTTCTGCAGGATCTAAGTGCATCTGACAGCAAGTCCTGGGCAGGTGATGACAGTGTCTCACCAAAGCCCTCCCAAGGGCAGCCAGTGGTGTCTTTCATCACTGAGGCAGGTGGTGAGTGTTTCACAAATAGGTGGTTCTTGGGGGGACATGTTCCAGAGGTAGTGGTATCTCTGTGTTGACAGATAAATGTTCAGCTATGGAAGTACAAGTAAAATTGACCTGTGTGTGTATTTAAAGAAGAGTGAACATCATTAATCTCCTGTAAAACTATACCGTGTTTTTTAAAAGGTTTCACATTGCTGGTAACATTAGGAACCACAATATATTTCAGTTTAATATAACTCCAGACACTTTTCTCTTCTAAAAGTACTGTTTAGCTTTTCCAACCTGTGACTTTCTGAACAATTTGTATAAAATTACATGTCAGAAATTTTCCTGCTTGTGAGTAAAACCTTTTTCCCTGTTGATCTCCATCCTTTTGTTTGGTGTTGGTAACTGTTGCTGTGAAGTGAGCAAGGAGTGAAGATCTGCAGTAGTCAGGATTATGCTTGGTGTAGAGCTCAGTGGTGTGTGAGTAGCTGAAGTGATTCCTTCTAGTATGTGTGTTACCTTTCATAAATCTGTTTGCCCTGCTCAGCTAAGGCTGGCTGACTTCCAGATACTCAAGCTCCATTGAAGTCTTGTGAATAAAACACCAGCAGCTCAGCCTCCTGCATACATAGATTTGCAAAGAGCTTTGGGGACAATCCTCTTTGTCAGGAGTCCCTCATTTGGTTGTGTTTTCAGCTCAGGGGTTTCCTATTGTTACCAGTGCCAGTAACTCAAGGTTTTCACGTGGGTTTTTTTGCAGGACAGGCTCGGTAGATTCCTGCTGTAGCTCCAAGACTGTATGCTTGTAAGTCTAATGTCTTAAAGACATTAAAATGTCACTGTTGCTTTCTGGATTAGAATTTACCTGTTTAAAAGGCAGTTAGACAGAGTTAATACTTAAAAAATTGCATCCAGGGTAGTACAGTGTGGACATGAGTGTGCCTGGGCAGTGGAGCTCTCTGTGCACCAAGTGCTTTTGGTGCAGTTATTTGTATCCTGGGATCTCTAATGGAACTGGTCATACTGCAGTATTTTGTGATTGCTCAGACACTCAATGTTTTGCTGTCTGGTGCTGGATATCTTAGGAGACATTGCAAATGAGAGGAGCTACCCTCCATGCTGAAACTGGTAGCAAACCTTCCCCCCCAGACTTCTATAAACCCAGAGAGAAACCTTGCAGAAATGCTGGTGATTGATTTTTTACTATTTCTCTGTATCAGGGGATATTGCTTTCTTCAGGGTCAGCTGTCAGGCACAGGAACCCCGAGCACAGGTCAGAGCCTCTGCTGAGGCTGTCAGTTTTCACTTGTCAGCATCAGCATGTGCCTTCTAGTTCCAGCTCTGCTAATAATGAGCATGCAGGCTGGCAGTTCAGTTCCAAATGAACCACGATTTTTATCAGAAATGGCTTTGCTCTTCAAGACTAGAAGGCCTTTATGATCCCTACCTGGATTCCCTGCTTAGCTGTGTGATGGGAAGATAGTGCAGTGCTGTGCCAGCCTGGAGAGGCACTGTGGCCTCTTTGAAGTGCTGTGGGTGAACTGGGTGCTGAGTGATCTCCCTGGCTGATACACCCTTGGAGTAGCTGGGATTTGGAGGTGGCAGGAGGGACAGGCAGCAAGGACATACCTGTCCAACAGCTCTGACCCAGCGCAGTGCTGCTGCAGCCTCTTTGCTCAATGACTATAGAAATTGCTTCACCTCTCCATGGTCTCTCTCGTTTTCCCCTTGGGAGCACACACATTACACACAAACAAAGCTGTGTTTCACGTCTTCAGAGCATTGAAGGAGTTGAAAGTAAATTTCATTTATCCAGACAGCAGTTTTGTCTGTCCCAGAAAGTTTGACAAGGGGCTTTATCCTGACATGTCCCCAGTTCCTCTGCTGTGAAGTGGTTGTTTATTCTTCCTGAATCCATTTAATGATAGAAGATGTAATCAAGAGGCAGCTGAGACCTGATTACATAACTGTTGTCAGGGTTTCTCTTTGGCAGCATTGTCCTGTGTGCTGTTTGCACACTGACTTTCAGGAACGCCGGGCTTTTCTGTTGACCAGATAACTCTTGAACCTGACCTGGGTAGGTGGTTTGTTATTGTTGGGTTATTTTTAAACACCTTCTAATTTTGCCTGGTTTGAGCTTTCTAAACTTCAAAGTAGATTTTACTGCTTTTATTGTGAGGTTGGTACAGGGTTGACACGGTGTGGATAGGCCCTGAGCCAGGCTCCCTCTGCAAGGGGCTATATACCTGTAAAAGCAGGTGGCTGTGCTCTTGCCAGCACAGCACCCTCTCTGCTCTTTGTTCTTCTCTGGGGCTCCCCACAACTCTGCTCCTTCAAAAAGCTCATTGTTCTCCATCCAACTTGTGCTTTCCTGCCAAGTTTATGCTAATCAGTGTGTTTTCTCCCTCTCTTTTATGTCTGTCCTACTAATAAAATACAGTGCAAATGGGTAAGTGAGGGAGGAGCCATTGTTTTCTTTGGCACATGGTGGCCATCTGAGCAAAGATGAGCCAGACTGGAGCCAAATATCTGTTTGCTACTCTGCAGGAAGAGGTGCCTCAAGATTGCCAGCCAGCCCTGTTGTCTCCACAAAGCCTTCATGCTGCAGCCCTGTGTGGTGGTCCAACAGAAATGCTGTGAGGGGCTTTTTGGGGAGCCCAGTGGTTTTCCTGAGCATCCTGAGGATGCTGTTGTTGAGGGACAGAAAACACTTTTCTTTCTCTCTCCCTGACCACCTAGCACAGTCCATGGCTTCTTGCTCCTTATAGACATTGTTGAAATCCTGCAGTGCAAGAATAAATGCTGTGTAGTGCCAGGCTTATTGATCAGACACCTGCTCCCAGTAGCAGCCTTCAGATGGGCTTTAGTGGGCCAGTTGCAGTTGGCACTGCATTCCCAGTCTGGCTCTATCCTGTGTGTTTACAGACTGTGCTTTAATTTGTACATAATGTGTGGTGGGCTAATCCTGTTACCTGCAAATGGTGTTTGTTAAGGCATTGATGGCAATTACAGCCTTTGGTCAGATACAGTTTCTTTCAGAATGAGTGATTGCTGTCTCTGTTGGAAAAAGGCTTTTAGTTGGGTGAGTTTCAGAAAGTGTGAGGTGTGGGAAGATCTGAGATACGTGTATGTGTATATATACACACACACACATGTATGTAGTGTTTTGTTACTCCCTACACAGAGTTGAAACCCTAGAATGGGACCTAGCAGATGGTAAAATGAAACTGCCAGCAGTTTGGGGCTTGAAGTAGAGGCTTTACAACAAGAAATCTGGAAATCTAGATTATGTGTGAAAAGGTTAGATGAAGCTCCTAGATTTGAGAAAATTTAGAACAGAATGATGCTGTAAAAAATGAAAGATAGGTCCATGGAAAGTAAGCAAAGTGTCTTTTCTGACATAAAAGTTGATGTACAGTGTGAGCATTGAATGTTTCAACTTCATCCCAGGCTCCAAGAGCCAAAAAGTCAAAGTAAGGAGACTGCCTGCATGAAGGGTGTTACTCACAGAATGTTGTGCCAGCAAAGATCAGATTGAAAAAATTAACAAACCACATCCATTACGGAAAGTATATTTCAAGCTACATTATGTTCAAGATGCCAGCAACAGAGGAATGTAATTTTTTGATAATGTGTTTGGAGAATTCATAGTAGAACAGCTGAACTCACAGGCTCAAGAATCTGAATCTGGTACAGTTGAGCAGGTTTTTTCTGAATCTTTAACTCTCTTTCATGACCAGCTGATGAAAAAGGGGATTTGGGGAAATAGTTCTGTTGCCTTCCAGTGATGCTGACAAAGCATTAATTGCTGGTATAACTATGGCCAGTGTGGAACCATAATCTAAACATTACAAACCCAGTGCTTCAGGGGAAATGCAGTGATAAATTCCAATGTGGTATAAGATACAAAGATGCAGTGCTTTTCTGACATTTATGTTTAGGAATCCTTGTGTTTAGCTGTTTATTGTCAGCCTTACTCTTTCAAAGCAAGGATTTCCTCACCCCCTGTTTCTTTTGTTCTCATACTTAAAGAATCTCACTTCTTTCAGCACTGGAATGGCAGAAAAAAAAAGCCATGAGAAGTGTGTTCCTGCAGTTCTTTTCGTTCAGTTTGTGAATCTTAAAGCCCCAAAGCTTCTTGTGACTAAAGAGGAGGAAGTTAAAACTTGTAACTTGGTGTGTGTACTCATTGAGTATGTTCAGTTCTTGCTGTTATGTGTGTTCTGTGTTTTGCTTGTCCGTGGCTGACAAATCCATTTGATGGGGTTTTTCTGGTTCTCTTCCATTAAAAGGCAGATCAGGAGCGGCGCAGAGAAATTTCCTTACTAGATGACATTTCATCGCAATGTCCGATCGTTTGGGGCAAATAACCAAGGGAAAGGATGGGAAAAGCAAGTACTCGACTCTCAGCCTGTTTGATAAGTATAAAGGAAAGTCAATAGAAGCTATCAGAACTACAGGTAAGAAACCTCTCCAGAAAGCTCCTCTTCATGTCTTCCAGCAGTGTTGTTTTGTTGCCAAGTTCTTTCAGGTTGTTGACCCTGTGAGATGCAGCTGGGTTGCAGTGTTGGTGCAGATGTCAAAGCCTGTGTTTCATTAAGACTTTCCTTCATAGAGGAAAATGTCCATGGTTCTTTGTGCTGCTCTTATTGTGGGGACATACAGGAATTACACAGGACAGCTGTGGCCTCTTGGCCCTTTCGCTTAGTCTGTGTCCTTGCTGCAGAGTGGGCAGGTAGCAAACTTGAATGGAAGCCTTACCAGGGCCTTAAGCTGTGCCAGGCCAGGGTACCTGAGCTGAATGAAGTGCCTTAAGCTGGTCAGACCTTGTGTGAGGTGAGAGTCAAGGATTGAAGGCCACTGGGGAAGAACCTGAGTAGGTTTTGGAGTGGAAAAATGAGCAAAAGTAGATAATGGGTTCAGAAAAAATGACCTTTTCTGGACTGGCTCTGGATTTGGTGTGATAATAGAAAACAAAAAATAAAATACTTCTTTAGTAAATGTGGTCTGATGGATAGAGCTGGAAAATTGAAACCTCAGGATTCCTGGATGAGATCACCTGTTTCTGTGCTAAGAGGTGGACTTGGGTGGCCATTTTCTCAAGCTGTAAAAAGGTGTTATTGCTTCTCCTTGGTGAGATGAGCTACCTGTGCAAATCCTCCTAAAAGACTCTGTGAGCACTTTGTTAGGGAGAACAATTTTTGTCCCTCCCACTGTAGGAGCCGTTTGCCAGCTGCTGCAGCAGACGGCTGCATCTGCGGTCCTGTGGGAAGCAACCTGTGTGTTGACATAGCTGCAGCACTTCTGTTGGGGCTGCACCCAGCCACAGCTTCCTAATTAAGGTTACTTATCCAGCAGGATACAGCCCTCTGACCTGCTGCTGTTCCTTTCTCACCAGTTATTCCTAGACATGGCTTACAGAGTCTTGGGAAAGTTGCTGCTGCCCGGCGCATGCCACCTCCTGCAAATTTGCCTAGCTTGAAGTCTGAGAACAAAGGAAACGACCCCAACATCATTATAGTACCCAAGGACGGTACAGGATGGGCAAACAAGCAGGATCAGCCAGACCAAAAGAGGTGGGTAGAGTGAATCTTTGGTAAGTTTTGTCAGCCAGGCAGCAGTGGTTGTGCACTGATGTGCTTGGTGTCAGACCTTACAGCAATCAGTTCTCTGTTGTCTGTGCCAACATGGAGCTGATGTTTTGGTTTGATCTTTTAGCACCTGCCATATTACCAGGAGTTGTTTTCCTGCCTTCCTTCCCCTTTGGTCTCACCTCTGCTGTCTCTGCTCAGTTCCAGTGCGACGGCTGCACAGCTGCAGGAGTCGCTGCCGCAGCAGGGTTTGCAGAAATCTGTCTCCAATTTACAGAAGCCGACACAGTCAATCAGTCAGGAGGTAGGTGCCAGCAGTCTCTGACTGTCACCCTGCTTCCCCTGTCCCCAGGCAGCTTGAGGGCTTTAATTGCCTGTGTTGCGTGGCACTTAAGAAAAAGCTCCTGTGAATAATCAGTTATTGTGGAAGTGACTCCCTTGTGTCCAAGGTGCTGTGCACCAGAAGCATTGTGCTGCAGTTACAGAAGTAGCATACACAGAACTATATTTCTCAAATGTGTGCACTGAGTCTAGTTGCAGTCTAGGAAAAAATGGCTGGAATGTGGGACAGCTGGTTAGCACTTCCAAACTATTCTGCTTTGGTTGTAATTCAGATGTACTTGGTGACAACAGATCCAGCTCTTGCTCCCAGCCTGATGAGACTTGATGGGAAGAGATCTGGTCGTGTGGGAGAAGTAGCCAGTGTTAGCACCTGAAAAAGCTACTGGCGAGTAAGAGGGTGTCCCAGAGAGTGCAAGGACCTGGCCCCGCAATGTGTTGCAGATTTCACACTTCTGGTTTAAAAAAGATTCCTAGGTTCAGGGAAGTCAGGACAGAAGTTATGTTTTGAAGAGGAGAAGAGTGGTTAATGCATGAGAAAGTAGGGTAACCTTCAAGCTGAGCTGTAGCATGGAACAAATCTGGAAGACTAAGGAGACCATTTGGGAGAATGCAGGAGAACAAAAGGAAAGCTTGATGAGAGTACAAGTTGAGGAGGTAGTTGGTGAAAATGGGCAGAGGAGACATTAGGGCAGAGGAGGGGATTTTTACTGTAGCATTTTAGTACACTGGAGTAAGGAACAGCTGACTGTAGCCCCAGCTTGAAGCTGTGGAGACCTGTGGTATCTGGGTGATCTGGAGGCCTGAACCATACGAGGTGCAGCCAGGAAATAAGAGACAGTCGTGAATCTTAACTGATCCAGGTTTCTTTTTGCTTTGTTATGTTTTCAGAGTACAAATTCAGTGCCAGGTGGACCAAAGTCATGGGCACAGCTGAATGGAAAGCCAGCAGGACAAGAAGGTGGTGAGTATGATAAACAAAACTGGTATGTGCCTGCTTTTTCCAGACAGGCATGAGATGGGCTGGACTCCATTTCTTCCTGTCAGCCTGGTGCAGAGTGGGAGTGAGGCCTTCTGAGTCCTATTTCCAGTTTGTGTGGTGTGCTGGCTGGAGTGATGCAGCTGAATCAGTTCAGGGCTGCCAGCACAAGACATGTCTTGAACAGAATGTGTCTCATGGCCACAATGAACCAGAGCAAATCATGCTCTTGGGATACAGCAGAGAGTTCTGAAAGGGGGAGGTTCTGAAGGAGAAAAGAAACATTTGCCCCCATCATGAGCATCTTCAGTCAGCCCAGAGCAGTGTGTAACAAAGGTGCAGGAAACACTGTAAAACAGGGGAGGGATTGGTTTAGAAGAGAAGAAGAAAGGAGAGTGGACATTGGAGAGGGGAAATGTAGGCATCTCCATGGGCAGTAGCAAGGAGGTCTTCACCTAACGGGGTAGTCAGAAGTGAGGCTGGAGTGTTCTTGTGCAGTATCAGTGCTCCAAGGGAACTGTGGTGTCAGTGGGTGGAAGTGGCAGTGGAGCTGCTGCAGGGAGCACTCACCTACACATTGGCTGAGGCCTTGCTATTAAGTCTCCCTCAGTAACTGTGCTGCTAATGGCTTCTGCCTGACTGAGAATCCTGAAGGAGTGTTAACATGAATTGCGAGTTTAGTTGTCTTCAGATGCATCCATTTCCACACAGGAGGTGGTTTCCAGCTGCACTGAGTAGTGCCATTAAAACCACAGTGAGAATAACAGCTCAGTTCCACTGTTTTAACGTGAACAGACCTGGAACCATTCACTTGTCAAGTGAAATTGCAGAGAGATTTGAAAGAACTGAGACAGCTGCTGATTGCAGAAACAGAGGGGACAAGTTTACCCTAAATTAAATGAGGCCCTTAATGAGAGGGTGTTTCTCAAAGGCTAAATCTTAAAGCAGAAACTTGTACTTGCCTGGGGCTGGTGGCCAGTGCAAAGACTGTCTTGTTTTGTTAATTGGTACTTTCTTGAGTCTTGCTGTGTAGACCTGTACAGTCATTTTGAAATCTGATCATCTGACAATGTTCTTAAAGGATTTTTTTGAACACTCATTCTTGGTCACACTTAACTATATAGAGTTCTGAACCCAAGTAAACAGTTGCCCATGTGGCTAAGAGCAGCTTAATTAGAAGGTAATTGAATCACAGAAGCATCAGAAATCTGTCTGAAAGGATTTCTTAGACCATCCCATGCTTGTACCTCTTCTCTAGTGGCACAGAAAAATTGCTTTTCCTTCTAAGCTAATTCAGATGTTACAGACAAGGAGGGAGAGTCTCTTGCCTTTTGCTCTAAGTTTTAGAGCTGTAAAATCTCTTGAAGGGTGTATCCTGAAGAAATGTGGTCTAATAAGTTAATTATGGACTTCACCATGCCTGTGTTTTCATATAAAGGACATTAGGAGAAAAAAACCAGAGGGGCACCAAACTTCTTTTCAGGGTGATGCTGCTTAGGGTTAGAGTACAAATTGTTAATGCTTGCACATAAATAGTCCTTACATGGTGCAGCTTTACCTGGGGGTAGATGTCTCCCCTGAAAGACACTTCCCTGTGCCATTCTAGTTTAGTAAAAATCAGAACTCTTCAGCAAGCCTTAGCTACTTTGCAATGTATTTAGGCAATGTCCTTCTCAAGTATTTTCATCTGTCTAAAGTTGAAGGTGTTTCGGGCAGCTGTTGCAGAGCCTTTCCTGGAAATTTCACATGGGAGGTCTTGTGCAGTGTGCAAGTTCCAGAAAGTAAAAATTACTTAAGCCAGTCTGTCTTGATTCTTCAGGGCAAGGAAGGAGAAAGATAGATGACTCTTGTCAAATCTTCAGTACTCATTTCTGATACTTCTGATATAATTCTGAAATACCCTTTTTAAGAGAGCTTTAGCCAAGTAACACTAAGAAACAGTTCTCAAAAAAAGCAGTTCTTTTAATGTGTAATGGCCCACCATCATCAGTGCAGAGAACCTGAAGGGGCTGGATGAGCTGGACAATGATGCAGGTGATGGATGGGCAGGTGAAGTGCCTTCATGCTTGAGCTTTGTGCAGTTAGGAAATTTCTGTTGGTGTAAATGATGACACAATGGATCCTTCTGATCCTTCCATCACATTGTGCTCAAGGAACTGGATCTGAGGACTCCTAAAATCTGAAAACACCAAGCAGAGCAGGAGGGATAGCAGTGTGGGTAGGAGAGTTAGTCCTGCCTTTTCAGTCATGCCATTCAGTATCCAATGTACAGTACAGTAATGCTTGTAATTTCCTTTTTTGCAGTGTTATCTTGCCAACATATTTAAGAGAATTGCTGTGTTCCATGTTCCAGTCACTGGCAGCTCTTTAGAATTGACAGAGAACTGTTGTTCTGGGGTGACTAATGACTCAGCAGGACAATTTGCCAGTGACTAGAAATGAACCTGGCCTCATCTGGCCAGTGATCTGCATCTTGAAAATGCTGCAGCAGGGAGGAGAGCATAGAACATCTGTCCTTACCTGTGGTGTTTCACTGATACATCTACAGAAATTGTGACAATAGACTTCCCTGGCAGAGTGAGGTCTGAGCAAAAAGAGTCTGAATAGAAATGTCAAATATTTGATAGCAGGGTATCATTTATGAGCGATCTTTCAGAATTCATATCTCTGTCTCTGTCTGAATTCTGTACTTCACAAAAATAATTGGAAGCTGAGAAAGTTCACTGACATCATTGAATGTGAGAATTTAAATGAAGATCCCAAGTGTGGGAGTGCTGGGTGAGGACATGTGTTGTCGTGTTGGTGACAGTGTCTGAGAGTGTTGGGGATGTGAAGTGAGGTGCTGGTACGATAGTAATTTGGGTTTAAATATGCCAGAAGCCCAGATTCCCGGGAAACTCATTTCTAGCCTGATCTCATAAGGAAATTGAAACAGTGGAAGGATCTTCTCTGAGTCCCACACTTATTTGTCTGACAGGTTCAAGGGCCTCAAGCCGACTGTTATCCTTCTCTCCCGAGGAATTTCCGACGCTGAAAGCAGCTGGCGAGCAGGACAAGGTTGGCAAAGAAAAGGGCGCCTTAGATCCGTCGTATGGGCCAGGACCAAGCCTCCGCCCCCAGAGTGAGTGAAGGATTGTGTCTTTCTGCCTTACCCCAGCTCAGTAACCCCATTGAATCTGTTTTGGGCAGGGGGTGCCAGTTCACAGTAGTACCAAGAACTCCATCCTTACATTTCCTTTTATCTTCTTATGAGCTTACACATGTCAGGCTGTTTAGCAGATGCTCACAGATTGACATGTGGTTCTGATGTTCTGTGGTCTGGACAGCCAAGTATGGACTGTCATCTGCTACACTATTTAATAAAAATTGCTGTGTGATATTGCAAAGTAGGCCCCTTCCTGGGCTGGGGGAGCCACAGTGAAATTAATGTGTGGTGTAATGTGGCAATGTGGCTTGTCTTTGAGTGTTTTTGCATCTAATTGGCCTTAATTCTGCAGGGTAAGGACTGTGGAGATGGGGAGCACTCTGGTAGGAGTTTAGGTTTATTGGCAAATAAGGACACCCCTGGTGCAGCAATTACTTAGTAACAGATGATGCTGCTCCTCTCTTAAGAAAATAAACACAGTTGGAAATTTTTTTTTTGGTCCTTGATATTTTTCTAGGACCTTGGAGTAATTGGGGCTTGACCAGAGTACTTGAGGTTTCGAGACTTCCTGGCAGAGCGGCTGCCTGCATTTGCAAATATTAACATAATTATTACCTCTTTTTCCAGATGTCACCAGTTGGAGGGAGGGCGGTGGGAGGAACGTCACCTCTGCCACATCTCTGACCGCCTCCCCTGCTGAGCTGGGCAGCAAGACCTCCAGCACTGGAGACGGGGCCCCCTCCTCAGCGAGCGCCAGCGATCCCAAGGAGCCGTCTCTCCGCCCAGCTCAGCCCGTCCGCAAAGGGGCTTCGCAGTTCATGGGCAACGTCTACCAGCCACCCACATACCATGACATGCTGCCTGCTTTTGTGAGTGACCCTGTCTCCACACCTTTGTCATGTCCTTCATTCCGAAGGACATTCTCGTTGAAGTCAGCTGAGATGTGTTTTCTGGATTCCCAGTTGCCCGGGCTTGCTCAGGGATCCTTCTCTTGATGTGTAGCACAGCCTTGCTCAGCCCAAAGGGAAGTTGTCCCTTTCTCTCTGGAGCTGGAGCAGGAACCATTAGCATGTGGCCTGTTGGGCAGCCAGATGTGAAATGTTTGTTTCCCCTCTGTGCGGGTGTGGCTACCATGCAGATGTTGTAACCTCATCTAGGTAAACCTTCCTGGGGCAAGGAGAAAAACCAGATTGTTCTGCTTTGTTTCATTCCAGATGTGTCCACAACAGCCATCCGAGACCCCTGCATCGCTGGACCGAGGGTCTTTCCCCGTTCCTCAGCTTCGGCTGGAGCCCCGGGTACCTTTCAGACAATTCCAGATGAATGACCAGGATGGGTAAGGCTGCCATCACTTTACCACTTGAGAAGCAGGTTCAGGGTGTGACACGAACCTTAAACTAGGCAGGAATTTGGGCCAAGGATGCAGTTGCATGTGTGAAGCTGCAGGCACCAAAGGGGAAATCCGTTTTTTACCCAAAGCAGCAGTGCTTTTCTCCAGCTCCAACAGCAGCTGAAATGTTGCAAGACTGTGAGAATTGTGTGTCTGAAGAGTAGGTGGACATGGGAATTGGTGGGTGATCCTGGACTGAAAGGGTTGCAGCTCTCAACTGTAAGTTCTAGGAAGTAGGTACCAGGTAGACAAGGGAAAGAAACTGCTGTACAGGGAGAGAAACTTGGATGCATTGTATGTAAGTGTGTAGTAGAAAAGGTTAATTCAGTGTTACAAACTCAGCTCTGCATTCTTTGATTCTCTTTTTGCTGTTTCTGACCAATTCTGTGTTTCCCTGCAGAAAAGAGAACAGGCTCAGCCTGTCTCGCCCAACGCGCCCAGTTCGGCAGCAGATGGAGCGAGTGCCTCGGCCCACCATCATCAATGCAGAGAACCTGAAGGGGCTGGATGAGCTGGACAACGATGCAGATGATGGATGGGCAGGTAAAGTACCTTCATGCTTGAGCTTTGTGCAGTTAGGAAATTTCTGTTGGTGTAAATGATGACACAATGGATCCTTCTGATCCTTCCATCACATTGTGCTCAAGGAACCGGATCTGAAGACTCCAAAAATCTGAAAACACCAAGCACAGCAGGAGGGATAGCAGTGTGGGTGCTGGGAAGGAGAGTTAGTCCTGCCTTTTCAGTCATGGCATTCAGTATCCAAATGCACACAGTCTGGCTTGGTGACTGTCTCCTCGTTTGCAGCCCTCACTCCCAGGCTGTTTGCTGCTCCTCCTCTGGGACCAGCCCAGCTGTTCAGTAGTGTGTGTCCACACTGCTTACATCATTTCTTGCCTGATCTAGTTGAGGTTGTCCCTGCTTATGGAGGTTGGTAGATGACATTAAAGGTCCCTTCCAGCCTAAGCCATTCTGTGATTTCCAGGACCAGTGCTGGACATTTGGCTTTGCAAGTAGTTCATGCCAAGCCTGTCTGTCTTGTAATTTAGTGCTAAAGGGAGGCATAAGCTTTAGCAGGACAAGGGACCTGTTTCTTTCCTCTCATAAATCCATTCTCCCTTGGTTCCTTTGTAGGCATTCATGATGAAGTAGATTACTCTGAGAAACTAAAGTTTAGTGAAGATGAAGAAGAGGAAGAAACTCTTAAAGATGGACGACAGAAGTGGTAAGAAGTCACTCTATTTGCACCTACAGTTGTTTCAGTAAAAGTGAGCAAAACCAAGATCTTTAAGAACTTGTTTTAAATGTAGAGTCTTGATCCCTTTGATTTGTTGCTGTGACTTTGTTGGGTTTGCTGGACAGTGTTTGAGTGATCTTCGAGGATATGTGTAGGTCTAGCAGCTGACTGCCAGTTTATATCAGGCTTTTATCCTCCTCTTTTCTCACCTTTATCCTGCTGCACAATAGTGGAGTTGATCCTTATGCACTTTAAGAGAAGCAAATGCTGATGGTTTTTTGTAATCTTTTCATTAGAGTCAGTTGCCTTTGCCACACGATCAGGCTGTAAGTGCTTTTTGAGGCAAGTAGCAAATGCAATAATAAAGCTGTTTATGTGACAGGAACAGCTGGGATCCCAGAAGGCAGCGACAGTTGTCCCTGAGCTCTGCAGACAGTGCAGATGTCAAGCACACCTTGGAGGAAGGAAAGAATTGGAATGATTCAGTTGGCTTGTCCCGGCCAGTCCGGAAAGCACAGGATTCACAGCAGCCTCCAAGGAAGCTGAATGGCTGGAGCTCTGCCTCAGAATACCAGGTAGGTTGAACTCATGTGAGCTGGAAGCCCATCACTGTCCTTAAGAGGCCAGTTTAACATTTTATTGGACAGAAATTTCTCTATTCTTAGTTTATATCCACCTGGAGAGAAATATGTCTCCATAGCACTTCCACTTGGGAAAAGAAATTGAAGCTGGTCCAGAACAGTGGGATTGTCAGTGAGAAAATGGAGTTACTGAACCAAATAGCAGTAATTCTTTCCAGTAATGGGGATTTGTGCTTGAGGATAGAGGGGAGGGAGTCAGGAGGGGATATCATCAGCATGGGATGCAGGTCTCAAGACAGAGGAGCTGGTTGGGTCATGCTGATGGAGGAATGTATTTTCTCTGGCAGAAGCCCGCAGTGGGAAGTGTTCTCAGACAGCAGTCCCTCGAGGATAAAGAAGAAAAGGTGCCTGTGAGACAGAAGTTTGTGCACTCTGAGATCTCTGAGGCTGTCGAGAGAGCCAGGAGGCGACGGGAGGAGGAGGAGCGGCGAGCCAGGGAGGAGCGCCTGGCAGCCTGTGCTGCAAAGCTCAAGCAACTTGATCAGAAATGCAAACTGGCTCAGAAGAGTGGGGAGACACAGAAACACACAGAGAATGAAGATGTGCGACCTCCCAGCACAGAGAAAAACACTACACAAGAGAATGGCCATGCTTTCCGTAAAGGTACAGAAACACTGCCTGACTCGCCCTGTAAAAACTGCTTTTTTTGCCATTGTGCTTATCTCTTACCTGAAGTGGGGGAGTTCCTGGGAGGGAGTGTTCAGAGGGTTCTTCAGCTGCCCTTGAGAGATCAGCTGCTGCTTGCACTCTGCAGGGTATTTGGCGTTGTTGACAAAGGTTGATGAAATAAAAGCTGTAAAAATAAATGCAAACTTCTTTAGTTGCCTTTATCTGTGCTCAGTGAGCTGTGCTAGAAGAGGCCGTGTTGGAATGGGCCTCCTGGGCTTCTAATGATTGGATGATAATATTAAGTGCTTGTGGCCATAGATTAGAAAACCAGTAAGTGCTGGCAGGTTTAAGGACTAACAGGGGGAAAAGATTTTCTCCCCAGTGCTTAAGCAGAAAGCTGATAGCAAAGGAGGATCTCAGAATTTATCATTAAAATAAGATGGACAAAACCCTCTATATAGGGCTGTCAAGGTAAAGGATGTGCTATATATGATTATAGTAAGGTTCAGCCATGTGTGGCAGTCGGGATGTGCCCACACCTGTCTGTGTGGTGTGGTGGTGGTGCACTCCCAGCTCTGTCATGAGCAGGCTCTTAATGGCTTGTTTTCTTCTCTGCAGCAACCCCTGAGTTTCACACACAGGACACCTCTGTTGGCTATCTGGAGGAGGAGAGTCCTGCTCCAGCAGCAGCAGCTCAAAGCAGCAGTGAGGAGGAGCTCAGAGAAGCTCCCTCACCAGCACAGGAATTCAACAAATACCAGAAGTCTCTTCCCCCACGATTCCAGAGGCAGCAGCAGCAGCAACAGCAGCAGGTAAATGGCTTGGAGCCCATTTTCTGGATCCCCACTAAACCATTGTGTTTGCTCAGTTCTTAACACGATCAGTTTTTGGGCTGGGAGGAGATAAATGGGGTTTTACCCTGGCCTTTTTTAGTACTTCTGATCATGGAAATGCCCTGTCTGATTGGTTGAAAAGGCTCTGTGTAGGCTACATGAGTTTTCCTTGCACCCTGTGATGCCGGAGCTGTTGTGGGTAGGGCTCAGCCAGGTTTGTCACTTGCCTGGGAGAAAAATACAGTGCTGTCAGAAATGTTGACTTGTCTTGCGTGGTTGTCTGGGCATCTCCTGACACTGAGAACTCTTAGGGACTGTGTGGTTTATAGCAGAGCTGTGGTTTGCAAATGTGCACGAGCAGGAGAAGCTGGGGATATTCCCACATCCAAAACCATGAGCACATCAATGGCTGTCTTGGTGCTTGTGTAGGCCTAGGCCAAGGCAGCTTCTGTTCCTTGGGCTAGCTTTCAAGCTTATGAACATCTCTGCTTACTCTGTGTCACAAGATGAGCTGTTGTTCTTCAGCACTGCTGCAGTGCCTGAGTACACAGGACAAGGGAGAGGAAAACCCTTGGGGTTCAGCTGTTTCCATTTCACTCAGCACTTGCTGTGTCCTTACCATTATAGGTGTGGGCAGCCATTTGCTTGCCAGGGGCAAACTCTACTTAGGTTGGCAAGTTGCTTCTCAACTGGGAGGGAGTTGTGGAGTGGTGCATTTTCATTCCACCTCCTGCCTTTGCAGAGGGCCAGTCCTTTTCTCTGTTCTTATCTAATACCTACTTGGATTTTTTTCTGTGAGGCTCTTTCAGAGGATTGGGTTTTTTTGTGCCATGAAAATGTTGGGTCTTAAATGTTTAATTTTTGTTGCATTGAAAACTCTTCTGGGGCACTGAGACATCAGCTGAGCTGCTTTGTGCATCTTGGCTCTTGCCTGACCTTTCAGTGCTGTATGTGCCATACGTGCTGTGCAGCTCTGCTGCCAGATGCGGCGAGCCTCCGTAGGGCAGCAGAGCCAAACCAGGGGACAGAATATTCAGTATTCAGATAATGTGAAGTTAATTGCCATTCTTCATAAAATAACCACTTGAAATGGGATATAATCAACGCTGCTGCAGATCCTAGCGAAGAGCTCACAATTGGCTTTTGCTCAGTAATTGCTCTTTTATGGATGTTCCCTGTGCTCGTTGCTCGGCAGTTGACATTTTTATGATTCAGATGTACAGCAGCAAATGCTGCTTAATGTTACTCTTGAAAAGAGATGCTCTTAAACTAAAAAGAATTGGATGTCTTTGCTGTCATGCTAATGATACCACAGGTCATTGCTACTGGAAGAACATGAAGTTTTATTTTATTTTCTCTTATCCTGTGTGACGTTAGTATGTATGAGGCAGTGCATGTTTTGGCTGGCTTGTATTGCTGCTTTGGTAGCTCCGTGAAAAGAATAAAATGAAAAAGTGTTGGTATTGTGAAGGAAATATTTTCTCCAAGGTACCAGAGGACTAGATAGTGTAGATGTAATCTGCATTTATCAGAGCCTTCCTTGCTGTAATGATGTGTCAAATTCAGATTTAAAGATGTCTCTTTTGCTCTGCAGTTGGCGATTGCCTTTTTTAATAAACAGTTATAGTATTTGACACTGTTGTAAGCTTAGCAAAAAAATATGGTGGCACATTTGACAAGTAAGTAGATGCATTTCATGTTAATTGGAACTGTTAAGTATTTATTTGAAGGCTTTCTTCAGTACACAAAACTCCCTTCAAATATATATTCTTTTTGGACCTTCAGCAAAAGTTAAATGTCAAATCAAATTAAAATGACAGTTCTCAGCTAAGGGAAGGTGGACTTGGCCGTGTGGGAGATGAGGAAGCAACCTCCAAGTGCCAGCCTGTCTCTGAAGGATGCCCAGGAAACACTGTAAAATATTAATAGCTCTCTTAATGTGGTTTAGGTTGTTTTGATCTAATCTGTTTAAATAACAGGGGTGGAACTAATATATATATACACACTAAATAAATTAGAGATGCATTTCCTGAAAAATGCAGTATCTTCTAAAATACTTGGTTCCAGTTACGAAGTGGCATTTGACCGGAAGCTGTCCTGTATTCATAGGAGTGTTGAGAAGATGCAAATTGTGGTCTTAAAGCTGACTGCTTGTGTTTGGCCACGTAGCCTGGCCCGGAGTGGTGTGATGCTCTGGTGTTTACAGAATAACAACTGCCACATTCCCAGCTGGTAGTGTATTACCCCTCTCTGCTCCACCCTCCCATCTGATTAGGGATTGAGCCTTTGATGGACGGCACGTGTTTTCCTTTGGCTGACCAGTACGTCAGCGCAATTCCTGGCCCCACAACCATGTCCAATGGCCCATCCTCTTCCCTGCAGGAGCAGCTGTACAAGATGCAGCACTGGCAGCAGCAGGTCTACCCTCCCCCATCCCACTCCCACCCCCAGCGGACGTTCTACCCGCCGCACCCGCAGATGCTCGGCTTCGATCCCCGCTGGATGATGATGCCCTCCTACATGGACCCTCGCATGGCCCAGAGTCGCACCCCCGTGGATTTCTACCCTTCAGCCCTTCACCCTTCAGGTGAGGTCTTGTCAGTGTTTATCTCAGCTGTTGAGTTGGTTCGTGTCTGGAAATTTGCTGCGTGTCTTAACTTCTGGCCAGACTTTGCATTCTGGCTGGCATCCCTTCTCTGGGGATGAGAAAGCTGGTTGCAGTGGGAAGTGGTGGGAAACTGGGAGGGAGGACATGTGGGCATGTGTCTGTCTATTCTCTGCACTGCAGTAGGAGACCTTCCCTGACTGCTTTGTGACCTTAGTGGGTGTGACTGAACTTACCCCTTGGAGGACAGGGTAGCAGATCCACTGATCTTGCCTGTTGGAGGAGAAGGATGAGTTTTGGAGTTACTGTATTTGTGTGAAATCGTAATAGAGCCCCTTTAGGAAATGCAGTAGAGAAACCCTGTAGCTCCTGAACTGTGTGGACTTTGCACTTTCCTGTCTTGTTACTCATCTTTAGAGGTGTGAATGTAAACATCAGGATGTATAAATCATTCTCTGGAGTTTGTGGATTGCTTGAACCCAAGCCAGTGATGCTGTGTAGTGTCTGTGTGGGCTGGGCTCTGAGAGCTGTGTTATCTTCTGTATCACTCCAGGTGTATTTCCCAGCTGTGCATTTTCCAAGCACGGGCTCCCCTTTACAAGGGAGGTTTCCATGGCTGCAGTCGCCTGCTGCCCGAGAAAGAAGGGGAGTCAAGCTAGGAGATTGTTAAATTATTTTTGTCTATGAAATTCTAGTGCTAATGGCATGAACTCTGTTGTGAGCAGGAATTATGAAGCCCATGATTCAGCAGGACTCCATCGGTGGGAGCAGCTGTCGGTCTGAAGATCAGAGCTGTCAGGCAGGGCAGGCAGAGAGGAAAACTGCTCCCTTGGATCCTGTACCAGTGTGGGGCCAGGACAGCTACACATCCCTGCAGAGCAAAGGATACTCCCTGTCACATCAAAAACAGGCTGACAACATGAGCATGGAGGGGCTGCATGCCAGGTGAGTGCAGAATTCCCCTGTCCTCATGAGTGCCCACTCGTGATGGGTGGGAGGTGCTGCTGTAAGGCATCTACTGAAAAGCAAGTGTAGAGCTGGCCTGAAAGATGTCTGTGAGCAGGCCCAGGTACTGATCTGAGAGCACCCTTATGCTCCTGAGTGTTTTAGCTGTGGAGGTGTTTACAGACTGAGCTATTCAGAAGTTTTCTATCTGACCAGCTTGGAGGGAGAGGGGGACTTGTCACCTACATGGGAAGGTATAAAAAACAAGGAGTCAAAATTTCTGATGCTTGCTAGTTTGTCTCTAATTTTTTTGGACATTCTAAAACCAGTTCTTTGTTTTTAGATCTCCACATCATTGGAGGTTAAATCTCCCTTCATTTCTTAAGTTTGCTGCCCATCATAGGAACTGTTTTCTTTATCATGTGCTGATTTAACAAACCAGACAGTACAGCCTGAGGGGTCACAGCAGCTCTGCCCAACATTTTGATATTTATAGATTCATTGCCTCATGATTTAGCATAAACTTCAATTTATTTCTTTTCACCTCTTGTATCCAGCCTGGGCCCTTGGAGATGTGCTGTGCTCTGCATAACCTGACTTTGCTTTGTTTGTTTTGTTCTCAGGAATGAAAGTTACTCTGCTTCTGGAAGGCCAGAGAGTCTGAGCACTCAGCGAGATCTCTTTGAGGACAGAGGGGAGGAGTATTTGAATGCTTTTGACAAGAAGGCCCAAGCAGACTTTGACAGCTGCCTATCTTCTCAGAGGATAGGCCAGGATCTCTTGTTCCAACATCAGGAGAGTGTGCAGGAGGCCTGTCCTGCTGGCAGCCGCCATGTGAACCTGAGGTGTTCACCCCTCGAGCCTGATTTTATCCAAGCAGAGAAGAAGCCTGAATATAATGGTTGGGATATCAGCCACCATCAGAAACCTGCAGAGACAGCAGCAGAAGTTGCTGAAGAAGTACCCCGGGATGAGCAGTCGTTCAGTGCAGACCCATGGAAGAAAGAAGGAGCCAGTACCAAACAGGCCACTGAAGAGACAGCAGAGTGGGCTCCTGAGAGCCGCAGCACCAGCGGGCAGCACCAGGAGCAGATGGCCAGGACACGGCGGTCAGGCCCCATTAAAAAACCAGTCCTGAAAGCCCTCAAGGTGGAAGAGAAGGAGAAGGAGATGGAGAAGGTTAAACTGGAGGGGGAAGACAGCTCACGCCCGCTGAAGGAGAAGGCAGCTGTTCAGAAGGTAGAAAATGAGTCAGATGACTCTGCTGCCTTGCTGAACTCCACACGTTACCTGCTGGATGACAAAGGTTCTTCCCAAACCAGCCTTGCACGAGAGGCTGAGAAATCCCAAGAGGAAGAAGAGGAGGACGAGGAAGAAGAGAAGCCAGAAAGAACCTGGGAGAGCAAACTATCCAGAGAGAGCAGCGATCTCCCTCCCACAAAGAGAAACAACTGGATCTTCATTGATGAGGAGCAAGCCTTTGGTGGGAGAGGTCAAGGGCGTGGGCGAGGGAGAGGCTTCAGAGAGTTCACTTTCAGGGGCCGAGGCACGGTTGTGAGCAGCAGAGGGGTCTACAACAACAACAACAACCAGAGGAGCAGCCGGGGCCGAGGGCTCCGGGAGTTCAACCAGCCAGAGGATTTCCCCAGAGGCAAACCAAGGCGCCGGATTGCCAGCGAGACACACAGTGAAGGGTCAGAGTACGAGGAGCTCCCCAAGCGTCGCCGGCAGAGGGGCTCGGAGAACAGCAATGAAGGCTCCGTGCTGGACAGGGAGGACAGCGATCTGAAAAAGGGAGACTTCAAAGAGTCTTGGAGGTCCAACAAAATCTATTCAGATGATCACAACAGCCTGGATCCTAAGAGGGCTCCAAGAGCCTTTGGGAGATCACTGCCACCAAGACTGAGCAACTCTGGCTATGGGAGAAGGGGGTTCATGGGTAAAGAGCCCACCCAGTGGCAAGGCAGGAGTGGGGGAGGAGGGTGGCAGGAGTACAGCCACACCTCTCCATCAGACACTTTTGGGAGCAGGCAGCAGTCTGACAGGGACTACATTCAGGATTCTTACAAACACACAGATTCCTTCTCCAGCCGGGTTTTTGATGAGAGTCATCTGGATGACAAAAGGCACTTTTTCCAGGAGGATTACTCAGCAGATCAGGAGAACATAGAGAACAGGCCCTTCAGGAGGCGGCGTCCTCCCCGCCAGGACAAGCCCCCACGGTTCAGGCGCCTCAGGCAGGAGAGGGAATCGGTTGGGCAGTGGAACCCTGAGGAGGGAGGCCCCAATCTGCTCCCCAGCCAGTGGCCAGGCAGACCCAAGCTGAGCCCTGCAGAGAAGAGCATCTCGGGCAGACGCTCTCCCGAGCTGTCCTACCAGAACTCTTCGGACCATGCCAATGAGGAGTGGGAGACAGCGTCTGAGAGCAGTGACTTCAGCGAGCGGCGGGAGAGAAGAGATGGAGTTCCAGAGAGTGAGAGCCAGCTGGAAGGTGGCCTTGGCACTGGGAGCTTGGGAGAGAAGAGGGAACTGGCAAAGAGGAGCTTCTCAAGCCAGAGGCCACTGGTGGACAGGCAGAGCCGCAAGGCTGAGCCAGCAGGGTTTGCAGAGCAGTCCGTCAGGACTGGTGTGGGAGCAGCTTCCAGATACGAGAGCCAGCAGAATGGGACTCTGATAAAGAGCAAAAGGTAAACTGGTTTTCTGATCTGTGATATACGCAGGTGTTGAAGTAGTGGACACACACCCCATGCATTTTCTTCTTGTCACTTTTATTCATGTTCTGCTGACAAAACTTAATCTTTTCCCTTCTTTCCGTGTAGGTCTCCAGAAGAAGGAGGAGGCCTTGGCAACACCAGTGGTGGGAGCAGCCACTCCATTTATAGCTTGGATAGGGCCTCCCACGTGAACTCAGAGAGTGCTGAGGGGCCTGGTAAAAAGCCAGAGAAGGAGCACAAATCCACTGCACAAAGAGCAAGTGAGAAGGGAGAGGCCTTGTCACAGTTTGAACTGAGTTATGGAAGTGAGTGTCTTGATTAATTTGTTTCTTTAAGAGGATAATGTATTATAGCTGACTTCAAACCAGACTGATTCCATCCAGTGTAATTTTTAATATCAGGTTAGGGGGGTTTTTTTCCATTTATTTACAGAAACAAGAAAATTCTTGTGTATCTAAGTAGAAAAACATGGAAGATAAAATTGCTGTTAAACTTCAGATGCAGACTTTTCAGCCACATCTGACTGTATCTCTGATGTTTCTTCTATAGAAAGTTTGTTTTTAGGCTTGAGATTTATGTTAAGTGAAGAAAGTTGAGAGAGCATCCAGAGTGGGGAATTTGAGGCTGAGCTAATGGAAGGGAGGCAAGAAATGAGTATCTCTGAAAAGAGAATTACCTGAGTTATCATACAGCTCCTATTCCCAAGCTCTCTAACTGAAGCGTGCTCATCTTGAAATGGAGGAGACAGCAGAGTTCTGCAAGATAAAGTGGCTGGTAGATGTTAGCAGACTACATGATTTTGTTTTGAAAATGTAGCTGTGATGTTGCTAGGTGAACTTATTGTGGCATGGATCCTCTTTGGAGCACACTGTTTAATTCATTGCAATTACAAAGCTTTATATGCATACACATGCACTGTGTTCTCCCCTGTGTGCTTTGTTCAGGTACCATCATTGATAATCGAGTGTCAAACACAGCAGAAGAGAATGAAGTTGGTTCCATGGCAGGGGAAGGCTTCATTGAGGTTCTTACTAAAAAGCAGCGTCGTTTGCTGGAAGAGGAGCGAAGGAAGAAGGAACAGGCTGCTCAGGTGAGGAATGGGAGGCAGAAAAGCTGGGCCTGTTACATGGTTCGGGTTGCAGTCAGGGAAACAGGGCCCCAGAAATTGTTTATGTGAACAGAAAAACATACACTTGACAGTGCTAAAGTAGTACAGATCCTGTATTGGGCCCCAGAAACTTACTTAGGGCTGCTGGTCTGAAAAGGAGAGTTTGATTTCTGGCTATTCTTGGCTTGCAGCAGAATTGTTAATTGGGATTTAAGTTTCTAGAGTGGTCTTCATCCAAAGCAGCTTGGCTCTCTAAGCCAGCTGCTGTCTGTAGTGGGATATTGGGCAGCAGGAGCAGTGGAAGACTTTGCACTCTCAGTGTGTTGTTGCCAGAAGAAAATCTCTCACTGTGAAAGGCGGCTCTTTCCAGTCTTGTCAGACTGGGGGAGCCTCCCAGTCTGACACCTGTGCCTTTGCTGCTGTCACAGGCACCAGCCAAGGCCCGCGTCCTGCAGTCGCGCATTCCACCGCGGTTTGCGAAGAAGCAGAACAGCCTGTGCTTGGAGCAGAGTGATGTAACCGTGTCTGGAAACAGCCTGGGCACAGAGATCTGGGAGAGCAACAGCCCAGGTGGGCATGGGTCTGTTTGTTCTAAGGGGTTTCACAGAGCTGGAGTCCTCTGGGGTGTGCAGCAAGGATGGGGTCCATGGTTCAGAGGAGACAACCTTCTCTTGTCTTCTGGGAGTGGGAAGGGAGCTGCCCCTGGGATGTGGATGTAGTCTCTGTTCTAAGCTCTATTGTTCAGCCATCCTGCTCCTGTTGCTGGCCATGTCAGTCTCCTATTCTATTTCTTGGGTCTTTGTTTCACATCAAGATCCTACTATATGGCATTTTGTAGCTGATTGGGCTGGATATACTTGAGGCTTTTTCTTACTTTACTTTCCTACATTTTCTCATCTCTAGCCCTGAACAGCTAATGCCTTCCTTGTTTCTCTCTGACCTGTCTTTATCCTGTTATGTTCCCTAAGAAATCTCCGCCCTGTTCTCCACTCTCACTCCTCATACCCTGTGTTCTGTGCTGCATCATGTCTCAGATGTCTGGGCAACACTTAACTTTCTGAGGTGGTGAAAATACCCTTTCTCATGTCTAGAAAAGGAAGGTTGATGGTGTAATGTGTACAGGGTGTGCTCATAGCTGTGTTTCAGGCAGCTGAACCCTGCCCTCCATTCTCTTCCAGCACTTTCCGTTCAGTCTCCTGGCAGTGATTCCTGGAGCAAGCCTGTAAATGCCTTTAATGGTACTGAGTCTAGCACTGAGGTAAGTGGCACCTAAGGTGCCCTTCAGGTATTGTGTGTATAAAGTATTAATGCTGGTGGCTTTTATGCTTCTCATTGCTCCATCTGTGCTTAGTGACTCTCAGCTCTGCTTGTGCCATTTTAAACTCTTTGCAGTTTTAATTTGAGCTTGATGCTGTTCAAATCTTGACCTAGGGAGCCAAGCACTGCTTGGTGTTGTGTGTGGGTATAAATCTGGAGTAACTGTGTGATAGAGCTGTTCCAGGGTTATGCTCATCACTGGGTGCAGATTGTGGTCGAGGAGGGTGGAATCCCATAGGTCCTGTTTGTGCCTTGTGCCTGTGAGCAGCATGTAGCTGTAGCTTTAACACAGGGAGAGCAGAGGAATTCCTCAATGCTTCACCTCTGGAGACCAAGAGTTCAAATTTGGTTTGGGTCACATGTGAAGTGAGTTTGGCAATCTCAGCCTAGTTGTTCTGTGGGACACATTTCCTTACTCTGAAGCCATGGTCTAGTTGGTGCATCAGTTCACCTGTCTCAGGGCTGTGTAGAGCTGAAGGAGCAGCCAAGGGGTGCTGCAGGCCAGGCCCAACTCCTTTGCAGTTAACCAGGACGGTGATTTGAAAAAGGGACGTGGTCTTGCTGTTTTCTGGGATGTTTTTTTCCTCGGTGGCGCTGGGTCGGAGTCCGGGGCTTTAACACATTTCGTGCTTTGCATAGCAGGGCTTTAAAGGCAGCCAGGGGGATAGTGGCATTGACTTGAGTGCGGAGTCTCGGGAATCCTCCGCCACCTCCTCTCAGCGCAGTTCTCCATATGGCACCCTCAAACCAGAGGAGATGAATGGGGCTGGCCTGGTGGACCCAAAGCCTGACTGCCAGAAGGAGCAAGTGCAGAAGCAAACTGATAAAAAGGTAATCTGGATTCGCAGCCAAGCCAGAGCGCAGAGTGAGAGACCTTGTGAAGTGGTTGTGTTGTTCTCGATAGCGTTTTTAAGGCTTGAGGTTGGGTTATTTGGTCTTTGTGTCTCAGCCTCTCTGCTTTCCTGTTAAGGATTCAGATCAAGGCTCAGGACAGAACAAGGAACACAAGCCTGGACCAATCGGCAACGAGCGCTCCCTGAAAAACAGAAAGGGTTCGGAGGGAACGGAACGACTGGAAGGGAATATTCCCCCTGTTAATGGGGTGGAAATTCACGTGGATTCTGTACTTCCTGTGCCACCCATTGAATTTGGAGTAAATCCTAAAGTGAGGATTGTATTTAATTTTATCTTCTTGGTGATTTGATCTTGTTGAGACATGAAAGGTGGTTTGAGGCAGAAGGATTATTTAGAGGAAGCTTCCAGCTGTAGGTTTGCCTTAGATTTCATTACTGATACAGACCAGGTACTCAGGATGTCCTGGCAAACATTTTAGTATCTACTTGGAAATACTGTCCAAAGGACCAGCTGGGGTTGATAACAGAGGTGAGGGACAAAATCACAGCCAAGCTTTTGTGTGCCTCTGGGGGTTGCCTGCTGCTGAGTGCTGAAAAGTGTTTTCTGTTTCCAGCAAGGCTTACTGGAGATAAGTCTTTAGTTTGTAGTGTCACAATTCAGGCTAGAGTCATTAACCGTGAAAAGCAGAGGGCTGGCCCATGGACCTAGATTTGAATTTTATGTTTTGCTTTTTTCAGGACTCTGACTTCAGCTTGCCACCTGGTTCTGCCTCTGGCACTGCAGCTAACCCTGTCACCAAATTGCAGGATGCCTTGGCCAGTAATGTAAGTATTTTTTTTCTTTTGACATTGATTCGTTGGAGATACTCCTTAGGGTAAGCCTCGGATGCTTCCAAAGAGAGCAAGCATGTTTGCTTAGGCAGCACATGTCACTGAAATCCAAAATGGAAATCTCAAGACACCTTGGTAAAATGAGTGTCACAGGCTCAGAAGTGATGTAGAGAGCAACTTCATTATTGTAACCTGTGTAAAGCCATCTCTGAGATGATCAGTCTCTTCCCCTGAGACACACAAGTGTTGGACATAGCCATGATGCAGATAGTGATGTGTTTAGACCCAGACTGCCCAGCTTCTTCAAAGGTTTAATCTGTCACAGCAAGGCAGAGAACTTTAAGATGGTGGTCAAGCCTTTCTGGAGGTTTCCCAGCTTATTCCAGCCATCTGAGTATTTCATTATTCTGTGTGAAAGAGTGAGCAAACTGAAAGCTCAGCTGTAGACAGCAGTGTGAGACATGCACAAAGCTACTTTTGAAATGTCTTCAAGTTTGTAGGCTGTTTGGTTTTGGAGATTTGTCTTAAAAATGTGTTTCAGGAGCAGTTTTTGTCTGAAACTTAGGTAGTTTCTAAATACGGGACAGAAAGGAGAACTCTTCTGCAAATGGAAGTTACTGGGTCAAACTGATGTTTAAGTGAAAGCTGCTGTAGTTCAGCATAGGGGGGGTGTCTTTGCACAAAACCAAAGCTTCCTTTATTGCAAGAGCAGAATGAATTGAACGTGGTACTTGGCTCCTGCAGTACCACTGGGGGACTGCAGTTCCTGGAGCTGCCCAGCTGAACCTCTGTCAGCCATGGCGGCTCATAACATTCTCCTGAGAGTTCACAAATATTCACTTTTGATGCCTGTCCTCTCAGGCAGGGTTAACACAGTCCATTCCCATCCTGCGAAGGGATCATCACCTCCAGCGCTGCATCGGCCTGAACCCCATGTCCTTCCCCACTGCAGACCTTACTCTTAAGGTAAGGAACGTGAAGGTGTGTGGATACCATGTTTCTCTGTGGGCAGAGTAGTGAGGGTGGGGAGAGCCTTCCCAGAGTATTTTGTCAGGTATTTTTAAACTTTTTAATTAGCTGTTGTGAAAGTTGTGCATTTGTGCTGTTCAGTGTAAGTTCAGGGGTGTGTGTTTTAAGTGCTGAATGCAAAAAGTCTTTGCAAATTGTAGAAGCAGTGCAACAGAGCTTTCCTATTTCAGTGCTGGATAAAGGTGGGTGCTCTGAGATCCTGGGAAGCCTGGTGGTATAAAGAGAGGGAAAAACCAATCAAAGCCCACCCAAGTGTACAAACAAGAACAAAATCAAATAAAGCACAATAAAAACCTTTACCCCAAACCCATGAAGCTCAGCAAATAGCAAGAGGTTTGAGTATTTGTGAGGGATTCTTGTCTATTAGAAATTTTTGTAGAACCCCTTACCTCAGAACAGCCAGCTTTTCACTATGCCTAGAGTGCAATGAATTTGGGTTCACAGGACACAGATGAGCAACTGTAGGCTTTGGTGATGTCCTCCCCATTTGAACTGTCTGTAGTTATTGTTCTTTGTTTCCGTAGATGGAGTCTGCTCGCAAAGCTTGGGAAAACTCTCCAAGTTTACCAGAACAGAACTCCCCAGGAGGTGCAGGCTCGGGCATCCAGCCTCCTTCCAGTGTTGGAGCTTCCAACGGTGTCAGCTACAGCTCTTTTGGTGGAGTTTCTATGCCTCCTATGCCTGTGGCATCTGTAGCACCTTCTGCATCTATTCCAGGTACCTGCAAACTGCAGCAGCATTTGCATTGTCTGTTATCTGGGAGACATCCTCTGGTTCTAATAGAGGACAGCATGGTGAGAAGAGCTTCTGTGTAGAGTAACTGGCAGGCTGGTGTATGACAGATTCTTAACAACTCAGGCAAGACAGAAGGGACTCTCTCCTCACTTTGAAGAGTGTGACTGGTGAAAGCTTAATACAAAGACAGCTTTCCCTGTGTAGTGGCAAGTCTCTGATGTCTCAGTAGATCTTGCTTACCCTTTACTGTGTGCCCAGTAGAATAGAAGGGAAAAGACCTGTGGCTGAGAGGCTTCAGCAGTCCCAATACCATTATCAGCCATTCCTCATCTTGTTTTGCCATTGAAGTCACAGGTTCTGAGCACCTTTTGCTTATAGCAAAAAAACAGCTGGCTTATACTCACAGAACTCTAGGAGGGGGGAAGGTGTTGCTGGCTTTTAGTTAAAGGAAAAGCTTAACTCAGTCATGTTAGTGTGTGTAATTAGGGAGAGCATCTGGAAAGAGGAAATGTACTGGGATTCTCTCCATGGGATGACTCCTGGGTCCCAAAGGGCTTCTTATGTATGCACTGTCTTTCTCATGTCTCAGTTCAAGAATAGAGTAAAATGTGCAGGGACTCTTGTTATTAGCTTCCACTTGGTAAACAGATTGTTCCAAGTCAGGTGGTTTCCTTCCTCACCCACCCTAATCTTGCTGCTTAATCCTGTGGTTCAGATCTGCACAAAAGCATAGGAGTGGCACAGCAGTTACTAATTGGTGCCACCCTTGGGGTGAATATGGTTTTTAGATCTCACGTGTCAAGGCCTTAAACGCCGTGTTTGCTCTTTCCATCCCTCTTAGCTGCAAAGATGAGATGATTGCAGAGCAGATTTCTGGCATTTAGTTCAATTGCAGGTTACCAACTTCTGAACTGCTAGTGTCTGACTCTTTTGTGGAGGTGGGAAACCTGGGTTTACATTTAGGCTCTTACAGAAAGGTATGATTAGTTCTTAGCAATCCTGCTACTGCTGATGTTGGTATGTGGATTTAGGAGCTTTACAGACTCTTCTGAATGAGTTCTATGTGTTAACTTGCTGAGAGGTAGGAAATAGTCTTAACCTGCAGATCTCTGCAGTCTACTGTGCCTGTATCTCCCCTTTACCTTGAATTTACAGCCTGCCTTTTCTGATGTCCAGGTAACCATATTCCACCCCTGTATCTGGATGGCCACGTGTTTGCAAGTCAGCCCCGCCTGGTCCCTCAGACGATACCTCAGCAGCAAAGCTACCAACAGGTGAGGGAGCAACACAGCTTGCAGCTGGTGTTTCAAGGACTCTTCACAGTGGCAATTAAGAAAAAAGGAGTAATTTTTCACTTTCATAGCCCAGAGGAACTTAGATATGGCTCCCTTTAGGTACTTTGAATGCTACTTCCCAGTGGGTGTCAGAGGTCAATGAAACTGAAGGGAGGAATTGAGTTCTTCCCCTTCTGTACCAGTGCTCTTGGACTGGTTTTAACTGAAGCAGATGCTGAGGCCTGTGTGAGATGAAGTGACTTTCAGTAAATTCCCTGCCAGTCATCATTACAATAACAATGAGTAACTTCACTAGTAAATAGGATGTTGATAGAGCTGGGAAGAGCTTTTTGAAAGTAGAGTACAGGCAGGTGGGAGCTGGGATTGTCACTGCCTGCTCTCTGTGAGGAGCACATTGGATCCCTCATGTCCATCAAATGCCTCTTGCAGGCATCAACCTCTGGGTGCCTGTGCAGTGTCTTCCCTGGCAGTGCTGCTGTTCTGGGGAATGATGCAGGGCTGGGTAAAGGCCCAGTGTAGAGTTAATTGTCACTGCAAATTGATTCATGCAGGAAACCGATGGGTTTTTAACAGCCTTGGAGAGTTTCTGGCTCCTCTTGTACCTCTCAGTCATACTAATTTCTTCTGCAGGCTGCTGCTGCTCAACAGATTCCCATTTCCCTCCACACATCCTTACAGGCCCAAGCTCAGCTTGGACTGAGGGGTGGGCTGCCTGTTTCCCAGTCCCAGGAGATGTACAGCTCCATACAGCCCTTCAGGTAACTATTTCCTGTTTTCCTTTCCTTGTGGCTTGCTCTCTTCTGTTCCTGATGTCTGTGTACATTGATGAGACACCCCACACTCATCTTCCTTTGTTCAAATGCTGTTTCCTTCCCCTAATAACAGTGACAGTGTAGGGAGCATGAGAGTGAAGAATCTGAATTAGCCCTTAGAGCCTCAAAAGCCTAAACACTGAGGTTTAAAAAAAATCTTTTTATTTGCTAGAGCTGTTGGCATCTTTACATTCTGATTTTTTTCCTGCTTTGCAAAATTGCTGCAGACTTTAAGTAACCTGAATCTTCCCTTAACTGCTAATCCCACAGGTTGTAGGATATTGAAATATAAATATTAGATACTAGTGTTGTTCTGTTGAATATTCTGGCAACATAAGGACGTGGTTTTAAAAACTTAAGAGTGGAAGTAAAAAATCTTGGTAACTAAAATGGAAAGTGGCATCATAGCTTATTTCTAAGCTGTCAGTTTAGTTTTCTGAGAACTGATGGCAGGCCAGATACGGTTTGGCAGGGTGTATTTGTACAGTCTCCAAAGGTTTTGTGCATAATGACTGAAGCATGTTTTTTTTCCTGCAGGTCTCAGGTGTACATGCACCCCAGTCTGTCCCAGCCCAGCACCATGGTCCTGACAGGAGGCACTGCTCTGAAGCCTCCATATTCCGCCTTCCCAGGCATGCAGCCCTTGGAGGTGGTGAAAACCCAGTCTGGGTCCCCCTATCAGCCCATGAATGGAAGCCAGGCACTGGTTTATGAGGGGCAGATAAACCAGGCTGGTATGGGAGCCTCCCAGATGATGGACTCTCAGCTCACACAGGTTAGGAGCAGGACTGGCGAGCCACTCCTTTGGTCCAGGCTAATTCACAGCCACTTGTTTCTGAGAATGGGTTGTAACATGTCTGTCTGAACTAAACCGTTTGTAAAGAGGCGGAAGATTTCCCCAAGACACTGTTCTGTGAACCATGGTTTCACATATGCAGCACCTTATTTAATGAGATGGTTGCTAATACCTTGTCTGTCCCTGCTGAGACGTCACTTGGAAGTCAAACCTTCCAGTGCTGCATGCATAGGAGGCCATGATGCAATGGTTGTCCTAAAAGCACCTCTTCTGAGAGCCAAATCCCAATCATCTCTCCCATCACCTCAGCTTCCAGGGCAACTAGGAACTTGTATTAAAGGCTCATCCGTCTTCTCAGTTCATTTGTCGTCCAAGTCTTATTTACAACTTCAGCTGATCTGTTTGGCAGAATCATAACAGGAATTTCAATGTGTGAAAATGTTTTAATAAAGCATGGTTCACATAAAAAAACATTGAATCTAATGTGAGCATAGCTGTGTTTGTGGGCATGTGCTCTGGTTCTCTGGAGAAATTTGATAATTTTATTAAACTCATCTTACATTTATCTTGTGCAATTTGTTAAGGTTTATTTTTTGTTTCAGAGGGATTTTTGTGTTGTGACTGATGTAAAGAGTTAATCCTGAAAGTAACTTAGGTGAGGACAATATAGAGAACACTGGCAAACTAAATATTTGAAGAAATGCTTTATCCATCATAAGCGAGTAACTTGGTTTCTTTTGCCAGCTTTAGATTGGTTGATTTATTTATTCTAAAGTGTCGATAGAACTTCTCAGATCCAGCAATTTTGAGAAAATCAGAGGGAACAGGAAGTGCGTCATCCCCGAGCTACGATACTTTTTGTAATTGCTCTTAATCATGTCCATCATTGGTTTGAAGCTCACTGTGAAACATGGAGCTGAGCTCCCCATCACTTTTTCTGGAGGTCCAGTCCTCAAGAATGTTTTGGTATAAGAGTGTAGGAGATGTTCAAAGGTGAGAACAAAGCACCTGACACTGCGCTGTCTGACACTGCCGTTGTATGAAGGGAAAACAGACCCATGAAGTGACCATGAGGAAGACTGGGAGAATGGAGGAAAGCCCCCATCCACAGACAATTAGGTTAACTTGATGGCATGTTAAAAACCCAGCTGATAAGGGTGTTGGCAGCACTGCCAGAGCATCCATTTCAATGTGAAAGTCCCTCTGTTACAGTCATTTGCATTTGTTCCGTGCCAGACTGCACTGTTTGGGAGCTTCCTTTTGGCAAGGCTGTGCTTTCAGGGTATTGGGAGGCAGCATGTCAAACACGAGACTGTTACTGCCATTAAGGTAACTACATGTCCTTGTCACACAGCTGACAATGCCTGTGCCTGGCTCCCAGCTGCCTCTGCCCCGCTACGGCTCTGGCCAGCAGCCCCTGCTTCTGCCACAGTCCATCCAGCTTCCTCAGGGGCAAAACCTGCCTGTAGGAGCTCCCCGAAGAATCCTCCCTCCTGGATCCCAGCCTTCTGTTCTTGCTGCCAGCAGGGAGGTAAGGATTAACTCCTGGTGCTGCTCATGGCATTCAGTAACCCCTCCTGCGTTGAAGTTTTACTCCTTGTTTGTTAAAGGGGAGAATGGCTTGTTTGGGATTCTTAAATATCCAAGCCAAGGATTGCTGTTAAAATGAAGGAACCCTTTCCCCCTCATCTCCAAAGCGCAAGCCAGCAGTTGTCAGGTTTTGCTGCTGGTCACCGTTCTGTTTCCAGGGAGCCACATCCTGCCTTGATCCAGTTTGGAGTCTCCAGTTTTATTACATGTTTACACAGGTTTCCCCAGAGTGCTTGAGGGGTGGTGAGCTCCAGACACAGTTGGAATACTGCCCAGATATTTCACTCTGTTGTGAAGCTTGTCCATTTGAGTAGGTATATTAATGTCATGTCTGGTTTGATGGATTCATATCATAAGTTTGTCTTACTATAGGGGAGAGAGAGCACAGCAGTTAACTTCCAGGTTCTGTATTTGCTTGTGCTGCTGGCTTGGTGCTTAAATACAGATTATTTCACTTACAAGCCTCACTTTCCTCACCTGAAAAATATTTCTTCTTTTAATGGGCATGATGGGGAGAAGGGCAAAGATTTGGCTTAAGTGTTTATACGAAGTAATGAGTGATTTGTGAATGCAAAGATGATACTCTCTCTCACTCATTTTCCTCTGTAGTCCTCCCAGATGGAAATGAAAGGGTTTCATTTCTCCGACGGTAAACAGAGCATGTCCTCCGGAGGGTCTGTACCATCCCCACACGCATACAGGTGAGATGTTCACAGAACTTGGGCTCCTTAGGATGGGAGAGAAACATCATGGTGCACCCATCATCCCTGTACAAGATTCCACCTGGGTTTTCATGTCTAGAACGTGCTCACTTCAGTCCAAATACTTGTGTCTAAATGCATGGTCGTGGCTTTCATTTTGGGTGTGGGCCGGTGTGTGTATCTGGTGCTTTGTGGGAAGTGCATGAAGTTACTTGTTCACTGAGTCTCAAAGACAGGTTGGAATTGGTGTGTGCTTTTGTTCCTTGTGAAGGTGGGAAGTCTGAGGATCATTGAATAAATGTTCATGGTCCTGAAGATGGGAGTGCTCATGTCTATAGACGCATCATGTCATTGAGGCTTTTGGGACACTAATTTATTTTTTTTTCTCCTAATTGACCCGTGTGTTGTCATTTGGGCTGGAGCTCACTGATCTGCAGAGCACAGACTTGTGCCCTGTCTGTTGCTGCTTTGCTGTCTTTTTTTCTTTCACACATGAATAAGGCTCTCATTCCATTGTAGAATTTACTCCATGAATGTTGTCGACTCTTCGATTTCCAGGCCTAGCTCTGCCAGCCCCAGCGGGAAGCCGTCGGGACCAGCAGTGAGCATGGGCTCTGTGCAAGGACACTATGTACAACAGGTAGTGTACCTGAGTTCTTTGTAGAGCCCAAAAATACCTGCTCTTCTACACTGTTGTGCTTGTGCCTTGGGCTGCAGACGAGAGGCAGAAAGGCCTGTGTAATTGAAGCTCCGTATGGGAGCTGGTATTTTCCCCTGGGTAGGTGGGTGTGAGTCCAGGAGTAGTTCTGTGGGATTTGAAAGTCAGGAGAGATTCGTTCTACTGATTTCTACGAAGTTCTGCTGTGGAGTTTTTATAAGTCACTCGCACTGCCAAATACATGAGACACTGAGATTCTTAAATGTGAGGTGTTACAGAAGCAAATGTGATGTCTTGCATGGATGATGGTCACAGTTTGCTTGTTCTGCCTGCCTGGAGGTGTCTGTCCTAGCTAATGCTTTGGTTTTTGTGTCAAAAGGCAAAGCAGCGGGTGGATGATAACAAAGCCAATCTGGGAGCAGTGAAGCTGCAAGAAACAGCCTCCACAAACCAGATGAAGCCAGTGCGCACAGGAGCGATCAAACCTCAGGCAGTCAAAGTGGAGGAGAGCAAGGCCTAGGAGCACCTGATGCCTGGCTGGTCCTGCTGCCTGAGAGGCACCACAGCTTAGACTGGACCCCACTGGATCTCCTCAAAGTCTCACCAGATCTATCCCCACCCCACACTGACTGACTACAGCGACATCATTTATGCCCCTCTCCCAACAAAGCAGTTTGAAACAGTGGATATGACATTGACCTGCTTGCTTTAAAACAAACCAATCATGTGACTTTTACGTGGCTTTAGCCATTTTTTTTTTTTTTTTATTTCCCCCTCCCCATGCCCCATCCACAGGTAGCTGTGATTGCTCACTTGGCAAAGCCCGTCCTTCTCCTTCCCTACTTCTGTCTCAGCAGAGTGGCAACTGGGGGAGAGGGGTTTAGTTTGAGGTTTTTCATTTTAAAGGCAGCTGAGGTTTTTACAAAAAAGCTGTATCTTTGTTTATAGCAGAACTTTTATATGTTCTCTCATTCCCCCCCTTCTTTCTGCTTTCCTCATTCCTTTCAGAAAAGAATTCCCTTCAGCTAAAATGATGTTCTGACAAAACTCTGCTTAGTTTTGTATATGGTTCTGTGCTATGTTGAGAGTTCGAGTTCGTTTGGGTGTATTTCCCCAGATGATTTAGCCTTTCAGACTATTTGATTAAAAAGAAAAAAAAGGACAGTTACGACATTTGTTAATTTTTCAGTATTTTTGTTTTAAGCTAGAAGCAGTGCTTGCATTAGGAGGAAATGTGTACTAAAGACACATAGTACCATCCATGCATAAATCCTGAAACTTGCACCACTTCAACACAGCTTTGGGGTGCTTTGTGCACAACAAGATTTGGCATTTTCATTTTAAGGAAGAAACCCAAACCACCAGATTTCTGTTGCAAGCTCACGCAGATCTAGGTGTTTAATGTTTCCTTTTTGTGGGTTTCGGATTTTTTTAGTGACTGCAAAACACGCGCCAAAATGTAAATCACAGATTTACAAAACGTAACATTTGTTAGGAAGAAAAAAATTCTCCTCACAGCACATGGGTCAGAAGAGTTGGCTAGAGCCAACGGGTCTGTATGGACTACTTTTTGTAGTTGTGATGCTCTCTCATGCTCCCTGCCTTGGCTGCTTGAATTCTTCGTGTCTCCTGAGACTTGTCCGATATTGTGTTCATCCCTCGGGGCTGCTCTCCTAAGCTTTGCTCTTTTCCCTGAGTCTTGCTTTCTGTCCCTCTCTTCCACGGCCTTTTGTAAAATTTGCATAGAAATACGTTGGTAAGGGAAGCCCCTCTGCAAGGCACACTTGGAACCTCCTGTTTTGGGTTGGAAGCGCGTGGTTACAGAGGCAGTTTGGAATCATCCTTCTCCTCTCCTTCCCAGGTGAAACAGCAAAGGGTTCTTTACTCTGATGCAGTTGCATATAGTGTGTGTACAGCATCGTCACTTCACCACTCCTCTCCAGTATCTGATGATCTACACAAGGAAGATCCCAGTGGGAGAGGTTGGGTTTTATTTCTTTGGCTGTTTGGTTTTGGTTTATGTGAGTGTGTGTGTGTGTGTGTGTGTGTGCGCGTGCGTACGTAGATTTTTTAGGACGGACTTAAAAGTTCCTGAAAGGGCTTGGAGTCCTTCACCTGATGGTAGTCTAAAGTAAAAACTACTTTCAGCTAACTTGGTTTGTGGTGTTTAGCTCTTTCAAAATGTAAAGTAGGCTGGTCACTCTGAAGTGAGGGACAGAACCATTTTTGGAGATGGTGGCTTGCTCACGGGCTGTGCGTTGGCCTCTGCTGGGTGGCAGAAAGTCATTTGGTGGTGGTTCCAAAGAAGATAACTTTGAACAAAGAATGTATTGGGGAAGGGATCTGAAAGGTGTTCTTGTTTCTTCATTTGCTTACCCCCCCTCGCCCCTCCTTTCTGGAAAAAGATCCTTTGTAACTTTGTAAGGATGCATTTGAAGTTTTAAGCTAGGCATAAATATGATTTTTATACAGTAGCTTTAAAGAGCTTAGAAACCTAAACTAACTTAGGCATAGTTATGTCCCCTCTCCACAGGTGTCCCCATGGATCATGGCAGAGAACCCGAAGGGAAAGGGATAGGATGGTACTTTAGGAAAACATAAGAGCTCTTTTTTTCTTAGGTTTTATGGATTTTAATTTCAGAGCAGAGTGTGCCAGCATCTCTCTAGCATCCTCCTTCAAGTACAGGGTTTGAGATTTAGTGACAAATATTTCCCCAACCTTCAGACATCTCCCAGATCTGCATCCTTATCTGCTAGTCCTGCTCCCATTGTTTTCCAAAGATTGCACCTCCAGTAAGTCATCCTACCCTTGTTTCTATTTTTTCCCTCGAAATACCATTAACAGCAGAATTGTCTGTTTGGGATTTTTTTTTTTTATTATCCTTCTGCCCAGCTGGCCCTAGCTAATACGAGCCCAGAATCTTAACTAATGGCTAAAGATTTACCTGAGCCCCCCTCTTCTCATCTCTTCCCTACTCTAGACACACTACAGCTTTACAAAGACACTAACCTCCTTCCTCCCACCTGTGTGACTCCAAAATGGTCAAACGTGTTGGAGAAACTGGGTTATTGCAAGATGCAAGTTACTGCAGTCCCTCTGGTGTAAATGCCATCAGAACTACAAAACTTCCTGTTGAAAAAGGTCACCCTTCTTTCTCTTCTAATCCCTCCATTCCTTCCCCCAACAGAATAAAACACTAGAATTTATTTATACGTATTTGATGTTGTAGGTCTAGGTGAAAAAGTAATTGTTTCACTGCTCTATTTATATATTATGTCTGAATTATTCTGTGCAGGAAAGGCCAAGAAATGCATGTGAGCTTCATTCCATTTCTCAACTTTGCGTGACTGTCAGCTGCAGTTGGCAAGACTCTCTCACTTAGTGGAGTTTTGTGTGATGGAAAGCAGTTTTAGAGCCCAAATTTCTACGGTGCAATATCCTTCTCTGGCATATATTTTTGCTTGTTTGTTCGTTTGTTTGTTTGTTTGTTTAAGGCTAGTCCAAGGTTAGTGCAGTTTGTGGTGCTCTGGAGTCAAAAGGAAAAGCCTCTGATCCTCAATGGAGCTGGAATGCTGATAAAAATCCAGTGTGGAGTGGAGGATGGAGATGCACAGAACTATCAATACAGAGGGTCGTTTTGCTTGCTGTCTGCACTGCTGAAGGGTTGATTTATTGCTGATTTATTCCTTTGTGAGTTGCTTTTGCTTTGACTGGAAGTCAACTACCAAATTGCAGGCTCCTTCTGCTGGGAAAGGTGCAGGGTGCAGTGGGAGGGAAAGGTGGAGCCCATCTTTCCAGCAACAGTGCACGAAGCAGGAATGTTCAGAGGCTGACTCTGCTGCTCGTGTTCAGCAGAGGGTCTGCAGCCCCTGTGTGCTCAGTTCCCTGTCACACAGTGAGTCGTGGCCAGCAACTCCAGTCAGTGCTGCTTTCCTCACCACTTCTGCTGTTAGCTCTTGATTTAGAAACAAACCAACATTGAAAAAGGCACTCCAGTATATTTTAAATGACAAGCAGCAGCAGCACAGTCACCAGTGCCACAGGTATTGCTGTTGATGTTCCATGGCTTGCTCCTGGCTGTGCCAGCTGTGCAGTGTCAGCACCTCTGGATGTGTTTGCTGCCCCTTGCACTCCCGTGTGTGTGGTGTTCACGCAGAGGCACTCGACTCCATCGACACCTTCCTTGCAGGAATGCTGCAAAGCCACAAGCTGCCCTGTGGTTCCTGTGTATTTCTAGATAGATACTCAAAATGAGTGTTTTTGCTGTGTCTCACCTCTTGGCTCTACTCCAGGCACCTTGCAGCCAGCACCCCTGCATGCCAGGGCCTCCTTCCGTTGCATTTTCTTAGCCCTCTCTCTTTTCCTCCAGGCTGGTTAAACACAGGTTAGTTCCTTGTAGCACTGGCTAATTTTTATTCAGCAACCCAGTTTCTTCGTAAGGAAGTTGCATTTGTGAATAAAATTTAATTTGCGACAGCCACCAGCGTGCTTAGTTGTGGCCCATGGACAGAAAAGATGCGTTTTGCTGAAGCAAAAAAAAAAGAGACCGTAGAGTCCAGTTATTTTTGTTTATTTTAATCCAAAAATCGCCAGGTTTTCATAGACACTCCCTTGGGTTTAGTGGCTTGTTCTGGCTGCTCCAGATGTCCTTGACTGTTCCCCCAGGAATCACAGCTGCAGCAGTGAGGCGCTCACCCTTTAGCATGTCTCGAGGCATTGTTCTTAGCTGGAATCCTCCCTCTGGTTCTGTATAAATTGCATTTGTTGTTTCTCAAGGGGATATTGTCCTCCTTAAAGCTTTTAACTTCATGACCTGTATAGTAAATTTTTTTTGGCCTTTCCTCTCTTTGTCTTTTCATGTAGACCAGATATTTGAAAGGGCAGACGATGGATAATTGTGTAACGTGCAACCTGTTTATATTTTTTGGAAACTTTTACTCGGACCGGAATTCGAATCACGGAATCACCAGGCCAGTTGCGGCACACTCTTTATTGCCCTTCTCCTCGTTTCAGTACCTATTGTTTCTCCTTTCAAATATGTGATTGTATTAGCTCTTTCCATATGAAAGAATTCTCCTTATTTAAATAAAAAAAAAAATTAAAAAAATAAAGCAGATTATGCTTTTCTCAAATTCCCCAGTCCCTTGTCTGGTTATTTTAGTTAATAATAATAAAAACAAAACAACACCCCCCGCCCTAAAAAAAAAAAAAAAAAAAAAAAAATCTCCAACAAAAACTTAAAAAACAAACCCAAACACATAACAATATACCCTGTGTGAATGTCTCAGAGTCAGGCTGGGGCGGGACGCAGTGGTTATGACCGTGAGCTCCGGTGGCGCCGGGTCCCTCACAGCCGCCATGGCGGGGAGGCCGGGCCCGCTCGCCACACGCGGCGTTGCCATGGCAACACATCCGGGTTTCCTGGCCCCGCCCCGTGCCGACGTGTGCGTCTGATCTCACATCCGGTGTCGCCAGGTAGGGGGCGGGTGGAGCGCGGCGCGCGGAGCGGCCACGCCCCCCGGCGCGCGGGGGCCCTGTGGGGCGGGGGGGGGGTCCCGGTCCTGATCTCGATCCCAGTCCTAGGCCTGGTCCCGGTCTTAGGCCTGATCCCGGTCACGATCCCCGTCTTGCTCTCGATCCCAGTCCCAGTCTTTGTCCCGGTGCTATTCCCGATCCTAGTGCTGGCCCCGGCCCTAGTCCCGGTCCCGATGCTGGTCCCGGTCCCGGCTCCGCGGTGCCGCTGCTCACGCCCCCTTCACCCCCGTACAGCTGAGGGGGGTGGGCAAGGCTTCGGGGAGGGCTGGGGTTGGTGCTCCTCTGCCCCCCAGAAACACTCAAGGGAGGCTCCAGGGCTGGATACGGGGTGGCTGGTGGGTCTTAGTGACCCTCTGAGGGCGGCGTGTGGGGTCAGGCGTCCTGCTGCTCCCCGAGAGCCTAAAGGGGGAACAGGGCGGGGTGGGGGACGGTGGCCCTGCTCCTCCCTCATAAGGGGTGCAGAGCCTGGCAGAGGTTTGAGGGTGCTCTGAGGAGGAGCCCGAGGTGGTGCTGCACACTTGCCCTGGGCTCAGCTGTACCGCAGGGGTCAGCAGGGTCTCCATCAGGTGTTCCCGGAGTCCCAGGGCCTGCGAGGGGGTGACAGGGCTCAGGTGGGAGCACAGCTCTGCCAGGGGCTCCTGAAAACCTCTGCTGCACGCAGCGCTTGTGTTTTGTAGGCAGAGAGAAACCAGGCCAGTGGCACCGCTCTGGATGGTGGTGATGTGCTCACATCTCGCTTTGTTCTCCCCTGATCAAAGCCACGCAGATGGATTTGTTCTGGTAACTTTCCGTTGTGTTGAGGTGAGGAGGCACTGCACCGATTCTCTGCTGTTTTCTGACCTAGCTTTTAGCACTTCTCCTTAAACAGCACCTGAACATCTGCTCCAGTAACCAGCTTTCTAATGCAGAGGGTGTTTGGGGAATTTCCCCCTCGCTTCCCCACTCTCAAAGAAATACTTCCATTTACAAGGAAGTAACTTGTTTGAGATTTTTTTTAAGCTACCTGAGCTCTAAATAGCTCAGTTAGTGAGCTCATCTGGTGCCTGAGCATATGGGTTGTCCGTCAGTTATATCAGAATATGGGCAGTGAGGTTTGCTTTGCACAAAGCAGGGTACAGGCTGGAGAATTAAGCTGCTGTGTTTCTGCAGAACCAGTGTAAGAATAAACAGGGTTTCTAGTTTACTACTGCAGGCAGAAGCAGGGCAGATGAAAAGTGTGTCAGTTCAGTAACTTTGTTTTTACAATCAGTCCTGTAGACAGAATAGAGACACAGAACCATGAAGTACAAGAGAATTTTGGGAAATTACATCAGCTGCTTGTAGCAGAAATTAGGCCCGATGCTTTCTGTGGAGTGTTCAGCTGTGTGTAAGCCAAAGGGTGACTGCTGTTCTCTTCTGCTCTCGAAGGTTCAGACAGACCTTTGACAGGATGTTGGGATTTCTGAAGGAGCCAGTTGTGGTCACTGCAAAGATCAATGTGAACCTCGTGGCACTGACTGTGCTGGGATTAATAAGTCGTCTCTGGGGGCTTTGCTATCCACGGGCTGTGGTGTGAGTAATGAGTTTCTTTTCTACCTGAATGATGCAGACTTGTTTTTCAAACGTTTGTGAGCAGGAATGCAGGAGCAGTCAAGCACAGCTTGACTGATATCAGCCTCTGTAAATCATAGAATCACAAAATCCCAGACTGGTTTGGGTCGGAAGGGATTTTAAAGCTCGTCTTATTCTGCCCCCTACCGTGGGCAGGGACACCTTCCAGTATTCCAGGTGCTCCAGCCCTGTCCAACCTGGCCTTGGACACTTCCAGGGATCCAGGGGCAGCCACAGCTTCTCTGTGCCAGGGTCTCACCATCCTCACAGGGAAGAATTCTTTCCTAAAAATGCATCTCAACCCACTGTCTGTCAGCACGAAGCCATTCCACCTTGTCCTGCCACTCCAGGCTCTCATAGTCTCATCCCATCTTTCCTGTAGGCTCCCTTCAGGTACCAGAGGCCACAATTAGGCCACCCCTGTGTGCCTTCTCTTTTTCAGGCTGAACAATCCCAATGCAGTGATACTCTTTCCCTAATAAAACCCCCTGAGGAGAAGGGGCAAAGCCTCAGTGCTTTGTTGCATCCTTAGCTTTCTGCCACCAAATCAGTGTTTGCTTTCCAAGCATCCCTGCAGGATAATTGCCATTAATTTGACATACTTCTGCCTCTGCTGTTTCAGTTTTGATGAAGTTTATTATGGCCAATTTGTTTCACTCTACATGAAGAGGATCTTCTTTGTGGATGACAGTGGCCCACCCTTTGGCCACATGCTGCTGGCCTTGGGAGGTAGGGTCTGCTGGAATTGGGAAGTGCCTGTTGCATGTTGCTGTGGAAGAGAGAGGTGCTGGGTAGAAAAGAATCATCAGATCCACTTATGGGAGGAAAGCACAAGGCAGATGAGAGACTCTGATGTAGAGAGAATTGAGTTTTCCTTTATTTAGGATTGTTAGGGGCTGTTGCATGAGTAGAGGGGGGATGATGAAGCCATGTATCCATCACCTCACCATTATCCAATCCTTTGGATAAAGAGAAAGGTAAGATAAGAACTGCTAGTGACAAGAAATAGACAACACATTCCTTCCTGTAGCTGAGATAGCACAACATGAAAGTGTCTGTATGGGAGGGAGGGATTAAATATACATCTGACTTAGTCACTGAGAATCCCTTGTTCCCAGTGTATATTCTTTGTGCCTCTGCACATTCTCAAGCATTGCTACAGGCAGAACAGGGTCAAAGAGGACCCTTTTGGGAAAGAGGACCTTCATGCAAGGAAAAGCTGTGTGTTTGGGAAATGGTTCCCAGTTTAGCACCAGGTTTTATACGTGCACTGAGACTGGAAATTCTCTTGTTTATCTTGTAGGTTACTTAGGAGGATTTGATGGAAACTTCCTATGGAACAGGATTGGAGCTGGTAAGAGCTGTTTTTAACTGTCTCATTCTTTAGAGAAAATAAGCAGAATTTCAGCAACTGACAGATTCCTTTTGCCTGTCTAGTGGAAATAGCACTTTATCCAACACCTTCACTTCTCTTTTTAAATAAGTCTTCTGCAGGTCTCTAGCACAAGTTAAAAGCACTATGAATTCATAGCACAGGCTTTTAAAATCAGCTAAACAATTTAAAGCAATACAAGATGGACAAATAAGTGCAAGTAGGAGTTAGTTAGATTCCTCTAACAATTAAGAAATTCTGTGTTGGCCTGTCCTCTCTGCAGTTAAGTCTCCAAACTGGTGGATCACTGTTTTCTGTTTCAGAATACAGCATGAGTGTTCCTGTGTGGTCCCTGCGACTCCTGCCAGCCCTGGCTGGTGCTCTCTGTGTGCCTTTAGCCTACCAGATTTTGGTTGAGCTGCACTTCTCCCACTGTGCTGCTCTTGGAGCTGCTCTTCTGATCCTCTTGGGTGAGATTGTTCAACTGAGCCCCATTCTTCATACACGGGAGAAGAGTCCCTTTTCCCCTTAGGAGTGTTTAGGGTGGAGTAGCATCTCCCCAGAAAACATGAACAACACATCAGCCCTGGTCTGTGTCAGTCTGTGCTCCCTGGTCTCCTCCATCCTCCCAGCTCTGCAGCAGGCTGCCCTTTTGGACTTTATGTGAGTTCATTTCAATATTAAGCAAAGTAGGCAGCCTTAACAGCCTCACAGGAAACCACATTTCTTGTATCCAAGGAGGCCTGTACTCCCTTCCTCAGAAGTTTACAGGATGAGTTACAACACACTGGTTTTTAACAGCAGGACAACTCAACTTGAAGTCAGAGCTCATCAAATTTCTTCATCTCCAAACTGCAGCAAACCAGCCAGTGTCCTTAGCACTGTGATTTGACACTGTTCTAGTATGTACAACTCAGCTGGTTTTGTTTTCTCTGAGGAGCTGCTGGCAGCTGCATGAAAGGGAAAGAGCCTCTCAGCAGCTCTTTAGTAACCTGATAAGAGAAACCTCTCCTAACTACCAGCTGCTTTGATTCTGGCACATTGCAGCTCCCTGTACTGCAGATCTGTTGTAGTGCTCATTGCTTGCTGTGCTCACTGCCTGGACTCTTTGCTTTGAGAATCACCTCTCTGCATTCCCCAGGACAGATGTTCTTTGCCTTTGTAGGAAGTGCAGCAAGCAGCTTTATCTGCCTCCTGATAGACTTCACTGCTTGCCCACCTCTTTGTCTTGGAAACAGTTATGGCCATGTAATTTGCTGCTGCTGGAAGGTTTTTGTCCCTCTAAACCCAGCACTTGCCCATTACAGCCAGTAGGAACTGTCTGTCCCTAAAAGGGCAGGTCCTTCTTTTGGATAACAGTGTGATTGTCTGAGGTAGCACTTGCCTATAGACAGGTTTCTCTAATTTTGTGTCTCTCTCTCTTTTCCAACAGAGAACTCTCTGATCACTCAATCAAGGTTCATGCTTCTGGAATCAATACTGGTTTTTTTTATCCTGCTTGCAGTTTTGTCCTACCTGAAGTTCTACAATTTGCAAAAGCACAGGTAAAGCTGGATTGTCTCCCACCCTTTTGCATAATCTCATGATGACTTCTTTTTTGTCACAGACTCTGTTTTTCTATGTCTCTTAACCATTCTGTAACTCACTTCACCTGTCTGTAAAACCCAATGCTTCAACCTCTCATATGGCTGCCCCAGAATTTTTCTCCTTTTTAAAGACTGTTTTTACTGTTAGCAGGGTTGTCTTTTTTAATTTTAAAATAGAAATAAAATCCCTTGGGAGCACTTCTCTGCCCACCCAGATTTCTTACTGGAAGGTTTTCTTCTGTGCACAGAAACACTGATGATAACAGGTCACTTAATGCTCCTTTGTAACTGTTTACAGGCACTGAATTTAGAGATATTTGCCTCTTTTGTTCTCTGATCCTTGCAGAGGATGAAGTAATCCTTAGTAAAGTAAAATTATCTTTAAACTAAGCCTGGCAAGTGATTTAATACATTTGTCTTTAAGTGCCTTCTCTGGAAGCTGGTGGTTTTGGCTCCTGCTGACTGGAGTAGCCTGTTCTTGTGCAGTTGGGTAAGTGATGCTTTACCTGGACTTAAATGCCTACTGTTAATAGAATGTTTGAATATTTATATCTTGTGTTAGGTAATTGTGTAGTTTTTACCCATGTTCATTTTTTATGCACTTCCTTCTCAGAGTGAAATATATGGGCCTGTTTACCTATATGCTGCTCTTGGCCACTGCAGGACTCCACTTCTGGCACATGATAGGAGACCAGAACTTGTCAAATGTATGTAGCACAGCATGCAAAATGTATTATTTGTCACTTTTCATTGCAAGAGCCTTTCAATCCCACAGATAACAATGCAGTCAGTAGCTGGCTTTTGTACTAAAATTCCTTTTCTGGAAACCCTCCTGTCATAACACAGTTCCCAGCTCAATTGCTGGGGAAGGTGGAATTAAGTTTAAGAAAAATATGTTTGTGTGACTGTCTTTTCTGCTGTTCTCCATGTCTTGGTGATGTGTGACTCAGAACATGACTTGTCTCACACACTCCTGCCAGCTCCACTTCAAATCCTTGCTAGAAGTTACCCAGTTGTCCACAAAGTTACAGCTGAACGACAGCAGTGGGGAAAACTTACAAAAGATAAACAAAACAAGCTAAATGCTGTGGAATTTTTAATATTTAGAGCATGAAACCAGTGAGTTTTCTCTGCTCTTCCAGGTTTCCTTGCTGTGCCATTTTCTAGCCCGGGGTCTGGCCCTCATCATCATCCCCATGGGGCTGTACCTCTCCTTCTTCTATGTTCACTTGGCTTTGCTGTATCGCTCTGGGCCTCATGACCAGATCATGACAAGTGCTTTCCAAGCCAGCTTAGAGGTAAAGGAAATGTGGTCTTGGAACTGATTTGTTAGAGAGAAGGGGGGGAAATGTTCACTATTAGGTGCTGTTTAGTCCTGTTCCTTTGATCCTGCATATTTTTTTCCCTTTCATGTCATTTAACTATTTTGCTGCTGTAGTACTGCTTTAAGGTGAAGCAATAATGATTGAAATCCTAATAACAGATGAAAAGCTTTTCCCAGTGCAGCAAGAACAATCTATTCACTCTTCAGCTGAAGGTTTGTCCTTTCCTACAGGAAACTCCACAGAAGTGGATACAGTACTGAACTCCCTTGTAGTGACATGGTACACTATAGGAGTGCTTAGCCTGTCTTTGAGAACATGCCTTTAAGGATATTTCCTGAGACCTTGTAGTCTCTTAGGTGTTGGTGTATTTACTGTCTGTCGAGTATGGTGCTGCAAGACTTGATTTTGGTAGATAAAAGCAAATGAGAAAGTGCTGTGTGAAGATACTGCTGTGTTGAAGTGGCATGTGACTCAATAGAATTCAAACAGCCTCTGGGTTGCTTCTTCTCCTTTGAACTTACCCTGTCCTTACCCTTCCCAGGGTGGGCTGGCTCGGATCACTCAGGGTCAGCCCTTGGAGGTGGCCTATGGCTCTCAGATCACCCTGCGGAACGTGCTGGGCAAGCCCATGCAGTGCTGGCTGCACTCTCACACCAATACTTACCCCATCAGGTGAGGAACCTGCCTGGCTCTCCATGGGGAGGGTGGAACTCGGCTCTGCTTCTTCACTTGCCAGTCCAAGTGTAGCAGTTTGGGTCCTGGCAATGTCTTCATTAATGCTTCAGAGTCTCTGTGCTCTGTAGGAGTGATCAGTGCTGTGGTGCTGGTCTGTACTGCTGGGACTGGTGAGCACAGGGATTACCTTTACACCTCTCTGGGGTTTTGTAACTTCCTCTGCAGGTATGAGAATGGCCGAGGGAGTTCCCATCAACAGCAGGTGACCTGCTATCCCTTCAAGGATGTGAACAACTGGTGGATTGTCAAAGATCCTGGAATGTGAGTATGCTAGAGATTTAAATTCAACCTATATGCTTCCAAAACCCAACCAGGGCTTGGATTGGATTGACATAACTCTTCTCTGCTTATGGGTGCAGAAGCCTGGTGTGATTTGAGCAAGTGATTGCAGCTCTTTGCACAGTCCTTCTCAGTGTGGCAAAAGCATTACTGAGGACTCTGAAATCCTGTCTGAACTGCTCCTGCCAGAACATGGGCTGTGCACAAGGGCAACTTGAAAGATTCACAAAACCAGTGGAGATTTTTCAGGTGTTTTGCATGAAAGGGAAGCTCTGCTTTTTGAAGTGTGAGCCATGGTGTTAGAGTTCTTGATGAGTTTTATCAAACTTGAATGAGTCTCAGAAAAGAGTAGAAAACAATTTTGAAAAATGAGTAGTTCTTTGTACTAGAAGCATGGAGTGAGCTTTAAGATCTGCCACAGAGGGAAGGATCCAAGTGGTGCCTGTATCTGAGAGGCCTGGTTTGTGCTGAAGTGTTTTGCCATTGTCACTGTCAGTGCAGAGCAGGACTCTCTGTCCTTGTTTTGCCAGTAAAAGCCTTTGAGTGACATAATTCCATACTGATCAAAAAGTTGCTTTTGTAGGTTTCTTACATGGTTCTGGGAACTGTATAAAGAATCCTGTCAGAAGGACTGTGTGTCATTACAAGTCATATCCATGTTGGGAAAGTTTGTCCATGGTGCAAACCATTCAAGTAGGGACTCTTTAACAGAACCACAGACCCCAAATATATTTTTAAAATTCTTGAAACTCAAAAGACTCATATGAGCATTGGAGGATGTGAAGTCCTTCTATGGAACATAGTAAAATACAGGCAGCAGTTCAGTGAACTGCAGTGTTCCCCATTGCCATGGCCCTGTCCAGAAGCAAGGTGAGAGTTTACTCCATGTGGTGTAAAAGCCATTGATCTCTCCTATAATTCTGCCAGAGTGACACCAGCTGTAGTACAGCACCCATCAGACTCAGTGAAGCACTCAGTGTTTCACACAAGCCACCAAACAGCTGTGTGACAGGAATAACCTCAATTCACTCCTGACTGACCTGGATTCAGACCACTGACCTAATGCCTGGAGTGTCAGTATCCCATTACTGATCCTCTGACTCATTCTGCCCTTAACTCACCTTTGCCTCGATGAGCTTTGTTTCCATTCCAGTACAACTTATATATTGCTTTCATTTCACATTTTCTTGCCTAAATGTCTGTCCCTGCCTGCAGCTGCTTGACCTAACAACTTGGTCATGACAAGGTTGTGTTCTATATAAAGATGCATATAATTTAACCCTTTCCAATTTAACCATTTGCTCTTGGGTGTCCCCTCACCAGGCAGCAGCTGGTGGTGAGTAACCCACCACGGCCTGTCAGGCACGGGCACATCGTGCAGCTGGTCCACGGCATCACAACTCGCTACCTCAACACGTAAGTCCTTCCCTCGTGCTCTGCTCTGCCAAGCCTGCTGGATTGGCTCTCAGAATAACCCCTTAGTGACCTTGCATTCAAATATGCCATAGACTGCTTGTTATTTGTGGATTTTTACACCAGTGAGCCTTGGAGGGACCTCATGTGGTTAGTTCCATATGCCATCCCTGTGGCCCAAAGGAAGGATGCTGTATGCTTATTTATTTTTTCTGGTTGGCTTGCAGTGGGATTTGATCCTAATCACAAACCTTAGTGGTTGCTTACTGCTTCTGTTCTTCCCTCCTAGTGGCCTTTAGGTGGTTTCACAGTTGTTCACATTTCATGGTAATTCTGCAGATTTGTAAATACAGAGTCCCCTCAGTGAGTCTCCATCCTCACCCCTTCATTGCCCTCACTCCAGACAGGTGCAGGTATTTAGTATTTTGTGTGACTTAACCCAAAGCAAACGCCACTGACTTTGGTGGCATGCTCCTACCTGAAGGATGTGCTCTGGAAGTTAGGAAGGTGTGCTGGAGAATCCAGTGTGCTGTGGCTGATTGCCAGAGATTCTTGCCTGATTTGAAAGCCTGCAGTATGAAGTTGCCTCCTGACTGCTTCCCAAATGGCATCTGCATGTGCTTGAATATCACTCAGATTAGGAAGGGGGGTGTTCTGAGCTTGGGTTTTTGCTATGTCCCTTCCAAATCTAATTTGTTTATTATTGGAAACCCCAGTGAACAGCGTCTCTGTTTGTCACAATCAGTGCTTGTTCTTCAGCCTGGCATCACAGGCATCTGCACTGGCTTCCTCTGAGCCTATTCCTGGCAGCTCTTGGTTGTGGGGAATGCTCTCTCTCAGAGTAAACAGTGCAATCTCTATAAATGAGTTACTTTTTGCTTTATTACTGAATCCAATCTATGCCAATTCCAGATGGGTTTGCTTTTTATATGTATTTGGGAAATGCTGGTGGAGGATCTTCCTTTATTTGTCTTCTAGGCATGACGTTGCTGCTCCTCTTAGCCCCCACTCCCAAGAAGTTTCTTGCTATATCGATTATAACATCTCCATGCCAGCACAGAACCTCTGGAGAGTGGTGAGTGGTCAGAGGGAGGGGAGGAACTGATCATGCTCCAGCAGAAGCAGCTGAGACAACATGGATCAAAAGGCATCTATCTTTCTGTTGTAGGAAATTGTAAATCGCGAGTCTGACACGGATGTGTGGAAGACAATTCTGTCAGAAGTGAGGTTTGTTCACGTGAACACCTCTGCAGTGCTAAAGGCAAGTGGGCTTATGTTTGTTTGCCTGTAGCTTTTGCTTCATGCAGCTCTTGTAATCTCAAAAAGTCTGCTCCAAAATAGCTACACCACTGTAATGAATAACCAAGTAAATAAATTAAAGGAAACAATAAACTTGCTCAACGTGACAAAAGAGCAGCATGTGTTTTAGGTAGTCACACTGGTACTTCATCCCTTTCAGTATCAAAGCTGTCCTGCTTCTCAAGAGATTGTGACCACTACACAACAGAGGCTTAGAAACTGATGCTGAGTCTGTGTGTCTGTGAGAGTGGCTGGAATAATTAAGGATCTTTTTCTTCACAAAGTTTTCCAGAATCACTGATTTTATGGCTGTAGCATTTATTGAGACAGTTTTGCATGGTGACTCTTCACACATTTTCTGGCAGTCCCTTGCTGTCATCCCATGCTCAGGCAGAGCCTGGGAACTTCTTCTATCCTAAAGTTTAGATTGGTAGAACTTTCAGTTTAAAAGTTCAGAGTTCTTTTTCTCTTTTAGCTCAGTGGTGCATCTCTGCCTGAGTGGGGCTACCGGCAGCTGGAGGTGGTTGGAGAGAAGCTGTCCAAAGGCTTCCACCAGAGCATGGTGTGGAATGTGGAAGAGCACAGATATGGGAAAAGTATGTCTCAGCCATGTTCCTGAAGCAGGTTTCACTTCATGCTGATGGGCTGTACTGTGTGTGTGTTCAGCTGGCTCTGCCATGGTGTCAGAATCCTTACAAAGTCCCTTCAAGTGCTGTTGCAGTTGGATGGTGTATTGGAGAAGGGCTCCTGGGAGAGTGAGGAGCCTGTGTGCTCTCTCCCCTTTCTAGCTTTCTGCCTGTTAGGTGGTTATTTCTGAGCTTTGCTGTTTTCTTCCAGGCCAAGAGCAGAAAGAGAGGGAAGTGGAACTCCACTCTCCCACACAGATGGACATCAGTAAAAATCTCAGCTTCATGGCAAAGTTCACAGAATTGCAGGTGAGTGTCTTGTTATTCCCTTCATTTTTCCTTCTGCTGCAGAGCAGGAACCTGAGCATTTCTGCAGACTCAGAGCCTGAGGATTCATTGTTTAATCCTTGCTGATAGCTTGGCTTCCTCACTGTAAAAAAAATGTTTCTGAATGCACTTATAAGGGCATTAAAGACCTGGGCTGTCCAGTAATGAATACCCAAGTGATTGTGTAACAAAAAAGGGGGAGGAAAATTGGTTGGGCACCCAGAAGCTGCCTGAAACTGAACAGTAATGTGTGCTACATGCAGTGAGTAGTGTTGATGCCCCTGACTATATTTGTAGAAATTCATTAAAGAAAGTGCATTATTTAATAACAAAATAAAACCATTGTATTGCTCAGTATCCATATGAGATGTAAAGTATTTCTCCACTCCCAGCTTAGGAATTTAACATCTTAATCTGGAGCTGTTCACCCATGCCTGCTGTCCCACCTGTTCCCATTCTGAAAGCCTTCTGCTTACCTTTTGTTTTCCTAGTGGAAAATACTCACATTAAAAAATGAAGACACAGAACATAAGTACAGCTCCTCTGCCCTGGACTGGATCACAATGGACACCAATATTGCCTACTGGCTCCACCCCACCTCGGGGGTAAGTACAAGAGGTAGAAGTAGCTGTGAAGCTGTTGAGAAAGCAGAACAACTCACATATGAGCTCCAGGAGTGGGAGTCAGACCAGGGCTACAGCTTCCAGCCAAGGACTTTTCCTGTATTAATATGTTTTCCATGAGGGGTGAGGTATTTATTTTAGCATGAGATGCAGCCTTGACAGTAGTTGCTTTTAATTAAATCATGTTTGCTTGTGCTTTTTTTTTTTCCTAAAGGTAAATTGCAGTTTAATAGTTTCCATTATTGATTTCATTTAGAAGATGAGTTCATCTCCAATAGCATCCTTTAAATGCCTTCCATTACACAAGAGTTTTAAAGCAGCAAAGTTTATCAACCAGCTTTGTTCCAGGTTACTAGGCAGGCACATTCTGCAGCTTAATTTAGCAGGTTTGCGTAGGTAATATTTAAACTTACCTAAAAGAACCACAGCATGTTCCTGCTTCTGGCTTAGACCATCATCCATCCTGCAGGCCCAGATCCACCTCCTGGGGAATGTTGCCACCTGGGCTTCAGCTAATGCTGCTGCTCTGGTCTACCTGTGTCTGTCCCTGTGGTACTTGCTACGGCGAAGGAGGAAGATTTATGACATCCCTGAAGGTCTGACTGCACCCTGTGTGTGTGGGTCCAGGTGGAGGCTGGTGGCTTGCCCTGCTCTGAGATGCCATCTCCTGTCTCCTGCAGATGCCTGGCAGCTCTGGATGTCAGCAGGAGGCATCTGTGGTGGAGGCTGGGCTGTGAATTACCTGCCCTTTTTCCTGATGGAGAAAACACTTTTCCTGTACCACTACCTGCCTGCTGTCACATTCCAGATTCTCCTGATTCCTGTGGTACTGCAGCATCTCAGTGATCATCTCTGCAGGTATTTAGCTTCAGCAGAATAGTTCTGTTGAACAGGAGGACTGGCACAGTTCTTTCTCCAGGGCTGTCACCTGGGCAAGCTGCTGCAGTGGTTTTCCCAGCAGTGGCCAAACTCCATCACTTGCCTTTAGGGAAGCCAGGCCAGGCACAGGTCTTTTGGATGAAGTGTTTGGCCAGCCTTGATGTAACTTGAGTGCTCTTTCCCTCTCTCATCCCAGATCTGTGCTGCTCAAGAGCATGTTCAGTGCCCTGACTGTAGCCTGGTTCTCCTGGGTGTACTTTGTGTACTGCACCTTCAGCCCCCTGACCTACGGGCAGCCCTCGCTGTCCCTGGCAGAGCTCAAGGCCTTGCGCTGGAAGGACACCTGGAACATCCTGATCCGAAAGCACTGACCACCCCAGCCTTGCTGCAGCAAAAGGAAACACCTTCTGTGCAAAGCCAAGAGTTTATTGTTAGTACCATGGAAATCTTTTAACAGTCAGTGCAGGTATTTTGTAGTGTTAGTCCAGATCTAATGATTACAGCAGGAGAAAATAAAGGAACACTGTTACAGAAAAGGTCTCAACAGTAATAGCAGGGGTTATGAGCACAGCTCCCAGTTTCTGCCCCTGTTACATTCACCCTTCACTGCCCCTCAGGGTGTGAAGGTTGCTGACTCAGTCAACAGCTCCTTTGCTGGGAAGAGCTGGCACAATTTCCTCTCTTTCCTGGGAGTACAACGATGGTTTCTTCCTTCTGGCACTGTGTTGCACTTAGGGTTATTTAATGTGTTTCCTATAACCATGGTCTGCAATCCCATGATATGCTTACTATAAATGGACTCTTTCCAACACATCAGATACTTTTTTTCTGTTTTCTTTGTTATGCCTGAAACCCAGGTTTTCCCTCTCTAAAGCTTGCCCTTCTTTAACAATCAGTAACTGGCCCTGCAGCCTTACAGCATCATTCCATGACTTTATTCCTCAGCAATGCATTATTTGCCCCCAACTTCCAATGCTCTGCTATCATTTCTATTTATGTAAATACAGCATTAAGCTACATTTATAAATAGTTCATTCTGCATAGAATAATGACTTGTTACTATTATCTATTTATAATCATCTGACATAAGCATCACTTTTAAGAAGATAAGCCAAATAAAAAGACATTAAAAATTGCTGTTACAGCTCAAGAAGGCTTCAGGCAAGCCAGGAATTGAGCCAAAGCCAGAAGACTCCTTTGGCCTCGTGGCACTGATGAGAAGCCTGAGGCCTGTTAGCAGCAGTGGCAGTATTGCCATTACACCTCAGATCCCATGGGAAAAGGAACTCTGGGCAAGGTAGGACTGATCCTGCTGACAAGGAAACCTGCTCCAACTTGTGCACATGGGTTCAGGCTGAAAACACTGAAACCCAGCCCATAGCCTGGTCTGCACCAGCAGAGAATTCACAGAGAAGAAGAAGCAAAAGGTGAAGGACTCACTGGGGAATTTGTAATGGCTCTGTCCAGGTGTCCAAGCAGGCCTGTAGTACCTGGGCCACATTCCATTTCTGTATCTCCACGTGGCTGCAGCAGCAGGTCCTGCAGGGTAGCACAAAGATGCCAGAGCAGCATCCCCACACCCCAGGGGCTCCTGGCTGTGCAGTTCCTCACTGCTCTAACAAATTCTATTCAAGGCTCCCCCCACCTCCCTGAGGAAGGTATGATCTAACACCACAGTCATTCAAAGTAGGTTTTGGTGACTATTTTGCTCCTAATGTAATCAGCCCTGAGAGCTAATGCTTCAGTGCAGTAGCTCATACTCTTAAGTCTGTCACCCTGAGCTAAACAGCACCCAGCAGCAGTCAGGAAATGCTCTGCCTTTTCTGGGGCACTGCAGAGGTACCACTGAACTACCACTGAGAAACCAAACCTTCACCCTTTCCAGGGCTGAAAAGACTGTAAGGAGGAAATTGCAAACTGCATTTCTTAAGTTTGAGGTTTTTTCTCTAAACTTTCAGCCACAACAGAACCAAAGGTAACAATTCTGGGTTAAGGGAAGAATGAACTGTTGAGTATAAAAGCCCCTCCAGCAGTGTTCCTTTCTGTGCCTTTTTGCTGGCATAGTGGAAGTACCAGAATTACCTTTAATAAAAATGGTCCTTTTTGATCACTGTTAATTTATTTATTAGCCAAAGTAACACACCCACAACCAACAAACCAAACCCTGCTTTTAGAAAATTAGCAAATATGAAAAAGTTCTTCTTAATAGTATTTCCCTCCCACCCTCAATCTCAAAATTACACCGTAAGTCCAGACTCAAGAACAGTATCACAAGGACATTTTCAAAGGTCCAACCAGCACTTCATTGCAGACTTTTTTTCCAGACAGACACTTTATGCTGCTGCAGTATCACGTATCTGGGGTAAACTACAGAAACTGGGATATCACTGTTTGTACTTCTTGTCTGCTCTTTTTAGAAAGCCAGACATTCTTGTGCTGAAGCTGCTGGAGTGCAAGGCAAGCGCTCTGACCCTGGTTTGAGGGTAGAACATGTCCAAGGCAGCTGCTTGTGCCAGCAGGAGGAGGGTCCTGCAATTCCCAGTTCCCCACTTGCTGACCTCACCAGCCACCTCTGGAAGTGGACGGATTCTGCCCAGCAGAATTTGCAACCAGCAGTACAGAAATGCACTAAAAGATGCTAATACTGACAAGGTCAGGTTTCTGTTTCCATGAGCAACTCAATCCAGCTGGAGCTCACACATTCAGTGACTGTGGTAAAGCACACTGGGTACAAAAAAAATAATAATCATACAGTGTAGAGAGATTCAGGAGCTTAGAAACAAATAAATTAGGAATCACTAATTAGGAATTCGAACCACTAAACTTAGGCCTGTCCCCTGGGTGAACTGCAAGTTCCCATTTGTCCCAGACAGTCTCTGTCTCACCCCTATCTCAAGGGAGAGGTGCCTCTACAGGTCAGTCCCTCTGACCCCACAGGCTAGAAGGAGGCTGGCCAGCAGCACAGCATGGCCACAACTCAAGGTGCCAACAAGGTGGAGAAAACTAAGAGCTTGTTAAAATTAACAGCATGTGAGCTAGTCCTGGATTGAGAGAAAAACACCCAAGAGGCAGATGATTTTCCTGCTACAGCTGACCATCACCAGGGAAATGGGGTATCTTGCTAAGTCACCTGATAGTGCTTAATTTTCAGGGGAATCTTCAGCATTAGATCTCATTTTGAAAATCAAAAAACGGCAAGTAGCACTGCCTTTAACCAGTTCATCAAGTAACAACTCCAGACACCTTAGGGAGAACAGGGAAGGGTTTGGAGGGAAGAGGGATGGATGGCCAACCCTTTCCTCTCCCCTCTGTGAGAAGACCCCCACCAGCATCCCCTCTGCTGCTTGGACGACTTAAGGGGCACTTCACCAACCATTTCCGTGGAAGTCCTTTCCCAAAGTTGTCTTCAGTGTTGGTGTGGACCAGAGGCAAACCCTGGGGCCGTGCCGGGTTAGTGCGGGCGGCTGCTGGACTCGAGGTGGGAGCGCTTCCCGGCCGCCAGGACGCCGCCGCCGCTCTCCGCCTGCTCCGGGAACGGCCGCTTGTAGGTCCGGCCGTGCCCGTTCAGCGCCCCCCGCTGCCACTTGCAGATGTCTCCGTTCAGGATGTCCTGAATGTGCTGCACGATGAGGTTTATGGCAACTGCAGAGAGGAACGGGGAATACAGGACGTGAAGGCTCTCCTGGCTGAGTTATCGAGAAAACGTGGAGCATCCAGCCCTGCTCAACTCAAGTTTTAACAAGCCTTTAAATGAAACTCTGCCTTGCTGTCTGCAGACCACAACAGGTCATTTTTCCAGCCCTCCACAGGCTGAGCAGCTCCCTCCCCTCCAGAAAAAATCCCTTCCTCAGGAGCAGGCAGTCAAGGCAGCAGTGTGCCTCCTGCTCTCCTCCCAACCCCAAAAGTGTCTCCCCAGGGAAATCAGGGAACCCAACTCCCTTTTACCCATGTTGTCAACTCCTCGAGGGATGATCACATCTGCATACTTCTTTGTCTGCAAAACAGAAACAGGGGTGGAGGAGGCTGTTAATGGGAAAAGTCAGCTTCATTCCAGGAAAAAGCAATCAAAGGCCAGAAAACTGGGCAAAGATGGGAGGTCCTGGTGTTCCAGGGTTGTAAGTTAAAGCTCTCTCTCATGGTAACAACCTAAATGAATAACAATATCACACTGGCAAATGTGCACTGGATTTCAGCCCAGGGATTCTTCTTACTGTCCCTTTGTAGAGAATCACCAGGTAGAAGCAGCAGGTCAAGTATGGAGTCCTTTGCATTTACCCATCTGAGCTGCCTTCAAACATTGCTCACGTCAGGCAAGGTCTGTTTGCCAAGAGCTGGTTTTAATCAGCATTTCGCAAGCCATTGCTAAATCTCTGCTGAGAGCCAAGGTATCCAATGTACATGTGAAATTCCTGCCTGCCTCTGATAACACTTTGTTGATCTTTACCACCATAGCACTCCTGCTTTTTCTTTCCCCCCACAGCTGGAAAAAAAGCTGGAAAATTCAGCATTTCTAGTAAGTAGTTTTAGAATCCCAGACTTCCTTTGATCTAGAGCAAGAGGCACCTGAGTTAGCCTTTTCCAACTTATTTAATCCACATACTGGATTTTGTTCTTACAAGGTTTTTTTGTTCTTACAAATTTTTTACAAATTTGATTATGTGAGCACCTGAACTGGCCTCACACTATATGGTGTAACAAGCAGAGCTAGAATGGTCTGCCCCAGGTTTTCGACAGTGTTCCCCTTGAGGAAGGCTGCTGGAAATCAAGTTTTCCTTTCTTCCTACAAGACTTAAGAATAAACTGAGAGTGGGAGTGTTTCATTCAGAGAGACCCGTACTTAAATAGCCCCAGCAGCCAGCAGTGAGAGAACATGCTTGAGGCATTTCCATGGTGCTTTGCCAGCAGAAGGGACCATTTCAGCTCCTTAACAACCAGCTCGAAATGGTTGAAGACTTGAGGCAGAGGGGAGAGCGTGGGATTTGTGAAATACAAATACCAAAAGCCACCACTGCTGCACCTACAGCAGCTTATTCCCAGACAATCCTGTTCCTCTGCCCCTCCCCTCCAAAAAAAAGACCCCAGAAATGAAATTAGTGAAAGGCTTGATACCGGTAAGCAGAACTCCTCAAAGGCAGGCTTGACAAAGGTGGTGTACTGGGTGAGGATCTGCTCCAGGTCCCTCCCACGTTTCATATCTCGCAGAACTGGGATGGGGAGATAACAGCCCTGAGTGTTGTCCCGTGGTGGGGAGGGAGAAGGAGCAGGGGCACGCGGGGCTTTACCTCTGCGGGACAGCCGGACGTCCGAGTCCGTGTCCACAAAGAGCCGGAGGTGGAACATGTCCCGGATGTCCTGATTGTAGAAAACCAGGATCCCCTCAAAGAGCACCACATCAGCGGGATACACCACCGTGGTCTCTGCCAGCCTGCCAGGAGGGAACACCCAGAGCACAGCGTTAGACAGGCCTCCTGCCAGCGCCACGGCCTCTGTCCCACACAGCCCAGCACTTCAGACAAAGCCAGGGCCCACCTCGAATGTGTCACAAAGTCGTATGTTGGTACCTCAACCGTTTTGCCCTCGACAATGTTCTTCAGGGTCGAATGCATCAAATCGTTATCGAAGGCGTCTGCGAGAGGAGAGGTGAAAGAGAAGGACTTTCAGATGCTGTTGTATCACATGTTCTGCTCAGATTTTTCCAGTCCCAAAGGAAGAACCCTCTGCCCAGTATTTCAGCAGGAAAAGAGGAACTTGCAGCTCATTCTTTCCTACCAGGAGCAACACAACACTCTCTGCCCAAGTGACAATGGCTGCGTTTGGTTTCAGAGATAAGGAACAGACAGTTTGCTGTTTATAACCAACTACAAGACAATGAAATTAAGAGCTCAGAGGTGAAGCTGGTCATTGTATAATTTTATCAACCCACTTAGTAATTGTGTAATTTTGTGCAGCTTTGTTCATCTGTTAGTCAAAAGCCAACTGGAAAACCCCAGGCATTTTTTATGGTTTCCATTACCCACCCAACAGGCACCAGACTGCCAAAGGCAGCTCCCTGTCTAAGGGCAGCTCCTTGTCCCACCTACAATCCACAGCACTCCCCCGGGCAAGGGGAGCAGCTGTTTGTGCGGACAAGAAGTAACAAGAAAGGATTTGGGGAATGATGGGGATCATTAAGGATCCTCTCAGGAGCAGGGAGTGGAGCACGCAGCAGGCTGGGATGCTCTGCACCTCTCCATGGCTCCGGAAGGGCCGTCAGTAACAACGGGCACAGGGGAAGGCCAGATGGGATGTTCTGGTGGGGGAAAGCACATTTCTGTTGTCCAACACTTCCCATTTCCCACCGGCGCTTCCCGTAAGACCCAGCTGCGCTGCAAGCACCGACCGAACCCTGCTGGGGCCGGGACGGCGAGCGGCTCACCCGGGTGGTCGAAGTTGTACTGTCCCTTCAGCGCCTTGGCCTGCTGCTCGGCCGTCAGCACCTTGTAGAAGCTGTCCTGGCTGAGGATCAGCACCTTGCGCTGCCGCTGCTCCACCTCGTTCTGCCCCAGCAGCTCCATGATCTTCTCGCACACTGTGGACTGAGCGGGACGGGGGCTCAGGCGGGGGGACCGCGACCCTTCCCGCGGGGCCCGGCCCGGCCCGCAGCCCGGCTCTCCCCGGTGCCGGGGCGCGGGGAGCGAGCGGCGCTCGCCCAGCCCGGGGCCGGCCCGGCGATGCCCCTGCGGGCGCCGCGCAGGTCCCGCGCCGCGCGGGCTGCCCGGGGCAGGGGTGAGCCCCGGCACTGCCCCCGGCACAGCGCCCGGCACGGCCCCGGCACGGCGGGCTCACCTTGCCGCTGGCGGTGCCGCCGCTGACGCCGATGAGGAAGGGCTTGGGGTGCGGCCGCTCCGCGTCCGGGCCGCCGGCGGACGCCATGGCGGGATGGACGGCGGGGGGCGGGGCCGGGACAGGGGCGGGGCCTGGGAGGGGGCGGGGCCTGAGAAAGGGGGCGTGGTCACGTGCGCTGAGCGTGTCCGGTCTCAGCCCCGGGGCCGCAGCATCGGCACGGACAGAGGGACAGAGGGACAGAGGGACAGATGGACAGAGGGACAGAGGGACAGAGGGACAGAGGGACAGAGAGACAGATGGACAGATGGACAGATGGACAGAGGGACAGAGGGACGGAGGGACAGAGGGACAGAGAGACAGATGGACAGAGGGACAGATGGACAGAGGGACAGAGGGACGGAGGGACAGAGGGACAGAGAGACAGATGGACAGAGGGACAGATGGACAGAGGGACGGAGGGACAGAGGGACAGAGGGACAGAGGGACAGATGGACAGAGGGACAGAGGGACGGATGGACAGAGGGACAGATGGACGGATGGACGGATGGACAGAGGGACAGAGGGACAGAGGGACAGAGGGACGGATGGACGGATGGACGGATGGACAGAGGGACAGAGGGACAGAGGGACAGATGGACAGATGGACAGAGGGACAGATGGACAGAGGGACAGATGGACAGATGGACAGATGGACAGAGGGACAGAGGGACAGATGGACAGATGGACAGAGGGACAGATGATGGACGGATGGACAGAGGGACGGAGGGACAGAGGGACAGAGGGACGGATGGACAGAGGGACGGATGGACAGATGGACAGAGGGACAGATGGACAGATGGACAGAGGGACAGATGGACGGATGGACAGACAGACAACCGGACGGCTCTGCCTTATTACAGACAACGCTGTCTCAGCCAGGCACTCGTGTTAGCGTGGGCGTGAGTGCACGCCAGTGCCGGGTGTGTGTTTGACACCTGTTCCCGGGTGTGATTTACACCTCTACCCATGTGCGTGTTTTACTCCTGTTCCCAGGTGTGTTTTACTCCTGTACCCGAGTGCACACGCAGGTGTGTGCACGGGAACTGTGAAGAAACACCTGAAGGTACAACACAGAGACCGCGGGACACATAAATACACGTATGGGTGAGACACAGTGTGTGCACACACCTCCCGTGCGTGGGTGCGATAGAGAGAGCTACACACACACATGTTAAATATTAATAGCTATAGCTACAACATACAGAATTTTATATACATTTGGTGTATAAATAGAGCCGGAACACACACCACATTCTATATGTAAATACAATATTCTAAAATAAAACCAATTCACGTGTTTAAACGCTAACACATTGCTGTGAAGCTCCTTGACTGCCCTGCGCACAGCACCGGCTCCATCGGCCGCGGTGGACCCGGGACCCCCTGGCCAGCCCCGTTTCCCTCCGCGGGGTCCCGGCCCCGTGCGCACCCGGTGCTGAGGGCCGCGCTGGCCGGTCCGGGGCGGCGCCGCCCGCGGGGCCCGGGCAAACAGGCGGTCAATGATTAACCGGGCCCGCGGGGCCACGCGGGGCTCGGGGGCCGCGGCGGGGCCGGAGCGGGGCCGGGCCCCGAGCGGCTGCATTGGGACCCCGCGGGCACCGGCGTGAGTGGGGCCGGGGATGGGGCGCTGGGGAGTGCAGGGGACCGGGCTGGGGGCTCGGGGCGCGGGGGCGGGGGGAAGACAAGGGCTGCTCCATCCCACCCCGAAGCCGGGGTGACCACTCGGGTGGTTTGTCGGGAATGTCCCGTCCCATCAGCACCTCCCTGTCCCCGCAGGCGGATGGACGGGGACCCGCCAGCCGGACCCCAGGGCCCCGGCCCCGCAGCCCGGGGAGCGGAGCAGGGGGATGGCAGCGGGGCAGCCGGGGAGCTGCCCACCCCCGGCACCCGCAGCGACCCCCCCGCGGGCCGGGAGAGCAGACCCGTGGCGGTGTCGGTGGTCACCAACTCAGCCTTCGAGGGGGCCCCTCCGCCCTACTCGCCCCCGGACCCCAAGAGCTTTCCCCTCTACCCGCCGTTCCCACCCGGCTTCTCCCAGCAAGGGCCTTTCATTTACCAGCCGGGGCCGGGACCGCAGCCCTTCCCAGCCCCGGGTGTCCCACCCGGGCCCCTGCCCTACACCACGGTACGTATCCCCCACCCCGCCGTCTTCCTGCCCCGCTCTGCAGTGGGGTCACCCCTTATCTCCCCTCCCGGCTCTGTGGGGTTCCGTGCGGTGCCCCCAGTGATACCCGAGCAGCACAGCCCTGGAGGGGGGCACACCCAGGGCCCTCGCAGCTCTCACCACCCCCTGTGCCGCAGTACAACCCGCAGCCGGGCGCGGGGCCCCTGCCCGCCGGCCGCGGGCAGCAGCTGCCCAAGGACTACATGGTGGAGTCAGTGCTGGTGACCCTCTTCTGCTGCCTGCTGACCGGGGTCATGGCTCTCGTCTACTCCCATGAGGTAAGGAAGGAGTCACCCCGCAGCCTCGAAGCCCCTCCTGGTGCTGCGGGTCCCTTCTAAGCCCTCCCCTTCTCCCCCTGCGCCAGACCCGGGCTGCGCTCGCCCGCGGGGACGTGGCCCAGGCGTACGTGGCATCCAGAAAGGCGCAGTCACTGGTCCTCTTCAGCCTCCTCTTCGGGTTGTTCGCCTCCATCACCTGGATCATCTACGTCCTGGTGTCCCTGTACCTGTGACACGGACCCTGAGCCCCACGGACGCGGCGTGTGCCAAGAGCCCCCTGTGGCTCCCGGCCCGGGGGGACACGGGCAGGGGAAGTTGCGGCGGCCTCGTGTGATAACGAAGCGATATTGGGGCTGCGGGGCAGCGTCCGTCCTTCCTGCCCCGGAGCCTTCAGCCATCTGCTCAGCCCTGCGAGCCCCGGCCGGGGCGGGGGCAGCCCAGAGCAGGGAGACGCCGGTGCCGCGTCCTGCCGGCTCCAGCTCTGGGCAGGGAGCGGTGCCGGATCCCCGGGCGGGACCGGGCTCTGCTGCAGGACGCTGAATCCCATTGCTGTGGGCTGACACTCGGAGCTGCCCACGGGACTCTGGTGCAGAAAGAGCATCTTGGAGGATTGGGGTTGGAGATGGAGCAGAAGTAACAGGTGTGTGAGAAACCCTCACTGGTCATTAATAGTGTGAGAAGATACAACCCCATGTATGCAGTTCTACAGTAATTCTGCACACACACACACACACACACACACTGTATTGCCACCTTCTTGCTGCTTCCAAATTGGAATAAAACACAGCTGTAGCCAAAGCTTCTGTCTTCTCTGCACACCAAGACAGAGTCATCTCCTGTTTCCATGGCCTCTGTCCACCACAAAATTCAGGGTAAATTCTCCTGCAACAGCTGAAATCAGCGTTTTCCCTAGAGCAGGTGGACACCAGGGTTCCAGCCCATGCAGGACCCTGGGGAAGGGGGAATCTCCTCATGGCCCCAGGCCTGGGGGTGCCACTGGCCGGGCTTGGGGGGACTCTGAGCTGTGGACAGACCCCTCCCGCTGTGCCGGGCCCGTGGGATGCAGCCCCACGTTCCAGCCCTGGCGCAGGGGGCACGTGCTCGGTCACTGTCTGGGCACTCTCCTCCCAAGCTGGCCCGTGACAATTATTTCCAGAGGAATTTTGAACCCTGTCCAGGACTGAAATAGCAGCAGGGAGCAGCTCGGCTGCTGCAGGGGTTATTTATAGCCCTGGGCTGCCGGCACACGGCCACTGCACGGGCTGGGCACACGCCAGGGGCTGGGCAGCCAAAACCCCTGACACGGGGGACACCAGCGCCCAGGGAAGGTGACAGCAGCAGCCTTCCCCTCCCAATGCACGGCTTGCATTGGGGCAAAGCCATCTTGGCAGAGAGAGGGAAGACATTTATAGTGAAAAAATAAAGGGAAAGAGAGGCCTGGGCAGAGGAAAAGCACGGGGGGCACAGGAGAAAACACGAGGCCACACCAGCGCCAGAGGCGGATTCGATTGTCACTTTAATCCACAGACTGTGCATGCACTGTAAACAGGATCATCAGGCAGGCTCGTTATTGGTGTTTTATTTGTCTTTAATATAAAAGTTACAGGTCTGAAATGTTTGCAGGATGATGCCACCATGGGGGTTAGTGGTAAATCTATAATACAACGGAACTGCTTGGGGGGAGAGGGAGCAGGGGGCTGGTGACTGGGGGCATCGCTTCTCCCCACTCCCTGCCCCGTGTGGAGAGGGGACTCAGACTCCTCCCTCCCCCCAAAAAGAGGTGATGGCCTTGAGGATGCTGCCTGCAAGACGGGGACACACTCATGGCCGGTCTTGCACAAGGATGTTCTGGGTTTCTGCTCTCCAGGGACTGCTCCTGGAGAGGGGTGGGGGTCTCTGGTCAGCAAACCTGAAGCTGCTCCAGGCAAGGGGACCCTCCTCTAGGGTCCCTCCAGCCCTGCGAGCCTGGCCTGAGGGTGGGACACGAGCCAGGAGCTGTGGATGGGACACTGCTCAGCTGGGGGTGACAGCAGAGGAAGGGGTGAAGGGGGAGGAAAGCTGGGGTGCCCCATCCCACTGGAGGAGGTGCTGTGGCCACTCAGACCTCCCATCCCCACGCCATGGCTGAGCCTGTGGCTCTGGGGGGTTGGCAGAGGGCAGAGGGCGAGACCTCCTTTGCTGCTAACTGGGTTCAGGTGCAGGGAAGAACCTGGAAAGGGCTCCTGCTGGTGGGGATCACAGAATCTCAGAACATGCTTGAAAGGGACTCATCAGGGTCACCCAGTCCAGCTCCTGGCCCTGCACAGGACAACCCAAAAATCCCACCACGTGAAAGTGCTGTCCAAACGCTTCTTGATCTCAGACAGGCTTGGTGCTGCCCTGGGAGCCTGCTGACAGTTCCCCACCACCCTCTGGGGGAAGAACTTTTTCCTGATTTCCAACCTAAACCTCCCCTGACACAGCTCCAGCCATTCCCTCAGGTCCTGCCACTGGTCACAAGTGAAGAGACCTGCACCTGCCCCTCGTGAGGCTGCTGAAGACCACAGTGTCTCCTCCAGGCTGAACAAACCAAATGTCCTCATCCACTCCTCACAAGGCCCCTCCAGACCCTTCCCCATCCTTATGGCCTCCTTTGGACACTCTCTAATAGCTTAATATCATTTTTACATCATGGTGCCCAAATTTAGTGTTGTCAGCAAAGTTCCTTAGCATCCCTCCCACTCCTGTGTCCAGGCTGCTAATGAAGATGTTGAAGAGCACAGGGCCAAGGGTGGAGCCCTGTGGAACCCCAGTCACTGCCGTTTTTGGGGTGCCCTGTGTGCCCAACCCATGAGCCACCTGCTCACCCCTCACATAACATGGTCACTCAGCTGGATGAAGAGAAGCTGCCCCCTCCTGTCCCCCTGAACCCCCAGGGCAGTGATTCCAGAGCTACCCCCACACACAGCCCCCCTAGGAGAGCCTGGCCACTGCACCCAAGGGCTGCTCAGAGCCACCAGGGTGAAGCCCACACCACATCCTGGGTGTACTCATCACCCTTTTCACCACCTCACCACGCTGGGCTTCTGAAATATCTTATTTACAAAGGAAACATGGGCATTGCTTCCTGGGAAGCCTTTGGGGATTGCAAAGCCCTGGCTGGACAGAACACACAGCTCCAATGCCCTCCAGTGCCATAAAAACAAACCATCTTTGCAGTGTTCTGGCTTGGACACCGTGGTTCAGCACGAAAGATTCCTGCTGCTCCTGCTCTGGGGCTGCACAGAACTGTGCTGGACCCCCCACCCCCCACTCCCCTCCCCCAGAAAATGTCCCTGTGGGCAGGGGGTCTCTGTGCTTGGACACTGTGTCAGACTCATGCCTGATTCTTCAGGAAAATAACCAAGCTGGGTAAAACCCTGGGCTGTCACTCCCTCCTGAGAGCCAGGCAGAGCTGGCCAAGGCTTTGCAATCTGTTTGGAGAAGGAAAGGAGTGCAGCTCTGATCCACCCAGAACAAACAGAGGCTTTAGCAGGCACAGAGCTGCTACTGAGAAATAAGTTAAGGATGCTCTGTGAAACTCCACATCTGTACTCTTTGGGAGCTGCTGCCCTAAACCTGCAGGATTTTGTCAGAACCCTGTAAAAACCTGTGACAGGGAGTTGAGGAGAGTCTTGCAAAGGACACACACCCACACCCCAACTGCAAACTATTGGAGCAAGGACAGAGAGGAGAGATGTGAAATGGCCTGGCTGGGGCTGTGCTGGGTGGGACACAGAGGGGGGACAGAGGGGCTGAATAAGGCACACTGAACAGATTGGGATTAACACTGTGTGTGTGGGAAATGACACCCCTGCCTTTCCTTTCCATGCTGGGCTGTCCCTGCCCTGCTGGCACCAGCACAGCAGAACTGGGGACAGGGCCCTGCTGGGGGTCCTGCCAAAGTGCAGCTCTCAAAGCACAGCACTGAGGGTCCCAACAGGGACCCCTGGAGAAGAACATTTGGCAACAGAGAGAGGAGAGAGGAGTGGGTGGGAGGACAGGGTGGCTCAGCTGGGCACAGGGCTCCTTCCTGGTTCCCACTTCCAACCCAGAAATGGATCCACTGGCTCCTTCACGAGGCTCCTGCCCCTGCTCTGCAGCCTGGCTGCCCCGAGCCTCCTTTATCCAGCACTTGGAACAACATTGTCACCGGTTGTGGGTTTCATACTGACTGGTTTGCACTTTTTCTCTTTTTTTTTCCCTATAAACTCATCGGTATTCAGACATGCATCAAAAATCCCCCGGGGGTTCTAAACACTAGGTATGTACAGTCTGTATCCTACAGCATTTCCTGTGCAAAAGCTAAGTACCATTGCTAAGAGACACGGGGTCACAGACAGGTGACCCCCAGTACCTGGGCAGTCCACGTTTCCAGGTTCAGAGGGATTTACTGTTGCTTAAATAACGAGATCTGAGAGGAGGAGGGGGGTGTGATGACTGGAGGTGGCGGGCCCCTGCCCACATTTTCAGTGCCTCTTCCGTATCTACGAGCGGTGCCTTCCTCCCGTGAAGAAGGCGCCAGAGATCTGGGGTGAGCCGAGACCCCTGTAAACACAAGCAGCTCTCTGACAGCAGAGCTCCTCTGGCAGGCAGCGGGAGATGCTCCCAGCCTCACAAACACGTTGGGAAGGTGGCACTGCAGGGGAGACTCCAACCCTTGGCTTCCTCGGCCGCTGCTGCCCGACGCCGCTCCGGAGGTGAGTCAGTGGGTGCCGAGCTCCTGCTGCCCCTGCTCTGAGGATGGAAACGAGAGCCAGGGCACACCTGGCTGCAAGGGGCTCTCCTTCCACACAGCTCTGTCCCCGGGGTTAAAGCTGGTTCATGGCACAGAGGGACGGGAGGAGGAGGAGGGCGAGTGCAGCGAGCACCGGCCGCTCTCTGCCCTCGGCGGCTGCGCCGGCGCCTCCGCGCCCGGCATTCCCACCCCCAGGGGTGGCTGCCAGCTGGGAGGGAGGGTGTGTCATCCAGTGACAGGTACAAACATTCAACTCCAGTCTCATAGCTGCCCTCGGCGCCTCTGCGGAGCGATTCTCCCGGCACCACCCCCTCCTCCTAGGTTTTCTCCTCCCGATCTGTTTTCCGCCTCGTGATGTTCCGCGGTTTGATTTTCAGGGACAGTTCCCACAGGGCCTCCTCAGCCAGGTGGTCACTGAAGTCGTTGAAGAATGACACTATGTCGTCGTTCCTCTTGATGTCGTAATGTCTGGAAAACCACAGAGGAGCTGCAGTTAAACAGGGGCTGCCTGGGGTTCTCCCCTGGCCTTGGGCCACCCCTGTCCTGCTCTGAGGACATCCAGCACTGTGTGTGGGCTGCGCCCAGGACACATGACAGTGGTGTCACACCACAAGGGGGAAAAACCTGCTGCTGGACTGAGGGGAAAAAAGCACCTAGCACACAGAAATCAGCAGTTGGATCTGCTGCCTCTGCTGCAAGACAGCACTGAAGAAAACCCTGGATATCCCAGAGAACACAGGAACCAGCAATGGCAAAATGTGAAGGCAAAACCTGCCTGGATCTCAAAACTAGTATCAGAAAAATGTCCTCACAATGTTTGTCTAACCTAGAGAGGGAAGGAGACTGATAACAGCCCTGCTGCTCCCAGCTCTCCTTGCATCTCCCTTGCCCTTTAGACTCCCTTCTCCTTGCACAGGGCTCCCTGTCCAAGCCCTTGCCCCGGTCCCCACCGTGGTGCCCCAAAGCCACCTCTGAGCCCCACTGCTGCACTTACACTTGCTGGAAGCACCTCATGCTGTCCAGGATGTTAAACTGCTGCCAGCGCTTGGAAAAGTTCACTTTGCTGTCAATGTAATCAGGGTTTCCCAGATGGACAAAGGTCAGGTCCTGCAGAATCAGGCCTCTGAAAGAGGGAAAGGGGCAGCAGGCCAAGGGAGTAAGCAAACAGACACAGAGGTTAGTCACACAGGGCAGGGTGGCTAGACAAAAGGCAGCCCAACAAAATCCAACAGCCTCCCACTGCCACCAGAATGGCAACCTTATCCAGAGGGAAACATTCCCCAGCAAACACCCAAAGGTGTTCCAAAGGTACAAACACCCCCAGCTGGCCACCCTGCCCCAGACAAACTGTTTCACAGAGAGCCCGTGGGCTGATGTGGCACAGTGCTGCCTTACCCCAGATATTGGGCAAAAGGCAAGGGCTGAGCTCAGCAGCAGCAGCTGCTGAGAAACCCTTGAAGGAGCCACTCTAATGTGCAGAAGCAGTGGCAGAGGGAGGAAGTGGCCACTCACAGGTAGGGGATGCAGGGGGGCTCCACGTCGGCCAGGGCCGCTCGGTAGGCGCGGAAGGACGAGGAGCTGTCGATCAGGGTGCAGTACTCAGCCAGGCCCTGCAGGACACAAACCCCGTGCTGACACCCTGCTGCAAACCCCTTTCCCTTGTCACCCCCTGCCCCCAGAGGGCCACAAGGAGCAGGGAGTTAATGCCATCCTGCAAACACCTCCAGATGATTTACTCAGCCCGACCCTGGGGGGTTCACGTGGAACATTGCTGCCTTCAGCCTCCCCAAGCCTTGGGCTGCAGGAGGAGGAGAAGGAGGAAGCTGTTCTCCCCTGTGACTGTGCTGGCACTCCTGCAGCTGTCAGAATGCCCAGACACACTGAAGGCTTTCAGCACTGTTGCATTTTACCCACTGGAGAGCACTCATCCACCACCCCTCCACCCTGGGACACTGCTGAGATGTAAAACCACTCAGCTGTTTCATACATAACCACACTTATCCTTCCCCCAAAGATCACAGGCCCCACTGCTCCTCACCTCTGAGGTTTGCTTCTGCCACTCCAGCCTTCGGATGGGTGCAGAATCCAGTGCAGAAAGAATGGCCAGATAGGAATTAAAATTATTCAGCTTTCGTAAGTGCTGTGAAGAGGGAGAATATTCCAGTTACTCAAGAGCTCTGAAAAGCCTTCTAGCATCAAACAGCTCTGCCAAGCAGAGGGCCCCACTCCCCTGTCCCTTTAAGCAGCAGTGTGTGTGATTGACAGGAAAAACCAAGCTGGTACCTTCATAATCTTTATAAATTTGAGGAGCAGCCTCTCTCGGTCCTGGGCTTTCTCTTGTAGCATAATTATTGAACGGACCCTGGAAGAACAGACAGAATAAAAGATAAACCTACTGAAGTAGAGATCAGATTTCTTCTTGATTAAGAAAACTGATCATTAATAGGGATGGGACAATACTAAGAAGTTCACAATATCTTCAACTTAAATGGAGCATTCTAATGCACAGCAAAGACAGAATAATTTCACAGAGTGCATTCATTTGTGAGGGGAATGTTTGTTTGAAGAGCTCAGTGATACTGATAATTAATTCCTCTGGATTACAAGGCCCTCCCCAACCCTCCTGATTTGATTTCTGTTGTGCATCGGGGTCTTAGATGAATACTCTGCATCTACTTCCTGGCCAAAAATATACATTATCCCATTTGTAAGAAAGGAACCCAAGTCTATGAGGAATATTTAGACTATCTGCAAGGCATTGGAGGTTAGGCACAGTTCAGTGCCATGGCTGTCCTGAGCTCCTTACCAGTAGGACATGTTATTAAAGTGCTCTGTGAACTGTGTCAGGTTGGGACTCTTCTCTTCATTTTGTTCCTTTGCCCAAAGCAGAACTTCTGGGATCTGCCAAGGAAGGAGAGGAGAGGGATGGGAAAATACCACACATTAAAATGGGATTTCTACCCCAAGATTCCCCATGGGAGCCTTTGTTCACAGCCAGTTGCTGGCACAAGATCAGCTGTGTCCTACAATCCAGCAGGTGTCTGGGAGAGCTGGCAGGGAATACCAGACATTGCAGGAGGTCCAAACCCTCCCACTGCCCTCAGCCCATCCCCATCTCTGTACCTCGATTTTATAGAAGAGTTCAGCATCCAGCAGAGTCAGCTGCTCAGCTATTTCATGACTGTGGAAATCATGCAGCGTCCCTGGCCTGGGGAAAACAACGAGGAAGTACAAAGGCTGAGAAAACGTGACCTGGTTTTTTTTATCTTGTATTTTGAACTGAGGAAACTCTTGTGTTCCCAGGGAAGGGCTCTCAGAGGACCCAGATATGGCTGTTTGCCCCTTCCCTCACCTGGCTGCCACCCCTCTGGCCGCGAGAGGTTTGATGGAGTTGGCGTAGCTCAGCATTTTCTTCTGATCCACCTTGTCCAGGATGTTCTTGCGCAGCACTCTGGCCAGGCTCAGCTCCCCGCTGCACACCAGCCGGAACACCAGCTCCATCAGCAGCTTGAGGATTTCCTCTGTCAATTCCACCAGGCTGAGAGGAGGATGGGAAACGCAGGGAAGGCATCAGAGCTAAGACACTGAGCTATGGGGTTTGTATCTGTACTGAGTCTCATTGCTCTTTCCTAAAAGCAGAACTGGGTGACTGAAATTCCTCTTCTTCCCAGCTCCTCCCTTCCCAGAGATTCCCCTTTAGTTGTTATTTTAAAACCACTGACACAATTAGGACACACAGGAAGAATCTTTTCTTCCATCAAGAGAGTTCAGCACCGGTCAGGGTCAGGGGATTTCAGCTGTCATTATAGATGGGGTTAAAAAATATATCTTCCCTAAACCCCACATTTTCCCAGCTGCCAGATCTGTGTGAGTTACTGACCCTGCATCCCAAAATGAAGAAGGTAACTCACCACAGCTCATCCACCACTCGCACCAGCACGAAGAAGGTGTTCTTACTGACTCGCTTCTTGAACGTGTCTGGGAAGTGGCAAAACTTCTCATATGTTGGTTGCAAATTAAAGAATCAACTCAGTGTAGCCAGATCAGCATCAGTGCAATTCCCAACTGCCTCGAGGAATCATAAAATCATTGAATGATTTGGGGTGGAAGGGACCTTAATAATCATCCAGTTCCACTCCCTACCATGGGCAGGGACACCTTCCACTGCCCCAGGTTGCTCAGAGCTCCATCTTGCCCTGGACACTTTCAGGGATGGAGCAGCCACATCAGAACACCACACTGTTCTGTCCTGGTGTTCTATTTCCAGGAGATAAGGGACACTGATATGGCTCTAAGATGGCATTAAACTGACACCAGCTGCTGGTAGCAGGGGGTGTGAGGAGGTACTTACACCTTGCAGAACTGAGAGCAGGTGTACCCTGAAATTGCTCTCTCTGAGGTGGAATTTAATAAGCAGCACCAATCTCCCCCACTGGTCTGTGACATCTGGTCTCAACAGATCTCAGATGTCACCTCCACCTTCCTGGCTGCCCAATCTGTGCAAGCAGGACAGTGACAGGGGCGACAGCACGGGCTGAAAAACCTTCTGCCAGGTGGACAAAGGGACAGAGAAGAAGGTTATCAGTAAGGCAGCACTGGCAGGGCCCTGCAGGGATACCCCAGCTGGGATTGTCACCTGGGCTGAGCCGTGCTGTGTCCCTGGCTGCTGATCCCAGCTGCAGCAGTGGCTCTGCTGCAGATGGCACTGACGAGCTGCAGCAGGACACGGTGACGTCAGGCTCCCTCTGACGTGGGTGCACAGCACCAGAGCCACGGGGCCTCGGCACCCAGGGACACAGACCCTGCCCCACTCTGCTGGCAGGGAACGGAGCCAAGGGCAAGGAATGGCAGCAGAGTGCTCAGGGAGAGGCCTTCCCCATCCTCTGCCAGGAAGGCTCACCCTGCACATCAGGGCCCTGCCTCGTCACCAGCTACAAGCTCAGCTCGGGATTGGGAGGCCAAGAGCACAGCATCCTCAGGGCTGAGTTTATTGCAGTAAGAGAGAGAAAGTCTTGATGGTTTAATCATCTCTAATATTAAACTACACCTGCCCACGCAGGCATTGCCCATGGTCCCTCTGGAAGACAGAAGGTTCTCTGGTCCCCACTCTACTAACGAGATGTCCCAAATAAAAGACCAGTTTCCCAGTGACATACAAAAAACCTGAATTGCTCCTCTACCCTGCCAGGACTCTCAGGAGACAACTCTCAGGTCCAGTATCCACTGTGACTGGACCTGCCCTGCAGCAATTCCCACTGGAGAGAGTGGAGGTGAAGGAATTCCTGCTTGGGACACCATCAGGGCCAGCACATCACTGACCATGCTGCCAGCAGGCTTTTGACCAAAAAACTTGCCACCAGCTCCCTCCACGATGACCATCCAGCTCTGATTCCTGGTGGGATTGAACTGCCACTCATAAAAGGATATCTGTACTGCAGCTTCTTGATGAGCTCTTCAGGGGTAATAAATGTCCTGTATGTAGTCAGAAAGGCTTCACAGTACAGCACCAGATCTAGGAAACAAAGCAAGAAAGCCTCAGTCAACTCTGCTTTCAGAAGAAGCAGCTTCTTGTAAGGCTGAGTCCAGACGTACAGAGGAGGACGTGGACACATTTTGGCATCAGTGAACCTCCCAGAAATGCTGTGCTGTTGGTCCTTACCAGCAGATGGACCCTTTGGCACAAGAGCAGCAGTGACACTGCCCTGTCCCCACCGGCCTGGCCCTGGCTCCCACGTGCAGCACTCGGGCTTGTGCCTCATAAAAGGGTCAGTGAGAAACACCTGCTGGTGGGACAGGAGCCATCAATAATGTGTCAAGGAAAAATGTAGTTTAGACCTTGGGGATGCTTTAAAAAGAAGATCTGATGGCAAGAGGTGATGCCTGCTCTGTCTTTGGTGCTCAGGCAGGTCACTCTGCCCTCCCAATGAGGAACACACGTGTTTCAACACATGCTGTGGTGCTGCAGATCCCCTGCCCTTGCTGAGTTCCAGGAAATCCATCCCAGGACAGTGTAAATAGAAGATTATTTCCAGCCAAAAGAAAAGCAAATTGCACTGCAAAAACTGATGCTGCCCCAACAGAGACGTCGTGGATGCAGTCAGCCTGTGCTAATTCATCTGCAGGACAAGGTGCTGTAGGGCCTGGAATTGCAAAGGCTTTGGGCATGACCACAGGCACAGGGGATGGAATTTGAGGAAGCACGAATTGCAAACAGGAATGCAGATGTCAGGTCAAGCCTGCAGAACACCTGCAGTCCCAAAGCCTGGTCACTGTGGACAACAGTGCCAAAATGGGAGCATTAGGCATTAGTCCCAGTGTGGAGCAGGGTGTGCAGTGGATGGCACCCTGCCCCTGCCAGGAGCACTGCACCAAGGGCAGACAGGGAGCAAGAGCTCCTGCTCTGCCTGCCCAGGCTGGGCTGTACATGCAGAGCTTGTTCCAGCCAGGACAGGCATCACCCCATACCCACGTGCTGTAAGAGCCAGCCACTGCTGGGAGGTGGGAAGGAGCAGGGCACAGAGGGAGAGCTGTGCCTCTCTACCTGCAGTGTTTCTCTTGGCAGGAACCCCACCTTCCTCCTGCTCTTAAATCAGGGGGTGCTGCTGCCTCTGGGTTACAGACAACAGGGGCTGGGTGGTCACATCAGGGGTGAGCCCCAGGCCTTGTCCAGCTCTAATGCTGCACTCACAGCAAGTGTGTGTGGCTGTGAGCACTTCACTGACCATGGATTTTATCCCTGAAGACCACAGGTCTCTCTTTATCCCTTATGCCATTTAGCTTTTTCAGAAAACTCAAATGGACAAGAAGCATCATGCAACAGGGCGTGGAGTTCCATTTATTCTGGGTTCCCATCTGCCCAAAAGGCAACGTGAGGTAATACAGCTGGTCTGCTCTGGCACTTGAAGCTGCCAAGAAATTCATCTTTAAAGGAAAGCCTCTTAACTCTGCCCCTCTGTGCCGTTTGGCTGATTGATTTACAAGCCCTGAATTCTTCTCATTGTAAGCTTAATTCATTAACCCTCTCAGTCACCCAAAGCAGTGGGTTAGCATAGCACAAATTCCTCTGTGCTCCATTCAGCCCCGTGGTTTGGCAGCGCCTGCAGGGCCCAGCTCCAGCACTGGAACTGTCACCTGCCCCTGCTCCCTCCACCCAGCTGCACCACTGGGAACAGAAAATCCTGCTCCAGCTTCTCCCAGCTCTGAAAGGTTCCCCACATCTCTCACCCCACTGCTTGCAGAACCCTCAGAGTTCATCAGCTCACCCTCTTGTCTGTCTTTCAACAGTAACAGTAGGGAAGTTCTTTGTTGTGATGCTTGTTCCAGAGATCAGAGCAGAGTTTCTCTATCCCACTTTTAGCATGTTTGTAAGTGGCACTTCCACCATCTCATTTAGACCATTTTCTTTAACATACATTTCCAGCCTTGGCACAATCAACTGCCTCCTCCTCTCTAACTTTGGTCCTCTCTGCCTTTCTGGATTCAATGCCCAATGCAGATTGGGAAACACAGCTGTCAGGGGAAGGATTTTCTTGCAAGCTGAATGGTGCTGGTAAGTAATTGCAAACATCTTATGCTACAGTAAAACCCCTGTCATTTAAAAATGTACATGAAAGATATTTCCCCTTTGACTATCAACCTCTAAACTACCAGCGCTGAGTGATTCAGAGGGTTAGTGTTTTGCCTCCCAGGAGATAAGAAGATCAATCCTGGTTAAGGCCATCAGCACAAATGTGTTTGGCAGGTTCAAATAACTCTCTGGAAACACTGCAAAGGCTGTCTTTGCCACAGGTCTTGGAAAGGAGCTGCTTCATGTGTGTGGTGACTGGGCTTGGACAGATAAAGAGGGATTTGAACAAATCTAGAGCTAAGGGTTACTAATGTCCTTCTCCTCCCCTGCTTCTTCTCTTTTGTACTGTGGATTCCCTCTCTGAACTGGTCTGGGTGGCTCCCAGGACACAAATGGTACAGAGTGGGGCAGGAGGTGGCACAGTAAATTGAAAATACAGGGAGTCAGCAGAGCAGCACCTGTCAGCTCCCACTGCCCACAGCTACTGCATTAAACCCAAACCAACATCCCTTTTCTCCTACTTTGATGCAACAATCATTCCAGTGACTCCTACATCACCACTGCCCTGAAATTCAAAGGACAAAGAGCACCACTGAAAGCAGGATCTGTGCATAACAGGCTGGTCACACCTGCTCTCACAGAAGGCCCAGCTCAGCAGGTACAGGGACACAACACAGCACTGCCACTGCTGTGCCTCATCCTCCAGATCCAGGCAAGGGCTGGGAGGAGTTAATCCCATCCCTGCTGCTAAATGGAACCACCAGGCGCTTATCCAGCTTACCTCCATCTCCCACAGATAAACACAACCCCCCAGGCTGAGAGGATCCCTGCAGACTCTCCCCCAGCCCAGCTGTCTGTGGCCCTGGGGCAGAGGACAGGCAGCCAGAGCTGTGCCAGGCTGTGCCCCCAGCCCTGCCCTGCTGCTCCCTGTACCTTTCCTGTCGGTCTCCGTGGCGTGCACCAACAGAATGTCTCCAGATCCACCACGGACATCCGGCCCATCATCCCCCTGCAATGGGAACACAACCTGGTTAGGCACGGCCCAAGCTCCCTTAGGCCTGGTTTAGCATGGCTGGGGTTGCAGCTCAGCAACAACTGGCAGCACACACACAATGTTCCTGGCACTGCTCACAGCACAGGCTGGGACGTGGACTTCAATGCTGGGATAACCCTGGAATATGAATAGAGCATTTGGTGTCCCAGCTGAGGAGCTGGGCTGATCCTTACTTGGGGGTCCCTGACTCCTTAAGGCCAGACTGTGAAGCTCAGTGAAAGCTGAACCTTCTGCCCACAGCAGAAATGCCACAAATACTCCCAAGAAGACCATTAAGAGGGCAGCAGCACTGTGTGAACTGTCTCAAAGTGCAGGATCACGTAGCACAGTGGCTGTGGGGTGGGAGGTCATGCATTCAACTCGCATGCTCCTGGAACATCAAAACCCAGCCAGTTAATTCCCTAATCTGGAGCCATTTGGCTGGAGGTCACCTGAAACGATCCAGTAGCTGGCAGAAGAAAACAGCCCTGCTAATTGCTTGACCCCTGCCTTACCACTCTCTAAAATACATCTTTCTTCTAGCTACTGCATTTCACAACTCAAAATATGCAAAACTGTTCCACCACTCAGCCAGCAGTTCTCACACTGCAGGAAGCAGCTCGCAGTGACAGTTCTATACTGCTTCAAACATGTAGATCACAAAGAAAAGAAAGAAAAAAAGACACTAAGACACAGATCTGCTAGTCCCAAACATTCAGGAATCACTGATTTTTAAATGTTTTTTAAAGGAAACAATCCTTCAGAGCAGGCTGGAGTTGTGTCTGGCTTCCCTTAGGAATGTCTTTATCATTTCAACGTGCAAAACAGTGAAACAATCATGCATTGCAGCCATGGAGCAGCCCTGCCCAGGATCTGAATTTTTCAGGTGACCCTCTGGCAAGACTCATGAAGTACTACTTAGAGAACAAGTAAAAGCCTCTCACTCTCTCCTGCACATCTCAGCTGACCAAAGAACACTCCTGAGTGCCAGTAAATGATCCATTCTCTCTGTTTTTCAGCCAAGCCCCCTGACAGTCTGAAAGCTTCAAAAGCCTGCATGTTCCCTCCAGCTGCATGTCAAAGACAGCGTGGCTCAAGAGCATGGTGAGCAAAGCTGGCTGGGAGTGCACCCAAGGCTAGACACAAAGCTATTTCTCAAACACAGAAACAGTTCCTTTGACTGCTTTTCCACATCAGTAACATCGTGTCCTGCTCATTCACCTGCTGAACCTGCTGTCAGAGAGAAAGGCCAGCACCATCACCCACACAGGGATTTATTGTGCTCAGGCTCTCAGGTGATTCATTTCACACTGTCAGAGCCTGAAGAGGTGGGAAGGGGCAGACTGGGAAAAGGGCACAGGATGTGCTGGTTTTTAGGGAGACGTCTCACCTTTTGTTAAACCCTCACTCACTGCTGGTGCTCCCTGCCTGTACCAGCATCTCATACTTTAACAGCAGCCTTCTCACACACCCCACTTCTGCTGCAACCTAGTTTCTCCTATCAAATAAAAGATGATGCCTTGTTTATGCACACAGAGAATCAGATTTCAACTCAAGAGTAAACCAAAGAGTATGAAAACAAACCCTGAATGCACCTACCTCTTGCTTCAGTGTTAACCTAGACATGATTTCACTGTGGTCAATAAGGGACAGCTCATCTACCTCTTCCTCCAGCTGTGATGACTCCAAAGTATCTGGTGACTGTGGCTGCCTGTGAAAAAAAAGAAGGGAAATAACCTTCATCAAATGACAGTAAGTACACAGACACTCTGGAGGTAAATCTTTGGCAAACAAGCCCAAATGTCTGGCTCTAACTCTGTTGCTTTGTGCATCTCTTGAAAAAGAGCAAGATAAACCTTTAGGACCTGAACACTTGTCTGTCTGTATTTCTGGCAGACAGGATTTTACTATAAGTACACACTTCCATGTCTCCTTAATCCACCAAATTTTTAGTGCACACAAATCTAAGCCCTTCCTCAAGTGTATAGAGACTGAGCACACTCTGCACATACACATCTTAGTTAGTTCATGACCCGTTCTGCTGAGACAAGGGGAGATGACAGGCTCTTGTTCTGCAGGAAAATAGAGCAGAAAATCATGACCATTTTTTTGGTGTACATCCCCCTCTAGAATTCCTACCCCCAAAGGCTGGTATTCATGTGCCAGGCCATGTCCTCTCTGTGCCTGTATTTCTAAAAATAAAAATAATAAAATATAAAAAATAAACTACTTATGTTCCTCATAGCTTGCCCCAGGCATGGGCCAAAATCCCACGCAGCAGTCAGTACTTTGGGCAGATAGTGAGCTTTGCAGAGCACTCTTGTGTTGTCTCCTTCACTGCAGGGATTAAAACCCTCAAACCAACTGCAGGCAAATGGGGGAGGGAAGTTGACTGTCACACACAAATCAACGCTGTTCTCTATTTCTGCTTTAGAAATGCAATTGCAGAACAATCTCGAGCAGCAGGGAAGCACTCACTCCACTCCTCCTGAAGCCCATCTGTTACAGCCTGCACCTCTTCATTTACATAGGCAAATGACAGCTAAGAGCATTAGAAGGGATATAAAACCTCCTGCTCCGGGGCCTCAGCCAGCCTCTAACTAGCAGGGTTAGGAAGAAATTTCCCTCTGGAAGACTATTCCAAACAGCAACACAGACTCCTTTCACACTTTTCCCTGGAAGCAGGAGAGAGCAGCCAGTGTCAGTGACAGCACTGCCACTGAGATGGACTGAGGGATGGCTAACACAGGCTGCATTAACCCCCACAGGCTCCTTGAGTTCAGCAAGGATGTATCTTGCCAGGATTCTCCTTGTTCAGCAGGATCCCACCAGGTGCAAAAAAAAGTGGGCTTAGAAGTTTAGTGGGCCCTAAACTTCTAAGCCCACCTTTTTTGCACCTGGTGGGATCCTGCTGAACAAGGTTTAGGGAAGAGGTTTAGGGCAGAGGAGGCAGCCCCAGGGATGGTTTGGCAGAGGGGGATGTTGGGGCTCTGCACCCTTTGAACCTGGAAGGAGGAGACCAGGGGACCAAGGCTCACCTTTCAGCACCATCTTTGCCCTCCTTCCCCACGGCACTGCTGTTCAAAGCCGAGTCTTTGGAGTGGCTGTCTTTGACAGGGGGAGATTCCTGCCAAGAGAAAGGGGTTTTTCATCATTACACGAGGTCCTTGAGCCCAGCCAGCCCTGCATTTACAGTCTGCCTGCCTCTAAATGGCCCTTTACTGTAAATTCCTACAGAGTGGTTAAAGATTGATGCAAGTTAATGCCAAATGCCAGGAAAACACAGAAGTTAATCAGACAGGAAATTTGGGACCATCTCTGGAGACTAGTGTAATTAGTACTGTTTGCTTTTAACATTGTGAAATGATGCTGAAAGTTACAACACAAGTCAGCTGTTGTCTTGGATTTTAACCCTCTCATGACCTTTTATTTTTCCTCCAGCCCTTCCTGTTGAAATACACTCTGCCTCCTGTTTTAATCCAAACAGACACAATCAGCTCTAAGCTCTCCAGTTTCAGTTCCCCTCCTGACCACAGCCCCCCTGCCTCAGGGGGTGGATGCTCACTGCTTCCTACCTCCCTTGTCTCCCATCAGAAGAGGTTTTGCAACGATGCAACATTTCCACTCCACAGACTCAGGGCTGTGGAAATGAGGCTAATGCAAAAAAGCAGAACCAGCTGAACCCGCGGCACGGAACAGCAGGCAGGGAGCTCAGAGCAAAGAGACAGCATTTTAAATTAGCCATTTATTAAGGAGACAAATAGCCATGAACAGCAAATGGGAATATTAATCCAGCAGTGTCGGAGTTCAGAATTATTTAACATCATGCAGAGTGAAGCTTGGAAATGCAACCTTAGTGAACAGAGAGGACTGAAACCACCTCCATGCTATCCACTCAGCATGGAAACACCCTGCTGAGCCTGGGTTTCTTGGTGTCTGCAGGATTTTTCCAGACTCTATCTCTAAAGCCCTTTGCTTCAAAGCTGAGAACCCACTCACAGCTGCCCAAAAGGATGGGCCTGCCCAGATGTGTCTCCTGAGGGGAAGTGATGGGAACACTATCTCTTGGCGTATTTAACACCACCATGAATAAAGGTCTTGGAGACATCCTGCAGGAGATGTGCCTCCCAAGAGGAGGGCAGGCAAAAGGATCACCACGGACTTCTGCCAGTTTCCTGTGACCCAACAGGAAGATGGGACCTCCCTGGAATGGAAAACGCCCTGGCTCCTCTAGGAAATATCCAAGATACAAGGCTTGAGTAAAGGAAGACACAGCGTGTGAGTGCACTGCTGAATCAATCATTTACTTCGCAACCAAACAGTGATGGAGAAAATAAATATTCAGTGGAGTGCAGAAGGCTTTCTGTATTAAAATAGGGAAGGCAAAGCAGTTACAAGAAAAGATGTGGCCCCAGGATGGCAGAGGGTGCAGCTCTCTGGAAGGGAACTTCACGCAAGCAGCTCCAAACAGCCAGCGAAGCGCAAAGGGGCTCAGCGTGACCCCAAAAGCATCTCCTGTCCTGCACCAAGAGGGCCCCCAAACCTGCAGCCAGCAGTGGGCAAGCAGAGGGATGGCTGGGGAGCTGGGGCAGCAGGACAGCCAGGGAGCTCCAGGGTGTGCAGAAGAGGCCGGTGCCAAGCGCGTGAGCCCCGGGTGAAGTCGGCATGCACCAGGCAGCCCCCGGCCTCTCCGGGCTGTTACTTACTCCTTCAGAGCGAGGGAGTTCCCCGTTGCTCTGGCCAGAGGAATACAGATTGACATATTCACCCTCACCAGCCTCCTCACTGGCGTTTTCACTCTGAGGGAGACAGGATGAAAGGAAATCCGTGATGGTGCCCCCCGCCAGCTCTTCGTGGCAGAGAGAACCTGGGGAGCGGGACCGCCCTCGGCAGCTGCTGGCAGCTCCCTGGGAGCTGTTCTCTGTGTCTGCGGCCAACAGCGGCCACCGAGGCTGCACCATCCTGGGGGTCATTACTTCTGGCTCTGGAGGACTATCCTGAAGGCTCTGGGCAGCAGCAGGCACTGCTTTGCAAGAGCTGGGGACTCCAGGTGAGACTGCCAAGGTGCAGCGGGCGGATTTCAAGGTGCTGGAAGCGGAATGTTCCGAGCTGGACACAGAGCTCCTGTCCTACCCCACTCCTGCTGAGTGCAGACCAGCCCTGCAGCCCCACGGGCATCAAAGGTATCCCCAAACCAGGCTACAAGCATGGACTGGACCCATCACACCAGAATAAACCAAACTCGAGGCCTGCTGGGATATAACAAGGACCCAGTGCAAGGAAGATGCGAAGCAAGGTCATGTCCAAAGCGTGAAAAGCTGCACATTTACTCTGTAACCAGTGACCCTCTTCCAAACTCGGCAGAGAGGCAGCACTAGCATGCCCTGTGCTGACAGCTCTAATCCCATCAACTCTCGGCTTCACAGCGGACGAAAGAGGAACTGTCTTGAAAATGAGGTGTTCAAAAAAGTATCTGTAATGGACAGACCTGCTCAGTGATGTGCAAAGTGATCTGGGACCTCAAACTAGCAGAGTGGGAACTGTGTTAGCCTAACTTCACCAACATGACAACCTGCCACCAAGCACACAGCTGGGGCTGATGGGAACTGGGAAAAGCAGGAACCTGGAGAGAACAATGGATTTTATGCACAGGAGAGATAGAGCTGGACTGTACCCACCGCTCCTGGTGACTCAGGAGGGTGCAGGTGGCAACTGCAGGATGTGAACTGCCGTTAGGAACCTGCATTTAGTAACTACCAACCTCACAGAACACTCCTTTACCTCCCTCAACTTCGTCTTACAATTGCAGGAAGCTACAGCCAACTCTCCCCTTCACCAGACATTTTGTGTTTCCTACATACATTTAACACTTTCTAAAACCTGCTGAGGTTTGTCCATTTCTTTCTAGCCATTTTTATACGAAACTTCTTCTCTGCAATTCCCTAGACCAGACCACAATTTAGCATGTTAATACAAGAGACATTATCTTAAGAAAAAAAAACAAAACCAAAACAAAACAACAAAACCAACAAATCAAGGCAGCCTTGCATTAAGGTGCATCTCTTTGGATAGTCTCACCGAAGGCGTCTGGAGAGAATCAGTGAAAGAGGTTTCAGAAGGAAGGCAGACAGGAGCATTCCCGTTAAAGCTGCTCTCCTGAGAAGAGGAGTTTGGCACATCCACAGTGCTGGGTGACTGGCTGGCTGCAGCGGGCACCGCTAGGTCGGGGCTCTGGGATGGATGGACGGGCGGGAAAGGCGGGGTGGAGCAGGAGGAGGAGGTAGAAGAGAGAAAAGGAGGTATGGAGACTTGGTTGTGAGGCACAAAGTCCTGGGAGTAGGACCTAAACACAGATTTGTACTGCAGGACGCAGAGACACGACACAAAGACAAGGAAGACGGGGAAAGGAAAGAGACAGACAAAAGAAAAAGTGATTAGATTGGCAGCAGCGTAGCAGTGGCAGCACAAGGCATTTCTAACACAGGCAGCACTATTTTACCATCCACACGCTAGAGCAGGAATTGCTACCTGAAACACATCAGCCAGGCTTTTCCTGGAGAGGAGTGTTCTTGCACCACCAGCTGCTCATCTCACAGGGGGAAAGTGAGCAGCAAGGTGTGACCTGCAGGTATCCAGCCTTTGCTGGCCAGGGGAAAACCTTTTTATCTCAGAAGTGCTAATGCAGTGACCCTGAGAATCACCTGAGTGGAGGAAAGGATGTGAAGGCACACAGAAAGCACAACTCTGAGCATGCTGGAAGTATCTACATAGAGAAAACTACTTCAAGTGCTTATTGCTTTTCTGGGATTTTCCACAGGATCCAAATTTAAGATGCTTTTTGCTCCAGCCCTGTAATTTAACAGCTACTGTGTCAAGTCTGTTCCAGAACACACAGCTCCCAGGGAGGAGTGGCTGGATACTGCCTTCAAAGTTAACACTGAAGGATAAAGGAGATTATGCTGCTACTCCTTCCCATTCGTGAAAAACAGGGAGCAAAAATGGTAATTGCCCTCCGGAGTGATGAATTCCTTATCAAACCCATCCTTTAATGCAGTGCCTTGAAGAGTCAGCTGAAGAGATGAAAAGAGATCATCTGCGTAAAGCTTTATTTCACTATCTCTCCTAATCATCAGATTACTGTTCAGATAATATTAAACAGGGTGCAGTGGGAATATACTGTGCCAAGAAAAACAAGAGCAACCCTCTGTCTTTTAACATCTGGTGCTAGTAAGATTTGCCATCGGGGTAAGTCCAAAACAAAGCTGAGAACCATTAAAAAAAAAAAAAAAAGAAAAAAGAAAAAAGACAATAATGCTAAATCTGCTGGAGAGAGGGGTTTATTTTAAAACCTGCAAAGCTGGTCATAGTCAAGTGGACTGAAAGAAGAATCACATCATCCAAAAAAAACCCAGGCTGGAACGCAGTTGTGGCGTGGCTCCATTGAGTGATCTGCTGCAGAAGGACGATGCAGTACAGAGCTCTCAAGAAGCACTGACACTACTTGCTCAAACCAGGCTGAAAAGTGACACCACCACGATGTAAAAACAAAAGGGAATCAAAGGCAGGAATTGGAGAATTCAGGCTACATTTTCTCAGGGGAGTTGAGCAGGGAAGAAAAAGCAAAGCTTAGTCCATCACCTGAGCCCCAGCAGCAGCACCCAGCTCAGCAGTGGTATTTTTGTTTCTACCCAGGAAAGATGTGGGCTTAAAAATCTAAACTGAGAACAGCCTCAGGCCAGAAGCCTGGTCAAAAAAGCTTTTCCACTACAAAGGAAAGGAAATGTAAAGGTCAATGACTAGACTTTACCTTCCACCACCTTAATCCTTTAGTGGCTGTGCCTTGTGCCTTTCCTGGAGTCCAGCAGTGCTCTGGGTGTATTCTAAGGGCCCAAAACAAATTGCAGGCCATAATACAGAGGGAGAGGAGGGGGATGCTTTGGAAAGAGAGCTTAAAAGACTACTGAAAAATAATTAAAATGCAAATCCCCACCATGTGCCTGTGGCTAAAAGGAGACTGGCTCTAGGACAGGCTCCTCTCTCTTCCTGCCCATTTCTTTCCGGATGAGCAGCGCTGGCTCCAGGGACACTGTCAGCTTTTGGAGCTGCCTCAGTAACAATGACAAGTCTAATCTCTGTATTTACTTTCTGCCTGGATAAATGCTCTACATTTATTCGTTTTCACTTGCATGGCACAAACCACTAAATCCCTCCTAAGACGCCAGGCTCATGACATCATCTTGGCTCAGCAGATTCATTATGCCTGCCTGGTATTTCATGATCTCACTGGCATTAATACACCAACGATCACCCCCAAGTCCCAGCCCAGACCCCAAACCACCGCTCAACAGCTCAAGAAGGCACTCAAAAAACTGCTGTGCTGATAACAAGATCCTTTGCTCCTGCAGAGGAATTAATTAGCTCCAGCAGCAGCTCTGTGCCAGCTCCCCCATTGCTGGACTTCCTGCACCCACATGACACAGGCGGCACACGCTGCCCTTCACTTTGTAGTTGATGGACTTCTTCCACCCAGGAGGTCCAAGGGGTTTTGTCCCTGACCTGCTGAACCCAGAGGAAAAGCCAGGCTTTTGCAAAGCAGCAGCGGAGCTCACGCAGGGCAGGAGTGAAAGGAAATGACTGTCCTCAGCCAAGTCACTCTGGGACAAGCAGAGCCCTGCGTGAGGCGCTGGCAGGGTGAGCTCAGGGCAGACTCTGCTTCCCTGCCTGCAGCCTGGACCAGCAGCTCAGAGAGATGAGTTACTGCTTCTGGGGCAGGGACATTCACACAGCTCCTGCCTCCAGGAGTCTCACACACATTAATCCTAATTTGAAGGCAATTTAGACCTAAATATAACAACATTGCAGAAACGTTCGAAGTTTGAACGCAGATAAGTCAGTATTGACAATCACTGTATATTTCTCTCTACCTGGTCTCATAACACACCTTCAGAACAACTTCTTGGCATGAGATATGTTGAAAATGCCAGTTATAGGCCCAGGTACCGATGAAAATGCATTAATCTTAATTATGTGATCCGTGAACAATCATTTAAGGATGCAGACAGGCTCTCAGCATGCTGTTAACAAAGGGAACAGTGCAGAGAAGCCTTTGGTGTGCTGGCATTAATTAGTCAGCCTGCTCTCAACTTCCAATCTTATTGTTAAGTTGCATCTCGTAGAAAGGGAGCCAGGGAGCCCCCTCCTTCCTCTGGAGCCTGCAAGCAGCTCTGGAATTCCAGTTATGCAGCCGTGCTGGGACAAGAGCCAAGAGTGAAGCATACTTTTCAAAGGGAAAAAAAAAACCCACCCTGCAGTGGAGATGATGTCCATATGGCACCCATTCCTGCTGCTCCCAGTCTGACCCAGCCCAGCCAGCAGCTGCCCCAGGAATTGCAGCAATGGCTTCCGTGGGATCTGGGTGTTGTCCATCTCCTGGAAGCTTTGTCATCCTCTAAAATAAATACTTTTTTGGGGAGGGGACAGTCCATTCAACACAACTGTCACAAGGAAACAAGCCATCCTTTAGTGCTCCCCCCAAGAGGCAACAGTTTATCCTGGAAACAAATCAGTGCTCCTTTTAATCAGCTTCTCAGAGATTTCCTGCAGGGTTGTAAGGCCTCGGTTGTGGCTTCACGGACACAGCCTCCTACTCCATGGCTTTGCTTAAAGTGAAGTATTTCCAAACAATTTCTGGGAAAGCTACAAAACAGGGTGCAACAGGAATCTTTGGGAAAGGATGCTCTGCTGTATCCAAACTCTGGCTACACTGCCAAGCTCCCACCACAGGGCCAGAAGAGGGGCTCCCAGCACGAATGACCCTGAGCTACGCCAGCAAAGGGCCGAGACAGGGAGAAGAGAGAGCTCCTTCTCCTCTCAGCAGTGCAGTGGTTTTTAAAAAAGATCTTTCTGCCACTTGGGAAGTGCTTGCACAAAGCCAGCTTTGAGCTAGGAGTGTCTCCTGGGAACAGCAGGAAGCAAACGTGCCTGGCCCTGAACATTTACCACACACCGTGACACACAGAGCTCTCCCAGAGACAGCATCTTTCAACCTTTTCAATTTGCTGCCTTTGATTTTTTGCAACGGTGAATATTTCAGAACAGCTCTCCATCATTAGGAGCCTTGTTCCAGGATGTCCCAAAGGTCAGTGACATTCTGGCTGTTTATTTGGATTAGATGGCAGGAGATAAGCACTCTAATAGAAAACTTATCTCAGGAGTGATGCTTCCTCACACTCACTAGGCACGGCTGACCACAGCTAACAGGGAGAAAAGGATATATATGCAGAGTCAGTGGTTGCAAGTTACAGGAGTCTCCATCCCAAATCCAAAGCTGAATTCAATTATATGGCTTACAGAGCATCTGCAGCATCAGCAGACACAGTCTTTACCTTTTAAGCACGGCCTTCTCAGTTACCCTGTGGACTTCTGCCAAATTAATCTGCCATCCTGCCAGACACTCCCAGATCAGGTAGAGCATCAGACTCCCGAAGTCTGAAGCTATCAGAGGAAAGGATCAATCTTTTAGATCTCTGCTAATGCTATTAAGGGAACTACGTGGGCAACATGCCAGAACTGGATGCCCAAACTGTAACAGAACAGAATTATGTTCACAAAATACTGGGTGTTGCAAAGTCGTTAGACCCTAAGAATATAATTGCACAGACAACTATTGGAAAAGACTTCCTATCTCATGACACAATGCTGGGCTTCCAGGTACTTTTGTTAATGAGGAAGGAAATGCTCCTGCAATGAATGGCTGGAAACACAAGCTGCCAAGAGAATGGCTTCAAGCACTGCCACAGGAAGGGCAGCAACTCCTCAGGCTGGAATGTTTCTCAGCAAGGCCTCTGACCTGGCTGCAGAGCTGACTTCCCTGGTTTTAGCTGATGGCTAGCCCAGCAAAGGGATGGATGGGGCTTCTTGTGCCTCCTGGTTTCTGCACGAGAAAACACAAAATCCAAACTTTTCCTTGTGGAGGAGAGATTCCTGCACATCTTTGCAACAGAACAAATAAGGGGGCAGCAGGGGAAGAAAACATTTGTAAGATTTATTAACCATGCTGTCATGCATCCCTCCTTGGAAAATATCATAATTCAATTCAGTTGCACCTACAGCATCAACTCTTTAGCTTGTGACAAAACCCCTAGTGAAGATGGCAGATCTGGAAAAAACAAGAATCTGAAGACCAAGACAAGACCTCTAAAAAATCAATCACGTGAAAAATATGGGGTGTGTGGCCTATGAAGTCAACATGGGACTGGTTAGAAAGACCTACAGAGACCTGCAGTGTTCCAACTGCAAGGAAAATGTACAAACCCCCAGAGGAAGTGGTTTTCAGCAGCAGGATCCAGTGATGCCAGCAGGCAACAGCCCTATTAATACCAGTGTCCAGGCCTGCCATGGGCAGTGGAAATGAACACAAACAAAGAAGGAATGCTAAACAGGAAAGACAAAACAATACCTAAGTCAGAGCAGCTGGTTAAAGGGATGCAAATCCTTTCAATCCCCCTTCCCTCTGCTCCAAATTAAGGAGCCCAAACCCGAGGACAGAAACCAACAAACACATTAGGACTTCCCAGCCGTGGTTTGACTGAGGCTCTCACCATATGGATGAAAACAGCTCGGTCTCTGCTGAGGGCCAGAGCCTGGTGTGTGCTGCAGGCTGGGAGTGAGCTACAGCAATGGGAACAAGGCAGGGAAAACATGGGAAGCACATGTTCTGCACGCCTCTAATCACTTATCTGACCCCCCTTTTCCTGAACAGACGTTAGCAGGCACACAAGGAAGAGAAACAGTTGCTGTGAATCTTCTGTGCACTTGCTCAATTTGCTCAAGAATGGTGAGAACAAGTGAGAACAGAAGCTCTGAACTGGGGCTTTCATAAGGAAATCACTTGCGCCTTCTGCTGGAATCTGACAGCCAATTGGTTTCTGGAAAATTCCTGGAAATGTTTCTTAATTAAAAAGAAAACATAAGAAAAAAACCCAACATTTTGAGAAAGGCAACTTATTTCTCCACGGTGAAGGATGCAGCCAAATTTCCACTGATGGCATGTACGTGCCTTGGAGATACAACTGCTCCTTGTTTCAGCAAGGAGAAGCTTCCACAGGACTTTCTGCAGCCCTTGGTGGAAAATGTGTGGATGGGCAGCAGTGGAGCTCGTCCTGGATGATTTCCTCTATTATCAGTGCAGAGTTCTCCAGCTGCCAGGAAGTAACGAGATTTCAGGATCTGATTATTCCTGCTGCTCGGATACCTGCCCACCATACTTCCAGGCAAACAGCAGAAGGGTTGATTAAACCAAGGGACAGCAGCTCTGTGCTCACAAGAAGAAAGGAGGGAGGTGATCAGCTGGAGAGAAACTACTGCCAACCATAACCAAGGACAATGCCTTCTTGTTGCAAACCTCCTTTCCCACTGCTTAGAACTTTCAAAAGAGGTAGGAGTCCCTCAAATGATCCTGGCCAGTACAGTCCAGTTGCTCCCCCTGTGTGGGATTTAATGGCTCAGCTGTCCATGGGATGGGGAACATGATGCAGTTCCTTAAAACACCAGCCCACACTACCAACACAACCCCTGCTGGCACAGAGGCCAGACACGAGTCAGACTCGTTTAAAAAACAGCTCAACTTGCCAAACCTATGAGGTCTGATCCAGTTGCTCAAGATCTGCCTCTATCCAGTAAAAGCTATTACCTCTGACACAATTTCCTGCAAAGGAGGGAAAAGCACAATTAGTGGGCTGACAGAGCAGCGGTGGCAGCTGGGCTGCAACAGCCCCTGCAGTGCTGACTGGAGGGAAAGGAGTCAGGGCTCTAGAAAAATTCATCCATTAAAAATTAAAAGATGCTCTGAACAACTTCACCTCTTTTCTGCTGTCTGAAAACCGTCTTGTTAAGCCGTGTAAATCAGGAGTAAGGCACTAATCCTTCACCTGGAGCACAGAGCTAAGGGGTAACAAGCAGAACGTGGTGCAGGCTCAGCCTCCCTGCTGCTGGCACATGAACAGATGGGGACAGGGACAGGTCCTCCCTGGGAGTGACCCCTGTGTCCTCCCCAGGCCAGTCTCCAGGGAAGGAAGAAAAGCACAGGACACTTTCTGAAAAGTGGCTACACTTGCAGGGCCTTGCTGACACTGGGTCACTTGACAGCCATCGAGTTCAGCAGCTCGGACTCCCCGGTATTGATCCAAGGAGTTTTTTGCTTCCTGTGCAGAACAAATAACAATTTACGTAGGAGACACATAATTTTAGAAGATCTGAAAGCCACTGCTGCTATCTGGGTACACAAGAGGCCAACTGCTCAGCTGGCAGAGCCTGAAAAGTGTGCTCCCCCTGGCAGTGACTCTCTTGCTGGGGCTGGTGGCAGCTAAGGCAGATTTTTGCCAGGTTTATTGTTCACCAGCGCTCCCCTGAGTGGCCTTTCTCTAGGGAGAGAGAAGAAATGAAGACAGGAGAATAAAGTGCATCCTAAAGTGCTACTGGCGCAGCTCGAGGCATCCCTTGAGTGAAACCTCATGGAGCAGATTGCAGGAGGGGCTCTGGTCCTTCCAGGGCTGATGGAGGGTGTCACCCTGGCAGGGATCCAGATCTCCACAGCTGTTCCACATCTCTGTCTTATTGGGGATAGGGGAAATGGGATAAACCATGGTTATGGTATGACATGGGTCAGCTAGGATGCATGTAAGGACATTGGTATTTTGCAGCTCAAAGAGACAGCTCCACAGTGAAAATCTCATTTTTGGCTGTGCAAAAATAGACCAGATAGAGTAATGAGAAACTGTGAAATTATCCTACTTTAAAGGCACTAATGGAAAAATCACCATTTTTAATTCAGCTTATTTCCTTTGTGCATTTGACAGTGCACTGTCTCACTGTTCTCACTGTTCCTCATGCTCCAGCCATTTATCTTACCCCTCACCAAATCCTTGCAAAAATGAAGAAGGATTTTTTTAATGAAGGTTTAATACTTCTTAAAATAATATATTCACAGTAATGTAGTCCAAAGCAAGATGAGAACGGGTCAGAGCAATTTAATAGGTAGTAACCATTTAATCCAACAAGGACTCTTTTTTAAATCAAAGTGCCCATATATTTTTAGAACATTATAGAATCATATTTATAGCCTCTCAATTAAATCAAAAATAGTCAAGTACTTTTATCTAGTCCTAGAGTTCCACGTTTTGCTTGCAAGGACCACTACCAAGTAAGAGAGCTGTACAGTTCAGGACTTTTACTTCAAATTTTCGAACTGTCTACCATAAATTTATGCAAACACTAACCTTGCCACCCCTCAGCCTTTTCATCTGTGCAGCAAAGCTGTGATACTGCTCTCTCTCACACAAGTGGAAGCCAAAAGCTTTCATTCAGGGCTTGTGAAGTAGCTCTACTTGTAAAGCACTTGAATACTTTCTTCTTCTTTGGACCAGTGATTATCACTAATTTTTAAAGAATGAGTAAGTGCTGAAATGGGAAGATAGCAGTGGCACAGTGGGAGGACACTGTTTTCAAACATTTAATATTAAACTAATTGAACACTTCTGAATCTTCTCAAGTCTTGTCTGATAATTTCTTCTCCAGAAGAAGCCTAATTTACTAAACATCCAGATCACTGTCAAAAAATAGTGGGTTCTCAGTTGTCATCACATGGCAATCAGAGCATAACCACAGAGTTTTACATGCAAACGAGTCCCACACTGATGAGCTGGTGGAATCCCATGGTTGAGTTTAATTTCATTATATTAACATTTTGTTATTACTACCACTTAATTTAAGCAGCTGATCAGAGGTTTAAGCAGTGCTCTAATGCTATTTTGATTTAAATGATTTCCAGCTCCTCCTGCCATTCTCTCTTCAGGCTGCTCACAAGTGCTGTAGGAGAGAAAGCCCTGCTCATCCATCAGCAAATCATACAAGCAAACTGAGCTTGTTTGGGACCATGAAAACATGAAGGGAAGCAGATAGGCAAAAATGAGATGGAAGATCTTAGTAGAGGCCATTTTCTAGAAAAAAAAATAAAAATTAAGGAGCAGCAGCCCTTGTTCCACATTTTTGACTAAATCCATGGATTTTGGGGACAGCATCTTGTTATTTCTCCCAAGGCCAGGCTCACACAGCAGCCTTTAATTGACTCATCCACATCACTGGCACTATGCAACGGGACAAAAAGACTTTGCAGCTCCAAGGTGCAGCCTGGGGCACACACACAGAGGTCACAGGAGTGTGCCTGGCACACAGGCCAGCTCCCTCTCCTCAGTCCCCCACCAAAGATGCCAACGTGGACACATTAATACAAAGAAAGTTACACCTCCCCTGGCTTCACTTGGTGGGATTTACACTTGGTGAGAGCTACACTTGGTGAGAGCTACACTTGGTGAGAGTTACACCTGGTCAGGGTTACACCTGGTCAGGGTTACACCTGGTCAGGGTTACACTTGGTCAGAGTTACACCTGGTCAGAGTTACACCTGGTCAGAGTTACACCTGGTCAGAGTTACACCTGGTCAGGGTTACACTTGGTGAGAGTTACACCTGGTGAGAGTTACGCTTGGTGAGAGTTACGCTTGGTGGGATTTACGCTTGGTGAGAGTTACACCTGGTGAGAGTTACACTTGGTGGGATTTACACTTGGTGAGAGCTACACTTGGTGAGAGCTACACCTGGTGAGAGCTACACCTGGTCAGAGTTACACCTGGTCAGAGCTACACCTGGTCAGAGCTACACTTGGTGAGAGCTACACACCGTTTTCCCCCACCCGGTTGGTGACTACAGGAGTTCAAAAACCCCCAAAGGAGCCTCCACCTTCAGCTGAGAGGACCAGCAGAGAATTTGCACACAAGTGGTCAGCAGTCAGACAATACCCACGTGCTCCAGAGCGGAGAGAACTCACCGAGTGCACAGGAAAGGAGCTGTGCCGGCTGAGAAAGGAGTTAGAGACTGACATAGTGAGGCCCTGAGTGGCACCGCAGTCCTCGGGGGTGAAGGGCACTTTAGGTTGCTGGACACAGTAGGAGACAGAAGGGAAAGAAGAGGCAGCATAGGAGGCCTGCTGAGGAAGGGGGGAGAAAGCAGGAGACACAAGACACAGAGAAAGAGAGCACAGAAAAGGCGATGAATAAAGGGCAAGAAACGCTAACTGTAAAACAATGCATATAATGGCTGGCTAAACAAACAGCTCTTCATACAGTTCATCCCAGCCAGACACACCAATATGCCTTTCTTGAGCTCAAGAGGCAGGACAAACATCACAATTCCAATCTTCTTTGTTTCACAAATCCCTTAAAAAATGAGCTCCTGCCTCCCCCTCCCTGCTCAGCCGTGGACAGCTGCTGCCAGCACAGACAAGCTGCTGCTCCTCGCTGCCCTCTCCTCCCCGTGGTGTGGGGGCAGATACCCACAGGAGGAACTGGCTCTAAGCACACAGTTCTTGCAGACTGTTATTGTTTTCTGACAACCTGCAGATTGGGAACTTGGCCTGTCCAGTGTGAGCTATGGGTCCTCACTGGGTGACAGTGACATCCAAGTGCCCAATCCAAGATCATGATCACTTGCACAGGAGGCAGCTCTTACACCACAAGTGACAAATCCTGGCAAGGAATTTCTCCTGAATTCCCCTATGGTAAGGACACTCAGATATAAGGTATATTCAGGCTTTCTCAGACTTGTTGAATCAAACATACAATGTAAATATACAATCTTATTTTTGATTAAGATCTGAAGCTGACAAGAAAGGACTTTCTCATTATTTTATTATAGAGGAGTCCATCCAGCAAAACTTGCTGCTGCTAGAGCAGCTGATGCCCATTTGATTTGCAAAATCAAAAACTCCCAGGGCAGCAGGAGCAGAGGAACAAGAGTCTGGTGGCTTTTAGAGGGATTGCTGAATAAGCCATCACCAGCTTGTACCTCCTTCCCAACAGAGGGATGAAGGGTGGGAGGCTGCTCTTGAAGAAATCTTTGCTTCAGGGGAACTGCAAGCAACACCTTGATGGTATCAGCTTGTAAAATGACAAGAATGGCCAACAGGCAAAGCAGTGACATCTTGGCTGCCCAGAGAATGATTAAAGGGAAGCAAAGAAATGCTTTGCTTCAGCCAACAAATTCAGGCCAGGAGCAGAATTTCCCCTCTGCACAATGGCTGCAGTAAATCTGTGCTTTGCAGACACTGATCATGACTGTGCAGCCCAAGCCACCTCTGGAAACATCACTGGAGTGCAGCCACCTCCAGGAGGGGGAGGCAGGCAAGGGACTGCAAGGTACAAGTGACAGTGATGGGGACCACAGACCCTGGGGAACTGCCTGGTCCTCCAGAGATGAGTCCTGTAGACTCTCTGGTGTCCCTGCAAAGCAAATGGGATGCCAGCATTTAAGGTCTTGTTCCCACAAAGAATTAATGTACAATACTCAGTTCAGCCTAGCCAAAAATGTCACTTTATCTTTTTAGGACCTCCTACTTGCATCACAGGAATGTAGTTAAGCAAATCCCAAAAGTAGAGTTAAAAAGTAACATTCTGGGACAGTCAAACTTCAGCATATACAACATGAAGAAATATTGCAAGAGTCACCCTCACAATGGTAAGACCATGGCTCTGTTCCCACATTTCCTCCTATTTTGTTAATGCCACGGCCAATTTAAGTAAGCTACATCAGAATAGAAGAATTTTTTTTTAAACAGAACAAATAAGATAATTGATATAAACAAAATACCTTAGGTTGGAGTTTGGGGGGGGGGAATAAAGAGAGAGAGAAAAGAAAAGAAAGGAAAACCCTTAAAAGGAGATGGGACAAAATCCCACCCTCCACTGAGGTTGGAAACAAAACTGCTGCTGCCATCACTGAGGTCAGGATTTCATCCCCCACATGGAAAATTGTCCTTTCTGTGCTGATAAACCCACCACCCACACACATGTGGATGTGCCTTTCCATGCTGGCAGCCAGGGGGGCCAGCAGAACACTGAGAAACAGGTAAAATGTGAAGGAAAAAGGACTAAAGTGGAGGAAATGAGTGAAGTAGTGGCTATACCAAAGGTCTGTGCCTAACAACATAAAAGCAGTTATTATGTTTAAACAGTTATTATTAGTGGCATCGCTGACAACAGTTTCAAAACAGCAGTGGGAACAACAGTGCAGCAATCTCTTGAAAATAGTGCTTCTCAGTGTGTCAAAATCATCCAAGCAGTTGTTACACAAGCCTGGCACAGATTCAGCCCTGCCATGTGCAAGATGAATGTTTCATTTTTAGGGCATTTTAGGACTTTCAAAGCTTATGGGGAACGGTCTGGAAGCAGCAAAAAAAAAAAGATGCAAAATGCCTAAAACCAGGTTCACAAGGTGCCACGGAGCACAATGTGGTAACACCAGTGAGACATCCCCTGTAGTCACTGCTTGTCATGTTTGGGTTTTCTGAAGTTCTTTTCCAGGGACCTAGACTGGTAAAGAACTTCAGAAAACCCAACCATGACAAGCAGTGACTACAACCCCCCACCACCTCTGCCTGTCAGAGCCAGGAGCAGGAAGGGCAGAGCTGCTCCTGGCAGCCTGGTGGCCCTGCCAAGGTGTCCCTGAGGTGTCACTCACCAGCTGCCTTTGCTTGGGTGGGAGAGCAGGAGGAGGTGCCAGATCTGGAGGGGTGTCTGAGCTGACAAAGGAGTCGTTGATCCCATAGACTTCCCTGAGGTACTTGTTCTTCTTCTGGTAGATGTGCTCGTTCTGAGGGGTCTGGTAGAACATGGACGGCTGTGGCTCTGAGTAGTCCTCCACAAACTGCATGTAGGCCATCACTGCAAGGCAAAGAGAGGTCACACTCACTGCCCTGGCCTGCAAACCCCAGCTGAGGGTCAGCAGGCAGCTGCTCGTTCTTAGAAGGGCACCCACGCTGTGCTCCCAGTTGCCATCCACCTTGCAAATCCAAACATCCATCCCAGGAGCCAGCACACAAAAAACATCATCCCAGGCCACAAACACAGCTGATAATACTCTGGAGCCAGTGAGGTCTCCAAACAGCAGCTTGAGAAGTCTCATTTACTGATGCTTAGCCCAAATCCTCACATAATCCGTGGTAACCCTGAGAATATTCCTCAACAGCTAATGTCCAAAGTCACCAAAAAAACCCCAGAATAATATCAGTCTGCTTTTTAGGAGTGTAACAATGCAACCTTGACAATAAATCTGTAATAATTCTTGTGCCTACAGTAAGTCTCATTCCTGCAGTCAGCAAGATTTCTAGAACCAGGAGGTATATAGTGCTTCTCCATTCCAGCAAGCTGATAAAACTGTTATCAGAGAACACCCACCTGTGAGACTGTGCCTCTCCCTGAGCTCTTTAAATGCCACTGCCAATCCTGATAAAAATACTTACTCACAAAATACTTACTTTTAAAAGTGCCACTGACCACATGCTCCTACCTCCTTAGCTCAAATCCAACACCCTTTGCTCCCACATCCCTTTTTAAAGCAACTTACCATCTCCAGTTTTCAAATTCAACTGATCCACAAACTTTTGTGAGATGTGGCTCAACAGGAATGTTAAATGAGATCAAACCTTGTCTAGAGGACCTTTCCATCTGTACAATATTCCTTCCAAAATCTATGAAAAAATCCCCACAGGTCAGCCTAGGCAGCTCTGACAGAGGATTAATTACTGCTGCAATATTTTAGTGTTGGAGGGGGAGGATGACATCCAGTGCCACAGAAAAACTACTACAAACCCACCCCCATTATTAAGGATCAGAAGTGTACTGAATAACATAAAACAAATAAAGAACTCCCTTCTGTACATCTGAGAGCAGCAGAAACAGATGTATTTAAGTGTCATGGGAAGGCCTAACCAAGGCCTTCTTGTAAACATGCTGTCATGCACCAGGCACTGTGATCATCCCTCCCTTCCTCCTGATAAACAAGCAGTTGTCACTTTTTGTAAATCTGGTCATTTGGTGGCAATTATTCAGCTTCTGCTGGCACTTCAGTTGTACAGCTGAAAGGAGTGGACGACTTCAGTGAAAGCAAGAAATACAATGAGCAGCACAATGCAGGATCTGCACATCATGGAGCTGGTTCCCACACTGGCTGCAAGGCAAAGTCCTCTGTTCACCTGCCAAGCCAGACCTTTAAACAGGATGCAGCCCTGCAAATGTGTCAGCAGGAAGGAGTTGCTTTGCACCTGTCTTGGGCACCTTTTTTCAGATTTCCTCTAATATTTTAAACTCCATTTAGAAACGAAGCTAACACAGCTGCCCTTCCCCAAAAGAATTATAACCCTCTTCCAAAAAATAGAATAAAGCAAAAAAAAAAAAAAAAAAAAAAAAAAAAAAAAAAAAAAAAAAAAAAAAAAGAAGTAATGAAAAAAAAAAACCCAGGTTGAAGAATGGGAGCACAGGAAATGGAGCTGATGGATTTCAATCCTGACCGGTAACACCTGCTCTGCCCATCCTGTGACCCCACAGTCCTGCCAGTGGACAACCTGTCCCTGTGTCCTGCAGTACAGCCAGGCCTGCACAGCTCTGCCAAAGCTGCTGGAATTCTGACCTCCAGCTCTCCCTGCCACCAGAGCCTTGCCCCTCTTCCTCCCTCAGACTCCTTGCTTCTTCCCAGCACTACCCCACAGTGAAAAGAAGCATGTTCTGAAAATACTTGGAATTTGGAATCACGGTGAAGGTGTAGAAAATACAGAATTACTAAAATAGTCTTTTAAAGTATCAGTGATTCATTTGGCTAAGGTGCTTTTGTGCCTTGAAAAATGCCCTGGTACCATACAACAACTTCAAGGGACAAGATCTAAAGAAGGCTTATGAAAGATATTTCTCTAGCAGCAAAACTGAACTAAGGATCAGGAGTCCTTGCAGAAGAGTAGAGGACAAGAGCTTGAGGGAAAGACCACATTTTGAGAGCTCATCAGCTGAGCAGGAGAAAAGCCAAGAAGGCAGGCCTGGCAGTGCTGGCATAATGCAGCAGACACTGCTGAACCCAGACCAACCCCTCATGTTGAGTCACCTACAAAAGCAGTGCTTCACTGAACACCCAGATCTGCAGACACCACTGGGGATCGATAGCTGTGAGCTCCTGGAACGGCACCAAACACTGGAATGACACCACAGCTCGGAAGTGTTGGTGAAAAGGGCATCACATTAGACACTTGTGTAAAATTAAATCACTGTAACTCAGGGCAGTGAGCCTGAATGCTGTCGGGAGCCTTAACTCAATCTGCAAGGGAATAATGAAGAGCTCTTTTATCTCAGCTCTTTATGGGGCTAATGCATCCATTGTCATGGCAGCTCCCTTGCCTGGCTTGTTACAACCAGTCCTGGGCAGGTGAGCATGTCTGCCTCTACTCTGTCATCTTTGTTTTTAGGCAAAGTGAAGAACAGTTGGGATGGTGAAATACAAACCTGGCACTGCAGAGTGCAAATCAAAACAGGCATCATTAAAATCCTGCCAGTCTTGAACAGGAGAGTAAGAGAGCAAGAGCACTCCTGTGACTCCTGTTTGCCAAGGGTCTTCTCTCCCCCTCACCACTGTGGTTTTTTAACAAGGCAGAAATTTAAAAGCAGATGGGAAATTACATCAGCAGCTCAGCTCAGGCTGCACGCCCTGCAGCAACTGTGCAGAGGGAGGGATGGGGGCTGCAACTCCCCAGTGAGCAGCTGGGGTGGAGTGGCAGTCTCAAGGCAGCACCCCGGGAGAGAAGGGAAGCGTGAGAGAGAAACCTCTCCCACCACATGCCCAGTTTATGTCAGTTCTTAACCCAGACAGCAAATATGAGAAATTTAAAGAACCATGAAATCCCAGACTGAGGCTAAGAACACCTTCCCAGCAATCTGCTTGCAGTGCCTTGGCTGTCATTTCTGAAGCAGCTAAAGCTGCTCAGGGATTTCCAGCACACACCAGCTCTGCCCATATGGCAGAAGGCACAGGTACTGCTCTCCCAGGAGCCAGCTCTCCTGGCAGCAACACGAGGAGAGGACCAGTGGTTGTTGAGTCCAAGGGGGTTATTAGGAGATGATCAGCACTGAGGCACACCTGCAGTAAGGTGAGGCACACCAGCAACCCCTGGAGAGCTCCCTGACAGCCCAGCCTGACCCTGGCCCTGCACAGGCACAACACATTTGTGTGCACGGGCAAGAGCCAAAATAATGGACACTCTTAAGCTACACCACACAGCAACTCACTGGAGAAGTCAAGGTCAATGAGGCAGTCGTTGCTGTCACCTCTGGGAGGAGAGCTGCTCCTCACAGAGCTCGCATTATCCGCTGGCTAAGCCCAGCCTGCCCTCAGCGTGGTTCCTGCAGTTAAATACCAGCTGCTCACTGGGCACCAGGCTGTGTTTTGTTCCCACTGACAAGGAGGGAAACATGAATAAATGCCTCACCAGTAGTTTCCAAGCTGTTTGGGGAAAGGATCTTGTTATTTCTGACTCTGGGCTCTTAATGGCAGAAGCTGTTCCGTGTCTGTGTCTCGTTCAGCAGGAGCAGGATGCTGGTGCTCAAGCAGAAGTCTGGAGTAATTTGCCCTTAGCACAGTAACATGTGCTCTTACAGCACAGTGAAAGAACCATAACTCACGCCAGACTAAAAGCCCTATCACTCCTCTGTTTAAATTATACAGAAGTCAACTCTTGGAGGTCCCTCTGAGCACAGCTCACAGCAATACACAAGGTTAACTCAAGCAGATCTTCTGTGTATTACCAGTAAAAACACCACCAGTGTCTCTGCTGCAAGACCTACTGCCAGCTACCAAAAGATGTCCCACAACAAAGGCACTACAACCAAGTCCCATCTGTGTGAGCTCTGGATCTTTTTAACAAATCCATGCATCTCCTCCAGATCCCAGGAGCTTGCTGAGGTTGTGGAAGCAACCTTGTGTGATTACACGAGAATATCTACATGCATCAGCCTCTGGGCAAAAAATACCCTGGGTGTCACCACAGAGCTTGAGTAATGTTTGACTGGCCTTTTAAATACTGAAAACAAAAGTAAAACTAGCAACCACAAATCTGTGGTGTGATATACTGTGGAGTAAAAACAATCTAAAGTAAGTTCTTAGTGAATGCAACTAAAAATTTTGCAGTGGTCAGGTATCAGCCCCAGGACTACTATAAAGAAGTTTTGCAGCAAGGATACTTTATCAAATCACCAGAGTTGATAACAATGCAGTCTGATCAATACTCCCAAAATTTCTGATAGTGCCAGATTACAATTAACTCTAATCCAACATCAGAGAAAATTCACACAAGGCCTTGGTCCTGAGGCTAAAGTTGTGCTCAGGCAATAATGCAAATTGCTTTTAAACTTGTTTTCAAGTAACTCTTTGGCATCTTGTGTGATACCAGAAAACAAAGACATGGGGCTTAAAGACACAAGCAAACAGCTCAAATCTCTCTTTTGAATGTCAAACTGCCTCTCAGCCAAGATTCACCCAGGAATCTCCCCTCCACTGAAGCTGCCTACGTGCACAGAGGTGCATTTCCCTGCAGCCATCCTGGCCTGAGCACAGCTGTAACAACCACCTTTGGCTGTGCCCTTTTACTTCCTTTCTGTTGTCCACAACCAACCATCTCAGCCTCTTTTTTAGCTGATTTTAGTGTCTTTAACTGCTTGATTACAAGAGAGGAACAAAAGAGATTTCCTGCATATGGGGACACTTGGATGACCCTCACTTTCAGGTGGGTCAAGCCTTGTGCTCTGGGTAAAATCCCTGAGGGTTACCCATGTGGACTGGTCACTTAGGGATAATGGAAATGCTTTTAGACAAGGCATATTTTTAAAGAAGTGACTGGCAGAGTGCACTGCACAGGAATGGAGAGAATACACCCTGACACCACACACCCCTCTTACTCCCACCTCATCCACAGAAGTGCAGCATCTTAGACTGGTTTGAGTCCTTAAAGAATTCAGTTTCAACCCCCCTACCATGGACAACAGGGACACCTTCCACTAGGCCAGGTTGCTCAGAGCCCCACTGAGCCTGTCCTGGAACACCTCCAGGGACAGGGAGTCCACAACCTCTCTAGGCAAAAAATTATTCTCAGTGAGAAGTCTATAAACTGCAGAAAGGAGCCAGAAGGCCAACTCAGTGCTTTGAAACCAGCTCTTCTCTTGGGCTGCCAGCCATGCAACGTAATGCTCTTCCTCCAGATCCTGTATACATTACCTCCTCATGCAGCACACAGCTGCAAAACCAGCCAGGGACCAGTAAACCAGTATCTGCTGGATCTCACTGTGTAGTCCACAGCCTTCCCTGGCAGAGCACTCTGGCTGCCTGTCTGGCAAGAGGTTTCACATTTTTCAGCCATGAACATTAAGGAAATCAGAAGAAGGTTGTGAGCTTGAGATGTGGTCAGCCCTGGTGTGCCAGGAGTCTGGCTGGGGACAGGAGCCTTTGCTTTTAGAGGCTGCTTGTTTTAATGATGTGGGAAATTCTCAGGCATGCAAAGGAAATGAGATCCTGTAGCAAAACATCAGTACTGGACTCCAGTTAATGGTGTTGTCTTGCACAGCTATGTGGGTGACTGTGTTCCTATTGCCAAGTAACTGCTCTGGCAAGGCTGGGTTTTGGACAGAAAAGCAGTCCTTTCTCCAAGCTCTTGGAGAGGACCCAACTCCTCTCTGCAGTGGGAAAACAAAATTGGGGAAGGGGGGAAGGAATGGACTTTAAAAGGGAGAATAAATCAGAAAGATCTGCAAGGCAAGGTTCAGGTAAACAGAGAAGTAACATGGTCCCACTACACAATGAAGATGCTGTGTGATTCCAGATCCCTTGGGCCTGGATCTATCTTGGCCCCAGGAATCACTCCCTGCCCACCACAGCACTGACATTTCCCCTCCATGCCTTTGACATTGACTAACTGCTTTTGACACACTCAAACAAGAGCATTTCCATGATCACCACTACATGGCGATGACGGTGAGGCACAAAGTAAAACCCAAACACAGGAACTTGCTTACTGTGTTTGTTTTTCTTCTCTGGCAGAGGTGGCGGCTTTTCTGGGTCACTGTTCGAAACTGGAGCAGCAAAATCAGTGATGAATTCCACGGGTGCTGAGGAGTTTCCCTGCTGGAAAGGCAGAACAGCAGCAAAGGGCGTGAAGGGCATGGAGGGGACAACCACGGCGTTCTGCAGGTCGTCCTCGGAGATGTTGTCGTACTGGGAAGGGTGCCTCTCGTAGGACACCCTGCAGCCCGAGCTATCCAAAGTCTGGGAGGCTGCACTCCTCCTCTTCTTCTCTGGTAAAGCTGGGGGAGTCTCTGTCAGCGGCGCTGCTCCCGAGGCGCTGCAGAGTTCCAGTGGAGGAGAGCTGCCCGGCGGGAGCTGGAAAGTGTGTCCATGGAAAGGGGAGCCAGACTCACCCAGGGACTCTGGCAATGGGCTGAGGACACCTGACCCCTGCTGAGGTATCTGATCAGCGTTGGAGAGGTCCTGCTGCAGGAATTCATAGTCTGGATCATAGTGATCCGATTGATCTGGCAGAACAGAGAATGATGTATTAGTTTCTCTCTTTTAATGTTTAGCCCTTCTCAGTTTGGTCCCTCCCATTCTATCAGTTAATTCACCAGTTCATTTTAATCAGAGGGGAACTTCCTTGTAGCTGGGACCATCTTTTTACACCTTCTGTAACATCCAGACTTCATATAACTCAAAATTAATTCTTTACACTAGCAAACAAATAACAAAAATTCAACAGGTAGACGACTGCAGACATAATTTGTGTCATATTTATATTCTTATTTTCTTTCCCAGCATGTAGAAACAGCACTGCTTTAGTCTACCAGGACTGTCACTTCTGCAGACAGGGCTGAAATGAAGAAAACATTTCACTAGAGAGCTGAACTGAGCTTGAGAACCATCACCTACAGCAAGGGAAACACATCCCCCCGGGCTTTTTCCTCTCCGACAGAACCGCTCTGCGCTCAACCGCCTGCAACAACTCCAAGACAGCAGCTGCAGGTTCAGTGCATTTCCTGCATCAACCTGTGCACCTCAGCTGCTAAAGGAGAGGGCCAGGGCCCCAGCAGCCCCTCTTACCCAGGGTTTCACAGCTTGTGTTGCGGGAGCACTGGCCGCTGTCGCGGTCCAGAGAGGAGAGCTGCTCGTCAGACTTGCTCAGCTTGCCGATGCTGCTGCACGGGGAGAGGCGAGGAGACTCCCCCCCATAGGAGTGGCTTCCACCTGACAACCTCCTCTGGGCATAGCAGTCAACATCAAAATCCTTCAGGATAAAAAAAAAAAAATCATCAAATCACCATCAGTCTTGGCAGCTCGCTAGTGAGGAAGCTGCAGCTCGAGGAGCAAAGACTCCACAGGAGAGGATCAGTGCTGCTGGCCCTCTCTAAGCTCATGGAGAACACAGAAACCCTCTGATCTGCTAAACAGCCCATGCCAAGGAGCTCTGTGTGTTCTTGGTTTCAAACATGGGTTGCTGTGGCCCACACTGGACTTCACAGATGCTGAGAAGACCATCAAGTCCTTTACAGCCACGTGCGTCTGATGACTGCCTGTCACGACACTGAGACAAGGGAATGACACTGCACCATTTCTCATTACATACCTGGAGCTTTAGCAAATACTTGGTTACCTCAGGAGCATGCAAAGGGAAAATAAACTACAGTGAGATACAACTTTCTGTGCCTATGGCTATGGTCCCATTTCAGAAATTACCTCAAGCTTATTAACCTGCATGTGAACCCCTCAACTATTCCCACTCCACCAGAACAACCTTAGTGTGACTGTAGTTTTAACTGGAGAGTGGCCACAGCTTTATCTGAGTCAGCCAAATGACTGTAGAGGTTCCCTAAGCCAGAGCTGAGGCTTTGGGGATGAGGACAAGATTTGATTTTTGTGCAATTTGATATGATTCAGGTCCTCACTGCTGAGCTAGTAAGTTCCTGAATGGGTAAAGCAAACCCAGCCATTTACAACCTCATAAACCCCAGACAAGCACAAGAAATGGAATGTCATTAACACACACACAACTTCCCCATTTTTCTACCAGAAAAATTTCCCCAAAGCACCAGCAGCAGTCAGAGCAGTAGCTCAAACTACTGCTTGATTTAAAAGACGTTTTAAACTGTGACTGGATGAAGACAGACTTCTGATCTCACTTGGCCACATGCTCCCTTGGCCTGTGAGCAAACCCTGGTGAGATCTCAGGGAGCTCAGCTAGCTGCTGTCCCCTGATCTATTGGACATGGCAACACACAGCCACTCCCATCCTCACACTCTGCTACGGCCCGAGGCAACAAAGTTTGTAGCAATTTGTTAATTAAACACAACAACACTGTAAAAAAACCCCAAAATTAAGCTGTTCACATTATTTATGACACTGCTGCTCCTGCCACTGCCACTCCCACAGCCTGTGCCGGGCTGTTTGGGACGAGCAGGGACGTGCAGGGATCTGTGTGGCTGCAGGTCAAACTCAGCATCAAACTGAGCTTTTCCTCCAGCTCACAGCACGTTTTTCCCTTGGCTTTCACAAAGGGGGTTATGCCATTACCTGTCTGTTGATCCCAACAGGTAAACTGGACCCACTGGTAGCTCGGCTCATGGGGGCCACAACAGCCACTCTGGTTGGGGAAGGTGCTGACTGACGTTTTTTAGGGGGCAATGCTGGTGGAGGGCTGCAAGACACAACAGGAATTGATGCTTCCATCACTCTTCCAGAAAAAATGGTTTTTCAGAGGCTTCACAAGTTGTTTTCCAGAAAGCTTTTGTTCAGCCAGGAGCTATTCAGCAAAATGTATCCACTAAAAATATCGATTTAAGAATACTCTCACCTGTAAGGTCCTGTTAAGTGATTTATTTTTTAAGGTTGGTATTTCTCAAACAAAAACAAATGGTGTCCTAAAAAAGTATTTTTAATGGAGCTAATTAGTATGGTAATTATTTCTTAATAAAAGCAGCAAAAATCCAAATTAAAATGTTTTGGTTGACCCAAATATTGTTTCGCTCCCTCTCCTCAAACCTTCCAGGTCTGAAAAATGCTCAAATTTCAAAAATTTACAGGACAGGCATATTCTCTTTTTTGACCTTTGCTTTGTTGGTGAACTTCAGGGAACAAAAGGGTCAGAGCTGCTCTCACCACGTGCACTCTGTGGGCCCCATGCTTTGGCATGAATCTGTGTCAGACCCACGCCTTTGCAGTAACGTGTAAGAGTTTTAACACTTTGACTTTTAGTTTTTTGCTTCTAATGCCACGTAATTCTGATAGTCATCAAGCCTGAGAAGTTCCCAAGAGCACACATAGTCTGTTCTTGGAACATACCAGGAAATTTTTATATAACCTTTAAGAATTCATGAAATACACAGAAATGAGGTTCTTTTTCTCAGCCACAGCCCTTGATGCCGAATTTTGAAATTAACACAATGCGAATTTTTCACACCCGCCACTAGCACCAGTACTAGAGAAAAAAAACAACACACACACACACACACACACACAAAAACCTGCAAATTGGGGGTTTTCTCTTCCTTCTCAAAATAGAACACAGAAACTTTCATGTGGTTACTCACAGAACAGGGTAAGAACAACCCAGCACAAGGCTTTTTTTCACACACTCTTGGCTTTCACTCTTAAGCTGATAGGCAAAGCTGAATAACCTGGCTGTGCAGGATGGATTGGTAACTGTCCCCCGAGGTTAAAGGAACACTTCCCATCGGATACAGCAGCCCAAGACACTTGTACAGTGTGGAATTCACAGTTTTATGTAAGGTTATTATGGATTTATGTGATGCCTCTCATGTGTGGATGTCAGGGCATGGCACTATCCTCACATAAAAAGAAGGAAAAGACACAAAAAATAAAAGACACGGAACACAAGGGGAGTCCAAGAGCAGGGAAGAATTACTCTGGAGGATGGGAAATTCAAAAGCAACACTAACCCTCCTCTCTGGTGCACATTTTACAAGATTGTTTAAAAACCAACAGGCTGGTAAGAGGCACTTAAAAAAACCAACACACTGGTAAGGTGTTCTTCAGCCAGCTGGTCAGTATTACCTGTTCTCTGCCACACGAATGCTGGGCAGAGGGGGTTTAGGAGGTGCAACTTCTTCATCCATGGAATCAGTCAGCAGCTCGTTGGATTGAGTCATATTGGTTGTTTTGTTGAGGATCTCCATTTCTCGGTCGGTGAGGGGAAGTTCTGATGGGCTGCAACATGCAAAACACAGATTGTAGATCATAAACCACAGCTGGAACACAGCCTGCTGACAGATTCAAACCTATTTTAAATCATGTGCTACCAGACAGACACCTAGAGCAGAAGGCAGAATTTGCATCTGCAGGTGGAATTCCATGTATATACAGAGCTCAGTGTGCATGTGACACAAAGGGATATTTCACTGCCAGATTTTGGTGTCTTTCCTATCACAGCATATTCTCTTTTAGTGATCCTACTGAAATGGATGGGGGGGCCACATAAAGAACACTACACCACCCTCTGTGAAGAACAGCTGAATGACTTAACTGTCAGCAGTCAGAAATTATCCCTTCTATATCAGTCCTGCCCACAGAAGAAATTAGTGACCCACCTGTCAGATTTACATGCTGGTAAACTGGGTTTAACTGGGCTTGTGGGAGAGGGATGCTCCTGCTTTTCAATCGTGAGTCTGACCAGCTCCTGATGGATGGAGAGAAGAAAAAGAGAATAATCACTACTTGCTGAATGCTGCAAACATCCCAGAACACAAAAGGATGCTACTGCAGTAAACTCTTGGTTATAGTTTAATGATGGTGAGGACACAGAGAGAGCTGAGCTGGGTTTGTCTGGTACAGAGCCACACAAATGATGCAGAACAGCTGCTAAGGAACAGCCAGAGGAAGTTTTGGCAGTATTTGAGTGAAGTTCATTACCCCTGACTGTATGGGGATTCTGCATAAACCCACATGTGTGTCTTTCTGCTGTGCTTCCCCTTTCCTCTGTCTCACAAATGTGTTCCAGTCCACACAACACCCTAGATAATGGTAAATTTGCTTTACATACATAGATGTAAGTACCAAACAGTCTTACCCAGTCGAGTACTTCATCTAGCCAAAACCAACATTAAATAATTGCTTTATATTTTATAAATAAGAATATATTTGTTTCAAAAAGCAGTTTTCTGTAAAATGCCCAACCAAAAACGAAACAGTGAACACCTTTATTAAAAGGCCTGCTTCCCCTGAAGCCACCTCTTAACACTCTGGCAATAGAAGACTTAATCATTCAAGGAGCTGCTGTAGTGTATCTGTTATAGGCAGATAAGGCTCTGGATAAAGAGATAAGGGCATGATAATCCTGAACTCTAAGTCTGCCAGCAGTCAAAGCAACAATCATTCACGCCAGAAAGACGGAGAGAACATTTTATGGATGTCTGAGGCTGACAAATAGATCTGCTCACACACACAAACACATGCCCCTCTTACAGGCAGGCTGGGAAACTGGCAGTGCTTCCTGCCACTATTGGTTTCCCAGCATAGTACACAAAGGATAAGGGATCAATTTTAATTTAATTTTTTTTAAAGCTGCCTGAAGTACAGTGTCATTATTCCAGTATCATCTTTGTGCCCTTGTCTGTGGAGCTTGGAAACAACTGGCATTGCTCTCTCAGTGCAGTAGCTGCAACTGGAATGTCATTGCCATCGTCCCTCTGAGGAAGGAAAATACTCCAGCTCTGGCAGTTTGACATAAGGCTCAACTAAAAGCTGGAATTCCATGGGTTAACACACACACAACAAGAAGAGTAAGGTGCAAACACCATCCAAGTGTCCACCACAGCTGACTTTGGTCTCCATGCTCTACTTACACTCTTGGTGTGAGCTGCTGCTCCAACAGAACGTACACTGTGTTACCCAAAACCAGGACAAACACTCAGCTTTCCTGGAACATCCCACACAGGGGGAAGAAAGAGGGAGCACAAACAGATGTCCACAGGGACTAAAACTGTGAAGATGTCCCTGCTGGGACAGAGAGCCCTGGTGAGAACAGTGTGTTCTGAGAAGTGTCCTGATGAGTAACATCACCTGACTCTTTTGGCTGCATTTGGCATCATGGGGCTGAGTGATGACACAATGGATTGCCACCTTTCTGCCCTCTGGACAAAATTCCACTGCTGAAAAGGTTTTTGGAGATCCTCGTGCACTTTAACAGACTCAGGGTTGGACCCTGTGGGCCCTTGGGGTAGTGGCCAGCGAGGACTGCAAATGTGCAGGAGCACAATAAGGGAAATAAAATGTATGGGCATTCAAACCAAAAGCCAAAATACTCCTTAAACATCTCCCAGAAAAGGCTTTGGAAGGTAAGGTGTAATGTCTCCTTTTCCTGACCTTTCTTCACCATCTTAAACCAAAGCCAGGCCAGCACTGCAGACTGTGGTGGTGGCTGTGCTGCAGCAGCACTGAGGAGCCCCAGACACACCAGGCTGAAGTGCTCAGCTTTCCTATTTTGCCAGTCATAATGGACACAGTTGTCTACCCCATGGGAATGTAGGTTAAAACGGGAGAAAATCACTCCAATTTGGCTCAAAAGTATCTTCAGAATTATTCAAACCATTTGGACTGGGGGAAAAAACCCAAAGCACCTTCCAGCAGAGGCACCAAGGCAACCCGTGATTGCAATAACCTGAGAGGATCACTTTCCCTTCCAACTCTGACAAGTATCACCAGACCCTGAATGTTTCTCCTCTCTGCTGTCCCCAAATGAGAACTAGCATTTGGATATCAAGCCAAAAATCTTTAGCATACACACAGAGGTAATCTGCCCACAACTGAGCCAGATGCACATTATGCTACTCCTTATCAGCAAGGCAAGAGATTCCTGCAGCAGTAATTAGAGATAATTAAAGCCTCTCTACAAACTATGCTACTTCAGCAAGCTGAAAATTCCACAATGAGGTGGATTTTTGAGAAGTTATGTAATCAAACCAAGGATTCTTTTTTCCTGCCTAGCAAATCCCTAAAACCTGAGATCAAAATATCAAGTAACAGAGGTGAACAAGTCTCCTTTATGCTTAATTCTGAAAATAAAGAAGTAAGCACTGAAATGTGGAAGTGGATCTTGTGTGATCTGCCAGAAAAACAAAATAGGCTCTGCTGTGGAGAGAAGTGTCCATCTTCTCAGTTCTGCTTCCAGATCTGAAATGTGGCTTGGCCTTTCTAAAATAAACTTTGTTCCTTGCTGTGCAGGAGGTGAAAGCACACTGCTTCCAAATGCTGACCTCTTGATGGGCAAATACTCTCCCATCTCCCCAGACAGCCACACATCTGCTCTAAGGCTGACCAGACATGAGCCAGCTCCAACTGGAAGGCCAAAATAACTTTCAGTCTAAAAACAAAGCAGAGACTGATATAGCCATGCTGCTGAGCAGGGCTCCACAGCTCAGGCTCAGCACTGCATGGACATGTTCACGCTGCTCCCAGTCTGGGCTGGCTCAGGAACAGACATCCAAGACATTCCCCAGTCCCAGACCTTCCCCCAATCCACAGAGGACACAGCTGTGGCTGAAAGGCAACAGGTACCAAGGGTTTAAATAGTGTTTGAAGTCAAAGAACAATGTGTGTCCCAAGTCTCCTGCAATGAGACCACACAAGTCTGCTCCACATCTGGGAATAACAAATCTCTCCCTGGGATTGTGCAGATTCAGCCAGTGATAACTCACCATTTGCTGGGGAATTACAGTTCAGATACCACAGCACAGATTTTCACATCCTGCAAATTGCTGCTGAATTCCAGTGCTAACAGCAGCTGAGATTTTAGGCTAAACTCCTTTCCTCTCTCCTGCTGCGCAAATTTAAGACCAGCTTTACTTTTAAAACATGTAGCTTAAAGTTAAAGAGCATATTGTGCAAAATAATCCTAGAAAATCCATCTTCTTTAGGTGATAGAAATGATTTGTTTCAAAGATATTTATTTAAAAGGCTCATAAAGTAATAGCAGATTTTAGCAACTGTGTTTGAGTAACATTAAAGAGATATCCAGATGATGCAAACATCAAACCAAGAGGCCTGAAAATGTGACAGTAAATGCTTGGGAGATGCACTTCATTATTGCATTTGGCTCCATTTAATAAAACTGAGTCTGAGTACAGTGAAAGATACCTGTTCCTGATCCATAATTCCAGGTGAAACACTGCTGCAGTTCTTAAAACTCTATGCCAACTTTCCTTGTGTAGCTGGTTTAAACATTCCCCTTTTAGTATCAGCCCTGCTCTTGAAAGAGATTTAACTTTCTCTACAGCTTCCAAAAGAAGATTCCCAGGAGATATGACAGTCTGTCCACTGGTGCCCTAAGCCCACATCAACCAAACCAGTGCTAGGACAGGTGAGGAGGGATGTGCCCAGAGACAAGCCTGGGAAACAGAAATAATGAGTACATGAACCTTAAAGGAAAGCCAACAGCTTTTCCAGGGTGGAACAAGGAGGGAATGCTACAAGCAGGTCAGACAATGGATACAAAGGTTTCTGTTAAACGTTTCCATTAGCAATGTAAAACATCTCCAGAAAACTGAATTTAGCTCGTCACCTGTTCCACACCCTAATCCAGCTGCTTAGAGTGCTGATGTATCACTGACAAATCCCTTGAAATTTCTCTTAGAAGATGGAGCTGGAGTCTTTCATTCTCTGTGGGCACTGACAGGGAGCATTTTCATTTTATTTTGCTGAGAGGCAAAATGTGCAAACCACGTCTTGTAATCTGCATGGGAGACTGGGAATGACTCGCTGAAAATTTAATACAATGCTGAATAAAGATCCACTGCTTCTTCCAATTCATCCAGATGCCAGGGTGAGCGTGCCAGAAGTTGCCATTTAGAGCCAAACTGTGCTAGTCTTTAACCAGCACTCCAAAAAGGAACATTTAACTTATGGAGCAGCTGATTGAAGGGGTAGTTTACTGAAGGTAGAAATAGGACCTTCACTTAAAAACCTAGTTTACATAGATCTCTTCTAAAAGACATTATTACACAGTCTCTACAATAAAATTTACAGTATTTGTCTCAGGTACCTTGACTCCATCCAGGACAGCTTTTATGACATCCTTCACTGTTGTCACCATCTCCTTGTCCTCTGAATTCACCCCCTCCAGCATCACCTGATCAGACCAGCGGATGAGGTTGGCCAGGCTCTGGTACACTCGGCTGTAGCAGGATGAGATGGCAGAACTGCACAGCAGGAGAGGGAGCAGTTGAGAAAAAAAAAAAAAAAAACCAAAAAAAAAAGAACAAAAAGAAATTTTGGAGATGTTATCAAAATGTTAGGAGAGTGAGTTTCACGCTGTGCATTTCACTGTTTTGCTCTCTGACACTCGGAATTTGTGTTGAGCAGGTGACAGAGCTCAGGCTTCTCCTCCAGTGCAGCTGCTCTTCCGTTCTCTAGCACCAAATGATGACACTTTGAAGGTACAAACCATCAACAGCTCATTCCCAGGTATCAGAAGGAATTATGTGGGATGCAGGTTAACACAGCAATGCTAAAAATAACATTCTCTCCATCTTAATTTAGAGCTCCATCCTATGCCTTAACTTTAAAGATAAGTATTTAAGCCCTACATTTAAGTTTAAGCTACGTTATTTCAGTATTATCCTTCTTCTTTATTAGCTCTCCCCAAAACCACCCTGGATCACTAAGAGCTGATTCTATTCATTCCTTTACAAATCACTGCCTCACTGTTTATAATGCCTGAAAACATGTAATTAAAATTACTTCTGTAGAGAAACTGAACTGAATGAATTTCAGGTTTGAAAGAGGAAGGGTGTTGCTTTGTTTTGTTTTTAATGAGAAACAGAATTGAAGCTATTGTTCTGAAGGGAAAAAAAAAATATTTTTGGAAGGATGACAACTTTAAATAAAAGTTAACTGTAACAACAGTGCTCCCAGGCATTTTCCTGGCCATTCTGAAAACACTGACTTCATTACTAAACAAGGTGTGTTAACAGTACTGCTGATGGCAACGCTTCAGCAATTCTTTGTCATGTTAAATCAATTTCAAACTGCATCAAAACCATAAACAGATAAGAGAAGGTGTAATCTTGCAATCATTACTGATACAAGTTGTTCCAAATCTTCCCATTTCTCTCTGGTATCCATTTTACATTGGCTTAACTCCAGTAACTTCATTATCTGTGAGAAAAGAATCAAGCCCATGAGCTCCAATGAGTTTATTTAGGTGAATGAGGTTTGCAGGACTGGGGAAAGAACTACTGTCAAGGGGATACAAACAATGGCAAGGACTTGATTGTTTGGTTGTTGATTGGGGTTTTTTTTTTTAAGATTTGCTTCTTGCCATTTGTTCTCATTTCAAACAAAATTAGCTTGGTAGGAGATACTTCCCAAACAGGGCCCTCCCCCATCTCTTTCTAAAGCTTTGATTTCTTTGCCATTAATCTTCAGTCTGCTTCCTTCTAAGGAGGCAGTAATTGAAAGCCCATTTTGTGCAAGATTTAATTACTTTTTTCCTTGATGCAAATGCTTCCCCTAAAGTAAAAAAGAACTCCAATAATAACTGTAGGGCTTTCTTTGTCACTGACACAAGTCTTGCTCACTTTTCTTGAGGGGGATTTGCCATCAGAATCACCCCTCTGTGTCCTGCCACTAAAGTATACAGGTAGGGAGAGAAGAACACAGCTTTTTGAGAAAGCCAGATGCCCTTTTGGGTTTTTTGGAAGGCTTAGCAAGGCCGGGCATGGACATGGGATCTGTGCTTTAATGCACACTGTCTCCAGAAAGAGAACCTTATCACTGTGCAGAGGACATTCCCATTCTAACAGATTTGCTCACTCTGGTTGGACAGATCCAACTTCAACTGGATCTTGCCTGTCCCAGCCACAGGTGTGATACTCACCCATTTCCTCCTTCCTTTTGCCAGAAGCAGCCCTGGCCTCAGCACTGGGACCAAACACAAATGAGCACCTCTGTTTGCAAAATATTTGGCGCCCCAGTGCTACCTCAGCTACATTATAAACCTTCCCTGTGCCAGCACTGAAATAAGCATCTTGAAAGAAAAAATCTGCAGATATTTAGTGGGAAAACAACCAGGAACAGCACAAAAACTGGCAGGATTTCAGGAACCAAACACCTGCATTTCTCTGCTCAGTTCGGTGCTTTTCTCTACGTTAACTTTGCTCTTGCAGTATTATTCAACAAATGTTTGTTTGTTTTCTCTAAGTCAATTGCTCCAGCATGCATGGGATGAACACCAACAATATCTCTACGGCTTGGCAACACCACAGATTCTTATAATCCATGCTGAGCTTGGCTTTGGCAAATTTCTACTTCTTTCCTGGCTTCAAACCCACTGCCTAACCAGTAAAAACATAATACACATAATCTGTTAAAACACAAAACAATAATCTGTTGAGTGCAGCAGGAATGAACTTGGAATGGTTAATCTGCTGAAGTACATCTATTTACTTCTGTATCTGATCCAGTAAAATCCAAAAAAGCAGTTAAGAGTGCAGGCTCAGACTTCTGGAGTATCAGGGTGGATAAACTGAGTGCAAAAAAGGATTACTCCGAAGATAAACTCCTTTTTCAGGTGAAGCTGTTGGATTTGCTAGCTTTTAGGATACCACCATGGAGTGCAGAAACAGGAATAGCAACTGAAGAGAACCTCCCTCTAGAAAATGATGAATTTCCAAGTTTATGCTAAGAGCCATCCCTTCCTCCACTCTAAAAGCAGCTTGATTTGCTTTATTTGCTTTATCTTTCCACAGCACAAGCTTCTTCACAGCAGGGAATCTGCTTTTAAATGATGTCTGAAAACCACCACCTAATTAGTAAAAACAGCAGTCATCAGATACTTCATCAGCATCTCCTGCGCTGCAGTTCTTCAGATAAAGAAGGAGCCTGCTGGTCTGCCATGGTCCCAAAATCCGAGAAGGAAACTCACCTTTGCTGGATGCGTGGGTCAGTTTGCACCAAGGGCAGGATGGCTTCCAGCACTTTACTTGCTGAGCCTGGCAGCATCTCTAATACTTTGTTATCAATTGCCATTTTGTCCACAATAGTCTTAAAGTAGCGCAGTGCACTGACAACCTCCTTCTCCTTTTCCTCTAGCCATGATACATTCTAAAGAGGAGGGAAGAAAAGGAGAGATGTGTTAAAACTTCAGTATTTTTAAGGGCAGGGTTCTTTTAACAAACCCTAAGTGTGGTGACACTGAGGTGTATTCCAGGAGGAGTGGAAAAAAAACCCCTTCTAGCACAAACACTTTTAAATTGAATTACTACCCTTTCAAAGGAATAGTCAGTACACCCACACTTTAACCTTCAGAATTACCTGCATTCCAAACTGAAGGCTGATCTTGATCAGTTTTAGGCTACAATTAGCACCACTGATGACATCAAGGACACTGCTTTGAAACCCACACCCTAAACTGGGACAGTGAAAGAAACGACATTTCACAGAATGGTTTGGGTTGGAAGGGACCTCAAAGCCCATCTCCACTCCCTGCCATGGACAGGGACACCTTCCACTATCCCACGTTGTCCAAGCTCTGTCCAGCCTGGCCTTGGACACTTCCAGGGATGGGGCAGCCAAAGCTGCTCTGGGCAACCTGTGCCAGGGCCTTACCACCCTCATAGGGAAGAATTTCTTCCCAATATCTAACCTAAACCTGTCCTCTGTCAATTCAAAGGCAACACCTCCTTTGTCCAATTACTACATGTCCTAGTAAAATACAAGAAAACATTCAAATAAACTCCACTCTGATGAGCCTCCGGCCTAAATCACTTTGCAATGCTGCTGGAACAAGAGAACTCACACCATTTCCATGAGGACCGACTGTAAAAGCTAAGTTTTGGCATTGGTGAATGAATGTTGCTGAAGGGAGCAATTAATTGGAATAAAGCTGAGTTGTGGTCACTGATTTCTGTGCCACCACCAACACTGGAGGAGGAAATTCAGAAGTGACACATGATACCTCAATGGCGGTCTGGACAGGGATATTTTTTAAAAGTTTACAAGAGTATGCCTGGAGGACTTTTAATGCCACAAGTAGTTTCTAAGTGAGATTTAAGTTAACTACTGAACGTTGCTAGAAAAGGAGCAGAGAGCTTAGCAGAGTCAGAGTTCATCCATTATCTCCTCAGTAAATTCAGCTTCAAGAATTAATGACCTATGGGCATTGTGCACTCCCCATATTCTTGTCAGCTGTTAAACTGCAGCTTTTCTGCAAAATCAGGCCAGCAGCCCAAAAGGTTTTAGGAAGAACAATTTACAGGCACCACTGGTTAGTAATTTGGGGCTAGTTCCATAAAAGGATTAGAATCCCAAGTTCCATCTAGCTCCAACTTCAGAAGTCTAAGTCCCAATCCAAGAACTGCAAACCACCCTGTCATTTTCCATCTCATCTGGGCAGTGCCCGAAATCTGCTGCTGCTTCGCCTTTGGGCAACGCTTCTTGCCAGGAACCTCAAGTTCTGATCTACAGCCCACAGTGCCCTGAATTCCCCTGCTGAGGAGCATCCTGGCAACTCAACGGGATAAAAAAAAAAAGACATTCCCCATTTTGCAGGGATGTGCCCTCACCACTGCACAGTTTATTCCAGGATATAGATAGAATCATAAAAACATTCAGGTTGGAAACGACCTCTAGGATCATTGAGTCCAACCATTAATCTATGGAGAGCCTTGGCCTCTCCCAAGGTTTTGCACTTCATATGAAATGATCACACATTTTAGGGATCAGAGAGCCTGTAAATTCCCTGGGTAAGTACGACCACGATCCAGCAGTCAAAGCTCTCAAACAGAAGTGAAAAAATGTGGACTGCAGTTCCTGCTCCGATGGCTGTTTATGGGTTTCATTCAACAACTGTTTCCTGTAGAAAGGCTTGTGACTTAATAGCTTAAACACTCTGCTGGTGCACAGGAGGGATGGGCCTGACAGAGTTCAGGGCTGAGAATGACAACTGGAAACACAAATCCTTCCGCTGAGCACACCAAGGGATGCGACTCCAGCCACCGGACACTGTCTGGGACACAGCCCTTTTTTTTTTTTTTTACCTTTGTTATTTTTTTTCCCTGCTAGTTCTTTGGGTGACATTCCCCAGGAGCACTTTTTAATGAATCCTCTTCCAAGGTCCAAAGGTATCATACGTAGGAGGGTGTAGATGTCCACAGAACCATGGAATGGTTTGGGTTGGAAGGGACCTTAAATCTCATCTCATGCCATCCCCTGCCACAGCTTCCACTAGACCAGAGTGCCCCAAGCCCTGTCCAACCTGTCCTGGAACACTTCCAGGGATGGGGCAGCCACCCATTTCTCTTTTGGGCATTAAATGAGAAAAAGTTACAACTCAGGCAAAACAGCATCTCCTCTCCACTCCCTGCCTGACACATATAGATATTTTTGGATGATTTCTGAATTTTTCCCTTAATAATCAAATTGCAAATGCATCATGTATGAGACACAGCTGACCCAGAAAGGGTCACAGTGAGCTGTACAGAATACACCCAATTACAAAAGCTGGAATCATCCTTTTTTTTCCTTACATTTTGGCAATGTAAAACCTATCATAAGGCTGTACATAGCACTGAAGGACACTCCTGTTCCTACAACAGGATAAGAATCACAGACAGGGTTCAGGGGACAAAAAGAGGTTCTGAAAAGAACTCCCCCAGTGTTGCCCCTATCCAGACATAAAGGAGAACAGGAGATGATGATGTTTGCATGAGCTGAGCATATCCTTCAGCTTACACATCGTGATTTTACATTAATTTTTAGTATTGCTATTCCTGCTCTACAGTGATTATCTGCTTCAAGAGCACCAAAATAGCATCTTAAGTACTTAAGAGGGAGAAAAGGATGATATTTGGTTTATCAAGTGAGCCTTCTGACAGAAGATCTCCCATTTGTCAACTGATGTCTATATTCCAGTGAGAAAACCTGGCGACAATCCAGGCACATCCTCTTCCCCACTCCCTCCACACAAAGCTAATGAGCTGACTACATCCAACTAATTGATTAGTTGGACAGTAGCTATTAAAAATAGGTAAGGAATGAGCCAGAAATCAACAATATTTTGCACTATGAAAATGAATCAGCTTAAATAATCATGTACAGTGATAAAAAATATCGCAAGTGTTTCGTTTTCCAATTAAAAAAAAATCCCAATCTGTACATAAAAAAATGGTTTTAATGTCCAGCATGGCTTATTAGTAAATTCTCTTGCACTGTTTTTAGGGGGAAAATAGAAAAGCAAGAACTTCATCTATTATTAATATGCATTTGCTATATATAATATTTTCACATTTTGAAAAAGGCTCTTCATTTTCTAATGTATTTAATGTGATCACATATCAGTTTAAAGGAAAGCCTCTAAATTATCTTAAGATACCATCCTGAAACATTATTGGAATTAAAAGCCTTCAAGGAGTACTCTGCTATTGTTCCTTTTTTTTTTTTTTTTTTAATTTTATTTTTAAATGGCACCCAGCAATGTAAGGTCTTTGGCTCCCTAGCAAGCATTTCCACAGCCTCCTGGGGAAAAAAACAAACCCTATAGCCTGGGGAAAAAACCCTCATCATCCTCCACTTGATGGTGCAGAATAGGGTGAGGAAGTGCTGCAGAGACTTCTCTGGCTGTTAAGCAAATCACGCAGCCTAAGAAAACTTTATCTTGCTGGCTGCTCTCAGTAACTCTACAACAACTCTCAGCAGAGATAATCTGAAAAATTCTGCACGTTTGGCGCTGCACACTGGATGGGACTTTTAACAGCTGAGAATGATGTTTAATTATCCTAAACAATCTCAACTGTTCCTAACTTCTGGCTTCGATTTGCACTTGAAAACTGACTGCAACAGTGTTGTCACAGAGATAGGCTCCAGCTACATAATCAGGAGAGGAGATAACGCAGATCAGTTTGTGACCTCATCTCTTAGAGGACCTGGAGTACATTTGGTCTGAGGAACATTGTGCTGGATCAGCAGCTGCTTGAACACTTCTGTGTGACTCTCCCCACTGGTGTCATCAGAGATTGAGCACATCTTTGGATCAGCTTCAAGCATGTGCTCGCCTGGGTCTGGGTTTTTTTAAAAGGATCACACCCCAAAACCAGGCAGCTCTTTGGAAGCTGTAAGCACAACCCACAGGGTGTGCATGTGGGGAGATGTGTCAGGCCATACACCATGTTCCTTAATGAGATATTTAAATGCTTGTTGGAAGGAGGTCTCATCATGCTCTCCAAAGGGAAGCACATGTCTTGATTTAACACTACACAGTGCTCTTTACAGGTAACCATAAAGTGACCCTGAGGATCCCTGCGCTGCAGAATTATGCAGAGGACAAATTCACACATCAAATTATGACAAACTGAGTACCAGGAAGCAAGAAACCATCAGGAAAACAGAACATGGCCTTTGCTTACTTTGTTCACTGACTTCTCTGGCGTTTTCACTGTCAGGTCAGCTTGCTTTCCTTTCTTTGAGGGTGTTCTCTTTATTTTTGGTGAATGAAACTTGCCCTTCAACTTCATGGTGAATGAGGTGAGATGGGAACGCTCAGAATCTAGAAAGACACAGAAAAGCATTACTGGATTAGGGCAAATATGTTGAAACCAGGGATGTGTTACAGCATTATCTTGAAGACACTTGCACCATGTAAATTTATTGAGCGGAACACGATAAAGAAAATTAATAAACTGCAGTTTTATATTATGTTTCAAACCACAATATCACCATAACTTCCTGCTTTCCTCAACCACAATATCACCATCATTTCCTGCTTTCCCTTGGAGGCAGGAACGCTGCAAAGCAGAGGCAGGGACAGCGGGACTGCTACTGCTCTGTGCCTTGGAGGGAAGAGGAAAAACACCTCTCTTCAAAGCACTTATCTCCAGCAGGTCCTTTACAGTACTTTACAAAGGAGGCAATCATCGTGCCTCTTTGGCAGATGAGCAATTGAGTCAAGGGGATGAAGAGACTGTTCACAGACCTCTGGCAGAGCAGAGCCCTCGGCTGTGGGTCAGTGCAGACCTGCTACTGGGACCTGGCTGCTTCAGGGATGGAGAGCACAACCCCAGGTAATGCCCTTCCCAGGGTGCTGATCCCTACCCACTCGGCAGCATCAATTCTGAATGTGGCCCCATGGATAATCTGAACAAAAATGCCAGCCCTTGTTATCTGCCATGGATTTCACTTCCAGTGTACCAGAAAAAAACAGAGAACAGAGGAACCGCTTCGATACCGGGGCATCCTTCAAGGAGCTGAACTGCAGAAATGCTCAGCCCTTTAAAAACCTGTATTTCCATTGTTATTTGAATACCTAAAAGCAGAAGTCTCAAAGGTTTGCAATCATGCCATATGCAGACTTACAATGTTGAAATACATTTTTATCTGTTTAACCATGAAGCTAAATAAAACTAAGCTGCCTTGTAGAGAGCAATTTAGAAAGTATTTTGAGCAAAGAGCACTTTAATAAATGAAGGTCTGAGTTGCTCTCTAGTGACCCAGATAATTCAGCAGAAGTTACCCACCTTCTCTGTGACTACATTATCAAGGAAAGTACACTCTTTTGCTGTATGTTTCATTTTTCTTTTAGATGATTTGAGCATTAACTGTAATGAGTCCAGAGGACAGCCCCATGCATGCAGCACTGCAGCACCTCGTTAGCATGCAGACTGCAAACAGCAAAGGCTGCTGAGTCAAATCTAGCACCCAGCAGCTAAATACCACAGAGCAGTGCTGCTCCTCGTACTCAGAAACCACCTAACCACAGTTCAAGGAAAGGGACCTATCTCCCTTTAAACCTGGTTTCCTGGTAGCATGTTGTGACCCTCTGTGAGCACACCCACCAACACTCTGCTGAAGTATGCCCTCTACACCAAGATTTTGCAGGCATCCTACAATGGAAGCTGCGTGAGCACCCATCCTAATCTGGTCAGGCTGCAGACCTGCTCTCCACTTACAGCAGTAAATGTTTCCCCAGGTTTTCTTTGTATCCTAAAGTCCTGTTTAGTGCACTGAGGAGGGAGGCACTAAAAACCTTGGCCACTGCAGATAAATCCAGGCATATCAGTTGGCCTCTGAAGAATCACTTACAGCAGCTGGCACCCCAACTTAGCAACAATTTACGTCAGTGCTTTACATCCACGAGAGGATCTCCAAACCTTTAAAACCTCTCTGTCTCCACAGGGTGCTGAAGGTCACCACTGAAGAGAGTTCCTGGCTGCTGTGATAACACTCTTGAACTCCTCCCCAGAAAAATCATTTGTATTTATTCCATACACCATATGAGAGTTTCCATATTTGCACGCATATGCACGCTTGCCATGAAAAGTCATGGCTCTGAATTAATTTCTGGAGAACTGGCAAACAATTACAATAATTAATCTACAGGGAGGTAATGGTGACAGCAATAAATTGTGCCTGACTCCTCCACTGGCTGCAGTGAAATCCAAACTGCTGGTCTCAGTAAGAAAACACTCAATCCCTACAAAATCCTTGGTCACCTATGGTGATAATTTGGCATTGTAGGGGACAAGATATTTGGAAGGGAGAAAGATTTTAATAGATTGCCATTTCCTTTTCTCCTTGCCACCAGACATCTCTACCCACCTTCATGGGGCAAGCAACATGAATGACTGAACCAATGTGTCTGCATATCAGAAACCTCCAAAAGGAGATGTCATCAGAGGAAATTTCCTTTTCTGCTGACAGCAGATCCTCTTCACCACCACCAGCAGCCAACCACTGTGTCCCTTTGCTCTTTTTACTTTGGTCACCAAACACTACATCAGTTGTGTGCCACACTCTGAGGGGAGATAGACACACAGAGCAAGAACAGAAGCAAGTGGCTGGAGCAGAATAGGAACTGCTTAAAATAGTACTGGTGAAGTAAACCAGCTGACATTTGCAAAAATAATAAATGTTATTGTTTGAACAGTCCTGCTAAGTCCTGCTTTGAAGATCACAAATTAATGCAGCTTTTTACTGCCATGGCTTTCTGTCTACACCAAGCACTTTCCAGCTCTCATCTACTCACAAGTTTCTGATGCATTTGCAGTTAAACAAATGAGTCACAAACCAATATTCTCTCACACTCAATTACACTTAGCACTTAAAATAGCGCTTCCCTTGTTCCAAGCACATTACAAACACATCGTTCTCATCCTTAAACAGTCAGGCCTTAACCTCACTCTGCAGATGGGAAGCAGGCACAGAGGTGAAGAAGCAACTTCTCTAAACAGAGCAGAGGGTGAGTCAGTGACTCTGGTACAGCATCCCCATCACTCTGCAGGCCCTCTGCCCTCTCCCCATTCATGGATCAAGCTGTGGAGCTCCTGTGATTATGTTCAGTGAATGCCAACAGAATTATTCGGCACACTGGGCTTTACAGTTTGCAAGCTGATACATCATTCAAGCATTATAAACAGAATTTGCTTTGTAATGAATCTGGATGAAGTGGTATAAAAGAGAAGTTGACACTTGAGCAGGAAGGGATTCTAGCTCACAGGTGTAAGGGACCTAAGCTTTTACAGATGAAGCCTGAAACTCTCCTCTGAAGAGCACAGCTGAGCAAGACTTCCTAGACTGGTTACTGGTCTGTTTGAAAAAGTAACTTTTTTATACTACATCCTAATTTAAATATCTTACATGTGTGTCTGTCCACTTTAAAAGTCCAAACAGCGCAGCATGCCTTTACAGATTAAATAATTTGATAACATACACAGAGGCAGAAAACAGAGCCATGGCAGTGCTCAAACCTCTTCTGTGCCTCTGCTCCTTCCTGCCTATCTACAGTAACCAAACCCCTTAATGCAGCATTGAGGTTGTTCTAAGCTTGGGAATTTGCCCACTGGAAATTATTCTATCATATTACCCTTGCCTCTTGTTGATGAATAGCCAGCAGTGTTTAGCTGGAGTCTCAGAACTGGCTTTCTCCTCTCTGGTGTGCAGGAGGAGGATACCCTGCACTTCTATGCAGTATCCAAATATTTGTGAGATGAATGGGAAAAGTGAGGGTAATAAACTCAATGAACTCAATGATTTCAACTGGAAGGGAAAAAAAAAAAAGTTGTATCAAAGTGTTTCTGTCTCAAAGGAACCACTGACTTTCCATCCCCTCGTATTTCATCTGTCTGGATGCTCTCTGCTGCTGCACACAACTGGAAAAAACAGCCCTTCAAAATGACTCTTTTACGGATCCGAGTTTCTTGATTTCTGAGTGGAAGCTTCACTACGTCACTCATTTCACAGCTAATTCCATCCCCTGTCAGTGAGGCTCCCGCTCCGCCGTGCTTGAACGTGCTCCAGCTGTTGAGTCACGGCCCTGCTCAGCTCCCAGGCTCGTCTCCCCCGGCACGTGTCTGGGGTCTGACCACACACACAACACCAGAGAGCTCGCCTGACGTGCCTGCTCCACCCAGCCCTGCTGTCAGGTGTGGCCAGAGGGGTTTGCACTTATCCCTCAAGCCCCCAGACCAGGCAGACCACAGCTAAGGAGACCATGGCCAACCAGGACCTACCCGATTCCCCACCGACTCCCCAAGCTCCAGCACTGCTGCTGCTGCTGCCACTTTGCCAACAGAAAGCTAACTCTGGTGAGGAAAGAACTGCAGGTTTAAAACAACAGTGGATTAAAAGGGAAGGCAGATAAATCAGCTTATGTGCTTGTGGGCGAAGAAACTAAGGCTGCTTAGGAGAAAGCTGGCAAGTCAAAGCCCAACATCCACCTCTGCCATAGTCAAATGGTAACTCTCCACTTGGGTTCAAATGAAGGCCAGAATAAGTCAAAACACACACAAGCTGGTGAATTCCACCAAGCTAAGCCAGTAGCAAATCTGCTTTCAAGTCAAAGTGAAAGTTTAGCCTTTTACAAAGCTCAGTCACAGCAGAGTTTCCATCTGTTGGGTCCCACTCACCAACCTTGTGTAACCAGCACATGGGAGCCTTCAGAACTGGGAAATAATGCCCTGCCTGCTTCTGCACCCCCTGCTTCTGTTTCTGTCACTACTGCTCCATGGCAGGGAGGCTCCAGCAGCTGGGACAGGCTGCTCAACTTGTCTAGTGCTTGGATCATATAAAACTAACTGAACATAGACTTCTTTTTAATTGAAACCCCACAAACTTAAGAATACAGTACCTTTTCTTCCCCTCACCTGAAAAACTAAACCCTCCATCTTCTCTCACTCTCTGCATGTTCAGACACCAAAAACCCTGCAGGAATTAGAGGAGACATAACCTTAAAAAAGGGTTATAGTTCATTTTCCAGTTTGTCCTGACTCTTGCTTGTTAAAAAGGACGAAATGGAGTCGAAAAATCTTATTCCACAAATGGTTCCTTTTTCAAAGGCCATTTAGGTCTCTCTGCTGGATGCACATATTTAAAAGCTATCAGATTAAAAATAACAACAGACAACTCTCCCTGTGTCATAATGAAGCTATTGTGCACATTTTTAATCAACTGCTCTTGCCACCTTTGCCACGAGTCCTTTGAAGGCAGCAGTGACTTATGTAATGAGTTACACAACGATGCCCATTAAAATGGCATTTGTTCCCTTGGGCTCAGCTCCATCATTTGAGAAGACAAAAGGCAAGTTGCAAGGCTTCAGCTAAACCCTAGCTGACAGGGACTTTAAGGGTTCTGAAGCAAAAGGCAAAAATAACGAGCTAGAGTTCAAAACGACCTTTCTGCTGAGGATGTCTGTGCTGCGATGCAGCACCAGTGACAGGCTCTGGGCTGGGGCTACTCCAGATGCAATTGTGCTCTCAGAAACACAGGAAAATAGGTGATTCAGGAAGGCCAGAGAGCTTACCACGATAATCAAGGAACATTCTGCAAAGAGAACATTTTCCCAGATTTTACATGAATATTACTAGAATTCCCAACATCTTCCTTCCACCCTTAGGGCTGTATCTGTTACACACCTGTAAGCACAAAAATCTGGGGGATTGTGCCCTGGCTACAGCTTTTGGGCTCTCTGGTAATGTAAATATTAAAATCAGTGACTGACAGAAAATCCAAGCCTTTGAGCTTTGCAGGAAACAACCAAGCTCCTCTGCAGAAGAGCTGGCACAGGAGGCACAGTGTGATGCTCACCAGTGAGCTGTGGGCAACAGAAAACTACTGCAGGGGCACTTGTAAAAACAAATTTTAATAATTCTGTCGTATGACAAAATGTTCAAGCCTGCCAAAGTGTAGCTATGAAGGTGGAGAGAAAGCACGAGGTTTCAAGGAGGGTTGAAGAAACAGATGAGGAGGACCCCAGATAAATTCTGCACCCTTTCACACCTGCAGTGTATTGCTAGCTCTCCCATTACACTGCAAACAGCCCTCAGCTACTTTTCACACCCTCTTTCTCCAGAAGTCCTGAGGATGTTTAGAAGCCTAAAAACGCTGATATGCAGCACTTGTGCAATGCTGCATGTTCCCAAAATGATGAACTGGGATCCTGAGTACAGAAAAGACAGAATGCGACAGAACAGAATTAAAATATCCCTTTTAAATGTATCAGCATATCACTGCTGCATCATGGATGCTCAAAAGCCTCAGACCTACTACTCCCAGCTCTGTGAGTTTACTTTCCTCAACTTTGCCATTATCCCCAGAGACTGAAGCAAAGAGAATTAATACAGAAACAAAAAAAGAGCTGGTAGGGGACCTGGAAAGGAAAAAAAAAGGGAGGGTCCAGTGTCAATCAGGAAATTTGCCCACCCTAACCTTTGTACCTTAGGTGGAGTTGTTTGTAAGCTGCTCCAAGTCCCTCTCCAGGGAATCCAATTGCTAGGAGAGCCGCCAGGTTTTAGAGGAAAATGATGGAGGAAGGGCAGCTAAGAATCAAACAATCGTTCTCGAGTGCTAAAGAAACTTTTCCTCTAACATCACGTCACCTTGGAAGCAGCCAGCTTTTAGGAGCAGAAAGACCGACTGCCCTTTTTCTTTTCTGGCAACATTACAGTGAATGAGCATAAACCAGTGAGCATTAATGATGTGCAATGACAGCACACAAACTTCTCTGGAAAAGGGAGGCTCAGTTCCTTCTCAGCTGGCCAGGCAATGCTCACTGACTCACAGGCTTCATTATTTTTATGCCGCCCTCTGGGGCCTCCAGAGGAAGCAAAACATTTTTATTTGTCAGAGAGCACATTTTTATTTTGATTTTTTTTTTCTTTCTAAGCAACCATGAATGAGGCATCTCCAGCTGCAGCAACCTCAAGTGGAAAGAGCTTGCAGTGTTTGCAAGGGAACTGGAAGGCAGAGAGGGTAACTTATCAATTCAGCCACGTCTCCCTACTGCAGTGAAAAGGACTGGGTTAGTCAACATTAATTTTATGGTGCATTAACACTACAGCTCTTCTTCCTTCCAGTATCATATCTGGAAGCAAATCTTCAGGTTGCAAGGAAGAGAAGATGCACATGGATTAAGTAGCAAGTTCAGAGCAGCTGACCAGATTCCCTTCTACTCCTCTTTTTGTCTGCTATTTCAGAACAGAGAAATCTCCTTGTATGCAGATAAACCAGGATTCCTTTACCTGCTGGAAACTGCAGCAGTATCACTCAACCAATGTACAGGAGGAAAAAGAAAAGAAAAAGGCAAAAAGCTAAAATAAATCAAACAAGGAGAGATTTAAGGAAGTAAAACTGCTACCCAAGTTCAGTTTCCTGCAGCACACCAAAGCTGGCTTTGAGATTTCTTGTTGAACAAGATGCTGTAATTTATTGATAAGGAGCAGACAGGATTTTTGCTGCGGTTTATCAAGAGCTGCCCCAGCAGACTGGTGCCATATCAACCCCCCAAGCAGAAACACCAGCAATCACCAGCAAACCTTTGTGCAGCATCTGGCGAGTCTCTGGTAATTTCCCATTTCAGAACTGATGTTGCACAGCCCTGCAAGCCCCAGAGAACTGATGGGATTACAACACTGGTAACACGACTCGTAACTCCCCCAGTGCCAATGGCACTAGAACAAGAGACTCAAGCAGCCTCCAACACCAACATGAACAATGTGGTCTTTGCTCACCCTTTTCTACCCATGAAAGCCACCAAGGATGTTAACTAAACATTTTGTTTTAAACGGAAAAAAAAATAATCCAGCTACCAGGCGTAACATCTGCATTACTTCAGCAAACAGCTCCTAACACAGAAATCGCAATGGCTGAGAGGGAACCTGCTGAACCTCCCTGTTCACCAAACATGACTTAATATGGGGTCTGTGGGCATCCCCGCTTGTCTAGCAGCTTTTGTAGGGTACGGTCATGACAGTGATTCAGACATCTAAAAATAAAGCCCTGCAGGCAGAAGTGTGCGTGCGCAGCACCTGAGTCACTCCGGGCTGCAGGGAGCCCGGGAGCCAAAGCTCATCTGTTTCATTGACACCACTGCCATGGCCAAGCAAAAAGCCTCCTCACCGAGCTCTGCTTCAACTCCTTCTCCCCTCCTCTCATTTTCTCAAGCACATTTAAGTTTTCTTCCTGAAAAACCTTTGCTGGGCTTGGGTTTCGGTCGTGTGGCCGTCAGCTTTGAAACTCAGAGCTGAAAGATTATAACCCAATGTTGCTGAAGCTGTTTACCCATCTCCAAGGTGACAGGATGTCGTCACAGGCACTCAGGCAGGACACCGAGCAGAAAGGCATTATTTCAGATGCTTTAGGGAAAAGCCTAATTGCTCACAACCTGGCCATAGGTTCAACAGCCGACAAACAAGGTTGTAAATGGAGCCTTGGCTTCTTGTCTGCCCCACAGCACCGGCTCTGAATGGGAAAAAACTCAGCCCTCTTTCATCCTTGGAGAGGAACCTCCGCTCTCATTCATTAGGCAATGGAAAAAAAAAAATAAAAAGAGAAGCTGGCTCAGATCTGCCTGACACAATTTCCAGTTGCTTTGGACATTACTAATTATAGTCATCTTTATTTTTGACCTCTGATTACAGACTCTCTGCACATTCAGTCTGAATGGCAAAGATAACCCCTCTTTTCTAGTAGGCTTGGGAGGAACCTTATACCCTGCCCAAAAGCCACCACCCACACTCATCTGAGCTGAGCACAAGAAGTAAGATGAAAACATGGAAAGCATTTGCTTAAACATGCTTGGTTTTACTTCCTTCTTTAGCAAGTGCCACAGATCAAGGGCAGCAGTCCAGGTGAGAGTGTGATGTAAGCTCTTTTCCATGCATGTTCCGAGATGAGCTAACTGCTCCGTGAGGGAGCCTCATTTCTCACTGTTCTGACTAGCACTGTATCCTCGGGGCTGAGATGCTGAAAAGCAGATATTCAGTTCAGTAAGATTAAACATGTCTGCACAACTCCAGTGCACCATGCTGGGGGCTCACATCTCTGCACGAGAGAGAAAAATGAATTTCAGGAACCAGGCCAGCACTATCTCCTAGAGGCACTGCAATACCAGTGTAAACTTCCCTAATATTGCTTACTCAATAAAACAAGGCATCACAGGAGGGCTATGCAAATCCCTCAACTTTGAAGTACTGCTCTCCTGTTGCCCCAAAGGACCAGCTCTCTATCTCCACACACCCAGGCAAGAGTGTGTGTGAAGCGATACAGAGGCACCGCAGGTGTGAAATTTCTGATGTAATCAGGTCAGAAACTGCTTTGACATTATTGTTGTGCTGCTCAGTAAAGGGTTAAGAAGCTGCAGGCCATATCCTCAATTCCATACTCTGCTCTATACCTGATAGGATCTGCAACCAAACCACCAGCTTTATTGTCTGCCTACAGGCAGGAGAAAATATTAGTCTTCTATAAGCATGATTTGAAACATCAGTGCCTCCAGCAAGGGGAAACTGAGATGTTAATTGAACTGAACAGCCCAGGAGGGAGCTCCCTCTTCCCTTCCTTAGCTGTAGGATTAGCACATCCCTACCCCACCATGGCAGGAAACATGAAATACCTTAGGGAGTCTAACTTTCACTTTGCTGCACATAAACATTAAAGTTACTTTAGCAGTAAACAATTATTTGTGACAAACTTTCTATTTCATCCCATCTCCTCATCCCTGATTTAAAAGGTCCTGGTTATACTGGTCTACAGACAACAGGTTTCAAGGTAAAGGCATACGGACACCAACACCCGCAGTTCTCCCCATTCTTTTTGGCAAATCCTGACTTTGAAAGATACAGAAGACTGAACTTCTGCAGCAGCAAACCCCAGCAGATTTGTACAAACATTAACAACAACATGAAGGAAGTCTGAAGAATCTGCCCCATCTCTAACTCATCTGAGCCTACTGAAGACTTGAGGCTTCAGTAGCAGGAAACAGCCACTAGAATTTTACTTGTTAATTTAATTTTGAAGAAAAAGTAGCTATTTCCCCAGCTGCTTCAGACATTGCTCAGCCTAATGCAGTGACAAGTCTGAAAACTCATTCAACAAGGGGATACCTGAGCCTCATTTCTTTGGCACATCATTCTTTGCTGGCATGCAGCATTAAATCTTGTATCATCCTATCTGTATTTAACAGTTACTGTCATCTTTAATGGAAATTCCCAAAAGGGGGCCCTACTAAGAATCAGCTTCAATTTTTCCATGAACTTTCAGTTTGCTCACACAGGAAGCTGGCCTGAATTTCAAGAAGAAATACCTTCAACACTCATATACAACAACCCAACAGCCAAAGGGAACCCAGCTGGATTTCACCAAAAACAGAGCAGAACCTTACCTCAGCATCTCTTTACCATCTTACTGAAACTATTATCACAGAATAAATCTTGGTGAATTAATAGCTACTTGAGAGATGTTTTTATCAACAGCCCATTTCCTGATCATATCCCATCCCCATTCAGGGCATGGCATCAGGTTTCAAAAGTGAGATCTTGCCCACAAGCCAGCCATACCTGCCAGGAAGACACACAAATGCATTCAAAGACCATGACCCACTCCAAGAAAAAAAGCATGTTTTAAAAGCCAGTGCCCAGGTTCTGTGCTAGAGAGACCTTAGGATTCTGCAAATAAGAAATAATTTTGTACGATATTTCTATTTAATTTGGTTTTGACAAAACAGCAAACCCACAACTGCCGAAGCTATTTAAGTCTGCGCAAAACAATGTGAGGCAGAGTGGCGATCCTGCCATCAGCCCTGAAAGGTGAATCAATACTAATTTCAGTTTGTGGTCCGTTGAGCAATACTTTGGAGCTTTAGGAGGTCTGTTTGGAAAACAGCAGCCAGTTTGTAACAGGAAACTTCAGCTCCACGAGGCCTCGAGCCATGTGGTGCAGGGTCAGGCCAGGCTCTGCTCCATCGCCTCCGGAGAGCACGGCCCTTCGGTCAGGCTGAGCCTGGTGCCTTGTCAAAGCTTCACTGTGATTAACTTTATGCTCCTTCACTGTGAAAAACAGGCAATAAGCCACTGATTTCTGCAGTGCATTCAGTATGTCACACAGCTGGGTTCAGAAAGACATCAAGTGATGTTTATAAAAATACCTGCGGCGCTGTTACGAGAAGGGTAAACACCTCCCAGATCTTCTGGGCTCAGTATTATCCACTGGTAATGCACAACCTGCCTGCAAAAGCTTCACCCCAACTGGGCTCTGAGTCTTCCCCGTAGCAGAATTTCTTAGAGAACGTGGGCATGAGGTATTTTGGGATGAGATTTGAACTACCCCAAACTGGGCCTCAGTTTCAGGCCTGTCTAGGAGTAGACAGACCTGTGTTGCAGTTAGAAATTCACTTTAAGGTGCGTTTAAGTATTAGAGAGCATAGTTATAGTGTGGTTATAGTGGCTTCCTTAAGGGTGAAATTGTTTACATTCTTTTTTACACTGAATGCCAATTAGAAAACACCTGTAACTGTAAACTATCTGAAACTGTATTTAACCCCCCTCCTCAGGAGAATAAAGGGAGAACACATGATCTAACCATGTTGGCCGTGTGTGTGTTGCTCTGACTGGCTTCCCACGTTAATTAGGAGTTCCCTGGTTTCACTTCACCTGGATCCAGCCAATGAATACAAAAAAATCACCCTGCAGTAACGCAACAAGAAACACTATAAACCATCTTTCAACTAAAAAGCAACCACCTATAATGCTGCAAGCACAGAACTGACTTTGTATATGATCCATGTTTAGTATCACTTTGCAGTATAAGAATCTAGTACTAAGCTTTGTGTCAGTGTAGTAAAAAAGCATCATCACCTTTTCTGCTCAGCAGAAACAACCTTGTGTTGTAGGGAAGGGGCTTAGTTGAATCAAACACTGCAGTCTTTGACATTGCAGGACATCCACAAACATCTGCTCCACACAAGGACCACTCTCCCACGACGCCCTGCACGACTTCACAGGACTTGCAGTCTGAGCTTGGACCTCATTTGTTTTAGGATGTGTTTTCAGGAAAATTCTCTTTCCTTTCTACCCTGTTTACAAATTTACACAGCGAACTCACTTTGCCTCCCTCCCCAAACAAACACATAAATGTTGCCTTTTTTCTCCTCTGTGTACTCATGAACTCTGAAGCTCAGCAAATAAACTCTCAGCTACATCCACTTCTAAACTGCTGATTTCTGTAGAGGAATGACAGATGGAAGAGAGCTCTCCTGCTTCATTTTTGGCAGCTCTGCAGCCAGAAGTCTGAATACACTCAATGTGCCCTCATTCCTCATAAACCTGAGAGCCACTTACGTATCACTACAAAGAGTACAGAACTGGAAGATGGCTCAAACAAATCTTCAAAAAGGTGGTTGGTTTGGGAAAAAGCTGCTTCATTAAAATGCATTGAAACTCTTAAGTCCATCTGCAAAAGGCTCCTACAGCTTTGTGTGGCTTTAACCAGTACCATTTCCATGTCTACCCTGATATGACACACCAGCCATAGGTATAAAACACCCCTCAAGGCTTGATTGCTGCTATTTCATAAAAACCCAACACTATATATAGCAGTCACAATCATAATTATGAAACTGAACCCATATGGGAACTTGGAAAGATGGCCCTCACACAAGATACTTTCATCAGGTATTCAAATCACTTATAAAAATAGAGAATTTAAAAATATATAGAAAATACTTCTTCAAGTACAGTCAAGTAAATTTGCCATTTGTTGGCAGAAAGCAGAGCAGGTGAAGAGCTGAGCTGATTTTTTGGCAATTGTACAAGTCCACTTTTAGGGAAATCGCTTCAAACTATAACACCAGAATTTATCATGATAAAACAGGCAACATTCAAAACCACAACCACCCTGTACTCAGGCTTTATAATGACAGGGCTTCTCCATCCTGGAAAGCTAGCTTAAATCAAGGTGAAAGTTTGAAACTCACACATATGATTCCCAGTTAACTCCCTGCACAGTTTTACTTTGGAATATGACTGTCCACTTGCAGAATGGATTTAGCTAATTATAAGGCAGAAGGGCAATATTTAGAGATAGTTTTCATATATATGGGAAGCTGTTTCTCAAAGATAAAGTCTAGCTTTGTTGAACAGAAGTAGATAACAAACCTCAAAGGAAGAGATTTTTCTTGTATGAACTGTCATTTTTTTTTAATTTAAAGGACACTCCTGTGTTATTATAAGAAATCAGGACAACATAACCTCAACATTTTCCATTGTAAAGCAGATTTAAGACCCATTTTAAACCCTGTTTTGTGCTCTCCTGTTAAGAACTGGGTCTGCATTTGCAAAACAACCCAACAAAGAAGTGCCAGCTCCACTGAAATACTTTGTCATTCACGAACTCAGGGGAGGGAAAGTCAGCTCCAGACCTAGCAGCAAAGCTCTAGGCTTACATTTGATCAATAGTCTAAACAAAGCCTGACCTAGCACCAAACAGGCAGCTGGCTTGCACATTGAAATCTGCAGAATGTTACTTTTGCCCCTTTAATGAGAAAACTGCCATCTCTGTGCCTCCAGAACGACCGTGTGATGGTTTTTCGTTTTACAAGCCAGAAATTCATGGCACAAATTGACGAGGTGGGGATTCAGAGCAGGTGACACCGTCAGTCACAAGAAAAGCTCACGCAGAACAGACACAAAAACATGTCCCCATTGGCAGGTGACCTGCCTGGGTGATGGCAGCTCAACTCCTGGAGTCACCAGGAGCGGCTCTAAAGGACAAATGGAATAACTGATCCTGAAGCCACAAAATATTCCTGTAACGGGTTTGAAACACGCTGCCAGTCACAGGCAGCACACAGTGAACAGTCTGGCAAAGCTGCCCAAGCAATAAGCAGGCTACTGTGAAAGAAATGACCAATCCTCACAGCAAATGAGCCAGCAGAACCCATCTCACCACCCCTAACGAGCGCTCCAGACGTAACAGTACCAATGCTTACGGTCATCTTCAATATTTCAAACCAAGAAACTGCTCCCTCATATTCTTAATTACCTCCCACAGCAGGACAGACAGGGATTTGGAGCCTCCATAAATTCTCAGTAGTAGAGAAATCAGTCCCATTAATTTTCTAACATTAGGGCTACTAGGTTTATTTTATAAAATTACTAGTCAAACCAGAGTCCAATAATGAGATGATCTATTTGTAAATAATATTTTGCTTGGAGGAAAGAAAGAAAAACTGTTTTCATCCTTAATACCCATAAATCACTGTATTTACAGACTACAGCTTGGGGACTCAGGGCCAATCTACTGATAGGATTTCTCTTCTATTTGCACCGTGTCAGCATCTGCTCTCTTCATGTGAAAACAAAAAGCTGTCCAAGGAGATTATGGCACTTTCACACCCTGGATCACCCAGGTCCCAAAGAGTCTGCCTAGTTCAGCTCATTAGGAGCACACCACACTTTGCATTTCCTACTATTTTAATATCGTAAGTGTTCAGTGAATATAGGATAACACTGGTAAAGCAGCTCTTGTTCAGCTTCAAATATAAGACACTTCTTTATTACAAAAGCTGAAGTCACATGCTCCAAGGCTCCTTTCACAAAGTGATCATGGGCATAACAAGGTGAACACCAATAAGTACAATCAAACATACATCCTCCTCTCCCTAGACATGTTCCTACTGTTCAATTACACCGTGGTAGACATGGCTTATTAAAGATTTTCACACACCTAAGGAGCTATGTCTGGCAGTGATTTCTTTCTTTATTTAAATAAACACTTTACACCTTTATTTACATAGGGCTTTTAAAGAGAATCTCCAAAAACCATCAGAAACCACTCAACTCCAGGGTAAAAGGTGAGAAAAATCACAAGGAAAAAGAGGAATTAAATTCCAGACAAAAGAGAAAATGACATGGATTTGAAAGCATGCTAGAGGCCATGCAGGGCTATACAGAGCCCACTTATCACAGATAAGAATTCAGATTGAATTTTGGAGGTCTAATCTGAAATACAGAGAGTCATACTACTCCTGGGGGTAAACAGCTCCAGAGAGCATCAGCATCACAGGAGGCTTCTTCTGCCAAATTACCACCACTCTTACTTGAATTCACACCTCCTGGTTGTGTATTAACACAACAATCTTGTATTATATTAACCTCAGTCAATCATTTTATCTCCACAGAGGCACAGGCCAGGAAGGGAATTTCAGAGTTCAAGCCCATTCTCTTGCTGGATCATAAAAATCCCAGCATTACTGTATCACACAAAAGGTCTCCCACTGGGACTTGATGCAAAACAAGGAAGACCAAAACACGGAAAACCAAAACAAGCAAACAAAGCAAACAAGGAAAAATCCTTAAACAAAGAAAGAAAATCTTTGAAATCATTGGCCCATCCACTTAAGTGCTGTTAATTCATAATGATCTTGATTCCTATAGCTGATTTGAAATTTTCCACTTAGTATGTGTCATCTTATTTAAAAAACACGACCTACATTTGAATTTCTGAGTAAGAGCACAGTACACAACGCTTTGCATGCTAAAGATGTGGCTCTGTAGTGGCTCAGATTTCACACGTGCCCATCTTTTGAACGGCAAATCTGTTCTGACGCTGCCCATTGTTACGGGATCTGAAAGATCCAGAGACACAGAGAGCACCTGACCTGGGATTTCTGATAAAAACCAGGCTATTGCAGAGAGACAGCAGGAGAAAAGAGGCCGCTCAGTGTCAGTCAGACGCTTTTTAATCAGGTTGAAACGCTTGGCTGTGGAGAGGGGGGTTCAATCTCTCCAATCCACGCTCCCATCGCTCACGCTGCTTTCTTAATTAGCAGCAAGTGGACAACAGCTGCCAGTAGCCTGGAGGCCAGAAAGTTACCAGCAAAAAGGGGGATGTGTTAAGAGAGAGACACGGAACGGGGCTGTTCAATGCACCAGTGGTCAATACGGGCAAGAGATCCATCCACAGCCAACATGGAAAGCTTTGGGTTGGAAGGGACCTTAAAGATCATCTCACTCCAAACCCCTGCCATGGGCAGGGACACGGCCTCGTCCACTGACACTGAGAGGATGCTCTTCCTGCTGGTTTCAGTCTGGTCATTTTAACATATAACTAACTGGAATCCAGTTGTTTTGGTTATGTTTTTTTTTTTTTAGTACTCCCGTAACAGGAAAATTTAAACTGAGAATAGAAGGAAATGGGAAGGCCATCCTAATGTCTTGATGAAAATACATGGGGGTCAGTTCAAAGGCACAGCAGAATAAAGGCTTCAAGATTGTTCCAGAGATTTTAAGTATAAAAGTTGAAGCACAGGAGAGAGGGGGGGAGAAAGGATGTTTTACTTAAACAGTAGAAACTTTAGCAGAAGATAAAAACTTTATTTACAAGCCCTAACCTCAAATAGCACAAAAGAAAAAAAAAGACTCTAGTCGGTCATTATTGTCTGTGTATCAAATCCTGTGAGCCCAAGTCATTTGTCTTGACCTTACTGCACCATGTATTAGACTAAAGTGGGTCAAAAAGAAAATTCTTTCCCAAAGAGGTGACACCCTCTGGTCAAACCATGTGCTTATCTCATAACACAACTCGCTGACTGTCTGGATGATCAAGAAATAAAGTAATTGCTTCCCTGTTGGATGTCCTGATTACTGTCATTTGTGGCAATAGGGAACTCAACGCAATTGCAAGCAATAAAATGTATCATTAAAATTTCCCACTGCCCATTTGTTGATCAATTGTCATCACCCCAACTTCTTCAGAAAAGCCAGGCTTCTTTTGAATTTGGCTTTAACCTACCCAGAAAGCAGAGATTTGGAGCAATTTTCTGAGGCCTGGCTGGCAGTTCTGCCAGTTCTAAATATATCCCAGCTTTCTGAGCTTGAACCTATGCAAGGGAAGCTGGGAGGAAGATGGAAGTATTTCCCCAAGCTGCCAGTAGACTAGCAAGACATCTAAAAGCCCTCATCAAATTAAGTGCTTAATTACAATTCAGACTTTGAGACTCTGGAAATTAGGATAATCTTCTGGGAAATTTAACAGTCTCCCACAAAAGAAATTGCAACACACAAGCCAAAAAAAGCAGAGAGCTTGGAGAATGTTATCCCATCAAATCACACCTTGTGATTCCTCACCCTAATTCCTGGAGAATACAAAGTGAGATCCACAACTTAATTTCAGGTTCTTTAGCCATTGGGAAAGATGAAGATCAACATTTAGGAGGCTAAATCTGGAAAAGTAGTCTCATGTAAAAAGCTGAGAAATGTTTGCTGAGTTGATGGAGAGCCATCTGTGAAAGGATCTTCTACCACCTGAATTCATGACGGACTGTGAGGTGGCCACAAAGGGCATGGCTTGGAGAAGGTCTGGACACAGTCACTGGCACAACCACCAAAATTTTGGCAGCAGAGCAGTGGCTGCAGGCTTGCCAGCTCCATTCCTCTAGGTGGCATGATCTGTGCACACATCACCTGGATCTTCCCACGTGGAGAGATGTCACCACCACACGGCACTACTACGTCTGCCACTCTCACTACCCAATGACATCCCTAAAAGCATGAACTAACAACCCACTCACAGGCTACACAGCTCCAGTGATGACTGAAAAGCTCACAGAAGCTGATGGAGAAGTAGAGATCATCTGACCACAGCACCAAGTGAAACCACAGGAGTAAACGAAAGGAGGGCAGAAGTTGTACTCACTGTCCTTACCTCACTGCAGACAGCACTTTCCACCACCACCCATCATGAAGGCAGAAGTGCAGAAGAAATGTTTTTACAATGCTCTAAAAATGTAAAGCTCTAGGTGAACTAAGCATTACACATTTTCCTTTTTGATTCATGAAATTATTTCAAGGGAAATGAAATCTTGATCTCAAAATAAGCCGGAACATCCCACACTTCCCATTGTTACCACTCTCATGACCCATGACCCCAGAATCACATCTAGCAGCAAGAGAAGCTCTGCTGCTTGGGCAAGATGTGTAAGGATGTTCTTTTGCTGTGACACATGTATCGCTCCTTGCTGGCACATCCCTGTACATCTCCAGGACAACGCTGCTGAGTCAAAACCTTGTGACACAGAGGATGCACTACAAGCAACAGAGTGTTACCATCCAAAAAACCTGCAAACTAAGGGAAACAAAGGGCAGGGAGAGCTGACAGAGAAGAAATCATATCCTGGTATCAAAGACAAGACACAATAAAAAAAAATGAAAAAAATGAAATGCAATTCACAAAAAAAAAATTCACAAAAAAATGAAAAGCAATTCAAACCCAGAGCTCAAAGGGAAAACGAAGGAAGTGACTGAATTTGGGCTGGAGATATCTCAGAAGCTGAGCTATGACACTGGGTTCACTTGGATGACACAGAAGCTGTAGGTGAGAGAGTGTTTCCCATCAGCAGCTTATCTCTGCACACTCAGCTTCCAGACAGGTTCACATCTGGAGCACTGTACTCCTTGCTCATTGTTTTTTCCGTGAGCCAAAGGTCTGCAGTGTTGCTCACACCTCCATACCCTGGATGAGCCACTGGAGCCTACTGCTCACACCTGGCACTGATCAGAGGAGTCTGGACCAAAATCGTAATTTATTCTTCCAGAAAATGCCAACTACAGAAATTCACAAAAATGCTCATTAATTCAAAACAAATCTTTTGGCGGAAAGCTGTGGAAATCTATATATAATCTCATCAGAAGTCAGCTCTCTGATTAAAAACAGAGAATATAACAAAAAAAGTCCCAACTTGCTCATTAGGAAGCTCAGGAGAAGGAGCTGACTGCATTTCCAGCGTGTGCCTGGCCTAACACAGGTCCTGGAAGAAACCCAGGCTAGGTCACAGGGTGCTGCAATGCCAGAGAATGCTCAAAGCCATGCAGCCAGCAGAGATGCCTACCTGCAGAAAAAGAAACTGCTGCTTTAACTCAACATGGAATAAATCAATTAAATTCGTACCCTGGAGCAAGAGTCTAGGGAGTGTCCAGACAAGCCTTAACAAATATTAACTAGCCAGAAGTTAAATACCTCTCTGTAAACTATCCTACAGACTTTGATACCCTAAGAACCAGAATTTTTTTTCCCCAATATAAAATTCTAGGCAAGTGAAAATACGAAAGCAGTTCTTCATACAGCTTAACTAGACTAGCAGTTCACTAACTAGCAGTTCTTCAATACAGCTTAACCAGACTGATCATTTAAGCTTGAGCTGCTTCCTAGAGATATTAGGGCTTTCACAAGATTTTTCTGTGGCTTACTCACAATGAACAGCTGCTCTGGCAACTGCTGGAGTCAGCAGGTACTTCCTTGCCCTGAAAAACAGTCATCAATATATCTCAGTGCAGAAAATCATACCCTCTGTAAAACAATTCATGATACGGTTTAGATATCAACTGGCTCCGTGCCACGGACACTCCCTTAAACAATGGTTACACCCTTTATACAGCTAAAAATGAAATAGCTGAAAAGGAAGACTTTTTATACAAGTTCCCAGGGTAAAACACATCTGAGAAGCACTGGTCTGGGACTGACATTGTTCTACTGAAAGAATAAACATCTGAGTCCAAATCGTGTTTCCTTTACCACCTTCCCAGACTTGCAAAAGGAGAAAATCCCTCTGAGCTTTCCTTTTATACTTCTGGTACTCTCCAACAGAATGAAAACCCAGCATCTTATAAGAATGTAAATAAATTAGAAGTGCTGCAGATTATGATTTGCCCTTTTGTTAACATTGCTGGGAGCACCAGTGAGCCTGTTTGCCAGCTTAGGAGAGGTCTGCAACTCTTTCAGTGTTGACTTTAAGCTGAATACAAATATTGAGTGAGCTGCCTGTACACGGAGTCCTCAACCACAGCGATCTCCTCTCACAGCAATGCTGCTTACAATGCAGCCAGTGAGCCAGGGTGTCAAAACAAACATCATTGTATTAATTGCATCTGTTGATGAACCAGCCCAAGAACAGCCCTGTTTCAATCACAGGCTTTATAAGACAGTACTGAAATGTTACTGTGAGTGTTGAGATGGATGAGTCAACAGACAAAGTACAAAAGCATTTGTAAAGGGAGTCTTGCTGGAGTAATTTGAAAAGCTGCACAGCCACACGAAATGATGGCCTTTATTGACATAGCTTGCTCGTAATAGTCCTTAACCTCATTTTAAGTTTCAGTTTTGTTTTCTGCAGCCTTTCCAGTCAAGGACAGGTAAACACACAAGTACTTTTACCTTTGCAAAGGTGAAAGATCAGCAGACGTGTAACCAATCTGAAAACAGTTCAAGAAGTCACATCAGATACTAATCCTCACTTGGGGAGATATAAATGGCTCTTCCCTGTATTTTGGAAGCTTCCTTGACCTTGTGGAGTGAAAGATCTCTCAAACTACCAGGTAAATATAACACTGGGGCTCGGGGTCAGCCCAAGGCATGAAGTACTGGGCACACATCCCCAGCCAGCCTCTCCTCCTGGTCTTACTCGGCTGAAATCATCTCTGCAGTGCCACGTAAGGTCAGAAGATTCAGGTTACTGAAGGAATGACATTTTAAACCTGATCTCTCTTCCCCTCTCATCCAAAACCATCTGCAACTCATCTTTTAAGGCAGAGATTATTCATTCTGGGGGAATTATCCACTAATCAGTTTTTATCTCCAAACTAGGTCCTCAGGCTGGCAGCTAGGTCTGGCAGAGGTTTTGGTTCCTTCCACTCTCAGAGCAGTCTCCAACTGGACAGACTTTAAAATGCAGTTGATGGCAGCTCCATCTGCTAAGGAAACCAGCCCCAATTTACCAGCCAACACATCATGTGCCAAGGTAGGTACAGAGGTACCAGTTATGGTAAGCAAGGCTCCAGTTATGAATCACCTTCACTGGCTGGGGTTAGTTCTTTACATCTTCATGCCCAGGGAGCTGCTGTGTGAGGTTTCACACCACCCTGGATTTTCTGAAGTGGGATAAATGTAAGCAAAACCACACTGCACAACAGGAAAAGGAGAGAAGGACTCCGGTATTTCCTCCCAAACCATACGCAGAGAGGTCAGCACAGACCTCTGGCTCTCAGCACACTTGCTCACTAGCCTGGCTGCTATTCCATTTGATATTTGTCACAGTCGAGTGTGAAACTCAAGAGAAGCACGTGGTCAAGTGAGTCAGACCCCTGCATTCTGCAAGTGCTTCTCCCCTACTTATTATAGCTCATCCTTTAGCTCTGCCCTGTGACACCAAAGCATTTTCTATCCACTGCTCAATCACGACAGCAGTTCCTCCAGTTCCTTCCACTTACCAGCACGAAATTCATGTCCATCACCTCCCAGAGGTGACATCCCTGTTCTGTAGGGCCTTCCAAATAAGATGTGCTCTTCATCTGCAATTATCATGCAAAAATACCCCCACAAAAAACTCAGGCAGATAAACTGCCTCCTGCCTTTCACCCAGAGGCCAAGGCAATTACTGCAGAACTTGTAGTTTGCATCAGTAAACACAGCAACGTTATAATTTGGGGTTATCTGATTTTCAATTTTGAGGACTATGTTAAAACAAAACCAAAACCAAACCAAACTCACCTGGATTTCTCCTGACAAGCAAATTGTTAAACTGGCACAAAATCGTATTTTACCAATTGCAAAAGAGAAATTCTGGAGATTCTTCAGCTGGTATGAATCAGGAAAAATGGCATTTCACAGCTGTAGAAGTGAGACTATTTTGGGAAAAAGAAATGTTTTTAATTCCCTCTAGTTCATTTAATAAATTCTAAACATCATAGCTTAAAATAATCCTGACAGGCAAAGCAGGTCAGACCTTCCTATCCAATAGAGTACAACTGTGCACTCACTGCATCAAAACTATTCTCTACCCTCTCCCTGGGTAAAATAGCAGGGATAGAAGGAAAGAAACTATTTAGACTGAAGAGCAGAAACCTCTACGCAGACCCATTTGTTTTGCTCTGCAAGTATTGACAGATGAGTAATGAAAACTTTGCTGCAGACACAGGCTGCTCTTCAAGGCAGCATCAGTTAATAAACCACCACCACAGCTGCAAAAATATTAAGGAATTTAGCTAAATGACTCCTTCAAGGGCAAAAGATTGCAGGAGGAGCCAGTTTTTGTGCTTTGTTATCATCCCAAAGGTTAAGATCAGAGCATACAGCATCAACACAAACCAGTGTTACTGTTTTGGACATAAAGGCTTTGAATAACAATTTCATTAAATGTATACAACCGGGTACTAATATTTCTAGCATGACTCTTTTCCATTATGATAATATTTGAAACTTAGTATACTATGTTGCCAAAGCTTTTAGATGTGAATTATCTCATCTGAAAAGAATTAAATGGTAAAACCCAATTAACAGTAATAATAAAACTTACAGCTTGTTAGCTCTCAGAACCACAGAACAAGGCTGGAAGAGACCTTCAGGATGAACTGGTCCAACTCTCAGCCATAATCACCACAAAACCATATTCTCATGAGCCACATCCAGACATCTCTTGAACACTTCCAGAGACAGTGACTCCACCACTTCTCTGGGCAACTTATTCCAAGGCCTGACCTCTCTCTCAGTGAAAAATCTGAGCCGTCTCAGAGGACAAGCCATAGCACTGGCCTGTGGCATGGCTGAGAGGGGTGTTCTGCAGGCACTGCAGACTTGGATCAGGATGTTGATCCACAGCCACATTAACAGCTCATGCAGGCTGGGAATGATTTCAGAAGCAGTTGTGCTCACAGCTGATGGGGGAATTTTTTGGTGACATTACCAGTGGAGCTCCAACAGAGTGAATAACCAATGGCTCTAACCTTAGGTACAATTATTTATAAGTCCTTACAGAACTTGAGAAGTTATCTCCAAATAATGGCATGGGCAATCCTTCCAACATCCTTTTTATTGTTACTAACACTCTTACACACCTTGTTGCCAAAACACCCTCAGGATTTATAGATAAATTCCTCTGCCCAGGGTAAAAGGGGGTTTGGATCTCTTGGAGTTTGGCACTCACCAGGCTGCCAGCCAAATGGAAGCTCAGGGAAATTCTCCTGGGTATCACTTGTGGTGCACCTGATGTCCCCAGGGAACCCTCTGAATGTTACAGTGAAACACACACCTCACATTTGAGGTCTAATGAAGCAGGTTGTATTTCAGGATAAAATCTAAGAATAAGTGCTGCCAATGAATATTTAGGGAATTTATATAAGGGCTTTCATCCGACACGTACAGGAACAACACCATCTTTGTTTAAAGCCTACCTGGAAATAGGCACAGAGAGTAACAAGAACCAAATTCTCTCCTGGCACAATTTTTAAGTGTTTCTTTGCCCTGCAGTTGGTACCTGGCTTTTATTGGCAACCCACCCTTCACTGCCCCCGACTGGCTCCTCTGAACTGTCTCCAAAACACACACATTTGCTTTTTCCCTCAAAGATTTTGCTTTTCCTTGGCATTCCCCGTTCCAGGCCGTTCACAAGTTAGGTTTGCCAAATGGCTACAAACATGGGACAGCTACATTTTCAATTTTGCCACAACGAAGGCCCTGTTTGCAGCCTCTCTGATCTTCTCAGCCTTCTTCAGAAAACGTGCAGAAATTTAAATAAATTTCAATATCCTTTCCTCCATGAAGTTTGACAGAAATTGGCCAGTAAGTCCAAGAGTTGTTACAGAGGATGGATGAACTATCACAACTGCCTTATGTAAGGATGTTACAGATTAAGGGAGAGAGGTGCAGACAAGGAGCAAACTTATCTCTGAGAGATGTGCCAAGTTATGCATGAAGACTCGCTGGTTCTTCTTGCAGGGGATTTTGTGCACCTAAACATCACTAAACTGCCCAGAGCTGGGAGTGCCAGCTCATGTACTTTCAACACCATTCCTTAGATTCACCCCATCATTTTAACAGGGTAGATCTACAATGTTCTAAAGTGTTTCTCCTGTAAAACAGCATCCCAGACAGAGTAGGGACAGAAGTGCCACTGATTCTAACAACAGAGAGCAAAGACACATAAAAAGAACAGAAAAACGAAGCTGAAAACAGAGAAACTCCCCACCTCAGCTTGTCAGTTATGTTCTAGGTATTGCTCACAAAGATACAAGATTGTGGGGTTTTTTAAAGCCATGTGACTTTCAGATGCACTATGTTTTTGGGTACTGCAAATTTTTCCCACACAGCAGCCCTGGAGAAACAAAACTCAACCCTTGCACTGCTCTTACCATGCTCTGTCAAAAATCTGGCATCAGCCTTAACATCTGATTTCATGTGACCTTTCAAGGGTATTTATTTATACAGACAAACCAGTGCTCTACATTTTCTGCAAATCCCTGTAAATTCATAGATGAGTTCTAACTAAACCTTTTGGCAGAATTCCCTAGTTCCTCAAACGTATTATTCTTATATATAATTCCACTAAGAAAAGTAGAAAATGTAGACCTAAAAAAATTGAGATGGAAAATACATATCCAAAGAGAGATATTTCATTTTCTTGTATATGAAAGCTGCAGCACACATCACTTTCAACTGTGAAGTGCAAGGCTGCATTAGGCATTAAAAAGGAAAAAAAAAGGCAAAATGCTTAAATTGACAAAGTTAATATAGTTAGAGCACAGCTGAAAGGATCATAAAACACCCAAGAAAAACTGTGTTTAAGCAGTATTGTCCTGCTAACTGAACCCATTGTCAGATGGATTCACTGAGCTCTGCTCTCCAGAATTGATTGGAATGTACTCAACAACCAGAACTGCAATATTGATCTCTCTGGATGCCCTTTGTGACGTTTGGTTCGTAAGGGAAACTTTCTAAATATGGAATTCATTCCTGAGGCTACTTTGGCACCTCTTGAGCAGCACAGACAGGACAGATTGGTAGACAGGACCCAAACAAACTAAGGGATAAACCAATGTGTGCTGTATGTTTGGAGCACACTTGTTTTGGTTCCCTTTTTAATTGTTAAAGACTCCCTGCAAACTACAGCTGAATAGATACAGAACTATTTATTCAGTCTTCCAGTAAAATTCTATCAAGATGTAATCAACCAACCTCAGCAGCTGTGACTATTCTTTGACTTTAACCTCCACTGATTTTTTTTACTTTCTTTCCAGAAGAAAGAAAGAGAAAAAGAGCCTAAAAGAGAAAATTCGCATGAATTTTCTTTCAAACCCCAAGATTTTGTACACGTCAGGGATGAAATTAAAGATCTTGTTTAGAATATAAATGGGACTGGTTCAGTGAATATGTTAAGTACTCAACAAAGGGCATCCCCCCATGAAGCCTTCAGAGAGAAAGAATGAGAGCATGAGAGTGCAAGAAGCTTTAACCTCTCTCCCTGGGCAGAATAATGGATTAGGATTTCCTCAGAGGCCCTGATGGCCACGCCAAGATGTTAACTAAATCACAAAATGCACAGGATTTTCATGGCACCAGAAAAACTCTACCCAAAGCAGCAGACACTGTCATCCAAGTAAAATAAGATCATCCAAAATGTGTGGGTTTTTTTCAATTCAGAAAGCCTCAGTTTCTGTAATTAAGAAATCTCTTCTTCAGTGCCACCCATGCTCATTCGGCTCTCAGAGTGGTCATAAAATGGGAACCAAAAAATTATTTAGAATATAGCTCTTATCAATTCTCAGATCTTTTAAATACTTTCCTAAATATGATACAATAGAAAGGAGGTGTGGGAGAACCAGTCCTCCCAAATACTGTGAATATTGTACCTCCCACAACACCAAGAGAACACTGATACAAGCTTTTCCCTCTACTTGTTGCTATTCACTTTCCCTTGCTCTCAGAAGGAAACATTATGTTACAAACTCCAGGGGAGGTGAGCTGTGCTAGCAGCTCAAACAGCAAAGAGCTCTAACATGAAGAGACTGTCTCCAAGCTGGAGAGCTTTCACTGAAATATGCAACCCAAATAAAAGCAGATCAATAACGTGATCCATCAGCCTTCTCAGGCTGCTTCACAGAACATGTGAGGACATCATTTCTCTCTCTCACAGATGAAATTGTTTGCTCTGCCACTGCCAATGTCAGACACCTGAAGAAGAGATTGGAAATGTATTTTTAAGAGTGGATGCTGTGGGTCAGGGAATAAAGCTGTGATTTGTCAGGCTGCAGTAAAACCTGAACAGCACAACTGCAGAACATTCCTTTGGCAGCACGTCCCGACCTGCAGGATTCCTGCAGCTTTTCCGGATTGCTGAAATTCATCTTCTGTCTCCTTGCCTTGGAACAGACTCCCATGAAAGCCGTCGGGAACGTCCCCCTTGCCTGATTTCCCCCTCTGCCATCAGTCCTGTCCTCTCCTCTCTGCTCTCCTCGCACGCAACCCAGCCCCCTGCTCCCTCCTCTCCCATCACCCGTGGGTTGGGCATCCTCTCATTTGATTTTCTGCTCTCTCAACCCATTCCATCAACATGTGATGCCCCTTCTTCCTTCTCTGGCCACCTTTTTATACACCTTGGAGCGCTGGCGCTGCAAATTCCACTTGCAAGGACAATAAATCTTGTTTTCCTTCAACCTGTTCTCCCTTCTTCTCTATTTCAAGCCCTGAGAATGACACACCCTTAGCATCCCCTCATCCCATTATGTTCTACAATGCTTCTCAACTGTAGCCTAACTTTAGGTATTTAGAAAAAAAAAAATCACAAATAACACTAATATCCTTGCAATAGCTATGTGATTTCAATACTCTTTCCATGACACTGGCTGAATCCCATAGTCACATGCTAATAAACAAAAAGGAAAAAAAAAATCTAACTCCAAAACAGAATTTTCCAAGTATTCAGGCACTTAGAGCGTAATAAATTTTCAATTCTTTTCAGAGAGAAAAGCCTATTCTGTCACAAATCTGAGAAGCTGAAGGACCCCTCTCCATGCACAGGATTTTTCTCCAGATAATGTAACATCTCTACAGGCAGCATACAAGCTGAAAGGATTAATTTCATGCTAAGCAACTGTACACAGAGGACAACAGCTTCCAAAACTAGTAAATGATCCCAAATCTCGAGTTCCAGCAGAAAAATGTTGTGATTATATGCCTTGGAAAACTGAACAAGTTACATCCACTACATGTATTCAAACTATGCAAAATGATGGGTGTGGTGAGGAGGGGGAGAGAGGAAGGAGGCTATTAAATCACCTTACCTGTAGTTCTGACATGTAATTTGTTATTTTTAATATAAAACATAGTTTCAGGTGTTTTATCTGGCACAAAGACAGAAAATGTTCTTTATCATCTTACCTTTGCTGGGGGGATCTTCCAAACTGGGTGCTACAGGAACAAACAACTCCAGCTCCCACTAGCCCAACTGAGAGCTACCTATAATACACACAAATGATTGAGTGATTGAATTAAACCTGATTAGCCATCAAATGCCTCTGCCAAGGAAGGAGCAACATCTCTCCAGCTTCTTTAAAATGAAATCTAGAAAGTTAACTCCTCACGTTCCTCCACTTGCAGTTCAAATGCTGTTAAGATTCTGGATGGAAGGCTCTTCTTCCAAAGGATTTGGAAGTCAACAGCAAAGCTCTTTTGGCCAATTGTAGCCTCAGGCTTTCCACTTTGGAATAAATAAGGTCTTAATGTGTATTTCTTTTTACAAAAAGACCACACCTTTGTGTTAGAATCTATCTGCACCTACAATAAGAGTTGCTACAGCATCAACTGCAATTCAAAACTTCCAAAAATAGGAACAAAACCCCAAGGAAACCTGAAAGAGGAGTTACAGATTGACTCTCTTCCCTAGAAACAAACACCCAGGTCTCTTCCACCCAGGCAATACATTGCAGCAAGCAAAGCCACACAAGTGAATCAAGAGATCTAAATGAGGGATATTTGTTTCACAATCTTGACTGACAGTGAACTTCCACTCCTCTCTCAGCCTGCCAAGAGGTTAGCAAGAGCCAGTGAGTTACCACCACATAAAAATCACAACCAAGAGATATATTTAGTCACTGTGGTTCAAGGAAAACGATTCCTTACACTGGAAATAAATTCAGCAGTTGTTTCCAGTTTCTGATTTTCACTGACTAAGGCACAACCCAGCTGCTTCACATTCCAGTAGCCTTCAGCTGTCCTTTTTCTCCACTCCTTGCCCACTTCCTTCTTACAACTGCTAAGACCATCTCAATCCTTCAGCAGTTATCCCACATGCTGCATTTCGGAGCACACCACCTGTCAGCCTACAGTGGCTTTACAAAAGATGCCAAATTCTGCTCCTTGTGCCATTTTGTACAAATCAGCCACCATCCTTGTACCTGTATTTTTAAACTGGACACAAAATCAACCCTGAATGCTTGATGCTGTTTGAACAAGTTACAGTAAAACACACGTGGGATGTCACACAGGAGGAAGCAGTAGGTGCTAAAAGCCTGACTAAGGAAGAATTGGAACTGAACTGCCTTTGGGGTTGAGAGGTAAGTTTTTTGAAGGGTCTCATTTTCAGATTTGCAGCTAACTCCTACTTTGCTTGAAAACCACCAGCAGAGAAGCACTTAAGCTGGTCAACTGCAAAATTTTATAACCTGAAAGCTCTCACTTGTTATTGAGGAACATGGTACAGCTCTGAATGCACAACACAACTGAGAGAGTCCTGCCTAGTAACCACCTAAGCATGACAGACAAAGAGAAACTGCATAAAACTGTACAGGTATATAAAAGAGGCAGGCTCATTTCCATAAAATGATCCAAGACATGATGACAGCTCAAAATATACCCTTCTGCAAAAACAAAATCTCCAGGAAACTTCACATTAGTACAAAAACATTTGCAGATAACAACTCAGGAACACATAAATTGGTACGAAGGACTCCAGACAGAACATTAAACTCCTACAAAGATGGGAATACTGTGACCTCCTGAATTGTTTCTTCAATTCTGTCATTTTCTTAAGAACAGAGTTCTCTGGGGATTACCCCTAGATTTTTATCCCACCAATACTAAAGGGTGAGAATTTGAGGTGAAATTGCTTATCAGGCCAAGTGCTTACGAGCAAAAGGTAAAGCCAACAGTGGTTTTGGTCTGCTGGGAATAAACACATCCTGTTGAATCCTGAACAGAATAAGAGATGACTGCCTGCACTCCAGGTAGCTAACATGTGAAACAGTTCTCAAACAACCTTTAGCAGGCAGCTGTTGGAAAAGCAAGTTCACAAGGGAAATGAAAGCCCTGAAAGAAATAAGAAGCCTAGGAGTGAAAACACCAAGTAGAATAAGCCTTCAAAATATGGCACCCATATGTTCCTTGGTTTTCACAAAAGGGCATTTCTGAAAGGACTTGTTTCACGACAAGCTTTTGGTTCAGAGGTGATGGTGTCTTAATTCCTCCCTTCCTCTCCCTGAATGATGCAGAGTGGCTGAATTCCCTGGAGCACGTAATCCATCAGGTAAATAAAAACAGGAATTCGTGCATCGCCATGGTAACAGGAAACCCAAGCAGAATCCGTGACCTTCTCTGCTCTTTCTTGGCATCCCTGTTTTGGATTTCACATCAAAAAAAGGAGAGAGCAAATATTTTCTGAAAGTGAAGACAAAAAGTCACAGTTCTGGAGTAAAGAGAAGCCAATGGCCATTCCTCCTCTTCAAGCCAAGGAGGGTTCTGCTTTGGAAAAGCATCTGGAAGTCTCCTGGCAGAAGCCTAACAAAGCAGGGGCTCTAACACCAGCAAACCCCAAATCTACCATCTTCTGCATTACCAGATGGCTGCCCTTCACTCCAAAGCAGAGCTCTGAACTGCTCTACAGTGACCCTTCCGTTGATTAAACAGCAGCACTGAGAGGCTCCAGAGGGAGCCTTGTCTGCTCTTCCTTCATGGACAGGATGGAAGCTGTTATCTCTAATCATTTCTTATTGTTTTTTATTGAGTGCCAACAAGGTGCTTCAGTTAAGGACCCAGGGAGCAGATGTAGGAGGGTCTCTGGGGGTCTAACCCTGTAAGGGGAAACACATTTTTTTCCAGCAGCCTGTCTAGATGGCCACATGAGTCAAACCAAAGCCCACCCCAAAGTCTGCCCCCATGGCTTGTGACCAGGCAATAGTCTATTTTATTTGTAACACATTGCACGGATTTCTGCCCCTGCAAGAAAAATAAATTCAAATGCACACGAATGCGCAGACCTTGGACCTCGGAGCATTTGCTTCATGAGTCTGCATCCTTTGTTCTGCTACTGTACACGTTTTGACAAACATTACCCCCGCCTGGCTGTGGTATTACAGGCTGTGTTTACTGGGTGACGCTATTAACCAAACTGTGTCAATCAGGAGTTCAAACACTCAGAAACAGCGATGGAGACGCTCCTGCTCTGGAGCAGCTGGCTCCCAGCCTTCCTTTCCTTCCCTGTCTCTTCTCCTCCCATCTATATTTGGATTGACTTTTTTTTTTTTTTTTTTTTTTTTAAATATCCTTCCCAAAGAAATGAAAGTACAAGCAGTTGAGAGAGGTCAGATTCCCGGATTTACGGTTTCTCTTGTTCAGCAAATCATCACTGTGGCGTGATTATGTGATAGATTCCCACCAGAACAAATGTCTCTGCATCAGGGCTTCTCCCACTGCATCTTCCAACTGCACGCTCACAGCACCGACCTGGGGCTGGATCTTGCACGATCCTTGAATTCTTCAGTGGGAGCTCAGAGTGGCTGGGTCTCTAGGCTGTGCAGGGTATGGCTTTTATATGGCATTTTATTGCTATTATATGGCATTTTAGATGGTATTTATATTTATATGGTATTTCTTGGCCTCTCTGCTCTATTGTTTATGGAAGTGTGATGAGTTTGTGTGTGCCTCCAGAGTCATCTTCCCGTGCTTGAGCTCCTCAGGCTGCCTCTCTGGTGTGGAGCTCTATTTACTATTCTCCCAGGGTTATTTACTGCATGCGGATAAACAGAACGTGATCACTTATTTATACATCTGTAATTACTGTCTACAGTTACTAAATCCCAAGCCAAATTCACCTCCAGCACTAAACAAGTGGCAATTATTCCAGAGCTGGCCCGAGGTCTGTGTACTCTGCTAACACCTTCCTTGCTCGCTGGAGTAAGGGAGAAGCGTGGAAAAGCTCAGCCAGGAGCAAAGCCAGGCTGCAATACTGCGAAAAGGACGGTGCACGGGATTAACCTGCGATATTTCTGGAGTAACATTTGTCCCCTGATGCGGCGCACACTTGTTAGACAGTAACTCGGCGCGAAGAGCTGGAAGCACGCCGAGGCGCTGCACGGAGGAGCCGGCTGGCAGGCTGCTCATCCCCCGGGGCCGCTCCAGAACCCGCAGCGCCGGCAGGAGAACGCGCAGCAGCCGGAGCACATCAGGGCGGGATGAGCACGACCAGAACGCGATGCTACCGACTCGGCTGCTCCTTGGAATCCGGGATCCCTCCTGCATCCGCGGCTGCTGTCCTGGGAAGCCTGGGATGCTCAGCACAGCCCTGCGTTCCCCAGAAGGAGACACAGCCTAGCTACTCCCCGCAATGAAATATACCGAACAGCATCGATTTATTGTTTTTTTCCTTTCCTCCGCTAATTAAATGCAACATAATTAAACTACGTAACATCGCTGCTTGATTCGCGCAACACTAATTGAATCTTTAAGCGTACTACTCTCACTACAGAGAAAAACAGGGTCATTCAACCATCTAAAGTGACAACTGAGAAGCAGGCACGGCTCCAGGAGCACAGACAGACAATATGATCCGTGCTTGAGCGTTTCCTTGTGAGTGCAGCAGGAACCTCAGCAGCCTCCCCGGTCTCTCATGAGCACCCCAGGCAGAGTGGAAGAGGGAGGGAAAAAAAAACCCTGCAAGTTCTCTCTGACATTTGCCCACGGACTCATCTTTTCTCATCCTGCACAAACACCAGGAGAGGAAAGTTGGGAGAAGTTGAAATTAATCATTGTGCGTAGGCCCCAAAGCGCTGCAGCGCCCGGCTGGGCTGATGCTCGGCTGCACGGCAAGGACGGAACGGGTGCGAGAACGTAAAAAAAATCAAAATAAAGGAATTAGGGGGAAAAAACCCCAGGAAAACAGCGAGCAAAAAGGAAAACGCGGAGGAGACACAAAGCCCGAGCCAAACAGCGCCCGGGCAGCGCAGGACCAGCCCCCGGGGGGACGGGCAGAGCATCTCCCGCGGCCCCCGGGCCCAGCCCCGGCCCGGGCCCCGCTCGCCGCCCGCGCTGTCAGGAGCCCCCCGGGGGGACCTCGCCGGGCGCGGGGGGCCCTGCCCGGCTCCCCCCGCCCCGCCGGGCCGCGCCAGGCCCGCGGCACCGCCGGCACCTCCCGCAGCTCCCGTGGCCCCGGCGGCTCCGGCTCCTCCGGCGGCTCCGCGGGCCGCGGCGGCTCTGCGGGGCGGGCGGCGAGCGCGGCCGCCCCGGCGCGTCCCCTCCCGCGCTGCCCCCGGGCCTGGCCGGCGCTCACCTGCTTTCTCGATCTTGCCGGACATGTCGGAGCCGGCGCTCGGCGCTCAGGCCCGGCGGCGCACGGAGCCGGCCCGAGGGGCAGCCGGGCTCCCGCTGCTGCCGGGCGCGATGCGGGAGCGGCTCCAGCGGCGGCCGTGGAGCAGCGCCCGCCCCCTGCCCGCTCCGTGGGGCCGCGACGGGAAGGGGCGGCCCGGGGCTCCCGCCGCGCACGCCCAGCGCCTGGCGCCCCCTCCCGGCCGCAAAGGGAACCGCGGGGCGGGGCGGGGCCGGCGGCGGGGCGGGCACGGAACCCCCGCGGGCCCGGGATCCCGGCCTGGGATCGGGAACGGGAGTCGGGATCGCGAGGTGGGCGGAGGGATCGCGGGATGGGAGTCGGGATCGCGGGATGGGATCAGAATACCGGGATGGGCATCAGGATCCAAGGATGAGGATCAGGATCCCGGGATGGGATTTGGGATCGCGGGATGGGAGTCGGGATCGCGGGATAGGATCAGAGTACCGGGATGGGATCAGAATACCGGGATGGGCATCAGAATACAGGGATGGGCATCAGGATCCAAGGATGAGGATCAGGATCCCGGGATGGGATTTGGGATCGCGGGATGGGCATCGGGATCGCAGGACGGGAGTCGGGATCGCAGGATGGCCATCGGGATTGTGGGATGAGATCAGAATACCGGGATGGGCATCAGGATCCAAGGATGAAGATCAGGATCCAGGGATAGGATCGGGATCCCGGGATGGGCATCGGGATCGCAGGATGGGAATCAGAATCCCAGGATAGGATCAGAATACCAGGATGGGAATTGGGATCCCGGGATGGGATCAGAATACCGGGATGGGCATCAGGATCCAGAGATGAGGATCAGAATCCAGGGATGGGCATTGGGATCGCAGGGTGGAATCAGAATGCCGGGATGGGCATCGGCATCCCGGGATGGGTTCGGAATAGTGGAATGGGGGTACGGGGATTGAGGGATGGGCATCAGGATCCAGGCATGAGGATCAGTATTCCGGGATGGGCATCGGGATCCTGGGATGAGGATCAGAATCCCGGGATGAGGATCAGGATCCCAGGATGAGGATCAGAATCCCAGGAGGGGCATCAGGATCCAGGTGTGGCTGGGAGGGAGCACAGCGGGTCAGCTGGTCCGACCTCCTGCTCAGGGAGGGTCACCACCGAGCACAGGGCACAGGGCTGTGACCAGATGTGTCTGGAACTGAGGGACACCCCACACCCTTTCTTGTCTCTGTTCCAGTGCATGGTCATTGCATGAGAAAGAAGTTCTTCCTGGTGTCCAGGTGGGCATCAGTTTCTGCCGTTCCCTCGTGTCCAAGTGGTTGGCACCACCTGGAAGAGCCTGGCTGTATCTTCTTGGCATCCCCCTTTAAATACTCACACACATTAATGTGGTCCCTTCTCGAGGCTGAACAGCCCCAACTCCCTCAGTCTTTTCCTAGGAACCCAGGTGATTTCCCTCCCCCCAAAATGCAATCCTCAGGATGAGGGTTTGAAGGAGCAGGGATCCCCATCCTGAGCTGCCCAGGGATCTCCTGCTGATGCTCCTGACCCTTCAGAATTTCCTCAGGCCTCACAGATTCTGCCTTTTTCCAAGTTCACTGCCATGGCAGAATCTTCCTTTTGGAGCAGTCAGCAGCAAAATTAAAATTAATCAATTACAGTTTACTCTCTACAACTGTTCAAAAGAAGGTTGAGGCAAGGTGAGGGTCAGCCTCTTCTCCCAGGCAGCCAGCAACAGAATGAAGGGAAACAGCTTCAAGTTGTGCCAGAAGGTTCAGATTAGGATTATTAGGAAAAAAAAAAAAAACTCTGCATGGAAAAAGTGGTTAAGCATTGGAACAGGCTGTCCAGGGCAGTGGTGGAGGTCACTGTCCCTGGAAGTGTTCAAAAAATGAATAGAAAGGGTTTAGTGGGCATGGTGGTACTCACCAGGAGGTCTTTTCCAACCTTAATGATGTTATCGGACACAAAGGAGGAGACGTGAGTTTATTCAGAAGGCTGCTGGACTCCTCACAGGAGGAGCCAGAGGTTTATTGTCCAAACCAATTTTATACCTTTTCACAAAGCACCTTTTCACCTTAGAGGTGGGGACTTCTGGAACCATTGGTCAGTTGTAGAGACCATCACACAAAGTCTCTCCCATGGGAAAGCGTGTGGAAAAACATCTTTGCTTACAAACAGCATGGCCTTGCTTAGCAGTTCTGTCCTGGGAACAGAATTTCCAGAAACCAAAACACGGCAGGCACAAACCGTGGCAACATCATGATTCTGTGATTCTATGACAAGGGAACGAAGGTGGGATTTGTGCAAAGCTGATTCCAACAGGACACCAGTGCTGCTGCCTCACAGCATCCTCACAGCACCTTGCAGACACCCCAAACCCACGCCCAGGGCAGGAGTGGCAAACGTGAGCCCAGGCTGCCCAGCAGGGCTGCTGGAAGCCGCAGAGCAGCAGCTCACAGCCCAGCTCTGTGATCCTGCTCCTGCCCCCTGACCCCCTCACTCCGTGTCTGCCATCCCGAGCTGCACACTGGCTTTCATCTGAGCCCTGGCAGCAGTGGCAGCTCCCTGGGGACAAGTGGCTTCACTCCGCAGGGAAGTGACAGCAGAGCCGGGTGGGGAGGGAGAGCTCCAGGCAATAATAAAATAATTATGGTCCTATTTGAAAAATTAACTCATTTCTACAACTTAATTAGGGACAAACAGCACAACAATGACTTGCAGGTAGCCCTATGCTGTGGGCCAATAAATCTGAAGCCGGTGAGCTGTCAGAGGCTGTTTACTTCCCTTATCAAATAAATCATTCACCAGGCTGCTATTTCTGTAAGCTTTCCACACCACTTCGAAAGTGACTCCAGGAGCCTGTTTAAACACCTCACACCCCCGGGGCTCAGCAGAAGGCATAGGAGGAAATGTCTAAGAGGCAGAACTAAGAGGCAGAATATGCATTTTTCTCTCATTAATTTTTTTTTTTTTTCGTTGAGAGGCTTGTGGAGAGTTCCTGAGCGCATTTGCTTAATAAATCCAATTAAAAAAAAAAAAAAAAAAAAAAAAAAGGAAAGATTTAGGTGGAGGCTTTCCTCTGGCTGACACAGATGTAAATGGTGGCTGTTGTAGCCACGCTGAGCTGAGCTGTGCTGACTCACCCGTATTAGTGAGCAGTAGTAACGAGGAGCTGCAGCGGGTGATGCTAATGAGAGCAGACCCGACTGGGAGTACGCACAGGAAGCAGACAGATGAAGTAACAAGCTGCTATTCTTACACCCTCCCCTTCTCAGGCTCGGGCAAGGGAGAAGGAGCCTGTGTGCAATAATGTGAGATATGAACAGAACAGCTACTAAATTGGAAGGTCTTTTCATAGTCTCTGATATAAAAAGCCCTGCTGTGCCCATGATGTGTTGCCTTCCGGGGGATGCTGGAGTTTCTCGTGTGGTTTCTGCATTAAGATGTAACTCACAGCGCCAGGAAAACCTGATGCTTCTAAATATCCCCTGGAGTCAGCCGGGGAAAAACACCTCGGAGCTGATTGTGTCCGTCTGAGTGTGTTGTTAAGGGCAGAGCCGTGGCCAGGGGAGCAGGAGGAGATCTGTGAAGAGAGATGTCACTTTTCAGGCTGTGTGAGATCCCACAGGGGTGGCTCTTGCAGCACGTTTGGACAGAGGGAAAGGGGTGGCTGTAGCTGGTTGCCTTCAACAGGCAGCAATGCTGGAACACCCAACAAGGAGCCAATTTTTTGGGTGCTGGTGCTACACCAGGAAGAAGAAATGAAGAATAACTTGGGTACCTGCTTTGTTATCAAATGACAACGCGGTGCTAAAGCTCACCTTAACAGCCAGAGACCTGCCAGATGTTGGGGCAACATCTGGAGCCTCCTTCCCCAAATATTTCTTCGCTGGGAGAAACTCCCTGGCAGCAAAACCTGCCAGGACCGCTCAGCAGATGGTGGAACCCCCGGCTGGGGGCTGCCCCAGACTGGGCTGACAGCACCCAGGGGAGGCCAGCAGACACAAACTGCAGCCCCACAGGGTCATTTCCTGCTCTGAGTCACGGAACTGTACAACTGACCCACTGAACGGGGGAAATTGGGCAAGAAACGCCGAGGAGAGCCGAGCAGCGCAGTGGAAGAGCGCTCCTGCCCTCTAGTGAGGGCTCAGCCCCAATTCCGGGCTGCTCCCGTCCCAGCCCCGCTCTCCTGCTCCCCTCTGGTTTGTGGGAGCAGGGCTCTCAGGTCCTGCTGTGTCTGTCCCTGCAGAAATCCCAGGAGGTGCCGGCCAAACAAACAAAGCTGGCCGAGTGGGTTTCAGTAGCAGGGAATAACCGGGATTATTGAGGGGAAATGCAGTTTTAGCCAGCTGCCCTCTTGCACAGTGCCTTCTGCACCAGCTCCTGAGAACGTTGCTGCTCAGGGTAGCTGCAGTTTGATTAAAGCTCCAAAAAGCTCCCTGAAAAACCTTATCCAATGTGCACGAGGACCCCCGAGTGACAAACACACCACAGTGACCCGATCTGCCCCATCCCTGCCAGGTGGAAAGTTCTGCCACTGGGAAGAGCTGAAAAAAAATATATATATAGTTTATTGGAAGCAACTAAAGCTGAAGGGCAAGATTATCATCTCCTCCTCTGAGGTGTTCAGGGGTGGAAAAAAGAGGAGTGGGATGCCAGTATGTGGTGGGGGAGAGGAATTGTTTGGGGAAGAAGGCAGCACAACCGTGGGGACATGCTCTGGCTCAGAGACTCAGAGGAGTGATGCAGAAAGGGACAGAGCTCTGTGTCAGACCCCTGGAAAATATATGTGGTGCAATCTGCATCAGAGTTCACATGAGAAAAAAAGAAAAAAAAAAAAAAAGGCAAATGGGAGACACTGATTTTGGGCAAATCCCCACTTTCACCTCCTCGAGGAAGGGTCAGTGTTCAGGTTTTTTTGGCACAGCAGCTGATGGTGGTGCCAGCTGTGTGACAGACCCCCGCGCTCTGTGTGCAGGAGTGAGAGACAAGTTTTTATTTTTAGGAGAGCTGATGGTCTGGGCAGATTGTCAAGGTTCCCCCTGTGCATCCTCCGTGGCCGCGGGGCTGGTCCCCCCGAGGGGTCTCACCCTGCCGAGGGTGTTCCCACTGATTCTCCCACTCTGACAGGATTATCAGGACTTGCTCTCTCGCAAGCTTTTTCCTTTAAAAAAGGCGAGATTTGGGTGCAGGCTCTAGAGGGCAGCATATGCCGGCAGATGGGGCTGGGGGCCACCGCCGGCTCCCCCCGCCCGAGCCCAGGGAAGGCTCCGGTGCGAGGGAGAGGAGAGAAGCCCGGCCGTGGTTATCCCGGGGAAGCAGCCGCCAGGATGCTCCCCAGAGGCTCACGCTGAGCTCTGTCTGCAGGTGGGACAAGGAGTCAGAGAATCACAGAATGACCGAGGTTTGGAGGGACCCTTTTTAGTTCCAAACTCCCTGAAACGAGTAGGGACACCTCCCACTGTCCCAGGCTGCTCCAAGCCCCGTCCAACCTGGCTTTGAACACTTCCAGGGATGGGGCAGCCACAGCTTCTCTGGGCACCCTGTGCCAGGGCCTCACCACCTTCCTTGTAAAGAATTCCTTCCTTGTATGTAATCTAAATTGACCCTCTTTTCAGTTTAAAGCCATTACCCCTTGTCCTGTTGCAACATCCCAACCTTGAAACACCTTGGTCCCTTCCCTGCTTGGTCACAGACCTTTGGTTTGTTGATTTGTTTTGCTCCCCAGACAAATCTCCAGTCCAGGACCAACAAACCCATTGGATGTCTGGGGTGTTGTCTTGGTTTGGAAAGAGGTATCTGACAGGGAAAGCTGGAGTTTCCCTTAGAATGGGGAATGTAAACCCCTCACCCCCACCAAATTATTATTTTACAATTAAGGACTTTCAGGCAAAGATTTAGGAATAGGAATAACAGTTCTTTACTAGGAATATTAATAATACAAATGTAGTAGAAAAACAAAACCACCCAACCAAACCAGCAAACAAACAAACAACAATTTTGGAAAACCCTGACAGAGTCAGAGCTACAACCTGACACCCTGTTGGTCAGGGGGTTGGGAGCAGTCCCAAAGTGAGTCCTCCTGGAGTGGCAGAGGTGGTTCTGGTGGAGCAGAGATGATCCTGTAGAACAAGGGTCCAGGGGTGATGAGAAGGGTCCAGGGATGGTGAGATGGGATCCAGTCTTCCTCCAGGAATCAGGTGAAGCTGGATACTTTCTGTGTTCCTGTGTCTCAGTTTTATCCAGGTAGGAATGGTTGGCTCCCCCCACTGGGTGGCATCTCACAATGGGATGATGGAATGTGGATGGTCTATTTTGGGGATGTGTTAATGGTCCATTAGCAGAAAATATCCCCCTGGAGGGAGGATGGTGGTGACGGAGATAAGAAACACTGAGTTTTGACAGTTGGCCCATTATCAGAAGGCATCCACCCCCCTTCTCCCAGAATAAAGAAGAACAATTCTCCAACTGCTTTCAGCAAATGAAATAGAATACACATTTTTGGTTCCATAACCCAAGACAGGTGGGCCACTCAGTGTTTCAGGGCTCCCCATCTGTAAAACACCAACAGCCAGGTGGGCAGAGACTCGGGTCACTGGGGCTAGGGGATGAATCAAAAAATAAATAAATTTCACTTTCACATATATCTGTTAAAGTGGCAGCTTAAAGTAGAGCTTTTTGAAGTCTTTTTCTTAGTCTTTTGTGAAAAGAAGTAAATAGGGCAAAAAAATTCTTGGCCTGATGTTGCCACAGGAGGATGAGGTGGATCTGAGGAGGGACGCTGAGAAGACCCCCAGGCTCTGGGATTATTAAAAAGAAAAAATACTGAGAGAGAGATTAAACAGCTTATGACAAACCCTTTGTACATTTAAAGTAATTAGGAAGGTGAGGGTGGAAGGAGAAAAGGCTGTGAAGGTTCTTTCTCTGGTTTAATCTTTTCCCTCTACTGGGGACTATATTTCACCGTGGAAACATGTGAATCACCAGCACAATATATACTGGCTAACAAGGTGTCTGGCACTCCAAGGTGTTTCTGTCAGCACCTCCTCGGTGGTCAGAGGTCTGGCTGTCCTTTCAGCTCCCCACACCTGCAGGTTCACACCTATGGCTGATCCTCCTGGAGTTTATTGGGATGGTGGCAGGGATTTGAATAAAGACCTTTGCTGTGCATGGCTGGAGCTCGGCTGCTGACTTTGCTGACCACCTCATGCTCTGTCTGTGCTGTCCCTGAAGAGTAAAAGCAGCTCTGAGCAGGGTCTCTGAAGCCTGCCCTGACCCTTCTGGCTCTGGAGTTTGTGTTGCTGAGGACAGAATTGGTGGGAAGACCCTCCTCCTCTCAGAGGAAAGGAACAGGATGTCTTGGGCAGTCCTTTCCACTTGCAGATAATGAAGGCACCTTCCCAGAGGCACAGATGGTCCCAAGCCTTTGCATGGCTTGAACATCACCACACTGCATCACAGACCCTGCCCTATTTACTTCTTTTCACAAAAGACTAAGAAAAAGACTTCAAAAAGCTCTACTTTAAGCTGCCACTTTAACTGAGCAAGCAAAGGAGAGGGAAGTTTGGGTTTTGTGGGACAGGCTGCTGGACACACCAGGACTCTGGAAAATGTGCTTTAGACTCTGCCTGCTGCACCTGAATTCTTCCTTCATCTGAAGCACCATTGCTGGTCTCTGCTGAGGATGCCAGACAAGGAGATGGACACATTTCTGTGGCAAACTCGCCCTTGCAAGCAGAAGATGGTCCTGCTGCTCCTGCTGCCAGCAAAGGCTGGAGGAGCTCCACACCCAGACCTGCTTCATTGTCATGCAGTTCCCATCCACCTCTGGATGAGGGAGACAGCTCACCATAAAGCCAAGGGGTATTCAGGAAGGACAGGGTGGAGGGGCCCAATTTAGAGCACCAGAAGCAAGCCCAGCTCATACACAAAGCCCTCTTTAAAACCTTGCTTTTCTTGCAGGTCATTTTCCATGGACAAGTGACCCTTCCTGCCTCACACTACGGAGCAAGCAGATGCTGAAGGTGAACCAAGTCACTCCCTGCAGGAAAGAGCGAAACGAAAATGAATCAAAAAAAAGGAAATCAAAATCAATATTACAAAGTCAAATAATAAAAATTGCGTTTCGGAAACAAAGGTCACCCAGGGACAAATGTAATTGGACGTGACAGCCTCGATTTCCCCTCCCTGCCACAATCCCAGGTGGGGAGACCTTGTGCCCAAGCCAAAGTGTCACCTGGCCACGCTGCTGAAGCTCCACACAGTCTGTGCAGCTGACAGCAGCTGCAGGAAGGGTGAGGGAGAGAAACCTGGGGGAGCTGCAGGCAGCAGCTCTGAAATAGCAGAGGTCTTGCAGGGCAGGAACGAGCTGTGTTGGCAAATCCACCTGGGGAGCCCAGCACCGAGTAAACGAGCCTGTGGCAGGTCAGGAGTGAGAGATGTGCTGAATCCTGAAGACTGCAGGAGATCCAGGCCTGGGAAAGGCAGCGCTGCCTCTGAGCAGAGAGCGGGCAGCCCGGAGGATGTGCACGGCAGAGAGGGAAGGAGTTTGCAGAAAGGTAACTTGGGGCAGGCTGGCCCCTCTGTACCTCAGTTTCCCCTTCTGTAAGATGGCCCTTTCACCTTTGCAATTAGACAGGAAAGGCACAGACACCTCTGGACCTCCTTCATGAGCACAGCAACCACCCTGGCCGCTGGTATGTGGGTTTGCAAGAAATGTTTTATAAGTTTTAGTTTATGAATATAGTATAGGTTTTTTTATATTTTAAGTTTAGTATAGTTTAAACACCTTGAAAGGGCCTCTTGTTTTAGAATGTATTCTTATCATAGTTTGATAAGGGTTTCTAGGACAACTAGAGCCTCTGCCTGGAGACTCTTCTTTATTGGTTCCTTCTTGTTTCATCCCTGTGTTATGCATAATTTTCCCTTTGTCCATCATGGAATTCTTATCTTTAAGGTCCAAGAGCTTTGGCCACTAGTTGGCAAGACTTTCTTGAGACCACTCCCAAACCTGTTTTGGATTTGTTAGAATTTAGATCACTTAGTTGGCATGTAGTGTTTGGATTGTTTTATTGGTTTGTATAATTTTGCACCCACCTACCAGATTGTGTTGTACAAAACCGCCCTGCAGCCCCAGGCTCGGGGTCTCTCTCGGAGGCACCCACCTGGGGCTGGGGGATTCCCTGACCCCCCAAATAAAACCTCTGTTTCCTGAAAGCCTCTGGAGAGTCCCCTCTTTTTACCACAGCCATGGCAGTGTGAGCCAAACTGCCTGGGAGCCAAGACCCCACAGACGAGTATTGCTGTAGGGTATCAGAGCTGCTGGGAGCCCAAGCTGAACACCGAGCTGGGCCAGAACCAGGTACACACTTCAGCACTGGGATGAACACAGACCAGCCATTCTCACCCAGCCCCTGCAAGGCCCCTCCCGTGCAGGGTGACAAACTGCAGTGTCCCATGCCAGCCTTCATTTTGGCCCTCCTGGCCTTGAAGGAGGGACTGACCGACCCCCATGTCGCCCCCATTATGCTGCACAAGCCCTGTTACATTTCAGAGAGTGTTGTAAATGTGCAAACTTCATTATTCCTCAGCCCACAGCACTTCTCTTCATTGTCAAGCAGGTGCTTGATGGGTTTGATGTAGTTGTTTTTTTTTCTCCCTTCCTTTATTTTATTTTATTTTTAAACTTGACCCTCTGATTCCTCCTGGGAATTCATGCTGGATTCTTTTTAATATCACTTTCTTTCTTTTTTATTTCTTGTTTTGTTTTGCACAAAGTCAGCAGCAGGGAGATAAACTTCCCACGAAGCCCATTTGCCAGCAAAGCTTTCTTTAGCTCAACAGACAATGGGAAAGCAAAACTGATGCTCTGGCTGGACATGACATTTCCAGCACCATGGTGACCACAGCAGCTGCTCTCTGTCCCCAGGGGTGACCTTCAGCTCCATGAAATGCTGATTTCCTTGTCAGCCTACCTGGGCTGGGGGGGGTCCCACTGCAGGAGATGGAGCTTCTCCATTCTTTGGCAGCCCCACCTCAGCAATCTCCTCTCCAATTGCTCTCACCAGCTTTGTTACCTTGTTTTGGCCTTCAGTGCTTCCCTGCAAGCTGTGGTATCTGGGGGATGTTTCCTGCATGCTTAGCTTGGATTTAACCAAGGAATAAGGAGAGAGTAAAAAAAGTCACTCAGCCTTCAGTGCAATTAGCATGGGACCAGATCCTGTTTTCTCCCCAGCTCAAAGATGGGCAGGGTTTAATTCAGTTTCTGATAAAATTGACACTGCTGGGGTCGGGATGGCACAAAACCCAGCATGCAGCACATTTCAGGTGGACATCAAGACTCATTTCCTTGTGGCTGAAACAGGAGTAAAATAACCCCTCAGCAAGCTGGAGAAACAGTAAAAGCCAAACTTGAAGGAAACCCAAGGGATAAAACCAGGGAATCAGCCTAGTTGCCTTCCAATAACAAAACAAAACAAAAAAGTACTGGTTTAACTAATAATAATATTTAACTAGTAAGTATCCAGGTGAGCTGGATGAGTGGGGAGAACCCTTTGGCAAAGGGGCTTTCTCAGCCCAAGACCAAGAGCAGGGCACAAAGAGAAGGCAGTGGGGAGCCCTGCCTGCCACCCCTTGGGCTTACAAGACCTCCTGAGGGCACAAATAATTTTGTATAAATTGAGCCACCTCCCCAGTTAAACAGGAGCCCCTGCACTGCCTGCATCACGCCCTGGTGGGTTTGGATTTGCAAACACAAGGAGCTGCTGAGGCTGTGGCTGTGCTGGGAGAGAGCTGGGACAAGTCAAGGAAGGGGAACACGATTGCTCCCTGGTACACAGGGATGCTGCTGAGGGACCATGGGGAGCAGCAGCATCACCTCTGTGTCTGGGGGGGCCAGAGAGGCTCTGGACTGTGCAGCAGCAAGGCCTGGAGGGACTCAAAACAGCTCTGTGAGTGCCAGCAGTGGCTGAGCAGTCAAGAACTCAAAAAGGAGCAGGGGCTGGGAGATGTGACTGCAGATCTCAACTACTGCAACAAATCATGGGGAAAACCAGGGATCCTTCTGCTGCTGGGTGGGGGCTCTTCCTGAGAGATGAAACCACAGGGAAGCAGCCTGGCACTGCTGCAGGGAGGTCCAGGAGCAGGGAATGTGATGGGCAGGAGCTGCCCCTTCCCAAAGTGAGAGGGTTTGGACAGAGCAGGGAGAGGCTGAGCTGCTGTGACTTTACAAACTTCACCTTCAGCAGAGTCTGCCCCATCATCTCAGCCAGGATAGAGCAGAAATGGAAAAGATCCAAAGAATTGCAACAAATAGTATCAATAATCCATGAGAAGAGATTAAAAAGATTTAGGACTATTTAGTTTTAGAAGAAGAGGGGCTGGGATAGAGGTGAAGACAAGGAAGGCATGGCAGAGGCATACAAAGCACTGGCTGGGGTAGAGGAGGTAGCTGGGAGCACAGATTTGCCCCTGCAGCACCAAAACAGGAGACATTCAATGCAGTCAGAGAAGGGTACCCTTCAAACCAAGAGCAGGCAGAGCTGCAGGGTGCTCTGCCATGAAGATCCACAGGGACGTGGAGCTCAGCAGGATCTACAGTGCCAGTGGGCATAAATGGGAACAGCAGCAGTGTTTGCCAGGATTGAATTTAATAAGCTACAAACTGTCTTGCCCAGGATTCTGCACCTCTGGGGTCTCTGGCATGGACTCTGCTGAAGACAGGACACTGGGGTGGGGATATAAACCCCTGGGGGTAATTCCTGTGCCTTCAGTGTTAAATAGCCCGAGGACAGGCCTAGAGCTACTGATGGGGAAACAGGAGCTGCATTTCGGCATCTGCCTGGAATAGATCCCCCAAGCGTCCTTGAGGGACTGGGCTGTGAGATGAGAGAAAGGCTTTTGAGGACCTATAAAAAAAGCAACAGTGAATAATAGCAGCTGTCACCTAGGAGGTGTCCTTCATCTTGGACCTCAAAGTGAGAGCCTGAGCCTGGAGAAACTGAGGCACGATGCCACAGGTGGGAGCCCACAGCTCCTGCCCACACTGCAACAGCTCTCCCTCCCCAGAGCTGCACATCTCCTTGGCAGCAGGGGCACAGCAGGTTATAAATTCAGGGTGAGCTGGGTGCTCAAGGAGGGTCAGGGGGATGGAGGGAAAGGTGCTGGGGGGGCTCAGCAATCAGCTGTGTTGGCTCATTCCTCCGGCCCTGCAGCTGACAGCATCCCCAGGGCTGCTTGTATTCCTCTGGGGAAATGGTTTTTCCCCAGAAAGCTGTAACCTTTTAATTTAATCCTACCTTTCCCCTATCTCTGACCAGTTGGCTCATTGCCAGCTATCTGCCCTGGGACAGAGTCCAGATAAACCCCTGCTCTTCCCTGTTCATCTTCTTTTTTGCCTTGGGATCCCTTCAAGAATAAAGCCTTGGAAACACCCTGAGGTGAGAGCCTCTTTTGAATCTTTTACCCTATTCCCTGAAATATTTCCCCCAAAGCTCCCCAGAAACTGAGCCAGCACAGCAGCCCAGGGGGTGGGCAGGGGGGTAGTGCTTCAAGGGCTGGGTGGGACAGGGGGTCCAGGGCAGCCCAGCTGCCCCCTGCCTGGCACCAGAGGGGTGGTGGCACCAGCAGGAGGAGCAGGGACAGGTCACCCCTGGCTGGGGGTGATGGGACAGCAGGAGCAGCTGAGACCACCTGCACTGCAGGGTTTGTTTGGAGGGGTTTTGCTGGTTTGCTCTGAGAGGCCGAAAGCAGAGGAGCTGTCAGGAGGCCAGTGACATTTATTAAGTATTAATCCCTGCAGTGTGTCACTCACCAGCCTGTTTGATAATGCCTCTGTGCTGGCTACCGTGGTTTCTCCCCTCTCTGCTGCTCAGGACAGGGTTTGATACGCTTCAGGGACTTGTTGGCTATTTTTTTCCCCCCAGTCACTTTTTCTACCTCCTCCTGCCTCTCTCCTCCCGGATTTACCGCACGGTTTGCTTTGATCATCTTCTGCCTCCCTCTCACCCCAAGCCCCTCAACCTCTCCCCAGACAAAATCCCCAGCGCAGCCTCTGCCAGCTCAGCCCTATTTCATCTTTAAATGAGGCTTAAAAGACTCTTTACAGGGGCAGAAACAAACATTCCTCCTCCACAGGCACCCCGTGGATTCCCTGCCAGCCCAGCCCAGCCCGGAGGCTCCCGGCCACGCCGGGGCTCAGGGAGCATCACCGCACGGTGACACCGCCCTGACAACTTCTGTGGCTCAGCCGCCCTCGGGGAAGAGAAAAAATGAGCAACTGTAGCTTTAAAACAAAGATTAGATGCAATTTTTTTTTTTTTTTCTCCCTCTCTCCCTCTCTCCTTTTTTTAAAGGGAACTTGTCAAGGTTTCCATCAATAATAGATAATGGTGCATCACTCTGGCAGGTTACACCCTCCGGCTGTTTTGATATTTTCCAGAGAATTTGTCAGCAATCTTACAGCAAAGGAGGGCTGGGGGAAGGGTGCAGCGGGGGGAGAGGCCTCATTAATTTTTTGTCATTTGCATTCCTGCTGCTAAATAATGTATTGATTGCTCTTTCTCTCTGCCTCTTTAATTCTCTCTCTTCTGCAGTGTCTCGCAGCCCATGGCCCTCGCTCGGTGACAGATGAGTTTGTCAGAGGCACCAGACAGCTCCTGCTCCCCAGGACTGGGCTGGGAGAGCTCAATGTGACCCTGGCACCAGCTCCAAGTCACACAAGTCACGGGCCAGGTGACACCAGCTCCTGGCAGGGGGGACACCGAGGTCTCTCCCAGAGCAGATGCTGAGACATCCCGGTCTGTGATCCACCCCCACACCCAGCCCCTGCAGCTCAGGGGGTCCAGGCCAGCAGCACACAGGTCCCAGTGTCACCAGAGGAGGGATTGCCACAAAGCTGGAGCAATGGCAGCAGTGCACAGCCAGGGGAACCACCACCCTGCTGCCAGCCCAGCTCCACGGGCAGCTTGGGGATTTGCAGGAAGGAGCCCCTGGAAAAGCCAAGGTGGGCTGTGGCTGTGGGACACAATGAGGAGACATGGAATCGTGAATTCAGAGAGGCTGCTGGACTCCTGAGGAGGAGCTGCAGGTTTATTTTTTAAACTTCTTTTGTACCTCTTACAAATGTGCTCACCTTAGAGGTGGGACCCTTGGAACCATTGGTCACTCACAGAGACCACCACGTCAAGTCCCTCCTCTGGGAAAGTGTGTAGAAAACAAGATAGTTTACAGAGAGTGACCTTGTTTACCAGTTTAGGTCTCTGAGAACAGAATTTCCTAAAACCAAAACATGGCAGGCACGAATCATGGCAACAGTGGGCAGTTCTTCCCTTGGCAGAGCAGGAAACTGGAAATGCTGAGGGCATTTTGGTCTTCTAACTTCAGGAATCTGCTCCCCTGTCCCTTCCACAGTCGAGGTCCATTGAGTTGGCAGCTGAGCTACACAAGAACTTGCACATGATTTGGGCCTTGCTCAGCTTAATGCGGCTTGGCTTCTCTTTTAATTAATAAATACTTAATTACATAGTTAATATTTTAATATTTCCTTTTAAAAACATCTGATTTAATGGAATTACTGCCAGCTATTTGTTCTGTATGACTTTTATGTTTATTTTCCTCTTTCATTTCTCATTTCCCCCTCCAACCCACTGCTCTAATCCCTGAAGCTCCCAGTTGATCTTTGGTGCTGGAAATCAGGAAGAAATTTGCTAGAAATTGCTACTGGAAAATTCCAGGCTTTCAGCTGAAGTGCAGTCTGGCCCTTGGCGCTGGCATCCACCAGCCCGAGGTGTTAATGTGGGTTATTTGCACTCGGATACCTCTCTGCAAATGTCCCAGCCCCTGGGGAGGGGGAGAGGGGAGGGAAGGTGGTGGGGAGGTGCCCAGGGAGGGGAGGTGGGACAATGGGAGGACCCCCAAGGGCATCCCCAAAGGTGGGGAGAGCCCCGAGCCTGTGTTTGCCTTTCAGACCTTACCTGGCTGCGCAGCCTTGTCAGCAGCAGCTCACCTGCACCCAGGTGAGGATGGAGAAGGGCTCCAGCTGTGGGGATGACAAGAGGCTGTGACCTGCAGCAGTGACAGCTCCTCTCTTCCCCTCCTCAGCCCTTGGCTCCTGCTGCAGCTCCTCTTGCTCCAGGGCACTGCCCACGCCCAGCCCTGCACACAGTGGGTGGATGCACCGAGAGAGTCACTGAATTAAAGCAGCCTTTCCTTTCCTTTCCTTTCCTTTCCTTTCCTTTCCTTTCCTTTCCTTTCCTTTCCTTTCCTTTCCTTTCCTTTCCTTTCCTTTCCTTTCCTTTCCTTTCCTTTCCTTTCCTTTCCTTTCCTTTCCTTTCCTTTCCTTCCCTTCCCTTCCCTTCCCTTCCCTTCCCTTCCCTTCCCTTCCCTTCCCTTCCCTTCCCTTCCCTTCCCTTCCCTTCCCTTCCCTTCCCTTCCCTTCCCTTCCCTTCCCTTCCCTTCCCTTCCCTTCCCTTCCCTTCCCTTCCCTCCCCTCCCCTCCCCTCCCCTCCCCTCCCCTCCCCTCCCCTCCCCTCCCCTCCCCTCCCCTCCCCTCCCCTCCCCTCCCCTCCCCTCCCCTCCCCTCCCCTCCCCTCCTTCTCCTTCTCCTTCTCCTTCTCCTTCTCCTTCTCCTTCTCCTTCTCCTTCTCCTTCTCCTTCTCCTTCTCCTTCTCCTTCTCCTTCTCCTTCTCCTTCTCCTTCTCCTTCTCCTTCTCCTTCTCCTTCTCCTTCTCCTTCTCCTTCTCCTTCTCCTTCTCCTTCTCCTTCTCCTTCTCCTTCTCCTTCTCCTTCTCCTTCTCCTTCTCCTTCTCCTTTTCCATCTCCTTTTCCATCTCCTTTTCCTTTTCCTCCTTTTCCTTTTCCATCTCCTCCAGCCTCTCCGGGGGAGCCCACCGTGGGGAAACTGGGAGTTTCCACAGTGCTCTCCATGGGCAGCCTGTTGGGATAATAAAAAGCAAGCAAACAAACAAACAAGTTATAGCCAAGGCACTTGGGGCACCATGAAATAGGCTAAAAAAGGCAAACACAGCCTCGTTCATCCATCATAAAATAACAGCCTCTTACCATCCTGAATGCATCAAAAAATGAGCCAGAGACCGGCAGGGTCACAATTCACCCAGGGCTGTGTGGAATGTGAAGCAGGGCTGGGAAACAAACCCCAGCCTGCTGGGCAGTGGCTGCATCAGGAGTCCAGGAACCCCCAGCTCCCTGCCCAGGTGTGTTCCAGAGCAGTCACAGGGGCCCAGGCCAGGGAGAGGGCTGTGCTGCTGAGGGATGTGCTCCTGCTGCTGGGGAAGCTGGAGGTGGCGGGGGCGTCCCTTTCAGGAGAGGAGGAGATGAAACAAATCTGGATGGAAACTTTACAGGACTCTTTAGCGCTCCATCTTCCCACTAATGAGGGTTCTGCATGTGAGGGCAGGAGAGAGAAAAGCACCCACCCCGTGCTAATAAAGCCCTGTGACTTTGCTGACTGGAGGCACTGGCGCTAATGAAGTCACCAGAGAGATGGGATTCCTCTGGCAGCTCTGACATTGCTCTGTGGAGCTGTTATTTTAATTCAGTCTGTGGAAACAACAATAAAAAAATAGAAAAAAAAAGCCACAGACTGGTGTGGTGTGCCCAGGCAGCAGCAGATGCCTCTGGTTTGCCTGGCAGCTGCAGAGCCTGGGTGGGAGAATTTGGGAATGGGGGTGCTGGGGACTCACCCGGGGGTGGGGTGCTCTGGTGGCCCATGGGGCTCAGCTCTCCTCAGAGCTGGGCTGTGAGCACCTCCTGCATGATCCAGGTCTGTGCCAGGAGCCCTGGGCAGCCTGGGATCAGATCTTGGAGAGGAAGGCAGGGACAGAGAGAGGGACACTTCCCACACTGGATTTCAAAGCATTCCATAAATGCCACGTGCCCACTCCAGAGCCATCCCTGGAGCAAACACCCAGCAAGGGCCAGCCCATAGCCCTGGGGGTAAAAGATTGTTTCCTGAAAGCAATAGCTTTATACACACAGACATATTAAAAATCAGATTTTTACGTATTAATCCATGAACATGTTTATGTCTAATGTATCAATATATTAAATGATATCCCTAAATGTTCCTCCCCATGTGTGTGTATACAGATATAAAAACTCAGGGCTGTTGTCTGGCACTGACAGGCTTTAGCAGAGGCTGGTTTTGGAAACACCACACTGTCCCCTGAACCCCTCACTTCAGCAGCTTTTCTTTGAGCTTTACCCAAGTGAAGGAGGAGTTGCTTCACCGTCCCGGAGCCGACAGTGCCCGCTGTCCTCATTGTCACCTCGTCGAGCAGGGAGGAGCAGACAGATACCCCCCGAGGTTCCTCAATGCCTCTTTTTAATTAGAAACCTCATCTCCGAGTCTTACATGCCCTTCCACGGGGTTAGTTGCTCTCACCTGCTTAATCCTAGGAGATTATTTTCTGGTCTCTTTTAGAAAATAACCCAACCACCCCAAACTCTTTGGTCTCTTTCAGTTCTTTTCATTTCACCTCATTTAATTCCTTGCCAGCTTAATGACTTGGTAGTAATGAATAAGATGAAAATTAGGGCTTAATAAGTGTTAGGAAAAGACAGTTTTCTTGCTGATGAAGAGAACCTGGTGGTGGGAAAGTGGAGCCTGGGGAGAGCACAGAGATAACCCCAAAGCTCCTCCCGACCTTGAGAGGGGTGATGCCAACTCTGGCTGCAGCTGGTGACAATGACAAGCTGCAGCCACATCAGGGAGGTGCCAGTCCCAGGAGAAGGATGCTGGAGGGAAGCAGGAGGGGATGGGCATGAGGAGGGGCTGGCACAGGGAGTGCTGGAGGGGAAGTGACTGTGCCCAGCTCAGCATCCCAAACAGCCCATTGCTTTCTGGCCAGGGCAGAGGCTGCTCTGTGCAAAGCTCTGTGGCTGCAGTGACCCCCCTGTCTGGGGAACCCACTGCCCCACCTGGGGGTGGCTTTGGCCTGAAAAGCCCTGCAGCTTCTGCTGGGGTGGCACCCACTCAGTCTGTGGTGGGGGAACTCAGAGCCCAGCACGGTGAATCCAGCACTGGGGTGACTGTGGGACCAAAACTCACCTGTACCATCCCCTGTAACATCACCTGTACCATCACCTGTACCATCCCCTGTAACATCCCCTGTACCATCACCTGTACATCACCTGTACCATCACCTGTAACATCACCTGTAACATCACCTGTACCATCACCTGTACATCCCCTGTACCATCCCCTGTAACATCACCTGTAATATCACCTGTACCATCACCTGTACATCCCCTGTACCATCCCCTGTAACATCACCTGTAACATCACCTGTACATCCCCTGTACCATCCCCTGTACCATCCCCTGTACCATCACCTGTACCATCATCTGTACATCCCCTGTACATCACCTGTACCATCCCCTGTACCATCCCCTGTACCATCCCCTGTACCATCACCTGTACATCCCCTGTACATCCCCTGTACCATCACCTGTAACATCACCTGTACATCCCCTGTAACATCCCCTGTCACCGAGTGCCCATGGGGCCAAACCCTTGCCAGTCCCCTCGGTGCTGGTGCAGCGTGCTGGGGTCACTGTCTGGCCACAGGTGGCACGGGGCTGCTACAAACACCTCAGTGCTCCCACTGCCCCATCTGCCAGAGCTCCTTCGTGGCCGCTCCCCCCGAGTGCAGCTCTCCCAGGGGCACAGCCGGCACCGACGGCGCTTCTGCTGACTCAGCTGCAGCGGGGATCCTGCTGACTCAGCAGCGCTGGCAGGAGCTGCCGTGGCACGGGGCAGGACCGGGAGCAGCCCGTGGGTACCTGAGCCATCCCGTGGTGGCACCGGGATGTGCAGCAGGACCAGCCCAGGGTGGCACAGCTCGCAGCTCAGGCTGGATCAGCTGGCTCTGGGCATGTGTTCTAATTAATGATAATATTGGAACTGACAGGTTGGTCAGGGGGAAAAAAAAAGGTGCAGAATTAATTGACCTGCCAGAAGACAGCGTCCAACAAGATTCACCTCCCTGTGACACCAGCACCTCCCTGCCCACTCCCCCCCAGGCAGGGCAAACACTGCTGCTCAGCCCCACTGCTGGCACCCTGGGCAATCCTGTGCCTTCCCAGTGCACCCTGAGAGCTGCCTCCACCTCTGCCACCCACCACGTTATTCCAGTCAGCAGCTCCTCCACCGTCCTTGCAGGACCTCTGGCCACCCCCTGCTCCCAAGCTCTGTGTGGTGGTGCCAGCGCTTTTCCCTCCCAGGGATGGGTTTGCTCCTCCTGCTCCCGCCTGCTGTCACTTCAGAGGCACTGATGGAGTATTGAGGTGCATTTCTTGCTGTTTGGCTCTTTGTTTTATTTCCCTGGGAGTAACTGGGCATGGCTGAGGGAGAGCACGGGACCTGAGCCCTGGTGAAGGCTCTGGGTGCCACCCAGCTTAATTCAGGGCAGGGCTGTTTTGGAGAGAGGGTTTTGCCCCAAGCAAGAGCATTAATCCCAACACCTAATTAACCCAGTGAGCCTGATGAGTGGCAATGCTGCAGCTCCTGCTGGGGCTGGGGAACGGGTCCAGCCCTGGTGCCATCCTGGCTGAGCAGGGCTGTGCCAGGAGCTGAGCATCACCACGAGTCCAGGCAGGAGCTGTCTGGGTTCAGTGTCAGGGTGTTTCCCATCAAATCCACGTGCTGGAGGCCTGGGGTGGATGCACATCCCTGCTCCCACTCTGGGACTGTGTGACATCACACACATGCAGCTTTAATTCCAGCCTCTCCAGTTGCAATGAGACACTGAGACCCAAGGAGTGGGCAGCCTGGGCAGGCTTTGCAGAGTCACCTTCCCCAGCACCTCCTCCTTTTCCAGCTGCACAGGGCACCATGCAGGTGACACCAGGGGACTTTAATTCCCTTTTCCTTGTGCAAGGACTAGAGGTGGTTAAATGGGTTTCCCAGTATCATCTGAGCTGCTGAAATTCTTATCCAAGGGTGGAAAAAACCTGAAGGGGAGAATGAGTGAGGAGCTCAGTGAGATGGGGCAAACAACACCAGGCTCAGGAAATTCCCTGAGCTGAAAACAGTTGACACTAAAATCTATTAGAGGGCTCAGTCATATTACAGGGGATCAAAAATCCTGTTCCTGCTTGCTTCTGTGCATCTGCTTGTGGCTACTACAGCAGACAGGAGACCAAAATCCCACTAAACCCCCACTATTTTGTAGCAGACACCTCCAGCAGAAGAGCTCTTGGATTCAAAAGGATGCTTCTTCTTAGTTTTTTTTAATTTTTTTTTTTTTTTTATTATAAGCCTTGGAAGTCTCTTCCAAGTCTGTTTCTGCTGTGACAAATGGCTTGAAAGAACCCCTCAATAATAAAATCAGATGCTGCTCCCACACAGCCCAAGATCAGACGCACCTGCAGTGGGGATCGATCGCCTGATTAGGGGGAATTGATTGCCCCAGCCTCATTAGCATATCGTTAGCACTGACCCCATGGCTGGCCCCACTCGTGCAAGCCATGACCTGGATGGATTAAAAAACGCAATGCACTGGGGAGGGATGGGAAATCAGTGAACAGGAGAGGGGGAGGTGGCAACCCTGGTCGATAACACCATTTCCCTGCTGAGGCCCCCAGTGCTCACCCCTGGAGCATCCCAGGGAGGTGCAGCTCCAGGGAACAGTGCCCTGCCCACAGCAGCCCCGGTGGAGCATCCCCCTGGGGCCCATGGAGGGTTTCTTCAGGAGCCCCAGCCCTGTTGAACGTTGACTAACAGGTTTTTTTTAGTGCCGTGAGTCAGTAGCCCCAGATAGGATTCCCATCTGTGCCTCGCCAGACTGTGCTTTGGGCCTCCAGCCAAGTGAAGCTGAAGGGCTGCTTGGGTTTGATTTGGTTTTGTGGTTGGGGTTTGTTTCCTTCTCTCTTTATCAGTTTTGCACACAAAAGAAGGGGAGAGGAGCCCGGGCTGTTCCATAAGCCCTGCCCAGCCTCAACTTCCCCAGGACCCACCTTGTGAGTGACCTTACCTGAGGCCAGGGGAGAGCCTGCAGCAGGGAGCCTGGCCACACCTGGAACCCCATATGGGGAGCCCCAGCACCCAGCTTTGCAGAGTGACCTGGGCTTGTCCTGAGCACCTGGGCCATGGCGTGTGGGGGACACAGTTTTTCACTGTTTGATCAAACTGACCACAGGAGCAAGGATGAGCCTCTGGGAATGGGTGGAAAGAGCAGCTTCTCCCAGAGAGAAGGGATAGCTGCTGCCCAACTCCCCAAGGTGACATTCACCCCACACCAAGCTCCACATCCCTGGAAGCACCCAGCTGCCTTTCTCTGGGCTGATTCACACAGGAGCCCCAGAGCATCCTCTGCTTTTGGGTGGAGAAGCAATTGCCAGGCCCAGGGAGGGCAGCAGCCCTACAAATGCAGACATGCAGCAGCAGCAGCAGCCCATGGCTGGACTGTGAGCTAATGAGATCCTGGCTGCAGGCAGGAGCAGACTGGGCACTTGTCCAAGGCCCCGAGCCATTCACAAGGAGTCAGAGCCAGCAGCCAGCCCAGGGTCCAGCCAGGACAGGAGCCCCAGAGAGGTCATGACCAGGCATGCAAGTGCAGTTTGTCTGCTCCCAGACATCCCTTGAGCAGGATCAGTTCTCTCCTGGTTTTTTTTTTTTTTGTTTTTTTTTTTTTTTTTTTTTTTTTTTTTGTTTTGTTTTTTTGTTTTGTTTTGTTTTGTTTTGTTTTGTTTTGTTTTTAATTTGTTTTAAATATCTGCTGTGACAACTGCAAGGAGCCAGGAGGCTTGAGGACCACGGGTGCAGCACAGGTGACCTTGCCCAGGTGACCTTGCACAGGTGACCTTGCGCAGGTGACCTTGCCCAGGTGGCCTTGCCCAGGTGGCCTTGCACAGTCAGTGACACTCAGGCATGGACACCCTGTGCTCATCTCTGCTGACCACATCAGAAACCAGGCCTGGACAACATCAGGAGCACACAGGGTCCCCCAAGGCCCTTGCTGTGTGGTGGGATTTGGGATCCCACCTCCACCACCAGACTCAGGGTGGAGGTGTCTGTGTCTGACTGACAGCTGTGCTGTGGGTGTTGTGCAGCTTTATGAGGCACTTTTAAAGTAAAAGGTGCTAACAGCGAATCAGTTCTGGTTTCCCAAATAATCAGCACGGATTTGGCTAAAAAGAAAAAAAAAAAAAAAAAAAGGTGGGGGGGGGTTCTTTCCTTCCACCCTGGTGCCTGGGGCAGTGGAAAGCCTCAGGAGTGCAGCGGTGCTCCTGCATGGGATGAGGTGCTGCCTGCTGAAGCTGTCCATCAGCTCTCATTATGGTTCATTTTCTCTCTCGGGTGAATTATTGCAGGAGACTCGGCGCCGGCAGCCCTTTGCCAGATCCGGTAACACAGCGAATTAATTAGCAGCGATGTGCTAACTACCCGCGAATCTCATCGCGGTAATTGCACGGCGCGCTCCGCTCCGGCCCGGGAGCATTTCACATTTCATCTCCTGCCGATGAAGGGAACTGAACCGGCCTCCCCCTGGCAGCCCCGGGCCGCTTGGCCATCGCCTCTTGTGCCACCGCCTCGAAAGGGAGCAGCTTGCCCGAGGAGGAGCCGGAGCACGGGGATGGCAGCGGGATGGATGCAGCAGCGGGATGGATGCAGCAGCGGGATGGATGCAGCAGCGGGATGGATGCAGCAGCGGGATGGATGCAGCAGCGGGATGGATGCAGCAGCGGGATGGATGCAGCAGCGGGATGGATGCAGCAGCGGGATGGATGCAGCAGCTGGAGCACACCCAGGGATGGGCTGTGCATCCTGCAGCAGCCCTCAGCTCCCGAGGTGACGCTGTTAAAGATCACACAGCCACACAGACTCCGACTCAGAAGGCTGACAATGACAATGACTCCGTTTATTTCCAGTGATTTCTTCCCTTTTGTCCTTTTCTACAGAGAGCAACCCACTTGGTGAAAGAAAGACAAACTTCTTCAGTCACGTTGGTCAGAGCAGAGGGACATCAAGGAGAAGTCCCTCACAGGGAAAGGAATGCAAACAAAGGTTACAACTAGGAAAATGTGTCTCTTGTTGACAGAGAACTCTCTGGGAAAAGAGCTTCAGAGAAACCAAAACATCACAGGTACCAACCAGGGCACTCTGGAAATGTGGGGCAGAGCCTGCTCTCTCCTGCTTTCTGGCTGCTGAGCCTCTCTGAGCATCCCAGTCACTGCCAGCATGGAAACCTCAGGGTGATGCTGCAGCTCCCTCAAGGACACAGCTCCAAGAGGAGGAGCTCACTGCACCCCCCTGTGCTGGGACAGTCCAACTACATGGACTCCTAACTTATCAGAAGGCTGACAATGACTCCAAATCTTTATTGCCTGGGAGTTTCTTCCCTTTATGCTGTTTTACAAAGAACCACCCAAAGGGGTGGAAGAAAGACAAACTTCTTCAATCACATTGGTCAAGTCAGAGGGACATCAAGCAAAGGTCCCTCCTAGGGAAAGGAATGCAGAACATAGGATGCAGTTAGGAAAACGTGTCTCTTGTTGACAGAACAGTGCCTGGGAAAGAGTTTCAGAGAAACCAAAACATCCCAGACACCAACCAGGGCTGCACCTGAGGGACCCTGGAAATGTGGGACAGAGCCTGCTCTCTCCTGCTTTCTGGCTGTTGAGACTCTCTGAGGCATCCTGGTCAGAGAATGACAACAACAGGGACTCTGAGGTCAGAAGGCTGAAATGACTCCAATCTTTATTACCTGGGAATTTCCCTTTATACTGTTTTACAAAGAACCACCCAAAGGGGTGGAAGAAAGACAAACTCCTTCAATCACATTGGTCAAGTCAGAGGGACATCAAGGAGAATTCCCTCCTAGGGAAAGGAATGCAAACAAAGGTTACAGTCAGGAAAACGTGTCTCTTGTTGGCAGTACAGTGCCTGGGAAAGAGTTTCAGAGAAACCAAAACATCACAGCACGAACCATGGGTACACTGCTCCACGTTTTGAGCAGTGTTTTCCAAGAAAAAAACCCTGCTGAGCTTTCCCTGTGTTTTTCCAACTGCAGGGAATGTCATTGTCCCGCTCAGCACCAGGCTCCACCACCCCAACCTGGCAAAGTGGGAGCAGCATCCACCTGAATTCCAGTGCCCCTGCCCAGCCCAGCTCCTTGCAGGAGGATTACACATGATGCCATGAATAAGTAACTCCACACCACAGATTTCCACCTGTTCCCAGTGTCTCCCTGTGATCTCTGTGGCTTTCAGCAAGGGAGCTGGGAGCAGAAACCGATTTTTGCAGGCAGCAGAGGGGTTTGAAGCCTCCTTCATCCCTCATTTCAAGTGTTTATCTCCTCTGCTTGGCACAGCTGTGCCTCCTCCGTGGCAGCTGGGTGGGAATGGGCAGACCAAGCTGCTGATGTCAAAGTTTCACTGCTGTGGGTCCATCTCCTGGTCCAAAGGAAAAGGTGTTGAGAGCATCATTAAGCCACCAAAAGGAAACAAAGCCCCAGTAAACTGCCTTGGCAGCTGGATCCCTGAGACTGATTAATTAATTGGCTGATTAACCATCTATCTGTATGTCCAACCCAAGGGGCTTCTCTGTTGTTTTTCTTGCCAGTGAAGGGAGCCTGGCTCTGCAGGGAGGTGCTGGGGTGGCAGATGTGCTCACTGAGGTGCAGAGAGCCAGGAGAACAGCCCCTGTGTGCCTGGCATCTTGGGGATAACTTATTGTTGCTGAAGTATCTTCCTCCTCCTCTCTGTAACAGGCCAAGGATTAAATATCAAATATTGCTTTATTGTTCCCAAGAACCTCCACCCACCCAGCACAAGGCAGGGATATAAAAACTGCTGTGCCCTTCAGGAAAAAGAAACTCAGACCAAAATCCCCCCGAGCTTCCTCTTCCCTTCCCTTGTCAATATAAGCAAATGGAAAAAAAAAAATCCCCAAAAATATGGGGAGTGTTTTGCCACCAAACCTAATGCCTCGTGCTGTGTAGGTGTTCTCCTTCTTTATGAAATTAGTGTTGGCCAAATTTAGTTATTTTCACATCATTTCAAAACAAAGAGCCAGGACACTCCATCTTTTAAGGATTATGAAGAAACATTTTGACACAAAACCCAACCCCCCCCCATTCATCAAGCCCTCATCTAATCCAGCACAAGTTCATGAATAATTTTCATCAGCCTGGAACCTGCTTGTGGCTGCTGGGACTCAGCCCCAAGTGCCCATCAGGGTGGCATCCTCTCCCCTCTCAGCAGCTGCAGCAGCAGTGAGATGTCCTTCAGCTTCTGGGGGCCCAGGACCTGCTGGGAATGGTGACCCCAACGTCCCTGAAGTTTTCCTCCCAGGCCCAGTGTTTGCTACAGCAAACAAATGAAACCCTGGAAGAGTCAGGTGATGTGTGAGAACCCTCCCCACACCTTCCTCCCCTCCCTGGGACTTGCCCACGTCCCCACAAACATTTTTTTTGCACTGGTTTTGCTGCTCTGGCCAACAAGAGCTGTTTGGAGGGAAAAAGAAAAGCCCACACTGGAGAGAAAAGCACAAAACTGGGTCTGTGGAGGCACCAAGGGCCCAACCCCAGGGCAGGGGGAGGGTCTGTCCCTGAGCCCCTGGAGATCCTGGCCATGCAGAGCATGAGGGACACGTGTCCAGACTCAGCTCTTCTCTCTCCAGGGGCTGCAAAAGCTCCCCCAGCAGCTCAGCTGCCAACCCTGCAGCCCAGGGAGGGCTTTCTGGGCTCAGACAGCAGCACCTGGGGTGGTTTGGGGGGGCAGGAAGGCAAAGAGCTCCCTCTTCTCCTCCCTTCTCCCCTCCGTGGCAGGCTGATGGCAGCAGCAGTGCCTGCTGCCCTCAGGGGCTCCCAGGCAGCTTCACAGACCTCCCAGCACTGCAGGGGCTGCCTCTTGTTCTTGTTTTTCCAACATAAACTTCTCTACAGCAAAGATTTTCCTGCACTGACTCGTACTGGCATTAGCAGATCCCCCCAGATGTGGCTGCAGCTGCCTCCCTGCACTGCCTGCCTCTGCTGGGAGCCCAGCTATGAAACTTCTGGCTGACTGCTAAGGGAATATTTTTATCATTCATTTTGCCTCGTGAAATCTTCTGAACCCCTTTTTTCCCTTCCTGGGATCTCTTGGAGTCAGCCCGTGGGTGTTCAGTGAAACCAGGGGGTTAAGCTGGGAATTCTCCTTCCAGCCTTCACGTCTTTGCACAGTTGGTTTGAAACTGGGGGTAAAGATTCAGGAGGGTTCTCAGCCAGCAAATGCTACCAGACAACCTGGCAAACATTAAAATGCCATTTAATCACCTGTCTATTGTCACAGAGGTTTCACCCAGGGCTGGGGGCAATTTTGGCAGCCCAGGCTGGGCAGATGCTGTGTTGCCAAGCAGCTTTTCCAGCCCTGTGCCCAAACACCCCCAGAGGAAGTTCCTCAGCCCCTCTCTCCCCCCCAACTCTCATTTTTCCCAGGGGATCCCTGATGGTGAGACAGGAATCAAGGCATTATCCAAACTAAACTTCGGGGCTGGGAGCAGCACAAACTCCAGAGGTGCAGCTGTGAGCAGGGAACACCCTGGGGCAGCATCTCCCTGCAGGCAGAGGTTACAGAGCCACTCAGTGCCCTCGGCTGGTGGAGCCATCCCCTCACTCTGGGGCTCTGCCTCTGCCAGAGCCTCCTGCTGAGAGCCTCAGGAACAAACCAGCCTCGTGTGTGGGAAGGAAACAACAAACAACGAAAAGAAAAGAAAAAAAAAAAAAAAAAAAAAAAAAGGAGGAGAAGAAGAGAAAGGAGATTAAAAATTATAAACGGCAACAGACAACAACAACAACAACAAAAATATACAGCTTTCTCCTCAAACTGCTCTTTTAGTCCCAACAGCGTCTGCTGTGCAGAGCTCGCCTCTCAGAATTCACAGCTGCTCAAAAAAAAAAAACAAAACCCAAAAAAGCACATGAATTATTTATCCCCGCTCAGATCAATCCTTCAGCGGGCTGTCAGTGAGGAATCAAAGCCCCAACAAGGCAGGCAGGTGAGGAAGCAGCTTCCAAATGGGCACCCTGAGTGACCAGCAGGTCCCTCAGCTCGCCTGCTGCCCCTGTCCCTGTGTCCAGCCCCACCCCTGTCCATGTGTCCATCCCCACTCCTGTCCCTGTGTCCATCCCTGTCCCTGTGTCCATCCCTGTCCCTGTGTCCAGCCCCATCCCTGTCCCTGTGTCCATCCCTGTCCCTCTGTCCAGCCCCATCCCTGTCCCTGTGTCCCCCCATCACACACAAGCCCCCATTCCTGAGCTCCCGGCCCCCTCCTGCAGGGATTGATGGCAAAGGCTCCTCCCAAGGCACAGAAGTCACTTTGTTCTTAGGGAGGCTCCCCCCCAAACCCAGCCATTTCTCACAGCACAGCTCAGGGGTTCTTCACCCCCAGCTCTGCCCTCCCCAGGGGACCCCATCTCCTGCCCCCTGGACCCTCTGGAACTCTTAAAATCCCAAACCTCTCCCCCACAGTCTCCTTCCTCCTGTAAACTGGCAGGGAAGTTAAAAAAGGAGGAATTGCAGCAGCTGAGGGAAGGAACCACCCGTGTCCCTGTCCCTGTCCCCTGTCCCTGTCCCTGTCCCCTGTCCCTGTCCCCACTGTCCTGTCTCTCCAGGCTCTGTCACGCAGAGGAGGGCAAAGGATGGGGACACATGGGGCTGGAAAAACTCTTCTTTGCCCACCCTGTCCGGTCTGGAACAGCAGAGAGGGTGGGCTGGAAACAGAGGAAGCATTTCAGCTTCTTTTCCTCTTTGCTTTTCTGGTGAAAATTCCAGCCCTGCAAAGAGAGGCGGTCGCTGTGCCCGCACCCAGGGCTGCTCCAGGCTCTGGGCTGGGATCGGGAGTTCTCCCGGGCTCTTCCCACTGGCGCCGCTGGGAGCAGCTCCCGCAGGAGGGGTGTTCCAGGGCCCCATTCCAGGGTGAGGATCTCTCAGTGAGAGCACTGGGTTAAGTCTCTGTCTTCCCCACACCCCCAGCCTTGTGCTGTCAGCTCTGGCTTCAGCCTCGCTCCTGCATCCCCGCCGCTCCTGGAGCATTCCTGCTCCTCCTGGAGCATCCGCGCTCCTCCTGGAGCATCCCCGCTCCTCCTGAAGCATCCCCGCCGCTCCTGGAGCATCCCCGCCGCTCCTGGAGCATCCCCGCCGCTCCTGGAGCATCCCCGCCGCTCCTGGAGCATTCCCGCTACTCCTGGAGCACCCCCGCTCATCCTGAAGCATCCCCGCCGCTCCTGGAGCATCCCCGCCGCTCCTGGAGCATTCCCGCTCCTCCTGGAGCATCCCCGCCGCTCCTGGAGCATTCCCGCTACTCCTGGAGCACCCCCGCTCATCCTGAAGCATCCCCGCCGCTCCTGGAGCATCCCCGCTCCTCCTGGAGCATCCCCGCCGCTCCTGGAGCATTCCCGCTCCTCCTGGAGCATTCCCGCTCCTCCTGGAGCATCCCCGCTCCTGGAGCATCCCCGCCGCTCCTGGAGCATTCCCGCTCCTCCTGGAGCATCCCCGCTCCTCCTGGAGCATCCCCGCTGCTCCTGGAGCATTCCCGCTACTCCTGGAGCATTCCCGCTACTCCTGGAGCATCCCCGCTCCTCCTGGAGCATCCCCGCTCCTCCTGGAGCACCCCCGCCTCCCCGGGCACCGCTGCTCAGTGAGTGCCTGCCTTTCCCCGGGGCTGCTCGCTGTCCGGAGCGGTTTCTGCTGCAGCTCCTGCACAGCCCAGCCCTGCCCGGGGCAGGGGGAAAGGCAGGAGCACACCCAGATCCCAATCCCACAGGCAAAGGCGGGCAGCTCCCTGCTAAAAGCCGCGTCCCTCGCTGCCCGTGCCCCCCCCGGGCAGGGGGCGGTGGGCACGGGGGGCTCGGCTGGGCTCTGCTGTTCTCCTCGCTCCCTGCTGTCCCCACTCAACCCCCCCGTGATGCGCCGGGAGAGCCTCCAGCGCTGCCCCAATGCCCGCAGCACCTTCCCTGGTGCAAAGCCATTCATCAAGGCACACAAACAGCTCGGCTGCTAAAGGCCACGCCGTGACAAAATGCCAATAGCTGTATTTACATTCAATATGTCCCGCTAATCTCGCCTTCAGGAGGCGTCCGCTGAACCTGCCCGTTCCTTCCTGGGCATCACCTCTTTAATCAGCCTCTTGTTACTGATCACAGATTGATTTCGGTTCCAGTAGCCAATAGGTTTTCTCCTTTTAATTTTCAGCATCATGTTTAATTAAAGCAGGGTGGGTCCGACCCCATCAAATCACATCAAAGTCTGTCTGAGCCCCAGGTGAGTGAGAACCCCGGTATAAATTATTGATCCATCTTTGTTCAGATTAATCTATCACTGCCTCTCCCCGGGCAGTGCTGCTGAGGTGTTTGTCTGGTGGCAGCTCTTCTGTGGCAGCTCAGGACACCGTGCTGGCCCAGCCAGAGAGATCAGACCTTGCTCCTCAAAAGCATCACCTCTCCTCACCCTTTCCTCCCAGGAAATCCCAGCCCGGGGACACAGCAGGTGCTGGGAGACGCTGCTAAACTTCCAGGGAGGAAGGAGGAAGGCTGCAAACCACAGCGAGCAGATTAAAGAAATGCCCATTTCTGCACAAAAGCTGCTCTAAAAGCCCTGGAAGAACAAATGTTTTCCCCCCAGTTTTGGAGCTGCAGGGTCGGTGGGAGCCATGCCCAGGGCAGGGAGACCTTTCTCCCCTGCCCTGCTGCAGAATTCCAAGTGATCAATGGGAACACGGCTCGGACCTGGAGGCAGCTTTATGTCAGAGGAGATGAGGAGCCCCAGGGGGTGGGTGTGATGGGCAGAGAGAAGCAAGCAGAGACGGCCGGAGGGGCTGCTGCCCCTCAGCCCCAGCATTTCCCCCTGTGAGCTCCCCCAGCCCTGAGCCGGGAGGGGTTTCTGCTCCTCCCGGGCTGGCCGAGAGCCTGAGCTCAGAAATGATTCCAGAAAACGCTAAAAAACCAACAGAGCCTTGGAGCACCTGCCAGGTCCTGTGGGGGTTCAGGCGGAGCCGGCTGCTCCAGCACCGCAGCAGCCCCAGCCCGGAGAGCAAACACGCCTTTGGATTATGAATAAAGATGGAGAGGAGGCATTCCTGCCGCTCCCGAGGCTCTCCTGCCTGAATACTAATTGCTGGTCTGAGCTGAGACTGCTGAAAAGCAGGTTTGGGGGGCCAGGGTCTGGAAGAGACTGCGGTGCGTTTGCACCATTGGGGGGAGAACAGGTGGCTTTGCCGGATTCAGAAAACTTCTGCTCCTGGAGTAAACTTTGGATGCTGCCAAAACCCGAGAGGGGTGAAGGGCTGCATAGAAATAGCTGGAGAGCGGGGAAGGATTGCCAAGAGCATCAGCTCAGCTCGTGAGTCAGCAGCATTAGCTCTCACCTCAACAAGCAATCTGCAAATTGTGCAAATCTGCTTTTCACAGTTCACCTAACCCGCGAAATGGCCTCAGATTTACAGCCCCGGTGTTCACGCTTAAAAACAACTGAGTTAATGAAGAATGGGGAGGGAGGTGGGGGGGTGGAATTACACAAAGCCAGAGTTTGGGGTTCACCTGGAGCTGTGGCTGGTGCCATCCTACACGGGGGTTTCTGTCACAGGATGCTCGGCCCGGCTGGGTTTGCAGCCCCATCCCCACCAACACCTGGGGCTGGTTCCAGAGCCGGGCATCCCCTTTTTTCCCCTATTTTTCCACCTGCTCACTGCAGCTGCCGCCCCCACCTGAGGCCCTCGCCGAGCAGGGGGATTCTTTGCTAAGGCAAAGATTTCCAATCCTTTTGGATTAAAGCCCTCCCGTCACCAGAGGCAGAGCGGGCACGGAGATCAGGCCCTGCAAAGGGGGAGGATGAAAGGGGCCGTGCTTCCCCTCCCTCTGTAAAGTGAGGAGATCAATACCACGTTTCCACTGGGATAAACGGGCCAGCTGGGCTGTGGGGAAATTGCTGGGGAGGGGGGAGGCAGGAGCAGCATGAATCGGTGGAAGGAGCCACCCCAGGGTTTACCTTTAAAGTATTTTTAGCACCAGGCTCAGAAGGAAAAAGCTGCAACTGAATAGCTCCAGAGCAGGATGAGTAGAGGACGTGGAGGAGTCACCTTTGTGCACAGGTCGTGGAGCAGAGCTGGGAATGGAGAGGGAGCACAGGAGAGGGGGGGAAAGTTGTGACAATTCCATCTGCTCCTTGCACTGAGCTCCTGGAACCTGTGTGATAGGAGGGTGGTGACTTTGAAGCCTCTCTCGGGGCCTCACCCCTTGGATTTTAGATCTTTGGAAGAAAACCCATCAGTTCTTCATGCAGGGCTGTGTGGGAGAAGGTCCCTGTTAGCCCCATGAGTGTGAAATCCTGGTGTTCAGAAACCCTTGGGTGATGCTCTGGATAATCTCCAGCATTTCATGGAGCTGTGCCTCTGTTTGGCTCCTTCAGCCCCATCCTGGCCCTGAGGCTGAGCCACCCTGAGCAAAACTTTGCCCACACTTTGCTGCCAACCTGTGCACCGGGGCCTTTTTGATGGGAACATGCAATCCCTCCCCTTTTCCCACAGCAACTGGGACTGTCAATCCCACTCCGACCCTAATTTCAGATGGTGTTTGCTCTCCTGCCAGATAATGTCATCTTAATGTTCTCCAACGGGCTGCTATTAATCTTGTGCTGCAGACAGATGGATCATTATGGATGGGGGGAGTGGGGGATCTGCAGCACAGATTGATCAAGCCCATTACAAAAAAAAAAAAAAAAAAAAGTGATGTGATTTATGTCCATATGACACCACACCTATGGATATTTCTGTAGGCAAAGCCCAGCACGTGCCCCCCACACACAAGGAGCTGTGTGACACAGTGTGGAGGCCCTCCAGGGGCTGTGACCAGATCCTGGTGGCAGAAACAGCTTCCTACAAACAGTGGCTGGAGAAGAGGACAGAGCAGAGCTCCTCCAGCCTGCACTGGGGGCTGGCACCTCCCTGTCCATGGGGCAGTGCAAACACTGGTGGGTCTCCCCATGGATCACCCCCTGTCTGTCTTCTTGAGGTCTTGATGCCTGGAGAAGCTGCCTAGAGCAGAGGCTGGCCAGAGTTAAAGGCAGATATTTATTGAAAAGCCTTCCAAGGGGACACCTTGGGCAGTGCAGGAGTCTTGCAGAGGCTGCACCCAAGAAGGATGACAGTCATGGGTTTTTTGGACAAATATAAGTTTGGTCTATTTGCATATCAGATGTTAATTGTTCAATTACAGCTTCAGGTAATGAAGTCCCATTCACCCATTTTCCCCCTCAGTGCTCTGTTATTTACATTTCTCGGGGCCTGAGGAAATGAGGTGTCCTTGGGTCTCAGGCCTAGAGAGGAATTGTTTTGTCTGAATGAAACAGGAGAACAGCAGCTGACAGGCTATGGAGTTTTAGAGAGATACACTAAAGCAGTACTGATCTGAAAAATGTAAAAGCTAAAACTTCAGGCATCAGCCTGGATCCCTTCTCTGCCTCCCCTCAGAAACATCAGGCTGCATTTCCCCTTCCCACAGGATGACTGAGATGAGCATCAAACAGCACCTCCCTTCTCAGCCAGCACCCCTAATCCCCACGGACACCCCTGGAGCCCACCAGTGTCCCTGTGCCACCCTCCAGGTCCCCTCTGCCTTCAGAACGCCCCAAGCTCAGTCAGCAGCTGCAGGGACAGCCTTGGAGGGGTCATTAAACCAACACTGGAACCCAGGCTCTTTGCCCAGACCCATCTCTGACCTCCTGCTGCTCCAGGGGTCAGATCCAGCCCAGCAGCTCCCTGTGTTTTATTCAGGCTGACAAAGCACCTCCACTTGTTCTACAGCATCACCCCCTGAGGCTGGACAGCTGCTGCATCCCCCCTTGCATTGCTGCACCCTGGGACCTGTCCAAGATCTGTGGAAGCCAGTGGAAAACTCCCATTGCCATCAATCAATCCATGATTAAACAGAGGCTGTTAAAAGCCTGTGATACCTGAGGGATGGAAGATGTAAATATAACTCTTCCTCAAAATTTACATTTTAAAGAAAGGCGGTTTTCCCTGAGCGGTAAAAACCCAGCACTGCTCGTTGTGAAGCTCAGGAGATTGTTCTCCTGCTTTCAGGAGACACTGGGCACAGGGGGGAAGCTGCTGAAATCTGAGTACAAACCTGGAGGACAGAGAGGAGCACGTGTGCCAAAAGCACCTCAGAGCTCAGGCTGAAGGATGCTTCAAGCCAGGAGACCCTTCAGCCCCAATGGCCTTTGAGTGCAATAAAAAAAAACAAAACCAAGGAACTCTTTTTTTTTTTTTTTTTGCAGCTTCCTCGAAATAACTGGGGAAGAGGACAAAATGCCAGGCATCCCGAAGTTATTTCTTTGAAATAGGAGCCTTAAAAGGACCAGTTTTATCTAAAGGTGATAAAACAACAGCACTCAAATGGCATCCAAGCAGACCAAAAGCACAGGAGCCTTACTGGAGAAAAGTTCTGGTTGGCAGCACCAATTTAAAGTGCAGCTTAAAAACCAGTGACTTCAAGGAGGGTCTTTTGTTTCTGTTTTGTTTCAACTTTTTAAAAAAATTTAATTACTTTGCCTTCTGAGTGCCCTTCAAAAGCTTTGCTCTCTCTACCCAGCAGCTCTCACACCGTGCTTGTGCAGAGCCCTGGTGGCACCAGACTCGGGAAAAAGAAAGTAAACCCACTTTAAATCTCCAGGGCTGAAGGTGTTAGGTTTTGTTTACATCACCACTATTTAATGTTGAATATTTTCAGCTCTTCTGATAACCAGGGCGAGGGGGTATCGATTTCTCCACCTCGTGCTGTAAGGTGGCTTGTATTAAAAAAGAGATAACTCAGCTGTTTTCTGGTTCAGAACCTGCCCATGTCTGGCTGTTCTTTAAGCAGTGGTGAACCACCCTTTGTCCCCACCAAGGAAATCCTTAAAAATATTCACGGATGAGAACTGAATCCCAGCCTTTCTGCTGAGTTGTTGTAACAGTCCATCAGCAGTAAAACAACTGACAGGGTTTTTAACAGAAGCAAACAAACCAGTTTAACTGATTTAACAGGAAACTGAGGTGTCAAAAGTGGGACTATACCCAAAGATCAGAGCTAAATTTGTGAGGAAAATGCATGGTATTAAAGCTTCTGGAGCAAGTTTGGGAATTAAACCGGTTTAACTGATTTAACAGGAAACTGAGGTGTCAAAAGTGGGACTCTGCCCAAAAATCAGAGCTAAATTTGTGAGGAAAATGCATGGTATTAAAGCATCTTGAGGAAGTTTGGGAATTTCTGCCTTGCAGAGGGCAGCAGCCCCTGCACACCTGCAAGCTCCCCAGGGAGCAGCTGTGAGGATAGGGGAGAGCTCACCTGTGTTTCCCCAGCACAATTAACACGGTTGTCAGGTGAGCTTGGCAGGATTTCCTTCCTGATCCCCCCCACTGCTGCTTTAAGGATGGAAGAATGTCCTGTCACAGCAATTTAAATGTTTCCAGCCCGGCCTTTCCACTCTCCTACCTCAGCAATTTGCAGTTTTAATTTCACGGGTGTTTGTAATTACAGCGAGGGGCTCGGTGAAAACAAAAAAAGCAAACCGGGAGAGCTTGGCAGCTTTGCTTCTTGGCCTGTTTTGTTGAATACTCTGGGATTAATTTCCTCATGTTTTTCTGCAGGAGAAAAGTACTTAATACAATGAATTTAATTTGGCTATAACCTTCCACGGCCTCAGACCCAGGTGGCAGCTGAGCTGAGGCCAGGAGCACATCCTGCAGCAGCATCAGTGGTTTCTTCTGCAGATCCCGGGGAGAAAAAACACCTCAAAGCAGAGGGAACCACACGGGCCCTGAGCAGAGCAGACCTTGATGTGAAGGACCAGCACGGTTTCTCTCCCTCCCCTTAGCTGGGAGCAGATTCCTGTCAGAAAACTGAGGTTTGGGAAGCTGAGGAAGAAGGGTTTTGGAAGCGCGCGCAAGCGTTTCATCAGAGTCACCTCCTGGCTCAGGAGGAATCCATCATGAGAGCAGGATTTATAGGAGAGCTGGGTAAAACCTCAGAGAAAGAAAACAAAATCTAATTAAGCCTCCTGTTAAGGTCGTGGTTTAGCAATTTTTGCTCCCGTTCAGCATCTCGGGGCATCGCCCGGCTTTGGCTCGCCCTGCCCCGGGCGGGATGCTCTGTCCCCCTCCGGGGCCGCCTTTATCCCCTCCCAGCCGGCTCTTCTCCAGAGCTCCCGTTCTCATCTGACATTTCCCTTCCCCTCAGGTCCCCCAGCAGGTTCCAGCCCCGCCAGCTCCAGGAATCGGCTGCTGGCGGAGTTTTTTTTTATCCAGCAGAAAATGAGCGGTGGCCACAGGTCACCTCTGCCTGTGGCTGCTCTCGGGATTGTTCCCAACCCACAGCCCATTGTCACCCCCCGAGCCCCGGCTGGTGACACTTTAAAAAAAGCGCTCCCGCTTTCTTTTCAGCATTTTAAAGAGGGACTGTCAACAGCAGCGAGGCTGTAAGGAAAGAAAAAGGGCTAAAAATACCTTAATAAACCCCAAATGCAGGGAGGAAGTGCAGATGGTGAGAGACAAGGGCACGGCAGCGCTGCACAGGCACGGGCTGCTGCTCCCCTCCATCAGCTTTATTTTTGTACCAAGGCTACACCGAAATTTCCTGCTCATCATTCTTCACCTGCAGATGCCAAACGAGCGGCTCGTTGTGAAACTCAGTGGCTGAGATGTTGGAAGCACGGGTTAATTGTAATTGGGAACATCAATCCCAGCCTGCATTACTGTCCCGAGCGCCACGCTCAGAGTCACGTCCTCGACGCAAATATTTGTTCTCATGAATTCCAAATGATCTCACCGTTAATATTTTTCACATATTTGTTGTTTTCTGGCAATACTCCTGAGCTGATTTGCAGGAACTGTTGGAGATGCTGAAGACCAGAGCGTGGGGCGCCTTTAAACCCAAAATGCTCAGTCTCAGCTCCCGAATAACAAAACTTCTGTCCTTGATCCTGGCCCTCTGGTTCTCAGAGCAACTTTTTAATCAGCACAACCCTGTCTGTTACCAACTACAAGGACTCCCATTTTAAATTAGCCTTCTCATTAACATAAAAAAGTAAATAAAAAGAGAAATGCTCAGCTGTCCCTGGGTTCTCCCAACTGAAAGGACAATAAAAGCCCATTTACATTCCAGTGCCATACTTCATTTTTTTTTTTTTTTTTAATCCCCCTTTCATTTTTATGACACAAACCCAGTAATCAGGTATTAGTGCTGCTGTTGAACTTTACAGAGGATAAAATGCCAGCTGATAAAAAATCCTGGTTGCTGCAGGGACACACCCCTGCCCTTCCAGAGGGTCACTGCTCTCCTTGTGTTAAGAAGGAGCATGTCTGGAGATGTCTCTTGTTTTGATCATTTGCTTTTAAAAGGGGAGAAGAAAGACAAGCTCACAAATCCTAACAAGTTCATGACACACACACGTCTTTATAGGGTCTAATTATCTGATATTGCAATCACTGTCCCTCAAAGCAGGAGAGGAGACACAAACCCCAGCGACTCGGAGCCAGCTTTGTTTTGGGGCTGCCGCTCACAAAACAACCAATTCCCTCCTCACCCCGCTGCTTCCAGCCAGGGAATAACCATGGGGAAAACAGCTGATGTCTGATGTGAAGAAACCCAGTTTACCTGCAGCAGATCTCCCCTTCTGAAGGACACCAGGTGAGTTTAGGACAGGAGCTCTGGCTCGCAGCAGAGCGTTCGTGGTGAGCCGGGGCATCGGCGACCTCGGCTCGGGCTGTGGGATTCAGCCCCCATGGGACAGCTCCTGCTCAGTGCTGGGGCAGCAAGGCCAGGACATGGCCTGAGGGGCCAAACTCACTGATGAAAGCTGAGTTAGGAGGCTCCAGGAGGATCAGCTTGAGGCTGCTCTGCCCCCCTTCTCGCATGGATGTGAACTAAATCCGTGCACGGATCTGTGCCGGGGTCACACCAGCGGAGGTGAGGGTGGCAGGAGGAACATTTGAGATTTTCCTGCAGTTTTGGGTGACAGCTGGAATGGGACCCTGAGTCTCCTGCCAGCATCTCCCACCTCCAGGGGCTTGGCTCTGGGTGTCCTGGCACAGAGCAAGGAGTGCTGGATTCCCAGGTCCATGCTGGTGGAGAGTCCAGCCACAGGGGTGTGAAGGGCCCCAGTCCTGGCACTGCCCTCGTGCAAACCCTCCATGGACAGGGGACTTTGGGAAGGTTTTGCCACATCTTTGGAACCTGCAGCCCTGGAGACACCAGAACAAGCTGTGGAGACAACGCTCGGGATGGGGATCCTGCCACAGAGCAGAACCCCCATCCTGCTCACCCGAGACAGGACTGCAGCACCACAGCACAACACAAGAGCCCAGTGGCTGCCACTGACGGACAAATATCCTCACATTTGAGCTGCATTTCTACCTTGAAAAGCAATTTGCAAACCCACGGAGCGATGCTGACAAGCCTCACTGAAACCACGTTCTGAGTTTGCAAGAAAGATGCTTTTACCCACCTGCCAGCCCTGGGATTCATCACCATCAGGGCTTAGAAGTGCTCTGCAAGGCAACCCAGCTCTCACATTTGCAGAATTCCAGCAGCAGTGGGGTGGGTGAAACCTGTGAGCCTTCAGGGGGGTTGAGCCAAGGATGTCAGTTTGGGGTTGGAGGAGCTGCAGGAGCCCTGTCAGATACCCAAAGCCCAAGAGCTGTTGGTGTGGCCAGGGGGGCTGCACTGCTGTGATGAGATTCCACTCTGTAAAATTTCAAGCTGTTGGGAGAGGCCAAAGAGAAAAGGGAAACCTTTCCCACTTCTTCTTCAAGCCCTTCTGCAAAAGGTTTAGCTTTGAAATGGGACCACACCAACAGCACTCACTCTCTTACTGCATTCCTGGATTCCTCTGGCTGCTGCACAGCACCAATTAACCCAGGGACTAATTCAAAAAATGTATTTGTTTCTGAGCAGACCTTAAAAACTTTGGGGAAAGGCAACAAATATACAAGAAAGGAAAGAGAACTAAAAGGCTTTGGTTAGAAAATTAAAGTTGTTTGCCATGGCTTGATGGCTTAATCAGTCGATCAATATTGCTCACAGGGCAGGCAGGGAGGGAGCCATGAGCTGTGATGAAAAATGCATGAGGGGACAAGGGAGACCTGGGAGTAGAAAATTAAAAAGTTAGCCTGTTACATTTGTCCAATATTGGCAGAGAAATTAAAGCTGTTTGGGGAGGGAAAGGGGAGCGGCTGCGAATCTGCTGCGGGTTCCCTTCACCAGAGAAACTCTGACATTAATTAAGTTGCTTTCTTAGCAAAAAGATGGATTTTGTAACCTTTAGCACTCGCCAGCACCAGGAGCACAGCGGGAGGGGTTTGCACAGGGGAAAACAGAAGGGGATTTCTTCCCAGAGGAGCACCCTGGGCTCAGGGTGGGTGACACCAGGTGACAGTGCCCAGGGCGAGGGGCTGCACCTGTCCTGGGTGGATTCTGCACATGGAAACAACCACACTGGGATGATTCAGCTCTGTCACAGCCAGAGCCACTACAGCACTCTTGTTTCTGCATGTGCATCACTTTCCTTTTCTTTCTCTGTTCAATTTGGCCACTCCTGATTCTGCAGCAGTGCTGGCCTTGCAGAAATGAGGATAAGGAGAAGTGCAGGCCTGGAAGATGCTCTGGAAGAGGTGAGAGCCAGCCACTCATTATGGTCCTTGGTGTTTGCCTTAGAGATTGGAACTGCTTTAGTAGCTGCAACAAACTCCAGTGGAAAAGAGCAAAGTCACTCCTTCTTCAATTCAACTGCTTTTGGTCACCCATCCTTTCTAAGGGTGACAAAAATGATTATAGTGCCCAGCTGAGAAAAACCACAGAAATTCTCTAAGTGTGAAGAATGGCTCTGTACTTAGGAGTGACCTCCCAGGTTCCAGCCCTCACACTCAGAGCAGCCTCTGCTTTCCCTGGAAATCCCCATCCCAGGGATAAGCAGGCACTGCCACCAGGCACGTGGACTGCCAGGACAAGGGGCAGGGACAGGCACAGGGCTGCTGGAACTCCTGAGCTGAGTTTCACTCCCCACAATGAAAATATTCCAACCTGTTGCCCTTCAAAGCTTGCAGGGACAGAACCCCCTGCTCCCCCCAGGGCCCTGGTGAGGGGGGAAGATGCTGATCCCTCTGCTGCAGTTCAGGGGGAAGGAACGTGACAGAGGCGTTTGTGCTGCATGTCAGCAAGACAAATTATTTTTGTACTGAGGTACCTACAGTGGATTGTGTGACTCCAGATCAGACTCCCCAGTTACAGGTTTAAAATTTCAGGCTCAATTAGCAGACTTGGACAACGCTGTTTTCTGCAACTAATTATCTCCAAATGCCAAGACACGATTCCACACTTGGTACTTCTGTGAACCTCAGGATTTGCTTTCTACACCATTATTTAAGCATAAACAGAAGGGAGCAGCCAGCAATGCCTAAAGCAGGTTGGATATTGTATTATGACCTTTATAGTAACAAAAAAAAAAAAATTGCTTATGCTATCAGAAAGCCAGGACTTCTAATTAGCAGAGGAACAGGATGGAGAGTGGGGCCGATTATTTCCAAGGCTCAGGCTCATCCAAGATGCAAACGTTGTTCTGTCTTGGCTGATCTTTGGACTGAGAAGGCTGCTTGGGTCAAGTAACAGCACAAAAAGTTTTCATTAGGTAATTCAGCTGCAGCTGGGTTTGAAATGGCCATTATCCCACTGCTATGGTAATTCTTCTGCTTGGTGACTGGGAATATTATTATTAATAATAATATGGAAAAGAAATTAGATGTCATTATTAACAACCTCAAACATACACACTGTCATCCTTCACTGTGCCTCCACAGTCATAAACATGAATTTTCTTTCAATTTCTCTTTTTCATATGAGCCAGTCCTGCAACAGAAGCTTGTCCAAAGGCAGAAGGAACCTCAAAATTAACTCAGCAGCATCATTAATTTATTTGACAATTAATGGAGTGACAAGAGCCCTCCAGAGCTCCCCTTCCCAGCTCCCAAATCAGCTGATTACTGAAGCCTTCATGGTTTGTAGAAGCAAAAGGTGGGAATGAGAGTGGAATTAATCAAATTGGCTGTCAGGGTGACACAAGGGATGTGGAGTCAGGAGAATCCCAGAGGAGACACTTCACCCACCACAGCCCCGGGCTGGGACAGCACCAGGGACCTTTCCCTCTGTCTGGGGGAAGGACAAACAGCCAAGGCTCAACTCTCCCACCCCTTCCAAGCTCAGGGATTGCTGGGAGGGATCCTGCTCTTCTCCAGTGTGTTCCATGTACATTTTGAATCCTTTAGGAAGCACGCTGGGTACCTGTGCTGCAGAAACTCTGCTTTAGGGCTGAATTATTTCAGTTGTAGAACACGACTGTCACTGCTCATCACACGTTTCCTAACCACTTAATACATGCAGATTTTGTTAACATTTCTCATTACAATTTTAATAAAGGGAAACATCTGTTCCCCCCCCCCCCACCTTAGAAACTTTCACTGCATCTTCCAAGCTGCCACATGCCTTTGAAATTCCGTGTTTAATCAATTCATTGTTTAATCAATGCCATAATCTCCTCTTCCACAAAAAAACCCCAGCACTCAGAGAAGCAGCCTTGCAACAATGCCACCCCCCAACATTTCAGCATGTTTAAATGTTTCCAGTTTTCCTAAGGAAAAGAGCAGCGCTGCAAAACCCACACCAAACCAAAGGTTCTGCTGACCAAATAACGAAACAAACAGCACAAATCTCGAGAATACAAAATTTATTTCAAGCTTATAAAAGTCCTCAACATTGCAAATCCTGTCACAAAACCCAAACTGTACAATGGATACTTTCATTAAAGTTTGGAGTAATGATAATTACTGCCAGGTCTTCCCAGCCAGATCACTGCAGATCACACACAGCTTCTTCTCCAAGACGGATCAGTCTCACATGTGCCTGGCAGATGGCTGCTCCAGAGTCAAATGTTTCAGTGTCACCTCCCTGCTTAGGACAGGGAGGTTCCCAAGTGGAGCCATCAGTGCTGTCCCTGACTGCTGGTGGTGGCAGCTCTGGGCTCCTACTGCCTGCAGGTGTCGTGGAAAGCCTCGAGTGTTCGGAAGTCCCTCCACGTGGGTGGCAGGCCGTCCTGCAGGAACTTGCCACAGCGCTGGCACGGAGCCTGGAACAGCTTTATGTAACTCCTTAACCAGGTCTGAAAGGAAAAGGGAGAGAAATTAAAGAAAACTGGATAGGGATGTTCCCCATGGTCATTACTCCTGTCAAACAGGAGCAGCGAGGACAGAGGATGTGCCTTGGCCAGGCCCCAGTGAGGTGCAGGATGATTTTATAAACACAAGCACACTGAAGATTACAAGGTCACTGTAGAGCTGAATTCCCACTTTATTAATCATCTCTTGCTTTTTTAGTCACTTAAGCAAATTTCTTAATAGAAATTCCTGCCCTGTGAGCAGGAGGCATTTGCAGCTCCAGAATGGTGAGGGGAGGCAAGTGCTGCAACACCTGATATTTTTACTGGGATATAATTGTTCCTGATGGTCCCTTCTCCAGCTGAGCATTGGTTTGTCTCTTGCCATGACCATCTATCACCCCCTGCTGCACTCCCACTGCAGGCTGGGCTCTCCAGAGCAGAAGACAGAAGGACTCTCACATCCAGCTAATGAACTTCCTCTCTAATGCGATTTTAGGATCAATACTCACTGGTCATAAAAATACTGAGCCATTTTAAACCTGATTACACTGATGACTACACATATATATATATATAAATAAAAGGCCAGTAGTGCTGAACAACACAGGGTAAGTTCAGATGTTCCTTCACAAAGTTCCTGCCTCTGAAATGGGTTCTTCCCACCGTCACACGCAGCAATGAGCATTGCATAACCCAATTCCCCACTCAAGGAGATACACAGCTTAAAAAGCCCTAGACCAGCAGATTTATACTGTGAAGGATGCACATGAATCTTGTCATTTAAAGTCCTATTGAATTACATCGATAAGAGAAAATTGTTCTCTGAAGAAGAGGTCAGCTGAGTTTATTGAAACAAATCCTTCCATCTTCATCAGAGTCTTCTCTATAGCAACCAAACCTTGGGCTGTCAATAACTCTCCTCCAGAAGAACTAGATCTTGTCTGGGTTGAGTAGTAAATATGGGGACAAGGGCAACACAACTCTACAAGTAAATTGCTGTTATTTACTTCAGCTTGGATGGGCTCTGCTTGCACTATTGAGAAATTGAATTTTCTGAGCCATAATACAAAAATAGGTAAATGAAGTTAAATTGTGCACTTGAGAGGTGTGTTGACAGAAAAGAAAGGAATGGGTTCTTCATTCCCATCAGAAAATTAGGGCTCCAGAAGATCCTGTCATGTGGATTGCACAAGTGACAGGTGAAAGGCCAACATATTGACACTTGTGCTGGTTTTGCTTTATTGGAAGTTCTGGTGTTTTCTCTGATCAATACAGCAGGGCCTTGGCTCACACAAACCACTTGTTCTATTAAACATTCATTTTCAGGACCATGTTGAACATGAATCTGACCAGTAATGGTTGCTTTCACCTTTCAAAACCTATTATTTTAAGATGCACTTTGCAAATCTCTCATCTTAGTGGCCTTTTTATTAAATAACCAATCCAACACAGCAGGGAGGAGAGCCTGACTGTTCTGATATTACACACTGGAAATTAAGGATGTAAAAGAATTGGTGCTAAACACTCCTAAAGATAGTGAATGGCAAAATGAGATTTTTGTTTCCCAAAGTCTCAGCTGCATTGCTCCAGGTGAAGGGGTAACATAAGGGAAGGAAATGGAGGAAAAAGCCTGAATTGTAAAGAAAATCTCTCCCCAAATCCTCCATTGGGAGAGTGTAGCAGAGAGAACAGCACGAGCCTCCACTGCCAAAATTCATCTTGGTAGAAGGAATTCTGAATCTTAATTCCTTGTTCTCACCCTCTGATTAACAAGGCTGCTTCTTATGCAAGTTTATTTCACAAACACGATTCTAAATACAAACAGAATTAAAGGGGATAAACCCAAATCTGTATATCAAGGTAGAATAGTATTGGATTAATTTTATTCAGTAAGGAAAGATCAGAATACTCCAGTATTTCCTTGCTTCTCCAAACGCCTGCTGCTGAGCTGGGTGAGTACAAACAATTCCACAGGAACCAAGTCTGGATACAGCAAAATGGAGCTTTCTGTAAATAATGCCCATCACTTCCCACACTGGGCAAGCAGCCTCAGCTGCAACACACACAGTGGGAACTTGAATTTCCTCTTACCAGGGAACTCCCAGGGGAGCAGATTTTGTACAACCAGAACTTGCACAGTAGGAACAGTCAAAGGGCTGGGCCACAGGACAGAGCTTGGCTGAGGGAGTTTTTCTCTGAGATGACCCAGACCTCTGCAGGCATCATCAGGCCAATACTGACACCTGGGACAGAAGAGCCATTCCCAGCTCACTTTTCCAACACCAATTACCCCAAGGAAATGGGAATGAGCTCTTCATCCCTATCCAGGTAGGAGACACAGAAAATCAGTCTCCAGCTTGTTTGAACTGGGGAAATTGCAACTGCACCACAACTGCCTGATGTCAATCACTGCAAACACACTCACATCTGGCTGGAAAAACGTGTTTTCCAGCACACTTACCATGAAAGACCTGACCACCACATCTGGCATCTGGGGCAGCTGGTAGTGCAGCAGGGCAGTGGTTGCATGATCTGTCACCTGCACCAGACCAAAGCAGAAAGAAAATACCTTTATTCACTCCCCATTTCAGACAAAGCAGTGTTAACCTGCAGGAAAAACGATGAATTCCATGGGGAGGCAGCAAACCAGGGAGCACAAGGATTACTCAGTTTCATTTCCTCTGACATCAGGAATCAATTGATATGATTATGGTTTATAAATACTTGCCTTACTAAAAGATTTCTGATAAAAAGCTTTTTAATTTCCCAGACAGAGCCATAACAAGATCATACATCTGGGAATTGCACATGGATACAATACATACAGAATGTGTATTTATAATAACAAGAATAATTAAAGAAAAATCAGGAAAAACTAACCAATGCTGACATTTTTTTTTAATAACTACCATTTTTTAAATTATTCTGGAAGGAGCAGTTTTTGACAGCTATGATACAATTTTCTAGCAGGATTCAGCCTGTCAACTGTTATCAGCACAGTCAACAGCTTACTGCTTCTTAGAAATTCCAGGCTGAATGCAAGAAATTATTGGAAAAACTCTTTAGGCTGGACAATAAAGAGCTCAAAACAACAACACAACCACAAGAGCTCTTGAAGAGATTTCAACCCATGAATCTCAATGGTTCTCATCAGCAATGTCAAAGCTTCCAACAAAATACATGACTTCATAGAGAGTGATTAAATTGTATTTTCTAGTTCTGACATGGAGGAGTGGAGCTCTTCTCAGAGCCAGTCTACAGACTGTAGCAAACTTTGAGTGAGAGAAAGTGAGAACTGAAATTCCCATTGCTATTCCCAGCTAACTCCAGTTGTTCCCCATTTGCAGTTGAGTCCAATTCAGCAATGGGAGCTGGGGCACTCCAAGTTTCACTGGAGGGAAGAGAGGCTCGTGCTTGCAGCTATTCAGGGAGGTGATTTTGCCAAAGATACATTCCTGAATAAATCCATGTATAGCCAGGCTCTCATTCACACCATACAAACTTCCTCCACAGAGCACTCCATCACGCCAGTGTGTCTGAATCCAGTTCTGAGTTCTCCTGCTATTTTAGACACAGGATCTGCTCCCCATCATTCTCACACACCCAGCTCCCTTCAGCGTGAGCAGGGACTCACATGTGATCCTGACATTTGGAAGGGAAAACTTTCAGGGCTTTGCACATTCTGGTGAGTTTGCAAAAATACTCACCAAACGGACCTCGGCCCGTTTTAGCCATTTCTACATCGCCATGTAAAAATAAATACGAGAAATAACGTGATGAACTGTGCATTAATAGCACAGCATAACTCAAACCAGCCACTGCCTTTAAACACATCTCATGTAGTGCTCAGAAGCCAGCCCGAGCCCCAGCAGCTATCTGAATTTCTTTTTGAGATGGTGCTTTTACAGGATGGTAGCAGACACGTCAAGGAATAGGAAGTTCTGAAGATATTTATGAGCAGCCGTTCCCCTTCTGCTGTGTTTCTACTTCTAACAAACTGTGGTTTGTTTTTGGTTTTTTTGTTTTTTTTTTTTCTTCTCCTGAACAACAAAGTTGTTTTCTCTTGGCACCGAAGGAAGTTGCTTAAAAAAATACTGCTATTAACAAATTTAAATTGACTGGCCACTTTGGCAAAGTTGCCCATATGCTGCTGCTATTGTAATGTAAAGATAATGAGATTCCTTGGGGAGATAAAAGCCATCCCAGCATTGCTGGAACACTAATAATGCCTTCTGCAGGAAAAGAAGGCCATTTCTACCCTAAGCAAGAGCTGATAGCTAAAAACGATCAAAGTGGGTGTCAAATTTGAGGAAGAAGAGTAAAGGAATGAAGGCCCTCCCCTTCCCAACCCAGCAAAGGTGAAGTCAAACAGAAAAGAGCTGGGCCATGGATGAGTTGCCCAAGGCATGAGAAGGAGTGAAAATTTAACCCCCCAAGATAACAAAGACAGGAGAGAAAACAAAACTAAGATTAAAAAAGAAGAGTAAAAAGGAAAAAAAAAAGAGGAAGGGAAAAGAAAAAAATTGCAAAAGATCAATACCCAGCTTTCCTAATGGCAATACAATTTCACACCAAAGCAAAGCAAAACAAACTGCCTATGTGTGCCAGCTCACTTAAGGGACACACTTTTTCTTTTAGCCAAGCTGGAATCAGAAACTAATTTATTCTGGGTGTAGGATGATATTTTGTACATCTCAGGGTTTTATTTTATTAACTCCACTTTTATCGTTGTGCTTTACCTACTGCTATCTAAGTTATCAGTCACTTTCTAATTTCTCCACATCTTTTTACAGGGAAACATTCAGGGGAGCACACATCGATTGGGATAGCTCTGCTCTGGACCTTGAAATGGATTTTCAAGAGATGTTACAGAAGAGCTCAATATTTCACAATTCATCTATTGAAAAGCACTTGTGTTTCTTGTCTAAAAAAAAAGAAAAACAAGGCAATCTCCTGCAGCAAAATTCTGCATAAAATAGCCATTGTTTAACTCAGCGCTTGGAGACTGAGGAAAAGATACTTCAGTGACATGGAAAAAATAAATTTGGCAAAGAGACTCAATTTTTCACAGGAAGAGTTGCAATGCATTGCAACAGTACTGAGTTTTCCAAAGGTGACACATCCAAAAATGGCTTTATTGGGCTTTGATGACATTGATTAGTCATACAGCATTCCCAAAGCTGGAAAATCCATAAAAAAAAAATTAAATTATACAATTTACAGGTGGAGAAGGCTGAGCAAGTGCTTCCTGTAACTGGGATAAGCAGCACAAAAGCAAAGACCTAAGGGACTGCTTTGCTCCACCACAGAGCAGGTGAATGAAGCTACACCTAAGAAAAACCATCACATGACTGAATTATAAAAGCTCTCCCTCTCCCCATGTATTTTTATCTCACTGCCAGGAAATATCCTTCTCAAAAGTAGGTGCAGAACTTCTTTTAACAGCCACAACTTTCCTTGCCACTTACTGGTTTATTCCCTCAAGCACGGCACTGACAACTCCATCTAATATAAAGGGATTCTTTAAATCCCCTGAAAGGTTTTTAATTTTTTTTTTCCCAAACCCTTGTAAGTTCATGGCCTTAACAGTAGCCTGTAGCAATGAGCTCTGGAGGCTGATCACAGCAGTAAGGGAAAGAAGAAAAAGGAAGTTATTTTATTAGTGTTTAGATCTTTTATAATGTGGAAAACTGCACGAATGCCTTTGTTCATTTCCAAGGATTCCCATTACTCAATCCTCTCTCCAGGAACACATCTGAGCCTCTCTGGAGGGAATGTGCAGCACAGAACGTGGTGCCTGAGAGGTGCTGGGAAGGATGATGGATGGGACAGGCACTGATGAACTCACACAGATCTTTACACGCCCTTCCCTCCTCCCAGTTCAGGAAAACACCACCACACCTCTCTGAAACACAGGATTTATCAGTGGTTTGCGGAGCTCACAAAGAGTTTAGTTATTATTTTGCTTGTTCTGCTTATTTGGACTGGGTCACAGAGGTTTTGTTTCGCTCAAGGAGGTCTCTGAAGAGAGCCAGGGACTGATCCTGCCCAGGAGCAGTGACCCTGGACCAGCCCAGCTCCTCTCCCTGAGCAGCAGCAGCAGCACAGCCCACGGTTTGTCTCATGCATGCATTCATCCTGCATGTGATCTCACTCTGAGATTATTGACAAGAATACATCTTCATACATTACAATACTTATGTGCCCTTGTGGTGCTGAAAATGCCATCACTTTGGGAGAGCAATGGCTCACAAACAGCTTCTCAGTGTTCTGGTTAAAATGTGCTTTGGGGAGAAGCACATCAAGCGAAAACACAACCACTTTGTGGCACTGCTGGAGCTGGTAAGACTGTTCAGGTGAAAATAATGATGGGACTCTGAGATCAGAATGAAATATGTGGGTTTAAAGCCTTTGCATATGATGTAAACAGCCAACCTCATCACAGTACCCAGCAACACCAGCTATGCTGCTCTTCACTGAGCAGCTGTTTGACACCATCTCCCAGTTTGATCCACTCACAGCAGCTCCAAAATTCTGTACTCTTCCCTGCTTTTTTGAATGCAAAGTTATGAACATTGCACATTCTTTACAATTAGAATTTTGAACCCTATGCACAATGACTGGAATTATGCAGCCTTCATGTACACCAGGATTTAAGCCCCAGAATCTTTCCTTATTTCCTGTTTTATTCCTCTTCTTGCATTAGTGGATCAAGAGGCATGAGGTGTTAAAATAAGGAGGTTTCTAAGATGAAAACATTTGCTGCTCCTGTGGAGTTTAAATGTCACACCAACATGGAAGCCTGAAAAACCTTTTCTTTGCTCCTTGTGCTTCTGCCCTTTCAGCATTCCCCTCTCTTATTTCCCAGCTCCATTCTCTGGATCTAACCCTGCTGGTGCATTCAGTGCCCAGAAGGTTCGTTCACCCCAGGACCAGATTCAGGAAAATCTCCAGGGAAGTGGGAAAATGACTGTACACTTGAACAGTAATGGGCCCTCCAGGAGCTGGCCCCCATCAAATCACACACACTTGGTATCCTGCCTAATAAGAAGGAGAGAGAAGAGCCTTGCTGACACAGCCAGTGTTTGCAAACAAAAAGTCAGGACAAATTTAGCTTCGTCTGACAGGGTTGGATTGAAGATCAGAGGTCTCTGGTCCTTAACCTAGAAAGTTGTGCAGCAACCCTGTGGGAATCTGACAGGCCTGCAGGGATCTGGGGAGCTCCAGATGTTGTTGTATTATCACTGAAGACAGAGTTTGGGAACTTGGTCAGGGTTTTGAAGAGGGACAGCCCTGTCCTTCAGAGGGGTGATGGATTTTACATTTAAAGGCAGCAGTGAAAGGCCTGCTCAGCCTCCTCCATGGGGGGAGCAGTTACTCATCCCTCTTTTTCCTTCTTCCACATTGCCATACTGGTGACTGCCATGAGAAACACATTTCAAGAACATTCAGATGTGCTCTGACACATTTACTCATGATTTTTTAGTGGCATGAAAACATTTGTTCAGAAAATCCTACAGTACAGATCCTACCCTGGTAACAGAGTATAATAGTTTCTGTAACACTATTTTATCTCTTTCCTTCATTTTGCTACTGCTAAATCACTACTCCTGGGTATTACAAATAGACACAAGTGCAGCTTCAGAGAATAAAGAGGAAATCAAACCAAGCACTGCACCACAGAGAATTTACTATGCTGAACCACAGCACTTTCTATCACCTGTTTGAAAACTTGACGTGGGTCCCAGCCTTAACTTCTTCAACTATCAGCTCAATCTACACCACCTATTGATTAGAAGGTGCCATCACCTTGCATTTTTATCACATTTCTCAGGCAAGAATCCGAAAGCTCTATGCAACCAATTCAGTGAGAGCTCCTGTGAAGTCAGCAAATATTACCCCAGCCTAAGGGATGAGAAACTCAGCCAAAGAGAGGTGAAGTTGTCCAAGGTAACACAAGGACAGAGCCAGCAACAAAATCTATAGAACTACTATAAATCCCCCCCCCACAGAGAGTTTTTCAGTTGGTTACAGCTGAACTCTTTCTGGGTTGGTTTCTGTTTTTTGGTAAATATTAATAATTTGGCATTTATCAAGAGAAAACTGGACAACAGGAAATTAGGAAGAGAACAAAGGTTCTCATTTATCCATACTGCAGCCACAGAGGTAGCAGGAAGAGGGGTATTTTCACTGTTTTCTCACTGATCTCTTCCAGCTTCTGCTCTGAAAGCATCACCTGGACATGAAGGGAAATTTATTCCACTTATTTATGCACCCTGAGTCCTTAATGTGGACATCTAAGCAAATTGGACATTTACTGTACTTTGTTACCTTGCTATAGACAATTATATCATCAAACCTGATTATTTATTATCATTCAACACAAATTTCAGCAAGATGAATTTACCCTTTCAAGTCATTCTAAACCAAAACATCCAGGACAATCTTATGCCCAAATGAGTGCACAACCAAACACACGCATTGGGAAATTGAGATGATGCAGGTCATTCCAGAACCTTGCATTTATTCCACTGCAAAAATCACTTTAAAGCAGGCTGATAAACAAATGCTGTTTTACTTCCTGCTCTATCACCCTACTTGATGCTAAAATAGAATATTTAAACCACTAATCTCCAGGGTAAAGAATCAACTGCAGCAAAAATTCGCTTTAATGCCAGGCAGAGAAGGGAGAGCAACCAAGCTCCCCAAAAGTTGTCCTTTGATCTCCAGCAGGGTAATATCCTGGGTCAAACATCTCCCCTTCTGACTGTCTCTGAAATCTTGGAAGGGAGCTGCACAAACACAGCCAAGATGTCACAGTTGTGACCCCTGTTTCTGAGCCCTCTGGAGTCCCTGACCCCCATTTGTTCCACAAACGACAAACGCGGATGAAAGGAGCCAGCGCAGCAGCTGGAGACTCCAGCTCCTTGAACTGGGGCTTGAGGGTAGGGAAACTGGAATTTAAACTCAGATCAATCTGAACTTACAGCACTCTGACAGGAGGCCTTCAAAGAGAAATCTTCCCTTCCTTGAAAATTGCAAGATATAGATCTTTCTAAAGCACACTTTAACCTTCTTAGCAGTTTTATTTTTATTGCTGCCGTTCTCTCATCGGTCTTCTCTTACTTTATGGCACAACATTCATTCCAGTAAGTCCCTCCCCTCTTGCTTACACCATCATGGGAAGAAGGATGGGCAAAAATAATGTCATGGAAAATATTTCCAAACTCATTTTGGAAAGAGGGTTCCACCGATTCATTCAGCTCAAGCTCTCAAGAATGTGAGGCAACCAAGCCCAATGAAAACAACAAAGCAAAATCCAAATGAACCTGAAACAGTCCTTTCTCCCCCAAAAGGCTTAAACTGAAGAGAAAATGCTCAGAGATTCCTCATGAAATTTTAAGACTAGTGTAGTATAATTATCTCTGATTTCCTATTCCAAACCATGGACTGGAACTGTGATGGGAAATAAATCCAAATTAAATAACACCAGAAGTGATCTTCTTTTCGACTCACAGTTTTCCATCATTACAAATTATTGTTTGCTATTTGCAAGTTGTGATGACAAAGAATAAATTCTGAATTATTTAACTTAAGGGACCAGACATTTAAAATCAATTCCACATACATGTCTTAGGTAGAGAGAAATGATGTGAGACTTACCTTTTGAAAAACTTGATAGTTGGATTTAGACCATATGTCAAGCTAGAGTAGGAAAAAAAAAAAAAAAGAAAAGATATATTACTACAGATAAAGAAGCAGCTTTGGAGAGAAAATGGATCAACAAAGATGTATCTCTGAGTTCAGTCTTTTGATCCCTTGCCCTCACCTGTTGCAGTCCAAGAAAGGGAATTAATAACATAAGATTTCCTTTTATTGCAATGAAGAATGAACACAGTTCAGTGCAGTTTCAATAAAAAAATTATACATACAAGACCTGTTGAATTAATGAGTTCTCTTTAAAAAAGCAAAATCTTCATTTGTATGGGGTTGTGGCTGATCTATGCAAATATTCATCAGCTTGAGTGTGTTTCTAAAATGAGGGCATTTTTATTAAGTTTATGCTTGTCTTGTGTTGAATAAGTGATTCAGTTACAAACGACACAAAGAGCGTTTAGCTGAATTAAGCCAAAGCTTTGGGTCTACTGGGGCTAAATAAAACATCCCTCAGGAAACTGCATTTACATTTGCAGACAAAAATCACACTAAGAGAGATTTAAGGTTGTAGATAACTGCACACATCCATGACTTGAACGTGTGCTCAGCTCCACACAAACTAAGAGAAGAAAATTGAAATTTAAGATTTATTAGCCCCCAAACTTGAAGGTAAGGCTGTCCTTGCTGAACAGCCCAGTGGCTCTGGTGTTTAACAATTCCTACTGACATGTTAATGCTTTCTTAGCCCAGCCCTGTGGAACATCCTGGAGTCTGTCAAGGAAAAGCAGCAGGGAAAAACAAGAGGAGCTTCCATCAATCCTGGACTTGCAAATCACCTTTTTTTCCAACAGATCCCAGTGTATTCAACAATTCTGTATGCACAGGACTCGTCACGGGGAAGGTGTTTGATAAAGCATTAATCTCAGGAATCTTAGTCTAGACAGAAGAACTTCTGAGTGAATTTATGAAGCAGAGGTAGCTCCTCTAGTGCCTGATACCATGGTTGGACACCCTTGTTCTCACAAGGGGGTTCTCTCTTTTTCTGGTTATTAAACTGATTGTTTGAGCTCTGCCTTAGGTGCCCATCCATTCTCACTGATGGTACAAGACTCTTCAAAGGCACAAAGAGAGTCTGAAATGAAGGAAGTCATAAGAAGTGAGTAAAACACATTAGAGTGAGGTGAGGGAAGCGAGGGGGAAGGATGCTGAGTCCAAGTGATTAATTCACCATGCTAAAAATGGTCAGAATGCTAAAAGCTCTCACTCTTTTAGGAGCAGCAGTGTGAAGTGGCCCATGTCCAAATCCTGCACAGCAGTGACTCCTGAGTCCCCAGTGCTCAGTGTGGACAGGACGTGATGCTAAAACTTCCAAAGCCACTCCTGGATCGATGTTTCACGGCTCAGCACTGCTGACCTTGCCGTGAGACAAAAGGCAGCTGATGTCTCAATGCCTTTTTCAGGCTGGATGGAGACAGGAGTACCCTGAGGCACCTCCCTCCAAACCCTGTAACATTTCCTGGCTCTTGGGGTGAGATCAAGAACCTGTGTGAACACCAACACTCAGGGTGCAGCCCAGACTTGGACCCAGGCTTGATTTACAGGGTAATATCCCACCTGTGCCTGCTGGGAAGGCAGCACTACACTTCCAGATTAGAAAAGGCTACATTTGAAAAGAAAAAATAAATGTATATTTACCACCCCCCCCCCCCCCCCCCCCCATTTTAATGTAATTTACAGCTTTTTTTTTGACTGCAGAGTTGCTGTAATTGGAATGTACAGCTGGTTTGCTAATCTCCAGTGATCAAACCAAGTATGTGATCCTCTCTAGTGAGGCTCAAAAAAAAGTCCACTTCAGATGCTGCCTTAAGATGAGTCCAACAGGTTCTGAATGTTCATTAGTTGGCATGGAGATGGGAAAGCTGAAAAAGTAATGAATGCCTGTCTTACAGACATCATGTTATCCATGTTAAAAAAAAGGAAAAAAGAAAAAAGAAACAAAGAAAAAGCCAGCAGCCCCTGCTCCATGCATACATCCTAAATGAGTGGCCACCTTTCCCTCCTGAAACTGAGGATTAAGGCAGAGGCAGATTAAAGAATGAATCGTTATAGGTCTATTATTCTTCAACTTTTCACTTTCAATCAAGACACACATTTGTAACCAAAAAACTGCTGAAAGCACAATTTCAGGGCATCCTCTGCATGTGAATTAACCCGGGGCTTGCTTTCCCCAGCGCCCCTCTCCCCACCCACCCCCAGCAGCTGTAACAAGAGGCCGTTTTCTGAAGGTCGTCAGAGCGATTTCAAAGGCGATAACAACCCCGACTGCTCCCCGCATCCCATATCAAACAGGTCCGGTGCCAACACTTATTAGAGAAATCGGATTCAACCCCCCCTTCACCCAAACACACACACAGCCAGCTTTGAAGTGGTGAGAATGCAGGGATCAGAAATTACCCCAGAGACAGCTCTGCCTGTCTTTGAAGCTTTCCTTTGATACTACTATTTCTTCTCCTCTCTTACGCTAGGAGGCTAAAAGCTGCCTTTCCTTATTGATATGGGGTAATTAATGAAGCCACAGCATTAACATAACCCAAGTTCCTGAACATGAGAATTCAACACTTATGTTGCTTTAGTTAAAGTCGAAGGGAGGCAAAATAGGAATTTGGCTGGGCAGCGATGTGAAGTGCCCACATGCCCTGTTCAAGGTGGTTCTTGGTCTCTGCATCCAAAGAAAAGCGTGGCCTTATCATGCCAAAAAAATCCCAATATGACTTTTTTTGTTGGCAGATCAACGGCTCAGCTGCCCCTGTGAAGATCAGCAGCATAGCTTCATTTAGTCAGGAATCAGGAAAACACTAGTAATTAATTACTATCCATGGTTAAATTTCAATGCACAACAAGCATGTCACAGTGTGAAATTAAGGGTGGCACTGTGCCACCACTAAAATGATGAGGGTAATTAAAATGCATCAGTCTGTGGTGGACAGGAAGGGTTAGGATGGTGAGCAAGAGCAACTGTGAGCAGGTCCAGCACCCATGACGTGTCAGAGCCTGCCAGATCTCACTTACTGTTTTTTGCAAAGTGGCACCAAAAATGTCCAAGTTCTGCAGCTGGCAGCCTGGCAAAGACATATTCTGCAGGGTCTGTGAATAATTCACGAGAGAGGTACACCAGGCACTTAAGAAATGCAGTGATTCTGTCTGTATAAGCAAAGCTTGAAAATAAAACCCCAGAATTGCTGCTCTTGTTTTACTCACTGCAAGCTTCAAACTTCTGCTTTTTGAAAGCATGTAAATGTGTAGGAGGGAGGACCCAGTTTAGGGAGACTTCAGCAGAGACCACGTGAGGCTCTCACGTAAGCACCTGTCAACCTGCACAGCACAACGTGTGAGCACACAGCAAGATAAAGCAACCTGGAAAATGCAATGTCAGCTTTCCTGGGTAACTGCTGGTGTGTCACTGTGCAGCTCTGCAACCAGGAGAAACACCCAGATTTGGGGTTTTTTGCCAGACTTGCCTGACTGAAGGACCAGAAGAGTCTCAACAGCTCTGCTGTTTGCACTTGTCCCTTCCTTTTTTCTTCCCAGCCATGCAGAATTTGCTAAAAACCAGTGTATTTTCAGTAATAAATGATGGCTACTCTGATCAGAGGGGAAATCTTTGGCCTCTTCTGTGCACAGTCCATTTTTCACTTACTGCCTGTGTGACCAGTCTCCCAGCAATGGCCAGCTCTCCTTTTTTTAAATACCACTGAATACATCTGGTTGCCCCAAACCCCTCTCTACTTGTAAAAAGTCTCCCACTAAATCTCCCTTTTTGTACTTAAAGGCCTTTCCAACATGTGCAGCTTGGAGGGTGACTCAACAGACCCTCATCCAGTTACTTAAGTGCAAAGAAGTATAAAGACTTATCCAGTGTCCCTTCAACGTGCCTTACAGAAAAGAGGCAATTCAGCATTGCCATTTGCATGTTAGCACCTAATTCCTCATCTCCCTGTTGTTTACAAATATTAAATGCTTCCTAGGAATACATAAGCTAAGTCCCAAATCAACAATGACTGTATAAACTGCTCCCTGGAAAAAAATTATCACCTCCTACTGCGTTCCTGAGGGTTCTCCATATTTTTGTTATTTAATAAGGATGATACTCTCTGATCTTTTTCTTACTTTTTTTTTTTTGTGTGTGTGTGTGTTTCTCCATAATGCTGGTGCATTTTTCATGCTATCAGGCTAGCAACTGAGAAGCCAGAATCGTGTAGAAACCTCACTGAAGTACCTTCCCAACAGCATCTGTTGTGACAGGGAAGGAATTGCAATGGACTCTGTTTGTAACTGACTGCAATCGCTCATTCCCAGCAGGCACAATAAGGAAAGCAAATCATTGTGAGAGCACAATCTTAATTCTTATTCTCCAATTACCAGAGTAGTTAATTAGTGACAAAAAAAAAAGGAGCTCGCTGTTTGTCAATATGTGCTCCAGTTGGCAAAACTAGCAAACTACGCATTTATTTAATCTTCCAAGCCAAATTTGCTCATGATTTAAGTGGCTCCAACTCCAATTCTACTTCAGTCAAATTAAATGTTCTTATTTATACCTAAAACAGAGACCTTCAAGTTTGCAAATCTCTGGGATGCCCACTGGAATAGCAAAGTGCCACGTAAAGGTCACGGGTTGGTGCAGCCTTAAAGGAGCAGTCACACAGCCCAGCTTTGGACACAAAGCTAAAGGGTTGAGAACAGACTCCCCTGCAGATTAGCTTAAAGCAAGAAACAAGCCAGGTGTTAACAGCAATGCTCTGGAGGAGCAGAGCTGCTCCCCACTGACAGCAGGCAAAGGTTAGTGCCCCGTGCCCAGAGCTGGCCTTGGCAAGTCCTGCTGTCCCCTGGCAGCAAATGATGGCAGAGGAACAATGTGCAGCTCCCAGGAGAGTTCACCTTGAGCTGAACAGAATCCCAGTGCCAGATGCTGAGTTTCAGAAAGGAACTCCTTACTTAGCTTTTCAGCATATATAGCATTATTGTATTTCAAGGGAGCTTCAAAGGAAACTGGATTCATCAGAGAAAACGAGCACACCCAAATGAAGTGTGACACGGGAATCCATCACACACTGTCAGTGCTCTCTCAGCAGACCATCATTTCACTTCCATGCAGAACTTGGGGTGAAGAGGGGCTGGTGCTGTAGCTCTGTATTTATATGCAAATATACAGGGAGTAGAGAGCAGCTGCTTCTGTGGCAAACTGGTATTTAAACTTGCCTATATGAGAAAGGCAAATCAAAATTAAGCAATTTTTATTTTACTACTTCTTAGGCCAATCCTCTGCCCTTTGAGGGAGAATGTCTCACCTGGGAAACAGAGCTGCACTATTTCCTTCAGCAGCTCAGCTCCTGGCCTTTCCCAGAGTACAGAGGTTCACACTCAGAGCTGCTGAACTCTGGGTCAGCACACAACGTGCTTCTGTGTGCTGAAACACAGTTATCACTTTTGAAAGGAAAAGAAGTCTCACCTCATTATAACATGGCCTATGGGTGCCAAATACTCATCTTGATATAATGAACTTTTTATTTTAATAGGCTTCATAGTCAGAACAGAAGGCTCCAGAGAGACAATGTGCAACATGGAGGTATTTAGTGCTGTTACTGGCAACCCAGAGTCCTGGTGGATGTGTCAGCAGCAGAGACCATTTCACCCTGGAAGGAGACCTGAGCTGAGCTAAGGCCGTCAGGTCCCGTTAACATCTCCTGATGTGCTCAGGAGAGCCAGATGGAGTGTGTGCAGGCACAGGAAATCTCAGGGTTCAAGCAGGGTGAACTGTTCACAAAACAAATCACTTGTGGAAACAGGTAACACTTGCTGTAGTAGCTGCTGTTCAAGATGTGCTGCTGCTGGCAAGCAAATTCTTGAGGAGCACCTACCAATGATCCTCTCTGTTGTGTTTATCAAGCCAAAAAAAAACCAGCCCAAGATTTCTCAATGGCTCTCTGAAGAGCGAAAGCTGAACCTTGGGCTGTTGATGTGCTGGTACACTGCAAAAATGTTTTCTCAGCAGACAGTAGGAATACAGCAACAGGGGTCCAAGGTGATAAATCAGAAATTCAAGCAAAGGCTTCAGAGCTTAGAAAGAACTCAGAGATCTGGGGATGCAAAACCCAAGCAAAGCAAGACAAACTCGAACTGGAGCACTCTGCAGACACGCCGAGTCTTTTGCCAGCTTTATGTTTCCAGTGTACTTGCAGTGGGATCCCTCCCAGCTTTCTGCCACGTAAAGAGATGGAAATGAAATGCAGTGCTGCTGCAGAGGCCATCACCCACCTTGCCATCCTCGGTGTAGACGTTCTCGTTGTAGCCTTTGACGATCGTGCGGTCAATGAAGAGGCTCCGCATCACCACGATCACTTTTAACACTTTCCCTAAGGTCACCTGTGAAGGGCAGGACAAGGACACAAAGGAGCTGAGGGCGAGTCAGTGGTGTCTGAATTCGTCAGACCATTGAGTTAACAGCTTAAGCTGATGCAATTTCAGTTTTCAATATTTTATAGAGAGACCAAAATAAAAGATCTAAAAGCAGTGTGTGTTATGAGGAGGAGAGAGACTATAAAGTGCAGAACAAACAAACATTCATTTGCAACTGAAAATGTATGAGTTCACAGAATTCCCTTGTGCAGACATGACACTGCCAAGCAATTCTCTCCATTTTATTAACACCACAACTCAATAACTTGTCAAAAACAATGGGCAAATGTGATTATTTTCGATGAATTTGATATTCTCCAATATAAGTCCACTTAGAGAAAAACAATTCCAAAGAAGAATCGGACTCTCCTAATGCTGGCTTGTAAAAGCATGCCATGAGTTTAATGGAAAACATTTTCTGTCCAATAAAAATGTAAAATTATTTCAAAGGAAACTACAGCTTGAAGTAAAAATGTTACATTTTCAAAGGTTTCATTTCCTTCTGTGAAAGTGTTAAAGTGCAAAGAATAAAACTAGTATAATGGAAAATACAGAGGGTCAGTCAGAGTATAACAACAGAAATAAGCCTAAATTATATTATTGACAAAAATGCAATAATGAAGGCATTTTAATCTAAAAATCAATTTACATTTCAAAGATGAAGTTGTACTTCAATACAGTTAAGATGTGTGTCTAACAAGAATCCCCTCTTTGTATTTTGTTATGCAGAGATTATTAGAGAGCTTTTCCTCACCCACAAAAGCACACAACTGAGATAAAAAAGAAACAATTAGTTCATTTTAATATTTCCCAACCAGCAGCAGCTCATTTTCTGCCAGTGTTCCAACATTTCATCCTGTATAGATTAACACCCACTGAAACAAACGTGTTCTCACTGCTGACCTCAGCAGACAAATCCACACCTAAAGGAATCAGTCAATAGGCACCTTCATTGATCTGTTGGATGTTATTCCTTTGTAACTTCTGTTAATGACTCCTGCCCATCACCTTGTGCCAACACCAGCAACCCCAACCTGAGCTGATTTAATCACCAGAGAGCAGGACAGAGCTACAAACCCTGGACAGAACTGATGCCAAGCCTTTGGCATGGGACAGGGAGAATTCTGGCAGGGAAGAGTCTGAACAACAGGGCAGGACACACTCACAGCAAGAGAAAAGACAGGGGAACAAGAAGGGAAGACAATGACAGCCATCAAGCAGACAGGCTGCCAGGCATAATGCTGCAGGAACATAAAAAGTGGGTCAGAAGAATGGGTAATTTCTGAAGGAAACAATGTGAAAGGCTGAAGGACAGGAACTTGTATGGGGGCCTGAGCCATGCACACACCAGGAACCATGAACATGTATGGAAACACCATGCTGTGCTATGAGGTGCTGTGCATTTTGGTTTAAATGCAGTATCTTGCCAGGCTACTCTTAAACAAGAGCTAGTTGGTCCTCATATACAGAAAACTGGCAGAGTTATTTCAGCACCTGACATTGTATTCATTAAGTTAGAGATGCAAAGTCATGACCCAGAGGTGCCCAAGCTATGATGCTGATCATCCACTGGAATCACAGAGTTTTGTTTATAATTGCTAAGAGGAGGAAATGTATAAACTTTGAGAAAAGTTGCCAGCACATTAAGAGTTAACAGATTTCAATTTATTTTTCTGCCTTATTAAAACTGGCACTTCAGTGGGATATTGGTCTGCTGAGAGAACGGACTCTTATTTATAACTTCACACTAGGCATCAACCACACATAAAAAAATTAAAAGCAGGAAAAGAAGACATTTTAAAGAAAAAGAAATCTTAATGGAAGAAGGATAAGGCTGCCCTACAAACACCCAGACCCAGCTTTCTGTATAGTATTTCCTATCCCCATTGCCTTCACACACTTTAGTTGAAGCTCCCTTCTCTCCTGTTTCTCTTTACATTGTGCATTCACAGCATTTCCCAGTGCTGCCAGGTAGAAATAAATCTGAGGTTGATCTGAAGCCTGTGTAGGATGTTCCTGAAAATCCTCGCAGTGAACAGTGGAACATAACATGGTGAAAAATCCTCTGTGTGGCACTCCAGCTTGCTGGAATGAACTTACTGCTGGCCTCAAACCTCCTCACCACAAGATTTACCTGCACAAATGCTCCTGCATTAGCTCCCTGCCCTTCTCCAGGTGATCTGACTTCATACCCTTCCAGTGGTTCTCTCCTCACTTCCCAAATCCAGCACAGCACTGAAATGTCACATTCTGCGTAATGTCCAGGACTGTACCTGGATCACCCACTTGCCTGACCACTGAAATTCAAAATTCCTGTCTCCCACTCGTGTAAGGAGCTGTGGAAACCCAACCCTAGCTGGGTACATCAGTGAGCTCCCTGAGAAAGGTCCTATTGCTGCACTCCCCCTTTGCAGGGGGCACCCAGGCACCCTGGAAAACCAAATTTTGGCTGGGTTGTCTGAATTAGCTCTGGTACTAGAACAAAAAACTTTCCTCTTTTGTACCACTCTTGCTTTGACAAGGGATTCCTGTAAATTTTACTCTGGCTGGAAGAGAGATCGAGACCTCGAGATGATTTCTGTAGGGCTGTATCATTAGTTAAGTCTGACAGAAACAGGAATTTTGCAAAAGAGTAGCTCAGAGAAATTACAGTTCATCGTTTTAACAGCATTGAAAGAATGAGGGTAGTAGTACAAAGAATGAACAACAGCCTGTCACCAGACTGGAGGATGCTGTGAGATGTAGAAGTCAGAACTATGCTCCACAGCTATTTGCAGGGTGAAGCACATTCCATATTGTACACAGCAAATGCAATACCCTTTTATTTTTTTCCTCCAGTAATCAAGATTTGTAACAATTTCCAGGGCTTAATGATTTTGTTCAACTCCACAGCATTTTACAAATCACGTCTTCCAGCAGATCATTTTATTCCAATCCCTGCTCAACTTGGCTACTTGTTCAGAACAGATCTATGTATGGAACATAATTTACACTCAAGAGTCAGTCACACAACTGTGTCCCCACAGATCACCTGAAAGAAGGTAATAAAACACTAATGGCTTTGGTAAACCAGTAATGTGATAGTTCTGCTCCAAGCTCCAGGAGTGCAGGTCTCTCCTGAAGGTCCAGACTCACCCAGATGGTCCCCATTTAATGGGCACTGAAATGTCCCTGCATTTCCACAGGTACCAACTGAGAGAAATTTCTTCCCTTGTTCAGAAAAGATACCTTTCAATTGTAACAAGAAGGCAACAATTTCCTTTCTAAGCCAAGTTTTCCTATTAAATTTCAACTTCTCCTGTCGATATCCTGTTAAGACAGCACTTGGCTTTTTAATATTTCGCCTGAAGGATATATGCCAACTCGTCCTTGATGTAGAAAATTTTAATTCAAATCAATACATGTACAAGGTCACTTTAAAATTCAATTAATATGAATGAAAAAATATGCCCCACAGTTCTGTGAGCTGAAAATGGAACAGTTGCAAGTTAAATACTTCTGTAGCTTCTGTTTTGGGCTGTGTAATAACAATGTACTTCTAACTTCCTTTTAACTGAAGTATACTAAATTCAGACAGTTAAGTTATTCATAAATCCCCTGCTTCCTAAAATGGCAAGCCCCAGAAGAAGGTAGGACAGGCAGCTGATTGAAATCTGCAATATTATGCAGCTTTTCTGACAAAGGCATATAAAATAAAAATCTTCTTGAAATATCCCAGTTTTAAAAATATTTTGTCTATCGCCAAGATAAATCTCAAGGAGCATCTGACAGACACAGTATGCCAAGAAAGGGAGAGGGGGGAAACAGAATAATCAGGGAGAATGATTTAGATAATTTCTTGTAAGACTGCTAAAAAAGTTCCCATTTAACAACAATTATAATCAGAAAAGAAGAAAGTACCTTTCCAAGTAAGTCAGAATCAGGGTCCACATGAGTTTACGAAATGAAAAGGATCAAAATTAATTTACCATGCCAGAACTCTGCCTGGAGGAAACAAGTTTGAAATCCCCCCTTCAATTTTGCCTCCTCACTGAAGCTAATATCAAGTGAAAATCCCTTTTATGAACCATTTAAACAACACATTAACAAATGTTCCTTCTTAAAATTTATTTAAGTTTGATATCAGGAAAATGTATGCTGACAACACCAAGCTCCCACACTTTATGAAATGAAAAATTCCCAAAGCTGCAGATTTCCCCTCAGCATTCCAGGGAATTTGCTGCTGATTTGAGCTGCAGATGCTCTGCAATGCAGAGCTAAAAGAAAGAAAACATTATTTTCAGTTAACATGGGCACCTCCCTGCTTCTATAAAAAGGAGCACAAGTGTGTGTGTGGTTTTTATTCACCTCAGAAATAAGGCAACATCCACCCAGAGATGTAACCAAGCTACAGATTTCCAGCAAAAGGCCAGACACCTGCTCCTTGCCATGGAACCAGCCATAAGCTCAGCCTCCCACTCACAGATCCTTCTTACTAATCAGTACAATGCATGGAAATCATATCTATATATGCTGGGGAAGAAAAAAGATTTTGCATTAAAAATAAAGATTTAAAAAAAACAAACCCAAACCAAACCAACACACAGAATTTCAACTGGATTTTTTTTCCCCCCTCATTTTTTATGTCTCATCTGCTGCTGGTATGGCTGCCTTTTCCCTCACATGCTCATTATTCTTTAATGATGCCTATTTGTAAATAGCAAGATAAGATGCAATTAAGCCATTAGAGTCTAAATAAACAAACATACTAATTAGGTTCTTTACAAGGATTTCTTTTTTTATGCAAGGGCTGGAATTTACCTTTCATTAGTCTAACCTAATTGCAATAGCGCCTGATAAAAAGTCAACATAAATGAAGGACTTTAAATGCTTCCACCATATCAGGAGGAGCTGGCTCTTCTCCCTTGGTAACATTCCCTGTTCCCTTAATAAGGCAAAAAACCTGGCACAGGAATCCTGTTCAAAGGTTCAAGGACAGATTTTGCCAGTGGCCAGACACACTTAGGGAAGGGTCACACCAGTCCAGCATTGCTACAGAAGATGAAATGGATTTTGTATCTTTTTTCCCTTCTAAATTGGAGCACACCAGGAATTTTACAAGGATGAAAATGATGTCTGATCTTCCACAATATAAATCTGTGGGAACATCAATACACACCTGAGAGCTTTGGGCACAGTAACCCTGTGGAGGGAGCAAAGCTGAGGACATTTCTCACAAATCTTTCTCTACTTTACTCCTCTTCCCTTTTCCCAATGGAAAAGACTCTTCCTCATCTTCCTCATTCTTCATTAGACAAGCAGAGAATACTTTCCAATTTACTTGCCAACCCTTGCTCATGTACTTTGTTAATTCAAGACATTCCTCCCCTGCCCGTGTCACCTCAAAAACTGACTTAATGCCCTTTAAATGCTGATTTTAATGGTTTTTAAATACTAGTTCTCCATCTTAAGGCACAAACTCTGAAGCCACTGCAGTCACAAGTCCCACTGTGAGCTCAGGAATGATTCCTCCAGCTCACAGCAGATCCTGAACCATCCCAGGAGTTCCCTCAAACACCAAAACCAAGCTATTGTCTCCAAGGCAGTAAATCCCTAAATAAATATTCATCCTACAGGCCTAAAAACCAGGTGCCCAAGCCCCCAAAGGTGCCCACCAGAGCTACATCCCTCCCATGAACCTATCTGTCTGCATCCCGTGCCTGCTGAGCACTGGATTCCTGATAAAACCACCCGGCAGGGAAGAAGGAAGGCTCACACTGCAAAGCACTTTGGAAACAAGAAATTGTTCTGGAAATAACAGCACTGAATTGTTTCCAATCAATACAACATTGATACCTGTTTCAAATCACTTTGCAAATTCCACCCCCCCCTCCCAGTCCTCCCAATTCTCCAACATCAGGGTCTCATGCACAGAAATCAGTCTGGTGCCTTTCTTAATGGGCAAATAATAAATTTCAGCTTCCATTTCTCCCAAAAAATAATAATGGTTTTATGTAAAACACTAATAAACAACAATGAGACACAAGGAATTATTCAGTTTCAGGGAACAGATGTCAGGCCTATTTGCAATTAATACAACCCACTGCCACACAATCAGACTGCTGCAAATGCCGGGAACAAGATCTGAAAGTTCAAATGCAAATGTGTCTGGTTTTTAAGGAGAATGAATAAAACTGTTTAAAAAACCTGCTTCATATTTTTATATGACAGATCTATTAAAAATCTAGGCAGCGGTATAAATTCATAAAAATTAATTTAAAGGCAAAAATTTGTAAGATAACCTGGAAAGAAAAAAATCAAGATCATGATTTCTGACCTGAGTTTGGCAGAACCAATTCAGTTTTTCAGGTAGGAAGTTACTTACACATATCACTGTGCTTTAGAAACAGAAATTGCAGGAAACAGTTCCATTATCTGCAAAAATATTTACCCAGTGCTTGTGATTTCTGTAATAGTTCTATAAAAATATTGGGGATAAGAAGAATTTAAAGACAAAGTAGTTCCCAGATGTAGATAAGAAAATAAGCTTCCTCCCCATGTAGGACTGGCTGGATAAATGATGCTAAGGAACTCATATTTTTCAGCTGGAAAAGTAAGGCTAATGTTTACTGTCTTCTAAAATCTTTCTGTTATTAATGAATCAATTGTACACAGGATTTATTTCCCACAAAAAATATTCTGAATTTTGATAATGGAAACAAGGTATGTGAAACGATCACAAAACAATTTGATTATTATAGTAGGAAAAATAAAGCATCTAGGAATACAACTAATCATTCAAGGGAAAAAAAAATCTAGGTATTTTCATTCATTAAAAATTAGGTAATGTTTTCTTAATATACAAGATAAGGTTTATCTATTTACAGTTCCTGGCATTTGACCAAAAAAATCTCACAAAAACCTTAAGGAGTCCACCGTTCCCTGTGCTGCTGCTGGAAATTAATTTCGCATAACACAGTTATTAGAGCTGATATAATTCTATGTTTAGTCTATTTTATACATAGTGCTATTAAAAGATTAATTGAAAAATCACTGGTGAAGACTGGGATTAAACAGCACCTTGAAATGCCACAATAAACTGCTTTTAAAATCGGCCGAGGATCTCGCACAGCTCTGAAAGGTTTCAATTATTTATGTGTTTGGCCTGTGTAGCATAAATCCAGACTAATGAGGTACAATTGCTGTGAATCGAAAGCATAAAAAACCTCCTCTCATTGTCTGGAGGCTGCAGCTCATTTTTCTCACAGAAGTTTGCAGCTTCTGGTCAGGCAGAGCCCAGCTGAGCACGAGGGTTACTCACCAGCTGAGTTTGACCAACAGGCTCACACAGCTCCTCATCATTACAGAATTCCAGAATTGCTGGGGTTGGATGGGAGTTCTGGAGATCACCCCATCCAACCCCCTGCCCAAAGCAGGGTCACCTGGAGCAGGTGACACAGGAACATTTCCAGGTGGGTTTGGAATGTCTCCAGAGAGAGACTCCACAGCCTCCCTGGGTTCCTCTTACAGAGCTGGGCCACTCTCCATGGAGGGTTTATCACAGAATATTTTGAGTTGGAAGGGACCCACAGGGATCACTGGATCCAACTCTTATGTGAATGGCCCATAGAGAGATCAAACCCACAAACCTGGCATTACTGGCACCATGCACTAACCAAGGGAGCTCTCAGGGCTCTTCCTCACGCTGAAGTGAAACCTTCTGTGGTTTCTTTTAGTTTATGGCCATTACTCCTCCTCCTGTCACTGAGCACCACTGAAGAGAGTCTGGCACTGACTTGACACCTCTTGGAGATCTCTACATGGATTGCTGAGATCCCCTCTCAGCTTTCCCTTCTCCAGACAAACCCGGCCCAGCTCCCGCAGTGTCTCCTCATCAGGGAGATGCTCCAGCCCCCAATTCCTCTCTGTGGCCTCCGCAGGACCCTCTCCAGCAGCTCCTTGTTCTTTTTGAAGAGAAAGACATCTTCTTGAACCACCAGATGAATCTTAGTGGTGCAAGTCCCACCTCTACAGCTAAGGACATAAACAGATTTCCATGTGCATACGAAGTTGTAGAATCTGGGGCTGAAACTTTCTCTCTCAGGTCTTTTTCCTAAAGATAATTTGTTTGGCAAAGGCCCCAACATTTCTTGAGTTTCCAAGAGTCTCCCAGGCCTCCTTTCTCCTTCTTCCCCATCTCCCTCCAATCATTTACACATTTTCAAGACACAGATACTGCTTACCAATGCCTTTGAAGATGAATGCATGGGTTTTCCCTCATAGATGAAATGATTGTGTTTAAAGATGTTATAAAAACTGGACCTTCGCATCAAGGACCTTCCTAAGATGCCAGGTGTGCTATGAACAGTCCAAGGATGAGCATGGTTGACATTATACAGTTAGTTAATTAACTCTGGGCAAACAGTATGGCTGTGAAATATTTTGGAAGAAAATGAGCATTATCTGGAGCCTTTGGCACTGAGGTAAACCACACTGCTGCTGGGGAGCAGCTCCAGATGTAACTTGGGCTAAGTTCAGAGTGAGAAATCACAAGTGCTGAAGAAACCTCCCTCCTTCTGGGGGAGGTGCTCTTCACACTGCCCATCCTGCAGCACCTTTTTCACTGAAGGATCTGTGGCTGAAAACAGCAAAAGCTTTTGTAGCAGTCAGGGCCAGATGGAAAGTGCCATATTGGCAACACCAACTGAGACAGATGGGGAAGAGGGAAAACCTGGCTAAAAGAAAAAATGATAAACCCATCACACGATCACACACAAAAATACTTTAAAAACAATCTTTTTGATCTCTGATCCAAGGAAAATATGCACACCACTGGTTCAACATGGGGCTGGGATCTTGCAGAAACAAAAATGTCCTTGATTTAAAGAGCAACTGCCACATGGAATTCACTCTTACTGCTGCTGGTGAAAGCTGCTTCCTTTACTTACCACCCAACCTTGTTCCTTGGCAGTCACACCCAAGGTAATTTACCTTATTACCTAATTGTGCCTGAGTCTTGAAAAACATCACCTATTTCCTGACCACCTCAAAAAGTATAAGTGGAAGGTACTTCAGTATGCAAAGAAGGGCTCCAAGAGAATGCAAAGCATTTCAAAGCAAGGAAGCAAAACCAGACATTTTTCTATAGCAAAACAGATAAAACACAAAGTCAGCTTAAGAGAAAATGCAAAAACTTCTAAGACTTTTAACTTTTTAAGTCTGCACTGATGAATTCTATTCTTTTCTGGAATATACTGTTCCACTTGGTGAATCCAACAATTGCAGATTAAATGTTTTAATGCCAGCTGTTTATTTTAACCTCTGACTCAGTTAATCTCTTGTGAATTTGTGACTGTTCAAAGAAAGTTAATAATGAGATATTAGACAGTTGATTAATTAAAACTAAATACAATTAAAATATTTAAAAAATAACAATAATCACAGCAATAGTTGCTATAGGGAAATCTCCATGAGAAATGTGAGATGGAAAAGACTAAACTGGCCTCAGTTCTTCATCTGTGTATGTGGTGTATTTTCTAGCTTTATTTAAAATTTGGCTAAATATGTGACTTCTGCCTTTCCCTAGAAGGAAATCAGCATCCAGCTGCCACACCATGGACTCCTCTTCCACTTTGCTGTCTTGGAGCCTTGAAGACTTCTTTTGCTATAAGCACAACAGCTGCCTGTAAAAATGGATGTGAACAATAGGTTCCTCTGCAATGAAATCTTGCTTGGTCAGGCAGAAATAAGTTGAATGTATTGGACTTGTTTATCTCCAATCCAGCCTTTACTGCTCATTTACTTCAAAGGCAAATTCTTAACTTCATCATATAACAGAGATTCACTGACCCAAGAGCAATGTGAACAAATTTAAATCATATTGGTCTCCTTCTTCTTTTCTTCTTCACAACATTCTCTTCCTTCTTAATTATCATGATTAAGATTCACTCATTGCCAAGTCTGCTGAAAATCACAGTGAATATTTGAGTTTGTGCTCATACTTCTACAATCACATTAAACAATAAAGCAACAGATCTTCTGTTTAAAAGGGAAATTATTTTTATCACTTATTTGCCTAAGAGCAAGAAAGATGCTGCACTGCTGTGGCAAATGAAGAATGATCTATTAAAAAAAAAATCTTTAACAAAGTGCGTTTTTGGGACAGCAATTCAACCTGTTAAGAAAATCAGCTCAAGGGAGTAAAAGATCTGTCCTAGGTTACAATGTAAAATTGTGCCCATGGTATGTATTCTATCTCCATGAGCTGTTGGAGCCAAGGTGGGGCAGTGTTTTCCTTATCTTCTGTTAATGAGCCCAACAATGCCTTGCCACATGACTCATAGATAACTTCCTCCGGGAGTTATCTCTGGTTAATGGGCCATCAAGGACCCACTGCATGACTCATAGAGTGAGATCATCCCATTGGGAGATACTCTGCCCAGAGGGAGGAGCCAAGCATTCCCACCTGGATATAATCCAGGGTTTGAGACACCACAGGCAGCTTTTATCCACTGGACTCTCAGAGGAGACAAGAGCTACCAGACGTTTCTACAGGAATCACTGCTTTGACAAGAACATCTCATCTGGATTCCTGGAGGAAGACTGGACCCTTCTCACCATCACTGGACCCTTCTCTCTCAGGATCATCTCTACTCCAGCGGAACCACATCTGCCACTCCAGGAGGATTTCCGGACTGCTTCAAACACTCTGACCAACAGGGTGTTAGGTTGTATCATTCCATTTATTTCACCTTTTTTTCTCCTTCTATTAAATTGTATCTCTGACTGGGAGTCTCACTGGTTTTGCTTTCAAACCAGCACAAGATCCAACTTACCAGAAGCATTGCAGAGGTTCCATTTGGCCGGGAGAGCTGGATGGACATTTCAGGGAACATCCTATCAATCCGACTGATCACATCATCAACGTACCTACCAACCAAACCAAACAGCAGCATTAGCACAGGGGCTCCCTCTCACACACTCACATTATAAAACTACGCTTTTTCAAAACATTTATCCTTTTTAGAAATTATCCTTTTAAAAATGATCCTTTTTAACCCTGTTCATGGGACTTTCCTGAATTGATTTCTCTTCTGATACCTGCATATTTTTCAAAACTGCATGCAAGCAATAATTCAAAAAGTTATTGGTAAGAGTAAACAAACCAAGGCCCTCTTCAAGTTATTTTGAAAACCAATTACTCTGCCCTTAAAAACATGCACTAACTTAAATTTTAGTCCACACTGTCAGTCTCAAACTCATGCCATTGTATTTCTATACTTTCTCCTCAGGAAGGTTGAAGGACACATGATTAAAATTACTCTTCCAGTGTAGGAATTCACAGGCTGTCATGTCCTTACTCTCTCTTTGATAAACTTAACAGATAAAGGTTTTATCAAAGTCTGGATAATTCTTAGGGGTGCTTTTTTTTCCCCTGAATCTTTTCAATTTATTTCATGCACTGGTGACTCTGAAATTGGCTGGTAAATTCCAGATGTTTCTCTGGAGCAATCAAACACAAATGTAAAACAACATCCTTTCTGCTGGGTGTAATCCCTGTTTCTGCAGGCCAAGGTGAATTGGCACACAGTTGTCCTGTTCCCTGGGATCAAATTAAGAACTGACCTCCAGTAACACTGAAAATGGCCTTACAGAGACCTTGTTTCCCAGGACACATCACCCCAAACCACAGACATGCCACTTCAACCACTCCTCTGGGCACATTAAAATCCAAATATTTGCTTTAGCTGAGTTTCCAGGACAGTCTGTGTCATCTATGCCCTGATCTGTCCGCATTTACAAACTCTACAACTTGATCTGATCCAAGAATGAATTTGTAAATAAAACTGTTCTCATGCTAATCCATGTATATGCTCTGAAAAAAAAGGCTTTGGGAAAATTGGATGCCTGAGTCAGATTAACAGTAAAACTCAAAAAAAGAAAAAAAGAAAAAAAAAAAAAAAAAAAAAAGCTAATTATTTCCCTTTAATCTGCTTAAACAAAGGCAAAAAAAAAGTTGAATTCTTGCTCTTCAAAGTAATTCAGTTCTAATGTTAGTGCTAAAGCCTCCTGAACAATGAGGTGCTATGCTCCAGTTGCTACTTTGCAACAGATTAAAACAATCAGAAAAAAAAATAAAATAAAATCAGGAAAGCTACACCTTGTCAGCTGGTAAAGTCAGCTTTTAAAAGCAACTAAAGAATGAAATTAGTTAGGACAATTCTGCACAAAAACCTTAATCCACACTTATCACTGTGCAGAAGAAAGTTCCCCCCTTCACTGCAATGACTCATTAACACTTGCTGCTGATAAACAAAGCCAAAAACATCCAGAAGCCAAGAACTTCCCCAGCACTGGGAAAGAGGAGGCACATCAGACACTGCTCCAGGAGGAATAAACTACACATGGACGGCACAAACCCAACTCATTTCAAACACTGCTGAATCCCAGACTGATTTCAGGCAGCAGGAGAGTTTATACATTGTTTCATAAATGCCATTACTCCAGGCTCTGCAAATAAATTAATCTCTTGCCTGTGGGGGACCAGGGATGACTGGCTGTGGTACAGGCAAGGAGAGATTCCGTGGTTCTGAACATGTCGTGATGTGATTTTTGCACAGCTTAAGTTTTCCAATTTGCCAAGCTTTAGGCAGTAAGAAGTTAAAACAAAATAAGAAGTTGAAGAAAACAAGACACTTGGCATAATCAATGCATTAAAGAAGGAAAATTCAAGTAATTTTAAATCATGTGAACAACAGTTGGACGTGGGCACTTAATCTGCTTACGTCCTGAAAATCCCACTGGACACGTACACTCATCCTTTGAAAATGGGAGCCAGGCTGACTGGAGGTAATCAAGTCTTTGAAGTCTTTCTTACATATGATTATTTTTAAATGTAAAACTTGTCTTGACCACGAGGCTTAAAATCTGACTCAAACCCAACTGTCACCTTGTACTACGTGAGCAGTGTAAGGCAGAACAGGGAATTCACAGGGTTGTGAAATTTTCCCTTTAAATGAAATCACATTTACAGCAAACCAGAAATCTTCTAAATTGCATTAACCACTTTCTGAAAGCACTTGAAGGTGAGCTACTATGACTTTTTGGGCTTAGATACCTGTTAATTTTGTACTAATTTCCACTGATCAGTTGACAGAAGAAGGAAAATGAAAACCACATGCTCCAGGAAAGGAGATGTTTTACTTTAGCAACTCTATCAGGACCATCACACAGGGATCCTTTTTCTTCTTTTCTCAATCAATGGGATGTCAGAGAAGATCCCAGATCAACAGGACAAAAGAGCATCAATGTATTCATTAATTGTGATTTCATTCACAATTGTTTTGTGCCCCTATTCCTTTTTTCAAGTAGTCATCAGGCTTTCTTGAGCACTTATCAGAACAAAGATTCTTTAAAAATACATATATATTTACTCAGCCTGACTGGATTGTGGCCTCAAATACAAAATGACAAACAAGCTTATCCAAGGCAAAAGTCTTCTATAGATTTGCCCTTCTGAGAGGACATCTGGTAAAATATCTTGTGAAGGGATGGACATGAGAAATCAGATGCAGCAAAGCAATGTAAAAGTGTAACTGGTGATTACTTCAGAGAAAACTGAGGAACACATGATAAAGAAGAGATAAAGTACACTCCTGAGGCTGTCTGGAAAGGAGGCCAGAGAAAAAGCTGCTGTCTGGAACTTATTTTGTAGCACTGAAATACATAAATTTACTGCCAAAATAAGAACTTACAAAATTTACACATCTCTGTCCAGTTTTAGCTCAAAAATACGATAGTTCCTATTTATGCTACAGAACCTCTTGCCCAGTCTCGGAGAAGCTAAGCACTTGAGGATGGAGAAAAGTCCAATTTTACTTTGCCAGCAAGCACTTCTAACTTCTGACGTCCTTTGCACATCTCAGTTTTCTCCTACATACCAAAGATGATGGTTGGAAGGAGCATTTACAAACCCAGACGAAATAACGCAAAGCAGGGGAAAAGTAAATGGCAATAGATTTGTTCAGACATTTGGCCTATTTTCATCTGAAGAAAAAGAAATTCATGGGATTCTCAGCATTAAATACAAGCTGAAATTTCATGTCCTAGAGCAGGCATTGTTCCACCCACAAAGGGCTGAACGGAGTGTCTAGACAAACTCCCCATTGCTTCTCCGGGATGCAAAGGTTGTTCAAAAAGGTCTGAAGCCAGACTGCAAAAGATTGTACCCAATAATCCCCATTTTACAGCACAGAATTTTAACTCTTTATAGACAGAATTTCCTATTATGAACTGTCCTAGGCCTCAAAAAATATTTAACAACTTTTCACTGCAACATCCTGAGCTAGTCCCATTCTATTTAAAAAGGCTTTAAGTAACTCCATCAACACCTGCACCCTAATCCAGATCCATATCTACCTTCTAATCCAGATCCCTGAACATCCTTCTCAGAAAAGAACAGACTCAACCAAGAGGTCTTCACCTCATTAAAACTTATCAAGTATTAAAACAAATTTCTCAATGCAATTTTACTGGTCTGGGGGGAGATTTTTAAAACATCTTCAACAGCAGGTTTGTACCAATTTCCCCCTCCCATTTTTTCTTCTTCTTCCCTTCATGACACAGGTTCATGATTTTTCAGGAGGTATTAAAATTGTATTTTAGCTACAAAATCTTTACTTAAAGAACTGCTAATATTATCATTCAGGGGTTTGTGTCTGAATGTGCAGAGCCAGCCAGTCCATCAGATGCTTTCAAAGGCTGTCAACACTATAAATCAGTATTTTTATTTTAACGTAGAAGAGTTATTTTTTCCCCCAAACATGCCAGATTAATACGACAAAAGTCAAAACAAATCTACTTCACGAACATCAGCAATGACTAAAATTAATTCAAAATATTACAATTCAAATGAAGCCCTGTTATGAACATGCAGAAAAATCAGCACTAGAATAAAGTCATAGAGATATTAGTTGAAAAACCTCTCTGCCATTTTGCCAGTAAGTGTACGCATAAACCCTTTAGTCCCTATTAGAGAAACAATGCCTGGGACGTGCAGAAGACACCTTTGAAGCCAGTTAGAAAATACTATTTAGAAAGGCCTAATTATCTATGCAAAACACTCACAAAAAAGTTGCATGCTAAAACATCAGGTTGACAATGTAGAAATAATTCAGGAACCATTTTTGGAGATAAATGGCCTTGTACCATCTCTTTGATTCACATAAAGGCCCCCCAAAAGACAGCAATATAGGAAAGTAATTCATTATAAATGCCTTTCAGTTCCACACTGGACAGATGGCTCCGCTCTCTAATGTGACCTCTCTTTCTAATTTTTTTCTATTTTTACTGGATTAGATCCAGCAATCCAGTGTTAGTGTGATGTTTAACAGCTTAGACAAGACTTAAATAGCATTTATCCCACACAGTGTTTCACTTGTGTGCTGTTCATTTTTTCCACCCAATACAACAATTTAAAAATTAGAAATATAGGTATTAATAAAAATTTTCTTTTGGAAGAAAGACAATTTTGCTAAGTGATCTAGGGAAGATGGGAGACAAAGAGAAAAGGGGTAAAAATACACATTTGTGACATGAAAGAATTTAATCTTTCCTATACACTTAGCAGAAAAACACCACACATAAGACAAAAATAAACTCTACAATTCTGTCAAATCTGGATTCATGATATTCTGGAGAGCAACAGGGGAAACTCTCCACACATCCTCTCACTTACTAGCACAGTATTTACTTGTTCACAGATTTTTTTTTTTTTTTTTTTGGCTTTCAGTTAATATTTTCCACCCAGTTAATAATTTCTTTTCACATGTGTGATATTTCAGAAGCATGAGCTGGCCCTGCTGCACATGTTGGGTTGGTTGATGGAGGCACTGGGGGACAGCGTTTGCCTGCACTCATTCCAAGACCTATGGAACAGCTATTTTTGGCAGAACCAAGACTCAATATACAGCTTAAAGGTTTCAGCAGCAGCAGAATTTAAAATATTATAGGCTTTCAAAGAGATTCAATAGTTTTCAGGCAGCCTGATTAGAGAAATAGTATATTTTAACACATACAGGGTAATCACAGTTCTAGTGTGATTTATTCATCATGAAATTTAAGTTTTAATTTGATTCAGCTACCTGCTAGGCAAGTCTCTGCAGGTAGCAAATTCAAGTTGATAGAAGGCTTTTCAGAAGCATCAATTAACAACAGTTATTAAAACAGTGACCTCTGCCAGCTTTGGTGAGATGACACTTCCTGCTTGGATAGGCAATGAAGAGCGTGAAAAGAAATTCAACACCACTCACGCTGAGAAAGCGCCTTCACGTCTCAAGACTAAATTAGACAGCTGGCACCATCCCTGACATCTGTACAACAATCCTGGAAGTCTCTGCCTCCTCTCCCAAATTCCACAGGTTCTGTTGTTGTTGTTTTTTTTCTTTAACACAGGTTCTTGCTTTTCACTTCTGCAAAACCTCTATGAAATGCTCACGGTTTCCTGGCTCTGGTACTAAACTCTCTTGTTTTGAGCAACTTCTCCTCCAGCTATGAGCTTCCTTGCCAGGCTGTTTTGTCATATAGTTGTTAACACCGTCCTCTTGTCCTTTCTGAACAAACTGCTTCAGCAGTTTCCTTTCTCTTCTCACCCAATTTCCAAGTTTCTTGTGGTGGAAGATTCCAGCCAGGATCCTCTTGGCTCATCATTCTCTTCCCCTCTCATCTGCACATTGACTTGGTCTCTGCTACTCCTGCAATGCCTCTGTTCCTGCTGTAAAATCTTTATTTGTGATACATCAGAAAGGAAAAATGTTCTTTCAAATAACTAACTGACTTCTAACTACCAGGAGGGGAGGTGAGGGCAGAAGGAGCAAGTCTGAGTTGTGCACACTGGAGCAGTAGAGTCTTGGCAGCACTGGAGAGTCATGGCAGTATGAATCCACAGGTGTGGGAAGAAGTCAGATGCGTGGGCTGCAAGGAATTGATTTGCTAAGACACCTTGAACAAAGGTCCTAAGGAACAAATTTGCCAATATTTTTGCCCAACTCCACTTCACCCTCAGAGGAGTGGAAGCACTGAAAGATCCAAATCTGACAGAAGGTGGACTTCCATTGATTCTTACAAATCCTCATTTTCAACTTTGCTATGGATGTTATTTTGGTCATAGAGGAATTATGCTTTATTACTGAGTGGATGCAAAAGATGAAGTTATGTGCCTAAATAGTCTAGCAGTGTTTACATATAAACACAGGGTGGTCTGCTGCAAAAGCATATGCACACAGAGCTGTATCAAACACTCACCATCTGCACTTCTCACTCACAAAAGGCCAAACCTGGTACAGCACTTAAGGACACATGTGGAATCGTTTGGACAGCTCTCCAGAAGCCAAGACAGAGTGTTTAAGGGTTGGATTTACAAAGACATTTAGAAACCTGAGGCTGTGATTCAACAATTTTCAGGCTTCAGCAGCAATACTGACATAAGGCACTGACACATCCCCTCCTGCACAGCATTCAGCCCCCTCAGCTGTGCTGTGCTGGAGGAGCTGGAGCTCACAACTGAGCTGGCTTGAAAAAAAAGAAGTAGTATTAGTTTAAATCTAAATCAGTTTCATGATTCAACTCCCTGTGTGGCTGCACACACAGCGTGTCAGTACAATTCCTGCTGGCACTACACATCATGGGCCAGGAATGCTGCACACTGGGGTCACTCTATTACAACAATAAAATATTGGTTTATGGTAAAATGTTGTTACTTCAGCAGCATTGTTTATACAGCAAACACAATTCAGAATTCCTCAGTGCCACCGTGAGTCCACTGCTAAGTGACGTGGTGCAGACCTGCCTGGAATGTCCTCAAAGGTCTGAGCTGACAGTGATGGCACAAATGAACACAGGTTCTCCTGCTGAAAGCTTCTGGAATGCAAACCTGCTGCTGAATCAAACAGTCTCTGGACATCTGCACATTTACATTAAATATGAACAATAGCTCTGTAACACACTCTGAAAACACACGTTGTCAGTGCATACTTTGTTTTTTAAGACAGAGCAGAAAGACAACTGTTCACAACACTGAATTCCAGTGCACCACCTTAAAAAGCTTAACTTTAATAAGGAAAACTTTAAGTTACAAATAGAGACCTTGCAGTCCAATTCCCAGGGCTATTTTATTATAGTATTGAAATAGCTTTCTTTGTACTTATGCGGAATGCTCTTCAAAATGTCTTTAATTCACAGCAGTAATCATGAGAGGAATATGGATATTAGAATGTGTGAAAACTGGTTAACAAAACAAGCATGCATCTACTTTACAGTCATCACCAGGATCCTGCCTGAGCCTGCACTGGTCTGTGCTTTATGAAAAAGAAAAGCATTAACTCCTTTATACACACCTTGAGAGGAAAGCCAGCCCTCGCTTAACCATTCAGCATCAGTCATAAAATAATTTCAGAACCAAAACTCCACAGCACAAATGCATTGTTTATATTTCCACTTCATGAAACACAACGTCGCACCACAACAATAATAATATTTTTATTATTAACAATAAATGCTAACAGGAGTCATTTTCAGGGGCCTGGGTAAGAATCAGAATTATTACATTCGTGTTTATCTACAAAGATGGTTCTTGAATTATTCCTAACTTTTCAAGCAGTTTATGCCCCACACATCAACCTAAATTTGCATGTCCAGACATTTCCATACAGCAGAGCTGCATCATAAATCCTCAGGAGAAACCAGGAGTCCTTTAAAAAGGAAAACCAGCATTTGCACACAGACAGAGCTGTCCCTCGTGGTGCTCCAAAGCTGGATAATGCCCCCCACCCCCTGGGGGTTCACCTGGGGTTGCTGGGTCAGTGCTGTGAGGTGAAGCCCCCACTCCTGCACTCCCAGGAGGGACAGGGGGTTAAGCTGATGCTGATCTCAGTAAACACCAGACGGTGCTTTGACAAAGGCATCGAGTTCAGCCCTGCTCTGAGGAAATGTGATGGGCTGGGATGGTTTCCTGCCCAGCTGCCCAGCCAGATTCCCAAGGGAAGTGAGGGGGGCTGTCTCCCATCTGGGAAAGGCCCCACTGTGTGCACTGACCACCTGATGGGTCCCTGACACCACACATTACTCCACACTGTCACTGAACTTGAGTTCAGCCTTCTCAAGCCAGAATTCAGTATTTTATAACGTGTTATTTTCAGCTCTGCTATTGAAGATTTACTGCAACAGCAAAGCCTTCTCACTCTCCTTCTTTGTGCTTTATTTCTCCCTCAACAGAGCAGAAATTACAGTACTTACCTCCTTTTATGAACAGCAACAGATGATGCATGATACCTATTATTTATTCTATACTTATGGGAAGCAGTGAGATTTTCCCTTTGGGTGCAGTGACTGATGAACAGGAAACACAGGATGATGTGCCCAGTTAGACCTTTTCATACACTGGGCTTGGCCATGACAGGCAGGAAGAGACCTTAGTGATCACTTCTCTTATCCACAGCAACTCCCAGAACTTAGTGAAGGCATCACAAATTCCAGAGGCTGGGAGGAAGGGAGGATTAGAGATCTAACCCTCTGGAGAACAGCTAATATATCAAAATAGCAGAGCAGAGCAGACCATTACATAGGGCTAAAAATACATAGAATTAGCAAGTGAAGACTCAAATTTTAGGCCTCATCAATAGACTTCAAACAGCCACTCCAAAAAGATCATCCACTTCAAGTCTAGAGCTTTGTTAAAATTATAAATTGTGGTAGAAACAGGCAAGTCTTAATATCACTAGTTCCAAAGGTACTTAGGATACTTCATATCAGCCTTTAAGGATCCTTAAGATCAATTTGCTCTTCTGTCATTAAGAGGGAAGTAAAGGTGAAGAAAAAAAGCAGAAAAGATGAGATATAAATGTTGTACAGCCCACTGCAATTTATTACACAGGCTTTTACCCATTTCAACTTTTGTGATCACTTACTTTAAGTTTTCTTGAGGGAATTTCATAATTAGTCCTGGTTTTTAGCTCTTCAGAATTATGCTCTGACCAAGTACTTCGATCTGCCTGTGATACTACAGAGATAAAAATCTATCTTACAACTCAGAGGTTTATCAAAAGACTCCTTCAAGGTCATCTTCACACTTCAGTAGAAAAACTGGAGATAACAAGTACAATTAGGCATTTATAAACTCAAGACTCTCCCAGTACAAACATTTAGGAGAGAGAGAAGCCCTTCAAAACACTACTTTATAAAAAATATGCTTTCATCACTTCTTCCTCCAGCATGACAAGCTGTTCCTTAGGTTGAGATTTTTTTATAGGGCTTATGGAAATTAATTGCGTGGCTTCCGCTGAAAGTCAACGTGGGGGAGGAGGGCGAATTCCCTTGAGGAAAGTCTCTGAGAAAAAAACTCTCCTTGAGCAAGAAAGTTGGTGAAAGGAAAGGGCCCATCATGGCTCTAACTCCTGGGCTTGGTGAACACAATGCAGACATGGCAGCAGAGTGACAGCAGAAATTCACTGCACCTTTCTGGCCAGTTCCCCACTCTTGTAATCAGATTCCCTCTCATTTGTTATTTCCACTCACACAAGGATCATGTGCAGCCCTAGCAGAGATCACATAGGTTTTAAGTTCACTGTGGCTTCTGAAATGTTGGAGCCTCTGAAGTTTGAAGGGCTGAGAGCTGGACTAAAGCCAAGTACCAGGGTAAGAAATACAGAAATTCAGAAGTGTAGTCCTGTACCTGCATTGCTCGACATTACCTGCAGAGCTTCCCTAAGAAATAAAACCTAAGCTAGCATTAATGCCAAATATATCTAAAGTAGAATAAGCCCTATGTCTGGTGCAATCTGGGAGAAAAGCTCAGCCTACTAAAAAATAATATGATTTTGTTTATGTAGGCAGGCTAAGAGAGAAAAGTGCCCAAGTGAAACCCAAGGAACGAAGATCTCCCAAGGTAAGCACAAATATTATCAATAACTCTGCCTAGCTAGGTTCCTAAATACATTTCCTGATCCTCTTCATGAATATCGAGCTGAAAACTTGTGAAGAGCAAATTCCTTTAAGGCACGTCAAGTAATGAAATTCCAAGCTGTCAGCTAATTTCTAATAGTAAATAGATACAGGTTAAAAAAAAATGAAAAAGGACAGTCTGTGCATTCACAGTCCTTCATTTAAAAACAAACAAAAAATAAAACCTGTCCACTGTAATGTGACTGAGTGGGACAAAATCATCCACCTGTCCCTGGTTCTGTACTTGGTCAAAAGCCAGGGTTTATACTCTGCCAAACATCTCCAAAGTGCTGCTAGAGAAGGGCCAATAAAACATTTCTTGCAGACCCTGTAGACAACATGAGCCTGCTGAACCCTTTCTGATCAGCAGCCCCAGTGTCTGGCCTGTCTGTCAATGCCAGTGGCTCTCAGCAGGGAGTGGTTTATTATTCTAATAAGATGCTCCAATGAAGAGAGGGTCAGCTCTGAATTGCTGCCATGAGGAGATTTAATTAGATTTTTACACTGACTAAAGACATTCCCTGCACACACACACAATTTTAAATATGGAGATAAATGACAGTGTCTTTTAAGGCAAGGTTACTTTTCTTTCTGTTTTAAACTCCCTGTTTCTATTTTTCCTTTTGGTGAGATAGCTGTTTACATTACAGTTACAGTGTTCAAGCTTAAAGGCTTCTTGTGAAGGAGTTCAATGATTTTCTAATTAAAAACTTTCTGATTCAAAACTGCTGAAGTATTCCACCTAGTATAGAGCTCTATAATTTCCTAGGAAAAGGTCTGAAAACCCATACCCAATTAAAAATTAGAAAAATCCAACAAAACCACCCAATTTTTTTTCATCACCGAGTAAAACCTGCAGAACAGATTGATAGTGAATACATGTATATTATATAGCAATGCATTATTGTGACTATACTGTTTTAATTCAAAATATACTGGATAAAAAAGAGAAAGGGGCTCAGCTGTATTGATCCACAGAGCTGCAAACTATACCTGTATTAGCAGAGAGAATGTTCATTAAGGGTAACCTCATATCAAAGATTTTTCTAAAAGCCACCAGAGGAACGTTGAAGTCAAGCACGAGGGCCAGGGCTATTAGGGCTGTTTCAGTCATTAGGAAACCATTATCTCAAATTCATGCTGCTACCAGGATACAGGTTCACCCAGTAACATGACAGCAAATTATATGATTAATTAGCTCCCACATAGCTACTGTGAGTCAACCAGTTGAAACTGATGCCCTACAGAAAGAGATAAAATATTACCCAATGGTGGCTGTTGGCTCCACAGATCTTCCTGCAGTTACACTCCCAAACATCAGTGAATTTGCAGATGTTTTAAGATGTTTGCATGTGCTCAGTGCATGGATGTGTATTTCTGTATTTGATTTTTTTTTTCAACATTTAATTATTTTCACTTTTTTGCCTAATTGTAATCATCAAGTTTCCTGTCCATTCAAAAGATAAACTACACTGGCGTTCATCTAATGGCTCCCATTCTTAAGAGGCTTCATAGGCATTTTTAAAAAGGAGACAAAATATTCCCCTCTGTTGGCAATTTGGAAAAAGACACAATGAGACAAACGTTGCACAACAACTCTGAAAAGGATGACGGGAAAGCTGGAAGAGAAAGCTTAACTGAGAACAAAAGAAATTAAATTACATCCACTGAGAACGTCCCTGCTCTGACTGGTGTCCTGCACTCCATCCCAGCAGCTGAGTCAAGTGGCGAGAAGTCAGCAACAGCAAAAAAAACCCAAACAAACATGGGAAACAAAACAAATCTCTCATTTTATCCTTTTCAAGGGCTTAAAAAAACCCCCAAAGTACATGTGTGTACAAACATTACCCAGTGTTACAGTAGTTAGTGCTCCCTGACACCTGGAGAGGCTCTGCTCACTCAGAGCTGAACTTTTCTCAGTACATCCTCTCCTTCATGCTCAGGAGAAGGGAATGAACTATTTATGTAGGATCTGAAGACAATAGGAGTCAACTGTGGAGAGACCTTTTGTGAGAGAAAACAACTTCATCCTTGAAACTCTCCGAAACAAACGCGAGAGATAAGGAAATATTTGAAACAACCTGAAAATCTAAGGACCATCCAAAACCCAGGTTCTCTGTGTACCTTATTCCCACCAGCATTTTAAGATACCTTGAGAATTTCAGCAGAAGGTATCTGAGAGATTTGCAAAATGCAGACCTTTAAGATCCAGTATTTATTTACTGACACTTTAACAAAGCAATTAATGCAAAAGCAAACTGTTCACTGGCATTAAGAGATTTTTGGTGGAGTGTGATGCCTAAGACACTAAGAATTAACTGGCTTTAACACATATCAGCACAGAAATAGATGATTCAATCATGGCACTGCTGAGAGATGCAAAAGAGCAAGACAGAAAGAAGGATATTACAACACAGGCTTCAATATCAGAATCTTTATCCCTATTGATGACTTAATAAAAAAACTGAGGGAAGATGGCAATTGTGGAATAACAAAAAGAAATTAGTAGCAGTAGATAATATTTTAGTTGTACCAGCAAAAATTGTAATTGATTTTCTGTCTGTGGTGTTGAAGTTGCTATCTTTGCTCTGAAAATAAATTTTCATTTTAAAAGCATAATCACATGTTAAAATAGTTCTACCTGGCATTTTCTGTCCACAAGCTCATTTTACAAGAGGGATACAAGAGCCACCATTGCTCTGTCATGTCAAGAAATCCATTTCACTTCCTTAGGAACACCTAAGATTAGAAAGCATTGAATTTGCTTATCATCTACTATGCTGTAAAATCAGGTTGTTGAAGAAGGAACCTTTTGTCTAAATGAAGAGCAACTTTCAAACGAGAAAAGATCATGGAAGCACCGACACAGAAACTGTTTTAAAGCCAAGTTTCAGACTTAAAAAAAAAAAAAAAAATCATGCAACTATTACTTTAAATGCCAAGCACTCCTCCTCGTAGCACTCCTTTCAATTAACTCAGCTTCTCACTGTGGGATTTTTAAGCAGGCTACTATAATCTACATTATTACTTAATGTAGTTTCTTCAAAAAAAATGTTTTCTCCTTCCCTCAGCTACCACCCTCAAACCGTCCTTCTCAAGGGTTCACAAGTGGGCTCTCAGCTCTTTTCAAGACCTGTCTACACGGCACACACAAATCTGTCATGAGCAAAGGCATCATCTTTGCTGAGCAACTGTCAAAATGCAAAAGCCAAAATGAAAGAAGGTTCTGCATGTAAAATAGGCAAGTAGAAAAGCCTGGGTCTTGGCTTCAGGGGAGCTCAGCTTTTCAGGGCTATTTTGGACACAGATAGTACATTCTGAGTTAAAACACATCAGAACCATAGGATGTTTTTTGCCACTCTTAGAGCACATTTGATTTTAATACCAAACACTGAATACAACAATCAGCAAGAGAGTTCAACAATTTAGAGGCCACAGAAGTTAAGGCAGCTTGACACAGACTGACAGGCTCCAGCCAGGCTTGTGTGGAATTATTTCATGTGTTGGCACTTTGTCTTCCATCACTGAAATGAGCACCTAAAGGCAAGAACACAAAGGATACAGGATAATACATCACCACTCATTTATCACAACAAATGCTGGCAGTGGATATACTGAGAGCTTCCTCCCAGGCCTTGCAAGCAGGAATTATCTGGTCATTCCTTCATTCCTCACAACGTGTCATTCCCAGACTCTGGATTTCTAAAAATATTACCTGGTCTTGAACAACCAAGAAAGGTAAAAAGGATATTACAACACAGGCTTCAATATCAGAATCTTTATCCCTACTGATGACTTAATAAAAAAACTGAGGGAAGATGGCAATTGTGGAACAACCAAAAGAAATTAGTAGCAGTAGATAATATTTCAGTTGTACCAGCAAAAATTACAATTGATTTTCAAAGTCCAGACTCCTTCCCTGGATGAAGCCACCTGCTTTCTGGTTAATGCCTTCTTGCTCCATTCACTCCCAGCACTCCTGCACAGCTTCCAGACGATAAAGTTCTCACCATTCCCACGGGGAAACTGAGGCACAGAACAACTCAACAAAACAGTAATTTACTCTGCAAGAACTTGTTTAGGGGTCTCTGTATCTTTAAGTGCTTCCAAACACACATGGCACAGAATGAAAAGGCTGAACACTATTCCACAGTCACATCTTGTGAGGGATGGAGTCAAAGTATTACAGGCAACAGTGGAGCATAATGATCATACACAGAACACAATCTTTATTTCATTTCATTCCAGGTAAGCTCAGCAAACATTAAACAAGTGATTCACTACTTTACCATGAACTCTGTGCCAAACTCTTACTTTCTTCCCAAAACTGAGTTTCAAAGAACAATCCTGAGCAACACTAAAGCATAAATTTCATTTCAATGCAAAACTTGCTGCATAGAGGTGCTCTTGGTTGCTAAAATTAGAGGGCTTACTACAGGATTCCCTTGGCCATGACTCACAGACAATAAAGACACGGTGTGCAGCTACAGAAAAAAGCCAAACCCAAGTCTCCAATGTTAATAAGGTCTTCCCTGTCCAGCTTTTTTACTCCCTGTGTTACCCATGCAAAGGTAAGAATCAGGTAAATACACAAATAATGAGATGAATGTATCTATGTCAATTAGCAATGTGCATCACACTATTAATACACTTATTTTCACAATAACAGACACATCAAGGAAATTGAAAGGATGGTTTTACTCCTGTGTAGGTAAAGCCTACACAGCACAGAGCAAGTGTCTTCTAAAATGAACCCATCAGGAATGGAAATAACAGAGAGCAGCATCTATAAAGAGATGAAAACTGAGTCACTTCATCCAGTGAAACTTCAAATGGTTCCATTTTATTTATTTTTTCCCCACTACGTGTTGGGAAAATGGGACTAGAAAACAAGTGTACCAAAATACTTCAAATCATTTTAAGTGAAGATTATATTTAGAGGAGAAAACTATGAAGTCATCAGCTGGAATTTGCTACCCCAAGCTTTTTTCATTTAACCCATCCATAGGGTTCCTTGTAAACACACGAATACCCAGAGAATGCCCTAAAGTGAAATTAAAAAGTAATAACAGTTATTTTTAACAGCAGATAAAGAAAGCAGAGGAAAGCAGTTCTCCTCTGTAGTTAGAAAGGACAGTCAGGCATCCTCTCAGACCCTGCAGGTGGTCAGGAGCACAGCCAGAGCCTGGCACCACCACAGTCCCCAGGGATGAGAACTCTGAGCTCCCAGGACACCTCCATGGTGCAGCTCATCACTTGGGAAAACTTCACCCTTTGTAGAGTTACTGCTGAAACTACAGGGGGCTTTAATTGTCTTTATTTCTGGGTAAGATTTGCATTTTTGAAGTTTTTTACGGTGATGCACACCTAAAGCTTCCTTCTGCTCAAGGGTACGTGTTTCCCATTTGAAAGCACTTTTATCCCCCTCCCAGTGTAGCTGTTTAGTTCCCCTCTCAGATAGGCAAAGGTTACTTTGTAGAGATACAGCAATAAAGTCATGAATTAATACAATCACATTACACAAAACCACTATACAATAAAGCTGGTCTGCCTAAGCCACCAAAATATAAAGACCTTCTCATTCCACCTTATTCCAGCTCTGCTCTTCCTGCCCCTCACCTCTGACAAGGGAATATACAACCAATGCAGATAGAAACACTTGCTGTAATGCATTTTTGAATTTGGCAAGAGGCAGTTTTAATTTATTCTTTTCAGATTGATTGTCTGCTGCAGTAAAGCAGCCTTGAATCCCCATCCCTCAAAACTGCAAAGCTAAAAAAAAAAAAAAGAAAAAAAAAAAAGGGAATGGGGGGTTTTAAAGCAATCTTATTATAAAATCACAGCTTTAGCAGAAGCTTTGATATCATTATTAGGTTCATACAAATTTCCTCTCTTATCTAGCTTGTTCTTCACTGTCTTAATTAGTTCAACCACACATAGTTTGTGTTCTTTTTAACTTTCTTTTGCCACAGAAACAAGCAGTTAAACTAGTATTTGCAGTCTTTAATTACACATTAAAATCTTCATCCTTGACTTTCTTTTTTACTGGAAGTACAGGGATTCCCTACAGTGCAATATTAATGTTCTGCTCTAAATGCTGCCAGGGCATCTTCTAATGGTTGGGACTGTGGAACAACTTTTAATTAATTGCCACCTTTTAATGGCACAGTTCTCACACAAACATTACCTTTAAGGCAAACATACATCAAAAGAGTCAGAGATTTGCTCTTTTACAACAGAGCTGCGGTCCCCAGTAATTCTAAACTCGCTAAGGGTCTGCTGCTCTGGGTCTGTGCACGTTTTGGAAACAGCAGATCAACACTGCTACACGGCCCAGAGTCTCCAAAAAGATTCATCTTTTTCACTTCCCCAGTACAGTGCTCCAGTTAATCTTCCCCAAAGTAGATGGGAATGATTTCAGATCGCTGCGCTCGGTCACACAGGGCTCCACATCACACTCACAACAATCCTGTTTGGGGGATTATTTGTGGAATATGACAGCAAAATATGAACAGCCACCAGCCCCAGGTGCTTTTTGGCTCATGTCTCCATGACAGGCAAGTGCACAGAGCTCAGCACTTCAGTCCACAGTGGCTCACAACACATTCATAAAAAAAGCTCCATACGCAGTAAAGAAATTGTGAAGTCTTAATTGCATGCACTCTCTTTCCAAAGTACTGGGTTCTATCAGCTGTTGAAAAGTGAATAAATAAAACAGATTTTTCCTCCATATTAAAACACACTGTAAAGTTTTACCTCCTAACCAATGTTTCCTGTCCAGAGCTGTGGCTGGATCCCTGGAAATGTCCTAGGCCAGGCTGGATGGGACTTGGAGCAACCTTGGACAGTGGAAGGTGTCCCTGCCCATGGCAGGGGGTGGAATGGGATGAGTTTTAAGGTCCCTTCCAACCCAAACAACTCTGTGATTCTTTAATGCATAGTTCAGTCATTTACTCTGGATAAAGCAACATCCAAGATCCTTTTGTATTGTACGGATAGAAATTATTCTCCTGTTAATGAATATCATAAGGAACATTTAGTTTTAGTCGAAGTATTTCCTTTGGACAATCTGTATTGATCAATGCCTGCTGGTTTTTTGTAATTACTTTGTAAGAAAATATGCAGCTGTATAGTACTTAATGGAATGAAATTAAATTCAGCATATAACCACAGCCAAAAAAAAAAAAAGCATTGATTTGGCATAACAAAACAAAGAAGATTACTGCAGAAACCCCTGCTGTCAGATATATCAACATATTAGAAGATTAAATCAAGATTAAAATGTTTAAAAGAATTGTGTTTCTAAAGATGCACAGAGCAGCAAAGCTCGTGTTCTGTATCTTTGGTATCTATACAGGTTACAAAGCATCTCTAAAGTCCCAAAGTTAACATGAAAATAACCCAAGGGAGCAGCACTGAAAACAAAACAGAGATATCAAACAATTTAGGAACACCTATTTAAAATTTACCTGTTACATTGAAACAAAATTTCAACTGGATTACCCTCTTCTCTCTTTTTTGGAGCAGAGTTTGGTAAGGTACCTTTGGCTACAAGTACTGAGATGACCATTGTTATATCCCTGGTATGTTACTGGATTTGATCTCACTGGAGTTGCCAAATAAAGCCCTTCATGAATCAAAACTGCACTGTGGAGTTTCTTCTCTCCAGCTAGATTATCCTGAGTGCTCAACAGTAAATACCACATAACTGAGACAGATTGCCATTACATTTAATAGCAGACTGTTTCCCCCCCACCACATTTCAACAAAACACACCCAAAGCAGCAGGACAAAGCAAGAGCCAGTCACAGAGCTCTGGAACATTTGTCCCTGCTGCTGACATGAGCAACTGGGAACGAAAAACATCTGTCTTTAAAAGCTTAGAATCATCTCTCATCCAAATGACAAGAACTGGGTAAATCACTTGTGCTACATCTGAAATCCAGAAAGGACAATGCAACACCCACCCAAGGGCTGCTCCCTTGGAAAACTCAGTTCAAGACAGTTAATGATGTGTCATCACCTTGGAACTGTCCCTCATCATTTGTTACATGGATGGGTTCAGTCAAGGGAGATGCTTCTTTCCCAGCTTTGGGATCCCAGAGTCCTGGCTCCACAGCCCCTGAACGCACTGAAATCAGCATGGCAGTCAGGGATAAATGGCAATACACTGCAACTCCCACCAAAACAGCTTCACAAAAGAGCTCTGCAACAGGAGTTCAACAATTTACTAAAAATAAAAAGAAAACAACACAATGATGTGACCCAAGCTGTGCACGAGACATCAAATACTAAAATTAATGTTCGATTGACACGGTACAGGGCTGCAAAATAATTAAACTTATTCCTGTAAATATTATTGTCTTACAGTAAAAAGAACTAATTTTTAATCTTTTTTTTTTCCATATAAAAGGGGATTAATTTGTGGAGCAAAAGGGTCACATGTTTCAGCAACATGTTCTTTTACAGTTCCTGTTGCACTGTCTTGCTAAAATCAAGCTAAAGAATTCCGTGAGAAACTTAAACATGAACAGGGATATGAAATGAGCTCCCAGTCTTGACAGTTATTGGAAACTGATCTCTTCCTTATTAATACAATTCCCCATCATGTACGAAAAGATATCTCCATGTTCCAGAATGCAAACAGAGTTTTAATCTTTAATTATATTCTCAACCTCAGCTCTTCTGGAGAGAAGTACAGATGTGGGCCTGAGGATTATTGCTTTATTACATTATCATCTCCATGGTATTTAATGAATATTGATACTTAATGCAGCTTTGCCAGTACAGGCAAAGAAGAATTTCAGAATTGCACAAAGAACTTCTGATGACTTTTCTCAAAACAGAAAATACGGCCACACACTTCACCCTTCTACTCTTGAATACTCCAGGAGGAGGCCCAAAGCTTGGAGTCCAGCTCCTGATACTGAATTATTGCAGTATCAACAGTGGCTGTTAAATAATCCCACCCCTACACCTGGTGTCACACTGAACTGAATCACATTCATCACGGAATTTGGGGTGGAAAGGGCTAACACAGCATAACTTAAAACAAGTTTTCTTAAAAATTACAAAACTTACGAACATTTATTGGTTTCAGCATGTTTTGCCATTACCTCTAGAAAAACCTGTCTTGCTCTTACATACTGAAAATCCCTGATCTTAGGAAGCAATTAAATGCTGTTTATAAAACAAAATGCTGAAAAAATGCTTTCCTCCAAAAAACTCTTGGCAAAGGGCTCAGGATTTTTCCTTGATACAAAAATGATAAATTATACAAGTTAAGTTCCAAAGAATTTATTCTGGCACATCTGATGACTGGGTGTATATATATAAAGCTGTTAAAAACAGCAAGTTTTTTATTTAATACTAAATCCTTCCTTAAAAGTCAATTTGAGTATCCTGAAGAAAGCTTTTGACCAAAGCCAATAAAAACTGTCAGTACTAATTATATGACAGAACCATTAAACAGGTAAGACATTAATGGTGTGACAGAATGACACTTTGACTATACTGGTATTGAATCAAGCTCCAATAAACACAGAGCTTGGGATATCTGTGCAGTTCTGTTCCAAATCCAGATGAACAAACACCTGCTGAGCCAGAAATTAACTTTTTATGGAATTTACTCACTATGGAGCATCTTTAGCTAATGCAGTTCTAAAGGATGCAGAAAGTATAGACTTCTTTTGAATATATCCTTCTTCTCTAGAAGAATCATCCAAATGAATTCTGAGGTGTAGAGAGCAGATCAGAGACCTCCTCCATCTCACCCAGAACACCAAGTAAAACCAAAGTGGCCATCTAGAGTCCCTATATCCTCAAGCCCTTGCTATCTTCTAAAAGTTATCTCCACAGATTTTTTTTTTTTTTTTTTTGCTCATTCATCTAGAACAGTATCACAGGCAGCACTGTCTTTTCCTTTATTAAAAAAAAAAAAAAAGTAATTTTGCTGGCATGCTCCTAGCAATAGAATACAAATTTACAGAGATTTTTACTCAGTCTATTACAGTATTTTTACTGTCAAGTTAGGGCATACATCAGACCACAAGAGATTTACAAGACAAGTTTAAGAGCCTTAAAACAAAGAAACTGGACTCTTTTACTCAAACCTCTCTGTTCATTGAGCCTCAAGTTGTCAAACAAGAACAAGACTTCCACTTGTTTATTGTTTATAGTCTGCTTATTTCTCCAAAACCACAAAGTGACAACAAATGACCCTAAGAGGCACCATAAAGGGCAAGAGTCTCAGTACCTTGCGTGGTGATCAAGTTCTTGTTCTGGCAATTTTCTTCCAGACAGAGAAGACAGACGATTAATCTGGGAGCACTGAGAAAGCCCCACACAACAGAGCCATCAAAATCACAGGGATTCCAGCTGAGACCCTTAAAACTTCCCATTAAAACTGACTGATCCTTGTGTGTGCCACTCAACTCCACTGCATGAATACAGACAGCATCCTGGGCTTCCTCTTTTCTTCCCTCTCCAGCTCAGTGGCCCCACTGCTGTTGTTTTCCAGCTGGAGAGTGCCACAGCAGATTCCCTGGGATCCCAGCAGGGCAGTCCAGCAGCAGGATCTACCATGTGGACTCCCTGCTCTCAGCACTCCCCCAAGAGAATTCTGCTCCCTTTAGGGTCTCAGAGACAACTTCACAACTGCAAACCTGCTTTTGACATGTGGCGCCAAGCACAAATAACACAAGATTAATTAACTGCACCAATTACTACATTTCGAGAGGAAAAGAAAAGCTCTAACGCCATCGTTTCTTATTGTCTTTATTTATTGATTGCCAAGCAGGAGCAGCCACCCTGGTTTTCAGCAGGGCTGCATGCAGACACTTCCCCAGGCACTCAGAGGAGCTGACAGCTCTCAGCACTTCAGCAAACATTGCCTTGAGATTCCTTACCAGAAGGAAGGAACCCGCAGCCAGATGAGAGGCATGTGAGGGAATGCATCCATTAGCACGTACAGGGAGATGTCTTGTTAATAGAAGACAGAAGGAGGGACAAAGCAGGCAGAGAAAGCAGCCAGCAGTTAGTCATTTTCTCACACAGATCATTTGGCTGGGAATGAGACACACATCAATCCAGGCTTCCTTTCCACGCTTTCAGAGCCAGGGAAAACCAATACTGAAAAGCAAAAGCGAACGCCAAAAGGCCTCTCGTCAAAACTGCTCAGCACCCTCAGAAGTCCTCAAATAACAAACAGGGAGAAAATGCAGATTTTCCTCAGAGCGGTTGCATAGGGCAGAGAACTTCCATTTTCAAAACCAACTTTGGGATTCGAAATTGCCTCTCTGTTTCAGATATTTACTAGTGAAGAACTAGAGGCTCTCACCTCCAAATCAGAGCACATCAGAAGACAGCCTAAGGTTGGGGAGGAAAAGGGACGAGGACCCACCAGGAATCACTCTTGCCATCAGCAAAACCCTTTCTCCAGCTCCTTCTGTCTGCATAGAACAGGAAGAAATGGCTGAGCCTTCAGGACAGGCTTGGGTTTGCTTTGTTTGATTGGTTTCTTTGAAAAAAAAAGGCACTTTGGAGGGGAAGAAGCAGAGCAGGGAATACAGACTGAAGGCTCAAGTGAACAGTGAATTGAACAAAACTTGATTTTTCTGCTGTATCACCCCCCTTATGAGAAGAAACACCATTTGGATATGTTCAGTTTGTGGAATACAACCCAAGTCTCACCTCAGCAGCACAGATCAAAGACCTGGATGAACAAGAAAATTGCTCAGCTCGCACCACTGCCATCGAGAATGTGAAGTGCAACAGCAAAAGTTACTCATGCAGTTTCTTCAAGGAACAGCACCATAAATAAACAGATAGTAACCTACCCTCTAATACTACCTTTAACTCAAATATAGACATGTTTACTAGTAAAGCAGTCATGTGCAAAATCTGCATAAGAATAAATTAGTTTGAAGAGATTCTTTGCCCAAATCATCACCTCTGATACCTCCTGAGGAAGTGTTTCCTGCATTCCTTTGCTGGCAGAAAGGATTTACTGCAGCGTTGATATTCACTCCAACCTGCTCCCCTGGAATGACATTTTGGCATACAGCTGGTTCCAACTACTTCTGTTTAAGAAAAGCTCTAGATAATATAGTTGCTCTGAACAACACTTAATAAACACTTGACTCATTGTTACTCAGCTCAATGACTTGTCACTGAACTTAATTTTAATAGCATACATCAAAGCAAAAATAGATCAAGAAATAGTTATCCCTTTCTTGATGAATTAATAAAGCTTAAAAAAAAAAAGAGCCTTGAATTGCCATGGGAATATTAGGATGCAGGATGCCCTTTCAAGGAGATCAGTAGTTTTGCATCTGGATGTTTCCTTCTTTTGCATTTTTTAAAGAATGAAGGGAAAAAAAACCCCACTGCATGATTCATCACTATTTGCATGAAACTACAGCAAAATCAAGATATTAAAAACCATTTGTCACCTCTTTTTCTTTTTTTAATACTTTTCATAAGCCTATTTTCATAAGTCTTTTCATAATCTGCTCCTGCCTTGTGTGGAAAACAAGATATTGAGCCCAACAGGTATTTGATTTGCCTTAATATCACTATTATTCTCTTAAGACACACAGAGATAGCAAACAAGAACAAATATGGAGAGGTCAAAGAGAAGCCAGAGAGGAGGAAACCAGTGACAGATAAAGGGCCAGCTCAGCAGAAACCCATTTTCCCTGTGAATAATGCTGGAAGTGGTAATAAGATACTGAAACATAATTCAACTACTGCTTAAAGTTTAGCAACCACACTAAAATTTCAGTCCATCTGCAGATCCCAGGTAAATGCACCACTGAAGGAAAATCATCTACAGATAACAAGACATATAATACTTTTAAATATGCATATTATCAATCTGACATTAAGATTTATACAGCTGCAAGTGTTAAGGAACAGATTTTTCTATGCAAAAGTAGGAGTTAGCTCTTGGTATGTATTTTTAACAACTAGAGATGCCATGATTAAGAAATAAAACAAAAAACCACCACAATATTTTAAGAGCTCTGAAAACACTGTGTTAATTGATATAACAGTACTCCAGTTTATAGACTTCCCGGAGAAGGAAGTCCATCTGAAGCTCCAGATATTCCAACAAAGAAGGAAAACTAACCAGCCAGTTTGTCACAAGATACCCCTGTTCCATCACATGTATCAGAGAAACAACACCTGGGTTTCAAACTACTGCTGGAGCCCCCTTCAAACCATTCCCCTTCATCTGATATATTGGTAAAACAATAGAGCATTTTATAGATTCTTGAATTACCAGCACTTTAAAGTTAATATACAAGGGGAAAGCTCTATTGACTCTGATTTTTTTCACATGTCCTTTCAGAAAAAAACCTCTAAACACTGACCTGTGAAATCTGGTGACAACAGTGATTTTTATTATTGCATGTACGAGGTTTTTGGTAGCACAGTGTTTATACATCAGTGACTCTTGTTTTGTGAAGAAAAGCAGGCAGCTTCCACAAACTACAAGGATGCTCAGCACAGTGAACACTTCATTTTCTACACAATAATCATTTTCTAACATGGAACTAAATATATTTCAGGCAGCTTATTAATTTATAAGCTCCGTTGTGTACATCTCTGTGTTTCTGGCATCACTAAACACAGGCTGCTTAAAAGTGTTGATACTCTCTGTCCTCAAACAGTTTCTAAGTGTCCTCATAATTGCTTGTCACCTGTAAAAGAGGTTTAGATCCGACGCAAAATTAACATATGGTGAACAGATGGACTCGGAACAGACGTTTGCCGAGAAAGTACTCGCACCAAAGACTTTTTGGCTTCAGTCTTTGAGGACCTTCAGAAAAATCCTACCTGAAGCTCCAAGTCAGAACAATCAGGTGAGCATCATTCCTCAATGACAAGCTCGTGTTGCAAAAAAGTTTTTTCATGACCTGCTGCAAAGAGAAGGTGCACGCAACAAAAATGCAAGCACGAGGTTGCTTATTATGATTGAAAATTCAACAAAAAAACCCAGCAAGTTAACAAGAAATACTCCACCCCCCAACCTGAAACTCTTCCAAATGTTCCATTACTTACTGTGGAGGCAGGACAAGAGTTGTTGGCTGGGCTTTTGGTCTGCGCTTTGCAGAGACTCCCATCTGGTTGGCCGAACGTTTCAGAGACTGCTGATTCAAAAGGCCAGATGCCAGCCCAGCATGGTACTGCAACTGGATAAGAAAAAACATATATATATATATATATATTAGAATACACACCACTGCAGTACTCTGTCTGTGTCAGATCTCTGCTACCTGTGGCACCTCATTCAAATTACAGCCAGTCAGGAAGTTAACGTGGGGTATTTCAGATATATTGCTTGGTGGAAGGCAATAGGGACAAAAGCACATGGAAAGTCTGCTGTGAAATGGGTTGAGGAGCAAGTTATGCATTAGGGCAAGTAAGATGATGAATCAAGGACTTCCTCTCAAGTCTAACTCTCTTGAAACTTGGGCTTGCTTTTAAACATTGAGACTGTTTCTCCTCTCTAGAGATTAAACATTCTCACTTTAGGAAGAAGATAAGAGGAAGACAGATGCAACCCTTTCACAATATAAACCAGCTTTTTAGAAATAACACTCATCTTCTTCTTCTCCTTAAACAAAACCACAAAACATTTGCAAAGGAGTTTCTACCACTGTAAAGAAAAACCTCGCTTTTAAAATACCTGCTCGCACATCTCCATAGCACTGCAGAACAATTCACCTCCAGTAGCTTTCTCCTCGAAACTTTTCCTTGCCAATAAAAGACAAATTTCTGAAGGACACAAGATGAATCAGCAGGATTTTGAGTGCACTCCCACAGCTCTCAGATTTAAGAACAGCTACAGGGCTCTGTCTGTCCTGCAACCACCTCCAAGTGCAACAAGTTCCCCTCTGAACACTTTCAATTACATTCTGAGCTCCCCATTTTTGAACTGGAAGGGGGAGGAAGATTCAGTGCCAGATAAAGGTGATTTCCTGCATCATTCCAGTACCTGGATCTATGTGTTCATTTTCACTGTCTAAAGATTTGTGCTAAAAAAGCTGAATTGTTTCACACGTTAACATCTCTAACCCCATGGTCTGTACATAAAAAAAAAACAAAAACAGGTTATGGTCAGGAAAAAATGATTTAAAAATGTTCAGAAAATAAAGTGGTCTTAGTCTAAGCTGTTCTACAGTGGCTGAGTGAAAAGGAGGGAAGCAAAGCTTGGAATGATGTACTCAAAACCACCTGTGGACAGGAGGGAAGCGATCCCCTGAGCCAGCTGGACTCAGATGTCACTGCTCAGCACCTCCAGAAGGATTTCTAACAGGCTCCTGGTTCCCTTGGCTGCTTTGCCACGTGAGCTCAGCCATGGCACATGAAGACACATCACATTCCTAATGGGAAGAGAGCTGTGCTCCACCTGGGAAGGGGGGGGATTTTATTGCCCCAACCAATGGATTTTGCTCAAATTTGTTTTTCTCCGACAGTTTTCTGAAATGAAAAAAAATCAATGAGAGCGATGGAGGGTCCGTGTTTGAAAGGTGATGTTTCAGTGTCAGGGGCTTAGTTTTCAATCTTCACTACCTGAATGTGCAGGGAGTGCAATATGCAGGGAATTAAAAGCAAAGACAGCTCTGGCAGAAGAGCCTGTTGACTCCAGGAATATGCTTTTCCTTTTCCTTCTTACATATTTTTGTGCTGGTGACACCATTCACTGATTTTCCTGTGCCGGTAAACAACATTATTTGGACACTTACTCAGAGATGGAGGTAATCACTGGTACTAATCAGAGATGGATTTTAAAGGTAACCTCTTAAAAACATTTCATAACCTCCCAGCTAATGACATTTAGTGGCCAGGCATTAAAAAAACAACCAAAAAAACTATAAAAGGAATTAAAAATAAATAGATTCTAAACTACAATTTTGTCCTTCAAGGCTGACTTCCAAGTGATTAAGTTATTTTTATTAATTATAAGTATTTCTTCATTTCTTCTATCTTTGCTCTTAGGAATGCAGGTCCAACTGTCAAAACCTGTAAGGGCCATTAAATATTTACCAAACCATCTTTATAATGGGAGAAAAGGTCAAAGTTAATAAAACTGACAGGCAACTTCTGTCCAGCTTGATTTATACATTATTAAAGCATCACACACTGTACTGCACAGAGTGCTCTCCTTTTTGGGGACAGGGGGTGTTCACTGAAGGGATCAGGAAATTGTTTCTTAATCATTTTTCTGAGGAGCAGAAGCAAAACTGAGAATAGTGCCTAAGCAGGACCACAAGGACCATCAAAACTACAGCCAGGAGATTCATGGATGGATAACACAGGTGCTATTCAGTTCCTTTTTCCTCCTACAAAATAAACACCTTCGTCTGGCAGCATCGACCATGAGAGAAAATCTCAGCTAAAAACACACCAATCTCCCCAAATTTTTGCTTACTAACAAGAGAATGCCAGTTCCAAACATATTCTCTCCACTCTGAGGAAAAGTGCTGAAATGCAATGTCAGAGGATGCTGTGGGTGCTAAAAGGCTCATGCAGGGAGGCTGAGGGACACAGCATGGGACACAAAATTCTTTTTGGGGTTAATGAACACACATGGAGCTCGAGGAGTCCTGAATCCAGGGAATGCTGGTGGCTGGAAGAACACTGAGAGTTGTGGGCACGTGCTGCAGCTGGAGATGAGATGGGGGTGACAGAGCCTTTGGCTGGACCAGCAGAGCTGTTGTGTTCCAGCACCTCTGAGGGGTCTGAGAACCCAAGACCCAGAGCGGCCAAAATCCGCAGAATCACTGATGGTCAAAGCTGCCCTGCCCAGTGCATTCCCAACAACCTCCCCTCTGTGAGTTTGCAAGAAATGTTTTATAAGTTTTAGTTATGAATATAGTATAGTTTTTTTTATTGTAAGTTCAGTGTAGCTTAAATACCTTGAAAGGGCCTCTTGTCCCAGAATGCATTCTTATCATAGTTTGATAAGGGTTTCTAAGACAACTTGAATCTCTGCTTGGAGACTCTTCTCTATTGGTTCTTTTCTCTATTTCATCCCTCTGTTATGCATAATTTTTCCCTTTGTCCATCATGGAATTCTTATCTTCAAGGTCCAAGAGTTCCAGCCACTGGTTGGCAGGACTCCCTGAAGACCACTCCTAAACCTGTTTGGGATTTGTTAGAATTTAGGTAATTTAGCTGGCATGTAGTGTTTAGATTGTTTTATTGGTTTGAATAATTTGTACCCACCTCCCAGACTGTTTTGTACAAAACCGCCCTGCAGCCCCAGGCTCGGGGTCTCTCTGAGGCACTGGCCTGAGGCTGGGGGATCCCCTGACCCCCCCAAATAAAACCTCTGTTTCCTGGAAGCCTTGGAGAGTCCCCTCTTTTTACCACAGCCATGACAGTGTGAGCCAAACTGCCTGTAAGCCAAGACCTCACCAATAAGTATCGTTGTAGTGTATCAGAGCTGCCGGGAGCCCAAGCTGAACACCAGGCTGGGCCAGAACCAGATACACAACGCAGCACCCCTCTGCTTCTGACACCTGTGCCCAGTTCAACCAGCAGAATGGTGAATACTCACTGAAATGAGCACTAGGCAGTCGTGCAAATCATCCCCCTATCAGCTGCAAAGGAATTCCCCATCAGTACTGCAAGCATCCATGTTTTCCAGCTTTGGGGTATTCCACCTGGCTTGAGTGAGGCTAAGCTTTTCCTAGTGGAATATTTTTCTGCACAATATCAATAAGATCGATCCGTTTTCCCCAATACATGTAGATGAAACAGAAAATCTATTTCAGAAAACCAAGAAATCAAAACCAGCAACAACAAAAATCAATTTACAACATTTAGCAGCCAGGATATACCCCAGTGCCAACTTGTACGGGTTTATGATGAATCTCATGATAGATGATATTTTTCTTAAAACTGCAGTTCCAAGTAGATGTGTGAATTCTACATTTTAAAATCGAAACTGACTCCTCTAAGGAATGTAGGAAAGCTACTGAAAATAACACTTCAATATATACAAAAGCTTTACATGTAGCTAAATAAAAACAGAACTTGGGTTAATTTTCATTTTTTTAAGGTTAATTCTTTCTCTATGTTAATGACTACATGGTTATATTTTCTAGAACAAAATGCTAATATTTCTAGAACAAAATCTAATATTTCACATTTTTAGTGTTCCTGAGTATATGAAAACTATGTTCATATATTAACAGCTCTTAATCTTTCTCACTAAGTGAAAAGCATCAACAGAGAAAGCACTTGGGAGTCACTTTTCTCACAGCTGTAATTGTAAGAAGGGCACTTTCTTCATCCACATAAGATGTCTTTGGTTTTCACAGGAACTATTTAAACAAAAAAGGCATGTTAAAGAATTACAGATCTGATTTAGCACCGAAAGCATTAATATTTTTAAAGATGTTAATTACATAATATCTTTTCCTTACTCTACCCCAGTGACTCTTCTTACCAGAAATAAAGTCATGCACCTCCTAAAACAATGAAAATAACCAAAAAGAACCTCCCCATCACCCAAAAATCCTGTCTTGTGCAGATGATTTTTAAGATTTGGAGCAGACAGAAAACTTCTGCTACCAGAACCCTGCAGAAAAAGCCCCTTTGTTCAGCTGAAAAGCACTGACCATATTGTGACAGGTTTCCATCTTAGCCTGTAGGGTTACTCTGCAGTGAATGTTATGAAACCACAAACATGGGCACAGTGCTCATTTAAAACTTTGCAAACTAAAGCTTCATCATTAGAATCAAGCTGGGTCTAGAGGTCTTTAGTTTACATAATTCATGGGCTGGAGATTTTGCATGTGCTGACTGCTGCCCAAACAAGTGAGTACACTGCACTTACTGTCAAGGCCATCTGAAGTTGCAAAAATCGGTTGAAAGAAGGTAAGAATCAGGGAAAAACAAGAGTAAGAGGAAAAGAAAAAAGCAACCACTTGGAGCATTAGCAACTGATCACATCAGCTCACAGTTGCACAATAAATTTACATTTTGCCATTAATTAAAGCTTTTTAAGCACCAACACTTTAAAAGTGAAATCAGAAAAATTATTTTCTTTGTAATCACATTACCCTGTAATTTCTTCCATTCATAAGTAAATACTTAGTGATCATATATATAAACAGAAAAACGTTTTCTCACATCCAGGTAATGTAAATTTTTTCCATTCCTCCAAGAAATGCCTTTTTAGAGAGGAGGCTGACAGATACTCACCCGCTGTGCCATTTTCTGAGTTCACTGTAATCCTGGTGATGCACATTTGCCTCCTTTAGGATGTACAGTGCCCTGCCCCATATCATTAAACAACTTCTCCCTTGCAGATGAAAAGGGATCTGTCTATTATGATAAAACTTTACTGGCTCTTTTGAAAAGAGCAACAAGCAAGCAAGCAGGACACTCCCACAGTTTCATCTCTGCAGACTAAAGCAGGCAAGAGAGAAATTACACTACCTTAATTGATATTTTTAAGCTTCTTTTCAGATAATGAGGCCTGTTTGGAAATTCTCTTTTTCTCCAAACAACGTTTGATCATTTTAGGACAGCTGAATTCTTGACTTGACCAAAACATCATCAATAAGCCAAAAGAAGAGTCTCCAATTTCTTTACTTCTTGGTTTGCCTCTAGTCGAGCTGGGTTGCAGGCTTTTCAATTAGCAGGAAAGCCAGACAGGGTGTCTTTGCTCTATTTTACTATTTAATTAGGACAACTTATTCTATTTTTTAAAAGTATTTATGCCCCCAAATACTTCCCAGTTTACAAGAATATTTAAGCAAGAAACACCTACCCATGACAGGAACAAAGGCTGCTCCCATCCCATTCTTTTTTAAATCCTTGTGCAAAAGTTACAACACCTTTTGGCAAACACCCTGATCTGACTAAACTGTGACAATAATGAGCTCACACTTTTCTTACTGTCCACTCTCATACCTGGGCTGGGTCCTGCATTGCAGTGAAATGCCATGGCCTCATCCTGGTCAATAAACTGGGATTTGCAGCAGACTGGGAACATCAGCCCTGCAGAGAGTTTCTCTCTTAAGTCTCTCTTTTCCCTCCCTCCCTGACCTAGGGAGCTCAAAAACAAGCTGAGACATTTTTATTTATTTATATATATATATATAATGACACAGTAGTAGGAAATGCATTGATACACATCCCTGTTCCTCTTTCTTGTTTTTGCTACAGGTTTTATTCCATTGTCTCTGAATTCCTATTTTTGCTGAGAGTGCTGTTTTAATTAGTGTCAGATTTCTGCCCTAAAGTGTGTTCTTCCCGTACTTTTCTTTCGAAAACATTGAAGTTCTGCTGATGAATGACTGCTGATGAATGCTCCCTCACTCCAATACTGCTTGCAAGTCTTTGGCTTTTTACCATGCCGAGATAGCAAATCTCACGGCACTTCCCTCAAGGAATTGGTCAAAACTTCAGCATCTGTATCCTTTCTGCCAATAAAATGACCTGCACGTCTCTGCAAAAGCCACTACTCCTCTATGTTTTTAAAAAATATTCTGGAATCCATTTAATAGTTAGAGAAGTGACATGTTCTTGCTTTTCGGATAACGTTGACACAAAGGGACACCACACAGCCACCAGGCTGAATTTTAAAGGGATCTACTGTTTGAAATGGATAAAGAGGCAGAGTAATCATAATCTGGGGTTACAAGCTACTTCATTTACTCCTTAGAAGAATAACTGTATTTTATGCTTAAAATGTCTAGACCTCCAGGTATTCTGAAGGGTTTGAACATACATATTTACTGAAAGATAACTAAATGAACTGGCATTTATTTTGTTGTATATGCAGCTACAACAGAAAGGCATAACAGAATTACAAAAAGCAAAGTAGAATTATTACATTGTGTTCTGCATCTAAAGGACAAAATAAAACCAGGTGCAGTAATAAACAGCAGCATTTTCAAGTAACCCTGAGCTGAAGGCAGGACCTTGGTACAGAGGTTGTCCAGAATAGGTAAATGGTCTTAGTGTCACTCTGTGAGGTGTATTCACAGTTGTGTGTTCCTTTAATGAACTTCATTAAAGTCTAAAGACCCAAGAAGTGCACATGATCAATATCTGACAGAAAATCCTAATTCCTTTTTGACAGAAGCATTATCTTTGTATAGGACAAATAATCTGCAGCAGGGGAAGTCATCATTAAACTCCAAGTTAAGGATACAATTACTACCTTCCCCCACAGCTCTGTGCTCCCTTCAACAGCTACTAGAACTCTGGAGGCACTGTTCTCCTGCTAAAATTAGTATTTTCTAAAGCCCTAGACTAAATCTTTGGTGTCAGGGGCTCAGCTGGCAGCTGTGTCAGTATGAAGAATGACCTGCTGCCTCTGTGACAGGGGATGCTCAGGTGCTTAGATAAGAAATGGGAAGATACTTCAAGCCCAAATGATAGAATAAAGGGCTGCAATCAGGTACACAAACACTCCCCAAACTGTCCAGCACCCTGTCATGATTTGCAGCTCTGAGGGTGGCCTTTACTACAGCAAACAAAGCACTTTACAGACAAATTGAGAAATTAATACTCTTCAATAAAATGTCTACGTGGTGCAGTGTATGGAAATCCAACCAGTACAGTGCACAATCAGACAAAGGGGAGACAGGCAGACAAAGCAGACATGAGGGAAACTCATTACTGGGAGAGCACTGGAATAGTAATAACAACACCCAGTACTTGTGCTGCTGATTTATTCTTTCCCTAACTCATTAAATTTAATTATTTTAACTTCTGTTAAGTGCCTTTCCTTAGCTTTGGTCACTTGCACAATAATTAAAATGCACAATATCTTCAGGCTTTAGGCAGATACCCATATTGAGTGTCTGACAACAGCCCAGCTGAGGGTTTTCCTGCCAGCACAGGGAGACCTGGCTTTCCTCAGTCTCCTGTGGCTTTCCTGAAGGGGAAACTGGAAGATCACAACTCCACAGTCCATCCCCAGGCTCTGCCAAGCTACACCAGACATCACCACTCTCTCCTGCTCGAGGTGACCACCCCACTGTACCAGCAGAAGGGGTTAAGGGAATATTGTTTAAACTGAGCTGAAGTTGCCAAATTAGCCAACTAGGCAAAAGAATTAGGCTAATTCTTCCTTAAATGGTTACTTTTGCTAATATCTCTCTTTACATCTCGCAGGCATCCTGAAGCAAGGCTGCAGGGGATGCTGATTTCCAGCCTGCAAGCAACAAGCAATTAAAGCTTGAAGCTGGAGAGTTTTGGAACAGAATGCACGAGGCCTATTTCCCTGTACGAACATTCCTACTACAGAATATTAATTATCAGATTAATTTATCCACCTCTTCTAGACACTAGAAAGTAACCCACAGGAAATATTCATCCACAAATAAGAGCAAATCTTAAATGAAAGGTCACTGTTACCACTGGTTTGAGTAAGAGGTTTTAACTCTCATCCTTCCCATGTAACACCAGGGACTCTTACAGAGACAAACCCTGCAATCACCACAGGTGTCTGGAATGTCTGAAAAATCAGATTAAAAGATATTTCACCTAAGACACCCAAAAAATAAGTAGATATCTATAAAAGTCTTAGGCAAATTATTTCTTTAGACATGAAAGAGTTAAGTTATGAATGTTTCTGGGAATGCAAAAAGAATCTATCAGGTTTGATTGATAAAAGTGTAGCTTTTAACTAAGACTGAAAAAATGGAAGACTGGCAACATTCTTTTCCAGAATAATATGCTTCCTCTGCTTTTTTTCAGCATAGTGCACATAAATCAAAGAAATGTTAAAGAGGCCCATACATCACAAGCTGGCATTTCTAAACTATTTACAAAATCTGTAATAGTCAAGAGGATGGAAAACACAAAAGTGTGACCAGCGAAGTTCCTGAAAGAAAAAAAGGCAGTTCTACCATCCCAGCAGGGTGAAGCTTGCAAACTCTTGATTGTAGACTTTAAAATAATTAAACCAAGACAATCCTGACAATGCAGGGTTGCAAAAAGAAAACAGGATGGTGTTAGCAGCCAAATCTGGTGACAACTAGACCAGAGAACTGAGTGCCACGTCCAGGGACGGTGGCCAGGAATGCCTGAGCACCCTTTCTGTGGAGAAATCCTTCCTCAAGTCCAACCTGAACCTCCCTGGCAAATGCTCTAAGGAGGTTTGAAGTACAAAAGCAGGGCTGACCTCACTGCAGACAGAGCCCCAGAAACAGCAGGAACTCCAGTGATGAGCTGTGTATCCGTCACATTTTCACATCCCCACATCTACACACACAACAGATCTTGACAGATTAGGTTTTCCTCAACAACTTTTACAGATGAGAATCTCATCTCCTCTTCCGAAAGGAAAGAAGTGGATTATAGAAAGTTTATGTGTCCATCCGTTGGAGATGTCACACTCTGACTAGAGAGTGCAAAAAGCACAAAGATGTTTTACAACCAAATCCCAAACTTACTTTAGTCTGAACGAGTGGAACAGCCATATGCTTTCCAAAAAAACACCTCTTTTGCTACACTTTTTTTTTTTTTTTTTTTTTTTTTTTTTTGCCACAGCACAAAGAGTAACAGTTCGAAAGCTGCTGTAATCTTTATTTCTGAAAATAGATGGCATATTCTTACTCTCATCTGCCACACTCGGGTGAGTTACTGATCAGAAACTGGAAAAACAAGGAAACACTACTGTGAGAAATGCAAACTGAAGACACTCTGCACTGCAAGGAGTTACCTGCAGCTACAGTGAAGGGGCAGCTCAGAGAGCCTGGGACTGGGATGAAGCACAACAGAAGGTTTGGTGCAATGACACATGAAATGCTTTTACAGTTTTCTCTGTTGAAGACTTGCAGTGGGAGCATTTGAGATGAAGCTGGGGGACCTCAGAAATATCTTTAGGAGCAAAACAAATGGAATACACTTCATCCTATTTTCATGGGAGCTTATAATGATATTATAATTAACTCAATTACACCACAAGATTAATAGCCTTTAAAACGCTCCCAGTCATTCATTACAGGCCTAATTAAAACTCTCTTTTGGTGCTGAGCCAGCAAGAAATATGAAACGACTTGCTAGCAACCATATAGAAGTATACAAGGTATTATCTTTACTGTGCTGGTGTTTCCATGGTCACAATTCAGTGAGAAGTTTTGATTTGGGTTGTTTGGGTTTGTTTTTTTTTTTAATATCAAAAACAACAAGGAAAAAGGACAAGATCCACTTCTTAGGCTCCAACACCTGCAACAGCATATCAGCTCACTACAGCTAACCAGTTTATTTCTAGTTTTGCTGCAACAGTTGAGGGCTTCTACAATAGCAGATGCCTTTCCTCCCACACATCAATTAATTTGCAAATGCGCTCAGGTTGTAGAAATAATGAAGTGCTGAATGCTTCTCTATTGACAAGTTTTGCTGTCAGGAGGTGGATGCTGTAGGCGAGGTGCTAAAATCCGCTGCTTCTCTCTGCATGCCAAAGGAAAGATGCCACACACGAAACTTGGACATGAAACTTGCTCGACAGCTAACAGGGCACATCAATTACTTTATTTACTCCTCTCTCGCTGGAACCAAAAGGAAGGAATCCTCTCCAAAAGCTTTTTATTGTATTTATTTAGGTATTTATAACACACCAGTTTACAGGGAGGTGGAAGGTTTCGTGCTGACCCAAGAAACGTTATACATTTGAGGAGAAAAGTAGTATTTTTCATGTATTTTTAGGTATGCTAAAAAAGTTACGTTAAAATTAAGGTTATAAATTAAGAATTCCGTAACTAGGAAATGCTTCATAATGCCTGTGCAATCTAAATCAGTCTGCCTGTGCTAAGGATTCAGACTTTCATTATGTGCTTCTTTCCAGACCTCAAATTACCACAGTCTGCAGGATCTCATGGATGAAGAGGCAGTTACTCAGCACCCTTTTCATGCACAGAATGTTATTTGCAGGATCTCACACAATGCCCACACTTCTCTCAGATGCCTTCTACCATATTTTCCTGCTTTATCCTGCTTCTTTACAAATACTGTTAAATTTACCTTCACAATTCTTATTCCACTCATGCTGGGTGTGGATCGGAGGAATCTCAGATTTTTAAGAACACTAAATGTTTTTACTACTTACTATATTTATAGTAGAGTTTCTGTAGATAATGACTGCAGTCAGGTGCTGAGCAAGTCTTTGAAGCAGCCAGAACAGAATTACAGCCAGGCAAGTTTGGAATCTCTACCCCCACTTCTATCACTTGAAATAAAGTATCAGTCTGGAGCAGTCCATTGTAACTTCCTGTCTGGACCAGCCCCTAATTGGAAATAAAGCACATCCTGCCACATACTCTCTGAAACCAAGTTAAAAACAAAGTGATACTGAACTTCCAATTCTAAGGAAGGCAAGCCCCAGACTATTTCTCTCCAATTCTTCCAATGCTTAATTACCACAGGTGTTTAAACCATCCACCTCAGCAGCAGTCCAGATTTGTTACTTTTATTTTCAATTACTGATTTTTTTTGGTTTGTTTGCTATAATGACCCTCTTACCCACTTTACCCCTCAGCAGATGTTGGTAAAAAGCAGGTGACCCATCCATTATCTTTTCTTTCATGAGTGGAATAAATTGACTTGTGTGATTATACAGAAGGAGCACAGGAACCCAAATGCTTCTGGCTCAGTTCTCGTGTCTCTCAACTGGAAAACCCCATATTAATGAGCACTAGACAAATGGTAACTAGGTATCTTTACAATTAAAATGATGCTTAAAACCATTTTCAAGTGTTAACTGAAAATGTTATTAGTAAAGGTACTAACAGGTAAGGAAATCTGCTGTTAAAAATAGATGGTTTTCTGCTTTCTAAAATATGCAATTTTCAGGCTGACCTTGTTCCTTTTAAATTTTTATAGCATCTTCAGTTCCAATTTGAGATTTTCATATGGGGTAGGCAAGCCTTCTTATGTTCTGTATTAAATGCAAGACACCTCCTTGGCATGATCTGCAATATTAATAATATAACAGTACCAATTTCAGGAGCAGCACTGTAGCATCAACACATGCATACCTACATGAATCAAAATTTAACCATGTACATCATGGAAATCTTTAATACATCACAAGAAAAAAAGCAGTTCTAAGACAGCTCAAAGACAATTTGAGAATTCCTCTTTTTGCCATACAAACACATGACCTTGTCATGCCTCACAAGGTAACAGCGACGTAGCTGATGTAAGAAAACATATGCTTCTCTTTACTGGGCTCAAAATAGGAACAGAGGGGAAGGAGAATGATACTCAGGGCCAAACCCAGGCTTTCTGAAGACCAGACTTGCAGCTGTCACTGTATTGAGCAAAAAAACGTCCCCGCCCACACAAGCCCTACAGGATTCCTAACACTGACTGCCACTACAGAATCGGGAAAATACTTTCTGGAAATTACAAACATTAGAGATTCATTACTTAGCTAGGAATTTGCACTGGTGTCATCACAGGGTTTTAAGACTTGGAGATTGAGCCATCTTTATGTTGCTGTGGGACACAGTTAAAGCCACAGGAAAATAGAAATTATTATTTTTCATGGATTTCAAAGGAGACCGACATATATTTGATTTTCCATGCACTGGCTGTCTTGCAGGCACTCTTCCACAATCCAATTACCACTTAAATGTTGGCCATCTAGCCCACAGACATTTCAGAGCCTCATTTAAACCTGGACATACCTTATTTCTGTATCTTGATAATCACTATGAAAATCCTACCAGATCAAAGCGCAGCAGTTTATCAGTACCTCGGTTCAAGGCACCAAGTAAACACATTCCTCTCACTGCTTTGTGGGCTTCATAACTAATGAAGTAAAAATTGCAGACATCCATCTATTGCTTCAGATGGCCATCATCAGAAAAATAAACAGAAATGTGGCTGCTCACAGTGGCTCATCTGGCACATTCACCGGAAGGTAAATTAAAAGCACTAATGACCAGAGCACAACAAGTGAGGGAATAACATTGGATTGGAATAGAAAATGCATCTACACAGGTTCATTCAACCAAGGCTGGGTTTCCTCCCTCAATCATAAGATAAACAAGTATCAGTGATTGTTTTAATTACTTCACCCATCTCTGCTGAAGGCCACGCTGCCTACAAGCCCCTACAGATGAAATGAACACTGCTGGACTTTTTTTCTGGATGTTCCCCAATACCAAGAAGAAAATTAAAGGCAGGAAAATAATAATAATAATAATTTTAAAAAAATCATTACAGTATCAATCTCTTGAAAGAGCCAGTGAGGCTCTGAGGGAGTTCTCTTTCCCTGCACCTGCATCACCCAGCTCACAGCTGTTACCACACCCATTCCTGAATTGGGTAATTCCAAAAAGTCTAGCTGACTCTGGGAAACAGCACTGACCTCCCTACACATAGTTTGTGCTGCACCAAAATTTCAGCATCACCCTATTGTGCACTGGCATCAAACTCATCCTATTGCCTGCTTCCCATAAAAACCTCAATGCATCCCATATATATGGTCTGCCACCTTCCAAAGCTTGCCAGTCCTGATCAGCCACAGAATACTCTGCCTTATATTCTTACATTCTTATTTTCCTCACCTTAAATCCCAAAGTAACTGCTTCTACAGTTCTGGGCTGGCCAGAAGCAAACTCCCTATGGAGCTGAGCACAGCACAGTGCCTATCCCTGCAGTATTGTGGGGGAGAACCACTGGAAGAGGGAATGTAAAAATGCATCATACATGTAAGAAAAAAGAAAACAAACCCCAAACCTGTATCTTTTGGTCTTGAAGACAGACAAGGAAATTACATTTAAAAAAAACCTGATGGAACTGTTACATTACAGCTGCAGTCGGAATTTTGTATTACAAACACAATTTCGAAGCAGACATGAGCTGATAAATTCAGCACTAAGTTTTCTGAAAGTATCCTCAACTCTTCAGCAGCGCATGTACTTACAAAACCAAAAAGGATCTTTCTGTATGAGCTCATAGCACCAGCAGTATGACAAACTGGTGTGCATTTAAGGAAACTGGGGCGGTGGGGGAGCGAGACACTGCTTCTCACAAACCATGATTTTTGAACTTGTTTCCATCACTTCTCCAGCTACAAAATCTTTTTTAATGAGGACACTACCTACCTACCTCACAAAGTTTATTTTATCAAGCCAATAATTCAGCAACATGAACAACTGACAATTCACTCAACTGTAGTTTTTGCCTGAGGCGTTCACAAAAACATAAAAGAGCAAGGAGAACTTAAAAATGGTGCTGGAGAGCTGAAGCGTTGCTGGCGGCACACTGAACAACCAGGAACAATTGAAAGCTAAGGAGCAGGCAGTAATTTATACTACTGAGCCCAATGCCTGGACAGTAAGGAAAACAGATGGCTCTGCAATATGGAGATGGCTCCATGAAAAGCAGTCGACACAGAGATGCTGCAAGAGCTCAGCAGCAATGGTTTGCCTGGCTGTAACAGCCACAGCAAACCAAATCTCATCATTTCAAAGGATAAAACAAAAGAAAAGTAAACGAGAGTAAAAGAAAGCAGAAGTTCTTATTACAGTTGGCCTATATTCCGTGATGAAGCGTGGGCTCCTTCAGAGTTTTTCCAAGAGTCCTGCACAGACAGTTCTGTGCGAATAAATGAGCTCCATCCACCCGGCAGGAGCAGCGCTCCTCTTCCTGTCCCGGCCCCCTCCCAGGAATTCTGCATCACACCAAACGTCTCTGAACGTCAGCTATTTGGTTCTACTTTTAGCTCTGCTTTAAATAAAAGTGTGTGGAGTGCAAGCTGCATAATGAAGGCTCAAAACCATGGAGATGGCACAGACTGCACCGGGCAGCATTACCAAGCTGAGGGGGTTTTAAGGTTTGCTTTTCCTTCTGGCAGACTTATTTACATGGAGCAAAACCAAAATTTGCCAAAGGGAGTTTCCAGCTCCATGCTGGAGGAGACAAGAAGCTGGTTCCAAACGGAAATGGCCCTGTTTGAGCCTTGAGGACATACCCAGAGGCAATGGCAGGGAACACATCAAACACAGGAAGAGCGGGCGAAGGAGTTCTTGACAAGTGCGTAAGGACCTCAGACTAAATTTTTTTTTAAGTATTGCTTTTCAAGGCCATTGTGACTAAGCAATATACCAGTTATGCAAGGTCTTAAAATAAGCTAAAAATCTAGCACAAAACTTTTCAGAAAGGCCAAAACATTACAAACTCTTTGACCGTAAGAACCTCTTAAAATAAATATATACTCACTACAGAATCAGAGCACAGGTGAAAGCCTCAATTTAAAGCCAAACATAGGATTCTTCTTCCTCTGCAAGTTTCCTGTGATAAATCAGGTTGTTTAAAGGGCAAGCTCAGTAGCTGGATTTAGCAGAGGAAATATCATCTTGCCTTGCACATCATGACAGGTGATGCTACTCAGCTACAGATTATGCTGACATATTCCTGTTTCACCTACAGGATTGTTTTAATTTAAAAAAAAAAAAAAACACTAAAACAAGTTTTACTGTGGAATATGTCCATTATTTTTCTTAAATCAAAACCCACTGACACAGTTGCTGATGTTGGTAAAAGGCCTCTGCACACAGTTTTACAAATGGTTTAGAATTCAGCATGAGCCCACAACTGCCTGCACTTGGGGTAGGCTTGTAAAACTCAAAAGCACAAGTTTATCATCACTCCCAGGGAGTAACCAAATGTTATTGTTCTTTAAAGTAATAATCAAATAGAAAATCAAAGCAATTTATTTTTAAGGAAGATGCATTCAGATATATTTCTCTTTTTCCAGACTTAAGCCTGAGACATGGTACAAGAATTAGAACAGAACCTGTGTGTACAGTCCCAGCATCCTCCTGCCAGGACTGTGGCTGCTGGCATTGCTCTTCTCAAGAAAGCAAACATTAAGATTGATTAAACACCTTTGTTCAAGTAGTCTTGATAATAAAGGGATTATTCTTCCCTTTTTCTAATGGGTATTTTGTTCTGGCAACTGATGGATCATATATTAAACTGTTTCAATTCCAAGCAGAATCTGCTGCTACAATTACCAAACCTTAGAAAGAAGGGATATAAAGCTCTCTGACTTGAAGGAAAAACAAGAAGAAAAAAAGGCATAAAGTTTACATGACACTAACAATCCCACTGACAGGTTTTTCTGACTTTGCAAACTTCCTTTCACACAGAAGCATTCTTTTATAACCTGACAATTCCCTGCAGCCTGAATACCTCATGAACATGTCACAGATTCTTGTTTTCAACCTCTCAGAAGTTCCTGCAAGAATCTTTCTAGCCTACTGGTCAGGATGACATCCAACAGCAGACATGAAATTAATAACTGGATTTGCAGTACCCTTCTTTATCTACTTCTGCCCTTTACAGGATTCATTGTTTCCCTAAGTACCCTTTTAATGAAGACAAACAAATATCAACAAAGGTTAAAAGAAACAAATAGATTTAAGCAACTTACAAGAAAAGAAAAACCAAATCATTCAGTCAAGGCATGTTTGACTTCATCAGCCACTGAGAAAGCCACAAAAGATGTGCTGCTCCTCCAGTTTGATCATGCAAGTCTCTGAAAACTTTCCCTAGTCCATTATTTATTTAGAAAAAAACCTCTTTCCATCTTTACCATGAGAGCAGTGAACATGAGACATTAGTTTTCCAGACTTCACAGTGGCTGACAAAGCAAAACACAGACTGAATTTAGGCAGCCAGCAGAGCAAGAATCTCTGAAAAAGGGCACCTTAAATAAATGCACAATAAATGTCTCCTCAGCCCACTCAAGCAGAGCCTTCAGCCACTGCTGTATGTCCATGTCTGCTTTAAAAGCAGGTCATGGATGCTTAGAGAAAAGCCACAGACCCTGATTTCCATCCATCTGGGAATTACTACATTTTGCAAGTTAGCACATATGAAGATGCACTAAGGACAGTGAACTCTCAGAGTTCATTTAGGCTCAGAGAGTTCTACTACAAATAACCTTTGTAAAACACTTACCATGACCTACAACAGATTTTTTTTTGAAGGAATATGACTCTTAAATAAGAGAATCATCTTTCTATGTTTTGCTAACACAACAAAACCCTTTCCATAGCCTGATCATCAGCAAATATGCATTTACTAGACACAAAAAAAAAATCAAAGAGTTACTTGGAAATTTGTCTGAAGATTAGCTAAAAGTATCTGTAATACTGTACTCTCTGATTCAGGAACAGCTCCCATGCCATTAATGCTTATTCCATTTTAAATTTCTTCTCTGTTATTCCATGGAAGATCCCCACAAGTTTATCAGTACAGGAAAAGAGCAAAATTTCATGAATAAAGTCCTATCAAATCAATATAGCAATAATATGGTTCATGAGGGAACAAACTTTAACAGTAATGTGTTTTGGTTTATCAACCTAAATTAAATCTCTTTCCACCCATCAACCCCTTCTTCATTTCAAGACTCTTTTACTTTGCAGGGAAAATTAATTTTATCTGAGCAGGTCCATGTCCCTGCTGCTTTTAATTCATGCAACCTGCTACAGCAACATAGTTGTTTCATTTGGGCTCTTGCAAAAAATTAACAGGAAATTTATTCACCTGCGTATGCAGATATGTTGCCTATTACATGGAAATATGACTTTGAAACACCGTATTTACAAAACAGAATATTCCAAAGCTGTCTGCTCGCTATGGACATCTGTATAACACCAAGTGCAGCATAAAACAGGAGTAATGAGAAGTTCTTTTGAAGGTCCCTACACATGAAAGGGGGTTCTGCTGACTCTCTGCACCTGTGCTGCTCTTTGAACAGACAGAATCATCCCTGGGATGATGCATCAGATCAAGCAATTGTGGGGATTAGCTAACAAGACAGCCAGGCTGCAGCTCTCCTCACAGCTTTTCCCTGGAAGAGAGATTTTGTTCCTTCCAAATCCGTCGGGTGCAGTGAACTCCTCTCTGCTTCAGCTCTTCCAGAGGGAAAGTATTGGCTTGGAGGAAATAACAACTAAGTAGCTCCCTCATCGACAGCAGAAAGCGAGCGCATTGACTTGTGCCCTTTCTGTATTGATGCTCTGGCTGAGTAAATGAAGATGTACAGGGGAAAAGCAAAGAGCACCACAAGCGGGTATGTGACCCAGAAAAGCACAGTAGCAATTTTATATCTTCTTCAATCTTCCTGAAATGTGATTACAGTTGACCTTTAAATCTAGTAGATCAACCAATCGATTCTGCAGGAACAACCCCGTGTGTGATCTAAGAGCATGCCCATGCTTAAAAAACTTCCCATGCCTGCCTGGCACAGTCATTTTATTTTGTTGTAAAAGTTACCAAGATTTGTCTGAATTGATTTTACTTGCAAGAAAAACACACCATCAAAACTGCAGCATCAGCAGACACTAAAGGTCTTAGATTCTTGCAGGATGAATGCAATATCAATACAATTAGGATTTATCCATATGAGGTACACAAGAGGGATGGAAAGAAGATGTTTCTAATCTCACTTAATCCTAATGCAGCCCCAAGCCTGCTTTTTTAGACTGTGGGAAAAAAAATAAATACAAGGAAAACTACAAACACTCCAAAGTATTTGCCAGGCAAAACATTGAATTTGGAACGGAAAACATATTTAACAGCTCTTTAGGAAGTAAAGCTTTAGAGCTTTCCTGTTATGTTGGATGGTAGCTTTATTTCAGCTGATAAATTGTCCTTCAAAAACAAAAACTTCAAAGGAGAATTCAGGATGGTGTTTATCCATAATGGCCTTGGAAGTGAGGACCAGGGATCCTGCTCACGTGCAGCATCTCTCTCAGATTTCTCTGATCACTCACTCTGTAGCACAACCCCTATTTTATAGTTAGATATTTCACAGATGGAAAAAGACATGCACAAGAAAGAGACTCGTGAAACCTCATCCAGCAAGCTAAGGCCAGAGGAAAGAGGAGGATGTACAGCTCCAGAGTCCCTCCAGTCCCATGACAAACTTGGCAACGTTGCTGAAATCTTCACCCTCCCCATCAGAAGTGTTTTGGGAAGTCCACATCACACACTCGTGTTCACAGAGTCAACCACATAGCAAGTTCTTTTAAGCTGAAAGTTATTCACTTCACTCCATATTACATGCAGGGTGTCCAAAAGAACCAGAAAATTGGAAATGAAAGGTTAGCTGGTGCTTTATCAGGCACAAGAGAGCTTACAGACTTGATCAGCTCTGTGATCTATGAAATTTCTACAAACAGATTTGGAAGAAGCAACAAGCAGTGCAGCCAAAAAAAAAAAAAAAAAAAAAAAAAAAAAAAAAAAAAAAAAAGATGGCACTGAGCAAACTGAAAATGCTACACTGAAAATTCTGAAAATACAAGATTTGACTCCAGAGTAAAACTGAAGCAGACGGCAAAGCAGAGAACTTGTTAAGTCTGAGTGCAGAGACAACTGCAGAGAAGACTCTAAATAGAACCCAACGGAAAGCAGATGGGTAGGGCAGGGAACATTAGAATGAAAATCTAACTAATGGTAAAACACACAGGGATGTTTTTTTCTCAAAAGCGAAACATATATCCACCCTCACTGAGGGATAACCTCCCAGGGAGGAGGAAGCCATTATCTTTTTAACTGCAGTTTATTTGATACAAAAGTGACATTTTCTCTGAATGAAGAATTCTTTTCCCATAAAGAAAAGCCACCATCTGAAATGAGAGAGAGCCCAGTAACTCTGCAGTA